>OY728154.1:72352918-73707943 GCA_963277665.1 Viscum album
GTCCTTTTTTTAGTACAATTTTTTTTAAAATGTTTTTGGAAGAAAAATGGATTTTCAACTGAAGAGATAAAAAAAGTTATTTTTCTTCAATTTTTTTAACTCTTGAGTAAGTAAATAGAGTAAAATTAACAGAAAACATGTATTATCTTGACCTAACCAGAGGAAAGTAAAATTCATATATTTTTTGAGAGATGGTCCATAGTATTGTTTCATTAGAAACTCAATAATAAACAATCTTGATAGCTGATGATATTGTAACATAAAATCATTACTACTTTAGTTGCATTGAATTGTAAGCCCCATGTAGAAATAAACTAAAATAAAAATTAAAATAACATGATAATAAATAAATGTATGATATGAAATTTCAGAGGGGCTGTATATATACCTTATAAAATAATATAGGTGCATAATATAAGATATATCTCATGGAAGGCATATTGAAACAAAAATTCCTCAATGCTTTGAGAACCTTTGAATTATAAACCTCATGAAAGCGAGATACTCAAATAGATATTTAAATAATAATAAATTTCAAGATAGGAATCATAAAATACATTCATGGGTAGAACATACACCATATAAAATAAATATGTAGGGAATATGGAATGTGTCTCATAGAAGTAAAAAGTGAGATAAAAATCCATTACCTTATGTATCGGCATCCATCATACATGTTAAATCATTCTATATAATAAATATATGTTTATTTTAGATATATTAGAATCCCATATATATATATATTAAACCATATATAATGTACGTATGAACTTTTATTACCAGTTTATTAACAATTCTATGCTAAAGCCAGTTTTCGGGCAACAATTGCTAATTTTTTGGGTATGTTTATATTTATGTTTTAGTCATAATAATTTTATTATTGTTATATTATTTAAATAATTTTTAAAATTGTATAAAAATATTATATATTGAGTATATATGTTTTTATAGTAATCCATAAGATAAATGTATAGAAAATGAAATACACCATTCAATGAGATGGTAGGTCATACATATGCATGAAAGCTATTTTAATTTTCTCAATGAATTGAAATAAATAATGTTAAATAATATATTACCATTAAAAAATATTTTTTATTTCATATAAATAACATATGTTCACTAAACACATCATTATTACCTTTTATGTAAAGTGTTGATGAGTCACATTATTTCACGTGGTGGTAATCCACTCTACAAACAAAAGGCATTATGGTATTCCAGCAGAATGATAAGTATGAAGGTATATGTGATATAATAATTAAATAAGAATAGAAAATCATAAATATTTTATATATACATTTAATATATTATTATATAAATCTATTATATATTTTTATGGAAAACAAATAACATTGGTTCACGAGGAAGGAGTTTATCACACACATGAATGGTGATTTCATATCCCATTTGACAGAAGAGGAGATGATTGTAGTTTATTACATTAAAATAAAAAATAAAATCATATTTATTATATTGAGGTTATTATATCATCATGTTTTAAAAAAAATTAAAGTGTTTTATGGATAAATTAAATAAAACACTTTGTTAGGTGTGTTACCTCTTCTTGAGACAACTTCTTTTTGTTTACAACAAAAGGATTATTAGGTGGTCCTTAAGAAAACAATAAGGCTTCTAGTATGGGATTATAGAACTAGGGATGTTATTTCGAAGTTATTTGGTGAACCAAATGGTTTTGGATGTGTGAATATGATAGGATAATGGGTAACCCTTTTTATGTGAGGTGAGCAGCACACTAGTAATTTTAGAAATGAAAAAGGTTCCCCAACATTTTTATCATGAAAAAGTATACAAAATGGACTATTTTTATAATTTAATTGATATGGTTGAAGTATTTCTATAAAATATGTATTGGAAAATTTTTGAGCCATTTTTAACACTTATGTTTTTAGTTTAATCTCCTCTAAATCCATTTTTACCTTAACTGCAACAAATAATTTTTACAATTTTTCTCTTCATTATAATCAAAAAATAATTTGGATTTATTATATAATATAAATTATTATTACTCAAAATATTTAATCCATTTCTTCAAATACCATTTATATAATTGTAAAATTTTAATTTAAAATTAATCCCAACGAAGCGACGTGAAAATATGTTTTCAAAGAGAAAAATACTAAAACTTTTAAAACGTTTCTATACGAAAATTTAATATAAAAATGATTCCAGTAACCAAAATTGGATTAATTGATATATAATTAAGGTAAATGTACATTTAAAATAATTTTAAATAAAAAGGAACATTATAAGTTATGTAAATGAAAATGTTGTTTTCAATAAAATCCCCAAAAATTCACCCAATGAAAATTTTTACTTGAAAAATTCAACAAAGTTGTTTGTTTTGTAAAATTAATTTTCTAAGAGTGTTATAAAGTAATTTTTATATTTTTCTTATAAATAAATATATAATTTTTTTATAAAATATTATTTTTGAATCATATAAATACTTTATCAAAAAATATATATTTTTTAATGAATTTATTTTTTATATTAAAGCATTATACATAATATTTAAAAGTAGATATTATTATTCATATCACAATGATAATTACTAGGTTATAATGATAAGGTTTAAATGATATTATTAATATTATAACATGGTTTGATAAAACATAGTTTTGTGTTTAACATAAGGTAAATTTAGTGTTATGCGTAACAGAAGTTTTCAAAGAAATTTAATTTACTTGAAAAAAAATCTCAAAAACTAAAGGTGTCACATTCTACCCCAAAAAATAAATTTCCTCCTAGAAATTTGGTCACTCTAATAAAAAAATGACGATACTTCAATCTCATCATATCCTCATGTTCCCACATAGCTTCTTAAA
Organism: Viscum album; assembly: GCA_963277665.1. Lineage (NCBI taxonomy): Eukaryota > Viridiplantae > Streptophyta > Magnoliopsida > Santalales > Viscaceae > Viscum > Viscum album. The sequence continues at coordinate 72,355,768 of OY728154.1, forward strand.
AGAGGCCCTTCACCAAAAATACTTTTACCAGGTTAGTGTCTTATTTCATTGATCATTCTATGATCAATCCTAAATATTTATTAGGTGTTTCTAATAATAAATATCCTAATCTAACATTATTATCTTTTAGTTATGTATATTTTAGAGATCATGTATATACTCGCTTAAGAGAGATTCCTAAAGTATATAATGAAATTTATAGAGGTTTGGTGGAAGCACCAATCCATAAAATATCATCCTGATATGATCAATAATATAAAAGGAATTTATATTCCTAGGGCTTAGTTTACCTTTCTTTATGAACAAAACAGAATTCTTCTATGGATAAATTCTTAGAAACACCTTATCACCAACATCAAATTATAAGTCATGCTTGTGATTTTTAGTATAACTTTTCTACCGACTCTAAGATTCCTTATTGTTTTTATGAATGTCTATAACCATCTATTTTATTTATTCAGCCATATAAACTTCCAATGTATTTCTTTCAATAAAATCGTAATATAATTTTGGATCCCTGCAATTATTTCCATAGAGGGATTCATAAGGATCCATCTAAATTCTCAGGTGAAAGATATTATTTTATAGAAAATCAACTAGAGGAAGGTGTTTATCCAAACCAACTTTGAATTACATAAAACAAGATCTCAAAATACACTTTAGGGTTTGAATTTTTCTATCAAATTGACCATATATATGAGGATGATACATAATACTAAAAATCAACTCCTTATTAATATCTTGCTAAATACTTCTCCAAAACACTCTGGTAAACCTTAGATCTTGGTGAGAAATTATTTTATGTGAAACTTTATGAAACCATAACACTTAAATAATTTATATTACATAATTACGATCAAGAGATAAGTATCAACTAATTTTGATGAAGTGTGGTGAATTTATATGGTGATCAACAAAAACCCATAGATCATTATTATCTTTTGAGGTTTTGGGCTGTACAATGATAAATTTCATAGTGTTGTTTTCCCATTTCCATTCTGGTTTGGGTAATGGATATAACATCCATTTAGACTATTATTCTCTCAAACTTAACTTTATGATATACCTTACACCAAGATACAAACTTTATGATATCTATCTTCTTTACAGCCCACCATAAATACTTTTTTAAATCTCTATACATCTTCACACTTCCATGATGAATTGAGAATGAATAACTATGAGCTTCCTCTAAAAACCCCTTCTTCAAATATAGTATGAACAAAACACATACATGGTTCTTAAACCTTATCATTAAACCAAAATAATGGTTAAACTCAGGAACATTTCTAAACTAATTTTTCATCTCTACATCATCTTTCTACGACTCTATTATTTACTTATATTGATGGTTGATCATTCAATTAATCAAGATAAGATTTCTCCCCTTCTATCATGATTTATAGATACACCCTTCAAAAATATAGAAATTTTAGTTCTTTTTTAATCCTCATCATTGATAATATATCATGATCCTTTTGACTAAAGTTATCAATGACTCTGTATTCTATCCTAGAGTGGTAATGTATTGATAAATCATAATCTTAAATCACCACTAACCATCTTTTCGAGAACACATTAAACTACTTATATGTGAATATATACTTCAATTTTTTTCATCAGTATATATATCAAAATTTACTCAATAATTATATTATTTTATTATCCTTAATGAAAAATACAATAGATAACACCAAATAATGAGTTTCCAAATTTTGATTGTGAAGTGTCAATTATCGTGAGGCATAAGTTATAAACGTTCCATTTTTCATAAGTGTAAATCTCAATACCTTATTTTATACATAATTATAGATTAAAAAACCTCATACATTGAACGTTAATATATGCACATGTTCACTAAATAATCTTATATTTAGTTCCTTGAAATTTTTTATACACTCATTTGTCCCGAGGAAATTGGAGCCCTTCTATGTTAAACTATTTAGTGGTTTAGATATTCTTAAGAAATTATCTATAAAAAATTGATTATGTTATAATAAACCAAGAATAATACGGATCCCAGTCACCATAGTTAGTTTGGACCAATACTCAATAGCATCCATCTTTTATGGATCTAACGATTGACCCTCTCATGATATTATATAAACCAAAAAATGAAACACTTTTATGCCAAAATTCACAGTTTTCAAATTTTTTATATAGTTTCTTCTTCTATTAGGTATTTAGTAAAATTATGAAGTGATATTAATGCTCTTAATCTCTCTTTTAATAGATAAGAATATCTTCTATAAAGACTACCCCAAACTGATCAAGGCAATCACTAAATATACTATTCATCAAATCAATTATTATATCAGTGTAATTAGTAATATTGAATGTCATCTCTATATTTTTATAGAGTCAATTCCTTATATAGAATTATTTATTGGGTATATACTCCTTATTGAACCATAATTGATGATCTCTAGAGAGAAGTTAAATATTGGAAAAGTATATAGCTCCACGTATTTGATCAAATCTGTCATCAATATTGGGTAGAGGATACTTATTCTTGATCACGATCTTATTCAACTCTTAATAACCAATATGGAGTCACATACATCGAAATTTATTTAAAAAAATAATAGATTCACTACAAGGTGACACACTGGTCCAAATTAATCCCCTCTCAAGGTTCTCTTAGAGTTTAGTTTTCAATTCTGGTAACTCAATCAGGGCCATTCTATATAGAATCTTTGACATTTGTGTGTCACTAGGCATGAGTTCTATTGAGAACTTAACATCACATTTTAGTGGGGCGATAGGAATATATTCTATAAATACTTCAAAAAATAGTTATACAATAGGCGTATCATTGATGTTGAGTTTCTCCCCAAACCATCTGAGATAGATTCCCATATTGAATAAGAATCAAAACCCATAAAATAGATGTGAATTACATCAAACATTCATATTTATTGTCACAATGATAGATCATCATAGGTTGGTTTTGAATATCAAAAGTGACTTTACTTCCCTAAAAATTAAATAGGTATTTATATCGATAAATCCAATAAAATCATAATATAACATTAAATTCAACCAAAGGAAGAATGATAAGATTTGTAGAAAGCACATTCTCACAAGCTTCCTCTAGATAAGTATCATAGACATAAGGTGTTATCATCGTGCCATTAGGGGTTTCCAATACTAATTAGAAATGTAATATTTTGGGTTTAATCTTGATTCCCTTATAAAATTCTTAATATATAAAATAATTATAAGATCAAGAGTCAAATAATACATTAATAATTATAGAGTGGATTATAATTGTATCATTCCCCACATTGTTATTGCACCCCTCATCAGGAATTGTTATAAAATTATATTTATCTTTATCTCATAGACTAATTGGTCATTGATCAATAATTATCATTAACCTTTAGATTTGAACACTATTTAGTATTGTTCCGATACTCATTACATTTGAAATACTATAGTGTGGGTGGTGAATTTTGTAGATCTTTCTATCTATTAGAATCATTATCAAACTTTTTCCCATCACTCCGAAATTTGATAGCACTATGAGATTCCCTTACACATGTCAACGATTTACTAGTTCCCTTAAAAAAATTTCCTCTATGTCTCTTCCCACACTTTGACCATAAATGAATGATCATATTGTTCTATCCATGTTTTTTAGATTATCCTTCTAATTACATTTTTATATTTTTATCAAAACTGTGAGATTTCTACATTAATAAAATATGTATTTTCACATTAATAAAGTATAAAAATATATCTTTATATATATTTAAGTATATTATATCTAAAATCCTCAAGATTCTTGATTTTAAGTCATTAAATAACTGATCAACCTTACTTTTAGGTTAGATGATAATACCAGAATCATACCTCGCAAGGCTTTAAAAATTTTCTTCATAGGTACCAACATATTAATCATCTTTTTTCATTATATGAACGAACTTCTTCTAAATATTCATATGAAGAATATGAGGGAAAAAATTTCATAAACTCGTAATAATAAATGGTGTCAATTTCATAATGTTACCTTTTATTATTGATTTGAGTCCACCATTGATCCACTACACCTTCCAAATAACAGAAAACAAAAAATGGGTATTTCTGTTCTTAACACTAGAGAACATAAAATATATTTTCAATGGTACTAATCTATTTATCAACCACAAAAGGAAGGTAAACATTTACTCATTAAGAACTCAACATAAAACTTTTCCCTCCTTTTATTTTTTGGATGTTCAACCTGATTTATAGCTTGATAATGGTGTGTGAGAACAACAATAAGATTTTTCAATCTATATCCCATAACATTTAGTTTTTCAAGAGTAAAATAGTTTCATTGTAAATAAGATTTATCATTTAAATAGTTCCTTTAGTTTCCAACCATTGACTGAAACCATAAAATATCGTGTAAGAAATAATAATCAAAGCAGGGAACCAAATAACAAGGAAAATAATTTATTGTATGTTTAAATCATGACACCTTCTGATAAATATATGACAGCATTAGTTTATCCTAGGTTATTCGCAGTCATCATATATTAAAATATTTTTATATGGGTTTAAATATATCGTGAATTTATAATGAATATCACATGAAAATGTCAAACCAGTTGTGTAGAAAGGTCCATTTTTGTGCATCAGGTGATGATCGAGTCTAAACTAATTTGATCATTTTGAATGTATTAAAACTAGTTAAATATGTGTGAGATCAACATCAGTTTTAGTATACATACATGTATTTATTTTCTTGGAAACCACTTTAGCTATAATTTTCCTAAATTCTAGGATATTTTTCGATACTTTGACTAATAATTAGACTTATCCTTAGACATGTACTTAGGGATCTCATTAAAGTTTTCTCATCCAAGTTTCTAAATTATTACTAAACCTATACTCTTAAAAAATTTAGTGACCTTATATTTTTATAAATATATGTTACATAATTTTTAATGAACATTCTTAACATTACATAAATATAGGTGTCAATATCATAAATGTATATTTCTTTTGGAAACATGGAAATATAAACAACTAGTTCACATGTGAACTACATCATATCTCACTTTGTTCTTAATAACTGGACCCCTTCTTAGAAATATCATACATAATACATTTCTTAATATCCTATGGAAAGGAAACATAAGAAAGGATGATATTATATTATTAGTAAGGGTAAAAAAGGGAGATAACTAAGTATATCATGAACATAAGGGCATAATATCATGACTATAACACGTGAAAACAATAAAATACATATAAAAGATCATAATATTGGGTCATGTCCTAAAAATTGGTCCTTTATAAGACATTGATCAAAAGTAAATCAAAGAACATGAGACATGAGAGCATAATATTGGCATAAGATATAGAATTTTGGTATATACATAATTATAGAAAATAATTTCCATAGTTTCCAAGGTTCACTTCCAATACTATCATAGTGGGATGGGTTCCCACCCAAAACAATTATTGTATTCAAGGTTCACTCCCAAGACAACCATAGAGGACAAAGTCCCTTACTAGACCAATTTCACTTCCCATTATTGTCATATATATCTCATGAGATATAAATCATTATGTAAGTTTTTTACAGGAACATAAAAATCATCATATGGTAACCCTTGAAATGAAATGGGTTTCATAAAAATTTCATCATATCATACTTGTGTAAAAGAGAATTTTTTAATAATTATTCCATTATTTCATCACAACATAACCCATGAAAAAATGGGTTTCAAAAATATTTCCTCATAGTATAACCTGTGGATGTGTAACATGTTTCATAAAGAACTTCCCATTGTAAACATAAACTATTTAGAGAAAGAATAATATTTGTATCCTTAGATCATATCTCTAGTAAATAATAGGTATCATCAATGTATGTTATCTTATATATAAAAATAATTTCAATGATCATTTAGAACATTTTTTTGAAAAAAATATTACTTCCACTTTGAAAAGAAAACTTAAAAAAAAAAAAAAAATCAAAATCAATTTCTTTGAAAAAAATAGAATTTTTTGAAGAAATATTCGATGTAATGCTATTTCATGATGGAGGAGACTTCTGTTCAGGTTGTACATGTTAAAACAAAGAGTCCATTCACATTTTCTATATAATCTAAATGGGTATTGTTGGGAAAAGCAATGAATATTTATTTAATTATTTTAAAAAAGTAAAACATGTGTAAAAATGTCTTTAATTAATCATTTATATAATGCTAGATAAATATTTTGAAAAATATTTTATAAAATAAGGTTTTTGGAAGAAAACATATTTTTTACTAAAGAGTGAAATGAAGACTATTTTCACTAAAATCATTCTTTTGAAATATTATGTGTATATAGATGAAAATGAAGGGAAAACATGTACTCTCAGGACGTAATCAAAGGATAAGAAAATAAATGATATTATTTAGAGAGACTAATCATAATATTTTATCATTAGTAACACAATCATAAATAATCATGATATATGATGAGATTGTAACATAAAATCTTTACCACTTTGGTAACTATGAATTTTAAGCCCCAAGAAAGAATAAAATTAAAGAAAAAATAAAATATATTGAGAATAAATAAATTAATGATATCAAATGTAAAATGGGATTTATATAAACCTTATAAAATCATATAGGTTCATAAAATAACATATGTCACAAGGGAAATTGATACAAAAATCCCTCAAATATTTGATAACTTTTGAAATGTAAACACTGAGAAAGAGTGATACTAAAATGGATATGAAAATACAAACAATTTTTTTATAAAAATAATAAAATAAATTCCTGGGAATTATATACACAACATAAAATAAATTGGGGGTGAAAATGGAATGTGACTTATAAAAGTAAAAAGTGAGACAAAAATCCATTACCTTAAGTCTCGCTTCTGTCGTACATGTTAAAACCATATATATAATAAATAAATTTTTTATAATTCTATTATATAACCATATATATATATATATATCATAATATATATTATTTACTTATGACCTTTTATTAATCTTCTATTAGCAATTCCATGTTAAAGTCACATTTCAAGAAATAATTGCTTTATTTTTTGGGTATATTTTAATTTTCCCTTTTTGGTACTCTTAATTTTATCATAGTTAAATAATCCACTGAGTTTTAACCATGATATAAATATCATATATATTCATTATATATATTTTTAAAGTAATCCATAAGAGTTATACAGAGAAAATAATACACACTGTTCAAGAAGACAGAAGTCCGTACGTATACATGAATGCTGTTTCCATTTTCTAGATGGATTGATATAAATGTTGGTAAATAATATATTACTATTAAATAACAAAGATTATTTTGTATAATTAAAATATTTTAATTATAAAGATCCTTGTTAACTTCTTTGTAAATCCTGAACAAATCACATTTCTTTATGAGGCGGTAGTCTGACGTACACATGAGCGGTGTTATCATATTCCCACAGAATAACAATTATTAAGGTATATATGACATAATAATTAAATAAGTGTAATAATTTCATAAATATAATGTATGAACATTTAATACATTATTATATACAACTTTTAGAGGTTTTTATGGAAACAAATATCATCGGTTCACAAGGTGATAGTTCACCGTACACACGAATGATTATTTTGTATCCCATTTGAGAGAATAAGAGAGGATTTTAGGTCATGAACATAACATAGAAACATATTAAAATATATAAGATACTGAGGTAATTATATCATTATGGTTTAATAATAATTTAATTAGTTTTAGGATAAAATAAAATAAAATTCTTGGTTTGGGGTGTTACCTATTCTTTAGAAAACTTCTTTTGGTTTGCACAAACGACTTCTTAGATTAGATTTATGAAAAAAATAATACTTGTAGTACTTTATGAGGTAATTAAGTGGGTTATTTGGTTATGTATTTACAACAAAAGTTTGTTTTTATGTGTCAATATGTGTGTATATGGGGTGGCCTTTTATAAATGAGGTGAGTGACACACTTGTAATTTTTGAATTAAAAAAGGTGTACCCACGTTTTTCTCATTAAAAAAAGAATCAAAATTGACCGTTATATAAACTAGAATATTTAATTTATAAATATTTATATAAAATTTGTTTAAGAATAGTTTAGAGTATTTTTTAACCCTTTATATTTTTAGTTTAACTCTTGGTAAATCCATTTCTACTTTAACCACGATAAATTTTTTTTATTGTTTTTACTATTCATTATAAAAAAATATTAAGTTGAATATATTATATAATATAAATAATTATTATGATTAAAAAAATGGAAACCTTTTAACTAAATTATTTTTATATATTTGGAAAATTTTAATTTAAAATTAATCACACAATTGTGACGATAAAGTGGGTTTTCAAAGAGAAAAATGGTCAAAAGTTCAAAAACAAAATTTATATAAAAATTAAATATAAAATGATTAAAATGAACTAAATTTTTTTAAATGAAATATAATTAATGTAATTTTATATTTAATCCCATTTTAAAAAAACAATCTTATGAATTCAATAAATAATGTGGATATTTTTAATAAAAACGAGTAATTTTCACTATTCATGGAGAAATTAATATTTCCATAAAGATCCAAAAACTCACCGTAAGATAGTATTGACATGATAATTTAAAAAATGAATTTTTTTATAAAATAAATTTTATAAAATTTTTAAAATTATTTTTATTATTGGTCACAGAAAATTTATAAAATATTATTTTATAAACATATAAAGTCTTTAACAAAAAATAAGTATTCTTCTAATAAATATGATTTCTTAATATAAAACCATTATAAATAACATTTAAAAATTAGTTATTATTATTAATATAGATAAGTATAATATCTATATTATAATAGACACATTTGAATTATAATGTTATTTATATATCACGGTTTGTTAATACGCAATTCTATTTGTATTACAAGATAAACACGATGTTTCATATAACGCAAGAAAAAAAAAATTCATTTATTCATAAAATAATAATTCATAAAATATCACGGTGTTAAATTATAATAATATTAATGTCAAACTTCTTGATATAATAATATTCTCTATTCTACACACTATTTGATCATGCACATTTGGGAAATCCCTTTATTACTTAAGGGTGAGTTTAAATGTCTTGAAGTTTAATATTTTTTTTCAAAAAAATTATGCAATTACCTAACAAAAATTGTTCAAACGACATGCTAGATAGAGCTTCACCTGAAATCAGGTATGCCTCTCCATAATAAAAAGCCTATTTATTGGTGGTTAGATTTTATGATAAATTTTTGGTGATTATACTATCATTACTATCACAATAATAATTGGAAAATAATAATTTGAAAATAATATAATCAACAACCAACCATAGAGTAATGCTAAAAATTACATCTAAGCGCCAACTAATAAAAACAATCAATATCAATATGAAAAAACATAAATGGTGCTCATGCTTAGTATATATATATATATATATATAACTGAGTTCATGCACTTGGGTTATATTAAAAAAATATACTTAATTAGAAACCATTTTCCCTCGTTGGACTATCTTCCCAACATCCATCTAGCTACTTTAATCAAATCCCAATACTATATGTCTATTGAAATTGAAAAACTAGGTTTGTACATACACAAGGGTTCCCATTAAGGGTTTAATACTAAACAGCAGGGTCTCATCAATTTATCCTCATATATTTCATCATATATAGTATATATATGCATAGAATATAAATTAGGTATCAGTAAAAAGCATAAAAGCACATGTGTCTAGTAATAAATTGCTAACCATGTCCGAAAGATCATAAAAGAGGGAAATTATGTTAGATAATATATATGAAATGAAAATAAATCTTATAATAGAATGTAATACTCTAAAAAATTATGATATATATATATATTAAAATAAATTCAACTTCTTTTATAACTTGCAGAAACACAATCCCAAGTCTAAATAAATTGCAATATAGAATACCATTATAACCTAGACATTAAATTAGAGGGTATTAGTGATACTAAAAACATTATTAAAATTATATGTTTTATGTATTCATAAAAAATTCAATGGTTATATATTTATTATAAATAAAATATTAACTATTTTAAAAAAAGTAATGTTTTTGGAAAAAAATATTTTTCTAAAAGGATGTTTTGAAGTGATTTTTGAACATATTAAAAAAATTAATTTTTAATTTTTTTTTGAATTTTTTTTTTGAAAAATAAACATATTTTTTTAATATAAATTTCAAAATTATTTTTTGGTGGATTTTGATAATTTTTTGAAATGATTAATTTTTTGATGAATAATGAAATATAATGTTTTTTATTGAAAACTACATTTTTATTTAAATTATCTACAAAGCAAAATTTTATTTGAAATTTTATATAAAGAAAAATTAAATTATAATTAAATTTAATTAATTTTTCTCATTGTGATCAATTGTATATAGAATTTCCATATCAAACGTTTAATTTTTTTAATGTTTTTCTTTGTAAAAAATAATTTTCGATGTGTGTGTGAGTTTTATTTTAAATTTAATTCTTGCACTTATTTATGTTGAATTTGTAAAAATGGATTCAATATTTTTAATCTGAATAATTTATATTATCTAATAAGTTTAACTTGTATTTTGACAATAATGAATAGTTAAAAAGTAAAAAATAATTACCGCAGTGAATTTAATAACGGGTTTATCGGGGGTTAAACTAAAAATATAATGGTTAAATATGACATATAAAATGTATTATTACAAATTAACGGTCATATAGATATATTATATTTTCTATGATTTTAAAATAGTCAATTTTATAAGATTTTGGATAGTGAAAATGTGGGCATAATACTTTATTTTTAAAATTTCCAAATGTGTTCTCTCCCCCACTTATAAAAGGCCACCACTATCCTCCCTTTTACACACCTACAAAACCAATTGTTTCTGACAGGTTCTACTCAAATAAAATTCATACTTTTATACTCCCATATTATATTTCATTGGTTTATCATAAATCCAATATAGGAAGGCTTTAGGTGGAATCCTAAATAAGTTTTTAGATGTAGAGGAAATGTACTTAACAAATCATCTCTGATTTATTTCATTTTCCACTTGTCTAAAATATTATTCAAGAATAATGGTATAATAATATCATTATCTTACATATAATAATTTTTAAAAAATTTAATGACATGACATAAAACTATATCCTCCTCCCACAAACGAGAAGTTAAAATATTAATCATGTGTATGGCAGACTATCACCTCACAAACTGACGTAATTAATTTTCCATCACCACTTCTCATGGAAGAATGTAAAGACATGTTTAATGTTTATATATTTTATTTATGATATAATTATACTTATTTAATTATTATATCATATACACCTTCTTACTTTCCATTCTATAGGGAATATAATTATATTGGTCGTGCATATAGTGGAATATCACCTAGTGGAATGATATGATTGATTTTTCCAATTACGCTTTATAAGGAAGTTAATAAGGATACTTTTTATGTTTATATATGATATTAATGACATATTAAAAATTCTATAAAATAAATATATTATATGCATTATTATCTTACCAATGATTGAATAAATAATAACATCGTTCATGTGTACGACAAACTACAACCTCACAAAGTGATGTGGCTCATTTTTTACCAGATCACATGGATTGTATCTTTAAGGTTATTTAAAGAAATAATTTTATATTGAAGGTATAATTATAATCTTGTAATTATAAAATAAAAAATATATTATTTCTATTATGATCGTCAAAAATTGAAATATTACTCATGTATACATATGTCCTATTATCTCTATGATTGTAACATAGTTCATTTTTCATAACTATATTTCATGGTTGGGTTTAAAAGTATAATTTATTTTTAAAAATGATACTTATTTCAGGATTACCATTCAATAGAATATTAAATATTAGTCTCTTTTACCTTAGTCAAAATACCAATGTGATTTCAGACATATGATTTGTTTTTTGTTAAAACATCCCCTGTGAAATTAATTAGTTAATTAATTAAATAAAACATGGTAAAAAATAAAATATTTAATAACCATGATGTAACAACATGTTTTTTCTAAATAAATTTAATAGCTTACGTTGCACGCAACAATGAGTTTGAATGCACCGTGATCAATTAATAAATGATTGTTATAACCTAATTGTTAAAATAATGGTAATGAATAGTATTAACCACATTATTAAATTAATATATATAAAATTCATTAAATTTGTTTCTATAAATAAGATAAGAATGAATCCACTTTTATGAATTAAAAGACTATATTATTCTAAAGGAAGTTTTATCACCTTTTAATGGTACACTAGTTTTAAATCTAGTTTTTTTTGCAATTTGATAAATTTTATTTGAAAAAAAATTACTATTTTATGAGTAATATCAAAACATTATTTGGTTTAAATTTTTAAATTTTTATCATAAGTTTCAAGTTTTGATGAATAATAAAGAAATATATATTTCATTCTTCTTAATTAAAAATTTCTTTTTCATATAAATAATTTATTTTTTTAGATCATAAATTTAATTATGTTTAATGTAGAATTAGGACAAAATTTTATCACGTAATCCCATTTTGGCCATTGAAATTAATTTAACAATGAATTTGGATATTAAAATTTCATTCTTTTGAATGTTTTTACATTAAAAACTGGTTTTCTCATTCCATCAATGAGATTAATTTTTAATTAATTTCAAAAATTTATGTATTTTGAATTTTGAAAAATAGATTACATATTTGGAATCATAAGGTCAAAATTTAAAAAATTGTTCCATTTTATTTTTGCACACTATGAATACTAAATTTGGTAATATTTTTTTGTTACCACAGTTAAGGGTAAAACAAATAATTAAGGGTAAAAATAGTATTATAAATAATATAAAATTAACCAAAACACATGTATTAATTTTATTAGATGAATAATTATCAATATTAAGCATAAGAGGGTTGGTTATGAGGCTATTTATGTATTTTTATATGATAATACAAATTTAATAGTTTGATATTAAAAGGAAATTCATTTTTTTCATTATTTAGTTTTTAACAAGAGAAATATTTTTAATATGAGGTTATATAAGGGATATGTTCAACTATAAAAATTATTTGGGAATATATTATTTTTATTTACATCATGGTAATTTACTTATAATTTTTAGTCATAATATAATTACCTTAAATTGAGATACAATGATGATGTAGTAATTTTTTAATTAATGGAAGAGTCAAATAAATTACATTAAAAATATTAAAATAAATATATTTTATATAATTAATGACATAAAATAATTTTATAGAATAATTTGACATATTAGTGATGAGTTAATAGATTTTATTTTTCAAAATTATCATGTTTTTATGATATACAAAAAATGTAAAGTAACAAATAGTGTTAAAATTCATACTAATGATATTTAAATTTTTTTTTAATTAAATGATATAAAATTCATAAAAATATAAAATTCATCAAAATTATTAGTATGAAATTTTAAATTTCATCAATGAATCCTTTATTTATCATTTTTTATTTTATAGTAATTATATTAACCCTCAAATTGTAACTTTTATGATATCATGGTAAGAGTTAAACAGGTTAAATGAAGGGTTAAAAAAGATAAGGATTTAAAAAAATAATAAAAAATTGTATAATATTCATTTTAGGAATTTATTTCCAACCCATCATAATAATATTTTCTAAATAAGTAGTTTTTAATCATTTTTAAATTAAAATAAATTTATATTAATTTTATTTTTTTGAGAGTTTACAATGTTTCCCTCACCTTAATTATAAAAGAGCACCTCATACCTCTCTTTTTCACCCCAGAATTATCCTTATAGATTGACTAAATCCTACCAATTTCTCCTCTAATAATACCTATCCATGTTATAGATATTCTTACCTCCCCCAAAGACCAACCCTAGATCCCTTAAGAAGAGATCTAAAGAAAGTCCGTTGAAGAAGAAGTAATCAATTTTACTAACTCATCCAAGTTCATTTCTTCTTCTACTTCTTATTTATGTTTTGTTTCAATTATACTGTAATAATTCAAGTATCACATTTATGATTATATTTTATTATTATTATGGTGTAATCAGAATCTACCTTTTATCTATCCAATAAAATAATGAAATCATCACGCGTGCACACGTACAACTTTTTGATCTCTACATTGTGGTGTAATTTGTGTTTCATCATCACTTTATTTGGATGGGTACAATGAAGGAAATAATGGATATAAATAATAAATATTAAATTATTTTAATTATTTTTTATTAATATATCATCCAATTTCTTACCCTTTCACCATTAAAGGAATGATATCATTGCTCATGCGTACATACGACCTACTATCTCCATGATGCAATGAGATTCATTTTCTACATTAACCATTTAATAATGACTATAAAAATGAATATAATGAGTAAATATAATATATTTTAACCTAATATCATTCTGTAGAAAAAAAATTTATATCCAATTCAAAACACACAAGGCTTACATGACAACACATGAATAGGAAAATTAAACAGTTAACACCCAAAATAAGGGTAATAACAAAATATTATTAACAAAAAAATATAATTATTAAATATATGATATCTTAAATATGGATATGTTTTATTATTATTTATAACATGTTATAAACCATTAAACAGGAGGTTAAATCACATTCAAATAATGGAATGTACAATGAAACGGTTGAATTTTTAATCTCATTATAATTTGTTGTTATTTATACATAAGTATCTACTTGGGAATATTTATCATACATATCCTTGTTTCCGAAAAATCATTTTCAAATTATATTTACTATTATACTACAAATTTTTAAATTATCTTTACCCAATTTTTAATTTTTATAAAATGTTTTGAAATTAATATTTTTTTTATTTTCTTAATGAGGTACTTTATGTATTTTTCGAAAAAAAATATGGAAGGAATGTTTTTTTAACTTATATAGAATTAAATGATTTTCCCACAGCAGGACACCTTAATGTATTGAAGATTCCATTATAAGATTACAATATTTTTTTTTCAATTAAATTGTTTTCTTTTAAAATTATGTGGCCTTTTTAATAAAATATTTCAATGTAAATAGAGGAATTTATCATAATAAATTTAAAATTATTATATTAGAGTATTTTCATCTATATCAGCATACTTGTGAGATCTTATACATGATTGAGTTTTGTCTCTTATGATACCATGTACCATATTTTATTGAAGGTTTTTTGATCATTTTTACCGTGAATGTGCTATTTTGATACCATTCATGGTTTATGGTTGAGGTTTTCAAATTTTTTATACTACATTTTCAATAAAAAATTTATGTCGTTTATGTTTCACCCATTTTATAGAAGGACTTCAATAGACTTAGTATGTAATGGGTAGTTCCTACTAAATCACCTTGATGAATCGGAAGGTCTCAGGAGACAAACTAGTTTTGTTATTGGCTGAGGTATTAGCCATTTATGTATGGTGTGGTGGTCGAAGCCTTGACGGTAAGTTTCTTATATCCAATATTATTCATTCCATCATTATGAGTTCACTTATTGATATTCCATGTAATTATTTGATTATTAGAAAAACTTTGTGATTACTTATATGGAATTATTAGATTTTCATTTATTTTTTCCAAAATACTCTCAATATTATATTTAAATGTATTGTGTTTCAGTTATACAAAGTACGTAAATGTTTGTTATTATTTATTCATAATTTCTTCCTTTGTACACTTACCCTTACTAAGCATCTAGCTCAACCATTTCTTATGTTTTATCTTTCCCTATATTGTAAGATGTGTATTATGACTAATATGTAGTGTTAATTTAGGATAATATTTGTTCTCTGAAAGTATTGATTATATTGTATTTTGTAGTTTCAATTGTAATGTATGTTTCATGTATGTAATTTGGCTTCCAAAACCACTAAGTTGATCAATTATTTGCGATTTGAGACTTGTATCTATATCAATGTAATTATGTGGGGCACCAGATTCAGGTTATTGAGGGTAGGTTCACTACAGATGGTATGCTAGTATGTTTAGTAGAAACCTTAGAAAATAGATTTATAAAACGAAGATTAGGGAACATAAACCTTAGAGACATTTTAGGATAAACATAAAAAAATATCCTAGATTTTTGGTAATGTAGAGATTATGTGTGTCTTCCTAGAAATACATCCCTTTCTGGATAAGAAAAAGTTGATATGGTTCTATAATAGATGTACATAGGTGTAACAACTCTAACTAAGTGCATTAGGCTAGACTCAGCATAACCTAGTACATGAAAAGGGGACTTACTATGTAACCTTGTTTGATACTCATTGGGATATTATTAGGATAATTAAAAAAAATACAAACCATTATGATTTATTTAAAAGTAAATAAATCCCCCAAGAAACGATGTTTATGATAATGAAATTTACAGTGCATAAAATTTTCAATTTATGTTATGTATTACTTGTTCAAAATAATACATTATGATTCACAACCTAAACTAATGAATTCCATTGTTAAGAAATAGAACATAGTGGAATGAATGGAAATCGTATCACTTCCCATAATAAATGTAGTGGATTCCATCCTATAAAATATATTGATGTTGGGACTAGATCTGTAACTGCTGTTGACCGACTTATAACTCTACTAGGACATCTGAATGAGGTTATGAACAATAACTGTACCCATTTGGAGAATCCTGGTCCATAACATAGAAGAAAAATATTAGACCGCTTCATGAGACAACTTCCACCGACATTCAATGGGGATAAATATCTATTTATACTTGAACAACATATCACTACTAAAAAATATCCATATACCCAAGGTTTGGCTTAAAACCGTGGGCGTAGGGGTGCCCTATATTGACGGTTTTGGAAAACTGTGGGTATAGGTCACCTATACCCAAAGTTTTGGGTGAAACCACGGGTATATATTTTTTTTGATGACCTATACCCATGGTTTTCCAAAATTGTGGGTATAAAAGTTTCGTTCAAGGTATATACCCATGGTTTTAGAAAAGCTGGGGGAATGGGGTTTTGTTCGAAGACCTATACCCATGGTTTTCGAAAACCATGGGTATAGAATTGGTGGGGAAAAAATTCTATAGGAAGCAAAAATATTTGGTGGGAAAACATATGCCCATGGTTTTCCCTCATATACGCATGGTTTGAGTTAATGTATTTAAATGGATAAAAATTTATAGACAATTAAACTACCTAGAATGATTGGTGAAGCACTCTATCTTGCTTCAGGTGGTCTTAGGTTTGAATTATGTGGGATTATTTTTTCTGATACATTGAGCTATGATAATATATTTGATTAAATGTGGATTTATTAAACTACAAGCTACTGAGACTGGTTGGTTCTCCGTGGTAGACACCGAGAGAAGGACCAGGGATCAAATCCTGCCACCAACATTTTATCCAAAATTAATACAGATTAATATATTTAGAAAAATATAGATATATTTATATATAAACATAATTGATGCAGTACAATGGTAAGACGCTTCGGCTGAATAGTTCTATACTTGGAGGTCATGAGTTCAACTATTCCATCTTCCATTTTTTGTAAAATTAATACCCCCAATTTTAAAACCGTGGGTAAAAGCCATTGACAAAGTGGACAAGGGTGCATGAGGATTTGATAGTGTGGAAAAAAATCTATACCCACGATTTGTCAAACTGTGGGTATAGGCTGGGGACCTATCCTGACGCCTCGGTTTCCCAAAGTTCCCAAAACCGTGGGTATAGGCTATACCCTCTCTTTTGGGGGCTATACCCACAGTTTTAAACCATGGGTATAGGTCATTTTTTCAGTAGTGTATACTTTTCTTAGAGAAGATATTTCTCTCATTGGGATGAAACTAAAGGGAGAATGTTTTCATTGAACTTTATTATCTCTCATGATATGTGTGTCTTGACCCATCCCCCAAGGCCCACACTATGACTACCCCAAGCCCACCTTCCATAGGCCAGGGGCTGACGACTAGTACAAAAGGTGTATTCCCAAAAATTGGGAAGACATTTCCTTTATAACATGTAAACACACTGATGGATGTCTGTCGTAGGGCATGGAAAAACAATTATTTCGTAAGTTAAAATGTAGTAATGTGGTTGACCTAGGATGTTTCCCATAGATGAATTCACAAAAAACAGTTTTCCACTTTTAAACGAGGGTAAAAATGTTGTGCTTTTGAAAGAAAATTTTAAATTAAAATGATTGAAAAACTATACTATTAAAAGGGGGATTAGTTCATCATCAGTTTCTTAATTTTAATGATATCCTTGTTTAATTTAATTCAATCCTCTTCTTTTTAGTTGATTAAAGAGAGTTTCCACAATTGTTTTTTTGTCACTTCCTTTGTGAAATTATGGTGGTGAGAGAAAACCTTACCAAAATCTTGGTTTGGTCAAATCTCCTTCTATGTGAAAAATTGGTGTATTGAATGCCCTAAATTGACATGGGAAATACCTGATTGGGTCATGTTTATCCCAAATAATCATGAACATTCACTAACCCTTTTACACGTACTGACAATCGTTGAGTACTTAACCACTAATTCTCAGACTATTTTATCCTTTAAAAAAAGAAATTAGTAGAAGGAGATAATGATTATTTTACCAAGGAAAAAATCAATAATGGAATTAAAATTCAAGAATGATCACACATGATAATAAAATCTGCTATATGAAATTGAAAACAACATTGAATAAGAAAGAAATTTTATTCAACTACATCCAAGAACTCATGTATTACAAAATAGAAAACCAACCCTTCCCCAATCACTCAAAATGTTTACCCCGCCATGTTAAGGGTAATTGAGATGAATGTGGAAGAATAAGGCATTACAAAACTATGAAAAATAAATAAATAAAAGAGAAAGCTGAAAGATTATCCTCCTTGGTGTCCCAGAAGTAATGGTATGGAATGAGAGACGCTTTGAGATGGAGGAGATCTCCTCCTTTTATAGCCAGAATTTGTCCCCTGAATGTTTACATGTTGTAGCCCCATTAAATGAAATATTCATGCATTTCACCCTTCTTGAATTTGGTTCAAATTTTCTTGGGCGTTTCCCTTAAACCTCCCAGTCGATTTGGACAAGTATTCCGAGAGTTATGACTGGTTTACTATCACAATTTATTCTATCTAGTCAGACTCTCCAAATCACAAAACTCTATATTAAGATGTTTTAATGACCCTTAAAACGGCCAATTACCATAGACTTTCCTTCATTAAATAGGTTACAAAACCCCTTTCTCTTCCACCCACTTAATTTCACAGCAACTGGGCCCACCAATAATGAGTTAGGGACCCCACATGAAAACATCGCAGATCTGTAAATAGTTTTCATGCTCTCACTTGTGATCTACTTTGGAGCTTCCATATGACTGATTTAGCTTTTGGTCCAAAAGGATGGAATAAATCCCTAGATGTGTAGACTCTAGAAAAGAATTAATTTTCCTATTTTTAATAGTGTAGAAAATGTTATGTCCAAACTACAAAAATAATTTAAAATATTTAAAAATTCAAAACGGGCCATTTTTACTATTAAGCTGAAAATATTACCTACATCATAAAAATAAAACAATTCATCTTAAAGTAACACTTTGGTGGGATTTAAAATAATAATATTCAATGTAATTTAATTGAAAATATTTTTTGTATCAATTCCCCCACACTTAGCACTTGGACTCCAGGATAAGTAAACATTAAAAACAAATCAAATCAAATCCAAAACACATACAAATGAGATCTACCATATCCATTCTAAGAAACTAAAATATATCATGCCTCATCAAAAAAAATTATTTCAAGTTCTCCATTTTAGATTATTTTAAATATTTCCACATCATTTATTATCACATGCACACAAAACACCCACCTCATGTGAATTTTATCTCATATCATGAATATAAATGCTCAACAAGGCTTTTGTCATCCAAACTCACACAAGAGTCAATGTAAGCTTGATAAATTAATACTTATCTACCTGATGTGAGTAAATGACATGTGTTTCTCATGAGTAATTTTTAGGGGTTTTTTTTTTGATTTCAGTTGGTTAGATTTAGATGTTAAAAATTATGAGGCTGAAAAAGGAGGGCTTGGCTCTTTATGAAGCAAAATTGCACCATTCTAATTTTCACTCAAATATGATCTCCTTCTTCTGATCATGGTAAAAAAATTTCTCCATTTCATGAGAACCCATGCAATGTTAATTCCATTTAGCATTTCACCACCAAATATTTCTTCTCAAACATATTTTTTCCATGAAATCTCTAGAGAGGCACGAATTTATTTCTACTTTGGAAGCTCAAGAAAGGCACAAATTCTTTTTTCATGAAAGCTCCAGAAAGGCAAAACTTTTAACAAAATGACTCCTTCAGTAGAAAAATAATCTATTAAACATTTTTTATTCCATAAAAGGTATCACCATGTGAGTTAGTACACCATAAGAAATCTTCCCCCACACTTAAGTTCAACTAGATCATGTAATTTCACTTCAAGAGTAGGTTGGATAGAGAAAATTGGCTTGTAACTTTGTTAATCTAACAGGTTGTTCATGGATTCTAGGGGATACAATGATTAATGTATAAGGTAGGCCATAATTAAAAGGACTATTGAAAAGGGGGCATAAAACCAAATAAATGCCTCAATCTTTTAAAACACATGTACCCCAAACCCTGATGTTTTGAAGGGAATAAATCAAATTCTGGTTAAAGAAAGCAAGGTCTAGTTCTCTCATGAAATGAGGTGAATGAAAAAAATGGTTCAGAAGCCTAATGGGAAAGTAATTTCAAAGATATAGACAGTGAAATATGGCATGGGGTTCAAAAATCAGTGTAACTTTCATGAATTTCCAAAATATTTGAACATGAAAAAAAAATCATTTCAGCATTCATTTAATCTCAGTTTCGTTGAATAGATTGGTTCAATCATTTTCATGTGTTTCAAAAATGGTTATGATAATCATTTCAATGTAAAGGTTTCAAAAAAATACCCAAAAAATAAAAAATAAACACACAAAAATATGAAAACACGCAATTTTTTTTAAACAAACACAAAATCAAAATCTTAAACTACAAAGATTCCTTCTACCACACTTAAATGATGCATTGTCCTGAATGCATTAATGTGTATTTAACATGTAAGAATATTTTAAAATGAATCATAATAATCATGTGAGTATAAAGGATAGGTACAACCTGTTTTATTCAAAATGAAACATTGAGTTAAGATCCTATGTGTTGCACTCTGAAAACCTAAAAATAAAAAAACAAAAGAAAACATAAGATATTTATTGAAAGAAAAAAAGTATAAATAGAATGATAATAGAAGGATAAATCTTGGTTTAATCCCCCAAGTGGGCCCTGGGTTTTGACTACCTCCAGAGGGACAGTTCTAATCGGTTATCCCCAATCTGATGGTGGATGAAGTTTCATGCTCATGAACCAACAATAATTATTCTTTCCATCACGCACTTGTTCCTTTTTGTTGAGGACTCCATTGATATAGCATACCATGTCCACCCCCACTATAATGAGATAAAACATGCTTTGTGGTTTTAGGGAAATGAATGAGTCCTCCTCTTTCTTGGTTTCTGCTTTCATAATATCTTCTTTATTCACTAGTGTGTTTTCAAGGAATGCTACATTAATGGAATAATCAAAGTGAATGCCAGGGTTTAATTCTATTCTGATAAAATTAAAGCATTAATAATCAATATCAAATTACGCCATTTCAAAGTAAGCATGTTGTGTCTCGTTTTACTCCATAAAATCCACTTTGATCTTCTCATTTACTCCTTCCAATAAATTTTAAACAGTTTAGGGAGATCTATATGTTCCTCTTCAGATGCATATTCTACCTCTAAGGAAATACAAGTGTTGGATGAATCTTCAATTTCTTCTTCAAAGGGAGGTTCCACTTGTAGTTGAATTTCCCTAAATATATGAAGGTAGTCAGACTCATCGATATTCACTACAAATTCCACAGCTATTGTGATTGCTTCCTTCAATGTTGCTGAATCTCTTACATTATGAGGAATAGTTGGATCACGAAGTTACTCACACTCATTACAGAAGATATCCAGATATTTTTGATCGCCCATATTTATTTCAATAGCTATATATTTTTCATCAATCTCATCTAAAATTGATTGAGCTGTGTTCAATGGATATTCTTTTAATTTCATCAAGTCCTCTATGGGTTCTTCAACCTGAAGGATTTGTGGGGCTACTTCTTCCATTAATTTTTCTAGTTCTGGTTCTTGTTCTGGCTCCAGTTGTTGCACCTGGGATGCCTGTACTTATTCCGTTATCCCCTCTATTTTGGTCTCCAGGTTTTGAACTATTTGACTAATTCTTTCAAAATGGGTTTCAAGATCTTTGTGAACTTCTTCCTCTTGGTGTTAAAATTTGATCATTTCTCGATAAAATTCCATAAAATACTCTTGATGTTCAATTTATTCTCTTGGAAAAACCTCCAACACAAGGTATTTGAGGTTCTCTTTAAGTTTTTTAATGAGATCATTGAATTCATCATCTATAATGATTTGGATTCGAGTTCCCCGAATTTGTTTTATCAAAAAAGAAACTCTATACTCTATAGACTAAGGTGATTCAATAATTGATTCTTGAACTTGTGGATAATTTTTCCATGAAATAAAAAAATAATCATTTGAAAAAAACATGGTAGAATATTTTTTTTAATTTTTTTTAATTTTAAAATGTGAAATATTTAAAAATATATTGCGAATTTGGACAAGTATTCTGAGAGTTATTCCCGGTTTACTATCACAATTTATTTTGTCCAGTCAGACTCACCAAATCGTAAAAATCTGGATTAGGATGCTTTAATGACCCTTAAAATGGACAATTCCCTTGGAATTCCCTTCACGAAAGATGTTACAAAACTCCTTTCTCATCCACCCATCGAATTACACAATAATTGGGCCCACCAATAATGATTTATGGACCCCACACAAAAACATGGGATATCTGTAAAAAGTTTTCATGATCCCAATTGTGAGATTCTTTAGAGATTCCATATGACCGATTCAGATTTTGGCCCAGAAGGATGCAATGGAGCCCTAGATGTGTCGACTCTGGTAAATAAATAATTTTTCAATTTGGTGTAGTGTAGAAAATGTTATGGACAAACTACAGAAATAATTTAAAATAGTTCAAAATCCGTAATTCTCCATTTTTACTATTAAGCTCAAAATATTACCTATATAATAAAAATGAAACAATTCATCTTAAAGTAAAACTTTGGTGGGATTTAAAATAATAATATTCAATGCAATTTAATTGAAAATATTTGCTCTATCACACACACAACCAAACAGACATCAAGGTACGAACACATGTCAACAGTATATTAAACAATTGAGTACAGTTAGTAAAAGGAGGTCAGAATACCAGCCCAACTGCAAAGTACAAGTACAAATAAAATGCAACACAACTGAAGAAAAAGAAAGACAACTACTGGATCTTCCTCCGAGGTTCCTACCTAAAGGGTAGGCACAGATCACCTCCACAACACTCCTCGTCTGTCCGTCTCCTCCCTATACTGACACGTCATAAGGTCCACCTCTATGTACCATCCAGACCTGGTACTCTCATCCTCAGTCAGCGATGTATGTCGTCTTCACCAAACACAACGAAGTGAGGGCATAGACCATGCATGGGTGAGTATAACGATACTAAGTAGGGACCCTGAGACCGTCTAGGTGTCACAGAAATCCTCCAAGGATAAACCACAAAGTTTTAAATCAACAGATAACTCTACTTAGGTATGTTCCCATACATATATCTATGATATTAAGTAATCCATCTCAAACATGAGAAAAACACAAAGGTATTGACTCAGCTCAAAACAAGATTTATTCTAGGGGTAGCAACATTTTGAACCCTCAGCTGTTGGAGAAATCCTCTTCTATTGAGTATAGTGGGCATGCCACGTCTTACAGAGGAAATTTCTAATAACCTTGTAATGCTGAGGTACTCCTCCTATCGAGTATCGTAGGTCTACCATGTCACACACAGGCGCTCCCCACCATGGGTATGTCGCGTCAAACCTAGGCACTCCCTCTCATAGCCTACTGAGGTAATCCTCCTATCGAGTACCGTGGGTCTGCCACGTCACAAAGGAGCTCCCCACTGTGAGTCTGCCACGACACCAAGGCACTCCACACTAGGCCAGTCAAGTCACTCTGAGAAAAACGTTTAGCAGTCTTCAGGTCTTAGCCAGCTACTAGGTTCTCCCAAAAATTCTTGCTCATATCTGGAATATCCGCTCCACAAGTTACTAATCGATGATCCAAATGCCACGAAGTTCTAAAAAGAAGTATCTAAAAGGTATTCCATGTCATAGGGGTCTCAACTCTACTGACGGCGCATCAATCGGACGGTCGGTTAGTGAGTTATTAGCCTTTTCTCAGGGGCCCGGTTAGATTCGTGATCGATCCAAACTAATTGTTTCCCATCTAAAACCAAAACATAGTGGGGTATACTCAAAGGGACCGTCTCACTCGAAGATTTCTAACGCCGCTGAAGGCTCGTCAAACGGACGTCCGATGCCAAAGATATGGCCGAAGGAGCGTAAATGGGTCGAAGAGGGACCAGGTCAAGCCCAACCCTGTCGGACTGACTTGGACCGACCTGGCATGGGTCGACCCAGTTTAGTTCGACCCAACCCGACCCATTGTGTTAGGCCCAGCCTGTGATGCAGCCCGGTCCGCTGGGGGTTTGGCAAGCCGTGAGGCCTGCGAGGGGCCACGGAGCTGCGGGTTCCATGGGGTGGCTCGACCATGGGGGTGCTGTGAGGGAGTGGGCTGGTTTGGTTGGAGTGAGGTAGGGGTGCGGGGCCGGTTCTGCTAGGGAACCGCGAAAGGCGCAGGGACGGTTCAGCTGGGCTGCTGCGGGGGGGTGTCGGCCGGTTCATATGGGGCGTCGCGGGTGGCGCGGGCCGGTTCTGCTGCAACATCGTGGGGATACAGGGCTGGTTCGGTCGACGCACTGTGGGGGGGAATAGGCCGGTTTGGCCGGGGTGCCGCGGGGCTGGTTCAGACGGGGCACCGTAGGGGGAAGCGGGCCGGTTCGGCTGAAGCGCTGTGGGGGGGGGGGGGATTCGTCTGGGGCACCGCGGGGGGGGGGGGGGGGTGTGGGGCCGGTTCGGCCGAAGTGCCACGTGGGGCGTAGGCTTTATCTGTTGAGGCACCGTAGGGGGAGCGGGTGTAGGAGGCTCGGCTCAGGGAAGTGGCTCGGGGCGGCAACTCTACTCGGTGGCTCGGCACAACGGTGGTTCGACGTCGGTGCAGAGCGGTGGAGTCCGCTGGTGGCGGAGCACCATTGCTTTTGTTGCATTCCTCCATTTTTAAGAACACACCAAAGAAGAACAACGGAGGGGTTGGGCCATGTTAGTTTGGACTACACCCTCCGCATTAGAGTGGTATCAAGCAGTTCAATTCCTTGTTGAATTTCAAAGAATTATCAACAATAGAAGAGAGACAAATATCTATCAATCACCCTACATCTTCCCAAAAATAATCAAACTCAACTAAACCCCTACCTCGTATTGTTCATTGAGGATGATGACGGGGGAAGGTAAGCCGTCGAAGACATCCCACATCGGTTGCCTCTACAAGGTTCTTCCGAGGAAGAAGTCGAAGATGTTCTTTGCCAGCGTTCTTTGTGGAGGAAGCGTTCTTCACTAGAGAATCTTTCTCCCAATTCCACCCAAATGTAAAGTGGTGCCAAAATAATAGATTAATCCATCTATTATTTTGATGAAAAGAATTCAAAATACGAAATTAATTATGGTGTGTGGAAAAATTAGAGCATGAGGGCTGGCACAATTAATTGTGGAGGAATCCCAAGAGGATCCTCTACATTAATGATGGAGTTGAGAGGTTTTCCTCTCCCCCCATTAATAGATGTCGGGTGGTCCCCACCCCCCAAATTCAAATTGGGAGGTTTTGAGATCATGGGTGGTCCAAACCAAAATAAATCTAGAAGAGGAGGTTTTGTTCTGGTGGACCCCACCCCAGAACATCCATACGAAAGGGTTTTACAACCAACTAAAATAAAACATGTGTTTATTTTATTTTAATATTTCCATGAAAAATCCAAAATCTAACTTTCACCCTCGACCAACTACCATCGAGGTGAAAGTCTCTCTAAGCGAATACTGGTGCTGTGAGTTCAATGGTGCCCATGGATTTCAATTCTGAGCACCGGTTCGAAGGTAAGAAAAACCCAATCAAACATTTACTGAACGTATACGAACAAAAGTTTAGAAATTAATTTTAGGTACTATGGGACTCAGAATCACGCACCATCAATTTTCACAGACTCATAAAATTCCCATTTATTAAAAAAAATTACATGGAAATTTTGGGTCTTTACATTTTCCCCACCTCAGGGCTCTACATCCTTGTAAGCCATAACTCAAACTAGGTAAACATGTGGGGGTACTGAGCACACATCTGAGCCTCCCGCTCGCATGTGGTCTCCTAGAGGTTCCGGTACTTCCAGCGAACACGCACCAGAGGTATCGACCATCCATGAAGGACCCGCTCATATCGATCATCAATCTCTACTGAAACATCAGTAAAAGTCACCCCATCGTCGATGTCCATTTTTCCATGGTCGATGATGTGAGAAGGGTTGTGCACGTATCTCCTCAGTTTGGATACACAGAAGACATCGTGCACCCTGTGCAAATGAGGTGGAAGAGATAAGTGTTATGCCACCTCGCCTACTCTACTGAGGACCTAAAAAGGTCTGATGATACTCAGAGATAACTTGCCGCATCGGCCAAATCTCTGTAGACCTTGTCGCGGTGAGACCCGCAGAAGGATGTGGTCGCCATCCTCGAACTCCAAAGGTTTTCGTCTCCTGTCAGCATATGATTTCTACCTACTATGTATAGTCTTCATCTACTCGTGGATGACCTGTACCATCTCTATTGTAGCCTGAACTATCTCTGGTCCCACTAGTGCTGACTAGCCTAGGTCAGTCCAGCACAAAGGTGATCTGCAAGTTCATCCATACAACACCTCAAAAAGTGTCATCCCAATGGTGGAGTGATAGCTTTTGTTGAATGAAAATTCCACCAAAGGTACGTGATCCTCCCAGATACAACTAATGTTGTGGATAAAACTACACAACATGTCCTCGAGGGTTTGTATGGTTCACTCAGTCTGGCCATTCATCTAAGGATGGGAGGTGGTGCTCAAACGAAGCTATGTATCGAAAGCCTCCTACAACCCCTTCTATAGCTGGGAAGTAAAACATGCTTCAGGATCAGAGAAAATCGTCAAAGGTACTCCATGTAGCCGCACAATATTTTGCACATAGAGGCATCCCAAGATCTTTACTGAACTCTGCCCTTTGATCGGTAGGAAGTGGTCTGACTTGGTGAGTCGATAGATGATCACCCAAATTGAGTCATGTCCCTTGGATGTACGTGGAGGTCCTATCACGAAGTCCATGGATATCCCATCCCACTTCCTCTCTGGGACCAATAAAGGCTGAACCATGCCTGCTGGTACCTGATGCTCCGCCTTCACTTGCTGATAAGTGATGCATTGAGAGACAAACTCTGAAACTACTTTATTCATTCTCGACCACCAGTGATATCGTCGAAGGTATTGGTACATATTCGCCACTCTTGGATGTACCGTTATTGGGGGAGTGTGGAACTCCCTCAACACTTCCCCTTGAAGTGACACTGGTACCATGGTACGTCCTCTGAAGATGATGATGTGCTCCCCACCTTCAAGAAATCCATCAAGAGCCAGTCCTATGGATATCTAAGCATGTCATGCGTCACAGTCAGTGTCCCCACACTGTGCCTCCTTGACTTGCTGAAGAAGATGTGGATTGACTCTAAGATATTGAAGACAGGCTACTCCATCTCTATCCACAAAATATATATGCAAAGTGACCAGCTACTCTGTCACCTCGCCTAGTAACTATATACCAGACCTCCTGCTGAGTTCATCTGCTACAATGTTCCCCTTCACAGAATTATAGACTATCACAAAGTCATAGTCCTGGAGGAACTCAAGACAAAGTCATTATCTCAGGTTCAGGTCCTTCTGAGAGAAGATATACCTGAGACTCTTGTCATCTGAGTACACTGTAAAACATTTTCCCATCAGACAGTGTTGCCATATCTTCAAGGCAAAGACCACTGCTACAAACCCTAGGTCATGGGTAGCATAGTTCTTCTCATTCCATCTTATATTTTATTAACCATATGTGATCACTTCTATCTCCTACATCAGAACACATCTGAGTTCGGTCCCTGACATGTCGCAATTAACTACGTACCCTATGCCCTCCTCTGGAAACCTCAAGATGGGGCTCTAGTCAGCCTCTGTCATAGCTCCTGAAAACTCTGATAGCATTTCTCCGAACAAATTAAGGGTTTCCCCTTCTTTATTAAGGGTGATAGTGGTGCTGCAACTCTCAAGAAATCTGGTACAATTCTATGGTAGTATACAGCCAATCCCAGGAAACGATGTACCACTGTCACACTCCTGGGGGGATCCCAAGAAAGTACCGCCTCAGTCTTCACTGGATACAATGAAACGCCAGCCTCCGATATGACATGTCTCAGAAATTGAATCTCTCGTATCAAAAACTGGAACTTCAAGAGCTTACCATAAATTTGGTTCTCTCAAAGTGTGTCTAGTACTACCAGCAAATGATAGGCAAGCTCCTCCTCAGTAGCCGAGTAGATCCGAATGTCGTCTATGAAGACCACTAAAAATAGATCAAGGTAAGGATGAAAGATCCTATTCATGAGTCCCATGAACACTAATAGAACATTGGCTATAACGAATGGCGTAACCAAGTACTCATAGTGGTCGTATTGACATCTGAAAGCCGTCTTCGGCACATCCTCATCTTGAACATTGAGATGGTGATAGCCTGATCTGAGATCTATCTTCAAGAACCACTGTCCTCCCTTCAGCTAATCAAAGAGGTCATCAATCCTCGAGAGTGGGTAATTTTTCTTCACGGTCACCTGGTTTAGGCTCCAATAGTTGAAAAAAATCCTTGAGCTCCCATCCATATTCTTCGCGAACAAAATTGGGGCTGCACAATGTGAAACACTGGGATGGATGAATCCCTTCCCCTGTAAGTCCACTAGGTATACTCGTAGCTCACGAAGCTCTACGGGAGCCATCCGATACTCTGGTTTATATATCGGTGTCATACAAGGGTACAAGTCAATGGAAAAGTCTACCTTTCTATGAGGTGGTAGACCTAGAACATCATCAGGGGAAACATCACCATACTGGTGCACCCATAGAGAATAACCCAGACTCTCCACATCAATAGCTCTGAGGGTAGGACTAGTCAACTGATGAGTGATCAGCTGCACTCTCCTTTGGGTAAGTCCATCCTATGCTGCAAAGTCTCTCTTCTCATAGGTGAAGGTAAACCTGGTCCCATTTTCATGGACACACCATACTTTGCGCCAAATATAGTTAATCTGAGCATGGATTGTAGATAACTATTCCATACCCAAGATGATGTCATAAGGCCTCAACGCCGCTACTAGGAGATCCCAGCCGAAGCTCTCGCCTCCTAGAGTAATCTCGAACTGCTGGAACCATAGTGCAATCATAAAATCTTCTCCTATCGGAATCTCTAGCTATAAGGATTGAGCCAATGGCTTCCTTTGAATTTCCGAGCTCCGAATAAGGGCAGTGGAAAAAAAGAATGCCCAACACCTATGTCTTTAATTACTGCAACTATGGGGGAGTAGACACAGATCATACTTCATATCATCTTCAGAGCTCCGTGATCATAGGCCTCAGCTGCCTGTATAAAGACCCGCAAATTTCAAGGAAATTTTTTTTCTTAATTTTCTTTGGAATTTTACAAGAGCGCAGCTTCAGACGGCACCTGATTCCGAGGCCCGGTGTGCCCGGAATCAATTTCCGAAGTTTGGCTCGGGTACGTTCAGTGAACGGACGAGCGGGTTTTTCTATCTTTTGAACCGGTGCCCGGAATCGAATTCTGAGGGCACCGATGAAATCACAGCGCCGGTATTTGCTTAGAAACGCCTCTTCCGGAGTTGCGTTTGCTCAGACGTGGTTTTTAAATTTTGGGGCTTAAAGTCAGAAATAAAATAAAATTTGTGCGACAACTTTATTTTATTTCACTTAAGCTGCTTGGAAGCTGCTTGGAAGCCACTTGAACTGAGTTAAAGCGGATAGGGTGCTATCCAGAAATATCCTACCCCCTTGGTAGGATATTTGTGAGGTGGGGCCCGCACGAGCCCCGCCGTTTCTTTCACTAAGTAACGCACCCGCGAAAACCCGTCAAAGTAACTGAAAAGTCAACCGACGCGTTTTCTTAAATTCTTAACAGACCATTTAATTGAGCGGTTTATTTCGTGAATTAAATGGGCTGTTTCGCTCGTTGAATTAATTCAACAAACTGATGGGTCGTTACGTACGCTTTTGCGTTTGTTGGCATGTTTATAAAATAAGACCAACCTAAAAATCCTTTGAAAGGATTTGAGAGGATCTTTGTTTCTTCATCTCCCCTCCTCGCGAAGAACGCGAAGAACGCGAAGAACGCGAAGAACGCGAAGAACGCCGGCGACCGGAATTCGACGACGCACTCCGTGATCTGAGACGTCGACGAGCTCTACCCGCGACGTTCTTCGGCGACGCCTCTTCTTCCGCGGCCGATCCTCGTTCGGCAATTAAGGTGAGAAACGAATCGTTTATTTCACCCTTTTTTTTAATTTCAATGACAACGGATTTAATTAATTAAATCCGTTTGATCTTGATCCGGAGATTGGCAACGCGACGCCGGATACCATGACGACGCAACGATCCCCCTTCTTCCGCGACGAGCAATCCCGCGACGATCCCTCGTTCGGCAACGACAGCTGCGAGGTAAGGGTTGTTGGAATTCTTTTATTCTTTTCCCGTGTTTATTCCTTTGGAATAAAGAACCCTACCTCAGAACAATTTTAAATTATTTTAAAATTGTTGATTGGTTGCTTTTATTCCTCCCGTTGTTTATGACTAACGCGGAGGGTGCGGGTCTAACGAACAAGACCCGGCAACCCTCCGCCGATCTCTTTTGTTGTGTGGATATGGCGGACGACGACGAACCGCGCGGCAGGGGCGATCTGTTGATTCCGTAGTGAAGATCGGCCCCCGGGAGGAGCAACGGCGCAGACGGGAGGCAAAACGGGCCACCGGAGCAACTCCGGTGGCCCGCGGAAGGCGGCGGCGGCGCGGGTCGCCGGCAAGGCGGCGCCGGCGACCGGAGGCGGCGGCGCCCGGCGCGCCGCCGTGGAGAAGATCCGCCGCAGCTGAAGCCGCGGCGGCGGCGGCCGGTTCCGCGGCCGTGCGGAACCGGGGAGGGACGCGGCGGCCCGGCCGCGTCCGCGTGACAGGCGGCCCCCGCGGGGCCGTGTTTTCCTCCAAGCCGCGGGTCAAACCCACGGGGGCGGCTCCTTCGGCCGCTCGGCCGAAGCCGAGCCGGGTCGGGCCGACCCGGTTCGGCCGACCCAGGGGGGGGGGGGGGGGGGGTTCGGGCCGGGTCGCCCCGGGCCCAGAACCCCCGTTTTCGGGCCTTCTTCGGTCTTTTGCCCATATCATGGGCCTGAGACCTCCGATTGACGAACCGTCAGCGGCTACCCGATCCTTGGATCGAGACGGTCATTTCGGTATATTATACTCAAGGTTTCGGAAGACTTTGGGTTCGGCCGGGTTGGTTCGTACACGAAACCAACCGGGCCCTCGGAGCGGAAACGCTCATAACTTGAGCTACGGACGTCCGATCGACGTACCGTCAGCTGTGGTAGTTTCCTCTAAGTGAGACGGAACTTTTGGCATACTCCGCCCGAGGATCGGACGCAGGCGGAGTACGGTCGGGTTGGTTTTGACCTAAAAACCAACCGGGCCCTTGGGACGAAAATGCCAATAACTCTCAGACCGGGCGTCCGATTGACGCGCCGTCTGTTGCGTTGAGATCCTGTTGTCGATACGGAACTTTTGGATACATCAACTTCGAACTAAGTGTCAGTTGATGTATCAGACTCTCGGCTCGTGGAGCGGACCCTCCTAAACGAGCTCGCTATGTGCGGGAACCCTAGCGCTGGCTGTGACTTCGATGACAGAGCAGAGATCCTCCGTGGACTGCAACGACGGCAGAGCAGAGATCCTCAGTGGACTGCGACGACGGCAGAGCAGAGATCCTTCGTGGACTGCGGCGACGACTGTGCAGAGATCCTCAGTGGACTGCGTCGACTACTGCACTCAGCGATCCTATGTGGATCAGTGCTACAGGTTCTGTGTGAGCCCGATCCTATGTGGGTCCTTACTACCGGTTCTGTGTGAGCCACTGCCTACAGGTTCTGTGTGAGCCTGATCCTACGTGGGTCTTTTGCGGGGGTTAGTACCTATCGATCCTTCGTGGGTCCGACGACTTAGATGGATCAGTGATCATCTTTGACGTCATCTGAAAAAGTATACCTGGTTGAGCTGAATCTTATGTTACTCTCCTTTGTGGATTGTGTTGAACTATCCTATGTGGATTTACTATTTACTCTCCTTGTGGATTTGAGTCTTGCTTTCCTTTGTGGATTGAGTTGTTCTTGAGCTCGTGAGCAGAGCTAGAATTGGGGACTTAGGTATATGTATGGGCATATACCTAAGTCGAGTCAGATGTTACTTCGTGATTGCATCTTTCTTTTGTGCTATATCCTTTGTGGATTTCGGGAGACCTTCGGGGGTCTCGGGGTCCTTACTGAGTAGCTTATACTCACCCCTGCACGGGCTATGCCCGCACCTTGTTGTGTTGGATGCAGACGACGGACAGCGCTGATCGCGGTTGGGGCGTGGAGCAGGACTGTACCTGGAGGTGGACCACTGGGCGGGACGTGCTCGGAGCGGACGTGGGACCCGAGGAGCCTGGAGGCTATCTGTACCCACCCTTCAGGTGGGATTTCCAGTGGACGACACGAGGCCTCCGTCTTTTCTTCAGTTGCTGTACTTTACTTTTCAGTTGTACTTTCAGTTGGGCTTGTATTCCGGCCCCCTTTACTTTTCTGCACTTTGTAGTTACTTCTGCTTGCTGACTCTGTGGTGGTTGTTACTTATAAAGGCAATGCCTTCCCTATTTACTGGGAATTTTACGCCTTGGTGCTAGTCGCCAGCCCCTGGCCTATGGAAGGCGGGCTTGGGGTAGTCACGGCACGGGCCCCGAGGACGGGTCGTGACAAATTGGTATCAGAGGTGGTCGGTTCTACCGCAAACTCTGATCGTCTTTTCTTTCTATATGAAGCAATAGTGTTTAGTGTATTGAGTGTGGTTATCAGTTCAGGGAGCCCAGTGTTGGTGCGGCGGCCGACGTATCCGTACACCAGGACCCTGACTCCTGATTTCCGACTTAATGCATGAAAACATAGATTGCGTGTGTGTTTCAAGTCTTCTTTGTGATTACTTGTGTCAGCTCACCGGGTATACTGATCTGCTTCATGAAAGTCTCAAGTTTTCCTTGTGATTACTTGTGCCAGCTCACCAGGTATACTGTTCTGACTGTGGTGCTCTTGTTCTCCTTTTCAGGATGGCCCCGCGACAACAGCCAGCTAGGGTTCCGAGTGTAGGGCGCGACGGCAGCCCACCGAGCGACGAGGCCTCGGTGCAGGGCCCTTTGCCAGCAGTGGCACCAGCGGTAGCTTTACTCGCCGAGCCACCGATGCTACCAGTACCAGACGCTGACGATGCACGTCGCCTCAGGGCACTGCATGAGTTTCAGAGCCAGCGACCGCCCAGGTTTCGCGGTGAGGCGGACCCCCAGGCCGCCGAGGACTGGCTAGAGGCGGTGGTGCGGATCATTAGGCTAGTGAGGACACCAGCGGATCTCATGGTGATTCTCGCGGCGAGCCTCCTGCAGGCGGCGGCAGGACGATGATGGAGCTTGATGCTCCAGGTTCACGATGAGGCATCCTTGCTCTGGACGGACTTCGAGAGTCTCTTCCGCTCTGAGTTCGTCTCGGCCATCCTCCGAGCGGTGCGCATCCAGGAGCTTCTCCAGCTGCGCCAGGGAAGCATGACGGTCGCTCAATACGCGGCGAGGTTCACTGACCTATCTCGCTACTCGACCGACATGGTACGGGACCCCTTCTTCCGGGCCCGGACCTTCGAGCAGGGCTTGCGACAGGAGATTCGGGCGTCGCTGATCTCCCTCAGCATTCCGACCCAGGCGGGAGTGCTGGAGCGAGCCCTCCTGATCGAGAGCTTCCTG
The DNA here is from genome assembly GCA_963277665.1 of Viscum album. NCBI lineage: Eukaryota > Viridiplantae > Streptophyta > Magnoliopsida > Santalales > Viscaceae > Viscum > Viscum album. Next base: position 72,390,075 of record OY728154.1, read on the forward strand.
GCAGAGCCTTCTTCAGCGGCGAGACCTAGCGCAGGGCGGCAGGTAGCTGAGTCTTCGGCAGCAGGTTGCCGACGGATGACTCTGGGGTCCAGGCAGACCAGACCCCCACGCAGACGGCCTCAGGACACCGGCTCAGCAGTGCGGGGCACACAGCGGAGTGCCAGCCTTCCAAGAGGCAGGCTGTGCTACTCCTGCGGCGGGCAGGGTCACATGGCTCGTGACTGCCCGACTCGCCGATCAGAGGAGCAGCAGACGGTGGAAGGGCCACCCAGGCAGAGGCAGAGGGTCGACCGTGGCGGTCCGCAGGGAGGAGGCGGACGAGGCAGAGGAGCTGGCCGAGCAGCGGGTGGTGGGCGACGCTTCCAGGCTCTACCCCCACCACCACCAGGAGGGCCACCTCGACCACAGGGAGCTGGCGGGCAGGGACAGGCCCAGCTCCAGGCAGTGGAGGCCTACGACCCCGACATGCCAGAGATGATTCGAGGTACGATCTGTGTCTATTCCACCCTTGCTGCAGTACTTATAGACACAGGAGCGAGTCACTCTTTCATAGCCTCTGCCCTTGTTCGGAGCTCGGAGATTCCGACTGAGCCGTTGGCACGATCCTTACGGCTAGAGACTCCTACGGGAGCAGACTCGACGATTACGCACTGGTGCCGGCAGTGTGAGCTTACTCTAGGAGGCGAGAGCTTCGGCTGGGATCTCCTTGTAGCGGCGTCGAGGCCTTACGACGTCATCTTGGGCATGGATTGGCTATCCACGGTTCATGCCCAGATCGACTGTTTTAGGCGCAAGGTGCGATGTGTTCGCACCGACGGGAGCAGGTTTACCTTCACCGGCGAGAAGGGAACCTTTGAAGCACAGGATGGACTTCCGCGGAGGAGAGTGCAACCCATCTCTCATCAGTTGGCTAGCCTCATCCTAGGAGCAGTGGACGTGCGAAGTCCAGTTTTTCCTGCAGTGGTGGACCAGTACGTGGACGTCTTCCCCGACGACATTCCAGGGCTACCTCCTCGTAGAGAGGTAGACTTTTACATCGACTTGTACCCCGGGACAACCCCGATATCTACTCCAGCATATCGGATGGCCCCCGCCGAGCTTCGGGAGCTGCGGGTACAGTTGGAGGACTTGCAGAGCAAGGGGTTTATCCGACCCAGTGTTTCACCCTGGGCTTCCCCGATTTTGTTCGCCAAGAAGGCGGACGGGAGCTTGCGACTGTGTGTCGACTATCGTCGCCTGAACCAGGTGACAGTGAGGAACAAGTATCCGCTGCCACGGATTGATGACCTCTTCGATCAGCTCAAGGGAGCGCGGTGGTTCTCGAAGATAGACCTCCGGTCAGGCTATCATCAGCTCAGAGTTCGAGACGAGGACGTGCAGAAGACGGCCTTCAGGTGTCGGTATGGCCATTATGAGTTCTTGGTTATGCCGTTCGGCGTAACCAATGCTTCAGCAGTGTTCATGAGCCTCATGAACAGGATCTTCCAGCCATACCTCGACCGATTTGTCGTGGTCTTCATTGACGACATTTTGGTATACTCGACGACTGAGGAGGAACATGCCTACCACCTGCGAGTTGTGCTAGACACACTCCGAGAGCACCAGCTTTATGGAAAGCTCTCAAAGTGCCAGTTCTGGTTACGTGAAGTCCATTTCTTGGGGCACGTCATCTCTGAGGCGGGAGTTGCAGTGGATCCCGCGAAGATCGAGGCAGTGCTAGCTTGGGAGCCACCCAGGAGCGTGACAGAGGTGCGGAGCTTCTTGGGCCTAGCCGGATACTATCGGAGATTCGTGCCAGACTTCTCCAGAGTTGCGGCACCACTCTCAGCGTTGACGAAGAAGGGGAAACCCTTCGTGTGGTCAGACAGATGTCAGCAGAGCTTCCAGGAGCTGAGACAGAGATTGACCAGCGCACCTATCTTGAGGTTGCCTGAGGAGGGAGTTGGATACGTAGTTTACTGTGATGCATCCGGGACTGGACTCGGGTGCGTCCTGATGCAGGAGAGGGCCGTGATCGCCTACAGATCACGTCAGTTGAGGCCGCATGAGCAGAACTACGCCACTCATGACCTGGAGTTAGCAGCAGTGGTCTTTGCTCTGAAGACTTGGCGGCACTATCTGATGGGCGAGCGCTTCACAGTCTTTTCTGACCACCAGAGTCTCAGGTATATCTTCTCTCAGAAGGACCTGAACCTGAGACATCGGAGATGGCTTGAGTTCCTCCAGGACTATGACTTTGAGATAGTCTATACTCCTGGGAAGGGGAACGTGGTAGTCGATGCCCTCAGCAGGAGGACGGGCATTCAGCTACTTGAGGAGGCGACGAAGCAGCTAGCCTCCTTACAGATATCCTTTGTGGATAGAGACGAAGCAGCCTTTCTTCAGTCTCTCACAGTCTCTCCTCCACTTCTACAGCAGGTCAGAGAGGCTCAGCGTGAGGACGCTGACTGTGAGACCCGGCGTGCACTAATATCCTCAGGTCAGGCGCCTGATGGTTTCTCCCTTGGAGAAGAGCACGACATCCTTTACAGAGGACGTACCTTCATACCGGTCGCTTTACGAGAGGAGGTGCTGAGAGAGTTTCACACTTCTCCCTTGGCGGTGCATCCCGGAGTGGCGAAGATGTACCAGGATCTCAGACGACAGCACTGGTGGCCGGGCATGAAGAAAGTTGTGGCAGAGTTCGTTTCACGATGCCTCACCTGCCAGCAGGTGAAGGCAGAGCATCAGGTACCAGCAGGCTTGGTACATCCCTTGGAGGTCCCGAAGTTGAAGTGGGATGGCATATCTATGGACTTCGTGACTGGACTTCCACGCACTTCCAGAGGTCACGACTCCATTTGGGTGATTGTCGACCGAATCACCAAGTCGGCACACTTCTTACCCATCAGAGAGCAGGGCTCAGTGGAGAGCTTGGGACGTCTTTACGTCCAGGAGATCGTACGGCTTCACGGTGTGCCATCGTCTATCGTCTTCGATCGAGATGCTCGTTTCACTTCCCGGCTTTGGAAGGGGTTGCAGGAGGCGTTCGGGACGCGACTCCATCTAAGCACAGCCTTCCACCCTCAGACGGATGGTCAGACGGAGAGGACCATACAGACACTCGAGGACATGCTCCGTGCATGTGTTCTCGACTTTGGTCGCAGCTGGGAGGACCACCTACCCTTGGTGGAGTTCGCGTACAACAACAGCTTCCACTCCACCATCGGGATGGCACCATACGAGGCGTTGTACGGCAGACCCTGCAGATCACCGTTGTGCTGGACAGACCCTGGGGAGTCAGCACTCGTGGGACCAGAGATGGTCCGAGCCACGACAGAGAAGGTCCAGATCATCCAGGAGAGGATGAGGACAGCTCAGAGCCGGCAGAAGTCATATGCTGACAGGAGGCGGAGGCCACTGGAGTTCGAGGATGGCGACCACGTCTTTTTGCGTGTCTCACCTCGACGTGGTTTACGGAGATTTGGCCGAGGCGGCAAGTTGTCTCCACGCTTCATCGGGCCTTTCCAGGTCCTCAGCAGGATAGGAGAGGTGGCTTATCGCCTGGCTCTACCACCTCAGTTGCACCGGGTGCACGACGTCTTCCACGTGTCTCAGCTGAGGAGATACGTGCACGACCCGACGCACATCATCGACTTTGGGGAGCTGGACGTGGACGATGGGGCGACTTTTGCGGAGGTCCCAGTGGAGATCGAGGATCGACAGGAGCGGGTCCTACGTGGGCGGTCGATTCCTCTTGTGCGCGTCAGATGGCAGCACGGGAACCTCCAGGAGAGCACTTGGGAGCGGGAGGCTCAGATGCGTGCTCAGTACCCCCATTTGTTCCCCTAGTTTTTGATGTATCTTTACGGGGACGTAAAGCCCTGAGGTGGGAGTAATATAAAGACCCGCAAATTTCAAGGAAATTTTTTTTCTTAATTTTCTTTGGAATTTTACAAGAGCGCAGCTTCAGACGGCACCTGATTCCGAGGCCCGGTGTGCCCGGAATCAATTTCCGATGTTTGGCTCGGGTACGTTCAGTGAACGGACGAGCGGGTTTTTCTATCTTTTGAACCGGTGCCCGGAATCGAATTCTGAGGGCACCGATGAAATCACAGCGCCGATATTTTCTTAGAAACGCCTCTTCCGGAGTTGCGTTTGCTCAGACGTGGTTTTTAAATTTTGGGGCTTAAAGTCAGAAATAAAATAAAATTTGTGCGACAACTTTATTTTATTTCACTTAAGCTGCTTGGAAGCCGCTTGGAAGCCACTTGAACTGAGTTAAAGCGGATAGGGTGCTATCCAGAAATATCCTACCCCCTTGGTAGGATATTTGTGAGGTGGGGCCCGCACGAGCCCCGCCGTTTCTTTCGCTAAGTAACGCACCCGCGAAAACCCGTCAAAGTAACTGAAAAGTCAACCGACGCGTTTTCTTAAATTCTTAACAGACCATTTAATTGAGCGGTTTATTTCGTGAATTAAATGGGCTGTTTCGCTCGTTGAATTAATTCAACAAACTGATGGGTCGTTACTTACGCTTTTGCGTTTGTTGGCATGTTTATAAAATAAGACCAACCTAAAAAATCCTTTGAAAGGATTTGAGAGGATCTTTGTTTCTTCATCTCCCCTCCTCGCGAAGAACGCGAAGAACGCGAAGAATGCGAAGAACGCGAAGAACGCCGGCGACCGGAATTCGACGACGCACTCTGTGATCTGCGACGTCGACGAGCTCTACCCGCGACGTTCTTCGGCGACGCCTCTTCTTCCACGGCCGATCCTCGTTCGGCAATTAAGGTGAGAAACGAATCGTTTATTTCACCCTTTTTTTTAATTTCAATGACAACGGATTTAATTAATTAAATCCATTTGATCTTGATCCGGAGATTGGCAACGCGACGCCGGATACCGCGACGATGCAACGATCCCCCTTCTTCCGCGACGAGCAATCCCGCGACGATCCCTCGTTCGGCAACGACAGCTGCGAGGTAAGGGTTGTTGGAATTCATTTATTCTTTTCCCGTGTTTATTCCTTTGGAATAAAGAACCCGACCTCAGAACAATTTTAAATTATTTTAAAATTGTTGATTGGTTGCTTTTATTCCTCCCGTTGTTTATGACTAACGCGGAGGGTGCGGGTCTAACGAACAAGACCCGGCAACCCTCCGCCGATCTCTTTTGTTGTGCGGATATGGCGGACGACGACGAACCGCGCGGCAGGGGCGATCTGTTGATTCCGCAGTGAAGATCGGCCCCCGGGAGGAGCAACGGCGCAGAGGGGAGGCAAAATGGGCCACCGGAGCAACTCCGGCGGCCCGCGGAAGGCGGCGGCGCCCGGCGCGCCGCCGTGGAGAAGATCCGCCGCGGCAGAAGCCGCGGCGGCGGCGGCCGGTTCCGCGGCCGCGCGGAACCGGGGAGGGACGCGGCGGCCCGGCCGCGTCCGCGTGACAGGCGGCCCCCGCGGGGCCGCGTTTTCCTCCAAGCCGCGGGTCAAACCCGCGGCGGCGGCTCCTTCGGCCGCTCGGCCGGGCCGCGCCCAGGCCGGACCGGACCCGGCCGAGCCGGGTCGGGCCGGGTCGGGCCGACCTGGTTCGGGCCGGGTCGCCCCGGGGCCAGAACCCCCGTTTTCGGGCCTTCTTCGGTCTTTTACCCATATCTTGGGCCTGAGACCTCCGATTGACGAACCGTTAGCGGCTACGCGATCCTTGGATCGAGACGGTCATTTCGGTATATTATACTCAAGGTTTCGGAAGACTTTGGGTTCGGTCGGGTTGGTTCGTACACGAAACCAACCGGGCCCTCGGAGCGGAAACGCTCATAACTTGAGCTACGGACGTCCGATCGACGTACCGTCAGCTGTGGTAGTTTCCTCTAAGTGAGACGGAACTTTTGGAATACTCCGCCCGAGGATCGGACGCAGGCGGAGTACGGTCGGGTTGGTTTTGCCCTAAAAACCAACCGGGCCCCTGGGACGAAAATGCCAATAACTCTCAGACCGGGCGTCCGATTGACGCGCCGTCTGTTGCGTTGAGATCCTGTTGTCGATACGGTACTTTTGGATACATCAACTTCGGACTAAGTGTCAGTTGATGTATCAGCCTCTCGGCTCGTGGAGCGGACCCTCCTAAACGAGCTCGCTATGTGCGGGAACCCTAGCGCTGGCTGTGACTTCGACGACAGAGCAGAGATCCTCCGTGGACTGCGACGACGGCAGAGCAGAGATCCTCAGTGGACTGCGACGACGGCAGAGCAGAGATCCTTCGTGGACTGCGGCGACGACTGTGCAGAGATCCTCAGTGGACTGCGTCGACTACTGCACTCAGCGATCCTACGTGGATCAGTGCTACAGGTTCTGTGTGAGCCCGATCCTATGTGGGTCCTTACTACCGGTTCTGTGTGAGCCACTGCCTACAGGTTCTGTGTGAGCCCGATCCTACGTGGGTCTTTTGCGGGGGTTAGTACCTATCGATCCTTCGTGGGTCCGACGACTTAGATGGATCAGTGATCATCTTTGACGTTATCTGAAAAAGTATACCTGGTTGAGCTGAATCTTATGTTACTCTCCTTTGTGGATTGTGTTGAACTATCCTATGTGGATTTACTGTTTACTCTCCTTGTGGATTTGAGTCTTGCTTTCCTTTGTGGATTGAGTTGTTCTTGAGCTCGTGAGCAGAGCTAGAATTGGGGACTTAGGTATATGTATGGGCATATACCTAAGTCGAGTCAGATGTTACTTCGTGATTGCATCTTTCTTTTGTGCTATATCCTTTTTGGATTTCGGGAGACCTTCGGGGGTCTCGGGGTCCTTACTGAGTAGCTTATACTCACCCCTGCACGGGCTATGCCCGCACCTTGTTGTGTTGGATGCAGACGACGGACAGCGCTGATCGCGGTTGGGGCGTGGAGCAGGACGGTACCTGGAGGTGGACCACTGGGCGGGACGTGCTCGGAGCGGACGTGGGACCCGAGGAGCCTGGAGGCTATCTGTACCCACCCTTCAGGTGGGATTGCCAGTGGACGACACGAGGCCGCCGTCTTTTCTTCAGTTGCTGTACTTTACTTTTCAGTTGTACTTTCAGTTGGGCTTGTATTCCGGCCCCCTTTACTTTTCTGCACTTTGTAGTTACTTCTGCTTGCTGACTCTGTGGTGGTTGTTACTTATAAAGGCAATGCCTTCCCTGTTTACCGGGAATTTTACGCCTTGGTGCTAGTCGCCAGCCCCTGGCCTATGGAAGGCGGGCTTGGGGTAGTCACGACACGGGCCCCGAGGACGGGTCGTGACAGCCTGGAGATTAGATCTCCCCTTTCCACCTACTCCTTGTGGTTAGGGTGGACCTCCTGGTGGTGGTGGCGGTAATATCTCGAATCTTCACCCACCGCCAGCAACATGGCTAGTTCCTATACCATGTCCGCTTGCTCCCTACGGACCTCCTCAGTCTATATTGACCTGAGAGGTCCTTCGACCGTCTTCTAATCATCCAAATGGTGGGTCAGACAGTCACGAGTAATGTGACCCTGTCTGTCACATGCGTAACATTGCCCGCTCCTAGCATGATTAGATTTGCTTCGGGTGCCCCGCACAACCGATACTAAGTCATGAGGTCCTCCACCTATAGGTTTGGTCCTCTTGGACCTCTGTGACATCTGTCTGCTCCCAGCTATAATAGACTTCACTACGTGAGGACTGGTAGTGGGTCTCGCTGCTGGTGTCTGCTCAGCGAGGAAACTCTCCACCAAGAGGGTTCTCTCTAACACACCTACCTACGTCAGAATGCTGAGTGAGATCATCGAATCCCTGATCTCCCACCTGAGTCCCTGCTCAAAGGTCTGGGACCTGAAGAATGGGTCCCAAACCATCTCTGTGGAGTAGCGTGAGAGTTTAGTGAACCCCACTGAGTACGGTACCATAGTCATGCTGTCCTGCGGCTGATGATCTAACTCCTGTATGCGCACTGTGCTAAGAATCGCTGGGACAAACTCTTCCCAAAACAGGCTCTCGAAGTCTGCCCAGAGAAGAATCACCTCATCACAAACCTGGAGCATCAAGATCCACCATCTTCCTGCTTCTTCCTATAGAAGGCTGGCCACAAGGATCCCCATGAGATCAAATGGTGTCCCTACCAATCGAAAAACTCTCACCATAGCCTCTGGACAATCCTCACCCACCTGTGGGTCCATCTCTCCCCTAAAACTGCGTGACCTCTAGCGCAGGAACTTGTGCAACACGCTCAAGCAGCATGCATTGTCTGCTACTGGGGCTGGTGGCATCGGTGGCCCAATGGGGAGTGGTACCACTAGTGCCTCCGCTGGTGCCTCCACGGGAAAAGGGCCTTGTACCGAGGCCTCATTGCTCAGTGGGCTATCAGTACGTACATCTCTCAGAACTCTCGTTGGCTTTCTGTGTGGAGACATCCTGAAAAGAAACAGTTGTGCTACAATAAAAATTTGTACTTGGTGAGATGACCTGATGAGCTGACGTAGAGAAAACTTTTGAAAACACACACGCAATCATTATTTTCGTGCACTAAGTCAGAAATCAGTATTCAGGTTCCTAGTGTATAGATACATCGGCCACCGCACCAACACTGGACTCCCTGAACTAAAAACCACACTCACTACACTTAAAACTATTTCATCAAAGAAAATATTAGAGTCCTAAGTTCTGTGGTAGAACTGAATCCTTTGATACCAATTTTTCACGACCCGTCCCCCGGGACCCACGCTGTGACTACCCCAAGCCTGCCTTCCATAGGCTCGGGGCTGGCGACTAGCACCAAAGGCGTATTCCCTAAAACTGGGAAGGAATTGACTTTATAACCTATAAACGCACACAACCAAACACACATCATGGTACGAACGGAAGCCAACTGTATAGTAAACAAGTGAGTACAGTAAGTAAAAAAGGGGCCAGAATACAAGCCCAACTGGAAAGTACAAGTACAACATAAACGAAACACAACTGAAGAAATAGAAAGACAACTACTGGATCATCCTCCAAGGTTCCTACCTGACGTGTAGGTAAATATCACCTCCTCAACACTCCTCGTCCGTCTGTCTCTTCTGTGTACTGACACGTCGTATGGTCCACCTCTAGGTACCGTCCAGACCTGGTACTCTCGTCCTCAGTTAGCGCTATCTATAATCTGCACCAAACACAATGAAGTGCCGAAATAGCCCATGCAGGGGTGAGTATAATGATACTCAGTAGGGACCCTGAGACCCTATAGGTCTCACAAAACTCCACCAAGGAAAAATAGATAAGTACGAAATCATTAGATAACCCTACTTAGGTATATTCCCATACATATACCTATGTTATTAAGTAATCCATCTCAAACATGAGGAAAAACACAAAGGTACTAACTCAGATCAGACCAGGATTCATTCTAGGGGTAGTAACATTTTGAACCCTCAACTACTAGAGAAATCCTCCACTATAGAGTACAGTGGGCCTACTAATTCACATAAAGGCACTTTACACTAACCTTTTATTACTGAGCTACTCCTCCTGTCGAGTATTGTGGGTCTGCCACGTTACACAGAGGTGCTCCCCACTATGGGTCTGCCGCATTACATAGAGGTGCTCCCCCTCATAGCCTTCTCAAGTACTCCTCCTGTTGAATATTGTGGGTCTACAGAATCCCCAAAGCACTCCCCACTGTTGTTATTCTACAACACCAAGGCGCACCCCACTGGGCCATTTGAGTCACTCCGAGTCAAACGTTAAAAAGTCGCCAGGTCTCAGCTAGCTACTAGGTTCCCGCAGAAATTCTCGCTCGTCTCCAGAAGATTCGCCCCCCAAGTTACTGGTCAATGCTCTGACTACGAGGAATTACCATGAAGAAGTATCTCAAAGGTCTGCCACGTCATATGGGTCTCAATGCAACTGACAGCGTGTCAATCGGACACCCGGTCTATGAGTTATTAACCTTTTAGTGACGGGGGCCCGATTATAGTTGTGCTCAATCCAACCAGACCATTCCCCATGTCAAAAAAAAACCCAGTGGGGTAGAATCAAAGGGACCATCTTGCTCCATGATTTCCAGCACTGTTGACGGTTCTTTAAACGGACGTCTGGTGCTAAGGATATAGCTGAAGGAGCGTAAATGGTTCGTAGAGGGCCCGAGTCCAGCCAGACTCGGTTGGACCGACCCGGCCCGACCTGGAATGGGTCAACCCGGTTCAGGTCGACCCAACCCGACCTGTTGGGTCAGGCCTAGCCCCTGATGTGGTCTGGTCCACTGGGAGTTCGGCAAGCCACGAGGGCCGTGAGGGGCCACGGAGCCGCGGGTGTCGCAGGGCGGCTAAGCCGCTGGGGTGCTGCGATGGTGCGGGCCAGTTTGGCCGAGGCACGTCGGAGGTGCGGGGATGGTTCGGCTGGGGTAACGCGGGGGGCGTGGGGCCAGATTTTCTAGGGAACCACGGAGGGAGGGGGGTTCGTGGGCCGGTTCGGTCGGGGAGTCGTAGGGGGCGCGTGCCGGTTCGGCTGGGGCGCCCTGAGGGGTGTGGGCCAGTTCGGCCGGGGTGTCATGGGGGCGCGGGGCCGGTTCAGCCAGGGCACTACGGGGGGTGTGTAGGATTGTTCGGCCGTGGTGTTGTGGGGGGCACAAGCCGGTTCGGCTGGGGCACCGCTTTGGGAACGAGGCCGGTTCGGCTGGGGCACCGCTCTGGGCACGAGGCCTGTTCGGTCGGAGCACCGCAGGTGGCGCAGGCGGTTCTGCTGGAGCACCGCGGGGGGTGCAGGCCGGATCAGTCGGGGCAGTATAGGTGGTATGAGCATAGGAATCTTGGCTCAGGGCGGTGGCCCGAGGCGGCGGCTCGGCTCAACGGCTCAGCACATCGGCGGTTCGGCAGGATCGTGGAGCGGCGAAGGCGGTGGGTGGTGGAGCACCATTGCTTTTGTCACATTCCTCCATTTCAAAGAACACACCACTATAGAACAGCAGAGGGGTTGGGCCATGTTAGTTTGGCCTACACCCTCTGTGTTAGACTGGTAGCAAGCAGTTCAATTTTTTATGGAATTTCTAAGAATTTACAAGAATGGAAGAGATATGAATATCAATCAATCACCCTACATCATCCCACAAATAGTCAAAATAAACTAATCTCCTACATCGTATTGTTCGTTTACGATGATGATGAGGGAAGGTCAGTCGACGAAGACATCCCACATCAGTTGACTCCATATGTTTCTTCTGAGGAAGAAGTTGAAGATGTTCCTTATTGGTGTTTTTCATGGAAGAAGCGTTCTTCGTTGGAGAATATTTCTCCCAATTCCCCCCAAATGTAAAGTAGTGCCCAAATAATAGATTAAGCCATCTATTATTTTGTTTGATATAATTCAGAAAGGTAAATTAATTATTGTGGGTGGAGAAATTAAATCATGATTGTTGGCACAATTAATTGTGTAGGAAGCCCAAGAAGCTCCTCCACATTAATGAGGGAGTTGAGATGTTTTCCTCTCCCCCCATTAATAGGGGTTGGGAGGTCCGCAACCCCCAAATTCAAATTTGGAGGTTTTGAGATCTCTAGTTGTCTCCACCACAATAAATCTAGAAGAGGAGGTTTAGTTCAAGTAGAACCCACCCATGAACATCCACATGGGATTGTGGTTACAACAAAATAAAAACGTGTGTTTATTTTGTTTTATTATTTCCACGAAAAACCCAGAAACTAACTTGCACTGTCGACCAACTACCATAGAGGTTAATGTCTATTTAATGGAATAATGGTGTTTTGAGTTCAACGGTGCCCTCAGATTTCAATTCTGAGCATCGGTTCAAAAGGTAGAAAAACCTGCTCGCATGTTTACTAAACGTACCTAAACAAAATTCAGAAATTTATTCTAGGCACTCCGGGCATCAGAATCTCGCGCCGTCAATTTTAGTAGACTCGTAAAATTCCTGTTTATTTTTTAACAAAATTACATGGAAATTATAGGTCTTTACAATATAGATAAATTGTTGTCACTAATTCAAAACAAAAATGAAGAGCAATATAGAAAAACATGTAATAGTCAAATTTTAAGGAACTTTTATTGTTAAAATATTTCCTTCACGAACAATGAGTGCATATGGAGAGACAATTCATGAATATAAGAGAAAAGTAAGATGATAATGTTTCTAAATATGAAGAAAACTTTACAAGGTTAGTAAGGAATGATATAAAAAACGTAAATAATCCCAAGAAAAATATTTATTGATTCTTAGATGGGTTAAAAACATACCTCTAAAGTCAAATTCCCTCCAAATATTTACCATCATATGAAGATATAGTCTCATGAGCTATCAAGACAGAAAAAGAATTCTCTTCACCTTACAACATTAATGGAATGAAAGAGAAGAATTTGGATGCTGAACACTTTAGAAAATGAAATTAGTAAAAGGGGAAGAGGGGATGTATTAACTTTTTTTCATGTAACAAATCTGGAAAGAAACATTATGGAACAAGCCTATTGAGGATGGGAGTTTGTTACAAGTGTGGAAAAAACGACCACCAATCCCATGAATGTAAGAAAACAATAAAGTTACAAATTTTCAATGCTAAAATTATAAATTGATGGTAAATTATACAAATAAATATCCTTAGAATCAAGGAAACATTCCTTAGAAAATGACAAGGGTAAAAGGGTAATCTTATGAGATCTCAACTGTAGAGGTTGATGTTCCTAATGATATGGAAGAAGGTACTTTTATCATCTCATAAAACATAGATAAATAATTATTTGATTCTCAATCATCACATTTTTTTATTTCATCCTAGTTTTCCTACACAATTAGGCATTTCCCTTTTGATTTTGTAAAGGAGTTTTCAGTCAAAACTCCCATGGGAAGTATCATTAAAACAAATACGTGTCAGGAAGTCCCCATTATGATACATAAACACACATTCTTTGATGAAATTATTATCATACCTATGTTTGACATTGATATAATCACGAGTATGGATTGGATTTTAAAATATTATGTGAACATTTATTGAAATAAGAAGGAAATTGCAAATTTTGAGGAAGAAGAAGAATTCATTGTAAATAGAGTAGAAACTGCAGCATCTAATTCTTACATAGATACACCACTAGTAAATATACAAAATTAAATTCTTGGGGATGAAGAGAAAAAATCATATATGTATGGATATGATAATCTTCAAATTGAGGATGTGCCTATTGTAAGGGAATACATTGATTTATTTCCTATGGAATTACCTAGAAACCCCCCTGAGTGTGAAGTTGAGTTTTTTATTAATTTAATCCATGATGAAAGTCCAATATAAAAGAATCATTATAATATGGACATACTATAATTAGTTGATCCGTAGAAACAACTAGAGGAGTTGGGTAGAAATGGATTCATTCACTCTAATGTTATCACATGTTCTCTTTGGAAAAAAAATTAAATATGGATCCATGTGTAGGTGTGTTGATTATAGGAAAATAAATGATATTAAAATAAATAAAATGTATCAAATCTCAAATTGATGATTTATTGGATCATATTCACTGAGATCAACGTTTTTCAGATGATTGACCATCATTATGGATATCATCAATTGCGAGTAGAGAAGGAATACATTCTGAATAAATATTTTTAGATGAGGTATGGAAATTATAAGTTTACATAAATGGAATTTGGAATGACAAATAAACCTCCAGTTTTTATAGATCTAATGAATAGAGTATTCAAAGAATATCTTGATGAATTTTTATGGTATCCATTGATAATATTCTAGTGTATTCTAAAAGATATGATGATCATGAGAATCACTTATGACTCATTATTGATACTCACAGAATAAAAGATTTATATGGTAAATTTAGCAAGTGGGAATTCCCACTTAAAAAAATTTCTTTTCTCAGACATATTATCTCCAATTTTAGAATATATGTTCATCCTATAAAGACAAAGGAAACCCAAAAATTACCCACACAAACAAACATAATCAAGGTACATAGTTTTATTGGTTTAGTAGGTTACTGTTTGTGTTTCGTTCAGAGTTTTTCTTGATTATCTAACATGTTAAACAAGCTCACACGTAAAGGGGTAAAGTTCATATTGAAAAAAGCATGTAAATATTATTTTTAGAACTTTAATATAATATTGGTAAATACTCTGATCTTGAATTTACCATCAGGAAATGGTGGATTTGTTATTTATTGTGATGCATCAGGAAAGGACTTGGATATGACCTTATGTAGAATGACAAATTTATTTCATATGCATCAAGATAGTTAAACACACATGAACAGAACTATACAACTCATGATCTTGAGTTATTAGATATAATAATTACTCTAAACATATAGATTCATTATCTATTTTTTGAAATATATGATATATACACAGATCATAGGAGTTTTGAAATATATTTTCTCATAGAAGAGAACTCAATATAAGGTAAAGGAGATGACCAGGGATACTTAAGGATTATGATTTCTTAACTTTATACCACCTAGGGAAGTAAAATAAGGTTGCATATAAATTGAGAAAGAAGGATCACAGATTTCTAAACAAAATGAGAATTTAAAGGGATCCTGTGTTCATGGATCTAGTGAATATGAATATGAAAATTTCTAAGGGGGGAAATTAATTATTTTTGAAATGATTACAAAACCATGTTTATTATAGAAGAAAAATAATTCCTTATCTGAAGATGATAACTTACAGAAGAATATTAAAAGTTTGAATGAAAGAAAATTAACAGGATTTTTTTGTGAAGACGGGGTTCCAAAATTGGAAATGATGTTTTGAGTTCCATATACACCTGAGCTAAAAATGGAATTTTAGGAAAATTATGGTTGTTAAAATTACTTTATACACCCTCTTATCAAAAATATGTATAGGGACTCAATGGAATAGTTTTTCGAGATAACATGAAGTGGGAAATTGTTAATTATGTGTCCATATGTTTGGTCCATCAATAAGTGAAATCTATGAGGGAACATACTAAATGATTCCTAAAAAGTATTCATATTCCTATTTAAAAATGTAATGAAATTACTGTGTAATTTTTCATAGGACTAACAAAGACTCATAGAAATAATGATGTGATATGGGTTATCATTGATCTCCTAAACAAACATGTACATTCTCTTTTTATATAAAAAGGTTTCCTCTTGGATGTCTAAAAAAACTATATATTAATGAAGTTGTAAGGCTTCATGGTGAACCTCTATTGATTGTTTTGTATTGAGATCCCCATTTTAGATTAAATTTTTTGAATAGTCTTCAGAAGGATCCAGATACTGAGTGTCATTTGAGCACCACCTCTCACCCTCAAATGAATGGATAATCATAATGGTCTATTTAATAATTAGAAGTTATGTTGAGGAAATTCTCACATAACTTGTAAGGTATGTGGGATCAGTATTTACCTTTCATAGAATTTGCGTATAAAAATATTTTCAATTATTTTTTTCAAATGGAACCATATGAAGAATTATATTAAAAGAGATGTCATACTCCAACTTCTTAGCATGAATTTAGTGAAAGAAAACTTATAGTCCCAGAACCTATTAAAGAAGAAATTTAAATGGTGAAGATTATTCAAACCCATATCAATGTAGGTCAATGTGTAAAAAATAGTTATTCCAATAACCTAAGGATCGATTTGGATTTTCAAGTGGGAGATCATGTTTTCTTGAAGGTATCTCCATTGAAAGGAGTTATAATATTTGGTAATAAATAAAAATTAATCCTCAGGTATGTGAGACCATTCAAAATTAGGGAAATAATGAGAGTTGTATCTTACCATTTAACAATGCCACCAAGTCTCTATAAAGTTCATGATGTGTTCCACATATCATTGATATGGAATTATATGTGAGACAAAATGCATGTTTTCACTTCTGATGAAATAGTATGGGAAAATGATTTATCATACTATTAAGATCCTATCTAGATTTTGGATACTAGAGAACAAGTGTTGAGGAATTGAATGACTCAACTGGAAAAGGTACTGTGGGAAAATAATAAAATTAAATAGGAGACGTGGGAACCTAATGAAATTATAATGATGAACTACCCAAATCATTATATTAGGTGATATACTAGAAATGTCAAGGATGGATTTTTTTAAAGAGCGATGAATGTAACATACCAAGAAATTATGATATCTTTTATTTTTAAATAAATTTAATAGCCTGTGTTGCACGTAACACCCAGTTAGAACACTTTGTGATCTATTAATAAGTGACTGTTATAACCATTCCATTAAATTAGAAGGAATTAATAGTTTTTACCATATTATAAAATTCAGATATGTAATTTTCACCCAAAATACATTATATAAATAAGATATAAATGAATCCAATTTTACGCATTAAAAAGGAAATATTATTCTGAAGATAGTTTTTCAGCCTTTTGATGGCTCACTTGATTAAAATATAGTTTTTTCATTTTTATAAATTATATTTTTAAAAATAAAATTCTTCTTTGGAATAATAATATAAAAATTTATATTTATTTAATTTTTGATATTAATTTGATACGTTTAATGGTTTGATAAATAAAGAAAAAATATATTTCATTCATTTTAATTTAAAACATATTTTTGATATTAAAAATTTATAGTGTTATATTATATATTTAATTAGTATTAATGTATAATTAGATAATTATTTTATCATTTAATTAAATTTAGGTCATTGGAATTAATTTCATAATGAATTTAGATATAAAAACATTTCATTCTTTCTGAATGTTTTTTCTTTAAAACACAATTTTCTCAGTCCTTTAAAGGTATTAATTTTAATTAATTTCTTAAATATATGTGTTTGGAATTTTGAATAATGGATTCCATATTTAGAATCATAAGGCCCAAATTTATTAAACATTTCCCTTTTATTTTGTTACATTACTAATAGATACATTAGTAATATGTTTCATTACTAGAGTTAAGGGTAAAATAGGTAATTAATTGTAAAAATAATATTATAAATATTTTCAAATCACCATAAAACATATAATAATTATTTTTTATGAGTACGTTTCGTCCCTATACATCAGAGTTTTGGTTATGAGACTATTTGTGGCCTTTTTTAAGAGAATATAACCTTATTAGTTTTATATTAAAAGGAAAGTCATTTTTATCATGCTTTTGTTTTTAACATGCGAAATATCTTCAATATGGGGTTATATAAGTTATATATTCAACAATAATTTAAATTTGGAAAGGTAAAATGTTTATATAAATAAATTTGATTGAATTTTCAATTTTATTGATAAAATAATCACCCTAAATGGTGACATAATTATAATGTAGTAACTTATTAATTAATAGAAGAATCAAATAAATGTTTATAAAAAATAATAAAATGATTATATTTTATATAAATAATGGATTAAAATAATTTTATGGATTAAATTTACATATTAGTGATTATTTAAAATTTTTGGTTCTAAAATATCATGTAGTTATGATAATTTTTAAAAGTCAAGAAATGAATAGTGCAAACATTCACACTAATGATGTTTTAAAATAAATAATATTTTATTAAATGATATAAAATTAATAAAAATATAACATTTTTCCAAATGATAAGTATGAGGTTAAATATTTCATAAATAGATAATTTATAGAAGAATTTTCATTCTAGGATAATTTTATTAACCATCAAAGTGTAACTTAAATGATATCTTTGTAAGAGTCCAAAGGGTTAAATATGGGTTAAAACAAAAAGATAAATCTTACAAGGAATAATAAAAAATTGAATAATTTATATTGGATGAATGGATTTAGAACAATAATCATCCTATATTTTAAATAAGTCATTTTTTATCCTTTTGGGAATGAATAATAATTTATATTAATTTAACATTTTGAGAGATTCTAATGGTTCCCCTCCCATCAAATATAAAAGAGCACTTCCTCCATCACTTATTCACACCACATTGAGCCATCTATATTGACTAAATCCTGAATATTTCTCCTACAAAAATCTTTATCTAATTCATTGAGGTTATTATCTCTCAAAAATACTAACCCTTTATCCCATAACAGGAGATCTAAAAAAAGTCATCCAAAGAAGAGGTAATCATTTTTACAAACTCATTGAAGTTCATTTCGTCTTCTACTTCCTCTTTATTTGTTGTTTATATTTTATATTAACAACTCCAATATTATATATTTGATGATTGTTTTATTATGATTATGGTACAACCATATTCCTCCTTTTATCCATCCTCTAAAAAGTAAAATCACTATGTGTGCATACGTATGGCTTACCATCTCCATAATGTTGTGTAATTTGTTTTTCATCCATACTTTATTTGGATTGGTATAATGATTGTAATAATAGATATAAATAATAAATATTTCATGATATAGATTATTTATAATTAAAATTCCATCCAATTCATTAACCATCTACCATTAAAGGATTGATATCATTACTCATACGTACATATGACCTACTGTCTCTATGACACGGTGAGATTCATTTCTTCTGTTAACCATTTAATAATGATTATAAAAATATATATAATGATTATGTATAGTATATATGAAATTAATATAATTATCCAAATTATATATAAATATATCCTATTCATAATAAACTGGAATTACATGACAATACATGCATAATAAAATGAAGTAGTTAACACCCGAAACAAGGGTAATAATATAATATTATTAACAAAACAATATAATAAGATCATATATGATATCATAAATATCGTTATGGTTATGGTATAAATTAATTATATGTTTTAATCCATTATACAGGTGGATAAAACAATTCATATAAATGCAAGTACAAGGTATGGTTTAATATCCCAATCTCATTATTTTTCAGGGTTGTTTATATGTAAGTATCTGTTAGGGAATATTTATCATCAATGCCCATGTATCTTAAAAATGTTTTACAAATTATCTTTAATATTATCCTCAAAATGTTTAATGTCTTTTTTATAATGTTATAATTTTTATAAAATGGTTTTAAAGGAATCTTTTTGTCATTTTACAAATGAGGTACATTAAAATTTTATCAACAATATACAAAAGGAATGTTTTTTTATCTTATACAGCATGAGAACTTTTTTCTGCACCAATGATACCTTAATTTATTGAATCTTACTTTAAAAAGTTTAAAAGATTATTTTTAATGATTATTTTTTCTTTAAATATTTTATATATTTTTAAATTAATGACATCAAATTAAAAAGGGGAATTTATATCAAGAAATATTTAATGGTTTTATTGTAGTATTTTAATCTATTACAATATCCTTGTTAGATCATATAATTTATAGTGGTTGGCCTATTATGATACAATGTACCATATTTTATTGAATGGTTTATAATCATTTTGAATGTGCTTTTTTATTTAAATAGTATTCATGGTTTATGGTAGAAGTATACACATTAAATATGCTAGTTTATCAATAAGATTATTTATGTTGTTTATTTTTCACCCTTTTTATATGAGGAATGCATTGGAATTGGTAAGAGATGGGCATGGCTTTCTATATCCCCTCAATGCATTAGTAGGTATCACAAGAAAAACTAGTTTGAATGGGATGAGGCCTTAACCATTTATGTATGGTGTATTAACCTAAGCTATGATAGTATTTTTATGATGTATGACATTTTGAATTCCCTCATTATGAAATTAGATATTGATATTCCATGTGACCATTCAATTAAATGGATATCCATGTGATTGCTTATATGGAATAATTTGATTTTCAATTATTATTTCCATATTATTATCACTATTATGTTTAAATTTCATGTGTTTCATTTATACAAATTTCCTTAAGGTTTATAGGTATTTATTCGTAATAGCTTCTGTTATACACTTACCCTTACTGAGAATTTTAGCTCACCCATTTCTTATGTTTTATTTTCCCCAAAATTCCAAGATGTGTATTACGATTGATATGTTGTGTTAATTTAATAGAATATTGATGATTGATGTGGCCTTATTTTATATTTAGTTTTGCACATCATTTTACTTATGTTTTAGTGATTTAACTAATTAATATTGCCCATTTTACTAAAAAATCAGATTTTTTATCTTTATAATTAATTATATGATTTAATCAAACTTTATAATTAATTGTGTATTTTTATCCTTAAAAAGATTAATTTATGACATACATTAATGTTAAAGTTTTATAAATTATTAATTAGTTTAGTGGTGATTTAATTTATTTAATTTTGAATAATATTACATTTTATTAAGTAATCAGTTAATAATTTAATTTACTTTAATCTTCATTATGTAATTGTGAATCTCTGAATTTGATTAACTATAATAAATATTTTTTCATACATTAATTTATTTATTTCTTTTTACATATAATTTTATGATTCAATCTATAACCTTTATTTATATATTATGATCAATTACAATAACTATATTTTTAATTCACTTAGTGTTTTTAAATTGGTTTCATGTTTTTATTTTTTCACCCAGTTGCTGTGTTGGTGCCACAGTTTTATTCTAACTATGAACCATTTTATCTCAATATTGTGGCACTGTTCCATCATCAAATCACTACCACCATAACCCTTATTTATTGTCTCACACTATCATGGGACCGTAAGCCATTACTGTGGCACCGTTACTCCGTTTTTTGTGCCAAAACAACCCAACACCATTCATTAATAGATTCACCTGTGCCACTATAATTTCTCACAATCGATACTATGAACCATTCCTCTGCGACCTATGTCACTACTTCATATGCCACTGCAACCACGATGCCTTCAACCTTTATCTCACCATCACCTGCTTATACCGATCGAAAGATAAAACAAATCTTCAAACGTTCTAATTTCCTCAAACATGATCAACACAAAAAATCGAACTAGATCCATGGTTTGATTCCACTACAAATTAAGACTCACAACTCATAGATCTAAACCCTAGATCCATAGTTTAAGAAATCAGAGCCGAGCTATAAACATGAAGAAGATAAATTCGATTTGAATCTACCGAATTGAATGAGGCCACTAGTTCCTCAAATGGAGTTGACCGCCGTGAAGAATCCATATTTCCATTCACAAGGCAAGTCGTGCTTTAAGCAGGGAGTTTTGTTTCCACCTCTGTGTAGGGTCCTCCACCAACATCACCTGAACCAGACAGACCACCCACCGCTCACAGCTATTTGTCGATGAGGAGAAGCCCCCCTCCCTAGAAGGACACCAGACCAATGAGGCTTCTCTATATATCATCTGAAACAACCCCCCCTTAGGGAATCCTATAAAATATAATAGGAGGGGGAAAGTTAAAAAACATTAATAATAATATAAACCATAAACTAAATATATTAAATTAAAATAAACTAATTACTAATAACTTATAAATTAAACATAAATAATTAAAATTTAATAAAATATTTTTCTATTATCTAACCATGCAAATTAAACTTAAGGAATAAAAATAAAATAATTAACTTAATTAAATATTATTAATATTTAATCACAAATAATTTCAATTTAATACAATAATCAAATAAATAAATATTAAATTATAATTTTAATAATTTAATAAATTATAAATGTAATAAATTAATTAATTAAAATTAATAATATTATTAAATTAACATAATTTTTTTTTATCTTGAAAAAATAGTAATCTTTTAATCTTAAAATAATAATATTAATTATAACCTTTAAAATATAAAAACTTTAAAAATAGATAAATTAATAATCAAAAACTTATAATTATTTAATGATTTATCTAACTCATTAATTAAGTATATTTTTTATTAATAATATTTTAACTATTATTTTTATTCTTTTATTCTATGCAGGTTCAACGCATATATGAAATCCCGACCAAGCTCACTCAAAAGAACTGGTCTAGAGTTACTTATAAGGGAAAAAATAAAGTGACGTTTAGTTCATGAAAAAAATGAATGTGTGTCTTGCAAAGATGAAGAACACTTAAATTTTGTGGAAATTAGGTGGTGAAGTAAAACAGATGTCATGAATTTTAAAAGGGAGAAAACATAGCAGCAAGTTGGGGAGGACTCACTCATTTTTTTAGGGAGGGACTAGGGAATCACTGATAACTCAATATTTATCTCCTAGAGAAAGAGAGGAGAAGATCCTGGAGAACCTTCAAGAACCTCTTCATGAATATCAGAGTGCAGGTAGTGTAGAAATATTTTTATTCATAGGAGAGATATCTATCTCCTCTGTTTCATCTCAATTCATTTTATTATAGTTGAATGATTTCTTCTTCAATGTTGGACATGTTAGTTAGAAAAATCTTCTAGTTTAGGGGAAATTAAAATTCTCCTGGTAAGCTTATATCTCTGTTTTCACATTACCATTTTAATTTATTCAGAACTAATCAAAGAGATCAGTTATGAATTCATTCAACTGCATCATTACACCAGAATACAATTTTTAATTCCACGATAATTCAGTGAGAATGACCATAGATACATTTTCTAAAATATATAATTCAAAATTAAAACATCAGAACTAATGAAGAGACTATTTTGTTGTATGTTTCAAATCAAAATATTATATTTGATCCTTCTTTGAAGTGGAAAAGTCTATGATTGATCAATTTAAGGGACATATCTCTTAGTAAAGGAATTAAGTTATTGTTTTTAGCGGTAATGTTTTACATCATATTTGTAAAAATGAAATATTTTAAACTTGTAGAATAGAGTTTTTCATCAGCCATTTAATTCTAAATGTTTATCTATCAACATTCAATCTTTCTGTTGCTTACTGTTTTCAAACTAATCCATGTTTTATAATATTTTAGAAAACAAAATTCAAAACAAATGTTGTGTTACTTTAAAACCTTATAAAATAAAAATATATAAAAGGTTAAAAAATAAAAATAAAATAAAAACCACTCCCACTGCTGACAACTGTGGGATTCCTAGAAAATAAATTTGGCCACCATACTTCCCCACAGGTTAAACCCTACATACCATATATATTGAAGTAGTTAGAAAAGATAAATTATAATTTTACACAATTTCAATGAAATTTGGGATCTAGTTATTGGTGACATTGCCGAGGAAGGCATGAGTGACCATTGTTTCTTTAAAAAAACTTAATAAACATCACATAAATAAATTTTGAAAAAAATTAGAAAAAATTAGAAAAAATTTATTTTTTGTTACTACTTTTCAAATATTTGTTACTTCTTTTTCTACACTTTAGTTCTTCTTTTGTTTATCCTAAATTTAATAATTTTATATTTTCATGAGCACTAGATCTAATGTTTATAGGTTAGAACCCCTGAACATTTAATTAGATAAATACCATACAACTCTTACAATGAAAAATAAAACCGAAATGAAAAATTTAGATGAGAGAGTTCCTGCACCTAACAATCAACATCACTTCCAACAAGAACTCTTAGAAAATGAAAGGCCTATGATGAGGGAATTCCAACTCTTGCATGTTTCAAGAAACCCTTTTCTATTATACATTGTCCTAGAGCTATAAATTATGAGTTGAAAAATTCCCATATTTCATTGTTTCCTACATTTAATAGAATCTCTTATGATACTCTCTTTCCTTTATCAGATATTTCTACAATACTTTGCAGAAACATCCTCTGTTAGGACATACTAAACATGAGCTGAGAAAGAGAGTTTTTCCCATTTGTCAAAAAGAGATTTCTAGGAATTAGTTTTTGAGTATATATGAAAACAAAATTTCAGAATTGGGACTAAGTCTATAATTAATTCACTATGAAATATTATCACCAAAGATTGAAAGTAGAAATTTGAAATAAGATAACTAGTTTTTATTAAGAGGATGGAGAATAATTTCATGAGGCTTGGGATATATTCAGGGGCCTTATTAGGTAGTTTCCTCATTATCAAATCCAATCCCACCTTCTCATGGATACCTTCTATAAAGGGTTACCATCCTCTAGATAGAACTTAGTCGATCAAGTTTCTAGGGGTAATTACAATGAAAAAATTGATGAATAATTAACACAAATTTGTAATGATCATGATTTAAACTCTCAACATAATAATTCATGAAGAAAGAGATTAAATAGAAATACTAATGACAATAATGGATCTGGTTCAATGAATGAAACTCAAGGTCAACATTCTGAAATCACCAACCAACTACAATCTTTAATGAATCAAAATTCAAAAAAAATCAGTTAACAAAGTAAACTATCAAAACCAGAATCAATCTCTTTGGGAGAAGTGTGCCCAGTGTTGTATGTTTGGCCACATTTCGAATTTCTTTATAGACTTTGACATGCCTACCCAATATCATGAAAATGTTGACATTGTTGGATATGGTCAAATCATGTAGCCCGTTTTCCAAAATTTTGAATCAGGGGTATAGGAATCACCCAAACTATTCTTGGATGGAGCTTAGAGTTCTTCAACCTACTACATCTTCTGGATTCTAGCAACCTCCTAGGAAGCCATTCCAACCCGAATCATAACCTAAGGGTAAATATTCAAACTCTATGGATGACCTAAAAGATATGTTTCAATATTTTATAGGAGTGTTTGATGAAAAATAAGACAAAAAATGATTATGATAAAATTCTAGTGCTGTAAGAATGAAGAATCATGAAATTCAAATGGGGAAGTTGGCCCAGGATGATAGTTATTGGAATAAATGTAGACTTCCAAGAACAAATGAACTCATTCCTTGAGAGAATATCATGGATGTAGTCACTAGAAGTTGACTAAAGCCATAAAATGCTACTGAAAAATAATTAAAAAATTCCCAAAACGAAAAACTACTTAAATTTTGAAATACAAATATGCTTTCAACCCAATACAGAAATCAAGAAAAACTATTTTAAATGAAGATAATATGAGTTTTTCAAATGAAACTCCAGTAGGTAATTCATATAAAAATCAAAATAATAAAGGTAATGAAAATGAAAATGATGAAATAAAAAATTTACCTACTATTATTAATATTTTAACCCCACCCATCCCTTTCCTTTAAAAACATAAACATCAGAGAAACATCAAGGTTGAAATTCTTTAGTTCCATTATCTCATAACCAAACTACAAGTGAACATTCCTTTTATCCATGATTTAATTCAAATCACTTCTTATCTGAAATATCTCATGAAATTCGTTTCAAACAAAAAAAACCCCGTAATGAATTTGCTACCTACATCCTCATTGAAGAGTGTAGTGCAATACTTCAAAATAAAATCCCACCCAAATTGAAATACAAGGTATCTTTATTATCCCTTGTACCCTTTGAAATTTTGATTAGCACAACTGTCTTTGTAACATAGGTGCTAGTATAAACCTACTCTCATACTCACTATTTCAATAATTGAGGCATGGTGATCTTCAACACACAATAGTCATACTAAAATTAGATGATGGATATTTCACTCATTCTGTTGGTAGGGTAGATGATCTTTTAGTTGGGATAGGGAATCTATTTTTACCTACATACTTCTCAGTTTTAAATATTAAGTGTAATGAAGAGGTTCCCATCATTGTAGGTAGGCTCTTCTGGGAAAATAGTGGTGCTATAATTGATCTGTCTAAAAGTCAGTTGATTTTCAAAATTGGAGAACAACAAGAAGAGTTCAATGTGTTAAAAAAATTTAAGGGATCAAATTATTCTGAAAACTTTTCAAAGATTGAGTTCCTTGAAGCTGAATATTCTTATAAATTTTTTGATGAATCTAAAAAAATAACCTTCTACTTAAGAAATAAAATTTGATTTTGAAAATTATGTTTTTCTAATTTCACAGATTGAAGAACCCACTCAAACTGAGAGTCTGGAAAATTTTCCAGAACTGCACAACTGTCTAGTTCCAACTTCTGATGAAGTAGTTTTCTCTGCTTATGAACTTAAATAATCCTCTTGTGATCTTGAAATTTTTCTTGAATTAGTAATATTTTTAAAAAATATGATGATATAGAGGGAGATATGATTGAAATATTTGATGATTTTTCTTTAATAAATATGTTAAATTAAAACCTGGAAAATATGGACAGTTCGCTTTCCACTTTGGACAAAAACACTATAAATTATTTAGATAAGCTAGAAATTAGAAATCATTCATATGTTCATAATCCTTATAGGAGATATATTGAATACCTTGGTCCTCCTAGGTCCCAGAGTCTTCCTTCATGTAAAAAACCACCCATTCTGGAACATAAATGACTTCCTTCACTTCATAAACATTCATTCTTGGGTGAAAATTCCATACTTTCTATTATCATTTCTGTAAAGATTATTGGACATCATAAAGAGAGATTTCTAAATATTCTTAAAAAGTTTAAATATTATATAGGCTGGACCACAGTTAATATAAAGGGTATTATTCCCTCATTCTGTTTTCATAAGATACATATGGATCCAGACAATAAGCCTAGGGTAGAGTGTCAAATAAGATTAAATCCAAACATGAAAGATGTTATGAGAGAAGAAGTGATCAAGATACCTGACACTAGTATCATTTATCCCATCATTGATAGCACATGGGTCTACCCAGTCCAGGTTTTACCTAAGGAGGGAGGTTTCATTATTTTCAAAAATGAAAAAAATGAAGAAATCTAAGTTAGGAAAGCAACAAATTTAGACCTTTTAATGATTACAGGAAGTTTAATACATCCACTATGAATGAAAATTTCCCAATGACCTTAATTGATTTCATTCTATAGAGGCCTGAGGGAAATGAATTTTACAGTTTCTTGAATGGAAATTCTGGTAACAAATAGATTCCTGGTTCTCTATAGGATCAGGAGAGATCTATTTTCACATTCCCCTTTGGAACAATTGCTTATCGGCGGATTCCCTTTGGGTTTTGTGGAGCTCTAACTACCTTTCAAAGGTGCATGATAGATATTTTTTCTGATATTATTGAGAGAATAATTGTGGTTTTCATGGATGATTTATCTATTGTGGGTAGTACATTCGATTCATGTCTTGGAAATTTAGAATTAGTTTTACAGAGATGCATTGAAACAAATATTGTTCTTATCTAGGTAAAGTATCAATTCATGGTTACTAAGGGTATTGTGCTAGGAAATAATGTGTCAAAGAGAGGTCTGTAAGTTGATACTGCAAAAATATAAGTCATTTAGAAACTCCCAACTCCTAAAAATTTAAAAGGTATTATAATTTTGTTAGGGAATTCTATTTTTAGCCAGATTTTTATAAAATTATTTTCAAAAATCATTAAGCCCTTGTGTTCTTTTTTTGTAAAGGATTCTACATTTATTTTTCAATAAAAATATTTTAAATATTTCAATCTTCTTAAGGAAAAACTCTATACATAACCTATCATCACTTTACTAAATAAGAAACTTCATTTTGAACATATGTGTGATGCTAGTGATATGGATGTTGGAGTTATACTTTGATAGAGGAGAGATAAGAAAGTTCATGTGGTATACTATTTTAGAAGACTTCTAGATGAGGATCAAAGAATCTTTACCACTACTGAAAATGAATGGTTATCAGTTGTGTTTTCTCTAGATAAGTTTATACAATAACTATTAGACTCTAAAATCATCATTTTTATTGATCATTCAACTTTTAAGTACTTTTTTTAAGAATGAACCCAAATCTAGGTTGATTAGATGGATTTTGTTTCTATAAGAATTTGAATTAGAAATAATGGATAAGTAGGGAGATGAAAATTTTGTTGATGACCGGCTGTCTAGGCCCCCCCTTAGCCATTACGAAGATACAAGGGAGATCAATTCTTCTTTTTTGATGAAGAATTATTTACTGTGTCAATCAGGAAGTCTACATGGTATGTTGAGTTTTTCCATTTTCATACCAGGATGAGTCTTTCCCAAAAAAAATTCCAAAAACCATAGGAAAAAAATTCATTGATGAACTTAAGTATTACCTTTGGGATGTACCTTTTCTATTTAAGAGGAGTGCTAGTGGGATTCTTAGGATGGGTGTTCTTAAGGAAGATATGATGCATATTCTATAGAGTTGTCACTCCTCACCTTGGGTAGGTCACCATGGTGGTGAATAGAAAACTCAAAAGTCCCCCAATATGGTTTTTATTAGCCCAACCTTTTTAAGTATTATATATGCTTTGTGGTTGGTTGTGATAGGTTCCAAAGGTTAGAAAATATGGGTAAGAAATAGGACTTATCCCAAAAATGTATTTTAGAAGTTGGGATTTTTGATGCATAGGGATTAGATTTCATGGGTCCACTTCCATCATCTCATGGGAATGATTATATTCTAGCAGTAGTTGATTATGTGTATAAGTGGGTTGAGGAAGTGGCACTAACGAACTATCAAAAAAACAGTGTAATCAAATTTTTCAAAAATAATATCTTTTCAAGATTTGGAGTTACCAAGGCCTTTATCACTGATAGTGGAACAAATTTTAAGAACTAAAAGTTTAAGGCCTTGGTGGAAAAGTATAGTTGTGTCCATAAAATTGGAACTCCTTATCATCCACATTTTAGTAGACAAGTGGAAATTTCTAAAAGAGATATTAAAAATATTATTGAAAAAACTATCTCAAGCTCTAGGAAAGTCTGGTCTCTTAAATTATATAAAGCTTTACGGGTGTATATAACTATTTTAAAGACCCCAATAGTTATGTCACAATATAGTATTTTGTTTGGAAAATGTTTTCATTTCCTTGTGGAGTTATAACAAAAATATTATTATGAAGTTAAGGAATTAAATTTTGATTTTAAGAGTTCTGGTGAGAGAATATTTCTTTATTTGAGTGACTTAGATGAGATAAAGAGAGAGTTATTATAATTCATGAATTAATAAAGATAGGACTAAAATATTTCATGGTTTTATCATTCGAACTAAAGAATATAAACCTAGAATGAAGGTCCTTATCGTTAATTCAAGACTCAAATTATTTCCAAGAAAACATAAATCCAAGTGGTCTAGACCTTTCTCCATTATTAGATTGTTAAATAATAGAGATGTAGAAATAGTTGGTGAGGAGAAAAATCCCATGCTGGTTAATGGGTAGAGAGTCAAACTCTATTTTGAAGGAAAATGAAAGGGCTTGGATGCCTACACTGGGATTGAAAGTTGTTTCTAAATAACTTTAAACTTACTAAATAATAATCGGTGATGTATTGGAGGCAAACTGTGGTTCTTGTTTTGTCATTTTCTTTGTTTAATTTTTGTATTTAAATAAGATTTTTCTTGTATGCTCTGTTTTTAGGAAATTCTTATTACTGCTTTATCCTAGATCTTGTTTCAGAGTTACAAAGAATGCTACCATATTTTCATTGAAGGAGTGAATTATCATTTTAGAAGTGTAATGACTAACCATATTAGGTAATTTCTTTCATTTATTTCTGCATTCATTATCTTCTCCTATTTAATTTATAAAAATTCTGATGTACATGAATGCTTCTTAAAAAAATTCTACCTATACTAACAAATTAGGATTCATGACTTGAGCTATTTAATAATTTCCTGTATGTCTTGCTTGCAATAAAAATTCATCTCACTAAACTATTCAACTACTTGTTCTGCAGTTTTTAAGAACATTTGCATGTACCTATTTTTGGAATTGAAACATACTAGTTTAAATCACTTCACTGCTTGAAACTAAGTGTGGATGGGAGGTACATGTAAGTTGGATTCTTTTTTCATTTTAAATTTTATTTTATCTATTGGGGTGTTTTGGAATTTATTTTTCTACTTTATTGAACGTCTAGTTCGAACCAAAACTTTTGAACATGATTTCACCATTTTCACTATGCACTTACATATTACACATGGTACTGTTTGAGCTTAATTGAAAATATTTATTCACTAGACATAACTGATATAACATGTGAACCTACTGTAACATTTCTATTATATAAAAAACAATATTTTAAACTTCAATGAGACCCAATACATGTCATTAATCTTTTCAATTGAAAATATGTTCTGAACATTAGTTGATAAATTGTTCTTCCCCCCTTGGAATTTATCATTGGGGGAAATTTTGGGTTTTAAGTGTGGGGGATGGGGTCAATTCATAACTGAGCTAAAATGTTATGTTTACAAAAACCTATCAATTCCCACCACATATTTAATTTTTTTCAAAAAAATGGTTAAGTTTTTTCAATATTTATTTCACAAATATAGGATATATATTGTAATTCAATTGAGTATTACCTATGGAAAGTAAATTTTTAGTAGTTAATATCTGCTTTGATTCTGAAATTAATGTGGGTGGATGATTGTTTAGGGAACATTCGTAGTGGTTTAATGAAAATTTGGTTTAGAAACTACTTTTGAGAGTGATATGGGTCTTATTTTTGTGGAGTTGATATCATATCTATAGGAATGAGAATATTGAACTTGATTTTTGGGGACACACATTTGTTTTAATTATTAAAAGAAATAAACATTTTGATCCAATTTAAATGGTTTTTATATAACACTTTTGAAAATGGTGTAATTTGGGTATTTGGGATCCCATAGTGAATATCTAAGACACTAGGGACTGGGTGCATTTTTTTACTTTAATCCCTCTATACACTTTAAATAAGTGCATTATACATTTCTTTGGACATATTACATTTATTGGAAAAAATTGAATAAAGTGTATGTGGTAAAAATGAGTTTATTAAGGTGAGGGGAATGATGCACACCAAATACAGAAGGGAAAAATTGGTTTATATGGTAATCATTTATGTTTAATCAACAAGGTGATTCACAAAGAAAGATATATATTTATTTTCGGAACCTAGGAAAGGGTCAAAGTACAAGGTTATTATTATTACGTTCTTGACTGCATGATCTTTTAACATACTATCAGTCTTGGATTTAGGTCTTAGATTTGAATTGAAATAGGTCCTTAGGTAGGCTCAAATATAAGGTGGGACATATTCATTAGTGTATGATTCATTTCTCTTTTGATTATCCTTGAGTACTTGATTTTAGGCATTACATGATTTGAAAATTTATTTCAAAATCCTTTTTTAAAACATGAGGTCCTCTATTTTGAAAGTGTGATACATGTTACATTTTTAGCTTTTTTAATAAACATAATTTTGAATTTTAAAGATAATAAAGCACATGATTGTTTGAGGTAAAGAATTTTTAATTGTGGGGGAATTTTATGTGGAAGCATTTTGAGTTATATTTCCACTTCTTTTTAATTTTTACTGATTTAATTTATTATATTTTAATTTTTACTAAATAATCATAATTTTGTATTTTTATAATTAATTTTATCATTCAATCAAATTTTATATTTAATTAGGTATTTTCATCTATTAAATAAATTAATTTACGACTTACATTAATTTTATTGTTTTATAAATTACTAATTAGTTTAGTGGTGATTTAATCGTTTTAAAGTTCAATAATATTACATTTTATTAAGTAATTATTTAATCATTTATTTTATATAATCTTCAATATGTAATTATGACTCTTTGAATTTGATTAAATTTAATAATGGTTTTTTCATACACTAATTAATTTATTTCTTTCTATGTTTAGTCTCATAAATCAATTTATAACAATTAGTTATATATTATGATCAATTTATTTAACGATGTTTTTAATTCAATTCAAGTTTTTAACTTGGTTTCCAATTTTTTATTTTGTCACCCTATTACTGTGAAGGTTCCACTATTTTATCCTAACAGTTCCACCGTTTAATCCCACTACTGTGGAACCATTCCATCCTCAAAACAGTTCCACTGTAACCCTTCATTATTGTATCACCTTATCCTGGAACATTAACCCATTACTATTGCACCGTTCCACACATTTTTGTGCCTCAACAACCCAACATTGATACTTCATATATTCACCTATTCCACTCTCATTTACCATAGTAGATCCTCAGCACTGTTCCTCTGCGACCTGTGTCACCAATTCAGAGACCACTATAACAACGGTTCCATGATCCTTGGTTTCACCATCATATGCTTCTACTGAATGAAATACAGACTCAATCATTAACCATTATAATTTCATCAAACTAGATGAACACACAAAATATAACCAGACCCATGATTTTATTCTACTACAAATCAAGACTCAAAACTTATAGATCTAAACACTAGAACCACAGTGGAAGAAATCAGAGCCCATATCTGAACCAAAATAAGATAAATTAGATCTAGAATCCACCAAATTGAAGGAGGCCCCCAGTTCTAAAAATGGAGTTGACTACTGTGAAGATGCTAAATTCTTCCCTTTTTGTTAGCTAAGCCACACTTTATGTGGGGAGTTTCCTTTTTACCTTTATGCAAGGTCTTCCACATACATCACCAGAACTGGAGAGACCACACGATGCATGCTGTTGTTCATTGAGGAGGACCAACCCACCTCACTAGAGGGAAACTATAAATACAAATACTTTAAATATATGGTTATTACTTTATAATTGAAGCATAGTTATTACAACATATAACAAAACCATGATAGGACCGTATAGGTATACTGTCTTTAGAAACTAGGAAACATAAAAAATTGGTTCATAAATCATCTACATTGTCTCATATTTATTTCATTATATCTAGAGACCCTTTTGGCATATCCCACTTAATACCCTTCTTCCTGACCTGGGAAAATGAAAACATCAAAAAGGGTGAGCTCAAATGATCAGTAAGTGTAAACAAAAGAAATATCAGTCATATTATATTCATAAGAACATAACATTTTGTAAATCTTAACATGAAAAAGAGATCATAATATCATAACATGGGATAAATCATAGTAATTAAATGTAATCCCAATAATCATAACTTAAAACATGAAACTTTTTGCCATACACAAATAATCATAGAAAATCATTTCATATTAGTCAAGGCTCATTTCCAAGACCATCATAATGGAAAAAGTCCATTACTAAGCCGAGTTCACTACTGATTCCAGTCCGGTATCACTGAACTCCATTAACTTGTCATTCTATCCATGTCTATCTAATGAGATATAAATCTTTACCCAATGAATTGGAGAGATATATAGGTCCCACCCATCTCATAATGAAACCATACTTATGTGTGCCACAAAATCATAAATCTTAGCATAAACCATGTAATAAAAATGGGATTACATCATAACATAATCCATATAAAATTAATTCTATCATAACATAATAAAATAAATTAAAAAATTGGGATATAAACATAATCCTATATTATCTTAGGTGGAAAATAATTTTGATAAAACAATTGAACTCCATTCTTGAGGAAAATATTCATTCTACATCAAAAACATTTTTCCTTTCTTAACTTGTCATAAAATTTTAATCTAAAATAAGTTGATTAAAAATAAACTTGAAAACCTGTAATGGAAGATTCATTTAAATAATGTTCTAAGAAATCATAAAAATCCATTCATGTCGTATAAGTTAAAAAAAATTCTTCTCGTACTTGGGCCCAAAAAAGTCAAAAGGTACCTCGAACTAAAAATGACAAAAGATTCCTTTCATATATTTTACTAAAAACTCACCAAGGGGTAAAATTGGATTTAAACAATTGTACGAGTATAGAAATAATATTACATATTGAGTAAACATTTATGTGGATGATAATTATTCCCCAGTAAATTCTGAAGTATAAAAAATCTCGAATAAAAATGAGATTGTGAGATTTTCCCTTACCTTAAGTCTGATTTTCTTCGTACGTATCTGAACCTCCTGTATAATGATTTAAATATTAAAGAATCATATCATTGTTATGATATCTTATATAATCATATTCTTATCTTATTATTAGTAATATTTCATTACTACTTTTTATTCAGGAGTTCATTGTTTTATGTTCTTATGCATGTTTTGTCGAATGAATTCCTATTATTATTTTAAGGTTATAGAAACCTCATTTCCAGAATGTTATTAGTGTAATAAATCTAATATTTTTTTATTCAATTCATTTATATAATCATAATTCAATGAAGATCATGTAGAACGAGTTGCATCACATCATGGAGATGGTAGGCCGTACGTACCCACGACTGATGATATCGTTCCCATGATCGTGGAATTGTATTGAAGTGTATGTATACTATTTCAAAATCAATATCACTTTACAATGATCATATATATTTAATCTTTACACCATTATACCCATCCAAGTAAGGTGGTGGTGGAAAATAGATTACACGACGACGTGGAGACGAAATTCCGTACATACGCACGAATGGGGATTTCGTTTTCTGTAGGATGGATAGAACGTGAAATAGAGTTGTTTCATATTTATAATAACATATCTGTATATTAGTGATACTGATGTTATTACTTAATAATGAAACAACTAAATAAGAGGAAGTATAAGAAGAAATAAATTTGAAAGAATCAGTAACGGATATTACATCTTCTTTGACATGCCTCTTTAAAAACTCCTCTTAGGGCACTACAATTGGTCTTTTAAGAATACCAAGACATCTAGTATGTTTCTAGGAAAGTTGAGGAGGG
Organism: Viscum album; assembly: GCA_963277665.1. NCBI lineage: Eukaryota > Viridiplantae > Streptophyta > Magnoliopsida > Santalales > Viscaceae > Viscum > Viscum album. The sequence continues at coordinate 72,424,372 of OY728154.1, forward strand.
AAATGGGCAATGTTTGGCCGATCTTTAAGGCTCAAAGTTGTGTAAAGAGAAGAGGTATGAGATGCCCTTTTATAAGTGAGGAGAGGGGCACCTTAGGAAAAACTTGAAATATTATTTTATAATAAAGTCATATTCTTTTTTTAATAGCTCAAAATTGATTTATTTCAAATATATGGTAGGGATGGGTTGAAATCATCTCAAAAAATGGGTTTGATAAAAGTTTAAGTTACTATTGTAACCTTATCATTTAGATTTAACTCTAAGTTAAATAATTTAACTTTTACCGTGTCTTTTGGTTTTCATACACTATATGGTTAATAAACTTACTATAAGAAGACAAACGAACCCCAAGTGGTTCATTATAAATATATGTAATCTTATCTAAGCCATTTGTCCGAACATTAGATTTTTAAGAATATAATAACAATTAATAATATAATATTTGTTTTAAAAACTATTTTATGTCAATTTTGACACTATTTGGAAATTGATTTTTGTGAAAATCATAAAATCATGATTAGTTTGAACAAAGTTAATTGAATCAATAATAACATGTCATATTAACCTATAAAATTAGTGGAATTAATAAAAAGTCTAAAATTACAATTATTTGGGTATTTATAACATCAAATATGTTAATATTTCATTATTAAGGTAATTATTGCATCATCATTGTGTCATAAAAAAATTAAATTATTTAATGTCTAAAAAATAGAAATAAAATACGATTATTTAGGAAATATTTTTATCTTTCTAATTAATATATATAGTCTAATTTACCATATGTATAACCATATATTAAAAAATATTTTGTTATTAAATTTTGATTTTAACTATTTTAACTCTTCTTTAAATAAAATAATAATAAATGTCCTAATCTAATCCACATGGACCTAAAGAGTAATATATTATTCCTAATATATTTTTTTGTCGAATTACACTTATCAAATAGAATTAGGACATGTGTTAGGGTAATAATAATATAATTTTTACCCTTAATTACCCTATTTACTTTTAACCGTGGTAAATAAAAGTAACAAGTTACTATTCACAGAAAAATTATTTTTATCTTATTGAACCACATTTTACTCCTTGATGTTAACCGTGTCTCTCAGATTCTTGAAATTCCACTCATAGAAGCGGTAAAATTAAGTTTTATGTAAATTTTCAAATTTTCCTAGGAGGTAGGTAAAAGACGGTGAAAAGTTCAATAAAATTTTTATATATCTAAAATTATTATAAAATGACTCCAATGAATTACATTGAACTTATATAGGTATTATGTATCAATTTTGACCTAAAATAAATTTAAATAAAATAAATAATTATATAAATAAAAAGTCGGTTTTTAAATAGTAACCCAGTATTGTCACTATTCATCAAAAATTGAATGTTTTTAGAAAAATACCAAAAATTCACCCTAGGATAATTTTGATATTACTAATCCAAAAATGAAGTCCATTTTTAATGATAAAATTTATAAAATTTCAAAAATTTGGTATTACTATTCATAACAGCTAGTTTATATAATATTTTAATAACATATCATTATTTAGTGAAACTCAGTATTGCGTAAAATGGATGTTATTGAGGAAGGTTGCTCTTGCGTGAAATGCAAGCCAAGACAATGTTCTATGTAGTGAAAATATTCCTTTGGTGTTTCATATAACATAATACAAAAAAAAATTCCCATAAAATCTCAGTTGTTACATTCTACCACCATTAAATTAAATTTCGCCCTCAAAATTTGTCACTTTGTAACAAACAGATGAGGATACTGCTCCCTCATCATATCCTCAAGTTCCCATGTAATTTCTTCCAATTGGTGGTTCCTCCATTAAACTTTCACCAAACACGTGGTCTTGTTCCGTAGGACTTTTTCTCTACGATCCAGAATCTCTATCGGTTGTTCTTTTTAAGAAAGATCTTTCTCCAGCAGTAAAACTTCTGAGCTTAGTACATGTGATGTATCAGGTATGTACTTTCTTAAGAGAGATACATAGAACACATCATGAACTTGAGATAGATTTAGTGGAAGTGCTAATCAGTAAGTTAACTTCCCAACACGATCCAGTATTTTCAAAAGAACAATATACTTAGGGCTCATTTTCCCCTTCTTTCAAAATCTCATTACTCTCTTCCAAGAAGATATTCGTAAGAACACTTTATCACCAACTTCAAAGTCTAGGTATTTTCTTCGGTTGTTGGCATAACTTTTGTGTCTACTTTGAGCTGCTCTTATTTGTTGTTGAATAGATCTGACCTTTTCTGCCATCTCATCAACAAGATCAGGTCCTAATAGTTTTGTTTCCCCAACTTCATCCCAGCAAGTTGGAGTCCTGCATTTCTTTCCATAGAGAGCTTCATATGGAGACATCTGAATACTAGAGTGAAAGCTATTATTATAAGAAAATTCCACCAAATGTAGGTGTTGATCCCAGCCACCTTTGAAATCCATAGAGGAATATCTCAACATGTCTTCTAGAGTTTGAATTGTCCCCTCAGACTGACCGTCTATCTAAGGATGATAAGCAGTGCTGAAAGTCAACTCTGTATCTAGATTATACTGAAGACTTCTCCAAAAACATCGAGGTAAACCTCAGGTCCCGATCAGATATAATGGAAAGTGGTACTCCTTGCAATCTTATCACTTCCTTTATATATATCCGGGAAAGCTGATCAAGAGAGAAATCCTCTCTAATAGTAATGAAGTGTGCCAACTTCGTATGAAGATCAACTATGACCCAGATAGCATTATTGCCTTTGGATGTTTTAGGAAGTCTGGTGAAAAAGTCCATAGTGATGTTTTCCCATTTCCATTCAGGTATAGGTAATGGTTGTAACATCCCCTTAGACTTCTATCTCTCAGCATTAACTTGCTAACAAACCAAGCATCAAGAGACATATTCAGCAACATCCCTTTTCATTCCATCCCACCAGGAATACTCATTCTGGTCCCTATACATCTTCATGCTTCCAGGATGAATAGAGAATGATGAACTATGAGCCTCATCCAGCAGCTCGTTATTTAATTCTGGGATGGGAGGAACACAAACCCGATTCCGGAACCTTATTATCCCATCACAATCAAGGTTGAGTTCAAGAACATTTCTCACCTTCTTTTGTAACTCTACATCTTCTTTCGGTGCCTTTTTAATCTTCACATGTATAGATGGTTGAGAATTCATTTGAGAAAGGTAAAATTTTTCACCTTCCATTATAATTCCAAGATCCATCCTTTGTAAATCCATTAATATTGGATCTTTTGTGATCCTCATCAGGGATAATCTAGCATGGTATTGTCGACTTAATTCATCTTCCACCTTGTTTCATTTCCCAGGGTGATAATGAATTGAGTAGTCGTAGTACTTAATCAACTCCAACCATCTTCTTTGGCGCATATTCAGCTCCATTTGTGTGAAAATATACATTAAACTTTAATGATCAGTATAAATATCACACCTTTCACCATAAAGATAATGACTCTGAATCTTTAATGAAAAGATTACCAAAACTAACTCGAAATCATGAGTTGGGTAATTTTTCTCATGGATTTTCAACTATCGCGAGGCATAAGCTATCACCATATCATTTTTCATGAGAACACACCCCATGCCCTTCTTGGATGCATCACTTTAGATCAAAAACCTTTCTCCACTACAAGGTAGTGTGAGCATATGTGCACTAGATAATCTTCTTTTTAACTCCTTGAAAATCTATTCAAATTCCTATGTCCAATCAAAATTAACTCTTTTCTGAATCAATTTGGTGAGTGGGTTAGATAATCGTGAAAAATCTTCCACAAAACATCTATAGTACCTAGTTAAACCAAGAAAACTTCCGATCTCAGTTACTATTGTTGGTCTCAACCATCTTTCAATAACCTCTATTTTTGATGGATCCACAGATATCCCCTCTTTTGAGATTATGTGACCCAAAAATGAATCTTTTTGAGGTCAAAATTCACACTTGGTAAATCTGGAATAATGTTTCTCCTTTCTCAGGGTCTTCAATACAATTCTCAAGTGATATTCATGTTCATCCTTGCTCTTTGAATAGACAAGAATATCGTCTATAAAGACTTCCAAAAACAAATCAAGATAGTCTCTAAAGACTCTATTCATTAGATCCATGTAGATAGTAGGGGCATTAGTAAGACCAAATGGAATCACTATAAATTCATAGTGTCCATACCTTATACAGAAAGTCATCTTTGGTATATCCTCCCTTTTTACCCTTAATTGATGATACCGTAAATGAATATCAATCTTGGAAAAGTATTGAGCTCTGTGTAGTTGGTCAAATAAGTCATTAATGCGTGGGAGAGGATATTTGTTCTTGATAGTTATCTTGTTAATTTCTCGATAATCAATGCAGAGACTCATTGATACATCTTTTTTCTTAAAAAATAGAACAGGTGCTCCCCAAGGTGATGCACTAGGTGGTATGAATCCCTTATCAATATTCTCTTGAATTTTCTCCTTCAATTTCTACAACTCAATTGGGGCCATTCTATAAGGTGTCTTTGAAATAGGTAAAGCATCTGGTATGAGTTCTATTGAAAACTCGACTTCACAATTTGGTGGGAGACCAGATATTTCCATCGGAAAGAAATCATAAAACTCCCGTACAATGGGAATATTATTAATCATGAGTTTCTCTCCAAACATTTGAGATAAATAACCATCATTTAGTGAAATCAAAACCCATAAATTGGAAGAAATTTCCATTAGAAGGTTATTTTCATCCTTGCATCGATAAACAATCATAGATTGATCTAGAATATGAAATGTGACTCCCCTTCTTTGGAAATTGATATGAGCTCAATATAAGGAAAGAAAATCCATGCCAATAATCACATAAAATTCCACTATAGGAAGGATCACAAGATTTTCAGGAAGCACTTTCCCACAAACTTCAATCGGAGAATAATTTTAAACTTTTGATGCGACTGTTGTGCCATTAGGGGTTGTCACAGCAAACTCAATATCTAACTGCTGAGGTAATATGGAAATACCCTTAGAAAATTCCTCATAAATAAAAGTATGGGTGGATCCAGAATCAAATAAAACATTTTCTACTTTAGAGTGGATGGTAAGTGTACCTTTAACCACTTCGTTATCGTACTACACATCACCGATAGAAATTGCATGTGACTTTCCTTTGTATTTGGCCTTAAGAGTTTTTTGACGTTGATAATCATCAACAACCCTTGGATCAGGGCATTGATTTGCATAATAACCCATTTCCTTGCACTTGAAACATTGAAGTGTAGAAGGTGCATTCTGTGTATCCCTTTCTTTGTTCGCATCATTAGACATCTTCTTCCCATTATTTAGATATTCAAATGCCCGATGACCTTCTTTTCCACACTTAAAACATTTACTTGTCCCTTTAAGACAATTCCCTCCGTGTTTCTTTCCACACTTTGAGCATAAGGGAAAACTCATCTTATTTTATGTGTGGTCTATATATTTTCCTTTGAATTCCATTTTTGTCTTCTTATCAAACCCATATGATTGATTGGTTACTCCAATATCCATCTCAACCTTGAGAGCACACCGAACAATTTCCTAGTAGCTATTGAAGTCCCTTATGGATAACGCCCTTCAGAGACTTAGATTTAGGCCAATAAAGCATCGATTGATCTTACTCTCAGGTTGGATAATAATCCATGAAGCTTACCTTGCAAGTCTTGTAAAATTTTCTTCGTAGGTACCACCAGATTCATCATAGTTTTGATTCAATTCAAGAAACTCCTTCTCCATCTTTGTTTGATGAATATGAGGGAAGTACTTATTGAAAAATAAGTTCTTGAACTCATCCCATTCCATGGACTCAATTTCATCCCTTTGCCTCATATTCTTAATAATATTCCACCATCGATTAGCTTCACCTTCCAAACGATATACTACTAAGATGACTTCATCATGTTCAGAACCTTATAGAACTGAAAATATATTTTCAGTGGTACTGATCCACTATTTATCCACTAATGGACCAGTAGACCCACTGAATGAGGGTGGAAGCTACCTCATTAAGGATTCAACATAATGTTTCTCCTTCCTTTTCTCATTTGGAAGTCCTATATGATTCATTTCTTGTGAACGTTGTGTGAGCTTGGCCACAAGATTTTTCATTCCAACTCTCATAATGTTTGGTTGCTTAGGGGGACAATCATTGCATTGCAAATCACATTCTTCATTAACACGTTTCCATCAGGTTCCAGCCACTGACTAAAACCAAGAATAATATTGTGGGAATCACTAATTATAACAGGAAAAAAACATAATCAGTAATAAAATTTCACTCTTTAGGTCTTATCATAGGTTTTTCATGGCCATTTCTTAAACACTAATATTGTGTTCTATGTTTAGACATATCCTTAGATCTCTTACTAAAGCTTTCACATCCTAGTTTCCAAAGTTTGAATATACCCACCCCCTGATATCAACTATAATGACCCATACCTTACATACATGGTTATTACATTAGAATTGAAGAATAATTATTACAACATATAACAAAACCATGATAGGACCGTATAATTATAATGTCTTTAGAAACTGGGAAACATAAACAACTGGTTCATAAATCATCTACATTGTCTCCCGTTTATTTCATCATATCTAGAGACCCTTTCGGCATATCCTACTTAATACCCTTCTTCCTGACTAGGGGAAAAGAAAACATTCAAAAGTGTGAGATAAAATGCTCATTAAGGGTAAACAAAAGAAATATCAATCATATCATATACATAAGAACATAACATTTTGAAAATCTTAACCACCAAAAGAGATCATAATATCATAACATGGGATAAATAATAGTAGTAAAATGTAATCAAAATAATCATAACATAAAACATGAAACTTTGTTGCATACACACATAATCATAGAAAATCATTTCATATTAGTCAAGGCTCATTTCCAAGACGATCATAGTGGACAAATTCCATTACTGAACTGAGTTCACTCCTTGTTACAGTCCCGTATCACTGAACCCGATTAACTTTTCATTCCATCCATGACTATCTCATGAGATATAAATCATTACCCAATGCATTGGAGGTAGATATTGGTCCCACCCATCTTATAATAAAACCATTCATATGTGTGCCAAAGAATCATAAATCATAGCATAACCCATGTAATAAAAATGGGATGAAATCATAACATAATCCACATAAAATTAATTCCATCATAACATAATCAAATCAATGTAAAAATAGGGATATAAACATAACCCTATATCATCTTAGGTAGAAAATAATTTTGATAAAACACTTGAACTCCATTCTTGAGGAAAATATACTTTCTACCTCAAAAACATTTTTCCTTTCTTAACATTTCATACAATTTTAAACTAAAATAAGTTGATTAAAAATAAACATGAAAACTTGTAAAGGAAGATTCATGGAAATAATGTTCTAAGAAATCATAAAAATCCATTCATGATGTATAAGTTAAAAAAACATTTTTCTCGTACTTTGGCCGGAGAAGTCAAAAGGTACCTCGTACTAAAAACGACAAAACATTCCTTTCATATCTTTTACTAAAAACTCAACAAGGGGAAAAATTGGATGTAAACAATTTTAGGAGGATAGAAATAATATTACATATTGGGGAAACCTTTATGTGGATGATAAATATTCCCCAGTAAATTTTGAAGTATAAACAATCTCAGATAAAAATGAGATTGTGAGATTTTCCCTTACCTTAAGCTCGATTTGCTTCGTACATATCTGAACCTCCTGTATAATTATTTAAATAATGTCATTGACTTATCACAAAATCATATCATTGTTATTATATCATATATGGGTATATACTTATCTTCTTATTAGTAACATTTCATTGCTACTTACTATTCGGGTGTTCATTGATTTATGTTCTTATGCATGTTTTGTCGAATAAATTCTTTTAATTCTTTTTAGGTTATAGATTCCTCATTTATAGAATGGTATTAGTGTAATACATATCATATTTTTTCATTAAATTCATTTATATAATGATTATTCAATGATGATCATGTAGAACGAGTCGCATCACATCATGGAGACGGTAGGCCGTACGTACGCACGAGCGATGATATCATTCCCATGATCGTGGAATTGTATTGAAGTGTATGTATACTATTTTGGAATCAATATCACTTTACAATAATCATATATAGTTATTCTTTACACCATTATACCCATCCAAGTAAGGTGGTGGTGGAAAAGAGATTACACCACGGTGTGGAGACGGTATTCCGTACGTACGCACGCGCGGTGATTTCATTTTCCATAGGATGGATAGAAGGTGAAATAGGGTTTTTTCATATTTATAATAACTTATAATTATATGAGTGAAACTAATTTTATTACTTCATAATGAAACAACTAAAGAATAGGAATTAGAAGAAGAAATATATTTGAAAGAATCGGTAACGGATATTATCTCTTCTTCGACACGCCTCTTTGAAACCTACTATTAGGGCACTAAAATTGCTCTTTGAAGAAGAACGGAAAATCTAGTATGTTTCTAGAAACGTTTAGAAGGTAAATGGGTAGGGTTTGGACGAGATTTAAGTCTAAAATTTGTGTAAAGAGAAGAGGGAGGAGGTGCCCTTTTATAAGGGAGGAGAGGGGCACCATAGAAAAAACATAAAATATTATTTTATAATAAAGTCATATTATTTTTCTAATAGCTCCAAATTGATTTATTTCAACGAAAAGGTGGGTATGGGTCTAAATTCTCTCAACCAATAGGTTTTAGACAAGTTTAGGTTACAATTTAAACCTTATCATTTATATTTAAATCTAAGTTAAATAATTTAATTTTTTACCATGTATTTTTGTTTTCATACACTATATGGTTAATAAACTTACTATAACAAGAAAAAAAGAACCCCAAGTGGTTCATTATTAATATATATAACATTATATAAGCCATTTGGCCTAAACTTATATTTTTAGGAATAGAATAACAATTAAAAATATAATATTTGTTTTAAAAACTATTTTATGTCAATTCTGACACTATTTGGAAATTGATTTTTGTGAAAATAATAGAATCATGATTAGTTAGAAAAAAGTTAATTGAATCAATAATAACATGTCATATTAACATAGAAAATTAGAGTAATTTATAAAAAGTCTAAAATTACATTTATTTGGGTATTTATAACATCAATTATCGTAATATTTTATTAATAAGGTAATTACTGCATCATCTTTGTGTCATAAATAAATTAAATTATTTAATGTCTAAAAATTATAAATAAAATACAATTATTTAAGAAATATTTTTATATTTCTATTGAATATTTATAGTCTAATGTATCTGTAGATGCCAAAAAAGTCTGTGACTCCTAGAATAAGTTTCGAAATGACAAAGCGAAGTCATATTCGGAATCTAAGGCCCGATCCGGAGGCCCAAGAAGTGGTGCGTGAAATAAAGGAGGAGCTGCGTGAAATATTGTTGTGCACGCGAAGCATCCCCGGGATTTGTGTAATCGAGTCGGTGAGGCGAGCAATTTTGCGCACCCTGGTTCCTCGTGGTGAGGTTTTGCATGCCGACGGTTCCCAGCGCGGAAGATTTCGCGCCACTATGGATTCTACACCGACCGAAACCTATAAATAGATGGCGACCCCAAACGGTTTGGGGTTGAGGAATTCAGAACGTCTCCCATGCAAGAAATTCGACTCCCCCACACACAATATGACTTCCAGGTAATTCCCCTTTTCACGCAACCTTGCCCCGGGGTTCGCCTTTGCGCTCAACCCCACTGGCATAAGTGACTTGGCCCCTTCCTCCAGATTCCACCCTTGCGCGCAATCTGAACCCCTTGCGCGCAATCCCCTTTTGCACGCCTGCCGCACCCGGTATTGGACGCGCCACATCCTATTGGGCGCTCGAATCCCGTATTGCGCTCCCGCCGAACCTATTGCGCGCCATTCTGGTGTTTTGCGCACCAAGCCTTCTCTTTGCATGCAAAACCCAGGACCCCTCACCTTGACGCCCCTCGCCTGGCTGCCCACACCGGCACCCGATGTCTTCACTGTCGGGCATGCGCGCCACCAGTTGTGTTCCCGTAAAACATTCCATGCTCGTACGAGGTAACCTCAAGGTCCCTTGGGTGGTGTTTCCCGTTGCGTTGCTCTGACTTATGCTTCTCCTCATAGGCACGCTAACGGCTATTTCTTCTTTGCATAGCCACGCTAATATGGACCCCTCAATGGTTTGCTATACGGCCCCCCATCACCACCGCCTTTCCAATTCCTTCCCTCCCACAAGGGGTAGAGGGAATTGGGCATGTAATCCCTAGGGGTGTGGAGAGAACTCACCTCATCCAAGCTGTAGGACATTAAACTGCTAAGCACCTCGTCCTTAACACATGACTTTAAACTGTGGTCTGACCCTGTGCTTCGCACGTAGGGTCCCCCCGGCTCAGGCATTCTTTATGCCCACACATATCTACCAGAATAGACTCTTCCTCACATGGAATGAGATCCTCCTTGTCAGAGTGGCATTTTTCCATGGGGGAAGGGCTGCTTCAGAGCATAATCCCCTAGACTCTTACGGAAGGCTGCTCCCCTGCATCTCCATAATTCCCCCTGCCAAGGCCAATGGATTCCCTTTCCCACTGCGCTTTGTCACACCACGGGCCTCCACCCTGGAGTAGGCCCCGAAACCAAGGGACGCTAACCACGCGTAAGCCCCTGTTTCCTCTTTGGACCGCTCAACGCATAAGCCCCTTTCCTCTTCTCACGGACGCACCCTTTGCGACGTGATTGTCTGGTCCCTGCTGCCTCTTGTTTCTCGCATTGAGCATGACTCATGTGGGCTTAGAGAACGCATCGACCATGACATACTCTATGGGATGCCTCAGAGCATATGCCCCATCCCAGCGAACTACATGGACTTTGATCGGTGATAACGCATGGTACGTATGAAGCCTCCATGAGGTTCAATCCCACCACCCGGTCGTTCCGACCTCTCCACGTCGGTTCCTCGACCACTCTAGGCCACCTCATAGCGTAATCCCCAAAGGCCCTCGTCCCACATGACTTTAAACTGTATCTCGTCCCACATGACGTTAAACTGTATCTCGTCCCACATGACGTTAAACTGTATCTCATCCCGCATGACGTTAAACTGTATTCCCCCTCTTTGGCCGTCTCAGAGCATAAGCCCCATGCCTCACACCCACGTCTCATCCTAACTTCCCCCTCGAGCCCATGTGAATTGGGAACCTCATGACCTAGACCGGAGATCTTACTTCCTCCAGGCTCCAATCCATGCATTCATTCTCACAGGTCGCCTCTTCAGGTGTCCCACCGCGTCATCGAACTATACGGACTTTGATTGCCTTCCATAGGGATATGTAGGAAGCCTCCACGAGGTTCAAGCCCATCACTCCACCATCCATCCTGATCCTTACCCAGGCCGCCACATCCCGGTGAGATCATGCCACCCCATCCCACTCCATGGTACCTGGGGAAGCCACCCACGTGCTGGCCCCAACATCGGTGTTCCCCCTAGGGGGTCCTTCAGCCCGATCTGTCTCTACAAGATGTTAAACTCATGGCATACCCCATGTTAAACATGGAAAGCTGAGGAAAATGTCAGATGGTACACAATCCCCGCGTTCAATGTGGGATGCCTCAGGCTTCCGTGCCCTCAAGAAGCCCTGTGATAAGGGACAAAAGACAGACATGCTGACCCCCAGCGTCAAGACATGCTAACGACACCCCAACGTGACCATTCTCCTCACTGAAGTTTGCTGCCCCAACAAGACCCCTTGGAGCGTCTCGACGGAAGCAGCGTAATTAACTGGCGTCCATGTATATATGGCGCCGGGAACGAGCTTCACAAACCCGTCTTAAATATATGAGGGAGACCCAGACTAGGTGACAAGTTCCGAGGAGGAATCCACGGAAGGATGAACCGAACTACCATCATCCCGATTTCGATCAAGGAGCAGACGTCCCTGAATAAGGAATGGATTCCACCTACCTTTGGATAGTGGGAATGCAGAGCAAAAATCCACGTGTCCTCCCAGGCGTGATGGACATTGCAAGCGCACGCCCCTTTGAAAGCGTCAGAAACAGAAAATGGTGAACCCGACGTGAATCTCTTCTCCTCAATATGGAGAATGGTAGTGGTCGAGGTGTCGAAAGATTAGCATGTCACCAGGTCCGGGTACCCACCACCAGGACGTGGAACCCGCCAGGGGTCGAGGCGATCAGGACGTTGACCACTCCATTCTACGACGTCGTCAGTGCGGACCCCTCTTGCCGACCACGGAAGAAGGAATGACGTTGGGCTATGGTTATCGATTTCTTATCATGTTAGTACTAATGGGCTCATCTCCCTATTTCTAGGAATCAGATCACTACATCCAGAGCTCAATCGCCACATGCCCACTGGCACAATGGCAGGGGCAGTACCGACGTGGCCACCCCACACGGTCCTGCTTTTTCAACAGTCACTCCAAATCCGACCGCCGTAGCTGCCGGGTGCTCACTCCCCCTCTCCCCGTCAGAGATCATCCAGCAAAGGGTGATGAACAATTTGATTCGTATGTACGATGAGGAAGGGATCATCCCCACCAGGGTCATGGCCCATTTGGATCTAGAGGTGGCTGCGCCTCACCACCATCACCGCCCCCGTGGGCCGCGCAGGGAGTCGCCGCTCCCCACTCTGACTTTCAACCACTTCGAGAGTCTATCCCCGAAGCACCTTGAAACATCCCTCCCCTATGCCAATGAGGTGGGGGATGTTTGGGTCCGCTCGATCGGAGACCCGTCCCCGGGGTTAATGTCATGAACCCCCGCCAGGCTGCGTCAACACCACCGCCTGACTCCCCGGGTCGAGGAGCAGGAAATCATCGTGCCCGCACCATCGGCTCCGATCCATTAGTCCCAACGCCAGCATCGGGCGTGAGTTGAAGAGAATTCCCGTCTTGGGGCATCAACATCAGCTACCACTGTGGCCCGATCCACTGTGGACTCCTGTTACCAGACCCCCGCACACGTTGAGCAGGGGCAGTCACATGCCCGACCGGGATTGAGGCCCCGACCGCCCTCCAGGCAAGTTGGGTTGACTCTTCCGGTCGCGGGCACATGCAATGGCCACCGCGAACCAATATGCAGTTGTGCCACCCACCATGAAGGCTCATTTCGTTCCATTGATCTGGAAAGACGAAGGATTCTTCACGATAGCTATGCTCTGGGAATGACTCATTCTAGCGCCCACTACACTGGGTATGAGGTCACTCCCCCGACAGCTGGCTGCGAGTATGGAGCCATTGCATATCCGGTCGCCCACTCAAATGGAGGTCCTCCCCATGTCCCTTTCGATATCTGTCTCGGTGATTCTCGCACCCCAGCCTTCAGTCCGCACTACCCCAGCACTATTGCGGCCCGGGGACTCCGTGAAGGAAATCATCCTTACCCTGAGGAGCCACCCAGGGGAAGGAAGGTGAGGCGTCCTCGCCATAAGAGGAATGTCAGGGGAGTCCGGACAGAAATTAGACCAGACCGTTTCTTAGACTCTGAGGCGGAATACGACTCAACGACAGAACCTCCCCCCCAACCCTGTGACCTGAAGGTAATGATGGGGACACGATGCATCAGTATTGTACTCCCCTAATGCGAGATTCGTATGATTCCATCCTCCCTCCGAAGGTATATCCAGTTGGACAAGGACTTGGTGTACCCCCAGGGGTCAAACCTGCAGTTGTCACTGGCCTCCCCAGAAGCACCTTCCGCCTCAGTCAGGGAGGGTGGGGAACTTTTATGGGGACCGACGGAAGAGTTTCAAGGTGACACACCCTTGGTAAGCACCGATTCTATGAAAAGAGGCCCATTCTCCGACCCATACTATCCCGACGTGGATGTCAGGGCACTACAACCCCTGGAAAATGACTCAGGGATCAGCGGCCAACCGGCCTGTTTGCCGTATTCCCCACCAGCCATCCCACCATCCCAGCAGCCTGCCTCGGCGCCATTGCTAGTTCCTTGACTATTCTCGATTGATGACTAGGGGCAACAATGTATGGACCCTGAACCAGAGTCATGGATCTTCTGGACCATCCTTGTAGCAGGCCACTTCCTCAAGAAATTTTGGCCGGTCATAGGATTGGATTTTGATATGCCAGAGTCACTCACCCCGGGAGAGTTCGAATGCTTTTGCAAGACTCTTCGAGTGACTCAATCCTGTCTTTGCCATCAGCTAACGCCTTATCCCGGGATCCAAGCACATCTAGAGGATATCGGTGAGTAGTGTCGTCAGGTCGACCTGGCAGCGCTCCATGCGGTTCAGAACCCTGAGTCACTAGGCCACCATGGGGCCCTCCAGCAACAATGCGTCTAGAGTTTTCAAGTACTCCACAAAGTTATTGAGAAAGACACCCCCGACGCGCACATCCGCGGATGGGGGCAGTACACTGACCTTCTTTTCTGTGCGATCTGACGACAACCCGATTCATTGGGAGGCCCTGAGGGAACGTCACCAGGGGCAGTGGCAATCAACATGGATGACCTTTCAGATAAGGTAAATGGTGTGGATCCACTCGACGGGGACTCACCCCCTGAGGACAAGCCACTAACAGACCCATCTGGGAGGATTACTCGCCAACAGAGGAGCCTCCTAGGTCTCCCTGTACCCACGGAGGCACTAACACTGAGCCAAAAAATCAGTAAGGGTAAAGAGCCCATAGGGTCTGTCAAACTCGCCAACCCATCTGCCTCAGTGAAGAAGGCAGAGGAAGATCCCAAGAAGGTCACGCTACACCAAAAACTTGCTGAGCAAAAGAGGCTGGTTGATCAGCTCTTGGTCGAACACATTGTAGAGAGGCGGCCTGACTACGGTAACCCTAGACCCAAACAGTAGGGGCAGGAGCCCCCACCCCTTGCCGAGATTCCCCCGGGAAACCACGACTATGTTTCATTTACCGACAGGGGAGATGCCGGAGCCCATAGCAAGAGGTCGCGATATGTTTCACCGAACCCTCCCGAGCAGCGGGATCACCTAGGGGACCTTGGTCGGTTTCCTCCCGCCGCCCCGAGAGTCGCTCCGCCAGCTGCCCCACGAGCTGCTGAGATTGACTACCATATTGAAGATCCTGGCAACATGCTTGCGGTTATAGATCCTCGTCAGGACTGGAATCCACATCCAGACGATCTGATGGAAGTACTCATAGCCCGCTTGGAGGCCCTGGAAACTCGACAGGTGGCAATCCCACCAGATAGCAAGCCATACCCCGCATGGGTGGATGATATGTCGGCCCCGCCGAGATTTGTGAACTCCACTTTCTCCCCATTTAACGGGACAGGAGACCCACCACAACACTTGGACCACTTCAACTCGAGGTGTGGGCCTATGTTAGGGACTCCGACGCAGCAGGAGGCTACCACGATCCGTTGCTTCGTTCAGACACTGGAAGGACCAACATTCGTCTGGTACAGCCAGATCCCTATTGGATCTGTGACTAGCTGGGAGGACCTTCGTCAAAAATTCCTTTACCAGTTCAGTTCCACAACCTAGAAGACGAACATCGCAGACCTCTTCAGGTGCAAACAAAGGCCCGATGAGCGAGCCGCAAGCTTCGTCACCTGGTGGAAGGGGCTCACGTACTCCCTTGACATGACACTAACTTAGGATCAATTACTGACAATGTGTGTAGGGAACATCAAGTAAGAGATGGTTCCTTCTTTGATCACTTAGAATTACCCTGGAGGGTTTCAGGACTTCTCAGACAAGGCTCAGTGCCTCGAAGAAGCCCTGCAACAGGCCAGTCAGGCACGCCCGTTGCCTCCTGTAATCTCTGCAAGGAGAGCCGCCAGAGCTGAGCCCGCTACTATAGCCCAGATAGAGGCCCCCAGACAGCTAGAGTTGCTACCAGTAAGGTCAGCTCAGTAGCCTCATAGGGGTCCACCCCCACGGGCACAGCCTCCGGCCCGGCAGCGATCGCCTCAAAATCGGCAGGCGCCTCCGCGTAATGCACCGCCACCACCTAGGCAAGATAATCAGGCTCCGCCTCCTCAGCATGTTCCTCTGGCCCCTAGTCATGGTCAGCATCCAAGTTCCCCCTTTTTGGACAGAAGTAATCAGACTTACTTATTTGGTGAGGCTTAGGTCCCCAGTTATTTCCGTAGCACCTTGGAGCAGAGGATCGTGCGGCTTCCTGAGTGTCGGAATCTAGAAGAGGTTTGTCTCACTGACCACCATAAATACTGCCCTTATCAACAGATCCTAGGACACACCATCCAACAATTCTTTGTGTTCAAAGACTGTCTCCAAGACCAGATTGACAACAACATAGTCAGGTTGGGCCCAACCCCGGCACAGGTGGCAGGTGTCTTCGTGAGATCAGATGGAAACAATGACAATGGGGATGAGTGGGAACAGGTTTCCGATCATGGTTCCTGAATTTATAACATCTGGATGGCCCGCAGGACGGTCACCCATTCCCATGGCATCATCTGTACCCGCCTGACTAATCCAGAGCCCTCAGAGTCTGCGAGCGCCGCTTTGGCATCGTCGTCCCAGCCTACCTCTTCCCAGAAGAGCAAGCAGCGGCACAATAAGAAAGAACGCGCCCTGCCAGTGCCGTCATCATCCCGCACGCATGGAGATATTATTACCCCAGAGATGGGGATCCCTCTGAGACTCCATCCGGTAGTGGATGACTCCTCAAGTGAATGTTCGGGGTATGCTTCGGTTAACACCATAGAGTTGGTAAATCCCTTTTTGATTCCCGACGATGAGGAATGCCAGGTGGACTTCCACAATGTCCCCAGCCGTTGCCAACGTCAGCGGAGTCGTGGATACATGAATCACTAGGGAATGGTAGTCGTCACCTCTAGTCAGGCCGTGCACGCTACTGAGACCAGGCAGCAGGCCCGGTACAGAGAGCAGCACATGCCGCTCCCTTACCCGGTGTCAACAGGTTCGCCTCCACCACTGTTTGTGTTGCTGGATCCGGCTGAACCACCTCGTTTGTGTCGCAACCAGCCCTGCCCTATCACTAGCTAACTACAGCCTTTCGGTCCTCACACGGCAGCCACCTCACGGGCTTCGGCTAGTGAACAACGATACGTGCCTAGTACCAGTCAGTCACCGGTCCCGCCGGTGGGGCCCGTCATGCCTCCAATCGCAGAGCGGCCTCCTGTAAGAAGAATATCGTGTTTGGATCGAAAGTATGATGTTCTGAAGTACCTGGCCGACATTCCGGGAGGGCTTTCTATCCTTGAGGCCCTTCGCCTGTCATCTGAAATGTGTGAGGTGCTCACCAAGGCTCTATGGAGCCCCCTCAAGTTTGAAACGGAGGTAGTGGCCGCAGAAGCCTTCCACACTGAGGTGATTGAGGATGCCGAATGTCAGGTGGTTATCTCATTTTCCAGTGAAGATGAAGACCTTCCCAAACAGGGGCACATCCGCCCACTGTACATCACCGTCCAGTTCAATGGCGTGGAATTCTGCCGCTGTCTTTTGGAAATGAGTTCCGAGATTAACCTAATCCCAACACGGACACTACGGAAACTGGGGTTGTCTGAGGATGATTTAACTCCCTCCGTCCTCAGGATCCAGGGGTATGACATGACCGAGAAAACTCCACCTGGCAAGATTCATCTGAAGACCCAGTTCGGTTTCTAATACCGAAATCATGGTTGTCTCTGAGGACACCACCTACAACACGTTGATGGGAAGGCCGTGGCTCCCCTTTCATGCAGAGGTCCCCTCATCATATCACCAGTGCCTCAATTACTCCCTTAAGGGTCGAGTGGGCGTGCTCCAAGGAGATGTGTCACTGTTTGCCTCTTGTGAAGCCTGCTACCTAGATGCTGATTATTACAAGGGAAAGGACAAGCAGATCCTGGCAGGTGAGGTCGATCCCCCCACTACCACGAGTGATCCCTAGGCAGGTTTGGATGACACATATGTCTTACCAATCTATCGGTTGTAGTCCATGACCCCCGATATGGGGCAATGCTTTGTTGTCTCAAGTACTAGAGGAAGGCATATTTTTGGGTCTATGGGACGGTGAGAAATCACCTCGTACTCTTACACCAACCAGGCTTAGGTAATCCCCGAGCCTTCTACCCTTATACGATATTGGGACATTGGGATCATGGCAACGACAGTACATCATATGTGTCTGTTTCACTGGTTCAGAATCGACCGGCTCAAGCTAACGTGCCACTACTGCTTTGATATCGTAAAGCGTGGCCCCTTGGGCTGAAGGCCAGATGGGATTGGATAAACCGCCTTCATTGCCATGGTCTCCGCAGTGCATGAATCTCCTGACATGACGACATCTGCCACCCAAGCCAGTGCCAGGTTCCCATCAGGGTCTAACAGCCCCGAAATGGCTCCCCCTGTGGACGATCCTTCTACAACTAGAGAGGAGGACATGGAAGATGCTCCTCCTGCCTTTGAGGAGGGTGCCTCCACCGCAATCGACGAGTTAGTGCAGGTGAACCTCGGTAGTGAGGCGGACTCGAGACCCACATTGGTCAGTGCCGATATGCCCCCTGAGGAACGACAGCGGTACATAGACTTCCTCAGACAGCACTGTTATGTGTTTTCCTGGAGATATGAAAAGATTCTGGGACTAGATCCCCAGGTAGCCGTCCACCACCTTGGCCTCCCAGCAAACCATCGTGGGTTCAAGTAGCCTCCTAGAAAGATGCACCCCACTCATGGAACCATGGTTGAGGCCGAAGTTGATAAGCTCATCAATGACAACTTTGTCAAGGAAGTCAAGTACCCCAGGTGGCTATCCAACATTGTTCCAGTCAGAAAAGAAGAACGAGCAGATCAGGGTCTGCATCAACTTCGGCGACCTCAATAACCACTGTCCGAAGGATGATTTTCCCCTTCCCATGACATAGCTGTTTATCGATACAACGACCGGGTTCCAAGCCCTCTCCTTCATGGATGGGTACTCTGGGTACAACCAGATCTGGATGTCCCCTGAGGATGAAGAGTTCACTACCTTCAGAGAACCCCAGGGTAATTTCTACTACCAGGTTATGCCCTTCGGCCTGAATAATGCGGGTGCCACCTATCAACGGGATATGCACCGCATATTCAAGCTGATCCTCGGGACACTGGTGGAGTGTTACGTGGATGATCTGGTGGTTAAATCTCGTCAGCATCAGGACCACCTCAAAGACCTTGAGAAAGTGTTCAGATTCCTCCGTTCTCGCAACTTGAAGATGAACCCGTTAAAGTATGCATTCGGGGTCACCTCCAGAAAGTTTCTTGGCTTCATTATAAGATATCGAGGCATCGAGATCGACCCAGAAAAGATCAAGTCCATCAGTCATATGCCTCCCCTGAATAATATTTGGGAGCTTTGAGGCCTCCAAGGCCAGTTAGCCTATATACACCGATTCATTGCGAATCTGGCCGGCAAGTGTAAGCCCTTTTCTCGACTCATGAAGAAAGGCTCCACCTATAGATGGGACGAAGAGTGTCATATCGCTTTTGAGGAAATCAAGCCGTATCTTCTTCAACCTCCGGTACTGATGCCACCCATTTCTGCAAAGCCGCTGGTCCTTTACGTGACCGCCCTGGAGCGATCCCTCAGCGCACTTCTCACCCAGAAGAACAATGAGAGAACATAGAATAGACACTACTACCTCAGCCGCATGCTCCTAAACTCAAAAATTAGGTATTCTCCCATCGAGAAGAGAAGCCTGGCGCTCATATTTGCCATGTATAAATTGCGACACTACTTGCAGCACCTTGAGGTACAGCTGGTCTCTCGGGTAGACCTGTTGAAATACATCCTGAACCGACCTATGTTGACCGGACGATTGGCGCGCTGGGCAGTGATCCTCCAGTAGTTCGGCATCAGGTTCGTACCTCAAAAGGCCGTCAAAGGACATGCATTGGCAGACTTCATAGCTGCCCACCAAACCTCTGCAGACCAGCCACTAGATCTGGGATTTCCTGATGAGGCAATCCTCTCAGTCGATCACGCCATCCCATGCTAGAAGATGCACTTTAACAGTGCCTCCCAGAGCCCCACCAGTAGAAGGATAAACGATCCTAGGCTTAACAGAGTGGACCTGGGTATCATCTTCATCACCCCGGAGCAAGCCGTTCTTCCATATTCATTTCTGTTGTCAGAAGGCTACACCAACAATGAGGCAGAATATCATGCCCTCATCACTGGCCTCGAATTGGCTCTCAAGGTTGGCGTACCCCATATGTATGTAAAAGGGGACTCTGAGATACTCATCAAGAAGGTAAATGGTGACTATGCTGTTAGAAAGCCAGAACTCGTGCCATTGAGGGAGTGCACCATCCGTCAAATGGCTAAGTTCCCCTCGCGGCCAGAGGTCGTTCACATTCATCAGTCACAGAACAGTTGAGTGGATGATTTGGCCAGCCTGGCCGCATCACTTGCGAGCTCGAACTGGACGACCTAATCACCCACATGGCACACCGGAGAGTCATTTATCCTGTTATTCTGGAGGGCGATCGTGGCCCATGAGTGAACCATCTCACCGCTGGCACCCCTACGTCAGGATCCTCGGGGGCTTCAGGCATGCTGATCGAGACAGTTCCTGACTGGAGGACGCCCTTGGTTTAATATCTCCAGCACAACAATCTTCTACTGGATTGAGCCGAGAGAGAATGAATCCAATGCCATGCGCCGTAGTTCACCCTTCAAAGCGGTCCCAGCCTTGAGCAGCTCCTTTACAGGCGCTGGTTTGATGGTGTTCTCCTCCATTGTCTTCAAGGTGTCGAGATTCCACAGGTCATGCAGGATGTGCATAGTGGTTCCTGTGGCACCCACCAGGCCAGGTCATAGTTGTCTCACCAGATTCAGAGGCTGGGATACTTATGGCCCTTCATGATCTATGACTTCATCGAGTATTCCAAGAGGTTTCATGCATGCTAAGTTCTTTCTAATTTTGATCATCAGACACCAGAGTCTCTCCATACAACCAATTATTCTTGGCCCTTTGTAGTATGGGGGTTAGATGTCATAGGGCCTTACCTGTACGCGACGGCCCGCCCGTGTCGGTTCATCTTAACCGCTACGTATTTCTTCTCGAAGTGGGTAGAGGCAATCCCACTCAGGGAAGTCAACGCCTGTTCTATCGCTGACTGCGTGAGCTCCAATATCATCTATTGGTTTGGTGTACCTCACGCTATCCTCAAGGATAATAGAACCAACTTCTGAGCAGCCGAGCTGATGAAATTGTACACTAAGTACAACATTCGCTCTAACCACACCTCCCGCTACCATGCGCAGGTGAATGGACAGATTGAGGTGTTCAACAAAACCCTCTATAACATTCTGCAAAAGATGGTTGGTCAGAAGAAGAATGGTTGGCCGAACAAGCTCCCCATTTCCCTCTGGGATTATAGGACGACGACTCATAACTCCACCCAGGTGACTCTGTATTCCCTGGTATACGGAGCTGAGGTCGTCCTTCCCATCGAGATCTAGTTGGCCTCATTGCGCATGGTGTTCTATGACCAGCAAGCACCAGATAGAGTTCCCAAAATCCGTCTAGCCGAATTGGAAGCGCTAGATGGATGTAGGCTTCACGCTTTACATAACTTGGAAAGGCATCAGGGCAGGATGCCTCGAGCTTTCAATAAGAAGGTTCACCTCTGCTCCTTCCTGTAAGGTGACCTGGTGCTGGCTCTTAGAGCACCAATGATTCCCAGAAGGAAACCAACCAAGTTGGAGCCCAAATGGGAGGGTCCTTTTATTGTCCATAAGGTCTATCCCAATAGTGCGTATTCCCTGGTAACTATGGATGGTGAGCGCGTAACTCCTCCCACCAACTCCAGGTTCCTCAAGAAATACTTCGCTTAAGTGCTCCTATGGTCCTGCATGACCTTAAACTGTACGGTCCCGCATGACCCTAAACTGCACCTTTGTCCGAGTTCTAAGACCTAAAACTGAGATCCTTACACGCTCCAGCATGACCTCAAACTACATTTTTCCCTACATCTGGGCTCCTTGGTCTGAGTTCTAAGACCTAAAACAAAGATCCTTATTTCGTCCTACATGATGTTAAACTATTATTATAGAACTACGCGCGGCTTTATTCTCATCTTAATGAGATATGTAGGACCGCCTGAACACCTCGATGTCAGGCCCAGCCCCATCCCTTAGGAGATCCCACGATCTCCCGATTTCCAGGGAGTTTGGCATTATGCCCCCCTTATTTCCTAGGGATCCGCTATCTTTTGGCCGCTCTCAGACTGAGCCCTTTGACCCTTCCTAGGGATCTGCTAATGTGTTCACAGTACTATGGTCTAGGACCGGGAGTGTCATATTCGACTTAGGCAAGTTCCATCCACTTTCCAAGCTTCATGTTCCCCTTCATTCGGGCCCCCATCATCCTTCACACCTGGAGGGACCCCCAAGAATAGCCTGGATACAACGCCTAAGGGATCTACTACCATCATGGGCCAACGCCCCCGAGGCTTTTATACAAAAAATAGATGCAAATCCCACGTTGAAAATATGGTCAACGGTTGATGCTCATTTGTTTGTCCCCATGGATAACACTATAGGATGATGTGTTGCAAACATGGTCAGCAGTAATCCTCAGTCGTCACGCCGGCTTCCCTAGGTACTGAATATTGGTTTCATGATTCACATTATGTTCCTCCCCCACCGTGTAAAGGTGGAATCTCGACACTCCTTGTACAAACCCTCAGTACACCCCGAGACGTCAGACAGACCAAGCTGCATAATGGTGTCTCTTGGGGCTCCCGCAATCAGAGCGCTAGAGTATGTGCTTGGGTTTCTTCTTTACAGATTGTGTGTAGCTTGACCCTCATCCCCATGGGAAACGAGGAGTCACCCGGGCATTACGTTTCGGGCCCAGCACAGCTGGGAGCTAGCATCTCCTGTCACCCTCCTGATGGTTGGACCCTCGTCGGCCCCTTGGCCCGAGGCTCCTCTCTCGGAATCGCATGCAGTGATGGTATGGGATCACGCCCTCACCCACGTAAGGTATGCTTTATAGAATCGTGCGTGTTCCCCCAGGTCCAAACCATACGATCTTAAACTGTGCTGTCGGTCCAAACCATTCGACCTTAAACTATGCTGTTGGTCCAAAACATACGACCTTAAACTGTGCTGTTGGTCCAAACTATAAAACCTTAAACTGTGCTATTGGTCCAAACCATACGACCTTAAACATTGATTTTGGTCCAAACCGTACGACCTTAAACTGTGCTATCGGTCCAACCCATACAACCTTAAACTGTGCTATCGGTCCAAGCCATACGACCTTAAACTGTGCTGTTGGTCCAAGCCTTATGACCTTAAACTATGATGATGTCTTCCTGGCCGCACGACGAAATATGGCACTGCATTGTGATGACCTCCCCATGGGGGACATCACACCAGATATTGGTCGATTACCATGCCGCTTGTCAACACCTGTTATGGCTTGATTATTTTGGAGATTCCAGGAATCTATGCCCTAGGCCAGTCGCCCCACAAAATAAAAACCATTTACCTTCAAGAACAAACATGATATATCAAATGCCGCTTCATTTGGTGTGAGGGCTAGACCCGCATGACTCCTTCATTCCTAGCGCATGCGCCACCTCGTGTGATGCTGCCTTTCAAGAACTACATATGGCTTGATTCTCATCCTTATGAGATACGTAGGATCGCTTGGGAACTTCCCCATAGGCCCAACCTAACATTTCGTGCTTGGTCTCTCGTCCTAAATGCATCCTTGGGAGTACAAAGTAAGTAGGGATTTTCCCTATTCACATTGGGTTTTGCAGTCGCTTTACCGTGCGTCTCCCATTCCCCTTCTCCTTTGGTCCATGTTTTAAGAACTACAACTAAGATCCTTTCTTTGTCTTTCTATGACTTGCTCCCTCTTGTCGGATTGTATGGTGTGGTGCAGGATTATGTCCTCATTCACGTCAGGTTACTCGCCATGCCATTCCTATCCCCAGATGAGATGTGTCTCTCGTCCCGCATGACGTTAAACTGTATTTCGTCCAACACGACATTAAACTATGCTTCTATAACTATGTGTGTCTTGATTCTCATCCTAATGAGATACATAGGAATGCCCAGACATTTCGTTTTTGGTCCAGCCCTAGGGATTACCAAACCCCGTCCCTCTTTACTGTTGGTCCCTCGGTCTGGTTTCTTGGAAAGTGGTGTAATCGGGACATCTACCCCGAATAAGTTTGGGATGCCCCATAGTAATAATGGGAAGCGGCAATTCTCTTTCCAGAGAGGTCCTGCCTGAAAATTGGGACGAACCGTGATCAGGTCGGTATGTCCGCCTAATGCGCCTCCACCACGGTTGTGCAATTTCGGGAGTGTTGGACTCTGTTCGAACAAACCACCACTCTACATTCAACACTTTGCGTGCCCCTTTATTCAGATCCTCATTCCCTTTCATGTTCGATGGGACCCCCTAACAGTATGAATGATAGTCCTATGGTCTGCCTACTATCCTCGGCCAATGTTTCGGAGGACTGGTCATGTTTGACGGGACCCCCTAACAGTACAGATGATAGACCTATGGTCCGCCTGCTGTCTTGGGCCAACGTTCTAGAAAACTGAGCGATGATATTTGAGTTAGGCCCCATGTTGCGAACATGGTCAGCGACGAGCCCTCATTTATTGTCCCTATTCCACACCAACACGATATGGATGCTGGGTTTCCGCCACGGTTAACAGTTATCCTCCATTGTCGCACCCCATAGTGTTCCAAATTCGGGTAGCGTGATTTACCTTCCCTCTCCACCTCCCTATGTTCGTATGGATTTCAATGCCCCTGGCATTGCCCCACTCATGTGTCAGAGCACATTGAGAAGGTGATATATCGATCGGTCTAAGGTATCCTCAGAAATCCAGGCCCAATTTCGGATGCCTGAAACTTGGTCAATGTCCCACAGTTGGATGAAA
Organism: Viscum album; assembly: GCA_963277665.1. Classification (NCBI taxonomy): domain Eukaryota; kingdom Viridiplantae; phylum Streptophyta; class Magnoliopsida; order Santalales; family Viscaceae; genus Viscum; species Viscum album. Next base: position 72,449,297 of record OY728154.1, read on the forward strand.
TGACCGCACGAGTATCCTTTGCTTCTCGGGTTGGGTGTGACCCACAAGAGCTTAGGGATGAGTTGTTATTCGTTTTGGAATTATGATTGAGCATATTAAACCAAGGGAAAAAATGAATGGATTTATCCATGTATTGGATTGAGACGATGTGCAGTACAAGCAAGAAGTTCATGAGATGGCCAAAACAAAGCCCTTAGAGATTAGCGTGCTGAATCGATCTTTCCAGAACTGCTACCCTTTGGATGGTAGCCTCCAGGACCGCTTCTCGCTCCTTGAAGACTCTCTCCTCATCAGCCGCCACAGAGAACAGCTCACCAAGCCTAGCTTGTTCCTGCGCCTGCTCGGTTCGAAGTACGGTCATCTGGTGATTCGCCTCCATCAGTTGTTCCTACGCATCTGCCAGCTGGTCCGTTAGTTGCTCCACAAGCTCAAAAAATGTTGCAATGAAGGCCTCCTTATCTGCCGCCTGCCCTTCGAGGTTCCAGACTTCCCGCCCCGCCCTCAGCAATGCTTGGGGGTTCACCGATCATTCCCGACACTGGGCAACGTCGATATGCTATCTGCTCTTGTGTATCTTCTCGGCCATGTAATCACGGACCATCAGATGAAGGTGCTGAGCTTCAGCCCCTCTGGTGAACATGAAGTGCAGCCAGGTCTGGAGTGTTCCCATCCGCCTCAGCCAATCCGACTGGGGCTGTCTGAGAAAGTGCTGGATACACTTCCACCCTTTGTGCCATGTCATCCGGCTCTCCTCGGCTGCCTCTGAGTCTGAGTCATCTATCTTCTTAGGGTTAGTGTGTCGATACATAGGAAATGAAACCAGCAGATCAGCAGTAGGATCTGCCTCAGGGATGTCTTCGTGAGGAATGGGATTCTCGACGTCCGGGCAACCTTCCTCTCTCATCGCAGCAGCGACGGTGCCTCCATCAGCTTCTGGCCTCGCCTCAAGAACAGCGGCGCTGACGTCCGCTTACCCCTACTCACTAGTTTCCGGGGCTGACTCATTGTAGGGAGAACGTTCTAAATGAGGTGTTATGTCCGCCACTGGTCCGCTCACAAACGGCCCGGGCTCCGTAGCCTGAAGAGCCTCCAATGATGAGATCACTATGCATGGAATATGCTGGTTAGTTGGGATATTTCGATAACAAGCACCAGTTGTGAAGCGTGGGGCTTACAGGAACCTAGCGAATCTGCCTCCAATGTTTCAGCCGCTGCAGGAGCCGCCATGATAGGAGACCCATCTACACTTTCTAATTCGATGATGGGTGTCAGATCCCCATCTCGTCCCACCGGTTCCTCTCCTCCCACTTCTAGTGAGGATGCCCAACTAACACTTTGTCACCCCTGAGTGAGGTAGAGAAATGGGTTAGAAGTTGAAAAGGAAAATGGATGAATAAGGAAAATGAATAAAGATAGAGAAAAAACTCAAGTATCTCGGTTTTGTCGAGATCAGATCCGATAATCTCGCCGTTCTCTCAGAGACTCCCCTGTTAGGTTGTCCCATGCGACCACTCACCCTCGGGTCCTATCTCTTCTTTATCTTCTCCTTCGCCTTTGTCTTCTCCGGTTTCCTCCTCCCCCTCCGACTCCTCATCACTGTCACCTTCTCCCGACCGCATCGCTTCCGGATCATGCTCCTGGCCGAGTATTACTTTCACTAGGAAAGGTGGCACCGCACACCGGCCCCTTTGGCATGCGTATGTGTCCATGGACATCAAATAAGAATGCATCCTATGGAAGTTCACCTGGTCGGTAATTCGAACGAGCCCGACCGAGGGCAGGTGGATCCTGTTTTGCATTATCTTCTGACAGATGGCTTCAATTCTCATTGATTGCCGCATGGTCATCTAGGCTGACCATAGTGATGGGAGAATTGCATATTGGGAAGGTTCGATCAGGTATCTTATCTGCTTCCCAGGAAGCTCCCTGGCCACCTCATGTGACCCCCCCTATGGGCAACAAGGTCGCGACGGTGCTACGTGATGTTACCGCTGCTGAGGTCCCGTCCTGCGCAGGCCTCGCTGCCTGTCGCACCCTTGGTTCCCCCTTTCCAGCAGCACCTTTCCTTATTTCCCGTTTCCCGGTTTCTGTGCGAGTAAACTTGAGTTGCCGGACTCACTTGCGTAAAATCCCCTCAGGGTACGCGATGGTCCAGTGTTCAGCATACTCGGTTGCTAGGACAGTGTCAAACCCGATAGGTGGAAAGGTGATGACGTCGCCAGAGCCGAAGGTGGTAAATATCAACCACATCTGGCACAGAACGGAGGGATTCTTCTCCTTCCAGATAGATGTGAATACCTTCTTCTGCATTCTTTTGAGGAATTCGAACTGCCTGACGAATTGGGATGGCACTTAAGGCTCGCAGATCACCTTCCCGTCGATCCGAGCCACGAGCACCCCACCCCGAATGCTCTATAAATACTCTTGCTATTCTAGAGAGCCTCGCCTGTTGTCCACCATCTGGCTGACCAGGGTGGGGAACGAGCTAAAGTTGAAGTTGGTATGGTTACCAATGCGAATTCTCCCACCCTCCTCATTGAGCTTCATCAGCTCCACTCTGGCGATGTTCAGCAGGGACGGTCATAGGCCATTGCCCGGAGGACGGATGGCATTTGGGAAAGTGTACCTGCCAAGGTGAGCTGCCACCCTGCCATGGAAGATCTAGAAGGGGCCACATACTCTCTGAGGTGACCCCCGTCTTTAGATGCGTTCCAAGATGGAATACAGCTTTTCCAGAATGGGGACCCCCATGTTGAACCGTTTGTTGGCGGCCATGGTACCTGCCATCACCAGTGTTACTGGACAGATGCCCATACTCACGTTTCGCACCGGCAGGTGCCACCCGCTTAGGAAGGCAACAAGGAACCCGGCATACCGGACGTTCAGGTCCTGGGTCTCGATGACGCGATAACCCCATGATTGGTATTGCCCCGCCTCCAAGGTCCTCCAGTATGAACCATCCCTGCTCCTCTGAGTCGCTGTTGGGAACCGTTTACCCCATCTTGGCATCTTGACGGATGGATTTTTCTCAAGGAACAGGCTGAACCATCCCCTGTAGGCAATGTCCTTCAGGAAGTACTTGACCCCCATCCTATCTTTGGCTAGCTCCAGCAGGTGCCACATCTGCATGGGCATCCACGACCTGTCTCCCCAGGTATTCTTTGGAGGAACAAACTCATCATATTGGTAGCCCTACAATGGGATACCTCCGATGTAGTGAACATCCCAGAGACTGATGCTAACTTCCCTATGGTGAAGGTGGAATGCATTGGTGTCAAGAGACCATCGGGTGAATAGCTCTGGCCTGAGCTTAGGTTGATGGTGGAAGTGGAACTGCGACATCCATACAACCTCGAATAGGCCGCTATACGACAGTTCATCCCCGAATTGGTCACAGGTATGGAAAACCCAGAACGCCCAGGCCCACTCACTGGTGAAGTTTCCCCCGGACCGTAGGTCCCAATCCTTCACCCAGCCCTTCGTTTCATCTGTGACGCTCTGACGGAACCTGATCGCGTAGAGGGCCGGAGAGTTGTCTGTGACAGGCTCTTCCCCGGTAAAGGTCCTGGTCCTCGGGTTCAGGACATATACATCCATATGTCTGGTTTCTCTGGCAGGATGGACATTGTTGGTAATGTTGTAGCGAGGAAGCTCATCCTCCCGGGTCACCCATGACCAGGGTGTGTCTACCTTGAATCTCAGCAGGGGCGCCTCCTCCAGGATGCCAAAGTTCCAGAGCAGGAGGTTGTCAGGGATACGTCTTCTGGGCCGGAGTCAGCTGATTGAACAAGGTCAGGTTGTTGGAGACATTCAACATGGAACCATAAACCTATTCGTTCGCCTCCATTTTGCTCCTACGAGCGGCGACTTCCCCCTCACCAACTCGGTTTGCGACTATCTCAAATTTCTCGAGAGTTGCGCGAAATAAGGATGCAGTGTGCGGAATTGGAGAGTATTGCACGAAATCTGAAGTAGTTGCGCGAAATCAGGATTTATTGCATGCAATCGGCATGCTAAACGCGGAATATCCCAAGTAGGCGTGCAAAGATGGCCATAATTTGGAAGGAATTCCGTACTGCCAGAGCGTTTTTACGTGCAGCCGTGAGAGAAATTTCTCACACGAGTGCAATTAGCCTGTCGCGTGGAAAATCTGGGGTAAGGATTCGTGACCCCATGCCCCTTTTTATAGGCAAGGCTAGGGTTCTACGCCGCGCAGAAGAGAAAATTCCGCACAGATCCGTCTTTTGCGTGCCGCGTCGGTTGTTTGCGCGCTACGCGCCAGAGAGGGGCCCTGCTTCGGAGCTTTGGCGTTTCCCTCGAAATTCGATCGTTGTGACCTCTCGCTGATCCGATTCTGAGGGGGGGGGGATTTTAGACACCAAAAATGTCCATGACTCCTAGAGGAAGTTTAGAAATGACAAAGTGAAGTCATATTAGGAATCAGATGCCCGATCCAGAGGCCTGGGAAGTGGTGCGTGAAATAAAATAGGATCTGTGCGAAATATTGTTGTGCATGCGAAGCATCCTCGGGATTAAAGTAATCGAGTCGGTGAGGCGCGAAATTTTGTGCGCCCCAGTTCCTCGCGGTGAGATTTTTCATGCCGACGGTTCCCGACACAAAAGCTTTCGCACCGCTATGGATTCCGTACCGATCGACACCTATAAATAGAAGGCGACCCCAAACGGTTTGGGGTTTCAGAATTCAAAACGAATCCCATACGCACAATTCGACTCCCCCCATGCGCAATATGACTTCCAGGTAATTCCCCTTTTCGCACAACCTTTCTCCAGGGTTCGCCTATGCACGCAACCCCACTGTCTTAATTGACGTGGCCCCTTCCTCCGGATTCCACCCATGCGCGCAATCCGAACCCCTTGTGCGCAATCCCATTTTGTGCACCCGCCGCACTCGGTATTGCATGCGCCACCTCCTATTGGGCACCCACATCCCGTATTGCGCTCCCGCCACACCTAATGCACGCCATCCTGGTGTTTTGCATGCCAAGCCTTCTCTTTGCGCATAAAACCCAGGATCCCTCACCTTGACGCTCCTTGGCTCTCTGCCCGCACCGGCACCCGATGTCTTCACTGCCGGGCATGCGCGCCACGCGTTGTTTTCCCGTAAAGCCTTCCAGGCTCGTACGAGTTAGCCTCAAGGTCCCTTGGGTGTTGTTTCCTATTGAATTTCTCTACCTTATGCTTATCCGCGTAGGCACGCTAACAACTATTGCTTTTTCGCATAGCCACGCTAACGTGGACCCCTCAATGGTTCGCCCTACGGCCCCCCTTCACTATGGCCTTGCCAATGCCTTCCCTCCCACAGCGGGTGGAGGGTATTGGGAATGTATTCCCAAGGGGTTTGGAGAGAACCTACCTCGTCCTAGCAGCAGGACGTTAAACTGCTAAGCACCTCGTCCTTAACACATGACGTTAAACTGTGGTCCGACCCCGTGCTTCGCATGCAGGGCACCCACGGATCAGGCATTCTTTACGCCCACTCGTCTCCATGGGAATGGACTATTCCTCACATGGAATGAGATCCTCCTTGTTGAAGTGGCGTTTTTCCACGGGGGAAGGGATGCTTCAGAGAGTAAGCCCCTAGCCTCTTGTAGAAGGTTTCACCCCTGCATCTCCGTACTTCCCCCTGCCATGGCCAGTGGAGTCCCTTTCCCACTGCGCTTTGTCACACCACGGGCCTCCACCCTGGAGTAAGCCCCGGCACCATGGGCCGATAACCACGCGTAATCCCCTGTTTCCTCTTTGGGCCGCTCAACGTGTAAGCCCCTTTCCGCTTCTCATGGACGCACCCTTTGCGATGTGATCGTCTGGTCCCTACTGCCTCTTGTTTCTCACATCAAGCATGACTCATGTGGGATTAGAGCGTGCATCGACCATGACATCCTCTATGGGTTGCGTCAGAGCATAAGCCCCATCCCAGTGAACTACGTGGACTTTGATCCGTGCTAACACACGGTACGTAGGAAGCCTCCCCGAGGTTCAAGCCCACTGCCTGGTCATTCCGACCTATCCACGTCAGTTCCTCGACCACTCTGGGCCTCCTCATAGCGTAAGCCCCAAAGGCCCTCATCCCGCATCACGTTAAACTATACTCATCCATCATGACGTTAAACTGTATCTCATCCCGCATGACGTTAAACTGTATTCCCCATCTTGGGTCATATCAGAGCATATGCCCCATGCCTCACACCCATGTCTCATCCTGAATTCCCCCTCGAGCCCACATGCCTTGGGAAGTTCATGCCCTAGTCCGGACATATTACTTCTTCCAAGCTCCAATCCAGGCATTCATTCTCATGGGTCGCCTCTTCAGGTGTCCCACCGCGTCACAGAACTACACAGACTTTGATTCCCTACTATAGGGATACGTATGAAGCCTCCACAAGGTTCAAGCCCGTCACTCCACCATCCATCCTGATCCTTACCCGGGCTGCCACATCCCGGTGAGATCATTCCACCCCATCCCACTCCATGGTACCTGGGTAAGCCGCCCACATGCTGGCCCCAACATAGGTGTTCCCCCTAGGGGGTCCTTCAGCCCAATCCGTCTCCACAAGACGTTAAACTCGCGGCATACCCCGTGTTAAAAATGGGAAGCTGAGGAAATCCTCACATGGTACACAATCCCCGCATTCTATGTGGGATGCCTCGGGATTCCGTGCCCTCGAGAACCCTTGTGATAAGGGACAAAAGACAGACATGTCGACCCCCAGCGTCAAGACATGCCAACAATACCCTAGCTCGACCATTCTCCTCACCGAAGGTTGCTGCCCCGACAAGACCCATTTGAGCGTCTCGACGGAAGCAGCGTAATTAACTGGCGTCCATGCAGATATGGCATCGGGAATGAGCTTCATGAACCCGTCTTAAATCTATGAGGGAGACCCGGACTAGGTGATGAGTTCCGAGGAGGAATCCACAGAAGGAAGAACCGAAATCCCTTCATCCCGGTTTTGATCAAGGAGCAGACATCCTTGAATATGGAATGGATGCCGCCCGCCTTTGGAAAGTGGGAATACGGGGCAACAAGCCGCGCGTCCTCCCATGCATGACGAAAATTGAGCACGCGCACCCCGATGAAAGAGTCGGAAACAATATCTTATGTATAACCCTATATTAAAAAATTTTTAGTTATTAAACTTTGATTTTAACAATTTTAACTCTTCTTTAAATAAAAAAATAATAAATGTCCTAATCTAATCCAAGTTGACCTAAAGGGTAATATTTTATTCCTAATATTGTTTTTGATTGAATTGCACTTATCAAATAGAATTAGTACATGTGTTAGGGTAATAATAATATCATTTTTACCCTTAATTACCCTATTTACTTTTAACTGTGGTAAATAAAAGAAAAAAGTTTATATTCACCAAAAATTATTTTTAACTTATTGAACCATATTTTACTCTTTGATGTAAACCGGGTCTCTAAAATTTTTGAAATTCCACTCACAGAAGTGGTAAAATTATGTTTTATGTAAATTTTCAAATTCTCCTAGGAGGTAGGAAAAAGACGGTGAAAAGTTCAATAAAATTTTTATATATATAAAATTATTATAAAATGAATCCAATGAATTACATTGAACTTATATAGGTATTTTATATAAATTTTGAGCTAAAATAAATTTAATTAAAAAAAATAATTATTTAAATAAAAAGTTAGTTTTTAAATAGTAACCCTATGTTTTCACTATTCATCCAAAATTGATTTTTTTTTAAAAAATACTAAAAATTCATCCCAGGCTAATTTTGATATTCCGAATCCAAAAATGAAGTCCATTTTGAAAGATAAAATTTAAAAATTTCAAAAAGTGGGTATTACTATTCATAACGGCAAGTTTATATATCATTTTAATAGCATATCATTGTTTAGTGAAACTCGGTAGTGCGTACAACGCAAGCTATCGAGGAAGGTTGCTCTTGAGTGAAATGCAACCCAAGACAATGTTTTGTGTAGTGAAACGATTCCTTTGGTGTTTCATATAACATAATATATAAAAACAAAATATTTCTCATAAAATCTCAGGTGTTACATTCTACCCCCCTTAAAATGAATTTCGCCCTCGAAATTAGTCACTTTGTAACAAACAAATGAGGATACCTCTCCCTAATCATATCCTCAAGTTCCCATGTAGCTTCTTACAATTGGTGATTCCTCCATAAAATATTCACCAAGCGAGTGTTCTTGTTCCGTAGGACTTTTTTACTACGATCTAGAATCTCTATCAGCTGTTCTTCATAAGAAAGATACTACTCTAGAAGTACAACTTCTGAGATTAGTACCTGTGATAGATCAGGTATGTACTTTCTCAGGAGAGATACATGGAACACATCATGAACTTGAGAGAGATTCGGTGGAAGCGCCAATCAGTATTCTACCTTACCAACACGGTCTAGTATTTCAAAAGGACCAATATACCTAGGGCTCAACTTCCCCTTCTTTCCAAATCTCATTACTCTCTTTCAAGGAGATATTCGTAATAACACTTTATCAACCACTTCAAACTCTAGGTCTTTTATTTGGTTGTCAACATTACATTTTTGTCGAATTTGAGTTGCTCTTATGTGTTGTTGAATATATATGACCTTTTTTACCATCTCATTAAGAAGATCAGGTCCTAATAGATTTCTTTCCCCAACTTCATCCCCAGAAGTTGGAATCCTGCATTTCTTTCCATAGTGAGCTTCATAAGGAGCCATCTGAATACTGGTGTGAAAGCTATTATTATAATAAAATTACACCAAAGGTAGGTGTTGATCCCAGACACCTTTGAAATCCATAGAGGAAGATCTAAACATGTCTTATAGAGTTTGAATTGTCCTCTCAAACTGATCGTCTGTCTGAGGCTGATAAGTAGTGCTAAAACTCTAATCTGTATCTAGAGTATGCTGAAGACTTCGCCAAAACTTAGAGGTAAACCTCGGGTCCCGATCAGATATAATGGAAAGTGGTACTCCATGAAATCTTATCACATACTTTATATATATCCTGGCATGCTGATCAAGAGAGAAATACTCTCTAATAGTAATGAAGTGTGCCGACTTTGTAAGACGATCAACTACGACCCAGATAGTATTATTGACTTTGGATGTTTTAGGAAGTCCAGTGACAAAGTCCATAGTGATGTTTTACCATTTATATTCGAGTATGGGTAATGGTTGTAACATCCACTTAGACTTCTGTCTCTCAGCATTAACTTACTGACAAACCAAGCATCGAGAGACATATTCAACAACATATTTTTTCATGCCATCCCACCTGAAGTACTCTTTTAGGTCCCTATACATCTTCGTGCTTCCAGGATGAATAGAGAATGATGGACTATGATCCTCATCCAGCAGCTTCTTCTTTAATTCTGGGATGGGAGGAACACAATCCTGAATCCTGAACGTTATTATCACATCACAATAACGGTTGAATTTAGGAACATTTCTCACCTTCTTTTGTAACTCTACATCTTCTTTCGATGCCTCTTCATGCATAGATGGTTGAACATTCATTTGAGAAAGGTAAGATTTATTCCCTTCCATTATTATTCCAAGATCCACCCTTTTTAAATCCATAAATATTGGATCTTTTGTGATACTAATCACGGATAAGCTAGCATGGTCTTGTCGACTTAATTCATCTTCCACCTTGTTTGATTTCCCAGGGTGATAATGAATTGAGCAGTCATAGTCCTTAATCAACTCCAACCATCTTCTTTGGTGCATATTCAACTCCTTTTGTGTGAAAATATGCATTAAACATTATTGATCAGTATAAATATCACACCTTCCACCATAAATATAATGCCTCCAAATCTTTAATGAAAAGATTACCACAACTAAATCCAAATCATGAGTTGGGTAATTTTGCTCATTGATTTTCAACATTTGTGAGGCATAAGATATCACCATTTCATTTTGCATGAGAACACACCCCATCCCCTTTTTGGATGCATCACTGTATGTAAAGACCTGAATCTGGAGCCCCTCCACTGGTGCCCCGTACCTGGTTCACGACATGACCTCAGACGCATTTCCCCAAATGCCAGAGGCTGCTGACTAGCAGCGAGGGCCTTGGTAAGTTATTGGGGAAACTATGCCCTCATTCGGTAGGGTACACAAGGTATGGAAAACAACAGTCAATAGCAGAAGCAGTAACAACATACATAACTGGAACCATCAAGAAGAAGAGTAAATATATAGAAATGATGATAATGATGCAGCAGGTACAAGTATCTAAGGAAAGCAGCAAACACAACAACGTGATGAAAAAAAACTGAACACAAAGTACTAAAGCAACAATAACTCCAGCAGCATCGCAAGCCTAAGCTAGGTTCCTTTCTCTCCAGCTCCAACATTCAATTATAGGAAGTTGAAGGGAGAATGCCCTTATCTATACCTGTAACAACAAAGTCTGCTTGGGCCCAAAAGCATGGCCCAAACAGGGTGTGAGATACAATCCTAGTAGACAATCACCCAAATATCTGTGCCTAACAGTCAATGAAAACAAGGAAAGTAGAAGTGCAGGAAGTAGTAAATAGAAAATCACACAACAGCTACAATCCATAGTTATAGAATATAAAGTACACAAGTAAAAAACCAACAACAAGTTGAAAACAAGTAACCCTCTAGGTAGATCTCACAACCTAACCCCTATGGTTCAACCTAAAAGTACTAGAAACACTCTAGGAGTCACACACAGTCTCACCCCTCTGATTCATCTAAGAGTAGACTCTCTGAGGTAAAACTCGCCATCAATTCCCCATATAGTCTCGTATCGTTCTAAAGGCTCTCAGGGGAAGAACTCAATGTCTCATTCCCCCTGTGGCCCGTGTTGAGGAACTACAGACTCTCTGAGGAAGCACTCATCATCAATTCCCCCTGTGGTCTCGCATCGTAAATTAAAGACATCGGTGTAACCCTTACGTCCATTCTCCTTTTAGTCCATACAATAGGTTCTCTCATCCCCATGTAACATAAACATGAATAACGCACGTGTATCGCCTAAGTAAACCTCATGAAATACTTGGGTATCATTCTAAGGATCAACAGTAGAACAACACATCAGTTCCACTATCCTACAACTATGCATGGAAACTGGAATAAAGAATAACAGGAAAAGCAAGTACAGAAAACATCCAGAGTACAGCAAAAACTACTTTATTCACAATGGTAAACCCCATACCATAGCAATCAAGCAAGTAGGAAATCAATCAAGGGAAAAATAGGAAAACACACAATTCTCGTTCAAGGGAATTAGTGAACTTGTAAAAAATATTCAAAGAACATCTACAGAAATGCACAAACCACCTACCTTGATCCTAGGAGATAGATATAAATGAACCAGGATGACTGATTCTCCCTCGAATATCCTAGATCTGATAAAACGCCCAAATATTTCACCCCACGATATCATGAGAAGGAGGAAGAATTGGAAAACAATGCTCAAGAAGAAGGAAGAACTCACTACTGTGATTCCAATGCAATCTACCATGATCGAATTAGAGAACAGATGTAAGAGTGGGGGCTCGATGAAGATCCATGGGTTCCCGGCGCTCTCAGACGAAGAGGATGGAGAAGAAGTTCTTTTCATCGATTTGGCGTGACCCCGGTCCGTTTAATGAAAAAAATAAATTACACGGCGTGTAATTTTAGAGTACACAATGTTTAGTGGGATTTTCTATACTCCGCCAAAAAATGGCCTCAACGTCACCCCTACACACCATGTGTGTGGCCCGAACACGGCCAATACATAGCTTCGAGCGTAAAAAGAGTACACGGCCTATACTTAAAAAATTTCTAGAAAATTTATTTTTTAGAAAAACTCCAGAAAGGAGAGAAACTTACCTCAACAAAGGTCCAGGTTTTTTCAAACATCTCCCCTTAAAGAAATTCATCCCCGAATTTCCCTAAGGAGGCAGGGAAGAAGAATCCCCTAACAGCTCTGGCCACTACGATCGTACATTAGCCTCCCATTCCCAGCTCTCGTCCTGCACTCGACCGTTCTGCCATAACACCCGTACTAGAGGAACAGACCGCCCACTGAGAACCTTCATACTACGATCGACAATCTGGATGGGATGCTCCTCAAACGATGAATCCTCTTGAAGCTCAACCTCCTCGGGCTGAAAGACATGAGACAGATCTAAAAAGTAATTTCGGAGCTGAGAGACGTGGAAGACATTGTGCATGGCCTGGTACCTCTGTGGTAACTGCAACCGATAGGCTACCAGACCAACTCTCTCCAAAACCTCAAATGGCCCGACGTACTGCGGTGAGATCTTACCCTGTCTCTGAATCCTCTTGTGTCCCAACATCGGTGCGACACGCAGGAAAACCTGATCCATGACCTCGAACTCCATAGGTCGTCTCCACTGATCAGCATAAGACTTCTGTCGAGACTATGATGTAGCCATCCTCTTCCGAATCAACTCTATCTGCTATGCAAATTTCTGAAAAAGACGAGGTCCCAGCAAAGATGCCTCTCCTTCCTCCAGCCAGCATAAGGGTGATCGACATAGCCTACCATACAAATCCACATAAGGTTCCATCTAAAAAGTCTCCTGAAAACTGTTGTTGTAGGAGAACTACACCAGAGGGATATGCTTCTCCCAAGAACAACCAATGTTCAGAATGCAAGCTCTGAGAATATCCTCTAGAACCTAGATCGTATGCTCGGACTGGCCATCTATCTGGGGATGTTATGCTGTACTCAAAAGTACCTGTGTACCCATGGCCTTCTGAAGTCCCTACCAGAACCGAGAGGTAAAGCGCACATCATTGCCTAAAATAATGGAGTATGGAACTCCATGCAGGTGGACAATATCTATGAGGTAAAGTCATCCCAGATCATCGACACTGAAGGTATCCTTGATCAGCAAGAAGTGAGAATCCTTCGTGAGCCTATCAACGACAACCCAAACAGAATCGTTTCCCCAAGGCGACCTCAACAACCCAGTCACGAAGTCCATTGTAACATCATTCCACCTCCACTCCAGAATGGGTAACTTCTGTAAAAGACCTGCTAGTCGCTGATGCTCCACCTTCACCTGATAACAAGTAGAGAATCTCATGACAAAACCAACAACATCTTTCTTCATACTTGGCCACCAGCACAGGCGATGAAGATCCTGATACATCTTGGTGATTCCAGGATGAACTGCCCAAACTGGGGAATAAAAATCCTGAATCAGCTTCTTGCGTATGTCTGCTGGAACCCATACACTTCCTTGGAAACACAAGATCTCATCCTTTCCCACTGCCCATCCAGGAAGAGGGTCCTATCCTGACACACTCTCCCATAGGACTATGCCTTCTGAGTCTGATAGCTGCCTCATTCAAACTTGATCAAGTAGTGTAGAGGTAACTTCTACAGAATATAGGAATGTCTGTCCCAGACTGTCATGCACCTCTAGATGCTTCTCAGAGAATAGAACCATAAGCTACCACTCACTGCTGGCCATTTGAACTACCGGAATCTGAGTTCTCCTGCTCAACGCATCTTCCACCGTGTTTCCCTTTCCCGGCATATAGGAAAGCTCGAAATCAAAAGACTAAAGATATTCGACCCACCTAAACTACCTCAGATTCAGATCACGTTGAGTGAAGATATACTTGAAGATCTTATGGTCAGTGAAGACCACAAAGTGCTCTCCCAGAAGATAATGTCTCCAACAGCGTAAGGCATGAACAACAGCTGCCAACTCCAGATCGTGCGTAGGGTAGTTCCTCTAATGTGGCCTCAACTGCTGAGACCCATACACAACGACTCCATCTACCTGTATAAGCACAGTTCCTAGTCCGATACCTGATGCATCACAATAAACAGTGTAGCTCTTGCCTATCTCTGGCAAGACTAGTATCGGTGCTGACGCCAGCCTTCCCTTCAGCTCCTGAAAGGATGAATCTCAAGAATCCGATCATAATAACTTTGCCCCCTTTTTGGTCAGACCTATCAAAGGTGCTGCTAGGCGTGAAAAGTTCTGAATGAATCCTCTGTAGTATCCAGCTAGCCCTAGGAAACTCCGTACCTCAAAAATGTTTTTTTGGCTGCTCCTAGGAACCTAAAGCTCTCACTTTCTCTAGGTCCACAGATACTTCTACCTCTGAGATGAAGTGACCCAAAAAGTGAATCTAATCCATCCAGAAGTGGCACATTGAGAGTTTAGCATAAAGACAATGCTCTCTCAGTGTAATCAAAAGGATCTCAAGATGGGTAGCATGGTCATTTTGAGTGTGAGAGTACACTAAGATATCTTCCACGAAGACTACGATGAAGGAATCTAGGTAAATATGGAACACTCGGTTCATCAGTTCCATGAAAACTGTAGGCACGTTCGTGAGACCGAACGACATGACTGTATAATCATATAGACCATACCAGCTTCTGAAGGCTGTCAGATGTATATCTGATGGTATAACGTGCAACTAATGATAACCGGACCTCATGTTGATCTTTGAGAACACCCGGGCTCCCCAATGCTGATCAAAGAGGTCATCGATCCTTGGTACGGGATATCAGCTATTGACCATCAACTGGTTCAGCTTCTGATAATCCACACAAAGCCTAAGGGTACCATCTCCCTTCTTCGCAAACAGGGCAAGAAAACCCCAAGGAGATGTACTTGGTTGGATGAAACTCTTTGCCTGTAACTCCTCCAACTACTTCTTGAGCTCCTGCAACTCAGGTGTAGCCATCCTATAAGGAGGAATGGACACCGGTGCTTCTCTTAGCATGAGCTCAATAGAAAAGTCTACCTCATGCTCTAGAGGCAAACCTGAAAAGTCCTCTAGAAAGACGTCTTTGAAACAATCAAACACTGGAGGAAAGTCCAACTATGAAGTCCCCTGATCATCCAGATAAAGACACACAATCTGGGCTGTCACCCTTCCTAGCCCATAATGCTCGAGTCCTGCTCGGCTCACCTGAACATCCCATTCGCCTCTATGAAGAAAATATTCACCCTCTGGTGAAATGAAACTCGCCCTATAGCGATAACATTCAATGAATGCCTAGAAGGGAACCAACCAGTCCATCCCGAGAAATCCATCATAGCCTATCATCTCTAGGATGTAGAGATCCCAGAGGAAACGATACCCTGCAACCTCTAGAGGGCACTCTCTACATTGACGTACCCCAGATTTCCTTGTCCCCAAAGGTGTGTTTAGTGTCAAAGAGCAGGCAGAAGAAAATATGCAGAGCCCAAGGATCGCCACGACAGTAACAGAGATAAAGCTATGCGTAGCAACAGTATCGAAAAGAGCTGAAGATAAAACTAAGGCTACTAAAATTGTACCTCGAACTATAGGAGGTTCAGGATCCAGCTCCTGATAGGTCTGCTCTATGGAGAAATACTGGCCTGCACCGTGGCCCTGCGCCCCTGGCTGACCACTATGAGATGATCCACCTTACTGGTGCTGAGGGACTGGTGGATGACCGCCACGACCTCGACCTCCACCTCGGCCTAAACGGCCAGAAGAACTCTAGTTCCCGGACTGGTGAGAAACTGATGGTGCTTCTCCTGAACAAGCAGTAGTGGAAGAACCCCAGTCACCAGCTGCTGGTGAGAAAACCTGGCAGAAACGCTAAAGATGACCCATCTTGATGCAAGATCAGCACTCCACGGGGTCTCTCTGGCATTGCGACCTCGTGTTCCCTGACCGGCCACACTGGTAGCATATCACTTGGCTACCTGACGATGCATCTAGCTTCCTCATATCACTATGCATAGACTCCCTACAGTGCTTCTTGCTGTCATCTGGAGGAAAACTAGCTTTGGAAGCAGAACCACCCTGGTTCGCAGCTTTGGAGTCTCTTAGATTGAACTCCGTAATCAGTGCCTGGTTGATGATGGAAGTGATGAAAGTCAACTGGAAGACATTCACTTGCGACCGGATCTCCCGCCTGAGATCATCCTCAAACTTCCTTGCCAAGAACACCCCACTCCCATCCTGGAGGGGTGTGAAATGTTGCAGATCAGTGAAATGAGAGGAATACTCCATGAAAGAAAGAGTACCCTGCTCTAAGCTCATGAACTCCCTGGCACAGTCAGCTCTTGGGGTCTCCGGGTAGAAGTAGTCATAAAAGACACGCTGAAACGCCTCCCAAGACATAACATACTGATGACCCACTTGAGAGATCGCATCCCACAACCTCTTGGAAGAGTCTCGGAGCATGTAGGCAGCGAGCTTGACCCACCTCTCTGGAGGCGTCTCCAGATGCTCGAATATAGTCATCATGGCTTCTAGCCATGACTCTGCAGCCTGTGGTCCTCCTTCCCCGAGAAAGTAGGAGGCTGCTGCTGCTGGAAAACCCGCGTCAAGTCTTCTATAGTCATGGCAGGAGGCGGTGCTCCCTGGAAGGTCTGCATCATCCTAATAAAACCTTCCCTGAACTGTGCATCAGCGCCTGCAACTTGTATGACAGCCGGTGCCAAGGCTGGCCCGACTGGAGTGTCATCTGGAAGTCCCTAATTAGTCATATCTGGCGTCTGATCACTTCCTGACGACAGATGTACAACCATAGGATGTCTTAGAGGCATAGATCCGAAAGATCAAAAGCACACATTATATTAGAAAACAAGGACATGAAACACAAGAGTACACAACAGGAACAGGGGAAGGAAAACCCACATCTTTACAAAACACGACTACACGGTGTGTCTTCTTAAGACACTGACATGGGCGTGTACCCCTAACCTATAGGTAATGTAACACCTCAAAATACACGGCGTGTACTTGAAAACTATTCCCCTACCTGAGTCTCTTTACACGGCTAACCCACACGGTCAAACATAACCCAAGACTACAGGGCGTATTCTGGACAAACACGGGGTGTACTAGACAAGGCTTCGGTGGCCTGTGTTGTTAAATACACAGCCATCTACATGGATGGACCCTACATGGTGTGTTCCGAACAAACACGGTGTGTATAGGTGAAGGTGACACCATCCCATGTTGTTCGTGACGTGGCCAGGTACCTGAACAAGACTTCACGGCGTGTTCCTTTACAACACGGCGTGTTCTACTCATGATTCCCTGACCAGTGTTGTTAGTGACACGGCAGGGTACACGACTCCGAACTACACGGTGTGTACCAACCATACACGGTGTGTTCCTGAAGTTATTCATACAACAACGTGTCCCTACTCACACGGTCAGTGACACGACCTTAAAAATACACGGCCTGTAGTAAAAAATACACGCCGTGTATTCTGGGTTTTTTTGGGCAGTATTTCAAAAACTGCATAGAAGCCCAGAAAACATAGAAAACAAGGCATAGAGTTGCCAAATTCCAATTTGTGAGGGCCTATACTCCACGCAAATCAAAGCTCGGCATCTCTTACAGTCATAAACAAGAGAAAACAGGATCATGATCCACCAATTTCTGATTCAAGAGGTCCCATAACACCTCAAGAATAAAAATTTGGTGTTCATTTATGCAATGAAGAATACAAGAAATCCTTTAAAAAGGCAGCAGATATTCTATCAAGCATCTATCACAACAACATATATAATCTACATAAGGTCTATCACAACAGCATGCAATCTCTAATGCAGCCTAGATGATATGGAAAGAATGCATGGCATGTGATTTCTAACAAGTGTTTATATGATGCATGACATGGAATACTCTCATCTCATTGGGTTGGGACGGAAACAGAATCGAGATAGCAAAACAACAACAACACAGGACATCTGAATCACTCTAGGTAAAATCATATCAACCGTGAATCTCAAAACCAGAAATCTGCAATAAATGAGGTAGTATGGCTTTCCCCTGTACACAGGTTAGCTACTCCCGAGCACAGCTTAATACCAACTACCAAATCCATCCTACCCTTGGCTAAAGGCTCCAAATAGTAAATCAAGAGAAAAGAAACCCCTTTGATACCACTTTGTAACGACCTGAATCTGGAGCCCCTCTACTGGTGCCCTATACCTGGTTCTCCATAGGACCTCAGGCACATTTCCTCAAATGCCAGAGGCTGCTAACTAGCAGTGAGGGCCTTGGTAAGTTATTGGGGAAACAATGCCCTCATTCGGTAGGGTATACAAGGTAATGAAAACAACAGTCAATAGAAGAAGCAGTAACAACATACATAACTGGAACCATATAGTGTAAGAGTAAATATATAGCAATGATGATAACGATGCAGAAGGTACAAGTACCTAAGGAAAGCAGCAAACACAACAATGTGCTGAAATAAAACTGAACAGAAAGTACTAAATCAACACCAACTACAGCAGCATTACAAGCCTAAGATTGGTCCCTTACTCTCCAGCTCCAACAATCAAGTACCAGAAGTCGAAGGACACATGCCCTTATCTATACCTGCAACAACAAAGTCATATTGGGCCCAAAATCATGGCCCAAATAGGGTGTGAGATACAATCCCAGTAGGAAATCACTCAAAGATCTGTGCCTAACAGTCAATGAATACAAGGAAAGTAGATGTGCAAGAAGCAGTAAACAGAAAAGCACACAATAACTACAATCCACAGTTCTAGCATATAAAATACACAAGTAAACAACCAACAATAAGTAGAAAATAGGTAACCCTCTAGGTAGATCTCATAGCCTAACCCCTATGGTTCAACCTAAAAGTACTAGAAACCCTCTAGGAGGCACACACAGTCTACCCCCTCTGGTTCAGCTAATAGTAGACTCTCCGAGGAAGCACTCGCCGTCAATTCCCCGTATAGTCTCGTATCACACTAAAGGATCTCTGGGGAAGCACTCAACGTCTCATTCCCCCTGTGTCCTGCGTCGAGGAAGTACAGACTCTCTGAGGAAGCACTCATCTTCAATTCCCCCTGTGGTCTCACATTGTAAATTAAAGACACTCTGAAGAAGCCCTTATGTCCATTCTCCCTTTGGTCCATACACCAGGTTCTCGCAGCCCCGTGTAACATAAACATTCATAACGCACGTGTATCACCCAAGTAAACCTCAAGAACTACTTGGCTATCATTCTAAGGCTTAGCAGCAAAACAGCTCAACAGTTCCACTATCCTACAACTAGGCATGGCAATTGGCATATGCCTAACATGCAAAGCAAGTATGTCAAACATACAGAGTACAACAAAAAATACTTTATTCACAAAGGTAAACCCCTACCATAGCAATCAAGCACATAGGCAATCAATCAAGGGCAAAATAGGAAAAAACACAATTCTCATTCTAGGGAATTGGTGAAATTGAATAAAATATTCAAAGACATTCTACAGAAAGGCAGAAACCACCTACCTCGATCCTAGGAGATCGATATACTTGAACAATGATGATTGATTCTCCCCCAAACTTTGTAGATCTTAGAAAATGGCCAAAACGTTCAACCCATGATATCTTGAGAAGGAGGAGGAATTGGAAAACAAGGATCAAAAAGAAGGAAGAACTCACCGCTGCGATTCCAACACAATCGACCATGCTAAAATCAGAGAACAGGCGATGGAGCGGTGGCTCGATGAAGATCCGTGGGTTCCCGACGCTCTCGAACAAAGAAAATGGAGATGAAGTGCTTTTCTTCGATTAGGCACGACCCCAGTATATTTAATGAATAAAAAAGTACACGGTGTGTCCTTTTAGAGTACATGGCATGTAGTGGTTTTTTCAGCTCCACCAAAAATGGCCTCCACGTCAACCTTACACACCGTGTGTGTGGCCCGGACACGACCAATACATTGATTCAAGCGGGAAAAGAGTACACAGTGTGCACTTAGAAAGTACACGACATGTACTTCAAAAATTTAAAAAAACATTAATTTTTCCAAAAACTCCAAAAAAGAGAGAACAATACCTCAACGAAGGTCCGGGTTCTTACACTATAGATCACAAACCTTTCTCCACTACAAGGCAGTGTGAGCATAGGTGCACTGGATAATCTTATTTTTAACTCCTTGAAATTCTCTTCAAATTCCTCTGTCCAAACAAACATAAATCCTTCCCGAGTCAATTTGGTGAGAGGGTTAGATAATCTTGAAAAATCGTTCACAAAACGTCGATAGTACCCAGCTAAACCAAGAAAACATCGGATCTCAGTTACTGTTGTTGGTCTTGAACATCTTTCAATAACCTCCATTTTTTATGGATCCACATATATCCCCTCTTTTGAGATTATGTGAACCAAAGATGCAACTTTTTTAATCCAAAATTCACACTTGGTAAATTTGGCATAAAGGTTCTCCTTTCTCGGGGTCTTCAATACAATTCTCAAGTGATCTTCATGTTCTTCATTATTATTTGAATATAAAAGATTATTGTCTATAAATACTTACAAAAATTGATCAAGATAGTCTCTAAAGACTCTATTCATTAGATCCATGAAGATAGAAGGGGAATTAGTAAGACCAAATGGAATCACTATAAATTCATAGTGTCCATACCTTGTATGGAAAGTTGCATTTGGTATATCCTCCCTTTTGACCCTTAATTGATGATACCCTGAATGAAGATCAATTTTGGAAAAGTATTGAGCTCCGTTTAGTTGGTCAAATCAGTCATCAATGCATGGGAGAGGATATTTTTTCTTGATAGTGACCTTGTTAAGTTATCGATAATAAATGCAGAGTCTCATTGATCAATCTTTCTTCTTAAAAAACAGAATAGGTGCTCCACAAGGTGATGCACTAGGGCATATGAATCCCTTATCAAGATTCCCTTGGAGTTGCTTCTTCAATTCCTGCAACTTAATTGGGGCCATTCTATATGGTGTCTTTGACATAGGTAAAGCACTCAGTACGAGTTCTATTGAAAAATCAACTTCACGATTTGGTGGGAGACCAGGAAATTCGTCTGGAAAGACATCATCAAACTCCCATGAAATGGGAATATTCTTAATCGTGAGTTTCTCGTCAACCATTTGAGATAAATAACCTTCATTTAGTCAAATCAAGACCCATAAGATGGAAGAAATTTGTACTGGATGGTTATGTTCATCCTTGCATCGATAGACGATCATAGATTGTTTTGGAATATGAAATGTGACTTCCCTTATTTGGAAATTGATATGAGCTCCATATAAGGAAAGCCAATACATGCCAGAAATCACATCAAATTACACTGTAGGAAGGATCACATGATTTGGAGGAAGCACTTTCCCACAAACTTCAATCATAGAAGAATTGTAAACTTTTGATGTGACAATTGTTCCATTAGGAGTTGTCACAGCTAACTTAATATATAACTGCTAAGGTAATATGGTGATACCTTTAGAAAATTCTTCATAAATAAAAGAGTGGGTGCATCCAGAATCAAATAAAACATTTCTACTTTAGAGTGGATGATAATTGTACCTTTCACCACCTCGTTATCGTACCCCACATCGCTGATAGAAATTTCATGTGACATTCCTTTGTCTTTGGCCTCAGGAGTTTGTTGACGTCGATCATCATCAACAACCATTGGATTAGGGAATTGATTGGCATAATGCCCCATTTCCTTTCACTTGAAACATTGAAGTGTAGGAGGTGAATTCTATGTATCCATTTCTTTGTTCGCATCATTAGACATCTTCATCCCATTATTTCGATATTCAACTGCCTGATGACCATCTTTTCTACACTTAAAACATTTACTTGTCCCTTTAAGACAATTCCCTCTATGTTTCTTTCCACACATTGAGCATAAGGGAAAACTCATCTTATTTTCAATGTAGTCCTTAGATTTTTCTTTGAATTCCATTTTACTCTTCTTATCAAACCCATATGATTGATGGGTTACTTCAATATCCATCTCAACCTTGAGATCACACCGAACAATTTCCTCATAGTTATTGAAGTCTCTTATGGCTAATGCCCTTCAGAGACTTGGTTTTAGGCCACTAAAGAATCTATTGATCTCACTCTCAGGTTGGATAATAATCCCTGAAACATACCTTGCAAGTCTTGTAAATTTTTTTTGTAGGTACCAACAGATTCATCATCCTTTTGCTTCAGTTCAAGAAACTCCTCCATCTTTGTTCGAAGAATACGAGGTAATTACTTATTGAAAAATAAGTTCTTGAACTCGTCCCATTCCATGGACATAATTTCATCCATTTTTCTCATATTCTTAATAAGATTATACCATTGATCAGCTTCACCTTCCAAATGATATACTAGTAAGATGAATTTATCATGTTTAGAACATTGTAGAACTGAAAATATCTTGTCAATGGTACTGATCCACTGTTCAGACACTAATGGATCAGTAGACCGACTGAATGAGGGTGGACGATGCCACATGAAGGATTCAATAGAATTTTTCTCCTTCCATTGCTCGTTTTGAAGTCCTGCATGATTCATAGCTTGAGAAAGTTGTGTGAGCATGGGCACAATATTTTTCATTCCAGCTCCCATAATGTATGGTTGCTTAGGGGGATAATCATTGCATTTCCCATCACATTCTGCATTAACACGGTTCCTTTTGGTTCCAGCCATTGTCTAAAACCAAGAAGAATAGTGTGGGAAATAGTAATTATAACAGGAAAACAACATAATTAGTAATAAAATACCACAATTTAGGTCTTATCATAGGTTGTTTATGGCCATTTCAAAAACACTAATAGTGTGTCCTATGTTTAGATATATCCTTAGAGCTCTTAATAAGGCTTTCACATCCTAGTTTACAAAGGTTGACTATACCCGCCCTCTGATACCAACAATAACGACCCATACTTTACATACTTGGTTATTACTTCAGAATTGAATCATACTTATTACAACATATAACAAAACCATGATAGGACCATATAGGTATAGTGTCTTTAGAAACTGGGAAACATAAACAACTGGTTCATAAATCATCTACATTGTCTCCTGTTTATTTCTTCATATCTAGAGACCCTTTTGGAATATCCTACTTAATACCCTTCTTCCTAAACTGGGGAAAAGAAAACATACAAAAGGGTGAGCTCAAATTCTCAGTAAGGGTAAACAAAAGAAATACCGATCATATCATATTCATAAGAACATAACATTTTGAAAATATTAACCTGCAAAAGAGATCATAATATCATAAAATGGGATAAATCATAGTAGTGAAATGTAATACCAATAATCATAACATAAAACATAAAACTTTGTGACATACACACATAATCATAAAAAATCATTTCATATTAGTCAAGGCTCATTTACAAGATCATTAGAGTTGTCAAAGTCCATTACTAAACGGAGTTCACTCCTCATTCCAGTCCTGTATCACTGAACCACATTAACTTGCCGTTCCAGCCATCTCTATCTCATGAGATATAAATCTTTACCCAATTCATTGGAGGGAGATATAGGTCCCACCCATCTCATAATAAAACCATTCTTATGTGTGCCAAAAAATCATAAATCATAGCATAACCCATGTAATAAAAATGGGATGCCATCATAACATAATCCATATAAAATTAATTCCATAATAACATAATAAAATCAATGTAAAAAATAGGGATAGAAACGTAACCCCATATTATCTTAGGTGTAAAATAATTTTGATAAAACACTTGAACTCCATTCTTGAGGAAAATATTCTTTCTACTTCAATTTTTTTCCTTCCTTAACATGGCTTACAATTTTAAACTAAAAGAAGGTGATTAAAAATAAACTTGAAAACTTGTAAAGGAAGATTCATGGAAATAAGGTTCTAAGAAATCATAAATATCCATTCATTCCGTATAAGTTAAAAAAACATTCTTCTCGTACTTTGGACGGAAAAGTTAAAAAGTACCTCATACTAAAAACGACAAAAGATTCCTTTCATATCTTTTACTAAAAACTCACCATGGTGTAAAATTGGATTTAAAAATTTTTTAGGTTGATATAAATAAGATTACATATTTAGGAAACCTTTATTTGGATGATAAATATTCCCTAGTAAATTCTGAAGTATAAACAATCTCGGATAAAAATGAGATTGTGAGATTTTCCCTTACCTTAATTCCGATTTTCTTCGTACGTATCCAAAACTCCTGTATAATGATTTAAATAATTTCAATGACTTATTAAAGAATCTTATAATTTTTATGATGTCATATATGTTCATATTATTAACCTCTTAATATTAATATTTCATTGCTAATTGTTATTCGGGTGTTCGTTTCTTTATGTTCTTATGCATGTTTTGTCGAATAAATTCATATTATTATTTTTAGGCTATAGATAACTCATTTTCAGAATGTTATTCTTATAATAAATATCATATTTTTTCATTCAATTCATTTATATAATTTTTATTGAATGAATATCATGTAGAATGAGTCGCATCACATCATGGAGACGGTAGGTCGTACGTACGCACGAGCGATGATATCATTCCCATGATCGTGGAATTGTATTGAAGTGTACGTATACTATTTCCAAATCAATATCACTTTAAAATAATCATATATATTTATTCTTTACACCTTTATACCCATCAAATTAAGGTGGTGGTGGAAAACAGATTACACCATGACGTGGAGATGGTATTCCGTACGTACGCACGCGTGGTAATTTCATTTTCCGTAGGATGGATTGAAGGTGAAATGGATTTGTTTCATATTTATAATAACATATCGGTATATTAGTGATATGGATGTCATTACTTCATAATTAAACAACTAAAGAAGTGGAAGTATAAGAAGAAATAAATTTGAAAGAATCAGTTACGGATATTACCTGTTCTTCGACGAGCCTCTTTGAAACCTCCTATTAGGGCACTAAAATTGATCTTTGAAGAAAATCAGGACCTCTAGTATGTTTCAAGAGAATTTGATAAGGAAAATGGGTCGGTTTTGGCTGATCTTGAAGGCTCAAAGTTGTGTAAAGAGAAGAGGGAGTAGGTACCCTTTTATAAGGGAGGAGAGGGGAACCATAGGAAAAACTTAAAAGTTTATTTTATAATAAAGTCATATTCTTTTTTTAATTGCTCAAAATTTATTTATTTAAAAGATAAGGTGGGGATGGGTCGAAATCCTCTCAACCAATAGGTTTAGACAAGTTTAGGTTACTATTTTAACCTTATTATTTAGATTTCAATCTAAGTTAAATAATTTAACTTTTACCGTGTCTTTTTGGTTTCTTACACTATATGGTTAATAAAATTACTATAACAAGCCAAAAAAACCCCAAGTGGTTCATTATTTATATATATAACCTTATCTAAGACATTTGGCCAAACCGTAGATTTTTAGAAATTGAATAACAATTAATAATATAATATTTGTTTTAAAAACTATTTTATGTCAATTTTGACACTATTTGGAAATTGATTTTTGTGAAAATCGTAAAATCATGATTAATTAGAAAAAGGTTAATTTAATCAATACTAACATGTCATATTATCCAAGAAAATTAGTGGAATTCATATGTAGTCTAAAATTACATTTATTTGGGTATTTATAACTTCAATAATGTTAATAATGTATTAATAAGGTAATTACTACATTATCATTGTGTCATAAATATATTATATTATTTCATGTATAAAAATTATAAATAAAATAAAATTATGTTGGAAATATTTTTATCTTTCTAATTAATAGTTATAGTTGAATTTATCTTATGTATTACCCTCTATTAAGAAATATTTATCTATTAAACATTGATTTTAACTATTTTAACTCTTCTTTAAATAAAATAATAATAAATGTCCTAATGTAATCCAAGTTGACCTAATGGGTAATTTGTTCTTCCTAATATTTTTTTGGTTGAATCAAACTTATCAATTAGAATTAGGACATGTGTTAGGGTAATAATAATGTCATTTTTACTCTTAATTACCCTATTTACTTTTAACCATGGTAAATAAAAGTAAAAAGTTACTATTTACCAAAAATTATTTTTATCTTATTGAACCAAAATTTACTCCATGATGTTAACCGTGTCCCTGCATTTGTTGAAATTCCACTCAAAGAAGCGGTAAAATTACGTTTTATGTAAATTTTCAAATTCTCCTAGGAGGTAGGTAAAAGACGGTGAAAAGTTTAATAAACTTTTTATATATCTAAAATTATTATAAAATTACTCCAATGAATTAAATTGAACTTATATAGGTATTATGTATCAATTTTGACCTAAAATAAATTTCAATAAAATAAATAATTATTTAAATAAAAAGTCAGTTTTTAAATAGTAACCTAGTGTTTTCACTATTCATAAAAATTCAATGTTTTCAGAAAAATACACAAAATTAACCCAAGGATAATTTCGATATTCTGAATCCAAAAATGAAGTCCATTTTGAATGATAAAATTTATAAAATTTCAAAAAGTGGGTTTTACTATTCATAATGGCTGGTTTATATAATATTTTAATAACATGTCATTGTTTAGTGAAACTCAGTATTGCGTACAACGCAAGCTATCGAGGAAGGTTGCTCTTGCATGCCATTCAAGCCAAGACAATGTTCTGTGTGGTGAAAATATTCCTTTGGTGTTGCGTATAACATAATACATAAAAACAAAATATTTCTCATAAAATCTCAGGTGTTAAAGAAACTCAACCAATGCAACTCCTCTATACGCTACCTGAAACAAACCCTCCAGAGGGAAGACCGTAGAAGATTATGGGGGGAAGAATGCTAATAATAATAACAATATAAAACTTAAAATAAATAACTTATATTAAACTAAAATAATTAAAATAACATAAAAATCAATCTAAAATAAATAAATTTTAATAATATCTGTAGCCGTTATTTTACCATGGAAATTAAAATTAATGAATAAAAATAAAATAATTAACTTAATTAAATATAATTATTATTTAATTATATGTAATTTTAATTTAAAAAAATAATAGAATTAATAAATATTAAAATACAGTAATATTAATTTAATAAATTATAAAGTTAATAAATTTATTCATTAACAATAATAATATTTTTAAATTGACTAAAATTTTATTAACTTAATAAAATAATAAACCTTTAATATCTAAATAATAATAATAATAATAATATTTAAAATATATATACTTTAATAATGGATAAATTAATAATAAATAACTTATAAAATTTAAACAATTTATTTTACACATTAATTAAGTATATTTTAATTTTTATTAATAATTTTTTAACTATTATTTTTAGTATGTTTTTCTATGCAAGTTTAAAATCAATACCGAATCCTGACTAGGTTCACTCTAACGAATTGGTCCAGAGTTAGTTACGAGGTGAAAAATAAAGTGATGTGTAGTATGTGAATAAAATTCATTTGCATCATGTGAAGATGAAGAACACTTGAAGTCGGTGGAAAATAGGTGTTGACGTAGTGCAGATGATAGGAAGTTTAAAAGGGAGAAAATAGAGCAGCAATTGGGGGGGGGGTGGGGGTGGACTCATTCAAAATTTCTTGGGAGGGAGTAGAGATTTATTGACAACTCACAATTCATCTCTCAGAGAAAGAGTAGAGTAGATCTAGGAGAACCTTGGAGAACCACTTCTTGACGATCATACTATAGGCAGTGTATAAAAATTATAATTCATAGGGGAGTTCTCTATCTCCTTTGTTTCTTGTCAAGTCCTTTTATTGTAATTAAATTATTTTTCTACAATGATGAACATGTTAGTTAGATAAATCTTCTAGTTCGATGAAAATTTTAGTTCTTATGGTTATCTTTTATCTTTCTTTTTCACTTTATCATTTTCATATATTCATAATTGATCGGAAAGATTAATTTTGAATTCCTTCAATTGCATCGTACGACCAACATTCTATTTTTAATTCCATGATCATTCTGTGATAATGATTGTGGATACTTTTCTAAAACATATAATTCAAAATAAAAACATTTGAACAAATTGATGGACAATTCTATTGTACTTTTCAAATCAATATACAATAGTTGTTACATCCTTGGAGAGGAGAACTCTGAGATTGATCAATCTGAGTGACTTATTTCATGGCGATAGAATTAAGTCAGCTGTTTTACTAGTAATGATTGCAATCATATTTTTGAAAATTAAATATTTTAAACTAGTATAATAGAGTTTTTTCCCAGGCATTTAAATCTAATTGTTCATCTATTATCATTATATATTTTTTTGGTTACTATTTTCAAACTAATACATGTTTCACCATAGTTTAGAACAAAAATAAAAAAGAAAATGTGGAACTACTTAACTGATTTATGAAAACATAAAAAAATATAAAAGGTTATATATATATATAAACTATTCCCACTTCTAACAAAATTGGCATTCTTAGAAAAGCAATTTGGCCACTATCCATCCTTGTGGGGTTGAACCTACTTACCACAAGTATAGCAGTGGTAGGAAAGAATAAATTTTAATATTTTACCCAATTTCAATAACAGTTGGGAATCTATGCTCTTAAATTATTGACTATATAGTATTTTATAGTTTTTATTATAATTTAAGTTTCATGTTTATTATATAGCTTCTAAAACATCAACACTAGTCGGTCCTTTGAGATTCGAGTATTGTATCTATGCAAAATTAATTAAGTGAGGAACCAGATTTGGGTTTCTAGGGTTAGGGTCACAAAAAAATTAGATGAAAAATAAACAAAAAAAAATGTCCTCAATCATTTGAATAATTAACATAAATTTGGTATTCAAGAAGGCAAGTAATGCACATGACAATTCAGGCTCAAGGTAAGGGCCTCCATCTCAAAAATTACCTCTTTTAAACAAATGTTTGTTTATACAACAAATTTATTTTATATAATTTATAAAATTCCCATTTACATATTCTATAATGAATCCTTCATAATTTATGATATTTGAAGTTAAAATTCACTTACATTGTTCTTGGGGGGTTATAAATCAAAAGCTACCAAAGTGTGAAGTTTTAATGATTCATTATCATTTTAAAATGGATTTTTTTATGCTTGAATTTCAATTAAATGTAATTATTTGAACAATGACTAATAAAACCCACTATATTTTCTTCACATCTGGTTATTCATTATATTTTCAATAATTATTACCATTTTCCCTCTATTTGGTTGTTAATTTTATTGGTAAAATTTTTTTAAGAAAATATAACCACAGTTCAACTTTTGGTTGAAAATATTCTTCTTCCATGACCATATTTTATAAAAACCACTTTACATTTTTTAACATTATATACACAATTTATTTTTTTTACCAATTTTTAACTTTTTAAAAAATGGTTTTCAAATAATTTTCTTGTCATTTTCCGAATGAGGAATTTTTTATCCTTTTTACAATAATGTAAAATGAATGTTTTTTAACTTATACGAGAGGTATGAAATTACCTACCATTATGAATAATAACTATTTTAAAGTCTAATATAAATATTTACATGATTATTTTTAAATAAAATGTTTTCTATTATATTTGGAAAATTACATGTTTTTTGAAATTTATTTTCAAAGTGAAAATATTGTTTTTGTCTAGAAATTGTTTAGCCTTTTTTAATGTATTTATATTTATAAAAAAAAACTAACTAAAATTTTAGGGAATAATTATAAATTAAGTATATATGTATTTATCATATATACCATGATCACTCTCTATTTTGATGATGGGTTAATACATTCCTTATGATCGATTCTCAAATTCATTCTTTAAAAAATATTTTTGAGTATGATATGAGGTAATATTATGAAAACCATTTCCTTTCCATGATTAATTTTTATTTTATTGAATAATAATTAATTTAATAATATATAATAGATATAAATTTACATTAAACAAATGTGACAGGTGAGTCCATAATTATATTACCCTTCAATATATTGGGTAACAGTTTAGTGTCATGTGACGACATGTATGGGATTAGGGGGTGAACATAATCAATTATGGGACTTTGTTCATAGTGTGATGTTGTTTTGATATTTATACATAACTTATTTTTATGTCATGTTTTATGTTTTTTTCACAATTCCTATTATGCAATGATCTCATGATCCCATGTACATTATGTTATACTTCCATTTGATTACTCATGATCCTTATCTTTTATGATATACCTTCACATGTTATTTTTACTTATCATTTTTACCTTATTGGGATTTCTAGCTCACCCCATTCTTCTATATCTTCCCCAACTTATGCTATACATTTTTAGTATCTCACTAATGGATTTATGATCTCACTAAGTAAAAGGGAAAATAATAATTCCATGTTTTAGTTTCCATTGATGTATTATGATCCTAGTATTCAAAAGACACTAGGCTTCACAATATGGGTTTTAATTAATGGATGTTTATGATAAAAAGAGTTTAATAATATATGTAAAATTTTCTGTCACTATATACTAGGATAACTCTACCTATAAACTCATTTTCTTTAGCAAAATCCAAATTAAGTGGTCTTATACTGCAAAACTAAACCCCTACTCTATAACACAAGGTTTGTCCTACAATTAAGATTGTACTGCTCCATCTTACTTAGGGTAGGTTACTATAACAGGTCTTGATCCATCTCATTCCACCACCGTCTCACTCAAGGTGAGGTTCCATATGATGTCCTGGATTGAAACCATTTCACTTTGGGGGGGGGGTACCAACACCCTTTTAGGGAAATTCCTCATAAAACATCACATACCACATTTTTACACCACCCTATAACTTAGTGTGAAGTACCATGCCACATCCTGACCACTACCATTTCACTCAGGGTAAGGTCCTACACTATATTCTTACCACTACCATTTCACTTAGGGTAATGTCCTGTATCATGTCCTATTCACTACCCACTCTCTTAGTTTGTTATCATTTATCACATCATAACCACTACCCTTCCACGCATGGTAGAGTAACACACCATGTATCATGACACATCACATATCTATACTACCACAATCAGGGTAGGAGTCATCAATACAAAATTACATATTAATAGAATAAACAATAAGAAAATAAGGTCATTTAAGACAAGACCCTAACCCGTCACTCAGCTAGCTATTCACCAACCCCACCATAATCTCTACTAGAGGGTAGCACATATACCCCAAATTATCGTACCAAACCAAAATTCTCCTCCCTATCCATGAACCTGTTCTATAAAAAAACAATACTTTTAATAATCCTAGGCCTCTAATCCATGTTAAACTCTCAAGATTGACCTCTTTGTAATACCTTTTTAAACTGAACATTACTCATCCCACTCTACCCACTAACTACCCCATTAGGTCTCAAGAGACCACCAATAATTTTAAATCCATCCATAGAACACAAATAATACTCAAATACACCCTGATATCTCTAAATGGATAATTGATCCTATTCCACAACACTACCCTAAAATAATCAAACCTACAAACTAATTATGATTACATTAAGTATAACCATGGTATACCCTATGTAACCCTAGTCAATCCCCACACAAATTCCCTATAGATGTCCATTCCAACTTCATGTTTCCATATTACTACATAGGGATCCCCATACCATATAGAGACCATATACCCTATTTAAATTTATAAACTTCCACTAAGAACACTCAACGAGAGTTATTACCTTCTTTCACAACCAAAAAAACATACATACCAAGGCCAATAACTTATATTGAAAAATAGAATCGTCCTCATCATCCTAATCCAATCACATGAGGATTTCTAAGAAATTGAGGATATACCTATATCCTTCCCTATAAAATTCCAAAGGCAGGTGAAATATGGTTTGTTACTCAAGGTATAAACACTGAGAATACCATGAACCATCCCTTTAATGACAATCCCCTTCCAAACACAACTCAATTTATAATCCATGTTCACTTTGGATCCTTTAACCTATTATAATAATGATTCCCCATTGGTGGAATAACTAACTAGTGTATCTCAATCCCCAAATATTACATGTAACAATTAGGTCTTTGCAAAAAAAGTTTAATCTTATTCTATCCACACAATTTTAGTTTCACCTGGAACCTTTGATAATTTTCCAATGCTAGGTTTAAGTCACACACATGAAAAGAACATGGATAAACACATGTGCTCATACACTAATGAGACTAGATAAGTCTATAATAGAGCTAAAATACCCAAGAGATGGTTTCCATCACCATATAATATTGGAAGATGACCCATCAAGACCCCGAGCCCCACCTCGCATAACACATCTTAACCAATTAATTATAAGAATTTGTAATTAATTATACAGATTAATTCAAATAGTTATAGTAATAAAAAATACACAAAGTGGAATCCCATGTTCGAAACATCCTGGAGAAACATACCAACATATCATGGAATTTTATCAATACACCTATGAAAAAAATTCTCATGATTTAATACCAAATCAGTAACCAATTCCAATCTTATTTAGAAAAAATCCAATAAAAATACACAAGGTGACATACATCTAATAAAACTATTTAAACATGAAATATATCTCATATTTAAATTTCTACAATAAACTATAAAATATAGACACATAATATCATTACCATTCCACAATATTATTATGGAATCATTAATAAAGTGACTGCTCAAATGATAAAAAAGTAGGGGAGAATAAAGGTAATAATAACAGCAGAAGAAATACAGGGAAAACCTATACTCAATGTAAATAAACAAGCATAATAAATCCCTAATTTATAAGAGAAATGTAATTTAAAGAGAGGTAAATATGGTGTCTTACTTTTCTAATTCATATATACAAAGGAGGAGACCACTGAGTGGTAGTAAAACATGGGGTTTAAAAACATCCCTTTATCCCCTTTGTAAAAATATCATCCAGACCTATTAGGTTCCCAAAAAAATAGCACCAAGCACCCAGTTCTCCAAAAGACACTTAGTGATCCCCCATTAGTTGGACAACTTGGTTCTAGGCCCTACATCTCTACCCCCTAAGCCATTACATGGGCTTCAAGGTCCCCCATGTGAACTAAAAATATATTTTAGTTCACAAACTGACCTTTCCAAAATCCAAAAAACCCTAACAACCTATTGAACATCCTAAAAGACATAAAATAAATAAAACAACATCCATTAGGATGTTAAAATTCTCAAAATTATGATTAGAATATATAATTTTAAAATTCAATCTACATTTAATCATAAAATTTAAATTTACTCTAAATTTAATATCTATAATTATATCGGTTGATAAAAATGCCCCACCATAAGGCTTCACATCCCAAATAATAATTTGGGACCATCCACTAATACTAGATATAATAATTAGAATTTGTTTCCACAACTCATTTGTGATTTTAATTGGTCCCAACTCATTTACACCGGCACTAGATAAAGCCCCATGCAATTTCCCTAAAAAATCTTAAAAGGACACCACTCATGCGTTAGTCATCTTACTAGTGATGCACTGACTTCTAAATGCAATTTCATAGATTTGAACACTTGTAAAATTTTATATCTTCTGTTCCACGAATAAATTTCCTCAAAAAAACTATCATCCCACCATAATGCCGATATTTTATCTATAAAATGTTCCTCCACCAATATGAGGTCATAGAGTCACACTAGCTCCACACTAATACAAAACCGGCATTTAACAACACTAGTATTTATCAACACTATAAAAAATAAATAATAAATGGAATATTTATTAGTTCTAAAGAAATAACCAATAAATTTAACCTTTTTTCAGTACTTTTTTTGCAATGATGAATTAAAATTTTATCTACACATTATTTTTACCATGGATAAATGGTTCCCTTTATCATCACTATTTATGTTAGCAATGATAAATGATACCCTTTATCATTGATTTATTTTTTTTGATGATAAAGATATATTTTATCAGTGTTTTTTAACACTCATAATGCTCAGAATATATAAAATGAAATAAATAAATAAAATTAAAATAAAAAATGATTTTATTAACAAAATATTAACCATTTTATTAATTAAATAATTATTGATAAAAATGAATAAATTGATTAAACATTATTAATTACTAATTTTTTTTAATTTGATAGTTATGATAATTAATGTTACTAAATTTTATATATTAAATATATCAATATATATTAATTTATATAATTATGATTTCTATATTATAATATATTTATGCTCTTTACATTGAATAGTTATATATTTTGTGAATAATGTTTTATTATTAAAAGTTAATATGAATTAAAAATACTGACTGATTGCATAGTGTAATGGACATATAATTCAATACATTGTTTGATTTTTCAATTTATCACAGATCAAATGTGTATTATATTGATTTAAAATATACGTAATTACTGTATTTTTATATATAATACACACACACACAAAACATATCCATTTTTTCAATATTTATAAAGTAAACTTATTTTTAATTTTTTCAATTTCACTCATTTTTAACATATATTCATATTAATTCACTAAAAATTAGATATAAATATTATTTTTCAAAAATATTTCTATAATTATAAATAAACAATTATAAAATTATAATAAATATATTTAAAAAGTAATATATTTAATATATATATATATACATATATTTATTAAGTATGTATATATATTTATAATTATAATTATAATGCCTTTATCAACTCTTTGTTCACACTGATAAAGATTAGGCTTTATCAACACTATAAAAAGCACAGATAAAATTGATGTTTATCTGTAATATAACATTATCACTAACAAATATGCATGTTATCAGTGCTTTTTTAGTTCTTATAAAGACAAAAAAATATCAGATCTAAAAAAGTGATGTTAAAAGGTCTCTTTATCAGTGCTTTTTTATAAGCATTGATAACAAATTCCCGATCTATTTAAAAAACCCTAACTATTAATGAACCCTTTACGATATCCGAAGATTTCTGTGGAAGCCACCCATTGCCGGCACTCCTCCTCGATTAATCAAATATCTAATCACACCACTAGACATCCTCTAGTTTCTCAAACAACATTGGACATCTAGTGTTAAGTTGTAGTTAGGGTTTCTAAAGCAGATTTTCTTTATCCTATCAAGTTAGGCCGTGCGATTTCCTTTGTGTATTTTCAGTTACATTTTTTATTTCTTTTTTGAAAAATTCATGAGTTATTTGTTGTCCAGTCCTTGAATATTATTTTTATTTTAGATTATTAACATAATTATTTGTTTATGATATGTTGTTTGATTGAAAACTATTTTGGATATCCTATTTTGGTCTTTTTAAATTGTTTTTTGAGTCAATTTTATTTTCTATCTACATCTATACCCCAGCTTTCTCTACACGCATAATTCATAGTTTTTAAATTATATTGATCATTGTTTGATATTATTTCCAATTATTCCTTATATATATCTATATATAAATATTGGTCATCGTTCCATATTCAAGATTTCATCTTCTTCTTAATAATAAAGGTATTACAATTCCAATTCCATAGTGATTTAATATGTTACATGTTCATTCTATGGATGCTTTAGGTATGGTTATCCAATAGGGAATATATAGCATGCTTATTTTATTAATTTTTGAAAAACATATAGTGGTTTATTATGAATGGGTTGAATTGTCAAGTTGACTTTATAGAAACATAAACAAAAATATTTTCCTAATAAATATAAAATAAAAATTAATAATGTTTTCATAATAATCCATGATATCATTTTATATCATCCTATATGATGGTGGTTAAATTTAAGCAACAAAATAATGTGAAATGATCAATGGATGAGAATTAATATGAATGTAATTTTATATTAATATATTAATTACAGAAGTATAATTATTTTAACTTGAATTTATTAAAGTGGTAATTTAGTATTAGTAATAGGTAATAGAAGAAGATAAATTGAAAATAAATACATGAAACTATTAATTACAGAAATGAAATCATATATTGTGTTGAAATATTTATTCCTATTGAATAATTTAGGATATCCTATTGAGACTTGGTCCTTTAAAAGGTGTAATGGATGGAAATTATAAAGATTATTGGTATCTTATATTGAGGGATCATAATTTTAATTGTTATAAAAGGGTATTAATGGTTTCATATATAATTGAAAAGTTTCATTTTCTCAAGAACCCATCACCTAATGTGTGATAAATAAAAATATACATCTCATGTGGATCCAATGTGAATAAATAATTGACATGTTTTTTCCATTACCTATAAATATTAAGGGTGGGTATGCGTCATTGAAAATGAAATTAAGAAGAGTTTTATATAAATTTCACCTTTGAATGAATTCAAAGGATAACACCTACCGTAGTGGAGTAGTAATTTTATTAAATCCAATTACCCATTTTTTTCCACATACTAAAATTCTTTGAAAGAATCAAATATTGAGATTCCCTTATTATTATTGTTTATAATGTTTACCTTTGATTATTAATATCTTATGTTCATTTATTTATATATTATAAAATAGTATTCTTTTTTTAACCCAATATAATGGATACAAATCGAGAAGGGATTCACACTAATCAATTGAAAAATGAGTATGAATATAGAGTTAAAGAGTTCATCATGTTTCCATGAGAGCATGTAGATAACCCTTCTAAAATCTATTTTCTGTGTTTACATTGTTGTTATTCATGAAAAATTAGTCGAAAAGTGTTGGAAGAACATATGATTTGTTATGGAATAGATCAAATCAATAAATATTGGACTATGAATGGGGAGGAACTAAATGTGGAAATCGATTGGGATGATACTATGGGATTTGAATCATTTGATATGAATACCTTTTTAAATGATGATGGATATCTCATGGAAGAAATGACAATGGCAATTGAAGATTACCATCATAACTATAAAAAGTTTTTTGATGAGATAAAACATTGTTCCAAAAAACCATTATATATCAGTTGAACTAAATAAACATTGTTGTTAGCTATATTGAAGTCATATACATTGAAATATGGAAGTTGATGGAGTGACACCAGCTTTTCAGAACTACTTGGTCTCTTCAATGATATGCTACCAGAAGAAAATGAATAACCATGCCGGACATATGATGCTAAACTAATGTTACGTTCAATGGGCACGATCTAAAAAAAATACATTCTTCTCTAATTTTTTTTATTGTTTCGAAAAAACCATGAATCACTCATAAAATTCCATAAGTGTGTTGCATATTGATACATGAAAAATGAATAAATTAATGTGAAAGTTGTATCATAATTTCCTAACATTCCATGGTTTGGAAGACAATATAGATCTTAGGAAACTGTGAGACCATTAACATAGCATACATATACATGAATTAAATATGGGAACCAATGTCATCATGCAGATTCTCCTCTATGGAATAAAATTGATTATGACATTCTTAAATTTGAAAATGAGCCAAGAAACACGTGTCTTGAATTATCTGTAGATAGAACAAATCCTTTTGGTGTCAAAATTAATTATCACAGTACATACCCCTTCATGTTGGTCAACTATAACATTCCACCAGGGTTATATGTGAAGAAACAATACATTCTGTTTTCTCTTCTTAGATCTTGACCAAAGAAACCCAATAGTAATATTGATGCCTATTGGGATCTATTTATCAATGATTTGCAATTGATGTGGGATACATGTGTTATAATGTATGATGCTCATAGAAGTGAATAATTTACATTGAGGTCCACATTGTACAGAATGATAAATGAATTCCCAACTTATGGAAATTTTGTAGGATATAGTATTAAAGGAATTTAGGGGTGTCCCTTTTGTGAAAAATGCATATAATCTATTCGGTTGAAATATTCCTTGAAGACTATGTTTTTATAAAATCAGAAATTTTTACCTTGATGAGATAAATAATAATCATGGAAGGAAACATTCAATGGGAATATCAAACAAGGTAAATATAGATCTACAATAACATGAGATCAAATGTACAATAAGGATAAAAAATATTGGCATAGTTTTTAGTAAACAATTTTCAAAATACCATACAAAATTTGGTTGGAAGAAGAGATCAATTTTATTTAAATTACTATATTGGAATTGTTTGTATGTCAGAAATTTTCTTGATGTTATGCATGTAGAAATAATGTATTTGATAATGTTATTAGAGCATTACTAAATGTTCATGGTAAAATGAAATATGGAATCAAGTCCAGGTTAGAGTTTATTGAAATTGGGGTAAGGGAATAATTTTCACCAGAGAAGGGAAAATGCAGACTTTTCTTCATCTAGTATATTACACTCTACCTAGATTGGAAAAATTGAAAATTTTCCTTTTCCTTATAAGTGTAAATGTTCCACATGTGTATTAATAAAATATAAGAATGTCATGTAAATGAATAATTTGAAGTTACAATGACTAAAACCACAATAATGTATTGTTTTTATGAAAGATTTAATGCATGTTTCTTTCTGTTAGATTCTGCCTAAAAAATGTATGGCATAAATTTACCGGACTCTACATATTTTCCAAATCGATATGATGAAAATTTGTAGACCTGGTGAAGTTTCACATCATGAATAAGGATATTGAAGTCATATTATGCAAATCAGAGCTCTTTTACCCACAATCAATAATTGATATAATGGTCCACGTGATGCTTCTATTTATTATCGCGTTCAACAATGTGGTTATTTCCATTATAGATGGATGTACCCATTGAATTTTATAGGAATGTTTTGAAAGGGTATTCCAATAATTTAATTCATTTAGAAGGTTGTGTTGAAGAATGATATATTGTTGATGAATCTATTGATTTTTTACTGATTACCTATTAGATATTGATGACATCAGTCTACTAAATTCATGTCATAGCGAACACCTTCTTAGTGAAGGTATTGTCAAAAGAGATGTTGTTATAATTACCTTGACATTGTGAGAGTAAGAACTCCATCACATATTGCAAAATAGTAAATATTTTGATCCACACATTTACACCCACAAAGAAATTAGTTCATATTAAAATCCATTAAAGGTTGATTGATGGATATCAAATACACATAATCAACAGTTATAAGACTATTCCAAGATAAAATTTATAAGGTGTTATTCTGAAAATCTGAAATCCATTACCGAACGAATTCAATGGGTAACCAGAGGACCAAATGAAAATTTGATATCTTACACTAATTTTGTAATCAAAGAAAATATGTTCAATACAGAATAACACGACAAATTCTGTATGATGCAAAACAGTAGTGTTACATTTTTTGGATGAAGTGATGCACATATCTAGTGCTAAGGATAGAAATCCAATTTATGAAAATATGTCTTATTTTTTCATTATAAAATAGATATATGATTTGGATTATACAACAATTCAAGTTCTTATTTTCTATTACAAATGGGTTGACAATATCAATGGAATGAAATTTTTTGAAATGGACTTTATGAAGGTGAATTTCAGTGTAGAATGGGAAAAATACGAGCTTTTCATAATGGAATCACAAGTAGTGAAATTATTTTATTTATCTGATATAAAAAACAATAATTGGTCAATTATCATACTAGAAACTAAAACAAATTTTGAGTTAGATAAAAATTAAATTGAGGATGACCATTTCATTGGGACATCACAATTAGTTCATCTTTGTCCCATTGTAGTAAATGTTTTGTATGTTAGAGGGGACCAAAAAGATTGGATTTAGATTCTAGATAGATGAACCAAATCATTGAAACATATAAAAAATAAATATATTTTAATGAGAAGGTAATTTTTTAATCAATTATGTTTTACCTCATGATATTATATATTCTCTACTGTATTATCCTAATCTAAATTAAATTATTGATTATTCATGTAGACAATGTATTCTACACATAATGATGTTACTAATCCCTCAAAAGAAAAAACTATAATTAAAGAAACCCTTTGAAAATATGTAAAGTTAATGCTACAATATAATTTCTCTGTTTTACTGAAAATTATATAATGAAACATTGATTTAATTTTCATTTTTCCTTATGGAGTATATTTATTTTAGAATATTTCTATCCATGTGTCATGCTTTTGTAAGAAGAGAAACGACACTGTCTACGCTCAATCATAGAGGAAATATTGATGTTTTCATAGTAAAATACTTTTATGTAAAATTAATTTATTGTTTCATATTTATTTTTAATTTATTTATTCATAGTATTACTCACATAATAATTGTTTTATTATATAGTTGGGTTCTTTTGTTCAAGTTGGGGTTGTCTGTCCACCTTTTATGTCTTTATTCACCAAAACTTCCATAAAATTCTTCTCCCACAAAATCATTTCACCCATGAAGTGTTTCATTTATCAATTTCATTTTTTATCTACACTGCCTTTGTAGGAAATGATATGATGCTGCCTTGGCTCAATCACAAAGGTAATCTTGATGTTTTAAGAGTAAAATAATTGTCCACAGAATTAATATAGTTTTTCATACTTATGCTTTATTTATTTATTTTTAATGTTACTTGAAAAATAATTGTTTTTAATATAGGTGGATTCTTTTTCTTGAGTTGGGGTGATCTTTCCATCTTTCATGCCTTTCTACACCAAAACATACACATACATCTTCTCCCTCAAAACATTTCACCCCGATAGTGTTTCCATTTATCACATTCCTCCAAGTTTACTCCAATTCTCAATCACAATGGTAATATTAAATTTTTATAGTAAAATCAACTTCTATATAATTATTTTATTATTTTATATTATGGTTTAATTTTTTTTATTATTACTCATAATAATCTTTTTCTTATACTGGTGGATTCTTTTTTTCAAGTTGATGTGTTTTTTTAAAAGATTCTCATGTAGTGTTGGAAGTTTGAGAAATAAAGTGAATGAAATTTATAATAACATTTACATTTAGGATTATTTTGAGACATTGAGATGTGTAGGAATTAGATTCACCTCAATCTGACACATGATGTGACCGGTATGAATCTGAGTACTTCTTTCTATTAAAAGCTGACATTACTTTCTATAAAGAAGGAAAACAACATACTCAAAATTGAGAAAACATATTCATATTGTTTTTATACATTAATAAATCTATCTATAAGTCATTTTGTATTTTTTAAGAATTTTCTACACCCCAATCTGATACATAATGTTCTGATATGACTCAATGTGTTCGTTATCAGTTTAAAATTGACATTTGTCTTTAAAAAGTGTCAGTCATTGAAAAATGAGAAACAATGCTAAGATTTTATTAATAATTTATGTTATCAATTAATAAATCATTTGTGGAATGAAGGAATTAGTCTTTCATCGAACTGATAAATGATGGGATCTGTATAAGTCAAAGTGCGTGTTTCACGTTTAAAATGACATTTTAGTAAAAAATAAAAGAGACATACTCCAAGCTAATTAAAGACATTAATATTATTTTTATACTTGAGGAAAACCGTAAATATGTGATTTTTAATGTGTATGAATTAGTCTGACCTGAATCTGATGCATGGTGTGATGGGTATGACTCTATGCGATATTTATTTAAATTTGACATCAATTTTATTTAAAAAAACTATCCTACTAAAAACCAAACAAACGCATTTATATTAATTTGATACATTAGGTAAATGATTCATATGTGATTTGAGACATTAATGAATCATCCACACCTCAATCTGATTCATGGTTTGACCGGTATGACTCAATGTGTATGTCTTTATTTATAATTGACATCAATTTTAGTGACAAGGCCAACTGACCAACTCAAAACCAATAAAATGAATTAAAATTGTTTAAATAATTTATTATAATTATCCATAAACAATTTGGGATGTTTAGGAATCATCCAAAACTCAATAAGACTCATGGTGAGACCGATTTGACTCAAAGTGCATAATTTTATTTAAAATGTCATCAGTTTTAATAAGATAGACAACAATACTACTCAAAACCAAGAAAACACATTCATATTTTTTATATGCTATGAAAATGATTAATATGTCATTTTTGATATTTAGGAATAAGAATCACCTTAATTAGATACACAACGTGCCCAACATGATTCAATGTTTCTATTATCAGTTTAAAATTGAAATTTTATTTCAAAAAATTTCACTCACTGAAAACCAATCACATGTGCTCGTATATTGTTGATAATTTAGTACAATGATTAATAAGTCATTTTTAATATATGAAAATCAATTTCACATAAAACTGATACACGATGTGATCATAAATAGTTAGAAGTCAATGATACTAGTTTAAAATGTCATTTTAGTAAAAAAGAAAATTACCATACTGAAAACCAAGAAAAAAATTAATATGGTTTCTATACATTAATAAAATGTTCCATAGGTTATTTGGGATTTTTAGAAACTATCTTCACCTCAATATGATGTTCATTGTCATCGGTATGACTCAAAGTGCATCTATTTATTTAATATTATCATCAATTTTAGTAAAATGGAAAACTATCATTCTCAAAATTGAGAAAACACATTTGGATTATTTTGATACATTATTAAAATGATCCATTAGATATTTGTGACTTTTACGAATAAAACACACCTCAATATGATACATGATGTGCCTGGTATGACTCAATGTGGTTGTTAATAGTTAAAAATTGACATTTTAGTTCAATAATGGGTACTCACTAAAAAATAATAAAAGGCTCTCATATTTCCATGAAAATTTTGGAAAATGATTTATAGGTCATTTTTGATGCGTATAAATATTTTTAACTTCCAAATGATACACAATGTGATTATAACAAGTCAATAGGGTGTGTTTGTAATTCAAAATTACATTTTATTAAAAAATACAAAAAACATAATAAAAATAGATAAAAAACATTCATATTGTTTTGATACTTTATGAAAACAATCCGCAAGTCATTTTGGACATGTAGGAATAAAATGATCCCTGATCTTATGCACGGTGTGACTGGTATGAATCAATGTGCATCTTTTAATTTAAAACTGTCATCAATTTTTATAAAATGGACAACTTTCCTATTCAAAACTGAGAAAACACATTCTTATTGTTTTGATACTTTAAGAAAATGATCCATAATTCATTTTTTATATATAGTAATAATACTTACCTCAATATGATACACGAAGATACTAGTATGACTCAATGTGTCTATTTTCAGTTAAAAATCAATAGTTTAGTTCAAAAAGTGTCACTCATTGGAAGCTGGTCAAACATGTTAGGATTTTATTAATAATTTAGTAAAATAATTGATAATTCATTTATGATGTGTATGAATCCATTTCACATCATACCAATACATGATGTGATCAGAATTAGTCAAAAGTGCATGTTTCCAGTTTAAAATGAAGTTTTAGTAAAAAAGACAAATAGCATACTCAAAATAGAGATAAGATTTATATATTGTTTTGATACTTTAGTAAAATGATCCAAAAGTAATTTTAGATGTGTTGGAATCAACCAAAACTCAATCTGATACACGGCGTGACCAATTTGACTCAAAGTGTTTCTTTTTATTTAAAATTTCCATCAATTTTAGTACAATTCACACTTTTTGTTAATTTATTTCTTTATATTATTACTAATAAAAGATTGTTATTTCTTATATAGGTGAATTATATTTTTCAAACATGGGTGGTTTTTTCGAAAATAGAATTATTCAGGTTATTATTGAGTAAAAATAGAACATTGATATTTTTGAATGTATGTTATAACTTGTATTTATGTATTTGTATAAACCAATGTTTGAAATGTCTATAATATTGTTATTTTTTCTAGTGATTGTTGTATAATATTCCTTTAATTTAAATCATACATTAGGGATTGTTTTTGTTGATATGTGGTGTGTTTCTAGTGCTACGGTCTGTCATTACGACACATTACAGTGGTGCTATAGTGTGCTGTTTCAACACACTGCAGTATGACCCTTTGTCAGTTCTGTTAAAAGTGCTTATAAAGGAAACATTTATCAGCACTTTTAAAAGCACTGATAAATGTCTACTTTATCAGTTCTTATAGGAGCACTAATAAAAAGTTCATTCTTACTAGTTTTATAAG
Source organism: Viscum album (assembly GCA_963277665.1). Taxonomy (NCBI): domain Eukaryota; kingdom Viridiplantae; phylum Streptophyta; class Magnoliopsida; order Santalales; family Viscaceae; genus Viscum; species Viscum album. The sequence goes on from OY728154.1 coordinate 72,493,025, forward strand.
TGCTGATAAAGGAATAATTTATCCGTTATTCTATAAGCACTGATAAAAGTGCCTTTAACATCACTTTTATAAGCACTAATAAATAGATCCTTTATTGGTGCTTCAAAAAAGATCTAATAAAGGTCTCATTTATCAGCTCCTTTTTAGTGATGATAAATGACCCCTTAATTAGTAATTTTTAAACCCTAATAAAAGGCCAGGGTTATTAACTTCAGTCATGTATTCAATGTTTTTTTAGCACTGATAAATGCCATTTTAGTGCTATTAAAGGCCTATTTTGTAGTAGTGTCACCTAGATAGTTCATTGAAATTCATCCCCCACCATTCATTAAACACATTTAAGGTAATCAAAACTACTAAAAATTCAAAAAACATTCCCAATTATATATCTAAATATGTCTTAGGATTCTACTACTGTATGTCTCAATAAATTCATTGACCTATCAGCTACAACTGACATTCCATAAACCAAATGCTGACCACTACCTTTTTAATTCATAGGTCACATCAAGGATCAATGATACACTCAAAAACATAAAATTATACAAATTATCATTCCATTGATAAGAAATACCAAAATAGAGGAATCTCATTATAATTTCCTTCACATGATCCCTATTCATAAAAAACATAACAATATCACCACCACAAGCCTTGCTTATGGGGTCTTAGGATGTAAAACCAGCCTAAATAAACCTCACATGATTAGATAAAATTTAATATTTTTACTGTTAATTATAATTTAAAATTACTTATTAAATTAATCCCATAACACAATTAATCAAAAACCTATTTACATTATTATTTTTAAAATCATTTTCCCAAATTTTTCTACTACTTGCACAAGCATTGTTTTAGCATTGTGTAAGCGTTTATGGTCATTATATCATCAATTAAAATTAAAAATAAATTACTAAAATAAAAATAATTTTTACATCTTAAAAATAACCATTTATAAGCAATATTATATTCTTTTTACCCAAATGAAAATATATTAGAGATATTAAGATAATTAGAGTGACATTTCATTTATTTATTATATAATTAAAATAATATGAATGTGTTTAACAAAAGAAAATGGAACCAAAATTACATATATTATAATTTATTATGTTTATGGATGAATTAATGTCATCCTATGAAAAAATTTAATTTGTTGGTTTGATTTTGAAACCTTATAACATAGTTTTAACTATAATTAACTAGTTTACCCAATATTGTGGTGATAATATTTTATGATGATGAATTTTAATTAAAAAAATGAAATTAAACTATTTTGAAAATTTTAGCCTTCTAATTCTAAATATAGAATCAATTTTTCATGATTAAATTTTTAGAATTATCATTAATTAAATTTTATATAAATTCATAAAACCCAATGAGAATCATTTTTTAGAAAATTAAACTTTTAAGTTTAAAAATGAACATAAACTGAAATGAAATATAATTTTGATACTTAGGTAATTAATTATAATATTTAAAAATAAATGACAATTATTTTAATTTAAGATAAGGTTAAGTATATAATGGGACATTCAAATCAATTAATTTAATGAAAATAAATCAATGTTTTCTAAAAATAAAAAAAATCACTATTTATTTACAAATAATCCTTTTCAAGAAAAATCTATAAAATTCCCCCATTTATTGTTATGAAATAATTAATTTAAAAATGATATTTTTTTCAAATTTTATTTATAAATTTTTTATAAATTAATTATAATATCTATTCACAAAATTCAATAAAACACATTTTTTACGAAAGGTTTCTTAAAAGAATAAAATGAATTTATTCTTATTCATTAAATAGTAAGAAAAATTAGATGAATGATTAATTTCTATACATAAATAATTATTTTTATTAATTAAATCCTTTCTATTAATATTTCAAAATTCAGTTATTTTTATTCGTACCTGCCAACCCAATGACTATGCTATTGAAATTATATTTAAATAATATTTTTTCATGGTATATTTAAGACAAGAGTTGTGTGTGGTTTAAATAATAAAACATAGTGTTATTTTATTATAAACTAAAATATATAGTAATTAAAGGGTGAACAACCCCTTCCCTCCCCCATCCACCTTCAAATCGCCCTTATTTTTTTGGGCTTTGTGCATTGTTTCTCGATGATTAATGTTACGTCTCCAACTCCAGTGACCCTATTTATCTCCTATTTCATATGTTCTCCACTTCTCTGGTTTGGATTTTCAATCCTGATTCCACCAAATCAAATATTAATTAACCAAGAATAATGTTCATTCCATTCTTTCTAGGAAGAGGATGCCCCGTATTGACATCTACACATGATGACTCATTATTTTAGAAATATTTTGTCACAACCAATATCAATTTATTATATATCATTAAATTAAATTTAAATTAATTATTATTTTTTCATAATATATAATGTATTTGGATCTATATTATACAAAGATTGTGTTATGGACCTACCACATGCATTTGGTCATAGTTCCAATGCAATGGGCTGACTGAGAAGATATTAGATGTTTAGTCATAATTAATTAAAATTTGAATAAATTATAAATTGGTTCACTTAAATTGAATGATAAAATATAATTGGTTTATAATTAATTACTATTTTTTTGATATACTGGTTCACAAGGATAATATTTTTTCTAATGTATTTTTATGATATTGGATAGTCCTTGGAAAAGTTTCAAACTTAGGGTTTGTAATGAGAAAAGAATCCTTAAAAGTAAGTGGTATTATGTACCTACCCTATGGTATTCATGAGTTTTTAAAGTACTTTTGGTTTTTGGTCTCTCCAATATGATTTTTACATGTTAATTTAAATTATTTTTTCAATAAAATTAACTTTCTTTAAAATTAAGGTGAGTTTCTACCTTAAACTAAATATCACATGATTAGGATGCATGAAAAGGCAAGACCCTGAAGGAACTTAAGAACTAGTTGGATTTCCACTTCCACCAATGGTTAGGGTATTAAATATTAGGATATTCGTTTTAATTTATGGATACTAATGATTTTACACTAGAAGTTATTTAAATAATGTGATATAGTGGCCCTAGTAGTAGGATCCCATAGAGACCTCTTGGAAGAGGTTAGGGATGAGAATGGATAAACTGTGTATGGGTTGGGAATATAGAAGCTAATATATACCCTATATCCTTTATACTAATGAGAATTTTGGTGGTGGGTGTTTCCCCCATTAAGAAGTGGTGACTTGGCTTAGTAGAACACGGTGTGGCCAATAGATAGAATGGGTGCTTGGGATAATATCGAGTGTTTGGGAATGAGGAAGGGATTGGGGCCACCAACCTCATGATGGGTGTCAGATTGAGAGTTGAGTAAGTATTGAGAGACCCTAATGAGGTGTCTGATATATAAAGATACCTAGGGGATCCTAGTGGCTAACCTAAATAAATGCTGACACTAGTGAGAGGGTGTGATTTGTTGTAAATAGTGATTATGGACTTAAGCGTTCGATAAAGACTTGTTTATATTTCATATTTTAAATGATATAGTGTATTAAATATAGATTTTATAATTATGAATGGGAAAAATCCTTAGTTTATGTCTTTTTATGCATGGAATACACCCTTGGGGTTGTGGTTGTTAATTGAAGAAAACACCATAAGGGGAGGTTCGTCGTACTAAAGTAAACTCCCCGAGATGGGGGTCTATGATGAATAACAAAAACTCCCACAGGGGAGGTATTTGATATGATAGAAAAAATCATATAATAAAGGTATATTATACTATTTATGGGGAAGAAATTTACTTGGATCTAGTATTTAATTGGTTTTAGAGATCGGGTAGGGGATACCACATGTGAGATTCTAGAGCTTATGGGGCCTTGGGTGGATATGGCTGAGTCTCCAACACTGTTGAGGATAAAATCTGGAACCACTACATACAAAATTGGAATAATCCATAGTTTCTTACATGTTGATGTTTTTCATCATAGGTTTTTATACTATATAATATGGTTTTCAGCCCCTTGGTCATGATCACTATATATCATGGTGGATGAGGCCCCCAATTCATTATCATTATACTAGGGTAGATGACCCCCTGATCATTATCTATATACTAGGGTGAAATATCGTTGGGTCATTATTATGGCTGTCATGATCTTCATGACAAGATCTGAGATGCTGTGGTACTAACTGAAGAAGGTATGGCCAATAGAGTCCAAAAACCTAAGTATATATATATTTTTATGTTTTAATAGTTTATTTATTGATTCTATGAATGAAACATTAATATATAACTGTATGTCCATCTATGTTTGGGAATATATTAGGGGATCCCTTCTATGTTATATAATCATGACTTATTCAGGCCTCTATTATACTTGGGTAGCTAAGTAAAGACGCACTTTTTCATAAACATATATTTGGATAAGACCATGATTGATAGAGTGGGATAGCCCAAATGTGTACATGAATATTGGGAAGAGGCAAGGATCAAATTTGTAGTAGATCCATTTTTTATTTTATTTTATTTTTTTATTTTTGAATATATGATTGATTCAATGTGCATAGACATTTTTTTCCATGTGACACTTTGAAATATTTCTCTATATATTTCTGAAGTTATGTACTCTAACGGTGTGAAATCCCTAGGACTGGTGTTCCTAGAATAAATTATATAAAATTTATGTATTTTTATATTTCTCATGTAATTTAAATGGAATTACTCTTAAATGGTATCTCAGATAAAAAATATGAGGCCACGGTTGAGTCCAAAATGTGGAGTTTACCGTAGGCGGGCCATAACCTTAATCGATGTGGGAGTATTCATCGTTCTTTTCTGGAACGAGGAGAAAACATCAACAAATCCTAAACGGATCGAAGCAGGAGTGTCATGGATGCATCGCCTTCAAAAAAAGACTGTATCAAGGTAGAATTTATCATGTTTTTGAGTTTCATTTCAGTTTCTACATCGATTACTCAATTTATGGATATTTTATTGTTGTTAAGTCATCAAATAATCGACTAACTCACAGACACAATCATCGATCTGTGTTTAAATTGTTGTTCTTAGTTAGTTTTTTGGGTTTTTTGTTGGATCCTTTGAGAATGTGAGATGATCAGTGGATTGATGATCTGAGGATTTTGTAGTAAAGTAATCTTCATAGTGGTCCTTAATCTAATGATGCAATTGCGATCGAGAAACGAAATCGAGCCTGACAGTCTTTGGAATAGACTGTCGGGGCGTTGGGGGGACCACGGTTGTGGATTTTCCATAACATGGCCATACCACATAGCCCAACTATCAGATGAGTAGGTTTGAACCACATGACCCCAGGAGGTGACCGTCACTATGAACCCCGTATAGACGATCAGCTGCATTGACGTCGGCTACTACCGAACCGCGAGTAGGACCGGTTGTGGGCAACGGGTTGGGGTAGCAGCCCGGGTAAGATCCCAAGTGACCTAGGGTTATCCAAAAGTCACGCTAAGCTAAAATGAATGTTGACCATCACAACAGTTGTCACAGCGTGGGCACGGTCCATTGGTCGACCGTGATCCGGACCGACCGAGGGGTGGTCCACCAGCCCCGACACCCTATTTTGAGGATTCAAATGCCCACATCTTTTAAATCAGACATCCTATTGACACGCTGTCTATCTTAGTGTGTTCCTCTCATCTAGGTAGACCTTTTGAGATAAATTTGGGAATTTTCATGTTTGGGGTTGGATTGAGGACTCCACTTTTACCTGTTTGATGTGTCTTGTAGTGAAAAGTGCATTTTTCACTAGTTGTCTATTTTGGAAAAAATAGCATATCCTATATTTTTTTTCACGAATAATGTGATGGTGACCTTTGTTTTGACATTTTGGTTATGAAGTAATATTTTATGAACATGACGCTTGTCTAGAAATGTTAAATTATGAATGTGATGGAATTTATGGTTTGAGACTCACTAGAGCAGTACCAAATTACCCTCCAGAGGAGCTAGGTAGTGGAATTCACCATCATCCTTTCTTGTCTTTCCCTCTATTAGGTATGGGAAGTGGAGTTCGACATCTTCTCTTCTGGGCTTACCCTCCAGTGGGACTCCATTGTGGAATTTTCTGTCTTCACTTCTGGGATTACCCTCTAGTGTGGAAGGGTAGTGGAATTCTCCATAATCTCTTCCGGGCTTACCCTCTAGTGATGATGGGTGGTGGAATTATTCATCATCACATTAGGGATTAACCACCAATGTATCACGATTCAATGGGGTTAGGCATTAGTGTTCACTAATGAATTAGTGATGCAGCATGTTTTGGCGTATCCTTGGACTCATGAGTACGAGGGTCGTGTTCCCCACCATGAAGAATCCTGGAAAAGAGACCAAAAACCATGTGGATGAGATAGACCAATCCAAGGAAGATAGTATCAAGGTGTCGTGTTTGAGCACCTTTTACTTGTAGTTCAAAGAAGACATGCAGAATTGAGGAATCAATGGTGGTTACTCCTAGAACTATTGGCAACACATTACCTAGGATGAGCTTTGATATTGATATCCAATTACTCTCTCTAATTTGGTTTTCTTTGGTTTGATTATATAAACACACACACACACATACCGAATCGCAGCACCCACTCCTTAGGTCCTAGTTACTCTCTTTGTGGGAGAGGTGAAGACGTGCAGGGTATGATGATTGATTTCAGTGTCTAGATTTTCGTGGTGGGATGAGTATACTCTTCTACTAGAGGATGTGAAGAATATATGAGATGTTCACCTTCTCAACGTCTCTAGCTACTTGTGTCTAGATGAACATACTTCACTTCCTTGTTGGGTTGAGATGCACTATTTTACTATACTTTGTTCTATTTTATATACTTTCATTCCTCTTTTATCTCTTATGGATCCCCCTCTTTTTTGGGGAATCCTACTGTGTAATTTATACTCACCCCTACATGCGAATTTCCAACACGTACTATTCTTAAGGAAGATAACATAGAAGTTTGATCAAGACGTTAGGTAGCTCAGGATCGCAGGTGCCTAGACCCTTTGAAATGGTCACATTTTAGATTCTTGGAGTTGGTATTCCTCAGTAACATTCCAGTTTTCTATCAGGTTGCAACAATGTACTAGTTGGGTGTGTATTTTTTCCCTTTTCCCTTTATGTTTACATTACTGTACTCATACTCTTTTAGTATTCCACGCATGCTTGTGTTTACTTTTACCATAGGATTCATCTTCTATTTTTCACCCTCTGCACTTTTCATCGAGTTTGTTGTCTGTGTGTAAAGGTACATAAGGAAAGGCCTACCCTGGTATGTTGTGCATTCTACACTAGTCACCACCCTTGGCCTTTGGAGGTGGGCTTGGGGTAGTTGTGGCTCAAGCCCTGGTATGGGTTAGGTTGTGAGAAAGTGGTGTCAAGGGTTGTTGCACCCTTAAGATGTTGTTCGGGAGTTTCCCTAAAAAGGGCTTGTTTGTGTATAAGGAAATAGTTTTGAAGTGTCTCAAGGGTGGATCTCAAGCCAGGGAGTCTAGTGATGGTGCGGTGACCAACACATCCATACAACATGACCCTGAGTACCCACTTGTCAACTCGGCATGCTAAGACACTTGCTGTAGGGATTAATGCTACAGGCATCATAGAGGATAGAGTCTTTAACATTCCTTGTTGAGTCAGATCCCATTTGTTTTTTAATGATATATATATATATATATATTCTTATATGGTCACTATACTCCTTAACAATTTTCATGATTCCTTCGCGAAGACAACTAGCCAGGTCACCAACTCTAGATTATGATGATGACCTAGAGAGTGATGAGGCCTTAGTTCAGGGGCCATCAAGCAATATCATACATACAGGTGGACTAGAAAAAGTACCTCCACTTGTAGAGAAATAGTTAGTATTGAGAGAATAGGCCAAGGAAAAGTGTAGGCTATGTGCATTTCCTGAGTTCTAGTAGTAGAGACCGATGAGGTTTTGTTGTGATCCAGACCCTCAAGTGATAGAGGACTAGATAGTGTATTTGATCCCCCTATTGAAGATAGTGCACACACTGAAAGACAATATGGTAGCTTTGGAATCCTGCCTTATTTCTTGAGATAGATGAGCATTGGTGGGTTTTAGTTACCTAGATTCATGACAAGTAATCTCTCTCGTGGGATGAGTTTTAAAAGATGCTTTGTGAGGAGTACTTCCACCCATGTTTACATGCCTTCAGGATTCAGAAGCTTCTGCAGCTACAATAGTGGGCCATGATAGTAGCTGAATACAAGACTAGGTTTTATGTCTTCACATGATACTGCCTGGATATTATCCATGATTGTTACTTCCTAGTGATGAAGTTCGATTAGGATCTCTACCAAGAGATCTGTTTGAGCTTAGTGCCCATGTGCATCCCTACCTATGATGGGGCGCTCGAGTGGGAACTTGGGATAGTGTGTTTCCTAGAAGATTGGAACCAGTTAGCAGGATCTAGAAGTGGTTACTTTAGAGTGGAGATGTTCACATCAGGTGAAATACGTTAGGTATAAAGGCCACGACGTTGGGAACCTTTCTATGATCTGTCTCAACCATGTGGTCAACAAATAGTGGGGCAGCATAGAACAATAGGCCAAGTCCGAGAGGGATAATTCTACACATTTGACAGGTTAGGTCACTTGGTGTGATATTTCCTGACTCAACAAGATGAGCATCTCAGACAGGTAACAGGTGGACCACCATGGAAAAGATAGTTCCCTAATCTGGGTAGTCCCCAAGGAGGCGGTGTTGGTAGAGGAGTAGGAGCAGGGGGCCAGGTGGTGGGGTTGGAACTACAATTTCCCACCACCACCATCACCAGGAAGCCCATGTTAGGCTAAGGGGTCTGTCATTTAGGGAAGTAGATATCTATAGGCTATAAACATTCTTGATCCTTCAGTGCACAAGATGATTTGAGGCACACTTTTTGTTTATTCTAATCATTATTTAGTATTAGTAGGCACAAGATCCAGTCATTATTTTTTCACATTACTTATGGTATGAGGGTTGGAGATCCTAGTATAGGTTTCTTTACAACAACTTTGCCTCAATAATCCTACAAGTAGTGCCTCTTCATTTTCTTTTATCTTCCAAAAGTGAGATCTTTCATTTGGAGTACAAAAGTACCTGTGGGACTTACAGTTCATCACGACGGAGACTTATGATGTCATCCTGGGGATGGATTGGATTTCTATGATTGATGCCCAGATTGACTGTCACCGCATGCTAGTCATATTTCTACATACTGATGGGATAAGGTTTACCATTCTTGGTGAACGAAACCTCGTAGAAGGGTAGGCGAGTGATGTGAGTAAGATACAAAATCCTTTTACCCATCAGGTAGTGAGTGTGAACCTTGGTGCAGTGAACTCTTCAAGAACCTAGTTTCCTTTATTTTCTGAGGATTACATGGACTTATTCTCTGAGGATGTACCGAGACTACCACTTAGGTGAAATTTGGAGTTTTGTATCGATTTGAAACAATGGATAGCCCTGATATCATTTCTGACATTTCATATGGCACCCATCGAGCTCTAGGAGATAGGTTTTTTGTTGGAAGACCTTCCTGATAAGGGTTTCATCTAGCATAGTGTGTCCCACAGGGTTTCTTTGATTCTTCTTGTGAAAAAAGAATATGGGAGTTTACATCTTTGTATAAATTATCATCTCCTGAATCATGACACAATAAATAACTAGTACCCCTTACCAAGGATCGACTACCTCTTCGACCAGTTGTAAGGTGTGAGGTTGTTCTCCAAGATCAATTTGATATCTGGCTACCACCAGCTATGGGTTCTCATGGCTGATATTCTAAAGTTGTCCATCCGATGTTACTACTAGTATTATAGGTTCATAGTGATTCCCTTTGGAGTGACAAAAGCCCCCACCATTTTCATGGATTTGATGAAACATGTCTTCCATCCATACTTGGACTGGGTTTTCATCATCTTCATCAATGGAATACTCATCTACTCTATGTCAATGGAGGAGGATAAATAGTAGTTGATTATGGTACTTGATTTACTCTAAGAGCACCAAATTTATGGAAATCTCTCAAATTTTCTATTCTGGATACATGAAGTTCACTATACGATTCTTGTCATCTCTAAAGAGGGATTAGTCCTGGATACTGTGATTATTGAGGCAACGCTTTCTTGGGAACCACCAAAGAATATGTTAGAGGTGCATAGTATTCTTTGTTCAATTAGATACTACCAGAGATTGGTGGCAGGTTTCTCTAGGATATCTTTCACATTGACCACTCTAATGTGGAAGGGATATCCATTTACTTGGTCAAGGAATTTCTCGAGGGGATTCATGGATTTGTGGTAGAGGTTTATGACCACTCCAGTTCTGAAACTACCATTGGAGGGTGTTAAGTTTGTAGTGTACTACAATTATTTATGAATTGGACTCAGTTGCATTTTTATGAAATGACAGGTAGTCTTCACATAGGTGCTGAGAAAGTTAAGATGCCATGAGAATAATAACTTCAACCATGAATTGGAGCTCACGAAAATAGTTTCTTACCTGAGGATTTATAGACACTACCTCATGGGAGAGTGCTTTGTGGTTTACTCGGACCACCAGAGGCTTAGGATGTTTTTTAATCAGTGGGATATGAATCCGAGGAAGTGATGCTGGTTGGAGTTATTATAGCAGTAGGAGTTATATATCATCAATACCCTAGGGAATGGTAATTTGGTATAATATTCCATAAGAAAGAAGTCCCATGCTTTCCTAGTGTAGGAAGATTCATAGTAGTTAGATTCCCTGCAGTTGACCGTGGTGGAGTAGGAGGGGTAAAATGTTTATGTAGTCGATGGTGATGAATCCTTCCATCATCTAGTGTGTGAGAGAGTCCCCACAAGGAGATATTAAATGCGAGGTTATATGCATCCAGATATCCACATGCAATGCACCTAATAGGTATTCTAAAGGGGGAATCACATCATCTTATTCCAGGGGCGGATGATGATTCCAGTTGCGATGAGAGAGTATGTGATGTGATATTTCCATGAATCTACCATAGATGTACGTCTTGGTGTGGGGAAGATGTATAGGGATCTACAGTGGAAATTTTTGTGTCCCAGAATAGGACGAGGCCTTACTGATTTCACTTTCTGATGCCTTACCTACCAACATGGGATGGATGAGCGTTAGTTTTTGGTAGGTTTGTTATGGACTTTCGACCTCTTGGAGTGAAATATCCATGGAATTCATCAAATTAATTCCATGCATAGTAAACGGACATGACACCATCTGGGTGATAGTGGACCGACTCACGAAGTCGACACACATTCTTCCTATTAGGGACAAAAGTTCGGTGGAGAGCTCGGGGTAGTCGTACTTGAGGGAGATCATCCACCTTCACAGAGTACCCACAAACGATTTTATTAAACCATGATGTGTGGTTTATGTCACACTTGTGGAGAGGCCTACATGAGGTTTTTGTGGCCCGGTTGCAGATGAGTATGAACTGATGGGCAGAATGATCGCATTGTGCAGGTGCTGGAGGATATGATGAGGGCCTGCATGTTAGATATTATATGGAGTTGGGATGATCACATTCTTTTTAGAAGATTTTTCATAAGACAACATATATCACTCTTCCATTGGAATATAACCATATGATTCCTTATACGAGACTCCATAGAAGTCATATTTTTGCTTGAAGGAGGTTGGACAATCATCTCTCATGGATTTAGTGTTTGTATTAGCCACAACGGATATGGTACAAGTTATACATGAATGGATAAAGACAGACTAAAGAAGACTGAAATCATATGCAAATTTCCATCATAGGCCATTGGGATTTGATCAGCGAGACCACTTCTTCTTGAGAGTATCCCCACGACACAGAATGCATTGGTTTTTCTAGAGAGGCATGCTATCCATGAGGGTCATCAAACCATTTGAGATCATGTGAAGGGTTGACAAGGTTGCCTACTGCCTTGCCCTACCCTCACAATTGGTGAGGGTGCACGATGTCTTCCATGTGTCAAAGTTGAGGCAATACATGCACAATCCTATTCTCATCATAGACTGGGATGAGTTGGTCATTGAGGATAGAGAAACCACTGTAGAGCACCCGGTTGTGATTGAGGATCAACAGGAGAAAACCTTACATGGACATGGCATTCCTCTGGTTCATGTCTGGTGGAAGCACAGAAACATGCAGGGGAGTTCTTGGGAATGATAGATCCAGATGTGGGCTCAGTAACCGGAAATGTTTTCATAGTTTTTTAATTTTGGGGAAGAAAATATTGAAGGGGGAATTATTGAGAGACTCTGTTGTCACCTTGTAATTATTTGAAATATTTATATATATATTTAATGAGTTAGGTGCTCCGACGACTTGTAATTCTGAGGCCTTAAGTTCCTAGAATAAATTATAAAATATTATGTATATTATATATTGTTCACACGATAGAAACATGGTAAATCATAAATAGTATCTTGAATCAGAAATATAAGGCCATGGTTGATTCTAGAACGTGGCATTTACCCTAGGCAGAGCATAACTTTCATCAACACGAGAATCCAGTGGAAAAAACTATCTAGGGGCATAATAATAATTAAACATATTTATTTTACACATGATTTTGTTCTAAATAACATTCAAGTAGAGTCTCAGATTGGAAATTTGAGACCGCCATTGTGTTCATAATGATGTTTTTTTCCTATGCACAATATAAAATTAGAGGGCGTGACTGTTTCAGTTCTTCAGCATCGAGTATGATAGTTATAAATGGGGATAAGTGATTTAGATTAGGGTTAAAGTCTAATTTATCTATCTCTCTCTAAAATTCATAAGCTCTTTCTCACATTCATTCTCTATTTAGAGACGTTATTCATAGTTCTTCATCGGAACGAGGGTAAAACTCCACCAAATATTCGACGGATAGAAGCAGGAGTGCCATGTATGCATTGCCTACAACGAATGACCAGATCGAAGTAGGATTTATCATGTTTTTTTGTTCCATGTCATTTTATCCCTTGATTAATCAATTTCTAGATATTTTATTGATTTTTTATCATCGAATCGTCAATTTCTACATGAACACAGTCATCGATTTATGTTAAATTTCTGTTCTTGGTTCCTTGTTTGGGATTTCTACCAAAATATTTGGGCACATGAGATAACAGTTGGATTGACTATTTGAATCCTTTACAATGAAGGCATCATCACAGGTGTCCCTGATCCACTAATAGAATTGTGATCGGGCGAACGGATCGAGCCCAGCGGTCTGCAGAACAGACGCTCGGGTGATGCCGTTTGGGCATTCTGTAGTGGAGTTTCCTATATGTGGACGTGAAAGGTTACCAAATGTCAGCCATAGGTTGCGGGGTCGCACTGCGTGAACCCATCTGGAAACCTCCGCTGTGAATCCCACACAATATGTCATCCGCATTGATGTTGCAAGCGTCCAGACCACTGGACGGACCCACTATTGGCAGTGGGCCGAGTCTGGCTGGTCGAGAGGACTGGGCTAGCGGCTGGGCCCGTACCCCTGTTCGATTCCATGTCGACCAGGGGATGGCCGATGGTTGAATATGGTGGTAGGTGGACTAACATAAGGTGGGTCATTACATAATGTCACATACCATCTCTAACCACCAACTACTCATTAGTGGAGAGGTCTCATTCCATATTTTTACCAACAACATCTCATTAAAATTATGGTCCTACAACATATCCAGACTACTACCATCTTACTCTCGGTAATGTTATGAATCACATCACAACCACTAAACTCAAAATAAAGGTAATGTCCTATATCACCTCATAACCACAACCATATCACATACACTAGGGTTTTATACCAATTATATTTCCACACCACCTACCTCAACCATCCCACTCATGGTAAAACTCATGATTACTACATAACATAGATCAAAAATATTAATAATAAATGATGGACATGGAAGATAATCCCCAAAACCAACCCTTAGAAAACAACACACCTACTGAACCTATCTCCCAATAGAGGGTATAACTTACAACCTAACATCACAACCATGAATAACTACATAATACCTATCTATTCAATAATGTTTTAGATAAAAAATACCCATACAGATCCTAGACCCTTAAGAAACTTTTAATTGAAAATATTAGTATCTAGGTAACAGTTAGCCATGTTAATCCTCAATACACTCATTCAATACTTGAACAACCCTATGGCGTCTCCAAATAACATCAATAAACTCTACTCTATCCATAACATACAACTAGGACTCAACTAAACCCTAATTTTTCACATTGTACATTTGATTTTATTCCCCAACACTACCTATTATTGAGTCCACTTATAAACTACCTAATACCCAAATCATTCTACCTAGGTAATACCCTATTTGAAACTAGTCCATCTACATATAGATTCCCCCTACCAAACAATTCATGCTTCATTTTATCATCACACTCCTGTTTGAGTCCCACAATAAAGAAAGGACATGTTTTCTCTATTTTCAATCATCAATATTTACTAAGAACACTCATAGAGAGTGATTACCCTCTTTCACTGTAACACCTAGAGATTTTATGAGACGTATTATTTTTAATTTAATTGATGTATTATATTTTACACTACACCAAGATTAGATTGTACTATACGCAACACCGCACTATCTTGTAGAATATGCAACACTATTCTTGGATCATGTTAGACACAATTTCAAGTTCGTTTTGTAGAAATTATTCTACACACCATTTAGTATAGATTTTGTTTAATGTATAAATGAAATAAGTTTTGATTATGTTATATGCAACACAGAAGGGATATTGCAATACACGCAACCCTGACTTGGCTTTCATTACACGCAATCACGACCTTCCTCGATAGTGTGTGTAGTACGCAATACCAGGTTTCACTAAACAACGATATGTTATTAAAATACTATAAAAACTAGCCGTTTTAAATAGTAATACCCACTTTATAAAATTTTGTAAATTTTAACTTTCAAAATGGACTTCATATTTGGATTTAGAATATCGAAATTAGCCTATGATGAAATTTTGGTATTTTTCTAAAAACTTTCAATTTTTGATAAATACTGAAAAACACTGAGTAATAGTTTAAAACTGGATTTTTATTATATTTAAATTTATTTTATGTAAAAATAGATACATAATAACTATATAATTTGAATTTAGTTTATTGGAGTCATTTTATAACAATTCTAGATATATAAAATTTTTATTGAACGTTTGACCGTCTTTTACCCACCTCTTAGGAGAATTTACAAATTGACATAAAACATAATTTTACCACTTCTGTGGGTGGAATTTAAAAAATCCAAGGGACATGGTTGATATCAGTAAGTAAAATGTGGTTCAATAAGATAAAAATAATATTTGGTGAATAGTAACTTTTTACTTTTATTTACCACGGTTAAAAGTAAATAGGGTAATTATGGGTAAAAACTGATATTATTATTACCCTAAAACGTGTCCTAATTCTATTGGATAAGTGTAATTCGACAAAAAACAAAATTAGGAATAAAATACGACCTTTTAGGTCCACTTGAATTCAATTAGGACATTTATTATTATTTAATTCAAAGAAGAGTTAAAAGATTTAAAATCAAAGTTTAATAACTAAAACATTATTAATATAGGGTTATACATAAGATATATTCGACTATAAGTATTCATTATAAAGAAAAAAATATTTCCTAAAAAATTATTTTTTATTTATAATTATTAGATATTAAATTATTTAAGTCATTTATGACATAATGCTGATGAAGCAATTACCTTATTAATGAAATATTAACATAATTGTTGTTATAAATACCCAAATAAATGTAATTTGAGACTTTTTACGAATTACACTAATTTTATAGGTTAATATAACATATTAGGGAAAGATATATGAACTGTTTTTAAAGTTATAATTTTGTTATGAATTTATCAAAAACAAAATACCAAAGAGTGTCAAAATAGACATAAAAGAGTTTTTAAAAAAAATATTATATTATTAATTGTAATTATATTACTAAAAGTCTAAGGTTCATCCAACAGACTTATATAAAAAATATATATGACATTAATAAACCAATTGAGGTTCGATTGGAATTTTATAGTATGTTTATTAACCATATAGTGTAAGAATACAAGAAGACACTATAAAAGTTAAATTATTTAAGTTATAGTGAAATCTAAATGATAAGGTTAAAATGGTAACTTAAACTTGTATAAAACCTATTGGTTGAGAGTAATACGATCCATCCCTACCCTAGCTTCGAAATAAGCCACTTGGGAGCCATTATAAACCGAATATGGCTTTATTATTAAATAATATTTTATGTTTTTCCTAAGGTGCCCCTCTCCTCCCTTATAAAAGGGAACCTCCTCCCTCTCCACTTCACCCAAATTTGAGCCTTCAAGCTTGGACTAACCCTACCCATTTCACTTATCAATATCTCTAGTTATATCATAGAGGTTCTAGTTTTCTCAACAGACCAACTGTGGTGCCCTATGAGAAAGTTGAAAAGAGGCATGCCGAGGAAGAGGTAATATCTTCTACCGATTCTTTCAAGTTTATTTATTTTTCTACTTCCTCTTATTTAGTTTTTTCATTATAATGTAATAACATCAGTATAAATAATATAATTATATGTTATTATAAATATGAAACAACCCCATTTCACCATATATCCATCCTATAGAAAAATACATCAACAAATGTGTGTACATACGGAATACAGTCTCTACACCGTGGTGTATTCTGTTTTCTACCACCACCTTACTTGGATGGGTATAATGGTGTAAATAATAACTATATATAGTTATTATAACATCATACTAATTATTAGATATTATATCATCCACTCAATTCCATTGAATAATTATGGGAATGATATCCCCGGTTGTGCGTACGTGCGGATTACCGTATCCACGACGCGATGACATTCATTCTCCATGTTAACCATTCAAGAATAATTATAAAGAATATATGATGAATAATAAAGATATAAAAGAAATAATAATGCTACGATATTTGTTTATTTATATATGTCATCTACTTACTTCCATTCAAGTGAATAAGGAAAGGAAAACAGCTTTCATGAGTACATACGACCTACCGTCTCTATGAACGGTGTGTTTCATTTCATTTATATATATATATTGAATATATATGATATATAAGTCATGTTTTACATTCTGGAAGTAAGTAAATCATGATATAATTAATAATAATATCATGAACAACAAGTCCAAACACATATGATAAATGAAACAATTTTACAAAAAACGCTGCATAAACATGGAATTAACAAAAGAATGGGTAATATAAAGTCATAAGTGAATCATATATGAAATCATAAATGTTATCATGGTTTTGTTAAAAGTTGATAAAATTTCTAAACCCAATATAAAATAGTTTCGGACACGTTCGGAAGAAATTGGACCTAAGGTAAGGGATAATTTTGCAATCTCATTTTTATCCGAGATTTCATATACATAAGTATTTACCGGGGTTATATTTTTCATCCATGTCCATAAAAATGTTTCTCATAAAGTGTTTAATATTCTAACATGTAAGTTTAAAGTCATGTTTACCCCTCTTTGACTTTTACATTGTGTTATGGAAATAATTTTTCTTTTGTTTACAATACGAGGTACTTTTTAACTTTTCCGACCAAATTATGAGAAGAATGTTATTTTAACTTATACGGCATGGATAGATTTTTATGATTTCAAATAAAATTATTTACATGAATCTTCCATTCTAATTTTTAATGTTTATTTTTTATTAACTTCTTTTTGTATAAAATTGTATGACATGTTAGGAAAGGAAAAATGATTTTGAAGTAGAAAGTATATTTTCCTCATGAATGAAGTTCAAGTGTTTTATCCAAATTATTTTATATATAAGACAATATAGGGGTTTGTTTATATCCATATTTTTACATTAATTTGATTATGTTATGATGTAATTATTTTTGTGAAGTCATTTTATGGATTATGTTACGATTTAATGATGTTTAAGAATCCCATTTTTATTACATGGGTTGTGCTATGATTTATGATTTATGATTTTGTGGAACACATAAGAATTGTTTAATTATGAGATGGGTGGGACCTATATCTCTCTCCAAAGAATTGGGTAATGATTTATATCTTATGAGATAGACATGGATGGAACGGAAAGTTATTCCAGTTCAGTGATACAGGACTGGAACAAGGAGTGAACTCGATTCAGTAAGGGGCTTTGTCAACTATGATGGTCTTGACAGCAATTCCTTGGCTACAATGGAAATCATACTATGTGTTTAATGGTTTGCCCAAATTACATGTTTTATTTTGTCACCATTAACGTTCCTTTATGATCTATGACTTATGTACTGCCAAGATTGATGCCATTGCTCAAGATTTTGAGGTTTTATGTTCATGTTTTTACATTCAAAAGTTTATGGATGGTTTTTAAGTTCTCTATGTTTACCCTTACCGAGCATTTGAGCTCACCCTTTTTATGTTTTCATTTCCCAAGTATATAAATAAAGGTTGTAGGTATGAAAACAAAAGTGGAAGATCTTTATGGGAGATGTTGAAGATCTTTCACCATGATTGGAATATTATTTTCTGTGTTTCCAAAGACACTAAACTAATATGGTATTTAGGAATCTATTTTTTTTCATGCATTAAGTATTCTAAAAAATTAATGTAATGTCTATGTACATCAAGAATGGTTCTCTAGAGTTGGTATCAGAGCAAAGGAGTAGGAATGAATCCAATCCTTGGGAACTCTCACGTGTGAGCGTTGGACGAAGCATGGCTCTCCACCCATAGGCTTCCTGAGGAAATGGATTCCACTGGGGATGGGGGTGTGTCCCACCTAGGGGGTGTAACTGCCCATGGATTTCTCTGCTCGGTATCAATTCTAGTGTATTGGAAATAAATCCAGAACTCTATAGTTGGTATCAGAGCAAAGGATTAGTTATCCTTCGGAAACTGGGATCTGAAAACTTTAGTGAGACCCCTAGAGATATTTCTAAGGTATGTCTAGGGATGTCCCTAAGGTTTAGTATAACTATAGGTTGCAATCCTAGAATTATGTTGATGATAATAAATAACCTAGGGTGAACCTAGGGTGTCATGGATTAAAGAACGTGTGGTAAGACAGATATCCCATAAGTGACTTTCTATGATTATGTGGTTCCTTGTTATTTTATCTTTTTCTTACACCATGGTTTTTGGTTTTAGTCAATAGAGGGAACCCAAAGTAATTGGGTAAAAATTGAATACAATGGACAAATTGGTGACTATGAGCAAATAAATTGTTTAATTCCTAGAAATAAATATTTAGTGATTATGCGGATTCAGTCATCACGATATATGATTAACAAGGTGAACTTTAATAGTATTAATGATTCATAAAATAAGAGGAAGATAGACTTTTATGAATATTCACATGGTGAGGAGCATAGAGAAAAAATGATTGAGGTTTCTAAAGAAGGGAAGAAGAACCTTGATGAATAAATCAAGTGGAGGGGCATATGTTATCTGTGTGGAGAGAAGGGTCATAAAGTGACAGACTGTTATGGAGTTCAATGTCTTATATGTGGAGAACATGGGCATTACCCTACTCAATGCCCAGACCTAAGAGGTAACATCTAAATCATGGAAGGACTTATTCCATGAAAATCATTCAAGAGGATGGATTGAAGTGTTTATGTATTGGTATTCAAGAATAATGTTATTGAGGTACTTTTATGGTACATTGAAATGTCTACGTATTTTTCCATTGTGGTTTTAAATAATTATATGGTACCGATAACCATGATAAGTGATTGAAATATTTTTGGAAAGCATATGAAATGTGCATAATGAAGGGATTAAGAGATAATGAAATGTCTGATAGTATTAATGAGTTGATGACTGATATAAAAAAGTGATATCATGGATTGAGTATATAGAAATTTTGGGATTTTGGTATTTGGAAAAAGTTAACTTTTGACTGCATTCATGTTTTCACTAAGGTTCAATGGGTATTCATTTTTCAAGAGAATACATGATTATGGTATTCACATGTTTGGAATGTGACCAAAAATATATATCGTATTATAAGTAATGGTATTCACATGCTTGGTAGATGACATTTCCCGTAATCATTTTCTTTATACTATGAGACTGGACAGATGTATTTTGGATAAGTCTAATGATTGGAATGGATTATGTTGGACATCAGATAGTATTGTTTAAGTCTAGTACTTTTTCTGATATTATTTCTGTAATGTTATAATAGTGTAGTTTTCGAAAAAGGACAACCTATAGGATGGGAGAAACCCCATCGCGTCAGACAGAGATGTAGGTATCGAACCCACAACAGAAGTGCGGTATGCCTTTATCACCTACCATTATCCTACATGAAGTACTTGGTTTGTATAAATTAGTTTTATTTTATTAAGTATTATGATATTTGAAGTATAAGTCCATTTTTGGAATAATATATGGTTAATCTCACCATAAGATGGACTTATTTATATAACTTATGCTAACCTTATGTTAGAGATAGATGGAATGACCTATCAATCTATTGCATGATCTGCTAACACTTCACGGTAGACAAATTCAACTTCATTTCTTTAAGGGATGAAGTGGATATTGTTCAAGGCATGAACAAGAGTGATATTATACCAAAATCAAGTAAGTATTTCTTTTAAATATTCTTCAACATTTGGGAAATGATATTGAAAACCAAAAATGTTGTCCTAAGTGACCTTATATCTGATGAATTAGATGGTACCTTAGATCATCACAAATTTATGGATTTTTGATTCTTGGATTTTTCATATCCATGTTCTCTACCACTCTTCATTAGAAGTAGATGGTTATATTTCTCTTCCATATCCATATTTTCACCTATGTTATCCTATGTGGAAACCTAGTAATGAGTTAATTTGTGTAACCATTATGTTTCTTACTTCACTTTTTAAAATTAAGTTTTAGAATTCCTTTTTACGGTGAGGTTTCTATGAAAGAAACTTTCGAGTAGTAAATGATTTAAAACCTTGACGAATTTCGAGGGCCAAATTCATTTTAAGGGGGGTAGAATGTAACAACCCGAGATTTTATGAGATATATTATTTTTAATTTATTTGATATCTTCTATTGTACAATACACCCAGATTACCTTGTACTATACACAACACTGTATTAGCTTGCAGTATATGCAACACTATTCTTGACTCGTTTTACACACAATTTCAAGTTCGTTTTGTAGAAATTATTATATGCAACATTTAGTATAGATTTCTTTAATGTATAAATGAAATAAGATTTTATTATGTTATAAGCAACACCCAAGGGAGCTTGCAATACATGCAGCCCTGACTTGGCTTACATTACACACTATCATGACCTTTCTCAATAGCATGTGTGGTACGCAATACCGTGTTTCACTATACAACGATATGTTATTAGAATTTTATATAGACTAGCCGTTATAAATAGTAATACCAACTTTTTGAAATTTTATAAATATTATCTTTCAAAATGGAATTCATTTTTGGATTCAGAATATTGAAATTACTCTAGGGTGTTTTATTCGTATTTTTCTGAAAACTTTCAATTTTTGATGAATAGTGAAAAACACTAAGTTATAGTTTAAAACAGAATTTTTATTTAGATAATTAATTTTTTTAATTTATTTTAGGTCAAAATAGATACATATTACTGATATATGTTCAATTTAATTCATTGGAGTCATTTTATAATAATTTTAGATATATAAAAATTTTATTGAACTTTTGACCGTCTTTTACCCACCTCCTAGGAGAATTTGCAAATTTAGATAAAAAATAATTTTACCACTTTTGTGACTAGAATTCATAAAATCCAACACACATGGTTGATATCAGTTAGTAAAATGTGGTTCAATAAGATAAAACTAATTTTTTGTGAATAATAACTTTTTTACTTTTATTTACCACAGTTAAAAGTAAATTGGGTAATTAAGGGTAAAAATGACGTTATTATTACCCTAACACATGTCCTAATTCTATTGTATAAGTGTAATTAGACCAGATTCATCCTTAAGAATAATTTATGACCATTTAGGTCCACATGGATTAGATTATGACATTTATTATTATTTAATTCAAAGAAAAGTTAAAAGAGATAGAATCAAAGTTTAATAAATAACACATTTTTAATATAGGGTTATACATAAGATAAATTAGACTATAAATATTAATTAGAAAGATAAAAATATTTCCTACATAATGAAATTTTATTTATAATTTTTAGACACAAAATAATATAACTCATTTATGACACAATGACGATGCAATAATTACCTTATTAATGAAATGTTAACATAATTGATGTTATAAATACCCAAATAAAAGAAATTTGAGACTTTTTATAAAATACAATAATTTTATAAGTTACTATAACATACTAGGGTTTTTTCAATGAATTTTGTTCAAATTAATACAACTGTTATGAATTTAATAAAAATAAAATACCAAATAATGTCAAAATTGACATAAAAGAGTTTTTAAAACAAATATTATATTATTTATTGTCATTATATTCCTAAAAATCTATGGTTCATCCAAAAGTCTTATATAATAATACTTATGACATTAATAAACCAATTTGGGATCTATTGGAAGTTTATAGTATGTTTATTATCCATATAGTGTAAGATTACAAGAAGACATGGTAAAAGTTAAATTATTTAACATAGAGTTAAATCTAAATGATAAGGTTAAAATGGTAACCTCAACTTGTCTGAAACCTATTGGTTGAGAGGATTTAGACCCATCCCCAACCTATCTTCTAAATAAGAAACCTTGGAGCCATTATAAACCGAATATTTATTTATTATAAAATAATATTTTAAGTTTTTCCTAAGGTGCCCCTCTCCTCCCTTATAAAAGGGCACCTCCTGCCTCCCCTCTTCACACAAATTTGAGCCTTCACGCTTGGCCAAACCCGGCCCATTTCAATTTTAAATATCTATAGTTAAATCATAGGGGTTATGGTCTTCTTTGAAGACCAACTATACCACCCTAAGAAGAAGTTTAAAAGAGGCACATCGATGAAGTGGTAATCTCTTCTACCGATTCTTTCATGTTTATTTATTCTTATACCTCCTCTTCTTTAGTGGTTTAATTATAAATTAATAAAATAAATATAACTAATATAATTATATTTTATTATAAATATGAAAAAACCCCATTTCACCTTCTATCCATCCCATGTAAAAAGAAATCACCGCACATGTGTATGTACAAAATACCATCTCCACGCCGTAGTGTAATATGTTTTTCCACCACCACCTTACTGGGATGGGTATAATTGTGTAAAGAATAACTATATATTGTTATTATAACATCATACTAATTCATAGATTTTATATAATCCACTACAATTCCATTCAATAATTTTGGGAATGATATCACTACTCATGCGTACGTACGGAATACCGTCTCCACGACGCGATGGCATTCATTCTCCATGTTAACCACTCAAGAATAATTATAAAGTATATATTATGAATAATAATGATATATATTACATAATAATGCTATTCTATTTATGTATATATAAATATATGTCATCTACATACATCTATTCAAGTCAATAAGTAATGGAAAACAACGTTCATGTGTACGTACGACCTACCGTCTCCATGAACGGTGTGTTTCATTTCATTTATCTATATATATATATATACTGAATATATATGATAAATAAATCCTGTTTTAAATTTTGTAAGTATGTCAATCATTATATAAGTAATAAAAATATCAAGAGCAACAAGTCCAAACACGTATGATAAATGAAACAATTTTACACAAAACGATGCTTTAACATGGAATTGAAAAAATAACTGGTAATATAAAATCATAAGTGAATCATATATGATATCTTAAATATTATTATGGTTCTATTAAAAGTTAATAATATGTTTAAACCCACTATATAGGAGTTTCAGACATGTACGGAAGAAATTGGACCTAAGGCAAGGGATAATTTTTCAATCTCATTTTTATCCGAGATTTCTTATACATAAGTATTTATTGTGGTTATATTTTGCATCCATGTCCATAAAAATGTTTCTCATATAGTGTTTAATATTCAACCACGTATTTTTAAAGTCATGTTTACCCCTCTTTGACTTTTACATTATGTTATGGGAAGAATCTTTCTTTTGTTTCCCATACGAGGTACTTTTTGACTTTTCCGGCCAAAGTACGAGAAGAATGTATTTTTAAATTATATGGCATGAATGGATTTTTATGATTTCATAGAGAATTATTTCCATGAAGCTTACATTACAAGTTTTAATGTTTTTTTTAATTAAATTCTTTTATTTTAAAATTTTATGACATGTTAATAAAGGAAAAATATTTTTAAAGTAGAAAGGATATTTTTTTCATGAATGGAGTTCAAGTGTTTTATCAAAATTACATTCCATATAAGATAATATATGGTTTTATTTATATCCCAATTTTTACATTAATTTGATTATGTTATGATGGAATTATTTTTGTGAAGTCCTTTTATGGATTATTTTATGATTGCATGATGTTTAAGAATCCCATTTTTATTACATGGGTTATGCTATGATGTATGATTTTGTGGAACACATAAGAATTGTTTAATTATGAGATGGCTGTGACCTATATATCCCACCAATGCATTGGGTAATGATTTATATCTCATGATATAGACATGGCTGAAACGGTAAGTTATTCCGGTTCAATGACATAGGACTGTAACGGATAGTGAACTCAATTCAGTAAGGAAATTTGTCCACTATGACGGTATTGGCAGCAATGCCTTGGCTACTATGGAAATCATACCATGTGCTCAATGGTTTTCCACAATTACATGTTTTATTTTATCATGAATAATGTTCCATTAAGATCTATGACTTATGTAATACCAATATTTATGTCATTGCTCAAGATTTCTAGGTTTTAAGTTCATGTTTTTATGTTGAAATATTTATGGATGGTTTTTAAGTTCTCCATGTTTACCCATACTGAGCATTTGAGCTCACCCTTTTTATGTTTTATTTTCCCTAGTATATAAAGAATGGTTTAGTTAAGAAAACAAAAGTGGAAGATCTTTATGGGAGATGTTGAAGATCTTTCAACATGATTACAAGATTATGTTCTGAGTTTCTAAGGATACTAAACTAATAAGATATTTGGGTGTCTGTTTTTTGTCATGTATTAAGTATTACAAAAAAGTAATGTAATGTATATGTATGTAATGTATGGGTCTTTATAGTTGGTATCATAGAAAAGGAGGTAGGAATGAATCCAATCATTGGGAACTCTCATGTGTGAGCATTGGACGAAGCATGGCTCTCCTCCCAAAGGCTTCATGAGGAAATGGCTGCCACTAGGGATGGTGGTGTGTCCCACCCAGGGTGTGTAGACACCTATGGAGTTCTCTGATAGGTATCAATTCTAATACACTGTAAATAAATCCAGACCTCTACAGTTGTTATTAGAGTCAAGGTTTAGTTATCCTTTGGAAACTAGGATCTGAAAACTTTAGTGATATCCCTAGAGATATTTTTAAGGTATGTATAGGGATTTACCTAAGGTTTAGTATAGGTATAGGTTACAGTCCTAGAATTATGTTGAAGATAATGAATAACCTTGGGTAAACCGAGGGTGTCATGGATTAAAGAATACGTGATAAGTTAGACATCCTATAAGTGACTTTTAATGATTATGTGGTTCCTTGTTATTTTAACTATTTCTTACACCATGGTTTTTGGTTTTAGTAAATGGAGGGAACTAGAAGGAATTGGGTAAACATTGAATCCAATGGACAAATTGGTGACAATGAGCAAAGAAATTGTGTAATTCCTAGAAAGAAAGATTTTGTGATTATGCCGAATCAGTCATCACGATATATGATTAACAAGGTGAACTTTAGTGGTATTCCTAATTCATCAAATAAGAGGAAGATGGACCTTAATTCATATTATCATGGTGAGGAGAATAGGGAAAGGAAGACTGAGATTTCTAAGGAATGGAATAAGAACCTTGATGAATACATCAAATGGAGGGGAAGATGTTATCTGTGTTTCAAGAAGGGTCATAGAGTGATAGACTATTATTGAGTTCAATGTCTTATCTGTAGAGAACATGGGGATTACCCAAATCAATGCCCTGACCTAAGAGGTTACTTCTAAATGATGGAAGGACTTATTCTATGACAATCATTGAAGAGGATGGATTGAAGTGTCTATGTATTGGTAATCAAGAATAATGTCGTTGAGGCACTTTTATTTTATATTGAAATATCTATGTATTGGTCCATTGTGGTTTCAAATAATTATATGGTACCGGTAACCATGAAAAGTGATTGAAATATTTTTGGAAAGAAGATGATATGCGCATAATGAAGGGATAAAGAGATAATGAAATGTCTGATAGTATTAATTAGATGATGACTGACATAAAGACAAAGTGATATCATGGTTTGAGAATATAAAAATTTTGGGATTTTGGTATGTGGAAAGAGTTAACATTTGACATCATTCATGTTTTCACTAAGGATCAATGGGTATTCATTTTTCAAGAGAATACATGATTAAGGTAGTCACATTTTTGGAATGTGGCCAACAAGATATATCATATTATAAATGATGTTATTCACATGCTCGGTAGATGACATTTCCAGTAATCATTTTCTTTATACTATGAGACTGGACAAATGTATTTTGGATAAGTCTAAAGATTGGAATGTATTATGTTGGACATCAGATAGTATTGTTTAATGCTTGAAATTTTTATGATATTATTTCTGTAATTTTATAACAGTGTAGTTTTAGAAAATGGACAATCTGCAGGATGAGAGATAACCCATCACATCGGACCGGGATGCGGGAATCAAACCCACAACTGATGTGAGACAGGCCTTTATCACCTACCACTGTCTTACATAAAGTACCTAGTTAGTAGAAATTAGTTTTATTTTATTAAGAAGTATGATAGTTGAAGTATAATTCCATTTTTGGAATCATATACAGTTAATATCACCGTAAGATGGTCTTATGTATATAAATTTTTATATCCTTATGTTTGAGACAGATGGAAAGACCTATCATTCTATCGCATGGTCTGCTAACACTACATGGAAGACAAATTCAACTTCATTTCTTTAAGAGATTAAGTGGAAATTATTCAAGACACAAACAACATGGATATTGTACCAAAATCATGTAAGTATTTATTTTTTTTATCCTTCAACATTTGGAAAATGATCCTGAAAACCAAAAATGTGGTCTTAAGTTCCCTCATATCAAATGAATCAGATGGTACCTTAGATCTTCACAAATTTACATCTTTGTGATTGTTGGGTTTTTCATAGCCATTTCCTCTACCACTCATCATCAGAAGTTGATGGATATATTTAACTTCCATAACCATATTTTCACCTATGTTATCCTATGTAGAAACCCAATAATGGGTTATTTTTGGTAACCATTATGTTTCTTACTTCACTTTTTAAAATTAAGTTTTAGTACTCCTTGTTAAGATGCGGGTTTATATGAAAGAAACTTTCAAGTAGTAAATGATTTATAACCTTGACGAATTTTGAGGGAGAAATTCATTTTAAGGGGGGTAGAACATAACACGCCGAGATTTTATGAGATATATTCTTTTTAATTTATTTGATGTATTCTATTGTTCACTACACCAATATTAGCTTGTACTGTACGCAACACCGTATTAGCTTGCAGTATACGCAACACTATTTTTGGCTCATGTTACACACAATTTCATGTTCGTTTTGTAGAAATTATTCTACCCAAAATTTAGTATAGATTTTGTTTAATGTATAAATGAAATAAGTTTTGATTATGTTTTATGCAACACCAAAGGGAACTTGCAATACATACAACCCTGAATTGGCTTTCATTACATGCAATCACGACCTTCCTCGATATCGTTTGTAGTATGTAATACCAGGTTTCACTAAATAATGATATGTTATTAAAATATAATATAAACTAGCTGTTATAAATAGTAATACCCAATTTTTGAAATTTTATAAATTTTATCTTTTAAAATGGACTTCATTTTTGGATTCGGAATATCGAAAATATCCTAGGGTGAATTTTTGGTATTTTTCTGAAAACTTTCAATTTTTGGTGAATAGTGAAAAACACTGAGTTATAGTTTAAAACCAAATTTTTATTTAGATAATTATTTAATTTATTTAAATTTATTTTAGGTCAAAATATATAAATAATACCTATATAAGTTCAATTTAATTAGTTGGATTCCTTTTATAATAATTTATATATATAAAAAGTTTATTGAACTTTTGACCGTCTTTCACCCACCTCCAAGGAGAATTTGAAAATTTAAATAAAAAATAATTTTACATCTTCTGTGAGTGGAATTTAAAAATCCGAGAGACATGGTTTATATCATTAAGTAAAATGTGGTTCAATAAGATAAAAATAATTTTTGGCAAATAGTAACTTTTTACTGTTATTTACCACAGTTAAAAGTAAATAGGGTAATTAAGGGAAAAATGATATTATTATTACCCTAACACATATCCTAATTCTATTGGATAAGTGCAATTCGACCAAAAACAACCTTAGGAATAATTTATGACCCTTTAGGTCCACTTGGATTAGATTAGGACATTTTTTATTATTTAATTCAAAGAAGAGTTAAAAGAGTTAAAATCAATGTTTAATAACTAAAATTTTTTTAATATAGGGTTATACATAAGAAAAATTAGACTACAAATATTCATTATAAAGATAAAAATATTTTCTACATAATGATATTTTATTTATAATTTTTAGACACTAAATAATGTAAGTAATTTATGACACAATGTTGATGCAGTAATTACCTTACTAATGAAATATAAACATAATTGATGTTATAAATACCCAAATAAATGTAATTTTAGACTAATTATTAATGAAAATAATTTTATAGGTTAATATAATATATTATAGTTAGTTATTTGAATTTTTTATTAAGTACTAATTCTTTAATGAATTTAACAAAAACAAAATACCAAATAGTCTCAAAATTGACATAAAAGTGTTTTTAAAACAAATATTATATTATTAATTGTCATTATATTCCTAATAATATATGTTTCGGAAAAAGGATTTATATAATAAGACATATGAAATTAATAAACTAATTGGGGTTCTATTGGAAGTTTATAGTAAGTTTATTAACCATATAGTGTAAGAATACAAGATGATAAGGTAAAAGTTAAATTATTTAACTTAGATTTAAATTTAAATGATAAGGTTAAAATGGTTACCTAAAAATTTCAAAAACCTATTTTTTGAGATTATTTCAACCCATCCCTACCCTATATTCTAAATAATCCACTTTGAAGCCATTATAAACTAAATATGACTTTGTTATAATATAATATTTTAAGTTTTTCCTAAGGTGCCCCTCTCCTCCCTTATAAAAGGGAACCTCATCCCTCTCCTCTTCTCACAAATTTTAGACATCAATATCAGAAAAACCCTTCCAATATATCTTCTCAATATCTCTAGTTAAATCATAGAGGTTCTGGTCATCTCAAAAGACAAACTCTAGTTCCCTAAGAGGATGTTTAAAAAAGGCACATTGAGGAAGATGTAATCTCTTCTACCGATTCTTTCAAGTTTATTTATTCTTATAACTCATATTCTTTAGATATTTCATTATAAAGTAATATAATAAGTATAAATAATATAATTATATGTTATTATAAATATTAAACAACCCCATTTCACCTTCTATACATCCTACGGAAAACGAAATCACCGTGCGTGTGTATGTTCGGAATACCGACTCCACACCGTAGTGTAATATGTTTTCCACCACCACCTTACTTGGATGGGTATAATGGTGTAAATAGAAACTATATATTGTTATTATAACATCATAATGATTTTTAGATATTATATAATCCACTTCAATTACATTCAATAATTATGGGAATGATATCACCGCTCGTGCGTATGTACGGATTACCGTCTCCACAACGCGATGGAATTCATTCTCCATGTTAACCACTCAAGAATAATTATAAAGTATATATGACAAATAATAATGATATATATGACATAATAATTCTACTGTATTTATGTATATATATATATATATGTCATCTACTTACTTCCATTCAAGTCAATAAGGAAAGGAAAACAGCGCTCATGCGTACATACGGCCTACCGTCTCCATGAACGGTGTGTTTCATTTCATTTATCTATATATATATACTGAATATATATGATATATAAATCATGTTTTAAATTCTTGATGTAATTAAATCATGATATAAGTAATAATAATATGAAGAACAACAAGTCCAAACACGTACGATAAATGAAACAATTTTACACAAAATGCTGCTTTCACATGGAATTGACAAAAGAACGGGTAATATAATGTCATAATTGAATCATATATGATATCATAAATATTATAATGGTTATGTTACAAGTTAATAATAAGTTTAAACCCAATATACAATAGTTTTGGACACATATAGAGTAAATAATACCTGAGTCAAGGGATAATTTTGCAATCTAATTTTTATCCGAGATTCCTTATACGTAAGTATTTACGGGGGTTATATTTTTCTTCCATGTCCATATAAATGTTTTTCATATAGTGTTTAATATTATTACATGTATTTTTAAATTCATGTCTAACCCTATTTGACTTTTACATTGTGTTATAGAAAGAATCTTTCTTTTGTTTACCAAACAAGGTACTTTTTGACTTTTCCGAACAAAGTACGAGAAGAATGTTTTTTTAAATTATAAAGCATGAATGGATTTTTATGGTTTCATAGAACATTGTTTCTATGAATATTCCTTTATATGTTTTAATGTTTATTTTTAATTAACTTGTTTTAGTTTAAAATTGCATGACATGTTAAGAAAGGAAAAATGATTTTGAATTAGAAAGGATATTTTCCTCAATAATGGAGTTCATGTGTTTTATCGAAATTATTTTCCATCTAAGAAAATATAGAGTTCGGTTTCTAACCCTATTTTTACATTAATTTGATTATGTTCTGACGAAATTATTTTTGTGAAGTCGTTTTATGGACTATGTCATGATTGCATGATGTTTAAGAATCCCATTTTTATTACATGGGTTATTCTATAATGTATGATTTTATATTTTGTGGCACACATAATAATGGTTTCATTATGAGTTGGGTGGGACCTATATATCCCTCTAATGAATTGGGTAAAGATTTATATCTCATGAGATAGACATGGCTGGAATGATAAGTTAATCTGGTTCAGTGATACATGTCTGGAATGAGGAGTGAACTCGATTTAGTAAGGGACTTTGTCCACTATAATGGTCTTGGCATCAATGCCTTGGCTCCAATAGAAATCATACTGTGTGCTTAATGGTTTTCCACAATTACATGTTTTATTTTATCATGATTAAAATTATTTTATGATATATGACTTATGTACTACCATGATTTATGTCATTGCTCAAGATTTTGATGTTTTATGTTCATGTTTTTACGTTCAAATGTTTATGGATTGTTTTTATGTTCTACATGTTTACCCTTAATGAGAATTTGAGCTCACACTTTTTTTGTTTTGTTTTCCCCAGGATATAAAGAATGGTTTTAGGTAAGAAAAAAAATTGGAAGATCTTTATGGGAGATGTTGAAGATCTTTCACCATGATTAGAAGATTATGTTCCGAGTTTCCAAAGACACTAAACTAATACTGTATTTGGGCATTTTTTATCATGTATTAAGTATTCCAAAAATGTATTGTAATGTCTATGTACGTCAAGTATGGGTCTCTATAGTTGATATTAGAGAAAAGGAGGTAGGAATGAATCCAATACTTGGGAACTCTCACGTGTGAGTGTTGGACGAGGCCTGGCTCTCCGCCCTTAGCCTTCATGAGGAAATGGCTGCCATTGGTGATGGTGGTGTGTCCCAACTAGGGGGTGTAGCTGACCATGGAGTGCTCTGATAGGTATCAATTTTATTTAACTGGAAATAAATCCAGACCGCTACAGTTGGTATTAGAGCAAAGGTTTAGTTAACCTTTGGAAACTAGGATCCGAAATATTTAGTGAGATCCCTGGAGATATTTCTAAGGTATGTCTAGGGATGTCCCTAAGGTTTAGTATAACTATAGGTTATAGTACTAGATTTATGATGATAATCATGAATAACCTAGGGTGAACCTATAGTTTTATGGATTAAAGAATGTCTGATAATTTAGACATCCCATAAGTGACTTTGTATGATTATGTGGTACCTTGTTATTTTAACTATTTCTTACACCATGGTTTTTGGTTTTAGTCAATGGAGGGAACCAGAAGGAATTGAGAAAACAATTATTCTAATGGAAAAATTTGTGACTATAAGAAATGAAATTTCATAATTCCTAGATAGAAAGATTTTGTGATTATACCGAATCAGTCACCGCGATATATGATTAACAAGGTGAACTTTAGTTGTATTCCTAATTCAAAAAATAAGAGGAAGATGGTCTTCTATGTATATTCATATGCTGAGGAGCATAGAGAAAGGAAGATTGAGATTAATAAAAAAGGGAATAATAATCATGATGAATAAATCAAATAGAGGGGAAGATGTTATCTGTGTGGAGAGAAGGGTCAGAGTGTGAAGGACTATTATGGAGTTCAATGTCTTATCTGTGGAGAACATGAGCATCACCCAATTTAATGCCCTGGCCTAAGAGGTTAACTCTAAATCAAGGAAAGACTAATTCCATGACTATAATTGAAGAGGATGGATTGAAGTTTTTACGTATTGGTATTCATGAATAATGTAGTTGAGGTAATTTTTGTTATATTGAAATATCTATGTATTGGTCCATTGTGGTTTTAAATAATTATATGGTACTGGTAACTATGAAAAGTAATTAAAATATTTTTGGAAATCAGATGATATGTTCATAATGAAGGGATAAAGGGATAATGACGTTTTTGATAGTATTAATGATCTCATGACTGATATAAGGACAAAGTGATATCATGGATTGAGTATATAGAAATTTTGGGATTTTGGTATGTGGAAAGAGTTAAATTTTGATAGAATTCATGTTTTCACTAAGGTTCAATGGGTATTAATTTTTCAAGAGAATACATCATTAAGGTATTAACATGTTTGGAATGTGACCCACAAGATATATCATATGATAAATGATGGTATTCACATTCTCGGTAGATGACATTTCAAGTAATCATTCATTTATACTATGAGATTAGATAGGTGTATTTTGGATAAGTCTAAATATTGGAATGTGTTATGTTGGACATCAGATAGTATTGTTTAAGGATAGAACTTTTTCCGATATTATTTTTGTAATGTTTTAATAGTGTAGTTTTAGAAAAAGGACATCCTGCAGGATGGGTGACAACCAATCTTGGCGAACATGGATGTGGGAATCGAACCCAGAACCGATGTGAGACCGACCTTTATCGCCTACCACTATC
The DNA here is from genome assembly GCA_963277665.1 of Viscum album. Lineage (NCBI taxonomy): Eukaryota > Viridiplantae > Streptophyta > Magnoliopsida > Santalales > Viscaceae > Viscum > Viscum album. The sequence continues at coordinate 72,526,487 of OY728154.1, forward strand.
CTACATGAAGTTCCTGGTTAGTAGAAATTAGTTTTATTTTATTAAGCTGTATGATAGTTGAACTATAAGTCCATTTTAGGAATCATATATGGTTAATCTCAACATAATATAGACTTATGTATATAACTTTTTCTAACCTTATGTTTGATACAGATGGAATGACCTATCATTATATCACATGATCTGCTAATACTTCAAGGAAGAAAAATTCAACTTCATTTCTTTTATGGATGAAGTGGAAATTGGTCAAGGCACAAACAATAGTGAGATTGTACCAAAATAAAGTAAGTATTTCTTTTAATTATTCTTCATTTGAGAAATGATCTTGAAAACAAAATATGTTGTCCAAGGTGCCCTCATATCTGATGAATCAGATGGTACCTTAGATCATCACATATTTATGTCTTTGTTATCGTTGAGTTTTTCATAGCCATGTCCTCTACCACTCTTCATTAGAAGTTGATGGTTATATTTCTCTTCTATATCCATATTTTCACCTATATTATCCTATGTGGAAACCCAGTAATGAGTTAATTTGGGTAACCATTATGTTTCTTACTTATCTTTTTAAAATTAAATTTTAGTATTCCTTTTTTACGATGTGGGTTTCTATGAAAGAAACTTTCTAGTAGTAAATGATTTATAACCTTGATGAATTTTGAGGGATAAATTCATTTTAAGGGGGGTAGAATGTAACACCCTGAGATTTTATGAGATATATTCTTTTTAATTTCTTTGATGTCTCCTATTGTACACTACACCAATATTAGCTTGTACTATACACAACACTATATTAGCTTGGAGTATATGAAACACTATTCTTGGCTTGTGTTGCACACAATTTCACATTCGTTTTGTAGAAATTATTCTACGCTACATTTAGAATAGATTTTGTTTAATGTATAAATGAAATAAGTTTTGATTATGTTATATGCAACACCAAAGGGATCTTGCAATACACGCAGCCCTAACTTGTCTTTCATTACACGCAATCATGACCTTTCTCGATAGTGTGTGTAGTACGCAATACCGAGTTTCACTATACAACGATATTTTTTTAAATTTTTATATAAACTAGCAGTTATAAATATTAATACCAACATTTTAAATTTTTATAGATTTTATCATTCAAAATGGACTTTATTTTTGGATTCGTAATATCAAAATTAGCCTAGGGTTAATTTTTGGTATTTTTCTGAAAACATTCAATTTTTGATTAATAGTGAAAAACACTGAGTTGTAGTTTAAAACTGAATTTTTATTTAGATAATTATTTTCATATTTAAATTTATTTTACGTAAAATTAGATACATAATACATATATAAGTTCAATACAATTCCTTGGAGTCATTTTATAATAAATTTAGATATATAAAAATTTTATTGAACTTTTGACTGTCTTTTACCCACCTCTTATGAGAATTTGCAAATTTACATAAAAAATAATTTTACCACTTTTCTGAGTGGAATTTCAAAAATCCAAGAGACATGGTTGATACCAGTAAGTAAAATGTGGTTCAATAAGATAATTTTTTGTGAATAGTAAATTTTTACTTTTATTTACCACGGTTAAAAGTAAATAGGGTAATTAAGGGTAAAAATGATATTATTATTACCATAAAATATGTCCTAATTCTTTTGGATAAGTGTAATTCGATAAAAAAATCCTTAGGAATAAAATATTAATATTTAGGTCAACTTGTATTAGATTAGGACGTTTATTATTATTTAAGTAAAAAAAGAGTCAAAAGAGTTAAAATAAAAGTTTAATAACTAAAACCTTTTTAATATAAGGTTATACATAAGATAAATTAGAGTATAAATATTCATTAGAAAGATAAAAAGATTTCATACAGAATGATATTTGATTTATAATTTTTAGACATTAAATAATTTAAGTCATTTATGACACAATGATGATGCAATAATTACCTTATTAATGAAATATTAACATATTTGATGTTATAAATACACAAATAATTAAAATTTGATACTTTTTATGAGTTAAACTAATTTTCTCGGTTAACATAACATATTAGGGTTAGTTAGATGAATTTTTTTTAAGTAATAATGCTTTTATGAATTTAATAAAAACCAAATACCAAATAGTGTCAAAATTGACGTAAAAGAGTTTTTTAAAAAAATATTTTATTATTAATTGTCATTATATTCCAAAAAATCTAAGGTTCTTCCAAAATACTTATATTATAATATATATGACATTAATAAACTAATTGGGGTTCTATTGGAAGTTTATAGTAATTTTATTTACTATATAGTGTAAGAATTCAAGAAAACACAGTAAAAGTTAAATTATTTAACTTATAGTTAAATCTAAATGATAAGGTTAAAATGGTAACCTAAACTTGTCTAAAACATATTGGTTGAGTGTATTGAGACCCATTATTATAATATATTCAAAGTAAGCCACTTTGGATCAATTATAACCCAAATATGACTTTATAATAAAATAATATTTTAAGGTTTTCCTAAGGTGCCCCTCTCCTCCCTTATAAAATGGCACCTCCTCCCTCTCCTCTTCCCAAAAATTTGAGACTTAAGGCTCAGCCAAAACCTAACCATTTCTCTTCTCAATATCTGTAGTTATATCACAGATGTTTTTGTCTTCACAATAGTTCAACGCTAGTGCCGTAAGAGGAAAATTAAAAGAGGCACGTCGTGGAAGAGGTAATCTCTTCTACCGATTCTTTCAAGTTTATTTCTTCTTATACTTACTCTTCTTTAGTTTTTTCCTTATAAATTAATAAAATAATTATAACTAATATAATGATAAGTTATTATAAATATTAAACAACCTAATTTCACCTTCTATCCATCCTACGAAAAATGAAATCACCGCTCGTGCGTACGTACGAAATACCGTCTCCACGCCGTGGTGTAATCTATTTTCCCACCACCACCTTACTTTGATGGGTATAATGGTGTAAATAATAAATATATATGGTTATTATAAAATCATAATGATTCTGAGATATTATATCATCCACTCCAATTCCATTCAATAATTATGGGAATGATATCACCGCTCGTGCGTACGTACGAATTACTGTCTCCACGACGCGATGACATTCATTATCCATGTTAACCATTCAAGAATAATTATAAAGTATATATGATGAATAATAATGATATATATTAAATAATAATTCTATTTTATTTATTTATATATATATATTTCATCTACTAACTTCCATTCAAGTCAATAAGGAATGGAAAACTGTGTTCGTACATACGTACGACCTACCATTTCAATGAACGGTGTGCTTCATTGAATCTATCTATCTATATATATAAACATAATATATATGATATATTAATAATGTTTTTCATTCTGTATGTAAATAAATCATGATATAAGTAATAATAATATCAACAACAACAAGTCCAAACATGTACGCTAAATGAAACAATTTTACAAAAAATGCTGCTTTAACATGGAATTGACAAAAGAACGGGTAATATAATGTCATAAGTGAATCATATGTTATATCATAAATATTATTATGGTTCTGTTACGTGTTAATAATATGTTTAAACCTACTATACAGGAGTTTCGGTCACATACAGAAGGAATTATATCTAAGGTCAGGGATAATTTTGCAATCACATATTTATCCGAGATTACTAATACGTAAGTATTTACTGGGGTTATATTTTTCATCCATGTATATAAAAATGTTTTAAATAAATTGTTTAATATTATTCCATGTATTTTTAAAGTCATGTTTACCCACCTTTTACTTTTACATTGTGTTATGGAAGGAATCTTTCTTTTGTTTACCATAAGAGGTACTTTTTGACTTTTCCAGCCAAAGTACGAGATGAATGTTTTTTTAAAATTATATGGCATGAATGGATTTTTATGATGTCATAGAACATTATTTTGATGAATCTTACATTACAAGTTTTAATGTTTATTTTTAATTAACTTCTTTTTGTTTAAAATTTTATGACATGTTACGAAAGGAAAAATGATTTTGATGTAGAAAGGATATTTTCCTCAAGAATGGAGTTCAAGTGTTTTATCAAAATTATTTTCCATCTATGATAATATAAGGTTATGTTTCTATCCCTATTTTTACATTAATTTTATTATGTTATGATGGAATTATCTTTTTGAAGTCTTTTTATGTATTATGTTATGATTTCATGTTCTTTAAGAATCCCATTTTTATAACATGGGTTATGCTATGATGTATGATATATGATTTTGTGGCACACATAAGAATGGTTTCATTATAAGATGGGTGGGACCTATATCTCCCTCCAATGCATTGGGTAAAGATTTATATCTCATGAGATAGACATGGCTGGAATGACAAGTTATTCTGGTTCGGTGATACAGGACTAGAACGAGGAGTGAACTCGATTCAGTAAAGGACTTTGTCCACTATGACGGTTTTGGCATGAATGCCTTGGCTACTATAGAAATCATACCATGTCCTTAATGGTTTTCCAAAATTACATGTTTTATTTTATCAGGATGAATGTTTAGTTATGATTTATGACTTATCTACCGCCATGATTTATGTTATTGCTCAATATTTTGATGTTTTTTGTTCATTTTTTTAAGTTCAAATGTTTATGGATTGTTTTTAAGTTCTCCATGTTTACCCTTACTGAGCATTTGATCTCACCCTTTTTATGTTTTGTTTTCCCCAGGATATAAAGAAAGGTTTTAGGTAAGAAAAAAATTGGATCATCTTTATGGTAGATGTTGAAGATCTTTCACCATGATTTGAAAATTATGTTCCGAGTTTCCAAATACACTAAACTAATACGGTCTTTGGGTGTCTATTTTTTGTCATGTATTAAGTATTATACAAAAGTAATGGAATGTCTATGTATGTCAATTATGGGTCTCTACATTCAAAACATAAAAAAAATGTACATCCTAATCCCAAATGCTTACCTCGACTATTATGATCATCCCTATCATCCCACACCTCTCACCTAAGGAGTTCTTAAGACTCATGGTTATCCCCATGTCTGTTTCTATATAATTCCCAAGGATGAAGTCAAATAGTAAATTCCATAAATTTAGACCATTATAAATCCCTTCAACCTACACAAAAATGTACATCCCATGTTAAACACAACTCAACTCACAAGACAAGGTCACTTAGAGTCCATTATGAAATTATAGGTGTCTCACTCCAATTGTAATTGAGCTACCTAACGTCTCTCAAAAACCAACTCATACATGTCACATTCTGTTCACTATTAAAAAGATTAACCCAATTTTTTCCCACAATTATATCCATAAACAACACTTATATATTTATTGAATCTGATCCCAAAGAATACACATGAAAACTATAAACAAACACACGTATGGTTAAGTATTAATGGGATTATCTACTATAAAAATGCAGATACCATACTAAATCCATGTTATACATCACCAACCAGGTTCAGGTCAAGAATTTCCCTATCCTCATGTATCTATATCACAACCCAATATATTCCACAATCAATTAATTACAAGAATTTAGAAATAATTATACATTGTAATTCTAATAGGAATAGTTATTGAAAACTCATCGAGTGGACTACCATGGATAAAACCACAAAATAATACATTCCAAAATACCATGGAATAAAGATGAACAACATATAAAAAAATAAAACATATAATATCTAATAATACATTAATTCCATGATAATTTGGTAAAAACACTAGAAAAAGCCATTGGGTGATATAGCTTCTATGAAATTGTATGAAGTGGGTGTCATTGTGCATATTTCAATGTCCAAAATCCAATACATCATGAATTCCCATAATAACCAAATTATTTTTTAATAATATATTTTATTTTTCACCAACTCCCTTACATAAAAATTTAAAATCCTAGGAGAACAATGGTAATAATAATAGTGGAATAAATTAGAGAAAAATATTGACTTGATTTGATGAAAAAATATTGATCTATTCAAGATTCATGGGATAAAAGGTGATAATGATAGGGAAAGTGGGTAGCTTCCTTTTTTACATTCATTTTCTTAAAGGTTGAGACCCCAAAATATTGGATAGATAATGGGTTTGGAAAATCCCTCTTTACCCCTCACTAAAAAATGACACCGAGACATGACATGTTCTTTGTCAACCAGAACATGGTACCTAGTTCTGCACCATACACATTGTACAACCCCACAAGCTGGCTGATGGGGCATAAGGTCCTAAGGGCCACTACTTAGGCCAATGGGTACCTTATGTGATATATAGTAGTGTTTTAGTTAAAAAACTTACCTATCTATACTCTGAACCCTCGATCCACATCCTCCACATGCTGAAACACTTTAATCACATCAAAAATACTATATTTGGATTCTCTTACTCTTTTAACATTGATATGAATATATGATATCAAAAATCATCTTTATCTATATCTTAAAATTCAAATTTCCTTTAACTTTTATAACTCATAATTGTTTAATTCATTTCAATAATCACCTCTAGTAATTTATTCCTCTACATGAGTAAAACACTTATTGATATATATTAACGTGGAATGCCATTCATTGATAAAGAGAAACAAATCACATTTAAATTGTTTAAGGTTGTAAAATAGGGATACGAGCTTGAGTATTTTATAATAATTAACATAAATGAAAATTATTATGGATATATTGGTGGTTAATGGATAGAATAAATTTTTTTTTATAGCGAATCATGTTGAGGATGTTATAAAAAACAAGAATTAAAAAAAGTGGAGATTATAACCACAAGGATGATACAAATGAATTAGATTATCTCTCAGGAGAAGTATTCCCAAATCTCATTCCTTAAATCATATAGACAACAAATAAAACAATAAAAACTTTACCTAATGATTCTTTATTGAAAGATAAGGCTTATTAGTGATCTGTAGTACTTATCATTCAAAAGAACAAGAACATCAACTTATTTAAGTTCTTTTAAAAATGAAATAATTTTATCACTTAGTGAATCCAACATATCAATGGTATAAACAATTATTTTTTCACACACAATTTTAGATGTTTGGAAACAATCAATCTGAGTAAGAAACTGCAAAAAAATGTTGATACCTCAAATGAAGGAAGTTATGAAGAATGAGGTATTTATATTATCGGACACTAGAAATGTCTACCACAAACATGGTAGTAAATTAGTAACTCATATATAATAATCCCAAATAATGTTTAAATTAAAGTAGTGAATTAAGATAATTATTTTATGTTTACCTGAATAATGATCTGTAGGAGAGTCACCATCGACTACTAAAATCCGAATTATGTGATAGAGAAAGACTACTCCCCTTTCCCAATTTATAATCAAATACATGAATGTTTAGTTGAGGATGAATATGATTTTTTTAATAGACACACTAGTTTCCACTAAAATCTCTTATAATATGAGAATCAATGAAAAATAATATTTTTATAGCACTTTAAAAAATTCAATTACCAACATACACCATTCAATTTGTTTTATTTACCCACCATACTTAAATAGAGAGTGGAGCATATATTAAATTTTATGGTAGAATAGTTTCACAAAGTATTAGTGGATGATTTATATATATATATTTGATCCTTTGATTCCTTTATGTAATACATTAATATAGTTTTGGAAATATGGTAATATATGTAGCTAGTGTGGAATTGGAAAAAGTTCTGTTTCATAGTGAATGATGGTATTGTGTTTTGAAACTAGATTTCAAAGGATGTAATAAAAATTGTTTTAACCAAAATCAAGGTTATTTTAAGGTCCCTAGAACTCTCTATGTTAAGATAAATATTAAGTATCTCTATTCATTTTTATATTTACTTACATTTTTTCATTGAAACTTTCCATATTTATAATCATCTCCCCAATATTTTAGAAAAAGAGGTAACATTTTTATTTTTTACAAGTCATAAGAAAGATATTTAAACACTAAATAAAAGTATATTAACTGGACCAATAATGGTTCCCCCATAATTTTAATAACCCATTGGAGAAAAATTTTGGTCGGAATAAATATTTTGTTGAATAATTTCATGGAAAAATAATGAAAATTATTTTATATCTAATATATATATTCAAGATAAACTCTTTTGGGGATGTAATTAAATCACACAACCACAATGAAATAATTATTTGTTGTCATTTATGATTTCAATAAGAATATACTCTATATTGTAAAATTTATGTTGATAGTATATACTAATCATGAAATTTTGATGAAATTAAATAAAATTAATGATACTGCACCCCCCGGATTCAACATATATTAATGATTTAGAATCTTAAAATTAAACTCCAGGATATAATTACCTCACTGATTATGAGATCAATATGTTGAGATATAAGATGAATTTCAAGATAAAAACTTTTTTAAGGTAGACTTGATAGAAAGACCATAGTTTATGAATATTACTATTTATTTTGTGTCTATTACTATATATAGATAATATACCTACTAGTGGAGTTTTCCTTTCATTACTAATGGGGAACATTATTTATAGGGAACTACAATCACATTTAATAAACATGAATATGGGTTAATCTATTGATGTGTGTCCAATATAGAATTTAAATACTTCTATAATTTTATTAGTTATAAAAATTAATTGAACACCATAGCTTAGAATGAATAGTGTAAAAATAATTAAAAGTTGGTTCTTTTAGCCCACACTTCACCAAGATAAAAGATTTTTTTTGGAATATTGTGATCTATACAGAGGAAATAGGAATATAGATAAAAGGAATAAAATTTTATTAAAGCCCATTTTTAATGTCAATGTATTTGATATATGGTTTATCTATTTCAGAACCCCATTTTAACATTTATTTAGTAAGACATACAACATAGTTTTTGTTAAATCTGTTTCAAAATAGTTTGAAGTGAATGAAAACCCTAACAACACAGTGAAGGTGGTGAAAAAGTTTTTATATAAGATTATTATTTCAAGGATTGTTGTTTTGAATCTATTAATTAGTGATCATGGGACTCATTTTGAAAAACAATTTATTGTTGATTGGGCTAGAGAATTATGTGGTATACTATATCAACGAATTTTATACCACCTACAATAACATATATAGGTGATGCTCATAAAAAATAAAATAAACATGATTTTTTAGCATACTGTCATTTCTAGTTTAAATGTCAAGTCAAAAAAGATTGATGACACTATATAGGGTTATAAAATATATTATTAAATATAGTTAGTGTAACACCCAAATGTTTGTATGAAATATTTTCTTAAAATAACATTTATTATTTAGTAGCATTATTTTCATGAAATAATGAGTTTAAATGAACCATGATACACCCTTATTATAAAATTACCATTATATCCTAGTCATTATGTTAGTGGGAATAATTATAACTAACTTATGAATACACATTATGAAGTCATTGGATATCAATTATTTATTAAAAATATGAATATGTATTTTTTTATGAGTTAATTAATTTTGGTAATGAAATTGATGAGATATATATTTGTTATATAATTAATTAAATATTTTTTATATTTATGCAATGGATATTTCAGTCATAGGGTTTGAATAAAACCATATTTGATGTATAAAAACATATTTTTAATAGTTAATTTTACACCTTTGAATGAAGAACCCATTTTAAATTAATAAATGGACACATTAGTAATTTTTAAATGAAAAAATAAACATATTATATTAATTCAAGATATAAAAATTTACTTTGGATGAATTTTGGATATTTTTCGGATAATTTTCATGTGTTGATGAATAGTAAAAGTGTGCTAAATTTTAAATGAAACTATCATTTTTTCATTGAAATAATTTATATGGATAAATTATATTATTTAATGCTTTGAAATTATAAATAGAATATAATTTTACCATTTAATATAATTTAGGTCATTAGAATTAATTTTACATTAAATTTAGTTGAAAAAACATTTCAATATTTTTTAATACTTTATCTTTTAAAACCCGTTCTCTCATTTCAACAATAGGATTAATTTTAAATTAATTACTACAACATATGTGATCTGAATTTTGAAAAAATTATTCCATATTTTGAATAAGTGGGTCCATATTATTTATATATCTTAATTTTATTTTTGGAAAATTTGAATAGTAACTTCGGTAAATTTTATTAAATGGTAAAAGGGTAAATCATGTAATTAAAGATAAAAGTAATATTATAAAATTACCCTAGCAAATATATTAATATATTTCGATGATTATAGTTTTCCCTAAAACATAATTTGGTAGAAGTGGTATTGATTTGAACCCATATAGATGAGATTAGGACATTTAATTTATTTTATTTTAAAAAAGTGAAATATATCTCACTTAAACATTAATAATTAATCAATTTTTAATGTCAAGTTATAAAGAAGATAAATTTGATTATAAATACTAATTATAAATATTTTTTTATTATTAGGAACGTTTATTTGAAATTGTAAGTAAATTTCTAATTTTCTTAAAGATGTATACTTGGATGGTCAAAAAATTAATTAATCAATGATAAATCCATAATTTTTTTATTGAAATACTAATAAAATTAAAAATGCCCAAGCACTTGACCAACCCTTACAGGTCGAGTATATATCGCCCATATGCATACAAGAGTTGACTTATTGACCATTTTGGGGCTTATAGAAGATATTATGACACTTATATAAATTTATAAAAAGTGAAGATACATTTGTCACATTCATGTTTTAAAAGATTATAGAATTTTTAATGTTGGATTTTTCAGAATGTAAATTAAAATAAAAGTATAATTATAAAATTTTATGGATTTATCATCATCATATTATTTTATTTTTAATATTAATTCAACAAATACATATATTAAATAATTACAGAAAATTGAGTTAGTAATTATTTTATTAATGAAGAGATCAAATAAATGTTATTAAAAATATTTTAATAAATATAATTTGGGATAATTTTTTTAGAATAAATTTTAAAGATTACCTTGACCCCATAGGGATATAATATAATATTTGGATAGGGGTTCACTTCTTAAATTTCTCTTTTTAAAAATTCATAAAATAAATAGAGCTAAAATTGAAAATATTGATATTGTGTTAAAATAAGGATTTCTTAAATTATTTAAAAATCCAAAAACTTTTTTAGAAATATTAAAAAATTACGATATAATCTAAAATGTTTTAAAGTATTCATTTATTCTCTAATTGACTTCAAATAAGTAAATATTTAACCTTTTTAATAGAGAAATATTTGTTAACCTAGTTAAAAGTTTAATAGAATAAATATGTGTTAAATAAAATGATAATTGTTAAATTGACACACAAATTTGTCTAGAATTTATTGTTTGATGATATTAACACTCTATCTCACCTAATATTTTAAATTAGGTAATTTTGGAGGTTTTTTTGTGGACTTTCAATTTATTATAAATTAAAAGTTTTGAGGTTTCCAAAAGTGCTCCTCACCTCATTTATTAAAGGGAACTTCCTCCCTCAACTCTTCACTTAATTTTAAGTCTTTAAGATCGACCATCCTCTACCCATTTACCTTTTCAACATCACTATAAACATTTTAGATGTATAGTTTATCTTTAAATACCATCTCTAGTGCTATAATAGAAAATTTATAGGAGACACATCGAGGATGAGGAGGTTCGGATACATACAAAACATATCAAACCTAAGGTAAGGGATAAATTTTCAAATCTTGTTTTTATCAAATACTATTTATTCATAAATATTTACTCGAGTATATTTACCAACCATGTACATGTTTCGTAAATATGAATTTGAAAATATTATTTATATCCTTCTATAATTGTTTAAAGTTAATTTTACCCATTAGTGAATTTTTACTAAATGTTAAGAATGTAATATTTTGTCATTTTTGGTATAAGGCACTTTTTGACTTTTCTGAAAAAAGTATGAGAAGACTATTTTTTTCACCTCTATGGAATGAATATTTTTTTTACTTTCATAATTTCTTATTTCTATGATGCTTCTCCAAAACTTTTACAAGGTTATTTTCAAATAAAATGATTTATTCTAAAATTGTGTGGTATTTTAAATAAGGAAAAGGTTTTTGATGAAGAAATGATATTTTTTTAGGAATTAAGCTCATGTGATTTCTCAAAATTATTTTAGATTTATGATGACATAGGGTTATGTTTATATAACTATTATTAATTTTATTTTATTGTTTTTATGATGGAATTACTTTCATGAAATCCATTTATCTTATATAAATTATTTTATGATGGAATGATGTTTAAGAAACACATTATTTTGTTCCTAGGGTTATGCTATGGTGGATGGTTTATATTTTGTGGAACATGTAAGAATAATTTCATTATGATGTGGGTGGGTTCTATATCTCCCTAAAATTAATTGGGTAAATATTAATATCTCATGAGTTAGACATGAATTAAACTGAAATTAAATCAGACTCAGTAATACAGGATTAGAACGAGGAGTGAACTCATTTTAGTAATGGAATTTTTCCTCTATGATGGCCTTGGAAATGATCCAGGACTAATATTAAATGATTTTCTATGTTTATTTTGTTATTCCATGAAATTTCATGTCTTATGTCATGACTATTGTGATTACATATCAATTTTATTATTTATCCCCTCACATGATATTATGATCATTTATATGTACGATATGATTTTCAAATGTTATGTTCTTATGAGTATGATATAATTGATATTTACCTTTTTTACCCTAACTAAGCATATAAGCTCACTCATTTATATGTTTCCTTTCCCCAGGTCATGTATAAGGTTATTGAGTAAGATATGTAGAACGTGATTCTAGTTATGAAGAAATAAGTGGGATACAATGTAGACGATTTTTAAAGCAGTTGTTTATTTTTTCAAGTTTCTAAAGACAATAAACCTATATGGTCCTAGAGTTGTTTTTTATTGTGTTATGTAATAAATATTATTCTATATTTTAGTAAAATATATATGTAATTTATTGGTCTTTATAGTTAGTTATATCACAATTTCATTTATAGTATGGGAAACCATATGATAATTTGTTCGAGATAGCCCACATGAATTATTAGGTTATTATGGTTTTCAATTAGAGAGTGGATAAAATTGGAAATAATATCATGTTGGTAATTGATGAGCTAGAATATATCTAAAGGGAATAGTTTACTAATGATACAATTTATAAGTACAAAATAAATAAGTGACCGAATTCACCCTTTCAGAGGAAGGAGAAACACTTCGGGAGGGGGATGTACTTTATTTTAACCCATATTTATGTTTATTTTAAAAAAAATATCAACTCCAGAGAGCTAGGTCCTTTCATGGATGTTTGACTTTGACATCATAAAGTGGTAGTGATTCAAATAAATGTGGTTCCTTCATTAAACGTAACAAAACAATGTCTAAAGTACAATAATATCAATTTTCAAGTTCAGTGTGACCTTTTATTGAAGACTAATTATAGAAGATCAAATATATAATGTTATAAAATTTAGATAAATTACTTACTATGAGGAAACCCATGTTTGGTTTTTGGTTTTCGAACTTATATAACTTCATCATAGAAAACCCATGTTTGAAATCTTAGGAAATATTCTTTCATTATTAGTGAAAGCTCTAAGAATACATCAAAACATCTTCAAATTCACTATCAATACAGTATTTTTTGAGATAAAATATCATATAGATATAATATATACATTATATATAAATGGTTAAATAAATTATGTGAATATTATGGAGGAAAAAATCATAATGTAATTCATTTTCATTAAACTATAATAAGTTTTCCAGCATTATCCAATGACTAATTCACAGAGTTTTTTAATAAACTCTACCAAAAAATTCTCTGAGAAGGAATAGATCTGAATTTTTATTCCAATGAAAATTATGGGATCATATTATAGTGTGATGATGAGGCTAAATTGATTATCCTAACCTAATGAAAACCATGAATATGTACTAGGTATTGATACCATTATAATGGGAGAACTAAAGTTCATATGTCTAAAATAAATAATTAAACTAAAATATAAATAATGATCTGTAAGTAATAAAACTAGTTAAACGAAGTCATGAGATACAAATTATAACTCAATTCAACCAGGGAATAAAATTAAATTTACTAAAGGCATAATCAAAATATCTCATTATTACACAATGATTAGTCTAAGAGGTGAAACCTACATCCAAAGCATTCAAAATTCAAATCAACACCTCACATATGCCGAGATATTCAGTATCTATAATTTAATTGATTTATAGGTACTAAATTTTAAAAAAACTATCAAGAAATTTTTTTTCATGAATGTAAATGCTGAATGGTGATTTTTTTATCAGTGAAAGAGTTGAAAATATTACTGTTTTCATGAAAATTTAGGGTATAAAAAATCACAATTCACCATAATGACAAGTTATCCTCTAGAAATACTGGTTCAAAACCATAGTTATGTCATGATAGTTTCTATGAGAATATGAGACAATATTTATCCTTTTGAAAACCTACCCTAACAAAAATTATTTCCATGATTCATATCAATACATTAATAGTTATTATCCTTTCCTACATTTATTTTCATTCACCACTGGAATGATTCAACCCCAAATGTCCCCTATTTCATTAAAATTATGCTATTTTACCCATTTTCCACTCTAAATAATTTCATGACACTAAAATTTTATATAAAGTATATATTTGCTATGTTTTTTTAATTATAAAAGTAATCATTGAAACTTTTAAAAAAATTACTTTCCTAGACAGACTTAAAACAATTTGAACTTATGTCTGAAAGATGTAGATTGTTATTTTTTTAGAAAGTGTATTTAATTGATTCTATTCAACACTATTACTGATAAATTCTACATATTTAATATTTATAAATATGTTTATATTATTAATTAATTATTGGTTTATTCACTATCAATCATGATTTTGAAGTCACCTTAATGTATAATGAATTGAGAGTATAATTATTAGTATTTAATTAAGGATTTATTTCCCTTGTGAATTATTTTTTGGTTTTGAATAAAATTTAATTATTTAAGGAAAATATAAATAGAGTAGGAATACTAATAATGTAAATTGGGATATTTTTATGAAAATACGCTTGATAATTATTTTGATTTTATGGTTAGGTATTAATGCATAATAGTTTATGTATGTTTTATTGGTTATTAATAATTGAAACTATGAGGATAAAATTGATTGAAATTAGTCCAATAGATATAAATTAATTTAAAAATAAGAATATAGAAACTTAAATTTTCATTACCTGACTATTATATAATTTTTATGATTAATAACATAACATTAATATGTAATATCTTGAGAAAATAAGGTTTATACATCACATATGAAAAACAAAAATAAATATTATTTATATCCTTCTTTTTTATCCTCTAAAAATATCTCACCATCTCTTAAGGACATGTAATTCAATATAGATATACATCAATGACATGGGTGAGATAAAATCCATGTAAGGGGAGGGATAACATATAAAAAATAAGAGGCATGAATCAATAATACATGAGCGAGAATAATTGTTGGAATCATGTAAAATGCATGGGTGGATAATTATATGAATGGGGGAATCATTTTAAATAGGTATTAAATGTCGAATATTAAAAAACATGAAACATAAAAACATAGTTTTCAAATACCATACCTTGTTTTTAACAAATCTAGCATCATGTCCACAAATAACATATTCTCATAAATTGTAACATCATAATTATAAACCAAGATAGCATCCTATTATTGTATAATAAACATAATCTCATGATATGTATCAAATTAAAAAATGAATTTGGGGGATATATAATATCTTTCCAACCCATCACATCAAAAATGATAATAATAATGAATGCTACATAGAAATAGAATAATAATTACAATGAAAAAACCCAAATAAAGGAATGGGTTTAATGTATTGTTTTTAAATAATACACTAATGAATAAACTTACAGAATCCAAAATTATTAAGTGAAATCATAATTTTTTATAAAATATTATAATTATTGATTGGATAACAAAAAAGTCAAGAAGTGTCAATGAGATATTTTTAGAAATTAATGTCTATTTGATAAAACATTATAAGTGTCTTAGAAAACATTCTAACAGGGTAAAAACATTTATATCCATAGAAATAAAAGGGAAAGAATAAAGAAATGGAATTTAAAGGACAAAATAGGAAAATAAATACTAGAAATAATTTATAAATATGTGATAACTCAATAATAAAGAGTTGGGTTTGAAAATATCAATGGATTAAATCCTAATTTATTTCCTCACTTTTCATAGCCTTTATAATAAACATAAGTTTACTAAAACATGGAACCATAAGTGATTTTTTTTTCATTTTATTCACTCTTGATCAATTATAATATTTTTTTTATTGATCCTAATTATTAATGATGAATTGTTTTGATATCATAATTTACATTAAATATCCCGTCTTTCATCGATTTAAGGATTTATATTTATTGGTAACTATACATTACTATGATTTAATTAAAAGTCTTATAAAGAAACATATTTATATATTATAAACAATTAATTTATTCTTCCATAATGGTTGTGATAATTAGATAGTTTTAAACATATTCATGTAATGTTAATCGACTGTTGACCAGATACTATGAAAAGAGGGGAAAAGAGATATTTTAATTATAAATACATCATAAATATAATCATTATAGTAGGTAAAAATAATTATTATAAAGTTAAATTAAAAATCAATAAATATTATAAGATTTTATTTCAAAAATAATAGATATAAAGTGGAATTGAAGAGGAAAATGGAAAGAACAGTTGATGAAAAATTACGTTCTCCTCAATGCTGCTTCCTTTATATGACACTGGACTCTTTGAATTAATTATGTTTGGTGACTCTAGAACCTCAAAAAGGATTTTAAGGGTATTTATAGATATAATTTTGGAGTAAATTTGTATTTTTTAATTTTTAGTTATGTGATTATTGAAGGTAGGGGTGAGGGGTTATTTTTACGTGAGGAGAGGGGCACTATAAGGATAAAATATTGAATAAATTATTATATCTAAAGAAAGCCATTAAATAATAATATTTTCAATATCATGAATTATATTTGAATAAAATAACATAATTTTAGGACTTTTAATCTCTTCATAATTACAATTTTTTTAACTTAATCAAATTAAAATGAGAAAACTGAAAAAAATTGTCTATTTAAAGAGAACATAAGAAATTTAGACATTGGAAATTAATTTTTAGGATAGGGAATTATTCTTATTATCTGAGAATGACTCATTTATTGTAATAAATTGATTTTAAGACAATATATTCAATAAAAAATATGTTAAATTCTTTTTTAATCATTATTATTTCATAAAACATGCAATATTTGAAAAATTGTATTTTTACTATTCATGTACACATTGATGTTTGTCTAAAAATTATAAAAAATTAACCATTAACAAATTTCAATGATATGATTCTTTAGATGATATTAATTTTATAAAAATAATTTTGTAGCATAGGTAATTTTAATTTTAATCATATAAATTTTAATTTTTTTAATTACATTGAAAACCAATTTATTAAAAAAATGTTTTAAAATTATTTTAGTTTTTAAACATAGTATTTATTTTATGGAATTAAAATATTTTATATTTTATTTAATTAGTGATGAAAAATATTATTTATGTTTTATTTTTTATTTTTAGGTTAGATTACATTTCTAACTGATACATTTCTATTTCTATCTATTAGGTTATTATTCCAACAATCACAATACAATTCCAGTAGTCATATTACCTCCAATAAATATCTTTATATTAATTTATATTTCATTAAATACAATTATTTCCAAAATTATATATTTTTATTTTCTAGAACTTCTATTGGTTAACTGATATTTTGTTTCTTTTCCAAAGTGTTGTTCATGAGAGCAATGATTCTAAGAGATCCCATTTATCCAAATTTTCCCATTCTAGTTTTTTGATTATCTATTTTTCCCATTTTAGTATTTTTATTATTCATTGGTTTAGCTATTGACTAATGTGATAATATCAATTAATTAAATAAAGTTTTTTTAATTTTTCTATGTTCTTTATGTGTATAATAATGTATAATATAATATAACAAACATTTATTTAAGAAAAAATATCATTATTAAAATCTGGGTTATTAAATTCTTTACCCCTATAGAAATTTAATCCTTGATATTTCAATTAATATTCCTTGTTTGAGAATACATGCAGGTACTTCTATTTCATTTTTTCCTTTGGTTCCCATGTTATTACTTCATATTTATCATTCCTCCATAACACATTTACAAGGTGAGTTATCTTTTTGCATATAACATTGTCTCTATGGTCCATGATCTTCACTAACTTATCCTCATAAAATAAGTCATGTTTTAGTTCTATGACCTCTAAATTCAGTACATGTGATGGATTGTCTATGTAATTTATTAGGAGATATATGTGAAACAAATCATGAACTTGAGCTATACTTGGTCAAAGTTCCAGAGGATATGACACTAATCATATAAAATAAATGAAATAAAACGGGATGATGTATCTAAGGATAAGAATTCCATTTATTCCAAAATTCATGAATATACACAATGATAATTTTCAATAGTAAACAATATTTGTAACATCAAACTCAAATCCCCTTATATGGTTTTCAACATATCTCTTCATTCTACTCAAGTAATATTTTCTATTCTTATGAATGGATTGAACTATAGTTCTTATTCCTTGTATAAAATCAAGTTTAATGAGATTCTATTCACCAAATCCATCCTAAAATATATTAGTTCTACATTTATTCCCATATATAACTTCATATGGGGACATTTGAATTCTCATGAGGAAGTTATTATTGTATGATAACTTAACCAATATGAGCCATTTATTCCATCATTCTTCAAATACCACTGATATTTCTCTAAGTGTATCCACGAATTTTTGAATGTTCCTTTTTATATTGGTGATTAGTTTTGGACATGATAGGACATACAAAAATTCAATTATAAATTCAGGTCATGTTGGATAATTCTCAACAATTTTGAGGTAAACCATGGATCACAATCAAAGAAGATAGAAATTAGTACCCCATGTAGCCTCACAAATTCTTTTATGTATATCTTAGAAACTTCATTAAGTGAGAAAAATTACTTAATAGTGATTAAGTGACAAGTATTTATGAGTCGATCAACCACAAACCATATTACATTTCATCATTTGGGTTTTATAGGGAGACAAATGACAATGTATATAGTGATGTTATCCCATTTACATGCAGGTATAGGAAATGGTATCATCATTCCCTTAAAACTTTGTCAATCTTCATTAGAATTATAATATTATAAGTACATTGAGGTGTACTGAAAAATAATATTTTTCATGTTTCCTCACCAAAAGTGCCCTCAAATTTCACTAAACATCTTTTTATTTCGAGGATTGATAGAGAAAGATGATCTTCAAGCATTACGAAATTTATCTTTCATTATCTCATGCGATAAAGGAACAAAAATTCTATTTAGAAATTGAATGAAACAATCTTCATTGATGTGGAAATCCTGATGCTTCCATTCATTTACTAGTTTCTCTAATTTTGAATATCTAGATCATCCATTTATTTATCCTAGATGTTCTCCTGGATAGATAATTGGGAAATCAATTAGAAAAGTTGGTATGTATTCCCTAACATTATCCATGAAGATAGGGTCATTATCAAATCTTCAAGATGAATAGTACAACATGTTCATTTTTAATTTGAGTATAAACATTCTTATTCACCTTTATAAGAGATAGTGAATTGATAAATCATAGTATTGGAATATCTCTTACCATATTAATTAATGCATGTTGATATCCTTATAGGAGAATTTATAGATTAGACTCTTAGGATATATATACAAGACACACATCACACTATATAGGTTGTGCTTCCATGTATTCAAAGTAAAGATAACATATACTAACTTCAAATCATGCATTAGGTTGTTCTAGTCAAGTATATTCTACAGTCATGAGATATAGACTTTAAATTTAATATTCTTCTTGAGTAAAAAACCTAAACCATTATTTGAGTCAACAATTTATATCCTAAAACCTTCGCAACTTGATGGTAATGTAATTATATTTATGATGATTAGCCTATTACTTATCTCTTTATATCATTTCTCACATTATTACCTTTAGAAATACTTTATCCCATTCCAGTTAAACTTAGTTATTTGGATAAGAAATTGTGATAAATTTCATAGAAATCACTGGGTAAGTACCCAAATGTCCTAAACAAGTACATATTTCCATGAAACTTATGGTTCTAATCCATTCTTAAATTTTCTTTTTCATTGATGGTTAAAAAAAATTACTTTACTTGTAATTATGTTCCCCAATAATGTGAGTTATTACATCCTTATGTCTCACATGATAAACATAACATAACTTTTATCCTTTCCAAATATCTCTAAGACATTATATAGATTCTATTCATGATAATCCATTATCTTTATATCATTAATAAATGTCTCAAAAAATGTATTGATATAGTCCCTAAAGACTATATTCATCAAATCTGTGAAGATTCTTGTGGGACTAGTATGTCCAAAGGGTATGAATAAGAAGTCATAATGTACATACATTATATGAAAGGTTGTCCTGTGAATGTATTTCTTATTTTTTAGTGTCCATGATATATATAATAAATATCAACCTATGGTACATACTAAGAACCTTGAAGTTTATCAAAAAAGTCATCAGCCCCTGGAATATGATACTTGTTCTCTATGATGATCTTATTAATCTCATAATAATTGATGTAAAACTATATTTATCCATCCATTTTCTTGAAAAATAGAACGAGTTCATACCAAAGTGATACACGAGGGAATATGAACCATTTATCCAAATAGTCATCAAGGTACTTCTCAAAATACTCTATTTCTTTTAGGGCCATCCTGTTAGTGTATTTGGAGATAGTAGTGGGATCAAAAATATGATCTACTGATAACACTACCTCCCGATCTAGGGAAGTATAGGTAAATCTTTAAGAAATACATTAGTATATCCCTTCATAGGAGTAATTCACTAAAGTTAGACACTTTCCTTTTACACAAACATTTGTGTAAGATTTAATTCTTTCTTGGGTATCAATACCCACACTATTGAAGGATTTTTCCAAAGGTTATTGATGGTCTTCCCTGAATTTGTAAAGGAGAATGGTATGGTTTAAAATATAGAAATATATTTCCATTTCCCAATTGTGGATGTCAGTTATATATAATGATATCCAATCCACACCCAGTATTGCATCAAATTCCTCTGAGGGGTGGATAATGATATTTACTAGAAGTATCTTCCTAGTGATTCTAACATGATAAGATTACAACATTTCAGTTTCATTTATCAAAACACTAAGTGTTTTTATATAAATATATTCATAATGTTATTGGGGTTGTTATTAAAAAGTTCATGAAATATTATATAATAAAAATGAATGCATATAACCTCAATCAAATAAAAATTTCATTATTCTTGAGTAATTATGAATTTGACTGTATATTAAATAATTTTCATGTTCCACCTCAGTGATTGTTATAGAATAAGATATCACTTTCTCCATCACCTTTGGTGGTTTGTGGATTTGTTTATCCTCTATGTCCTATGGTTTTGTGAATTTTCTTGCTTGGTTCCCTTACTCATTACAGTTGAAGCATTGAACTATGGGTGGTTCTTTGGGAGGTGTATTCCTTCCCTCCATCATGTTGTCCGAATTCTTCATATCTTTTCAACATTTCTGATATTATTTTCCATATCTCCAATACATAAATAATATTATGATCCTTTTGGGGAAATTCCAAATATCATTCTTCATACATCATTGAAATGTGTGCGATAAGATCATTTTACCTCCATTTTCATTCAGTCCCCCATCTTGAAAATCCATTATCCTATTCTTATCTCCATGTACATGAGACTACTCTACAAAAATTATCAATACGTTGAGAGAATAAAAATATACATCTTCATAATTGTGGAATTATCTAATAGATTTATCCCTTTTAATAATTGGTTTTAAAAAACAAAGTAATATATCTATTATTCTATCATTGATGATAATAAACTGAAGGTGTATCTAGCAAGCCTTGTGTAATTTTCATCATATATTATGACGGATTAATCCTCCTTTTTTATAAGTTCAAGGAATTGGATCTCCATATTTTTATCAATATTTCAAGGGAAATACATATTAAAAAATATATTATTAAATTCTTTATACTCTATTCTATACATTTCATCCTTTGGTTTTAAATTCTTTATGAATTCCCACTATTAAAAAAACATCTTAATTTAAATGATAAAATGTAAGAGTAAATTTATCAATCTCATAATAGTAGATAACATAAAATATATTTTCCATTGATTTAACCCATGATTATATGACCAGTGGATTGGAATGCACACAATGTTTTAGTGCTTGTTTCTGTATAAAGGGATTGATGCCATGTTTTTCCTTCTTGGGTGAAGGTGGATGTTTCACATAGTTTTGTTTATTATTCAAAGCTTCAAAAATAGAGGTAAGAATCACCATGATGTTTTTTAATTCACCTCCCATTATGCAGGGAATGTCATTTGGATGATATATACATTGTCCCCCATATGGGTTATTGGTCTAGAGTCTCGTAGTTCCAGCGATTTTGAAAAATATAAAAGGTTTTAACAAACACGCATCAATAATGTATAAGTAATTTATTTTAGAATGTAAAAAAATTATGGAGTCAAATACTTTGGGATCCTAATGATTATCATAAACTTATTCTAAAACTATGAATATAAGATCATGTATTTGAGTAATGTTGTAACTTTAAAAGAAATAATTACATCAGCTATATATAATTAAAAATGTTTTGTATAGAATTTATAATTAACATAATAAAACATCCCAGGAGTGTCAATCCATATGTTAATTAAGTCCTCTTTATCAGTAACTAGATGATGATAATTCTAATACCCAATCTTCCCATTTTGAGGTCATTACCCTAAGTATATCAATGCTAGAGGCATATCCACATGCAACAGCTAGATAGGGATTTCATTTCATAGAAATCTTGGTATTGTCTACATTACCAAAACTTCTCAATTTTTAATTATATATAGACTTATCTTTATAGTTTTCACTAATGTTTTATAATCCAAATTTTTAAATTATCTAAACCATGATCTGATAAAAATTATAGTTGACCAAATTTTTCCTACAAGACTATTATATCATTTTTATGATGCAAAACATAATATTAATACATACAAGGATAATAAGTTTAATATCTTTGGAAAATTATATTCGTACATCACTTTTACATAATAAAAAACAATAATTATTTAGATCCTTATAATTTATCTTCATAAATTATCTCATCCCCTATTTAGTACATGTCTTCATAGAGGATATACATCATAGAAAGGTGTAAGATAAAATTATAGTAAGGGGAGGTATAACATATAATGAATACGAGACATGAATAAATAGTACATGGGTGAGCATAATATTCATAATAATATCTTAATAATGGGATTAATATCATAATCATGACAGAATCATTTGAAATATTCATGGAATGTGGTCTATGAAAAAATGATACATCATAACGTAGTGGTTAAATTCCATTAATAGTTGTGAACAAAGCTGACATTATGTTCATGCATAACTTTTTCGTATACATCATAAAATCCTAATTTTGAAAAAATATAGAAACATGTGAATGAATAATACACATAATCACATGAGATTTATCACATTTCCCAAAGAATAATATTTCTATATAATTTTTGGTATAGAATATCTGAATATTTTTTAAAATAACATTATATTCAATAGTGTATACAACATGAAACACCGAGCTTAAAAAATTATAAAATATTGACATTTAAATGTTGTAGTTATAACCTAGACCTTAAAATAGGGGATACTAATATGATTACCTGTATTATTAAAAAAAATATTTTTCACACTAAACATAAATGCATCGACTAATTCCTATAAAATGAGAACATAATGTTTTAATTAAGTAATTTTTTACATCAAAAATATGTTTCCTTCAAAAATAATTTTTGTTTCTTTTTTTTTCAGTGAATATTATAAATTAATATATAAAATTTTTATAAATTTAAATTTATAAAAATAATATCATTTATTGAATCATCACACCAAAATTATATTAAGGTAAAATTTTGGGATTTTCCTGACGAGATTGATTTTTCATTGAATAGTGAAAGTACCATTTTTTGTAAAATGGTCATTTTATTTTAATTGTATAATGTAATATTAATATACCATTTTATCATAAAACATAATAAATCTTATTTAATTATAATTAATATAATTAATTACATATCATTTATCAGTATACTTTATTTTGGTATAATTTTCATTTTAGGCTTAAAAATAATTATTTTAAAAATGTTTTTTCATTGTGTTTTATGTATTGGCGTGCTTTTAACCAATGTTTTATGTTTGGAAACCCAACATGAAAAACCCAAACTTATTACTAGTATAGTGAATGTATGGGTTCAATCCATAGGGAGAGAGAGAGTATCTGCGTTGTTTCTCTAGTTTGTAATTAATTAGGTGATGATTAACTAAATTTCGAATTGGTATTTGATGTTTCACTGAAAATGTAATAAACACTTCAATTTTATTTATGAATTTCATTAAATATAAAGAAAAATGAAAGATTTATTCTGAAAATAAATGTGAATAATGCGTTGGGGTTGAGTATTTTTAATTTTGTCGATAAATCAATTTTCTTATCATGTTGTGTAGTTCATAATAACTCATATCACAGGGTTTCGAATATAACATAACCCCCTTTGTCTGGTGAGATTTATTTAAATCAAGAGAGACCAATTACTTGCTCATGAATTTGATTCATATTAATTTTATTAATTTTAGGTCCTTTTGATACAATATTCCCACCAACTGATCATGGGGTCACTTTATTATAATTCCTCTAAAGATCCCTAGAAATTTTTTTCCCAGTCTGATATGGGGTTTACTATAATGTTAAGCAACATATTTAGAGGGATCATGAGAGAAACATAAATAACAAAAATTTAATAACACAGTTGATTAATAACTAACCAAAATCATCTACAACCCCAACACATGGGGGATTTAGCTACACATGGAGTAGCTAATGACTAACCAACTCTTAATACCTGAAATAAACATCGCAATAGATTTGGAATGAAGATTGTGAGGATGGTAGACTCGCACCACCTCCTCTCATATCTTCCCTCATTCACTTTCTCAATCTTCTTATCCCACTATTCTTCTCCTATTTGGTGTCTCTAGATGTCCCATGTTTATTTCCATGAATTTGGAGGGACTTCCCTATTATTTATTATATTCAAAAAATACAATAAATTTCCTATAAATTACATGTCTTGTAACCAATTAAACTTGACTTGGCTCCTCTTTCACCATTGATAGGTGATCTGTCATGCCTTCCTTGACTTTGACGGTGTTAGTTTTCGGTTTGTGTGAGTAAACGGTGTGTAGTACCTCCCCACATGGTGTGTAGTGTCAACTTCAGCCACCAACTACTTCTAGAAGGTAGAAAATGACATGTAAATTGATTTTACATGACCTGTGAATCTTGTTCGTCAACATGATCTATTAGAAATAGGGTTTTTAACATCAAAAATTTGACATTGGTTTCTTATAAATTGACATAAAATATGCTAGTGGAGAATTTTTATCATTGATTTTTTAAAAAACCAACACCAAAAGAAAGATTATTTTGGGAGTCAGTTTTTTTTAAAACTGATGTCCAAAATTTAAAAAAATTATTATTGGTGTCAGTTTAAAAAACCAAGGTCAATAATTCAATTTTGTTATTATGTTTTATATTATTTCCTATACTTCTATTTGAAATGTTGTGGATAAAAAATGGAGTTACGGATTAAAATATATGGATGTTTGAAGTTGATATTCTCTAAGAGAAGTCTTAAAGAAGTCTAAATTTCAAAACAAAAAACATTTAATCCGTAACTTTGTTTTAGTTCCATGACCGGTAAAATAGAAGATTAAGAAATTTTCTTAAAAATTGTAATTATTTTTTAATATTTGGTGTCTTCTTTCAAGAAAACCAACAGATTTTTTTTTTTATTTTTTGAACCATTTTTTTAATCAAAGCTAAAACATTTTTTTAGTTTTTGGCTTTCCTTCTTAAAAAAATGACATGAAATGTAATTTTTTTAACATTTTATCATTGTCTTTTAAAGAACTGGTGCAATTTTTTTTATCTTTTTGGCATCGAATTTTAAAAAAACTGATAGTATTTTTTATAACTTTTTAAAAATTGATTATTTAAAAATGGATGCCAATAGACAAATGTTAATCCCATTTTGTGTTGATTTAAAAATTACAGCACCAAAGAGTATTCTCCAACACACGAGATCAATATTTCAATTTTTTGACAAAGTGCATTTAACATTTTAAAATCCCACCTATATTTTTATACAATGATATCGAAAATAATTCAGTTTACTATATATAAATCCATTTTCTCTTTTATTCATCATTTTCAACCTATTCGATTCAATCTAATTTTCAATGTGGATTCAATCGTTAATTAGAACATGATATATATTCTAATAATTTATATTATTTATTATTATTTTTATTCATTTCTAAAAAACTTGTTTATCTTGCTTATAATGATGATTTATTCTTCCAATTGAGTTACAAATTTAAACCATTCAGATAGGATTTACCAACTGTGGTGTATATTTAATTATCGATCCCTGTTTTCGTTTTCACATGAGTTATACCATAAATATAAGGGATATGATGATAAACAATGTATCATTTTTATGGAAGCTTTTAAAACCATTAAAATATGTTTGAATTATTGTGTTTATTTTATTTCATTTGGTTTATGTGATTTTAATCCATGATTATCATGTTTTATTTGAAACGAGTTATATCAATTGAATCTTTGACATGTTTAACTTTTGATGACCATAACTTTTGATATATAACTCTTTTTTGGCTCCACAATGAGTCAAATTGAAGCATAGGAAATGATCTATCATATATGGGATAAACAGATTTTATTCTGTCAGTTTCTGTAAAAAATAACACAAAAAATAATATTTTTTTCATTTATGGCCTTGGTTTTTTTAAATGTATGTCGAAACTATTTGTTTAAATTTTTGGTGTTGATTTTTAAGGAAACTGTTGAGAAAAATGATACTAATGGTTTATTTGGGCATCAGGTTTTTACAAAAGCTAAGCTAAAAACAAATGTAATTTATTTTTGGCATTAGTTTACAAAAACTAACATCAAAATTCATATTTTTTACATCAGTGGCATCAACACCAGTTAAAAATAGACATCAAAATTAAAAAAAACATTAAATATAAATTCTCTACTAGTGATGAGCGTGTACTTGGTTTGACCCATCCGTGTCTAGAAAATAGTACACGACATGTGTAAATAGTTTATTCCATGTATATTTGAAATTTTTTTTTGGTATTTACTTGATTTGTGACTTTGGCTATAAAATACCTGAAATTCATCATGATCACCAAATCAAATAATTTTATCTCAAAAAAAATATATCCGGTAGAAACATGTTTTGATACTCAATATAATTTATGAAAATATATAGAAAAATCATCCCCAATGAACTCCCCAAACTTAGCCATTTTCATTCCCTCAAAAAAATATCAATATCAAATAAAAAAAATCAACACTCTATATAGGGAAGAATTAAACTTATTATACTTATAAATACTATATCCATAGTTGTGGATTTTGAAAGGCACAAAAAAATTTCAATTCCAATGTTATTATAATCATGCCGCTTTTTTAATTCAATTTAATATTTTCATCTTCTTTCATCAACATTGTTTAACTTTTCATATATAGACATGCCACTAGATGATTTACCTCACTAAAAGATTCCACAATCATCACACAATACGATTTTATCATATTTATGCTCGATCTTAAGTATATGAACATTATCCATATGCTTTAAAATGTTATCATTATCCACTACAGAAGCAAAATCACAAAAATCATGAGGGCTTCTAAAAACGTTCAAATGTTTCTAAGGATAATGTTTAGTAGATAATAATGTGAAAAATAATCTCAAAGTGTTGAAAAGGGAGGATGAATTTTTAAAAAACAATTCATGATATTAATTAATAGAGCTCAATGAAAATGCATCCCTAATCAAAGATCTCTCAACGGGTATTATAAATGTGATATTCCATTACCAACAAGGGCCCATAAATCATCAATAACATGTAACGAAGGAATATGATCCCTCTTTTTCATTTTTTTAAATAAATTTTTTTTCAGCGACTACCAATAATAAACTGAATAGTGGTTTTGGAACTATTCCATCCAAATGAACAAGTGGAACTCCCCCAATAATTAATATCATGGTTTCTCACCAAAATTTACCATGAATAACAAGAAATCCCTCTCTAAAACTCAAATGAATAATCATCAAAAATTATAAAATAAATTTGGTAGGAAGGGATAATAGGCTTTGGATGTAGCTTCATAACAAGGAAGTTCATGGTTTATATGTGTTTTAGGAAGATCAGATGTTAGTTATGTATCAAGGTCAAAGAGGCTGAAAAAGAATCAAATGCCTCAATCATTTTAATTTGATTCAAAATCTTCATGTTTTGAAGAGAATGACTTGATAGTTTTTTCAGTTATTCATATCCCAAGAAAATCTCAAGAAAGATGCTTTAAAAAAGAATATTCCAAAAGGGATTAGAATACGTCTTGGGAATGAGGTAAAATAAAAGGTCAATCAGGTCATCACATGAGTACAAAGGATATGTATGGTAAATGTAAATGCCAAAAAGAATAAGTGGAACTCTCCCCATACTTAATTTCATGGTTTCTCACCAAAATGTATAATTAATAGGAAAAAATACCTATCCAAATATCAAATGAATAATCACGAAAAAATATAAATGAATTAGGGTAGTATGGGAAAATAGGATTGTAATGTAGCTTCTTAAAAAGGAATTTCATGGTTTCTAAGGGTTTATGAAGATCAGATATTGGGTAGGTCTCAAGGTCAAAGGGGCTGACAAAAAATAAAATGCCTCAATCATTTTAATTTGATTCAAAATCTTCATGTTTTAAGAGAAACACATGCAAGTTCTGGTAGTTATGCATATCCCAAGAAACTCTCATGAAAGAAGGTATAAGAAATAATAAGTCAAAAGAGAATATAATACATCATGGGAATGCGGAAAAATAAAAGGTCATTTAGGTTATAACATGAGTAAGAATTATTATTCTAATAAATGTAAATGTCCAAGACATTTATTCCAGACTCGAACTATATCAGCAATCATTATAAAAATACATTGAAATTTAAAATATGCATGTAACTTTTAAAACTCCCTTTTATGTAACTACCATTTATAATTATAAATAATTAATGAATTAATACATTTTAAAACATTTCAACTATTAATGATATCTCTTTGATCAGTTCAATATAATAGATGGGTGTAATCAGAGACTCTCCCACACACTTAATATGGCACATGATGTCCCACGTGCAACACTTAGGGAGATTTGAATATGTGGGGACACATGGGCAGGCAGGATGAGGGGAATTAGTAAAATAGGTAAAGACAAACAAAAAACGAAAAAGAAACTCCCAAATAATACTACACTATTATTGAGTCAAAAAATATGAGAATTAGTCATAAGAAAAGTTCCAAGCAATGCTCCATGGAACCTGTGACTGGTGAAGAAAAAGAAATAGAAATCTACAAAGACATACATCATCATAACACATGCATAACACTATATATATATATATATATATACCAAATGAGACAAAAATCAGTCATGGGGTGGCCTCAAAAGAGGTGTCATCGGCAATAGAAAGATCTGACATAGGAGGATCAGCCGTACTAGAAACTACAGGTGCCTTCTATGGGCTCTGAGTGGAAGGTACAATTGGAAAATCCATTGCAGTAACGGGATGAACAGTTGCCAGAGAAATTGGAACAACACCCAACATGGGATACTCTACTGGCGTAACCTAGTGTAAAGCAATATGAGAAGCATCTAGGCAAGTAGTGTCTAACAGAATATAATTTGTGGCCAATGCCGTTATCAATGCTTACGTGGTGGGAGGAAGAGTAGTAGAGGGAGGAGTTGGTGCTGGGGGTAACTGACAACCATGCTACTGAAGAAGAAGGCCCAACATCTGCTCAAGCCATGTTTGGGAATGAAGAATGGAATTTGTTTGGTGCTTAAGGATGTCGAGATGGTGGTCTATCATGGCTAGGCAGAGGGTGATGGGGAGATCAGCTGAGGGTGCAGGTAGAGGTGGGGATGTGGAGGGAACAAAAGAAAAGGTAATGGTGGATGAATATGTAAGGGAAGAATAATTGTGGTGGGGTGGGGAAGTAGTATCCACTATTGGATATGGTGGGACCTGGTTAGCTACATAATTGGTTATCCCTCAACCCCGCTTGTGTTGGGGCATCCAGCACGAGAACATAGCAATCACCCCTATGCTCGACCAACCATATGCAGATAAGAATGAGGAAGATGAGATGCTGAGGAGAGCCTAAGGGGTCATGATAAAGAGAGGGCTCTAAAATACACATTCATTGAGATAATAGGGTTTCCTAAAAGGCTTAATTTAGATTTCCTTAATGGACATAGATCATGGAATGGATATAGGTGGAAACAAGATAGGGGAGGTTAAGGTAATCATTCCAGACAACATAGGTGAGAATATCCATGTTGCACCCAGAGAAAACAACCATATCCTCATGGCGGTGAAAAATAATGGCACTGAAGCACTGATGGAGGAAAATAAGGCGATGGGAAAGGATGAGCATGCTCTTCTGGGATGTGGGGGTGTACCTGTAGTCAGTCCAAGTAAGCTCCCACAACATAGTGTTGAGGTTAGAGCACTCTGTATGGGTAAGGATGGAGAAAGGAGGTGGGGTGGTAGGATGGGGGGTAGAAGCCACACCTTTAGCAAGACATACCCATAGTTAGGAAAAAATGGAGTCCACCCAACCGAAAATGAACTAGGGTGGTTGAGTTAGTAGGTGTTTGGCAGTAGGCAGGCCCATCAAACTTGACAGATGAGATAAACTCAAAAAATAATTCTCTATATATTGGAGTGCTAACCTAGACTGTCTTGATATAGTGAGTATGGATAAGGATCTCATAAAATCCCTCAAGATGCTGAGTCATTATGGAATGCTTATTTCCAAGAAGAGGCCACTCTACTGGATCGTCTGCTATGAAAAGCACCATAGTCGATCTGTGGTAGGGAGGTCCTCAGGAAAAATCAGGCAATGATGTGGCAGCGGTCGGGAAGTGTCTTGAGCTGGCTGAGGAGGGGATATAGTTTCTGGCATGGCTAGGCCAGTAGTGGTTGCTAGAGGTGGAGGAGCTAGAGCTGGTGCTGGCTCATGAAGGTCTACTGAATTAGTTCTTGACTCCGAAGGTAAGAAGTAAGATGGGGGAGATGAAACACCTTATCTCTCATCTATAGTTGTTGGTGTGGTATAGCCTGTAGGAGGATCAGTGGTGGCTGGAGTGGGTGTCATGGAATCAACCCGACAAACGAATATCACTAATTGAACTGCTAGTAGAAGTAAAGGCCGCATCTCCAATGTTGGTGGCTAGAAAACTGGGATAACGAAAGCGGGTCTCTCGAAATACTGAAGATGAACCCGAAGGTGAGGGGGTCTCTCTCCCTCAGTAGTAGAATCATGACACTTCCAACTCGTGTAATCATCACTAGACATTGGTGGAAGAAATAATGGAAAATACGAAAAAGAAAAGGAAGAAGAATAAAGAAAATGGGAGAAATTATAAAAACAATTATACATGGTGTGTGGATCTAGTGTACACAACGTGTATTATGAGATGTTAAGGAATCCATGTACTCTGGATAGAAATGTCAAGTAGTAATGTGATAGTGATTTTTCTGGTAAATGGAGGGTCATAGATCATACACACAATTTGTGATAAAATTGAAGGATACCCATGTGAGTGGTTGTACATGGGTTTGGCGTGAAGGGGCTGAAGAATAAGTACATGGTGTGTGTGCATACAACACAGCGTGTGTGAAAACATGAAATATAGACCTTGTATGCCCTCCACATGGACAAATCTTGATGAACATGGTACATGGTGTGTACCAAACAAAAACATAGTGTGTAAAGACATGGGATCATGTCTATGTGGGTCAGTACATAGGTAGCACCTAAAGGCTAAGTAGAAGCACCATACACGACGAGTACCAAACATAAATACCCCGTGCTTTTAAAATCATAAAAATGTGCATGTCAGGTTGTGTAAGAGTTGTAAAAGGAATTTGTTCTTCACACACCCTGTGTATTGCAGTTTGAAGTTGAACGGCTAGATGATCTCCAATCCACCCAAAACGATACTAAAACGTTGAAATTAGGGCTATGAATGGAATACCTGGTATAAGGATTGAAATGATACTGAAATTAGGACTTGAAATGAAGAAAAATGGTGGATTGGGAGGGGAAACGATGGTGTCATACAGGAAAACAAAATGGGGGGGGGGGGGGGTCCGCAATAAGGTCTCATGCTGGGTAGGGTTCCCAACCTACATAGCCTTAACACACGACTTTTAGTTAGTCCCACACACTGTGAATTAGTATTTTTAACATAGTAATGACATGTATTATAGGAAATATAATATATATCATCTAAAATAAACTTACACATGTAGTGTATCAAGGATAACACCCTGTGTTATCTAATATTTGAAAAAGAGAACTTCAACATTTGTTCTATTGCTTGGGGTGCTATTCGAACTGGCGACCATCCATTTCGAATGTGAGCCCTCAACCACCAGAGTGATGGTTATAATGTTTCCCAGTGTTATTAAATTATAATAATTAAAATATAGGTACAGTTCAATATAGGTTGAAGAAAACACACGGGGTTTGGTTTTATTTTTTTAATGATGAGGGTGAAGTAGAGAGATTGGCTGAGTTCAAACCAGGGTCTTTTGAATCTAGAGCCAAGACTTTTCCAATTAGAAAACTTCACATGCATGTAATTTTTTATTTTGAAAACTATTTAAATTATGAATTAAAACATGGCATAAATGACGTATATCAAAATGCACAATGTTTGGTTTCATTAATATGAAAAATGAAAGAACTGGTTTGGTTTTCTTGATTCAAACACAGGTCTTTTGGTTCCATGGTTAAGGAACCTGTCCAATCGGTCTGTCCCCATCATGGGTTTTATTTTATTTAGAAAAAATATATTTTGGTTTGAAAATAACTCAAAAATGGTTTAAATAAACATGGGTTCAAAAAGGATGAACAATGTACCGATGGCAGAAATGGAGTGATTCGAACTGGCAACGTCTCAGATACATTCTAGTGACCTTACCATCGGTACAAGCATCGTCCCTAATTATTAAAAAATAAATATATACTTATACTACTGAATATATTTGAATATACATTAAAAAAAGGAATGTGCATATCATTTGATACGGTGTTACATGGCATGTAGTCTCTGGGTTGCCTCCTAGGAAGTGCCTTTGTTTTAGGTATTTTTTCTAACCCTACCTGATCCTATTGATTTCTAAATTGCATGGTGGAGATCATACCCACCATGCCCTCCACATGATGATAGGGGTCGAAAAACTACCCATTTACCTTAAATGGTTGACCATCTTCTCTATCAACTTCCACTGAACAATGGTGGAAGACATTGATCACTTGGAAATGTCCTAACTGTAGAGACATCTATTTTTCTGGAAGTAATCTCAAACAATATTTAAATAGAAGTACCTCATCACTTGCCTAGAATTAATTTTAAGAGATCATGTGGTCACAGAAATCCTTTTACTTTTCTCTATTAATCGTTGTATTCTCATATGCCTGCCACCAAATTTTATCAATCTCCATCAGTTGAAACTTGCATTTCTATTCTGTATCCTTTAGATCATAATTCAAAGCCTTCACAATACAATAGGATTTTTGCTCAAGTTCTATTGGTAAATGACATGGATTTACATACATTAAACGGAATGGATATATACCCATAGGTTTCTTGAAGGTGGTCTGGTATGCCCATAAGGCATCATCATGTTTCTTGGACACGTCTATCCATTAGATTCCCACAGTCTTCTCCAAGATTTGCTTCAGTTCTTGGTTGGATACCTTCACATGGCCATTAGATTGGGGATGATAAGGTGTCCCCATATTTTACCTCACTCCACACATCAAGAGAACATTCCTCATCAATTTATTGTGAAAATGTGTCCCTTTATCACTTATAAGAACCCATGTAACACCGAATCTGCTGAAAATATTCTTCTTCAAGAAGACAACTATAACAATTGATGTATTGTGTGTTGTGGAAGAGAATTCTACCCATTTGTATACATAAACCACATAAACCATAATATATGACTTTCTAAATGATGCGGGAAAAGGTCCATTGAAATAAAATCCCCATACATCAAAGACATCGACCTCAGAAATTGGGTGTTGAGGTATTTTATCTCAGCACCCCATGTTACCTGTTGAGGACACTTATCACAGTGTGTTGTGAAATATATAGCATCCATGTGCATGGTGGGCCAAAAAAATTACAAAATTTAGAATTTTTGCTATCATATGGTCTCGTACGTGATACTCCCATAGTTGGAGATGAATGAAAAACTCCAAAATTCCTTTAATTTATTCTTCTAGGATAGAGCCACAGATCACCCAATCTTCACATGAATGGAAGAGCAGCGAGTCTTCCCAGAAATAACTTTTTTAATTCAAACAGAAATCATTTCTTTTGTTAGAATGTAAGATCTGGATGAACGACTCCCATTAATAAGAAAATGGAGATGTCGGAATACCATGGGTGTGGTGTAACTCCAACTGAGCAAAATGCTCTTCTGGGAATCCCTACTTGATTTCACTATCATTCTTTCTTTCCAATTGAGGCAATTTAAGATGATGGATATGAACGGAAAAAACAATCTCACTTCATTTCTTGTCACAGATTTCCATGTAAAACTCTTGGAGGAGAAGAACCCAACAGATGAGACAAGGATTCACATCCTTCTTGTTCAGAATTTTTTTTGTGTTGCATGGTCAGTATAAAAAACTTTTGATAAGACTAAATTAGAGTGGAACCTATAAAATGAGAAAACCACTACTAGTATTTCCTTCTCTATGGTAGTTTATTTAGTTAGTTCTTAATGTAGAGATCTACTAACATAGTAGATTGGTCTAAAGATAAGATTAATCCATTTTCCAAAAATCTCTCCCACCAAAAAACCAATTAATTCACTTATAATTTCAATTTTTTCCTCCCAATTTTGAGAAATCATAATTGCAGACCCAATTAATCATTAATTAAATCCAAAGAAGGATTTAATGCATGTTTCATCAAATTAGAAGATAGAATCTTTTTAAAGGTGGGTCAGTAGTTGAGATATCATCAAAAAGTCATGAACAAATCTTTTGTAAAAACTGTCATGCCCAAGAAGACTTCGTATTTCTTAGATAGATTTTTAAATGGGAAGTTGTTATATGACTTTAATTTTTTTCCGGTTGAACTTCAATTCATTCAATATAAATATGTTTCCCTAAGATGATACTGTTCTATACCATACATTAAAATTTCTTCGATTTCGATACCATATTATTGTGATCCCACCATTCCAGGACCAATTCATGATTTATCAAGTAGGTGTTGAATGATTTTCTGTAGTATAAAAAATAATCCATAATGACTTCTAGAAGTTTCTCTACCATGTAATGGAATATTGATAACATGAATCAATGTAAGGTGGATGTGGCATTGAACATGCCAAAATAAATCTATCGATAGGTAGAAGTTCCATATGTACATGTGAAAGTGTCATTCTATTGGTATTCTGGGTAATATAAATTTGGTTATAGACAGAATAACCATCTAGAAAGCTATAGAACTCATGCCCCACCAATTGCTCCAACATTCGATCCATGAAAGGATGTCAGATGTGATATTTCCATGTGATATCATTATGATTCTTGTAGTCTATAGAAAATTCCATTATGTGATCATTGTTGTAGGGATGCATTCATTTTTAACATTGGTAATCACGGTGATACCCCCTTTTTGGGTACCACATATAAAGGACTCACCCACAGGCTTTCGGAGATGGGGTAGATAATTCCGGCATCTAACACCTGGACCACTTATTTCTTCATGAACTCTTACATTTGAGGGTTTGTCCATCATTATTGTTGCTGAGAGGGATTGGATCCTTTCTTATGTAGCACCTTATGGGAGAAAATGTTCAGATAGGTCCATTTATGATTAGTAGTTGTCCATTCAAGAGCCTTTTTCTTCTATTTAGAAACTGTATAAGCTCATGTTCTTTCTCTTGAGGGACATATGAATTTATTATAACTAACAATGTGTGTTTATCTCCAATGTACCCATAATTTAATGAATATTGGAGAGGTTTTAGTTTATGTTGTGGGGATTTAAAAACTGAATAAATAATAGGTTATACCTTTTCTCACTCTGGAATAATTTTATTCAGCCAATAATGAATGCCATGGCCTATGATGAATTGTAGATCCTCTAGTTAAGAATCAAGTTGTATTTCCTTGATAATTGGTTCATCAGTGATTGACCCACATCCCATGTTATATTCCATGCACCAATGTTATCAAACACTGTAGTTAATGCTTAACATTACTCATTTTTCATAAGTGACACTTGGTTAATAGCTTTAAGGATTTTGTAGGATACCATTCTATATCCTACATTGAAGATCAATTCACCTTGGTAAACATCGATTAATACATTACCAATAGAAAAAAAAGATCTTTTTGAAATAAGGGGCGCCTCTTGGTTTTCCTCCACATGAAGTATGATAAACTCAGTAGGAAGAAACAACATTTCCACTTTTAATAGCCCATCCTCAAGAATCCCACTATGATATTTAATGGAGTGATATGCTATATGTAATCCCACATGAGTTAGTTTTAGATCATTCAGTCCCATATTCTTAGAGACTCAAATGGGAATAAGATTGACAGCAGCCCCAAAGTCACAAAGGGACTTCCCAAACTCACAAGATCCGACTATGTAAGGGATTGCAAAATTTCATGGATATTGGAGCTATGGAGGAAGAGAGTGTTGAACCACCATTGAATATTCCATAGTGAGATAAATGGTCCCAAAATTCTCCATCGTCTTCTTGTTTGAGATTATTTTCTCTAAGAACTTCCTAAATGTCAGGATTTTAGTTAATGGCTCTAAAAAAGGCATATTAATGCGATGTTTTCAGAATACCTCTATAAAATTTTCAAACTACTGATCTAGCTTCATCTACTTAATTTGTACAGGAAATGGTATGGCGTGTTCATAAAGTTTGGCCACCTTTTTCCTTTACCCTTTTCC
Source organism: Viscum album (assembly GCA_963277665.1). Classification (NCBI taxonomy): domain Eukaryota; kingdom Viridiplantae; phylum Streptophyta; class Magnoliopsida; order Santalales; family Viscaceae; genus Viscum; species Viscum album. The sequence goes on from OY728154.1 coordinate 72,563,929, forward strand.
CCCTTCTCTATTAATAGGCCTTTTGTTGAGGGGGACTCCTTGATCTGAGCATCATTATTCAAAGAAGGTGTATGCAGTGCTGTATTTTTGTCCCCACCTTGATTTGAAGTTATTTTCTAGGGTAGCTCCTTACCACTTTGTAAAGTGATAGCATTGGCCTCATCCCTTGGGTTCTTCTCAGGGTTACATGGTAGGGTACCAGGGGTCCTTGAAGAGAAATGATTATAATGATTCCCAATTTTATTATCACAGCTTCTAATAGATGCCTCTTGATTTTGAAATCATGTCTCAGTAGTTTCCATGAATGTTGACATCATTTCTTCTATATTTGGTGGGTATTCCTACTGAGGTTATTATGCATCCAGTTCAGTTTGTGGCTACCGAGGTTGCTACAACAGATGGGGGTTATGATACCCTTGTTATTGGAAGGATCCCAGCTAGTGTCTGTGATATATATTATGATATTTCTATTTACTATAATCGATCGGCCTTTGGTGGTGGGGTATAGAGTTTTGTTGCTGCCCCAAACCATGTTCTCATTATCTTTTCATGCTATGTTTTGTTAATTAGGGTTACTGTTTGGACCTCTGTTATGAGAAACATATCTTACCTCACTTGTTGAAGGACCAATACTTTCCCCAAGAAATTTACCCATGGTGTGATTTCCACCACATCTATTGCATGTCGAGTGATTTATCGCTTGAACTTGAGATGCATTTTTCAGATTCAACACATCATTATTCATGGAAACAACATCGAGTTGGTAATAAAGAATTATAGTGGAATCAATGTTATTCATTACACTCTTTTTTGTACCCCACTCAAGGATCCATTGGAAGCTATTTGTTGTACTATCTTCTCAGAAGTGGAAGAGTTCCTATGGGGATTTCCTCATCGCATTTCCTCTAGCCACTGCATCCACCACTGATTTGGTGATTATTATAATACCTCCATTGAATGTTTGTACATTCATCCAAAATGGAAGGCCATGATGGGGGAAGTTCATCAACATTTCTTTTAAACACTTCCATGATTCAAACAATGATTCTGAATAATGAAATAGAAAATTTTAAATATTGGTATGTAATGTCACAATCTAGTAAAGTGAGAAATATTTTCACAAAAATGCTTGAGCCAATGCATACCAGATGATGATGGAACAATGAGTCAATCCTTTAATAGAATAATTTGTTTTAACACTTAATGTGAAGCGGAATAAGTGAGAGAGAATGGCATCCTCAAACACCCCATGGTAATAGAATGTGTCACAAATATCTATAAAATTGGAGAGATGATCATTGGGGTATTTACTTGGAAATCCAAAAGAATTAAATAGTATTTTGTATGACCTACATGATGACATGCTTGATCTCAAAATTTTGGCCCCAAACTGGTGGTCTGAATATAAATGTATCTTCCCCATAGATAGAAGGAAGACCATACTACATAAGGGTATGACGTAGGGGTCGTTTTTCTTGAAGATGTGGGGGTAAAAATTGTTGCTCAGGAGAAAAACAAGGCCCCTGACCTGGATTATTATATAGAAACCACTCTAGTGGATGGTACTACTGGGGTTTTTGTGGGCCATAACTGAGAAAAAAATGAGATAGTTATATTTTCTGGATATGTGGCATGAAGTCCTTGATTTTGTTTGGTAGAATTTAGTTCAGATCATCCTTAGTATCTAAGAATTTATTTTGGATTACATAAAGAATGATTTTATATCTAACTCTTTGTGCAACTAATAGTTCTCCCTCTACTATGTTTTCTGTGGGGGTGTTTTGGTTGGCTCAACCATATGTTCTGGACGTTTCCTCAAGATCATTTGTTCAATCTCCAAATCCAAATGAAGTACTTATGATGATTCATCTCTCTTAGAATGGGTTATTTGGATGGTCATTCACCTGTGATCCTTCAGAACACTAAACACAAACCTAGAATAAAAGAGGAAGATAAAACATAATAAAAAAGGAAATGAGATTAAGAGCCTAATTTTTATAATATTTTATTTTTTCACTTTAATTAATACAATCATGATTTCTCAAAACACTATTAACCTTTACTCCATAGAAATGATGCCATAATTTTGTGTCATTTTATCCAAAGTGTTATGTTTGGCAACAACAATTGAAATACACAAACTTATTACTAGTATAGTGAATTTATTGGGTCAATCCACATAGAGAGAGAGTCACTGCACTTTTTTCTAGTTTGTAATTAATTATGTGAAGATTAACTGAATTTATAATTGGTATTTGATGTTTCATTAATAGATTAATTAATCCTTCAATTTATACGATGAATTTATTTAAAAACAATTACAAATGTAAAATACATTCAGATGATAAATGAGAAGAATGCATCATGTACAAATATTTTTAGGGTCATCAATAAATTAATTTCCGTATCATGGTGTGCTATTCATAATAACTCACATTTCATTGTTTTGAATACAATAGTACCCCCTTGGTCTGGTGAGTTTTGTTTAAATTAATAGGGGCTAATTCGTTGGTATGGAATCTGATTCCTATTAAATTTATTAATTTCTAGCCCTTTTGAGACCATAAGTGAACTCTATGATCAATGGTGTAATTTATCTTAATTTATATAAAGTCCCCAGGAATTTATTTCTTGGTCTGATATGGGGTTCCTAGCAATGTTTATCAAGAGATTTCGATAGATTATTAGAGAAACATAAATAATAGAAATACAATATGGCGACTAATTAATAACAAACCATAATAATACACTTCGCCAAAACATGGGGGATTTAGCTAGACATGGAGTAGCTAATGACTAACAGTCTCTTAATACTTTAAATAAAAATTGTGGCAGCTTTTTGTTGAAGTTCATCAAGAAGGTAGAGTGGCATCACATTCACTCTTCTCTTCTTGCTTTCTCTTTCTCTCTCTTTTTCTCCCTCCCTTTTTCTCCTATTTGGTATCTCTAGATTTCCCATCCATTTACCCAAAACAAATTAGGGAATACCATTTTATTTATAGTATTCCAAAATACACATAGTGTACTATAAAGTTCACTGTATATAACCAAGTCAACTTTACTTGGCTCCTCTTTCGCCACTGGTAGGTGATATACTGTGCCGCCGTTGACATTGAAGCCGTATGCGGTTCGTTGGTGGGAGTACAAAGTGTGTAATTCCTACCCACATGGACTGTAGATTAAAATTCATCCACCAAACACTTTGGTAAGGTAGGACACAACATGTAAATGGATTGTACATGGTGTGTGAATCTTGGCAGGAAACATGGGTATATACTTGGTACAACTGATCTGTGTCGGGGCAATGGCACATGACGTGTGTAAATAGTACACTCTATGTATATTTGATATTATATTCTAGTCTTTTTCCAATTTGTGTTTAAAGCTATAAAATACCTTAAATCATCATGATCACCAAATCATATCATTTTATCTCTAAAATGACATTTATCTGTTGAAAACATGTTTTGATACTAAATAGAATGTATGAAAATATATACACAAATCAGGAACATCAGGTATTTATATTAAATTAATTTCATTCACATCTATAAATTAAGTCTTAAAAAATTGATTCTATATTTTGAATCAATAGATACATATTTGGTTAATAAGCCCCTTTTTGCTCGATGATTATAAAATGTGGTAAATATTTATCACCATGGTAAGGGTAAAATGGGTTAATTATAGTTATAAATATTGTGATAATGCATATATTTCATCCAAAAACATTAATTAATTTCATTTTATATGTTTATTTCATCTATAACCATCTAAAATTTTAAAATATGACATTTTTTCAATTTATCTCTACTTTTGACATATATAATATTTAAAAAAGATAATGTAAAAAATTCCACTTTTGATTTTAATATCTATAATAATTTATTTAATAGATAATAATGTATTATATTCTTATATATATATATATTTATATAAATTATATGTTGTTTTTTACCATGTTAATATATTTTTAATTTTTAGTACTAAAAGAATGATAAAAAATGTTTATGCAACGCCAACACAGTTCCTGTGCAAGTAATATAAAAATAAATAAAATGATTTTAAAAACCCTTAATGTAAAATTTTCAGGGTGATTTATTGTCTCCCATTAATTTTAGAGATATATATAACGAATTTGGATTGTTTTAATGAATTATATTTTAATTCCATTACTATCACATTGTTTTTAAAGTCAAATTATATGAATATATTTGAAAATGGAATTAATAGTATTTTATGTTAAATAATATTTTATTAAATAATTTCTATACCATATAATCATTAGAGGGGAACATTAGGATATTAATTTTTTATAAATTTCACCCTTTGGTAATTTATGAGTCAATTATTACCTTATAAGTAAAATTATAACCCATTAATTTCGAAAAATATATTACCATGGTTAATATTAAAATGGGTTAACCCGGGGGTGAAACTAAGAGATATCCATTAAAATGATATAAAAATTTATAAAAATCTTATTGGGTAATTTTATTAAGTCCATTACTTAATTATAATCAAATTAAGTTTGTTTTGAAACCATATACATGTTTTAGTCACATATTATATTGTAATATTTATTCTATTTCTAGAAATGGCATTAATGATATTTTATATTGATTTTTTCATTAAATTATTTAAATTCATCCAAGCATTATCATTAACCGAGTAAATTTTATATGGTTTTTAATATCACCCATTATTCATTTATGAAACCATTTACTTATTATAGTATCTTTCTTATCCACATAAGTGTAATGAAAATTAATATCCCAACAATTATCAAAAGGGTCATGAGAGCTTCAAACAAAGTGATAATCTTGAAAAAAATTATAAAACATGTATAAATTTTATTTTATGAGAGGATTATCAAATATACTAATACTATATTCCAATAATAACAATATGGTACAATTTTTATGAGAATTAATTTATATTAAATTAATACTTTAAGAAATTCCAAGAATTCTCATCCCCTCACCTATAAATGGGAACCCCCTATTCCCTAATATCCACACATAATGTGCCCTTTAATTAAACCATGACTGACCCAAATACCTTAACAATTTCCCAAAACATATTATGATGGATTTATATTGGGCATAATACCAACCTCAGAGGGAATATGTTGTAAAGAAATAGAGGTTGTCCATTGAAAAGATATTGAATTTATCCAAATGTTTTAGATTTATTTATTCTTATAACTCTATTAAATATTATTTAAACATTCTTAGATAATAAAAAAGATTATTACATATAATGAGATATTGGAATGTTAATTTAATAACATATATCAATCTCCTTTTTTGTCTAATGGGAAACGAAAATGTCTTTCTTGTGTAAGTCAGATTAAAGCCCTGTGAACCAATATAATTTATTTTTCCACATCAACCTATCATGAGTTGTTATAATGTTGGATTTCATGGCTATATATGATATTAATTAAATAATAATCATTCTATATTAAAAATATATCATCTTTTTTACTACCATTTCTATTCATTGCAAAATTATAACATTATTTGTGCATACATGTGGATTAACACTTATGAAAAGCAATGTGATTCATTATTCATGACCGCATTACAATGATAAGATATATTTATATGTAAATGAATAATATTATATTGATGATATAATTATTATTATGGAAAAATATAATAATACTTAGTTTCGTTCCGTCATTTTGATTGAAATACAGAAATGTTACTCATGCATACTTATGACCTATCATCTCCATGAGTGTAACAAAATTATTTTTCCATAACCATATTTCACAGTTGGTTTTAATTTTATAATTATTATATAAAAAATATTATTATGTAACTATAATTATTCTGAATATTATTGAACAATGACCCCTTTGATCATTTTTTACACATAGAAGTCGTTTTGAAATAATAAAATTAACGACGTCAAAACACTGCACATGAAATTAACTGATTATATAATTAAATTTTAGTTGATATAAATGTTCTTAATGATAAATTAATAAAACCAAATATGGTTCTCAAACTAGTAAATAACTGATATAATTTTATTATATATGATTTAGAGTACATACATGGGATGTATGGACTCCATGTTAGAGATCTTTTCTCAATTTCTCTTCATTAATGATGTTTTAATGTTATTGAACTAATTTATTTTATATAATTTATATGTTACAAATTTTAAATATTATGTTTTGTATAATTTATACATTATGGTATTTTATGTTAAAATTTATGTTACTTAATTCAAGGGGTTCAGATTCAGATGTTACTAAAGCAGTATGAGTTTTATTAAATAAATTTGCATTCATTGGGTTATATTAGTACTTCATTAATTATAACATGTCAAGATTATGTGTGAAATTATTATTATTTTTACATGGTATTTAAACTCTTTTTGAATTAATTTTTTTAGACATAATCTCTCCATTGATTAATTTTTAATTAAATGATATGATCTTTGTAAGGGAAATTCATCTCAAATTCTCTTTATTTGGAACATATGTTTATGTTAAGAACCTATATTGTTCTTTAAGTATATATATTTCCCATTTTAAATGTTATTTCATGAATATAATTTTGTACATTATATTTAATGATTATTTTTTAAGTTATTATTTTATATGTATTATTATTCAAATGACATCAAAGCGTTTAGTAGTTTATATTTTAATCCTATTTTTATTAGGACTGTTATGCTTAAATTTATTTTGAAACATTACATGATCCTTTTTGATAAAATCATTTATTTTTTATTCTTCTGTGATAATTTCTTTAATATTTAAATTTTAGTACCAAATCTCCCAATCTGGTAATCTAAATCATACCAATTTTTTTTATGATAATCCAATCATATTTTTAAACTTATGGTTGAAAAAATGTTATCCCATATCTATGTTTTTTTAAAATGTTTTAAAAAATGTTTTCAAATATTCTTCAATTATAGTTTAAATTAATTTTTACCAGGTTTAAATATTTAATTTTTTTTGAAAATAATATGCTTCTCATTTTTTGAACTAATTACTTTTTATAAAAGTTTAAACAAAATAATTTTTTAATAATTATGCCATGAACATCAATTACCATCATCATGATAAATCAATTCTTTGAATATTCCTTTAATAGTTCCAATGGTTCTTCTCAAAAAATATCCCCCATAATATTATGGTAATTTTTGGTTTTTAAGAGTTATTTTCAAATTTGAAAGGGTATTTTATTCCAGAATGTTTTATGACATTTTTATGGTATTTAGAATAATAAATTATGAAAAACATCTATTTTACATATTCTAGAACCATCCTTAATATTTATCAAGATGAATTATGATTAATTTAAGGAAATTATCATGAAACCTATTTCTTCCTTGGGTAAATAAAATTATATATGAAAAAATCTATTATTAAAATATTGATGATGCAAATTAATGATTCCATGTGTCATATTCATGTTGTTTAAAGGAAAATTTTAGATGGTGATAGGTGAGACTATTATTTCTTATATGAAGGGTGAGCCCAATATAGTCTATAAGATGGGTGAGCTCAATACAATTTATATTATGAGTGTGCCTAATATAGCCTATATGACAGGTGATCACGATATCTCTCTTTAATTAATTGGGTAATGTTCCTTGTATTTAATAGAAAAAAGGTGGGAGTTATCTGGGTAGGTTTATCTTAGGTATTTAAATGGAATCTAGTTAGTTTTTATATGGGTTATAACGATAAAATTCAAATATACCAACTCATTTTCTTTATGACTTCTTTATGTTTTTAATGTATCCTTTGATCAATATTTATATCAAATTTCCCGTGATTATTGACTCTCCTAAATATTTTCATTGTTAATGCTTTATTATGAGTCACATATTTTATTATTTAGGGATTTATGGATATGAATTTTATAATTTTATGCTCATTAAATTTGATTATGTTATCATACACCTAGGTTTATCTTTTTCTCAATATTTATACTCAATTTTTTATGATTATATTTACCTTTATTGGGTGTTTAAGTTCTTCCTTACAATGTTTCCTCCTCCCTAGATTGTGAAGAAAGGTTTTAAGTCTGTTATAACAAAGTAGGTTAGTAGATGTGGGAAAATTTTGTAGATATTATGCATATTTTTATGGATTAGTTGTTTTTATATTGATAATTTTATGTAATAGTTTATCCTAATTCTAAAAAACAATAAACCAAAACAGTCCATTAATATGCAAGTGATCCAATATTTTAATTTGATATTATATATTTTTATGGTTAAATTTTGGGCAGGAATATTGAAATCAAAACCAAAAATATCAAAATTATATTTTATTACTAGATTCTGGAGTGAATGTTTGGGGATATTATAGTTCCCTGCCGTCATATCATAAAATGATCATAATCATTCCTTCCACATCTAAAAGAACAACTGTAACCATGAAACAATCTCATGGAAGGGAATGTGTTTTATAAAGTTTTTGTAAAACATACATTAATGAATAACCATTGGGGTTACCAAATGAATTATAGAAATAATATTTTCGTATAAAACATCTTCATTCTTTTGTGGTGATCTTAAAGATTAGGATAGGTCAATAAAACATTTTTTGAAATTAAATTAAATTTTAAAAAATCATTTAATGTGGCTTATAAAAAATACAGTAATGTTGAAACCTATATGTAAACCAAAATCAAAGGGGTTAAAATGTTGATATTAAGTTTTACGTGAATTATAGGAAAATAAATAATTAAAATAATTACTAATTAGAAGGTAACTCAAAAAGAAGGATTTGGGTTTGAGAATCCCATTTCCATACATCTTTATTTATTTCATCACTTTTCCACTTTCGGTATAATAAAATTAGGTTTATTAAAAGAGTAAAGAAAAAGTGTATAAATTACCTTTTTTCACTATTTATAAATTGTAATAATTAATTTGTATTAATTAGTTCACATCATTAAAGTGGAAATGTTTTTATATCATAATTTCATTAAAGTATATCATCTTGCTTCGATTTAATGATTTAGTTTTATTGGTACTTATAAATTAACCACATGAAATATAAATAATTATAAATAAATATATTTATTGATTTTTATATTATAAATAATTTATTTAAATAATTCCTAATGATATGGATAATTAGAGAGTTGACAACATCCTCGTGGGTGGATAACATACAGTTGACGAGAGATTAAGGGTGAAAGAGATGTTTAACAGATAAATACATCATAAACATAACCGTTAAATTAGTTTAATACCATTAGTATAATGTTTTGTTACTAATAAATTAACCATAGAATATTTTAGTTTGAAATGAATAGATACAAAGATAATAAGAAGTGGAAAATGGTAAGAATGGTTGATGAACACTTATCCACTTCTTGATGTTTCTTCCTTTCAACAACATAAGGTTATTTTAACACATAGAGTAGAGTGAATTAAAAAATGTCTCTCAAGAATGTAAGTGTATTAAGTTATTGAATTCTGGAAAAATTTCCCTTTTTTAGGTTGGTGTCATTACAATGAAGGGGTGAGAGGTTATTTATACATAATGAGATTAGAATTTTAAAGATAAAATATTTAATAAATTATTTTATCTATAGTAAACCCTTTAATTGTAATTTAATTGAAACTATAACATAAATTTGAATAAAATATCATGATTTTCAGACTTTAAATTACTTAAGTATTAATATTTATTCTTTTAATCAAAATAAAATTAGAAAAATGTTTAATTAAAGACACACATTAGAATTTTAGACATTTGAAATTCGTTTTTATGGTTGGAAATTGTGTTTATAATTTTTAAATTATTCATTTATCTAATTAAATTGATTTTAGCGCATAATAAAAATTTCACAATCATTAATTCATTATTACATGAATATATTTTCATAAAACATGTAGTATTTTAAAAATTGTATTTTTACTATTCATATAAAAATTGGAGTTTCTCAAGTACTTGTAAAAAATTAACCATTAGAAATATTAATACGATAATTATTTAAATGATATTAATTATATGAAGATATGTTTCTTAAAATTTGAATTTAAATATTTAACATAAAAATTATGTGTTTTTATGGAATAAATAATTTTTTTATTTATTAAAAAACGATTAAAATATTTTTGATTTTTTGATCATATTATTTATATTGAGTAATTAAAATATTAATATTTTCATAAATTACTCATGGTAAATATTATTTATCCTAAATTTTATTAATTTTTAGTGAAATTACATTCCAATAGTCGATTTACTATTTCCAAGGGTCATGTTACCATTCTAATAACAACATTGCTATTCTAATAGTCATATTACATCTGAGAAATACCTCTTTATTTTTTCATATAATATTCACTAAAATTACTTCGATGTTTTTGTGTTTTCATTTTTTAAAGTATCATTTGGATTACTAATTTTTTTTTATTTCCCATAGTGTTTATCTTCGGATCGATGTATCTTCTAAATTAGAAATATCCAAATTTTCCAATTCTAGTTTTTCTATTTTGTCTAAATTTAATATTTTTAACATTAATGTGTTTAATTGATGAATTATGTAATGATATTTATTAATTAAATGAAGCATTTTTCTATGTTTTATATGTGTGTAATATTATTCAATAGAATATAACATAAATTTATTCATGAAAAAATACCATTAATAAACTCTTTGTTGTTACATAGAATGTAACAGAATCAATATTATTCATAAGTTAAATAAGTCATATTTATTTGAAAAAATATCATTTGAGATTAATTTAGTATTTTTTTTTTCATTTTAGAAGAAGTAAACAGTAATAGAGAGTTAGTTTTATTTTTAATATACTATTGAATTAAAATATTATGATTCATTAATCAAAGTGTCGTTATAACTTGTGGAGTTAGTTGCTTCAGTTTTAACATGGATCAAACTCTGAGATTATGTTATGAAAAATTATCATAGTTTTGTTTTCATGGTTGAGAATTATAAATTCTAAAATCATGATTCATATTGGAATTAACAACATAATCAACCAAATAATTAATTTTTTATTATATTTCTCTTCAACAAATAAAATGAATATAAATAGGATTAAAATCATCGAAAATATAATGTTCTTTTATTTTTATGAATCATGATTTTCCTATATCCATACACATATTAAATTTATAGAAAATATTTTTTTCTTAAGAACATTACATTTATGGAATTGTAAAAAATATTTAGTACCATTATAATAATCATAAATTGCATACTAATTCAATATTTCTTATTTTTTAGATAGGCCCCATTTTTAGCTTTGTTGAGGGGGAACCCCTATGTGACCCAACGAACTAGAATACATGACCGAAAGGCATAAGGCCATTTAGGACATTAAAAAATTTACATGGATACCTTGAATCAAACCCCTCCCTGGAAAATTCCTCAATATCCAAACCTAGCTCACAACCTGATTATCTATCCTGCATCCTAAGCTATATGGGGCCTATACCAAGTGGGATGCCTTCATTGTCCCTTCACTATCATATGTCTGGTTTGGTTATCCTGGTGACTGTTAATTATCCACTTAGTTATCCTATGGTATCTACTCCAATGTAGTCTAACTACTATAAATGGATGATTCAAAGGCCTAGTGGCTTTAACACATATTACATGATATGAAATCCAAATTTATATGAATAATATCAGAACTATAATACTTCACTACTCTACCTTCTATATTACATGTATTGTTGGATTACTATAGTACAAATATATTAACAATGAAATTTTCTCTCGCCTAGTTTGGAACCCAAGTTTTATATATGATTAGGATGAGTCTTCACAACATGGTTAAGCCCCCCAAAACTTCATGAGTTGATAAAATTCATTAATCAAATTATTATTCATGATCACATTAATAAAAAATAATAGTTATAAATTTGTGTTATTATATATCTATAAATAATATTCAACAATTTTCTTAAATTAAAATAGTAATAATAATAACACTAACAATGATGGTGCTGATGTTGTTAAAAATAATAATCCATTACAGATTTTAGGGGTTACGAATACACAAGAAATACACACACACACACACACACCTGAATGGTGTAACAACCCAACCCCATAATCCTGAAGCCAATGCATGATTACATTACATTAGAATTATTACAAGGAATAAAATCCAAAATGACTATTCATATTTGTAGTCTAAGAAAACCAGATTTCATACATGATACCAATAATACATTGGGAAATAATATATACAATCATGATAAATAATGAAATGAAATAAACAGTATCCTTGAATGGTTATTAAAAGATTTATTATTTATAACCAATGGAAGTAAACATAATAAGGGTGAGATCAAATTATTAGTAAGGGTAAGTAAAGAAGATGCAATAATTAATCAATAGGAATAAATTAACATGGAAAGGAGAATAACTGATAACACATTCCATTAAAATAACTGTACAAGGAAAGGTCAATACAAAAATTTTGGAAAATAAAAAACATTACATTTAATCAATTAAATGTATACATAGATATGTCAATGCAATATCTTAGGGATGGATAAATACTAAATCATGAATATGAAATGTATCTATAGATATGTCGATGCAATATCTCATGGATGAATTATAAGTGAATATAAATGAGGGATATTCTTAATTATTGTATTCCATGATTACTAGGTATATGGTACCTTTAACATCAAGATCACTCACAATATGGTTTAAAAAATGTAGAGTGAAAACCCATCTGATTGTCTATGTGATTCATCTCATGAGACTACTGATGCATCGAGGGGAAATCTATAACCTGACCCCACCCTTATAGTACCATTCCAAAGAATTTATCATATTCATGAATAATTTTCCTTAACTAAATGTATCCATATTGAATATAACATACATATTTATCAATAATTCCCCAAATAATGATAATTAACAACATGGTTTGTTGACAGTAAAACAATCTTGAGGAAAAATAATATTAAAACATTTAAATGTGTCACATTCCACATTGAAGCCTTTAAATAATAATTCCACATGAATTAAATGAAACATATAGCATTATGGTAATAATCATATACATGGTATATAATGTCAAGGGAATGTAAATACACCAAATAAGAGTGAATCGTTGCATAAAAAACATATGTCTCAATGGTAAGTATGTTGAGATGAAATCCCTTACATTATCCTTAATTTTTGTTGTGTGGTCCTTAACATCATGTATAGTGGATTAAAATATTTTAATGACTAATACAAGAACCAAAATAATGTTTATATACCATATATTAACTATTGAAAATATTTTATTACCTGTTTTTAGCAGTCTTCTATTATTTTGACTATTTCAACTATTAATTTCCTTGTTTATTGAATACGTTTCAACTTGTTATTTGTTGTTCCAATAAAATATATAATGGATTAATCATAAAAAAATTTAAACATGACTAAATTATATTATATATTCTGTACATATGTATTTATGATGGTCCACAATATTTTTAGTCGAGACATGAAGTGCACCGTTCATGGAGATAGTTGGTCGTACATACAGATGAATGATGCTTTCATTTCATTGTTGTATTAAAATAATTTAAAATGAATAATAAATATTTATATTATAATAATATTATACTATATTTGTTATATTCATTATATAGGGTTATTAAAAACATTCTTTATATGTTCCATGTATGGTATGAATGAATCATATCATTTTAAGGGGCGATAGTCCACACTTGCTCAAGAAAAATTATCATATTTGCACAAATTGGAAAGCCTAAAAGTATGATAAAAATAAAAATTACAGAAAATAATAAATAATAGATAACATATATATCTTATATATATATATATATATATTTCATCATAATTATCACCATGAGAGGTGGTAGGGGAAAATTGAACAATCATTGTTTTGTGAGGTTGTATTTCATCATACACAGAAACAATATATTCGTTACCCATTAAATGAAGGTGTGTGTAAGGGTAGTTTAAAATAATATTCTAAAAAAATCTTATTATATTTAGGATACTGGTTTTTCATAAAATTTAATAATATTATTATTATAGGGAGTGGATAATGGAAATGAAATTAGAAATCATGAGAGAAGGCGTTACCTATCAACTGGGTAACTTCTTATAGATTATACCAAAAGGATTTCTAGGAAATATTTCTACCTAAATGGATTGTTATAGGTTAAGGGGAGGGTTTTGGGGGGACTATTTGGGCTTGTATTTTCCAATCATATGTGGTTTTAGAGTTTATAGGAATGGGGAGAGCTGGTGGCCTTTTAAAGGGAAGGGGGAGTGGCACTTTTGTAAATATCAAATGGTATTCAATAATGGATGGTATATCTTACCTAAAGAGCCTGAAAATTGATAAATAATGGATTAATGGATAATAAGAGTCATGAATAACCAAATACATAAAAAAATATGTGCATTTTAATAATTGTGTTCCTCAAATTCTATGATTCCAAAATTTTACCATTTTGGTTTTATTAAAGCATCTAGTTTTCTAATCTAATTAATTTAACCATGAAGACTAGATTAAAGATTTATTTATTAAAAAATATGGATCCCCAAAATAATTAATATTATATATAATTTATAAATTAAAATTTCTTTTTTTAGAAATTAATTTAAAAAACATGTGCATGTGACGCGCTAAAACGCTGCTTGAACCCAGACCGTGTTAACAACATTTTATAGCATATAGTTCAATATGTTAATTATAAAAGATTAATTCATCAAATAATAGAACATATTTAAAATTTATTAGTGCATAAAAAAAACTTGGAAAATATAGTGTTCTTATTAATTTTATATCATTTAATAAGATTCATTTATTGTAAAATAACAATGATTTCAATTTTGACATTATTTATTTATTGTTAATTATAAAGTAATAATATAATATTGAAATTCAATTATATTTGGTTTAATTTTGTGAAAAAAGACATTTTAATCTTAGAAAATAAATAAATACTATAATTCAATCAATTATCTTCAATTTTCATAGTGATAATATCATTTATTTTTTTTAATTATTAATTAAATAATCATTTTGTTGGCATTTCTTCATCACTTTAAGTAACTAAATCATCTCTAAAAATAATTGATAAAGTATTATGATAAAAAATAACTATTTATCTTAAAAAAGTGTCTGTGTATATGAATATATGATGTTTGGTACATATCTTAATATTTTATAAATGTTAATGTTATGGAAAGTCCCCCTTTTGTATTTTTCCTTACAAAACCTCTTATATAGAGAAATTTCATTTGATAACTTCACAATAACCATATATTTCAAAAAAAGTGGGAAAATGGTCAAATTATTGTGTTATAGGGACTTTTGGACAAGTTTTCAATTCATTTTGGTCCTTAATATAAAGGTTTAGTCCCTTATTAAGAATTGTCATACCTTAATCAACATAATTAATTTTAATCACATTCACTAATCAATTTGGTTAAAATATTAAGTTAATATTATTAGTAAAAAATATCATAATAATTAAATTATTATATTCCAGATTCTAATAAATCAAACCATAGATGTGGGAAATAATTATTAATGCCAATCCTGTAGATAGGTCGAAATAATGAGTTTTTATAGTAAAAAACGTTCAATGGGTTGTTATGTTTTTATATTCAATTTGAATGTAAAATTAATTATAATAAACTCAATAGAATAAATGGATGTATAATTGATCAAACATGAATTTAAAACCATTCCTAAATATAATTTATCATTAATAATTTTTTAAACAAAAATCTATTTTTATCTAAATTACAGTAATTTTCACTATTCAACCAAAAATGATGTTTCTCAGAAATATCCCAAAATTTTATTATATGATAATTTAGTCATTATGAATTCAATAATTATATTTATTTTTAATAATAAATTTTATAATAGTTTCAAAATTTAGTTTTGAAATATGTTCACCATTAAAAGGTGTTAAAACTCAAAATCGCATATAAGGAATGTTTATTTAGTGTTGTATGTTTCACAAGTTTATCATTATGTATTAATAATTTAAACAAAAAAATTAATTCTAAAAGAAACTTATTGTAATATATTGGGGTGTCACATTCTTCCCACCTTAAATAAATTGTGTTCTCAAAATTTGAGATTTTACTGAGTAATTTATGGATTGAAAATAGAATATTTTTGGAAGACATGCATTGTAAAAATGGTCAATATCATATTTTCATAATAAGAGAGAAATGACATCAAAAAGTTCATGTATCTATGTTTTCTCATAGAAGAACATAGGTGGAAAATGGAAATAATTACATGGAAGAAAAATCTAACTATCAAGTTCTGATGGAGAGTGCTAGAGAACATGTCCTGATGAAAGATGCTAACCACAAAACCATAAATCATAGGTGTTAATAATGGTTTTTTAATATCATTAAAAATTATGATGGTACGAATTTTTTTTTCAAAACCATTTTTTCTATAGTTATTAAATCCTGACACACTATTAGAATAAAAGTAAATATACTTTTCTATAAACTTTATATTTTAATTTAACTACGACTTGGACAATTTCTACTTCATATCCTTGTACATGATACAATATATAGTGAATTAATATATTACCATTTATTGAATTATCCTATTATCATCATAAAAAATTTTATATGTGTTTAAATTTTCCAATATATTATGATCTAATCACTTCCGAATGGAATTCAATGAATTTCCAAAATTAGCTGATCATCAGAGTTTAATCGACATGAAGAAAATTTTAACTTTCAAATAGAAAACATGTGAATAAATTCATCATGTATCATATTGATATATAGTAATAACTCAAATTACCATAAACATGAATTCCACTATATTCATTATTTAGGTAAGATGTTATTAAATATATCCCTTAATCAGTTCCATGGTAGTTAGTACTTATCCAAATAAATAATTTCTTCAACATTATCTTAACTTCATGAATATAATAAGGGGTTTATTTCAATAAATCATTTGTTTTCTGAATATTGTAACTTTCTAATGAATAACCTTTCTTAGTGCCATTAAGTATATGAACTAAAATCTTTAATGAAAAAGTATTGCAATACAATACTCATATATTCCATAATTACTATAACCAAATACACTGCTGATAAAATATTCAAATGACATAATTATTGAACTAGCATATTAATCACTCTTTTTTATCTATGGTAGTATCATAAAAATAATTTTCCACTTCTTCCTAATATATATCTTTTTTTCCATCCTCTTATTCCATTAAAATATATAAGACTCAGAGAATTATTTACCTATCATGTTAACACATCATATTATTTCCTCATATGATGAGAGTACTTAAGAGACTACCTCCCATAGAAATGATGTCTTAAGACTATGAAATATAGGATCCTTATTACCCTTTACATCACATGCACTAGTGGAGTTCTTACTTATTCTACTAGGAATTATTATTATACAATGGAATATACTATATTAGCTTATAAGGTTATGAACATTGTATAACTCTAAATTTGTTTTAACACATAAAATAAATTTATGCATCATAAATCCCTAAAACGATAAACTTTGGCTACTTTGAGGAATTATTTACTTCTAAATCCTTCACAATGGTAGGTAAATAAATTATGAATCATCCCATGCATACCCCTAGTAGTTTTAGACCAGGTGCATAGTAATGCCCATTATCGTGTACCATGATACCCCGAGTCAAGACCAAAACACCTTGTTAGAGTTTTTACTCCTAGGTACATCTGTGCCAGAACCACATCCACTTGAATTATCCAGATTTGGATGTATTATTTGGAATTACCACATAATATTTACTAAACCGAAACTCTAGGATGTTCTTCTACCCTTATCCTCAATGTATATCATAGGTTTGTTCTCTCTAATATATGTTTTATATATATAGTTTGTAATATTATTTCTAAACTTCCCTTGATAACAAATGTAAAGTTCGACCCCCAATTTCTTGGATCTGGTGCACTATTACATTACATTAGAATTATTACAAGGAAGAAATTCCCAAAGTACTTTTCATTTTAGCAGTTTTGGAAAACCATATTACATACATGATACCCATAATATATTGAGAAATATTAATTACAATCTTGATAGAAAATATAAAAAAATATAATGCATCCTTGATTTCGAATTCAAGGATTTATTATTCATAACCGAGAAAAAGAAATATAATATTGGTGAGCTCAAATGCTCAGTAAGGGTATATAAAGTAGAAGCAATAATGAATCAATAAGAATAAATTAACATGGATAGATGAGTAAATGATAACACATTCCATTAAAATAATTTGATAAGACAATATCAATAAAGAAATTTTGGAAACTAAAAAACATTCCATTTAATCGGTGAATATTAAATAAGATGTATCCATATATATGTCAATGAAATATCTCATTTATGAATAATAACTGAATCCAGAAAATGAAACGTGTCTATAGATATGTTGACCTAATACCTCATGGATGAATAATAACTGAATATAAAGGTGGGAAATAATTAATTATCCGATTACATACTTCCTAGGTATATGGTAACTTTAACATAATGACCATTCACATGATGGTTTAGAAAATTTAGGGTAAAAACACATTCGATTGGACAAATGATTCATGTCATGATACAGCCGATGCATTGATGGGCTATCTATAACCAGGCCCCACATGTGCCTTACCAGTATAAAGCATTTATCATATTCATGAAAAATGTGCCTTAAAAAATGTATATATATTGAATATAATATATATATTTATCAATAATACCTCAAATAATGAAAATTAAAAACAAGGGTTATTGACAAGAAAACAATCTTGAGGAAAAATAATAAAATAATAAAAAAACATTCCAATGTGTCCAATACCACATTGAAACATTTAAATCATAATTACCCATGAATTAAATGAAACCTATAACATTTTCATAATAATTATATTCATGGTATAATATTTCAAGGGTAAGTATATGCACCAACTAAGAGTGAATTGGAGCATAACAAACACAAGTCTCAATTGTAAGTATGTTTGAGACTAAATGCATTACCTTATCATTTATTTTTTTTGTGGCCATTATATTCATGTATAGTGGTCTAAAATATGTCACTAACTAATAACGGAACCATACACATTTTTATAATACCATATATTTGATTCTTAAAAAAATTTACTACCAACTGGTTAACACTTATCAATTATTTTTTCTATTTCGTGTGTTAATTTCCTGGTTTGTATAATATTTTCCAACTTGTTAATTGTTGTTATTATAAAATATAGCATGGTTAAATAATCTCCATATTTTACAAAATAACTAAATTATCTTATAAATTCAGCACATATGTATTTAGAATGGTCCATAACATTTTGAGATTAGACTTGAAGTGAACTGTTCATAGATACAGTAAGCTGTACATATGCATGAACACTACTTTCATTTCTTTGTTGTATTAAAATAATTAAAACTAAATTATAAATATATATATTATAATTCTAGTATCATATATATGGTATATAGTTTATATATTTTTATTAAAAATATTCTTTATTCATTTCATGTATGGAATGAATGATTCAAATCTCTTCGAAGGGGCGGTAGTCCACACTCCCTCAAACAAAATTATAACATTTACACAACTTGGATAACATAAATTTATATTCAAAATAAAAATTAAAGAATCATAGGACATCATAAATAACATATATATCTTATATATATATAGTTTCCATCATAATGGAAACCATGAGATGTGGTGGGAAGAATTTGAACAATCATTATTTAATGAGGCTGTATTTCACCGTACATAGAAACAATATGTTTGTTACCCATTAGATGAAGGTATTTGTAAGTGTAATTCAAAAAAATATCAAAAAAAAAATCATAGTTTATTTTAGTTACTATTTATGTTATGTAATCATAGAATAATAATATTATAAGGAGTGGAGAATGGAAATGAAATTTGAAAGCATGAGAGATGACATTACCTCTTAATCAGGTAACTTAATTTGGTTTATACAAAAAGGATTTCATTGAAAGATTTATGAAAAAAATGTATTCATATTGGTATGGGGTAGAGTTTTTGGAAGACTATTTTGTTAGGTCTTGTCCAATCTTATGTGGTTTTAGAGGTGTTAAGAATGGGGATAAGTGGTGGCCTTTTTATAGGGAATGAGGAGCGGAACTTTTGTAAATTCCAAATGGTATTCATTAATGGGTTGTATATCTTACGTAATGAGCCTAAAAAATAGAAAAATAATATATTAATGTATAACAATAGTATTGGAAAACGTCATCCATTAAAATTATTTGAATTTCAATAATTTGGTTCACTAACTTCTAAGATTCCCAAAATGTATCATTTTATTATTTATTAAAGAATCTTGTTTTCTAATCTAATTAATTTATCCGTTAAGACTAAAATAATGTGAGATATATTAGAAAATATAGATATGATGAATTATAAATATTATATCTAATTTATAAAATAAAATTCTCATGTGTTCTGTGAATTAATTTTAAAACAAGTGAATGTGACGCGCTAAAACATTACATGAACCCGGAATGTGTTTACAATGTTTTTACAGTATATGGGTCAATATGTTAATAATAAATGATTAATTGTTCCATTATTATATAATATTTAATATTAATTAACACTTACCAATCAATTGGAAGAATATAGGATTATTATTAATTTTTAATCATTTAACATGTTTCATTTATTGTAAAATAATAATAATGTCAAATTTTAAATTATTTATTTAAAATTAATTTTTAAATTACAATATAATATTATAATTCAATCATATTATGTTTACAGATGAGAAACATGATATTTGCATCTCAAAATATAAATTTAGGTAATAATTCCATAAATTAACTTCACTTTTAATATTTATAGTATCATTTATTTTAGTTAATTATTAATTAAATAATCACTATTTGGAATTTCATAAGCTTTTTAAGTAACAAAATCATCTATAAAAATTATTTATGAATTATTATGATAAAAAGAAACTATTTAACTCAAAAAAGGGTCTGTATAAAAGAAAATATGACATTTTTTACAGATCTCAAAATTGAATAAATTTTAATGGTAAGGAAAGCACCCATTTTGTCTTTTCCTTTAAATAACCTTTTATATATGGAAATTTCATTTAATAATATCCCAATAACCATATATTTCGAAAAAATGGGGGACATGGACAAATTATTGGCATCCAATGGCTTTTGGATAGTTTTAAAATTCATTTTGGTCTTGAATATTAATGTTCAGTCCCTTAATAAGCTTAATCATACCTTAATCAATGTAATTATTCTTAAGGTGCATTATTTCATCAATTATAATTTAAGAAATTATCAGTTGGTCAATTACACAAATTTAAAGAATCCAAAATCCACAATATCTTCTAAATGTCTATCTAGATATTTAATGTTCCATTAGTCATATAGAGATAAATCTAATTTTGGACACACATTTCTTGATCTAGTGGGACTTATGTTAGCAACAAAATCCACTGTTTTTTTTCACTTCCACCAAACCATAGTAAAAAAAATCGATAAAACAAGAAAACCATAAAATTTATATATTAATGTTGCTGTGTAGCACCCAGATTTTTGTTACGTGACTCTTTTTAATGATTTTTAAGTATGCAATGTGCTTGGGTAAATTTTGGGGGATTTTGGAAGACTTTTTTAATGTTTTTACGTCTTTTATAATGGTTCAAAATTGGTGCATGGTTTCTAGATACAATTCAACTCCTACAGTAAAATATAAATAGTGCGATATGGGCCAAAGGGAATTTACATGGTTTGGTACAAAATTTGACAAAACTGTGTGGACAACCAAAAGAAACTATGAAAAGTGGGGTAGAGAACTTGTGCATGTTTGGAACATGATTTGTCAAACCATGTGGGAATCCTATGATAGTTTCTCATTGAAGAAGTAGTTGGAACAATATTAGTACTAGAGATTGATTAACTATTAAAAAAATAGCACGATTAAAAAATAATGTCCAAAAAGTGGATCTAGGTTAGGAATAGCCTTTAACCCCTAATTTTTTCTCAATTTCTGTCCTAACACAAAAAAACTTCCTCCCAATGGATCTGGATCCTCTACATATAAAATTATATGCAATCTAGAGGTGTTTTGTGTTGTGTTGATATAACGACCCATAATTTACAAAAATTGAAATTACTTAAAATTTGACGAATATTTATTAAAAAATACAACAAATCCACCTCAGTACTATATAGGTATAGTGTTTTTAGAAACTGGTAACTATAATCAACTGGTTTATATAACATATTCATTATATCCAACTTATTTCATAATAACTAGACCCCCTTTTGAAATATTTTACTTAATACACTTCTTCGTGACTTGGGGAAAAGAAACATATGAAAGGGTGAGGTTAGATGCTCAGTAAGGGTAAAAAAGAGAGATATGAATTATATCATAATCATAAGATAAAAGGACACAAAATTTGAAAAATCCTATCCTACATAAGAAAGATCATGATATTTTGCCATGAGAGAAATAATGAGAGTTCCTAAGAATCAATGAACATAATCTGAAAAGTCATAACATATGAAATGAGATTTTTTTCTGACACATAAGCATAGAAAATCAGTTCGTATTAGTCAAATCAAATTTCTAGGGCCATCATAATGGACAAATTCCATTGTTGAGCCGTGTTTACTTTCCGTTCCAGACCTGTATTACAGAACATGATTTATATTCTAATTCAGTCATTTCTATCTTTTGATATATAAATATTTACCCAATTAATTGGATAGAGATTTAGGTCCCACCAATCTCATAATGAAATCATCCTTACATGTTTTATAAAAACAAAAATCATTCATCATATCATAACATAAGGAATAAGATGGATTTCTTAAACCTCATTCAATCATAATATAATCCATGTAAAAAACTGAATTTCATAAATATCATTCAATCATATAAACAATAAAATCATAGTATTAATAGTGATATAAACATAACCTTATTTAAATACTGTCATCTTAGATGGAAAATAGTTTTGATATAATACATCAAATTAATTCTTGAGAAAAATATCTTTTATTCTTCAAAAATGTTTTCTTTTCTAAAAAACCCAACACAATTTTAAAAGAAAATATTTATTTGAAAATAATATTGGAATAGTGTAAGGAAATATCTATGAAATGAATTAATAAAAATCTATTCATTTCGTATAAGTTAAAAAACATTTTTCTCTTACTTTTTTCAGAAAAGTCAAATAAGTACCTCGTACCGAAAATGATAAAGAATTAATTTCATACCAATTAATAAAAATTCACCAATCGATAAAATTTACCTTCATTAATTATATAATAATATAAATAATAATACATAATTAGGGAATATGTATGTTGATTATAAATATTTCCCAATAAATACTTATGAATAAACAATCATAGATAATAACAAGATTGAAAAATTATCCATTACCTTAGGTTTGATATCAATCATATGTATCCTAACCTACTGTATAAATATTTAAATAATGTTATTTAATAATTCAAGAATTATATCAGATATGATTATATTATAATGTTTTTTAGTAACATTTCATTTTTACTAGTTATTCAGTTATTAACTACTTAATGTTATTATGCATGTTTTATTGGATAAGTTCGTGTTCCACTTATTATTTAAAAGTTATATAATTTAAAGAATTTTAATAGTATAATATATATCATATTTATTCATTAAATTCATTTACATAATCAATGTTTAATTAAAATCATGTATAATGAATCACATCTCATTGTGGTGAAAGTAGGCCAAACGTACGCATGAGCAACAATATCATTCCCATAATTTTTGAATAGTATTGAAGTGGATGGTGTATAATATTTCAGAATCAGTATCATGTTATAATAATAATATATATTTATTATTTATATCATTATACCCATCCATGTAATGTGGTGGTGAAAAATAGATCACACCACAACATGGAGACAGTACGTCGTATATACACATATGTGGTGATTTCACTTTTCATAGGATGGATAGAAGATGTAATATGATTCCTTTATAATTATAATAACATATCATTATATTAGTGATATTGATGTTATTACATTATAATTAAAAAATAAATTAAGAACACGTCGAAGAAGGAGGATGTTGGAAATAATTGGTAGAAGAGACTACCTCTTCCTCGACATGCTTCCTAAAAATATCTTCTTAGAGCACTATAGTTGGTCTTTAAAGATGAAAAGAACCTCTAGAATGTAAATAGAGAATTTTATAGAGAAAAAAGGTAGGGGACGACTGAGATTGAAGGTTCAAATTTAAGTTAAGAGGTGAGGGAAGAGGAACCCTTTTATAATTGAGGCGAGGGGCACCTTTGGAAATTATAAAATATTAAATTAATATAAAATATTTATTTAATAAAAATTATTCCAAATTGAAATATATTGAATATAATATAAAAATAATTATAAATAATCTCATACAATAATTTTTTACCATGTGTTAATTTTATTTTAAACCTTATCATTTTTGGTTTACTCTTAATTATTCTCTATTAAATTTAATTTTAATAACAACATTTTAAGTATTAAGAGGCCATAAAGTTTACTTATATGTAGAAAATTTCCCATAATTGGAAAATTAATTAACTTTTAGACCTTATCATAGTCCATTTTTGAATTTAAAATATATTTTGAGTTTTTAAATAATTTAATAAATTACTATTTTTATAAAATATCAATGATGTCAATTTTTACACTATTCATTTTATTAAATTTAAATAAAATCTAAAAAGAGATATATATTTAAAAAAACCACTTAATATTATTATAATTGGTCATATTCACCTTCAAAAATAATTTTTGACATAAAATATGACAAATAAGTTTTATTTTAATATTTCAAATATCATTTATTTGATTCCATTATTAATAAAGCAATTACAGCATCATCATTGTTTCATAATTAATTTTAATTATTTTATATTCAGAAATAAAAAATAAAGTACCATGATGTAGAAAATATTTTCATATTTCTAATTACCCTTTATAGTTGATGATATTACTTATATAACACCATATTAAATTTTTTTAGTATGAAGATAAATGTTTATAACATGTTTTTGTTTACTTTAAATTAAATGTTTTTAGTGTCATAATCACCCAAAGTGGCTTCCAAATGCCAAATTTTATTCCCAAGGGTTTTCTTGGTCATCTATATCTCATCCAATAAGATTAAAAATTGTTAGGGTAGTTTTATAATAGTATTATTACACATAATTACCTGTTTTACCCTTTTACTGCATTAACAAAGATTACCGAAGCTACTATTCATAAAGCCCAAAAATTAAATAAATGAATTTACATAATTTTAAACTACTAATTACAAATAGGGAGGCCATTTATCAAAATTCAAAACACATAATGGTTAGTAATAAATTTAATATTAATCTCGTTTTCAGAATGATAGATCTGGTTTTAACAAATAAAACAATGCAAAAGGTTGAAATGTTTTTACCTCTAAATTCCATGTAAAATTAAGGCTAATGAAATAAATTATATTTAATGATAAAAATATATTACATTTATACTATAAAAAAATTCAATAATATAATTTAATCATATAAATTATATCCATGATTTTTTTTTTCAATTAAAACATTAGTTTATTTAACTATTCATCAAAATTTGGATGTTATCTGAAAAATAATAAATTTTCAACAAAATAAAAAATAATTATTTTTATTCCAAATAAGTTGTTAATTATTTCATTTTAAAATTATTAATATGTAAAAATATCAATTTAAATTGGGTTCACCATTCAAAGGGTTAAAATTATCCTTTTGAAAAATATATGTTTTTATACATAAAATAGGGTTTATTCATACTATTTGACTAAAATATCTAGTGAATGAATATAAAAATAATTATCTTAAGTATAAAAAGTATATATCTCATCAATTTTATTAATAATAAAAATTAACTGAAAAATACAAATATTTAATAGATTTATATTTTCCATGAATAATTTGCAGCCGATGAACTCACAATAGATTTTCATAAGTTAGTTATACTTATTCCCACTAACCTAGAGGCTAGGATATAATGGTAATTTTATACTAAGGGTGTTTAATGGTTTGTTTAAACTCAAAATTTCATGCAATACAAGCTATTGATGAATTAAAATTATTTAAGGAGTATATTTCATAAAAACATCAAGGTGGTATATTCTACCCTGCTCAAACTGAATTTCAACCTAAAAATTCATCACATGGAAAAAAACAAATAAATATAACTCTCCCTCAATATATCATCAAGTTCCTACATAGATTTCTCAAATTTGTGGTTCTATCATTAAAATTTAACCCATCAACTGGTCTTATTTCGTAGAACTTTTTTACTACTATCAAGAATCTCTATCAATTGTTTTTTATAAGAAAGATCATTATCTAGTGGTATGACTTCTTAGTTGAATTTATGTGATGGATCAGGTAGGTAATATCTCATAAGATATAAATATAATTCATAATCAAAATGAGAGGGATTGGGTGGAATCACCAAAGGGTAAGCTACCTTACAAACAACATCCATAATTTTAAAATAACTCATATACGTAGGGCTCTGATTTCACTTCATTCCAAATCTCATTACTCTCTTCCAGGGAGATATTCATAGAAATACCTTGTCACCCAATTCAATCTATAGTCCTTTTCATTGGTTGTCTGCATAAATTTTCTATAGAGTGTGAGATGATCTTATGTGTTGTTGAATAGATATGACCTTCTCTGCCATTCAATCAACATGGTTAGGTCCAAATAGAGTTCATTCCCAAACTTTATACCAAAAAGATTTACTTCTACACATATTTTCATAGAGGTCTTCATAAGGAGATATCTGAATACTGGAGTAAAAGCTATTGTTGTAGGAAAATTCCTCCAAAGGTTGGTGTTGATCCTGACCACCTTTGAAATCCATAGAGAAATCTCTCAACATGTTTTCTAGAGATTGAATTTTTATCTCATACTGAATATATTTATTAGGATAATAAGTAGTATTGAAACACAACTCTCCATCCAGAGCCTACTGAAGACTTCACCAGAACTTTGAGGTAAACCTCTCATCCCGATTAGATATAATGGAATGTGGTACTCTGTGTAATATTATGAATTCCTTTAAATATACCCTAGAATGATAATAAATATGGGAATCATCTATAATAGAAATGATTTTTGTGACTTTATAAGGTGATAAACTATAACCAAAAGAAAATTATTTCCTTTAGATGATTTAGTATGTCTGATGAAAAAGACCATAGTGATTTTTACCCATTTGCATTCTGGTATGGGTAATAGTTATAACATACCCTTAGAGTTCGATCTCATAACATTAAATTGATGATAAACCATGTATAAAGATACATAATTAGAGATATCTATTTTCATTCCATCCCACAAATAAATACTATTTCAGGTCCTTGTACATCTTTCTGCTTCCAGGGTGAATATAGAATGAAGAACTATGAGCTACATCCATTGGCTATTTATTTAATTCTGGTATAGGAGGAATAAAAACTAGATTCAAGAACCTTATTATTCCATCACAATCAATGTTGAATTCAAGAACATTTATCACCTTCTTTTATAGATCCACATCTTCCTTTTGTGACTCCTTAATCTTCACATGTATAGATGGTTGAACATTCAATTGAAAAATATAATATTTCTCCCCATCCTTTAAAATTTCAAGATCCATCCTTTGAAAATCCATAAATATTGGATCTATTGTGATCCTCATTAGGGATAGGCAAGCAAGGACTTATCGACTCCATGCATCTTTCAACTTGTTCTCCTTACCAGGGTGGTAGTGTATTGGTCAGTCATAATCTTTAATCAAATACAACATATTCTTTGTCACATATTTATGTAATTTTCTGTGAAAGTATACTTTCAACTTTTATGATCATTATAAATATCACACATTTCACCATAATTACAATGCCTCCATATCATTAACACAATTATTACCACAACTATCTCCAAATCATGAGTTGGGTAATTTTTATCATTGATTTTTAACTTATGTGAGGCATAAGATATCACCATATCATTTTTCATGAGAACACTTACCAAAGCCTTCATGGATGCATCAATATAGATCATAAACCTTTCTCCACTAGAAGTTAGTGTGAGCGTAGGTGAACTGGCTAACCTTATTTTTATCTAATCATAATTCTCTTCTAATTTCTTCATCCATATGAAATTATCTCCTTTCTGATTCAACATGGTGATTGGATTAGATAATCGTGAAAAATATTTCACAAAACATTGATAATATCTATCCAAATCAAGAAAACTACTGATCTAAGTTACTATTTTTGGTCTCCACCAAATTTAAACAACTTATGTTTTTATGGATCCATATACTTCCCCTCTCTTAAGATTATGTGACCCAAAAATGAAACATTCTGAAGGTAAAATTCACACTTTGTAAAATTTTCATTAATTTTTATCCTTTATTAGGGTCTTCAGTACAATTATAAATTGGTTTTCATGTTATTAATTTCTCTTAGAATATATAAGAATATATTATATAATGAATACAACAAACTGGTCAAGGTAGTCTCTAAATAATCTATTCATTAGATCCATGAAGATAGTGGGGGAATTAGAAAGACTAATAACAATTACTATAAATTCATAGTGTCCATACCTTTTAAAGAATTTCATTATTGAAATATCCTCCTTCTTGGCCCTTAATTGATGATATCTTGAATGAAGATCAATATTAGAAAAGTATTGATCTTCACATTGTTGATTGAATAACACTTTACTGGGGGGAAGATGATATTTTTATTGATAGTGATATTGTTATGTTCTCGATAATCAATGAAGAGTCTCATTCATCTATATTTCTTCTAAATAAAAAGAATATTTTCTCCTCAAGGTGATTCACTAGGGATTATGAATCCCTTGTCAACATTCTATTGAAGTTTCTTCTTCAATTTCTATAAAAATATCAGGGTCATTCTATAAGGTGTATTCAAAATAGGTACAACACTCGGTATGAGTTATATTGAAAACTAAACTTTATGATTTGGTGGAAGACCCAGAAATTATCCTGGAAGGACATCATCAAACTACCATACAATGGGTGTATTCTTAATCATGATATTGTCCCCAACCATTTGAGATAAAAAACCTTTATTTATTGGATTCAAGACCTATGAGATAGATGAAATTTCTACAGGAATGTTTTATTCTTTCTTGCGGCAATATATGACAATTAATTGATGTAGAATATGAAATGTGACTTTACATAATTCCCAAATTAATATGATATCCATATAGTGAAATACAATACAAGCCAATAATCATATAAAATTATACTATAAGAAAGATCATGAGATTTTCCTGAAGCACATTCACATAAATTTCATCTGGAGAAGAATTATAAACCTTTGATGTGACCGTTGTACCATTAGGAGTTGTCACAACTAACTCAAGGTTTTATTGTTGAGGTAATATGGTGATAACCTTAGAAGATTATTCATAAATAAAATAGTGGGTGGGTCCAAAATAAAATAAAAAATTCTCTATGTTTTGGTGGATGGTAAGTGTAACTTTAAACACTTCATTATTATACTCCCCATCTCTGATAGTTATCATTTGTGACATTCCTTTTTCTTTATCTTTAAGAGTTTTGTGATGTCATTAATTATCAATAACCCTTAGATTTGGCATTGAGTGGAATAATTCTCCATTTCAATTCACATGTAACATTGAAGTGCTATAGGTGAATTCTATGGAGCCTTTTCTTTATTTTCATAATTATACCTATTGTTTCCATCACTTAGGCATTCAACTACCTGATGAGCTTATTTTCTAAACATAAAACATTTAATAGTCCCTTTAAAACAATTTCCTCCATGTTTCTTTCTATGATTTGAGCATAAGGTAAAACTCATCTTCTTTTTAGTTTGGTCTTTATATTTTCCAATAAATTCTATTTTTTCTTTTTTTTTCAAACCCATTGGACTGATTGTTACTCCAATATTCATCTGAAACATGAGAGAACATCAAATGATTTCTTCATAGATATTGAATTATCATATGTCTAATGCCCTTCAGAGACTTTATTTTAATCCACTAAATTATCGATCAATTTTACACTTAGGTTGTATAATAATTCCAGAAGTGTACCTTTCAAGTCTTATAAATTTCACTTCATAGGTACTAATGGATCCATATTTGTTTTTCTTATGTCCAAGGAACTTCTTATCCATCTTTATCATGTAAATGTGATGAAAGTACTTATTGAAAAATATGTTCTTGAACTCATCCCATTCTATGCATTAAATTTCATCTTGTTGCCTATTATTCTTCATAAGGTTCCATCGTTGATCACCTTCACCTTTCAAATGATAGACTACATAGATTAATTTATCATTTACTAAACATTAGAGAACTAAAAATATCATTTTAGTGGTTGTAAAGTCCTAGGTAAATAAAGAATATTAAATTTTAATATTTATTAATATATGTAAATTAAATATTAATTTTAATTTAATGGGGATGCTATGTATGATGGCATACCTAATATTTTACATTGGGTAACTTTGAAATCTTATGTTGCACACAGTGCTGAGTCATACTGAAAATAATAATAATATATTATTTTTATTTTAAATTGTGGTTAATGCCTAGTCATTGTACTGAATGGAATGAATAGAAAATATATTATGATTAAATATGTTTGTTAAATGTTTTAACATTTATCTAATAAAATTTAGAGGCTTAAAATTAGAATGAATCCAATTTTAAGTATAAATACACTAATATTTTTAAATGGTAATTTTTACTCCTTTTGATAGCAAACCCTTTTTAAATATTGATTTCTTTAATTTTATATGTTCCATTTGACAAAATAAGATACTTATTTAGAACCAGGACATTAAAATTTACATTGGGTAATTTTTGTTTTTACAAAAAAGTTCATTTTTTTAATTAATAATGTAAAATGCACATTTTAAGTCAAAACTGCCTTTTATCTAATTTATTTATATGGTATGATTATCTTTTAATTTGTTTTAATGATAAATTGAATTATATTTTTATCATTTAATCCAATTATAGTCATTTTATGCATTTTCACATTTAAATTGGATGTAAACACATGTCAATCTTTAGGTAGTTTTTATTTCTTAAAAACATGTTTTTTTGTTTTCACAACAGTACTTAATTTTAAATTAATTTCTTCAACTACAATATTTTGAATTTGAAAAAATGGACTCCATATTTGGAATATAGAAGTTCAAATTATATAAATAAGTAACTTTTATTTTTATACATTATGAATAGTAACTGAAGTAAATATTTTATTTAACATGGTTAAAGGGTAAATATGGTAAATAAGGGTACAAAATAATATTATAATATTATTGAATTACCCCAAAACATGTATGAATCCTATTGGATGAGATATTTTCGACCATGGCCATATTGGGGTTGATTTTTGGGTGCAATAAAGCCACTTGGATTTGAAAATGACATTTAATTAATTTTAATTTAAAGATTAGGTAAATATAATCTAAACTTGTATCTTTTAGTAAAACAATTTTTATATGGTGTTATATAATTTATAGATTTGGATATAAATATTCATTAGAAATATAAAATCCTTCCTATATCATGATATTTTATTTATATTTTTTAGACATCAAATAAGTAAATATATTTATAACCCAATGATGATGTAGTGATTACCTTATTAATGAATGATTTAAATAAAGGATATTATTAATATTGAAATTAATTTATTTTGAAACTTTTTATGCCAACCAAAAATTTTGGGGATAATTAAGAATTGTTATATTTCACTTAAGGAAGGTTTTTAAATATAATCAAGTTGTTATGATTTTTTTAAATGTCATGATATGAATATTATGAAAATTGACAAAAATAAGTTTTTTTAAACAAATAATATTTTATTAAATGATATAATAGTGCTAAAAATATAATATTATGCGAAATGACTTAACTAATGTGGAAAATATCAATAATTAACCACTTGAGGTTCTATTGGAATTTTATATGAAATATATTAACCATATAGTATGAATATATAATAAGACATGGTAAGAGTCAAATTAGTTATCTAAGGGTTAACGATAAACGAAAATGTTAAACATGAGACCAACACTTTTCTAAAACCTATTTTCTGAGAGGATTTTGACCCAAAAGGCATCTTATCTCATAATTAAATTACTTTTGGACCTTTTGGAACCGAAAATAAATTTATAACGAAATAATATTTCAAGATATTTTTTAAGTGCCCCTCCTCCCTCTTATAGAAGAGAACCAACTATAACCCTTATTCACACCTCTGAAGCCACCTTGGATTGTCCACAATCAGCCAAAATAATTTCCCAAAATCCCTATATTCCTTCTAGAATCCTTACCTTGGGAAGAAGGAAATTCAAGAAGTACTTTTAGTTTAAACCAAATAGAGTAACCAAATTTAAGGTAATGTCTTATGTCGATA
Source organism: Viscum album (assembly GCA_963277665.1). Lineage (NCBI taxonomy): Eukaryota > Viridiplantae > Streptophyta > Magnoliopsida > Santalales > Viscaceae > Viscum > Viscum album. The sequence goes on from OY728154.1 coordinate 72,596,461, forward strand.
TTTTTCTATTTATATTCCTTATCCAAACCCCTAAACACTCCTTATTTGATTATTTTATAAAAAATAGTATCTTCAATATATTATGATGTTGTTATGAAAATTATTCAAACACACTTCCATACACCTCCATATAATGGATACAAACATACTGTTTCTGTGTACAACGAACAACTACCTCACAAAATAATGATTGTTTTATTTTTCCATACCACTTATTATGGTGGAAATTATGATGTAATTGTATTTATATGTGATATATATTGTATTTATTTTGTACTTATGCTTCTGTATTTTCATTTATATCATACCATTATGGTATCCATAATGGGTAAATATGATAATATCATTTGAGGAAGTATAGACTACCTCCCCATCAAAGTGATATGAGTCTTTCATGCCATACATGGAACATATAAAGGATGGTGAAAATGAAATTATGTAATTTATATAAAATATTATATTATATTGTAATTATAATATACCTATGTATCATTTAGTTTTCCTTCCATTAAATTTGAAAAGGATATGAAAGTAGCATTCATGCTTATGTATGGCTTACTGTCTCCATGAATGATGTTTTTCAATTCTTATATACAAATGTTGTGGATGATTATAAATAAATATATAATAGATATATGTTATATTTAAATCATGAATATTATTATGGAGATATTGGACTTTTGACCACATGGATAATTTGTAATTACAACAAGTTCATTTTTGAATCAAGTACCAAATATCGGAAAAATGATTGATATTAACTTAATTAAAAATTTAATGTATATAACATGGTAATAAGTGATATACAAGGAATAATAAACATGAAAAATGTTATAATGAAATTATAAATTAACTTAATTTTATTAGTCAGAAAGAACAAGGAACATACGTGATGAGTCATACCCAAGGTAAGCAGCTTCGTCTCAGTGTCCTTTCATTGTGGCATATTTTTATTTGTACATGACTTGATTTTATACGGTGTATAAACCCCTTTTCAATTAAATTTCATTCAAAGGTAATCTTTTTTCTTCATAGTGTTTTACTAAACTACAAATGGGATTTTATATTTTTAACATATGTGGTGACAATGACCATTCCGCCAATGCGAGTATTTTTTGATATTTGGCTTCCTCTACAAGCCGTAGTGTATTTAAAAGGAAAATAAATACCATATATCCCTTTTATATATTTTGGTATTGAAAATGGTTTTTATAACATATTTATTATGTCAATATCTTGAACTGATATCTTTTTATTGTAATGTGGAAATGTTATCCTTCCATTATGTGTAATGATTTTTTAATTGTTCTTGGGAATTTTTTACGTATACAGGCAGTTCTCTGATAATCCTTGGGAGGGTGAACCCGAGATAACTCTATAATGCATTGGGTAACATGATTTAGGTAAACAATAATGTTTCTCCTAAGATATTTCGAGAATATACTATTATTGGTATTCCAAACGTAACTCCCTATGTAGATGTGATATAGGCGCTCGGTGGTGGGTAACAACCCACCTATACCGTGTAACCCCTTGGGCCTAAAAACCCAATGTAATTTTTCCATTCCAAAATTTATCAGTAAAAACATGGCAATATGGTTAGGTTATATTGCTAAGCATCTTATTTTTCTAACCAGTTTGCTTTTGTTCCTGGTAGAAATATTCAGAATTGCCTCTTCGCTGCATCAGATTGTATTAATGTTTTGAGGAGGAATGTTAAAGAAGGTAATATGGCCTTGAAGGTTGATATTTCAAATTCATTTGACACTATAAGGTGGGATTTTATTTTCAATGTTCTTAAAATGCATGGATTTTCATGGAAATTTATTGGTTTGGTGTTCTTAATTTTGAAAAGTACTAGACTTTCTATTCTAGTCAATGGATCTCCTAGGGGATTCATTCAATGGTCTAGAGGATTGAGGCTGGGTGATTCATTATCTGGGCTTCTGTTTTCCATTTCTGAGGATTATTTGAGTGTCTCTTTGCATGATCTTGTAAATATTGGACTATATCAAACGATGAGGGATGGAAGAGATTGTCTTGCTCCCTCCCACTTGTTTTATGCGGATGATATCCTCATATTCTCCATGTATGATAGGAAAACAATCTCTTGAATCAAGAATATATTTGCGCACTATGAGGAATTGGCAGGTCTGGTTGTTAGCTGGAACAAGTCTTTTGTTGTCTTTGGGGAAGGAATTCGAATTTAGAAGAAAAACAGCATAGCTAGAAGGCTTTGTGTATAGAGAGGCAGTTTTCCATTTAATTATTTTGGATTGCCTCTGTTTTGGGTAAGGATAAAACATGTATATCTGGAGGGGATTGTGCTCAAAATAACTAATTAGCTGGCTAGTTTGAAAGGGAATACTATGTCCCAATATGAGAGAGTATGTCTTGTTAACTCTGTCATCACCTCAATGTTTGTGTATTCCTTCTCATTATATAAATGGCCAAGAACATTGCTTAAGGAGGTAGGTGGAATGATATGCAATTTTATCTCGACTAGATCTACTAATTAGAAGAAAATTTTCATGGTGGTATGGAAAGACTGTATAAAGATGGTGGCTATGGGGGGATGGGATTAAAAGATATTAGGATCTTTAATGATGCTTTGATTATGAAGTTTACCTGGAGACTTCAAAATTGAGTTGACTCGGTGGAATTCATGTATAGCAGATTTCTTCATAGGATGCACAATACTACTACTGTGTACGTGATTTCCTCTGTGTGGACATCGATTAGTAGTACATACTCTCCAATTATGACACAATCAAAATGGCTGGTATGTGTCAACTCTAATTTGAATTGTTGGAGAACGTCATGGCTTTCTTCCCCACTTAAATACTTTGTTGACATACCACTGCATTAGAGGAATATGTCTATATCTGACATGTAGGGAAATGATGATGCTGCTGCAATCATACCTAGAAACTTCTGTATGGAATTTTCTAATTATGACTATGTTGATACAGATATTCTTGTCTGGAAACCTGTACTCAATGGGCTGTTTTCCAGTCTTGATTTCTACAAAATACAGTGTGGTACAACATATGGAGCACCTGCATGGGTGAAAGGGGTTAGCAGGCCCTTCATTTTTACAAAGGACACTCTACTGATTTGGAGAATCTAGAAGAAAAGGCCTCCAATTCATTCTTCCCACCATCGCAATGGAGTGAAAATTTCTTCAGTATGTTATTTCTGTTTGAAAATTGAAGAATCTGTTCTACATTTGTTCCTTGAGTTCCCATTTGCTACACATTTATGGATGTACCTGTAAGCTATTTTTCACTACTACCTCACATACTGTTTGGTTGAGTCGTTGTTCACCTCGGTACTATGGGTAGAAGGCAGTGAGAAAGAAAAAAATATTCTCACTTCTGTCTCAATTTTTCATACATTTGGAGGTCTTGGAATGGAATGGTCTTCATCAATAACAGGCCTATGTTCAGGGAGGGTGTATAGGCAATCCACTGAAGCATTAAACTTTCTTTGGTGAATCAAACTGGAACAATGAATAATGATATTTCTGACCTCATTTTGTTGAAGACTCTTGGTGTAAGTTGTAGGGAGAGGAATCCGCGAATGATGAAATATATCCGATGGATTCCACCAATGCATGATTGGATGAAGGTGAATGTGGATAGAGCGACCTCTAGTGAACCGGGTCCAGCTAGCTATGGTGAAGTATTTAGGACTCCCTAGGTCTTTGGGAAATGTTTTTACTTTCATTACATTGGGAATTGGAATGCGATTGAGGCAGAACTATGGGAGATTATAAAGGAGATCAGGTACATGGTTCATTATGGTTGGCCTAGGTTATGGCTTGAGTCAGATTCCTCTATTACAATGTAGATTTTGATGGACCGGTCCAGGAATATCCCATGGAAGATGCTAACTTCCTGGATAAAATTTCTTCAGCTTGTTGAGAGTATTTTCCTTAAGGTTTCTCATGCATATAGAGAGGAAAACTAGGTTGCTGATTCCCTTTCCAAAAGAGCGATTATGGAGGTCATTTCTAGCTGGTCTATTGTGTTTCCAAGTTATTGTAGTGGTCTTGTGCATGATGACAGTGAAGGGATTGTTTATAAAAGGTTTTGTAAGGCACCCCTTCTTTGAGTGGTATTATACTGTTTACTTTATTTATATATAATTTTGTTGGGAGCAGGATCCTCATGTTTCTCGGACCAATTGGCTCTATAAATATTATTATTTTAAGAGGTATGTTATAAAGATTATGTTTTATGATTAAAAAGTATGATTTTATTTGTTTTTATGTATTGATTGACTAATGTTTTCTTTCCTTATTTTATAACCCTTAATGATATTTTTATGCTCATCCCATGTTTTTAGAAATTTTTTATAGGGTAAAAAGAAGTGTAATATAAATTAATAATTCACGAATATTTGAATCATGAAAAGATTTTTTTTATTATTTAAGGAGTTTTATTGTTGTGAAAAAAATGGATAGATTAGAAGTGTCTACATTGTAATATTTGCGATTTAATGTAATAGTTATGGACTAATTCTCTAAAACTATGAACCTGAAATGATCTTTAATGTATAATTCCTGACATGAATGAAGATTAAGAAATGTTTTAAGGATGGTGTCTTATAGTTGGTATCATAGGTCGATTTAGTCTAATCTAACTATTAGAATATTGTTAAATTTATATCCATAAATTATTTTTACATTATGGTAAAATTGAAGTGATATAGAATTTGAAGATTACCATATTGTTTCGCCTAAGTGATTTCTATATTTAGAATGGTTTTCCACATAGTAAATATGGCATCTATGAATGGACATCATCAAGAGGAAAATAACCTTCCAAATCATCAACCTGAGATGGTCAAAATTAGAGCTGAACAGTTTGTTGCAGTGATGGAACATTTGACTCAGGGTATAAATGGTGGTGGTATCCATGCAAGAGATTAGCCAGATCATCCAAATAGGAATATTTCAGTAGTAGATCATTTCATGAGGCAACATCCCCTATTATTCAGAGGATCATCTGACCCTGTTCCAGCTGAAGGGTGGATTAATGAACTAGAAAATATTTTCGATGTCAGGGGGTGTTCAGAAAATCAAAAGGTTATTGTTATTGTTTACCTTTTTGAAGGTGATTCCAATCAGTGGTGGTTGATGGTTAAAAATATTTAGGATAGTGAGGATATTAATTTTCTTTATTGGAATAAATTTAAAGGTATGTTTCTTGAGAAAATGTTTTCTAAGGTGGTTCAACTAAGGATGGATAAAAAATTCGTAGAATTGAGGCTGGAGGATGACTCAGTGGCTGCTTATGAAACAAAATTCACTTGATTCTCAAGGTATTCTCCAAATTTCATATGAGATTTTGAGAGTAAAATCAATCATTTAAACTTTGTATTAATTCCAATTTATAGATGGGATTTAGCCTCTCGCGAGTTCAAAAGTTATGAAAAACTTGTTCAATGTGAGGAAATGTAGAAATGGAGTTTGTCAATGATCATATGTTATTTGAAAAAGAACATAATAAGAGGTCAAGGTAGTATATGAAAGGTAATAACTCCTCAAAAAAGTCTGATGTTATGAAATTTATGTTTACAATTTCTTAAAATTGTGGTAAAAAGCACACTAAGGAATGCCTTTTAAATTCTGGTAAGTTCTACATATGTGGTAAAATGAGATATAAGGCTAGTAATTTCACTGAAAAATATTAAGTTAATGGTAAAATAAATCTGATTTATAATCATTAAAATATTTTATGTGAAATTAAATGGGTAATTTTGAAAATGAGTGTCTAAAAAAGAACTAAAATTAAAGAAAGCAGCTGGACAACACTACTGAAAAAATCCCCTATACCAACGGTTTGGAGAACCATTTCCAATTAATCCATGAGGATAGGTCTATACCAATGGTTTTGGGAAAACCCTTGGTATAGACCTATACCAATGGTTTTGAAAACCATTGGTTTATGTAATATAAAAATCAATACCAGTGGTTCCATAAACCATTGGTATATATAATTCAAAAAAAATCATCCGGTTGGTTTTTATCCCAGTACCTCCCGGTTGTGATTGAACAACCTAACCACTAACCTAAATTAACTTTGTGAACATAATATCATATATATATATATATGTTATCATAATTTATTTAAATTGTGATTTATTTAATGTCTGATGTAATAAGATTCCATTAAAAATACATGTACATATACAAAAAGTTCTCACAACTGTTGGTATAGACCTATACAAATGGTTCTGAGAACTGCTGGTATAGGGTCTTTGATTTTGGGACCTATAACAATGGGTTTGGGAAAACTGTTGGTATAGGGGGGGGACCTATACCAACGGTTTAGCCAAAACCATTAGCATAAGGTTTCTATAATGGACCTATACCAATGGTTTTGGCCATACAGTTGGTATGTGTCCAAATTAGTGAACCTATACCAATGTTTTGGCCAAACCATTGGTATAGGTCCCCCCGACACCAACGGTTTGTCCAAAACCATTGGTATAGGTCTAGATAAGTTTCCTACACCAACGATTTTGGCCAAACTGTTGGAATATGTCCAAATTAATGAACTATACCAATAGTTTTCTCAAAACCGTTGGTATAAATCATATTTCTAGTAGTTCTACAAGCAGAAAGGGGATGTGAAATCATTTTCAACAACTACAGAAGATGTTGGTCTATAAAATTATGTAGTATCAAGTACACCATTTGTTTATTCAGATTATTCCAATGTGTTTTTTGATTTAGGATCGACACATTCTTTACTTTTTTATAAATTTTCTACTAAATTATGAATTCCATATCACGATATGAATATTGAACTTATAGTAAAAAAACCGGGAAGAAATTTTGAGATAAAAATAAATTATAATAACCTTCATGTACTTGTGTGAAGAAATAATCTTCCTTTAAAATTTAGTGTTTTTCCTCGAGTAGAGTTTGAAGTTATTTTTGGTATGGATTGTATTTTCATATAACAAGCTTAGATTTACTGCAGAGCTAAAGATGATTCTTTTCAGAAATAATTTTAGTTATTGTACAATAATGAACGCTTGGTTTTGATGTCATATCAAGAAGTTGAGAAACTAGTAAAATATGGAAAAGAATGTTACCTTGAAATTATTGTTGAAAACAAATGAACTGTTCATATTAATAATGTTCTAGAGGTAAATGAGTATCTAGATGTCTTTAATGATGCGTTTCCTGGTATAATACCTGAATAAGAAGTTGAATTTTTAGTTGTCTTAGTTCTCAATGATAAGCTAATTTCAAAAACCCCTTATCGAAAGGCTCAAGTTGAACTTTTAGAGTTAAAGAATCAATTAAAAAATATATTAGACAAAGGTTTCATTAAACCTAGAACATCACCCTATAGGGATCCTGTCTTGTTTATTAAAATGATAGATGGTTTAATGATACTTTGCATTTATTATAGAGCCTTGAATAATATAACTAATAAGAACAAGTATCCTTTTACTCATATCGATGATTTATTTGAACAGTTCTAGGGTTCTTAATATTTTTGGAATATTTACATGAGGTTGGGGTACCATCAATTGAATATAAAGGAAGAATACATTTTGAATACCACATTTCATATTATATAGAGCCATTATGAATTTGTAGATATGAATTTTGGGTTGACCAAAGCACCTACTGTATTCATGGATCTTATGAATAGATTTTTTCATGAGTTCTTAGATACTTTTGTGGTTGTGTTTATTTATGATATTTTAGTATATTATTAAAGTAAATAAGAGCATGAAATTAATTTATGGGTTTCTTTTAAAATATTAATAGAAAAAAAAACTCTAGGATAAATTCATCATGTGTGGGTTTTTTTTACAAAGAATTCAATTCCTTGGTCACATCATTTCTAAAGATGGCATAACTATTGATCCTTCTAGAACAAAAGTTGTTAAAGAATGGCCAAGACCCAAAAATGTAATAATGATTTATAGTTTTATTTCTTTACCATGTTATTATCAGAGGTTTGTTGAAAATGTTTCATAGTTATCTAGCCCACTGACTAAGTTAACTCAAAAAGGTGTTAAATTTATCTAGAAAAAAGAATGTGTTGATTGTTTTCAAAAATATAAAATATATTAGTGAGTGCTCAAGTGTTGAAATTACGTTCTAGAAATGGTGATTTTTTTATCTACAATGATGATTCATTTAAGGGACTTTGTTGTTCAATAATGCATAATTATCAGGTAAGTTATTATTCATCATGTCAGTTGAAGCCTCATTAGTTAAATTACCATACACAAGATTTGGAATTAGCTACTGTTGTTTTTGCATTAAAAATTTCGAGGAAATATTTGTATGGTGTAAAGTGCGAAATATGTAATGCTCTGACACTGGTTACCTAGAGTCGGTGCATTATTTCAATACATTGGCATGATTACAAGGGATCAAATCTAGAAAGACCATTCAGTTTAGTGGCCTTCGAAGTACTAGATACATTCATAAGTTTTTCATTACATCTTGAACAAAAAATCAACAACATTTTGTTCCCATTTACCACAATTATATCCTTAGAGTATCCCTATAGGTCAACCATACAATATTTATTTACATCTTGGAAAAAAGAAATCATAGAAACGGGTGAGCTCATATGCTCAGTAAGTATAGAAATATAGCGGAAACTTTAATTAATAATCATAAACAATTAAGGAAATGTATAAGAATAAAAAATAATTTTTTTAAAATAAAGTTCTATATAATATGTCCAATATAAATCAAATAATTCCATTTACTTATTCACATGTATATTTTACTAGTCAAATAATCACATGCAATATCAATAGATAATTATATAATGATTTAATTCATAATGGAAATCTTCATACCCATAGAGTCAAGTCATTGTGCCAAGACTACAAATAAGATTTTTTCAAGGCCTTATGCTAAGGCACTAGTTTGTCTCATGAGACCTACTGATGCATCTAAGAGCTATATTGGGATCCACTTGTCCCTTACTATGACCAAGGCATTCCTCATATGAAAATGTTTAAACATAACACAAACATTCATAATAAAACTGGAATATGAAATGTCAATACTTTATATATAAAACATCAATGGTATAAAAATAAGACATCCATAGTCAAACATATCACAGAACCTTCAATAAAATATGGAATATTTGTATCATAATAATTCAACCTTCATTAAGAATAATATCTCATATGGGATGTTGACATAGTTGAAAATTATTAGTAAAAATATTTGAGAGAAATATCCTTTTTCATGAAATCATTTAAAATTCATATAAATAAGTCATTTAAAAGATTGTTTTAAATCAAATTTTACCACACCAATTTGAAACTTTTGAAATGAATTAACATTTCCAAACATTCGTGTCCATTTAAATAAATCATTAAAACCATTTTTAAAACATGGACATTAATGAGAATGGTTTAAGAGAATAAATATTTAAAACATTTAAAATGATTTTTTTAGTAAAAATTCACTCAAGATAATCCATTTGAAAACTATTTTATGAAACATGTACATGAATTATAAATATGTCCCAGAAGATACTTATGTAAAAACAACCTTGGATAATAAAGAGATTGTGAAATTAACCCTAACCTTGCACTTTCCTTCGGTCGAGGGTATGTTTATCCTATTGTATAATGACCATAGTATGTTATTAAATTATTCTGTAACTATATTAATATTTATTATATCATTCATGATTCATTAATAAATTTATACTATATATTTAATAATTATTTCCATGTTAAATTAACATTTTGGGTAATAATCACTCTCTTTATCGTACGTGTTTTAACATGTTATTATTGATCGTATCACATAGATCATGATTTAAATACTCATAGAATATAAAAAATGATCTATATATTATATATATTTAGAATATAAATATTTATAATATATTGATATATTAAATGGAAGGATCCATTTATGGAGAAGGTAGGTCGTACGTACGCATAAACACTGTTTCTGTTTTCATATCGTATTGAACAGAAGTAAGGGAATAAGATATATGTAAGTAGATATATATATATCTCCAGTAAAATTATTATGTAATATATTACATACTTATTAGTAATTTATATATTTTAATAATTATCGTTGAATGGTGAATGTGGAAACAAAATCACATCTCGTCTTGGAGACGGTAATCTGTACGTATGCACGAGCGACAATATTGTTATATTGATGGTAAAATCGTATGTAATTGGATTATATATCATATATAAAGAATAATTAACATTTTATATTTATTATTTATATATGTTATACTCATTATTATACCCATCAAAATAATGTAGTGTTTGAATAACAAACTACACCACGACATTGAGACGGTAAGCAATATGTACGCTCATATGGTAACTTTTTCTTTTATAGGATGGATAGAATAGTGAATATGGTTTTAAAATATTTATAATAACATCATATAATGTAGAAGGTACTGGATTCATTATTTTGGTATGGAAACAATAAAGAAAAAGGAAGCGAAAGAAGGAAAGAACTTCGAAGATGGTTGTGAAATTATTACCACTTCTTCAGGTGTTTCCTTTTGAGTTGATCAAAATGGATCCTTAGGTTGGATTTATGATAAAATTAATTCCTATTGGTTGAAGGGAGGATATGTTAGTGTATATTTGGGCAGGTCTTGGCCGATCCTAATGGCTTTGGAGGTGTGAATTTAAGATAATGGTAAGTACCCTTTTATAAGAGAGGTGAGGGTCACTTTAGGAAAATCATGAAATATTATTTTATAATAAAATCATTTTTTCTTTATAATGGCTCAAAAAAGATTTATTTATAGTAAAAAGGTGTGTATGGGTCCAAAGGTTCTCAAAATATAGTTTTTTATGTTGGTTTAGGTCACCATATTAACCTTTTCTTTTAGATTTAACTCTTAGTTTAATAGTTTGACATTTATCATGTCTCTTTGTAATTTTATATTATATGATAAATAAGTATACAATAACAAGCCAAGTGAAGCCCAAGTGGTTCATTAATAGTATATATAACATTATATATGTCTTTCTGCCGAACGTTATATTTTTAAGAATATTATATCAATTAATAATATAGTATATTTTTTAAAAACACAATTATTTAAATTTTGAAACTCTTTAGTTTTTGATTTTTTTAAATCATAAAAACATGATTACATAGAAAAATAATTATTTAATAAACCCTAACATGTAAAAGTAACTCTGAAAATTAGTATAATTTATCAGAAGTCTCAATTCATATTTATTTGGATATTTATAATATCAATTATTTTAATATTTCATTAATAAGGTAATTATTGCATCATCATTATGTTATAAATAAATTAAATTATTTAATGTCTACAAATTATAAATACTATACCATTATGTAGGAAATAATTTTATCTTTCTAATTAATATTTATAGTCGAATTTATATAGTCTGTAACCCTATATTAAAAATGGTTTAGTTATTAATCTTCAAATTTAACACTTTTAACTCTAATTTAAATAAAATAATAATAAATGCCCTAATCTAATACAAGTGGTCGAAAAGGATTTTATTTCATTCCTAAGGTTGGTTTTTGTAGAATTACACTTATCCAATATAATTAGGACATGTTTTAGGGTAATTATAATATCTATTTGACCGTTAATAACCATATTTACTTTTAATCGTGGTAAATAAAAGTCAAAAGTTACAATTCAAAAAAACTTATTTTCATCTTATAGAACCACATTTTTCTTAATGATATCAATTATTCCTCTCAGAATTTTAAAATTAAAAACCCATAAGTGTTAAAATTATGTTTTATCCAAATTTGCAAATTCTCCTAGGAGGTGGGTAAAAGACGTTAAAAAGTTCAAGAAAACTTTTATATATCTCAACTTATTATAAAATGACTCCAATTAATTACATTGAACCTATATAGGTATTATGTATCTTTTTAGACCTCAAATAAATTTAAATAAAATAATTAATTATTTAAATAAAACGTCATTTTTAAACAATAACATAGTGTTTTTCACTATTCATAAAAAATTCTATGTTTTCAGAAAAATACCAAAACTTTACCCTAAGATAATTTTGATATTACTAATTCAAAAATAAATTCTATTTTACCAAATTCAAAATATATAATCTACTTTAATTTATTTTTAATTAATTCTTGTTGTCAAAACCAAAAGCGGGTTTTTAAAAAGTAAAAACTATCAAAAGTTTGACTTCTGTTTATGTTAAATTTAAATGTGAAATTACATATAATGACCTAAATTTTATTAAATGATAAAAATATAATGTAATTATACATAAAAAACATTTAAATCTTTAATTTAACACTATAAATTATTTCAATTAAAAAAGATGTTTTCAATTAAAACATAGTATTTTCCACTATTCATCAAAATATGAATCTTATTAGAAAAGTATCAAAAATTTATCCAAATTAAATTTTTATATCCAACCTCTAAATAAGAATTTAATTTTACTCAATTGAAAATATAAAAGTGTCAAATATTGTATTTAAAGAGGGTTTTTAATTAATAGGCGGTAAAAATGAATTTTTTGAAAAATAATTATTTTATCTAAAAAATACTTATTTTATCTAAAAATAAATTGGTAATTATATAATGTATAAGAAACACATAATATGGATTCTAAAATTATATGAAGTATATAAAATTCAAAATTCAGTTAATATTATTCATAACCACTTTTGAACGATTAGTTTGGTAAGTCGTCGTGTGCTCGAACTCAGAGTTGCGTGTAACGCAAGTTATTGAATTACATTGAAGATATAACCCACTATGAAATCATGGGGTGGTAAATTCTACCCTACATGAATAAATTGTGTCCTCAAAATTTGAAATTTTTCTTTTAAAAAAAATGAAAAAAATTGAAAAACACCTTTGTTGAAAACCCACATAAAAAATTGGGTTAATAAAATTTAATCTTAGTAAGAGGGAAAGAAAAATGAAAAAGTCACCACCAAATTTTTATCTCTATTAGGAGAACATTGGTGGAAATTAGAGACATATAATAGGATAAAAATTGTAAATATTTATAGGGAGTGATTGAGGTATTCAATCACAAACAAGTTTATAATTGATGGCCTCAACTCCATCAATCTATGATGATTTTAAATATAACTGGTTCAAAAAAACATACGGTATTAGGACTACAAATTTTTGGTTTTAATATCACTTCCATAAAGTTTAAGAATTAAATTATTCATTGATTAAGAGGAAAAATATACATGACAATTATAGTTTATCCTTCAATAATTCCGACCACAAACTCATCTTTCACTCCAAAAGGTAATAGAATTGAAAAATATTCTATTTCCCCAATCATATAGGGTGCCAAAAATAATGAATTTATAATTCATTTATGAGACTATTTAAAAAAAACTACATTATACTAACTAGGACATCACATATGCCAGTGGTAGGTGATCCACCCTTCTCTCCCTTTGGTTGCGGGTTTAAGTCTCACGGTCTTACCGGACGTGACAGGTTGTCACCGGCCTCCTGGTTGTCCTTTTTATAAAAATAAAAAAACAATATTAAGAAACTCTTTAGCCTTAAAAATAGTATCCAATGTCACTCTGAATCCATTCCAACCTTTATACTTATGCAAAATACTTCTGTCCAAACTCACAATCCAAAATTTATAAGGGAGGAAAACACAATTAAGATCTTTTTTTCCACATAATAACATGTGAATACCTTCATCAAGTATTCTATTATGACATGGTAACACCCTAAATTTACATAAAACCATATTTATTGCATTAATGATCCCTTATTCATTATAGAGGACTGGATATACTTCTTATATCAAAAAATGTGGTAAACTCAACCAATGATAGAGTAAACAAACAATTATTCAGCTCCAAGGATGTCAATAATATCCAATATAATTTATCCAAATCAATCATCTCTTATTTCAAAATCAATACCTCAGTATCATGATCATATTAAATTTTTATCTTCCTTCAATTGTGTATTTTACAAAAATATTAACTTTCTATTGAGTCACATTTCTTGGTACCGCACAATCCCAGATCCTAAACGATATAGTACTATAGTTCAATCCTTATATACTCCATATTTATTATAACCAGTACATCATTGATACAATACTCATAATTCATTAAAATCACCATAAGAACACTAGTCATTACTATTCATCTATTATAATATTATAACCTAATTATTATCCAACAACATCATTTGTGGTATACTCTGATTATTTGGACATTGATTCATGTAGTTTACTAACTCCTTGTAGATGAAAAATTGTACATTTGAATCCCTTTTCTTACCCTTGCAACCACATAATCTGTGTCCTTTTCTCTACACATATAACAAACTCTCATTCCCTTCAATAATTTACCAAGGTGATTCTTTCCATGGTTATCACATATGGGAAAATTCTTCTTTCTCAACTTCCCTTTATCCATCTTTCTCTCTTACATCATTTTCTTCTCTTGCTTCCCTTCAAAGCCATAGGACTCAGATAATTATTTACTTATCTTATTAACAAATGATACTAATTCTTCATATGATTAGAATACGTGGGGTACTATTTTCCTTTTAAATGATGGCTTAATACAATGAAAGATATGATCCTTATTAATCTTTTGATCTATCGTATTGATGGAATTCTCATTCCTTCTACTAGGTTTCATTTCTAAACAATGGAATACACCATGTTAGTTTATGAATCACAATGCTTAATTTCAAACATATAAAATACCTAACGTAAATTGAAAATATTATGTATATAACCAATAATCATAAAATGTTTTCTTTTAAAAATTATTTACTCATAAATCCTTCATAGTGGCTGGTAACTAAATTGTGAATTATTCTAAGCATATCCCCCAGGAGTGTCGAAACCAATAGTGCAGCAAGGCCCATTTTTCTGTATCAGGATACCCCACACTACTGGAAAATAGGCCAATACCCACAGTTTTCCAAAACTATGAGTATTGGGATAGTACATGAACTATACCCACGGTTCTCTATAACCGTGGGTATAGGCCACCTATACCCATAGTTTTGGAGAACCATGTGTAAAGGGTATTTTCCGAAGACCTTACCCACGGTTTTGGATAACCGTGGGTATTGGGTTTTTTTTGAAGACCAATACCCATGGTTCTGGAGAACTGTGGGTATAACTTATGGTAGGTAATGAAAATTAGGTGGGACACAAAAAAATTTGGCGGGAAGATATTTTTTCACGGTTTAGTTTTATATATTTATTTATATATAAATTCATATACTCAGAATTTCGGTAGCATGGTTGGTCACTAGTGGAGGCATGGCTATGAGACTAGGGATCGAATCCTTCGCTCTGCATTTTTGAATTGAAATTACTGATGTGGATTATATTATCATATATAAGTATATTTATATATAAATAACAATTAAAAATCATAGCTCGATTGGTCAGTTTTCGGTGCACGACCATGAGTCCCAGTGTGAGACGCGGGTTCGAAACCGCTTGCCTGTGTTTTCAGATTTTTTAGTACCCCACATGGATAAAAAAAATATTTATATGTTGATGTATGATTATATAAAAAAATAATTCATAGGTCAGTTGGTCCCTTTGTGATGCACATCCATGAGGTGCAGCGGCAATACGGGTTCGAATCCTGACTAGAGTGAATAGTTTTAATTTTAATACCCCACAGTTTTCCAACCATGGGGTCTGTTGTTTGCTAGGATGGAACAACCATGGTGAAAAATTTGACTCCCCTATACCCATGGTTCTCCAAAACCATGGGTATAGGTTGAGACCCCTATACCAACGCCGTTCCATCCCACAGTTCCAAAAACCATGGGTATAGCCTATACCCACGGTTTTGGTGGCTATTCCCACAGTTTTGAACTGTGGGTATAGGTTATTTTTCTAGTAGTTCTAGGTCATGTCTAAAACTCCTTGTCATAGTTTTCACTCCTAGGTATATTAGTGACCGAGCTGCCTATACCTGCTCATCTTCAGACAGGGATGTATTTCTTGGAAAATTGACCAAATCTCTACATTACCAAATTTCTAGGAAGTTCTTTTACACTAATCGTCAAAGTCTATCTTAGGGTAATGTTCTCTAATTAGAGTTTTTCTAAATATAGTTTCCATGTTATGTAAAAAAATTCCTATGATACCAAATATAACACCCTGACCCAAATTACCCAGAGTTGGTGAATTATTTTAATACATTGGCATGATCACAAGGGATCAAATCTGGAATAACCGATCAGTTTAGAAGCCTTTCAAGTACTAGATACATTCACATGTTTAACATTACATCATGAAATAAAAACATAAACATGAAATTTTCTCCTTTGAACACACTTATATCCTTATCCTATCCCTACAGGTCAACCATAAAATATTTTTTCACATCCAGGGAAAAATAAAACATAGAAAGGGGTGAAGTCATATGCTCAGTAAAGATAACAATATAGCAGAATCTTTCATAAATAAACATAAAAAATTAATGAAATGTATAAGACTAAAACATAAGCCTTTTAAACACAACCTTCTTCATAATATGGCTAATATAAATCAAATAATTCTATTTACATATTCACATGGATATTCTACTAGTCAAATAATCACTTACAATAATCAATATCCAATTTCCTAATGATCGAATGCATAATGCCAGACTTCATAACCACATAGTTAAGGAATTGGGCCAAGTATACAAATAAAATTTTGTTAAGGCCTTGTTCCAAGACACTAGTTTGTCTCATGAGACTAGCCAATGCATTGAGAAGCTATAACGGGCTCCTCCCATCACTTAATAAGTCCAATGCATTCATCATATGAAAATGTTTAAACATAACATAAATATTTGTATTAAAACTAGAATATGAAACGTTAATACGTTATCCATTAACCATACATTTTATAAAAATAACACATCCACAGTAAAACATATCAAAAAACCTTCAATACAATCTGGAAGATTTGTATCATAATAAATCAACCTCTATCAAGAATAATATCCTGTAAAAGATGTCGACATAGATAAAAATGATCAGTAAAAATCAATGAGAGAAATATACCTTTTCATGAAATAATTTATAATTAATATAAAGAAATTAATTTAAAATAATGTTTTAAATCAAAGTGTCCCATACCACTTTGAAACTTTTTAAAGGAATTAACATTTTAAAATATTCATGTCTATATAAAAAAATCTTTAAAACCATTTTTAAAAAATTGACATTAATGAGAAAGATTTTGAAGAATAACTCCTTAAAAAATTTAAAATGATGTTTTTGTAAAAATTAACTTAAAATAATCCCTTTAAAAACACTTTTATGAAACATGTATTTTGATAATAAATATGTACTAGTAGATACTTATGTAAAAACAACCTCGGATAATAAAAAGATTGTGAAATTAACCCTTAAATTATACTTTTCTCGTTCAAGGATACGTTTAAACATCACTATAATGACCATAGTATGTTATTAAATTATAGTTGAAACATATTCATATTTATTATGTCATAAATGATTCATTAATGACTTTATACTACCTATTTAATAATGATTTTCATGTTAAATTATCATTTTTTGGGTAATAATCTCTTTCATTATCGTACATGTTTAAACTTCTTATTATTGATTTTATCATTTATATCATGATTAAAATACATCCAAAATATAAAACTTTATCTATATATCATATATATTTATAATATAAATAATTATAAAAGATATATATTTTAAATGGGAGGCACTGTTTATGGATATGGTAGGTCATACGTACGCATAAACGCTGTTTCCATTTTCATATCATATTGAACAGAAGTAAGTGAATAAGATATATTTATGTACATAAATATATATATATATATATCTTTATTAGAATTTTTATTTCATATATTAAATACTTATTAATAATATATATATTTTTATAATCATCGTTGAATGGTGAATGTGAAAATGAATCTCATCACGTCGTGGAGACGGTAATCTGTACGTACGCACGAGTGATAATATGATTATATTGATGGTGAAATCATAAATAATTAGATGGTATATCATATATATATATATACAGATTCATTAACATGTTATATTTATTATTTACACCAGTTATACTAATTATTATACCCATCAAAATAATGAAGTGTCTGAATAACAAACCACACCACGACGTAGAGATGGTAAGTCGTATGTACGCACGTATGGTGGCTTTGTCATTTATAGGACGAATAGAATAAAAAATATGGTTTTACCATATTTATAATAACATCAATGTTTGTATAAGGTATTGTATTTATTATTTTGGTAAGGAAATAATAATGAAAGAGGAAGTGGAAGAAGAAAAGAACTTGAAAGACAGTGGTGAAATTATTACCTCTTCGTCGTGTGTTCTTTTATTGAGTTGATAGAAAGGGCTCCATAGGTTGGATTTATGATTATTTTAAGGCCTCTAGGTCGAAGGGAGGATAGTTTATAGGATATTTGGGTGGGGGTTTTTCGAGATAAATGGCTTTGGAGGTGCAAATTTAAGAGAATTGGAAGTACCCTTTTATAAGAGAGGTGAGGGTCACTTTAGGAAATGCTTGAAATGTTATTTTATAATAAAATGATATTCAGTTTCTAAAGGATAGAAAATAGTTTTGTAGAGGATAAAGTGGGTATGGGTCGAAAACCACTCAACTAGTAGGATTTAGATTGGTTTTGGGCACTATATTAACCTTATCTTTTAGATTTAACTCTTGGTTAAACAATTCGACATTTACCATTTCTCTTTGTATTTTTATATTATATGGTTGATAAACTTACTATAAAAATCCAAGATAACCCCACATTGTTAATTATTAATATATTTAACCTTATTTAAGTTCTTGGTTGATCCTTAGATTTTTAATAATATTTTATCAATTAATAATATAGTATTTTTTTTAAAAACTCATTTTGCTCAATTTTGACACTATTTAGTATTTGATTTTTCTGATAATCATAAGTACATGATTAATTCAAAAAAAATATTTAATCAACCCTAACTTGTCATAGTAATTTATAAAATTAGAGTAATTTATCAGAAGTCTCAATTTACATTTATTTGGATATTTATAAAATCAAATATTTTAATATTTCATTAATAAGGTAATTACTACATCATCACTGTGGCATAAATAAATAAAATTTTGTAAGGTCTAAAAATTATAAATAAAATAAGATTATGTAAGAAATTTTTTTATATTTCTAATAAATATTTATAGTTGAGTTGATATTGTGTGTATCCCTATTTTAAAAATATTTTAGTTATTAAACTTTTAATGTACCACTTTTAACTATACTTTAAATAAAATAATAATAAATGTCCTAATCTAATCCTAGTGGACAAAAAGGATCATATTTTATTCCTAAGATTTTTTTTGTTCAAATTACACTTATCCAACAGAATTAGGACATCTGATAGGGGAATTATAATATCATTTTTACCCCCAATTACCCTATTTACTTTTAACCGTGGTAAATAAAAGTCAAAAGTTACTATTCATGAAAAATTATTTTCATCTTATTGAACGAAATTTTATTTAATTATATCAACTATGTCTCTTGGATTCTTGAAATTCAACTCACTGAAGAGTTAATATCATGTTTAATTCAAATTTGCAAATGCTCCTAGGACGTGGGTAAAAGACGTTAAAAAGTTCAATAATTTTTTTTATATCTAATCTTATAATAAAATGAATCCAATGAATTACATTGAACATATATATGTATTATGTATCTATTTTGAGCTAAAATACATTTATATAAAATAAATAATTATTAATATCGAAAGTTTGTTTTAAACAATTACATAGTGTTTTTCACTATTTTTGAAAAAATTAATGTTTTCAGAAAAATACCAAAAATTAACTCAAAGATAATTTTGATATTCTGAATTTAAAAATCAATTATATTCTAACAAATTCAAAATATATAAGTTTCATTAATTAATTTAAAATTTATTCCCATTGAGGAAACCAAAAAGCGGGTTTTTAAAAAGTAAAAACCATCAAAAGATTGACATGTGTTTTTGTCAAATTTAAATGTGAAATTACTTATAAGGACCTAAATTGTATTAAATAATAAAAATATAATCTAATTATACATTAAAACCATTAGAATTCATAATTTAATGCTATAAAATATTTCAATTAAGAAATTTGTGTTCATTTAAAAAATAGTAGTTTTCACTATTCATCAAAATATAAATGTTATAAAAAAAGTACCAAAAATTTATCCAAATTAAATTATTATGTCATTATTGTAAAGAAGAATTTAATTTTACTCAATTTAAAATATATATGTGTCACATATTTTATTTAAAAAGGGTTCTCCATTAAAAGGTTGTAAAATTGCATTTTATTTAAAATATTTCTTTTATATGAAAAAATGAATTTTTCCTTATATTATGTCTAATAAAAACATAATATGGATTCTAAAATTATATAGAGTATATAAATTTTAAAATCCAGTTAATACTATTCATAACTTCTTTTGAACAACTAGTTTGGTAAGTCGTAGTGCACTAAAACTCGGTGTTGCGTGTAGCGCAAGTTATTGAATTACTTTGAAAATAAAACCTACTATGAAATCATAGAGAGTTAAAAAATATATACTGATGACAAAAGTTTTATGTATATATGTAACACTTCCTGGTTTTAAAAAAATTAATTATAAAAATATAACTTTGTTTTATGTAGATATTTATAACTAGCATTTCAACATAATTTTGCGGCTTCAATGTTTTGAATTTCGAAAAACAATCATCTACAATTGTGTTCAGTAAGTTATTTAGAGACAGATGGAACCAACTTGTTTTTTACTGAATAGTAAAATAAATTTAAGAATATTAATATGAATAGTAATTTGACCCTAATGAATAGTAAATTGTATTATTATTTTATTTTTTAAGTATTTAAGATAATGTCATCCTGGTTAATTTTTCAATGTGATATAAAATAAGTTATAGTTTTAAAGTGGTTAATTTTTGAATTTAATATGATTTTATTTTGAAAATTAAATTATTAATAACTAGATAATTATTTTCAAAAATTGGAGTTCATTTTTGAAATCTACACGTTGAAAAATGGTTATGGTAAATTTTTGGGATTTTTCTGAAACAATTGTTTTTTCTGTGAGTAGAAGAAAACATAGTTTTGAGTTTCTATTTTTTAATGACATCATTAATGATGTAATAATTATGTGATAAATCTAGGTGACTTGTGTATAGTACACTAAGATGTGAGGTGTCCCAAGTGGCTAATACCTTAGGTAAATACCATGGGGAAGCCCATGGTTTTGCAAATACCACTAATGAGTTGTGCCTAGGAAATTATTAAAATATTCCCTCAATTTTTCTATAAATACCAATCCATTCCATCATTAAAATCATTCCAAATCTCTCATAAACAATTATATGGCCTTTTTACCTCCCTATTAGCCCTCCCAAGGTTTTCTCAATCCCCTAAGGTCCCAAACTTCATTTTATGGGAGTTACTCTACCAGGTACAAAAATTCTCAACTTCTTTATTTTTCCATTCAAGTTCTCTTTTATATGGTACAAAATTCATAAATTCAAACCATTTCATTCTCTCATCTAATTATTTCATTATTATGTTTTATGATTCATTTATAGATGGATGAACCTCGTCTCCTCTCTTTTTTAATGTTTTCTAAAACCATGTTTCATTGTCGTTAGGCTGCTGAATTGTTTTAAGGGATTTCTCAAATATTCTTTTATTTTGAGTTCCTTTATTTTTATTCCTCAACTCCTCTTACCAAAGAGGAATTAAAGTTCCATAAATAATTTATATTCTGGAATTTTCATTTTCATGGAAAATTACCCATCAATCTTCTTATCCCCCCCCACTTATTCAAAGAATTAAAAACATTGTCTGTGATGTGTTGAATTGCCGGCATCGTGAATGATGCAATTTCAATCTGCTTTAATTACTTCAAGGCTAGTCTTGAAACCAGTTTTATTGTCAAACAAGGTTATAATATACATATTATGTCTCATAAATGGTTCTTTAATTCTTTTTTATGCATGTTTTTAATTTATAAAACAAAACGAGGTCGTTATTATCAAAGAACCACTAAAATGATCTAAACGAACATCATTAATGCTTTAACTTATGAATCATACTCAAGTTAGAATTAAAAATGATAAATGGTATAATTTATGGTTTTAAAAATATTTAAATACTAACCCATTACAATTCTGGAGTTTCACTTCTAATTGACAAGTTCATCCGTCATGAATCGATCATGGAAAACATGTAAAGAAAAAACCCAAAACAAGGGAAAGAAAAAAATACTAATAATTAAAGGGTGAAATGATGTTATGAAATGATTATATAAGGTGTTATAACCATGAATATTTTAATATAAGATATTAATAAAACTCTTTTAACCATTATACAAGATGTTTAAATACATATCAAATAGAATAACCAATGTTAAGGGAATTCTTAACAAAATTTCCATTCTTTTTGTTAACCTTATTCATTATTCATTATATGGTAATATGATTATTGGTGTCATAAATTTTGATTATATTATGTTTATTTATATGTATTTATCGTGTATATAAATATTCCATTCCATTCTATTAACTCTCAATCTAATTATATTTTAAGTGATGTTCTTTTTAAATTATTTCTCTCCTTAATAAATTTTAAAAGGATTGTTTTTATGTCATGAGTGGTTTCTTCTTATTTTAAAGATACATTATTTCCATAATATGTTCCGTAGACATTATTTATATTGGTTTGAGCCTATTATAGCTGAATATATGTAGTTTTTATCCCATTATAGCAGAAGATATGTTGGGTTGAGCCCATTATAGCTCAAGATATGTTGGGTTGAGCCCATTATAGCTCAAGATATGTTGGGTTGATCCCATTATAGAAAAAGATATGACATGTGAGCCCCATTATGGATATCTAATGCACTGGTTACTCTAGATATATAAGTTGACCAATAGTTTATTCCATGTGTAAGGGTGAATGTAAGAGTGATATGGTAAATATGTCCCAAAGAAACTACATGATGTTTCTATGAATTTGAGTTTTTTTGATTATGGGTTTCATTGGTTTATATGTCATCACATGGCTAATGATTTCTTTCATTATATACATTAATTAGTTTTATGAAAATTCCATGTAAAAAAAACTCCACATGATATAAGGATGTGTAAGATAAATAAGGGAGTCGTGATGAATGATGTAGAGGGTAGTGAGAGAAATCATTTTTTAAGCTTTAATGTTTTATATTTTGAAAAAATGGAAACTGTTTTTAGTAGTATCCTCTTGTATGAATGTGGTATGTTATGTATGTAAGGTATCATTATTCGTTAAAACTCTAAACAAAAAAGCCCCATCAATGTGTCATATTTTATGGTCTTGTGTAAAATTATAGATTGAGTAACGTTTTAAGGCATGGTCCTTATAGTTGGTATCAAAGGATAGTTTAGATAAACTTAATGGATGTGATGGTATTTAAAGAATATCATAACTAATTTTTACTATATGATTAATTTGTAATGATATAGAATTTAATTATTTGCATGTTTCTTCATCTATTTTATGTTTTTTTAGAATTGTTGTTCACAGAAGGAACATGGAACCAGTAGTAGGGAGGCACAAAGAGGAAAATGTCTATCTGCATATCCAGACCGAAATAGTGGGAATCAGAACCGAGATGTTTGTGAGAGAAATAGATCAGTTGACTTATGAAATAAATGGTGGTGGTATACTCTAAATATAGGAACATGATCTACCATAAATAAACATTTCTTTTATAAATCATTTTATGAGGCATCATCCTCCAACATTTAGTGGAACTGCAGATCCAGTGATAACTAAAGGATGGATCAATGCTCTAGAAAAGATATTCGATGTCATGAGATGTTCATAACATAAAATTTTAAAACTATAAATTTATATTTTGGAAGATGAATCTGACCAATGCAGGTCTCTAGGTAAAAATTTGAGAGAAATATAAGATGTTTATAGTCTTGAATGGGATGATTTTATGAGTATTTTTATGGAAAACTATTTTCCCAAAACTGTTCAACATAGAATGGAGAAACAATTATTGGTACTAAAGCAAAAAGATTATTATTCTGTGGCAATATATGAAGACAATTTTACAATACTGTCTCGGTATATACCATATTTTACTTGGGATTTTTAATGTAAATTTAATAGATTTTCCTCTGGTGTGAAACCATTTTTTTGAAGAGATTTAGCCTCAAGAGAGATTAAAAGATATGAAAATCTTTTTCATTGGGCTGAAAAAGTCAAGATGCAGTTTTTTGAAACATATGTGCCCCATGATGACAAGAATAATAAGTGGTAAGGTTGGTAAGAAATGGGGAAGAACTCGTCAATGATGTATGGAGGTAAGAAAATGAATTTCCCTTCTTGTTAAAAGTATGGTAAAAGGCATCTTGGTGATTGTCTTGTAAATTCTAGGAAATTCTACCAATGTTGAAATTTTTGACACATGTATCAGGAGTGTAAAGAAAATTATCCAATAATTTAAGTGAAGTTGATGGTAAGATGCATTAAATATAAGGAATTGGGGTTTTTTGATAATGTTTGTCTGAAGCTAGTTACTCAAGTAGCGAATCACCATGATTAGAAGAAGAAGGGTTTGATAAAATATTTTTCAACAACATAAGTAGATGTTAAGCTGTAAAATGAGGTGGTATTAGGTACATTTCTCATTTTTACAGATTTTTCAAATGTGTTGTTTGATTCTTGGTCTACACATTTTTTCATTTCTGAGAATTTTACAGAAAAATAGGGAATTCAACCTCATGAAATGAAACAATATATCATAGAAAAAACACATAGAGGAAATATTATGGAAAAATAAAATAATAAGAATGTTCAATTCCTTGTTCATGGAATGTTTCTACTAGAAAACCTTGTTTTTCCTCTAGTAGTGTTTGATGTTATTTTGGGTTTTGGCTGGCTTTCCTTTTATCATGCAAAGATAGATTATAGAGAAAAAAAAGTTGTTTTTCAAAATTAATTTTTTTTACATAAATGAACGCATACCATTAATAACATATCAGGAAGGTGAAAACCTAATAAAGGATGGAAATAAAAGTTATCATGCTCATATTTTTGAAGATAAGGGAACTATCCGTATTAATAATTTACTAGTGGTAAATGAATACCTAGATGTTTTTTTGATGATTTTCCTGGTGTTATTCCTAATCGATAGGTTGAGTTTACTATTGAATTAGTTCCTGATGCTAATCCAATTTATAAACCTCATTGAATGGCCCAAATGGAACTTCTGGAATTAAAAACACAGTTGAAAGAATTATTATATAAAGGATTCATCTGACCCATCACTTAACCATGTATCCAACCTGTCTTATTTGTTAAGAGAACAGATGGTTCAATGAGACTTTACATCGATTATAGAGCCTTTAATGACTTTACTGTTAAAAACAAGTACCCTTTTCCTCATATAAATGATTTGTTTGATCAAGTCCATGAATAAAAGAATTTTTCAAAGGTTGATCTGAGGTTGGGGCACCATTAGTTGAAAGTAAAGGATGAAGATATCCCGAATACAGTGTTCTGTACTAGATATGGTCACTATGAGTTTGTAGTTATGCCTTTTGGGTTAACTAATGCACCAGATCTTTTCATGGATCTTATGAATATAATATTTTATGATTTCCTAGATATGTTTGTGGTTGTATTTATTGATGACATTTTGGTATATTCTAGATTGAAAGAAGAGCATGAAAAACAACTATAGGTTGTTTTCCAAACCATAAAAGAAATGAAATTGTATGGAAAATTCAGAAAGTGTGATTTTTTGTTACAACATATTTCTTTTCTTGGGAACATGGTAAATAAGGATGAAATAATATTTGTTCCTACCAAAACAAAAGTGGTTGATGAATGGATAAGACCTAAAAATGTTATATAGATTCATAGTTTTCTTGGATTAGTAGGTTATAACAGATGGTTTGTTAAAAACATTCATGGTTATCTTTCCTGCTAACTAAGTTTACATGTTGAGGGGTTAAATTTGTTTGGATATAATAATTTGATGTTTGTTTTTATAAACTGAAGAAGAGATTGTTGAATGCTCTAGTTTTGGACTTTCCTTCTTGAAATAGTGAGTTTTTCAACTACAGTGATTCTTCATTAATGGGAATTTGTTGTGTTCAAATTTAGAATGATTAGGTAATTTATTTTTCTTCAAGGCAATGAGAACCTCATTAGTTAAATAACCCCACACTTTATTTGGAATGGGATGCTATGGTTTTTTGCATTGAAAATTTGGAGGCACCATTTATATGTAGCCAAATGTAAAATATATACTAACTGTAAAATTATGAAGTAGATATATTAACTCATAAGGAATTAAATATGAGGTAGAGAAAATGGATTGAAATGATAAAAGATTATGTTTTCATGATCAATTACCATCCTGGGAAAACATACAAAGTGGCATATTCCTTGAGTCAAAAACATCATGCATCGTCATCCATGTTGTGTTTGGAACATGATCCCTTGGTTATTGTTTTATTGAATTTTGGAAGAGATGTTGTTTGTTCATGGAATAAAACTATTCTGTTTCTGGTTTCAGTGTATTCATTGTTATCAGACAGAATTAAGCGATCACAAAAGGCAGACTGTGAGCTACATGAAAAGGTAGAATTATTTAAAATGGGGATGCTTCTAGAATTTAACCTTGATAAATACTATGTTTTAAGATTTTGTAAAAGGTTGTGTGTGCCTTGTGATTTTGAGTTTAAGAAAAATTTATTGTGTGAAGCTCATAGTTCTCCATTTTCACTTCATCCTGGAAGTACTAAGATGTACCGAGGCCTTCGGGAGTATTACTGATGGGATGGAATGAAAAGGGATATTGAAGAATTTACTGCATATTGATTGACATGTCAAAAGGTTAATGCAGAGCGGTAGTTATAGAAGGGGATGCTTTAGCCTTTTCCAGTGCCTGATTGGAAATGGGAGAATGTATCCATGGACATTTTGGTGGGACTACCAAAGACTTCTTGACGTAAAAATGCTATTTTTGTTATTATTCATCAGCTGAAAATAGATGGAAATTTTATTTTTATTCAAAACACAATGTCTTTGGATCAACCTTCTCGATTGTACCCTTAAGAGATTGCTAGGATACATGGTGTTCCAATTTCCATTGTATCTAACCAGGATCCCAGGCTCACTTTTATCGTTTAGAAGGGACTTCAGAAGTCATTGGGTAGATAATGAAATTTTAGTACATATTTTAATCCTTAACTAGATGGGCTATCATAAGGAATGATAAATAATTTGTAGGATATGATTGAGCTTGTTCAATGGACTACATGGGATGTTGGGATTTATAAATTTCTTTAGATAAGTTTTCTTATAATAATAGTTTTCTATCCGGTCTATAGATAGAACCTTTTGAGGCATTGTATGGGATGTAGTGTCGAACTCCATCAAGTTGGGATAAATTCGATGAAAGAAAGTTGATGGGGCCAGAATTAGTAATGAAAGCGGATGTGAAAGTGAAGATGATCCAACAACACATGCAGACAACTCACATCTAGCAAAAAAGTTTTGCAGATAATAGAAGGAAAGACTTCTCTTTCGAGGTATGTGACCATGTTTTCCTTAAAATATATCCTTGAAAAATTGTGATGTGTTTTGGTAAAAAAGGAAATCTAAATCTATGATTCATCAGTACTATTGAAATCCTAGAGAAAGTTGAACCAGGTGCATACCAAGTAGCTTTGCCTCTGAGTTTTCTCAGGCACACAATACTTTTCATGTTTTGATGTTGAGAAAGTATGTGCCAGATTTATCACATGTCTTTTCATAGAAATTGTTCATCTGGAAAAGAACCTTTTTATAAAGATAAACCAGTCTATATTTTTGATCGATGAGAATAAGTATTGAAAAATAGGGTAATCCATCAGGTAAATGTTTTATGGAGAAACCACATGGTCAAATAAGCAACATGGGATTCCAAAAATGCTATGAGGGAAAGGTACCCTCACTTGTTTGATAAGTAAATAAAAATGAGAGGACGTAATTTATTGATGGTTGGGATAATGTAACAACACATGGTTTTTAATAAATAAAAGAAATTCTTGAAAAATTGTTTTAATTATATATTTATTCCTAGCCTTTAGAAATAATTTTGCAGCTCCTATTTTTTGAATTTCAAAAAACAAACATCTATAATTGTGTTCAGTAAGTTGTTTAGAGTCAGATGGAACCAACTTGTTTTTTTGGAGAATAGTAACATAAATTAATGAATATTAATATTAATAGTAATGTGACACTAATGAATTGTAAATTTTATTATTTTTTTATTTTTTTAAGGCTTTAAGGTAATGACATCATGGTTAATTTTTCAATGTGATATAATAGTAGTTATATTTTTAAAATTGATAATATTTTTAATTTAGTATGATTTTATTCAAAAATGTAATTAATAATATTTAAAAAATAATTTTCAAAAAATGGAGGTCATTTTTTAATTCTACACATTGAAAAATGGTTAGGGTTATATTTTGGAATTTTTCTAAAACATATGATTTTTCGGTGAATAGTACAAAATACAGTTTTGGGTTTTTGTGTGTTAATGAAAACATTAATGATGTAAAAATTATGTAATAAATATGGTAATCTTTTTCACAGTAAAATAATATGTTAGGTTTTCCAAGTGGCTAATACCTTGGGAAAATACCATGGGCAAACCCGTGGTTTTTCAAAGACCACTAATGATGTGTACCTTAAAAATTATTAATATATTCAATAATTTTTGTGATAAATACCATCCCATTCCATACATAAATTCATTACAAGTACCTAATAAACAAATATCTATCATCATTACCTCCCTATTAGTCATCCCATGTTTTCTTAAATCCCCCAAGGTCCCAACAATCATGTTCTAGGAGTTACTCTACAAGGTAAGAAAATTATCAACTTCTTTCTTTTTTCCATTAAAGTTCTCTTTTATGTTTTATATAATTCAGGAATTCATACCATGTTCTTATTTTCATCACATTCATGATCTATTAAATTTGATGATTCATTTTTGGATGGGTGACCCTTGTCCCCTCCCTTTTTTAATGTTCTCTAAAACCATGTTGCATAGTCATTATGCTGCCGAATGTTTGTAAGGGATTTCTCAACTATATTTTAATTTTGAGTTTCTTTATTTTTACTCCTCAAATCCCCTTATAAAATAAGAATTGAAGCTCCATAAATCATGTGTGTTCTATATATTCTCATTTTCATAGAAAATTCCTCTTAAATATTCTTCTCCCCCCCCACTTATTCATGTAATTAAAAACATTGTATGTGATGTGTCGAATTACCAACATTGTGGATGATGTGATTTAAATTTTATTTAATTATTTAAAGGCTTATCATGAAACCATTTTTATGGATGAAAAAGGTTATAAAATATGTATTATTTCTCATCCAGGGTTATATAATAATTTTTTACACATGGTTCTAATTTATAAAACAAAATGAGGTACTTATTATTAATGAACCACTAAAATGATCTAAACGAACATCATTAATGTTTTAACTTATGAATCATCCTAATTTAAGAATTAAAAATGATAAATGGTATAATTTATGGTCCTGGAAATATTTTAATACTACTCCATTCCAATTCTATAGTTTCACTTATGTTCTACAATATCATCCATCATGAACCAATCATGGAAAACATGTAAAGAAAGCACCCAAAATATTGGATGGAACAAAATACTAATAATGAAAATGTGAAATGTTGTTATGAAATGATCATATAAGGTGTTATAAGCATAAATATGTTTCTATAAGATATTAATAACACTTTTTAACAATTATACAGGTGTTTTAAACACATTTTATGTAAGAAACATCTGAGGTAAGGGAATTTTTAACCCAATTTTCATTTTTAGGGTTAACCTTCTTCTTTATTCATTATGTGGAATTAATATTATTTGTGTGATGATTTTTTATATTAGGTCGAATTATGTTTATTTACAGTATATATACAGATTCCATTCCTTTCTATTAATTATCACTCTAATTATATTTTAGGAGTACTTATTTTTAAATCCTTTTAAAACTCTCTTTAATATATTTAAAAAGGATTGTTTTTATTCCATGAGTGTTTTCTTATAATATTCAGGATACTTTATTACAATTATATGTTCCCTGGACATTATTTATGTTGTTTTGAGCCAATTATATCTCATTATATGTTGGATTGGCTTATTATTTCTCTTGATATGTTGGGTTGAGCCCATTATAGCTCATGATATGTTGGGTTGAGCCCATTAGAGCTCAAGATATGATGGGTGAGCCCCATTATAGCTCTTCAATGCATTGGGTAATTAGGAGAAGAAAGTTTAACAATAGGTTATTTCATGTGTAAGGGTGAATGTAAGAGTTATATGGTAAACATGTCCCAAGTAAGCTAAATGATGTTTCTATGAATTTTTGTTTTTATGATTATGTGTTGTATTTGTTTTTAGGTTATCACTTGACTAAAAATTTCTTTATTTATATCCATTAATGAGTTTTATACTCATCCCAAGTTTTAAAAATATTTTACACATGATATAAGGATGGGTAATAGGAATCAGGGAGTCGTGATGAATGATGTAGTGGGTTGTCAATGAAATCATGTTTTAAGATTTAATGATTTATATTCTAAAAAATATGGAAATTGTTTCTTGTAGTATCCTCTTGTATGAATGTGGTATGTAATATATGTAAGGTATCCTATATATTTAAAACATTAAACCAGAAAGGATCCTCAATGTGTAATATTTTATGGTCTTGTGTAGAATTAATGATTATGTAACGTTTTAAGGAAGGGTCCTTATAATATATTCACTCAAAAGGAATGAAACATGATACATTGGAGATGGATAAAATTAATTAAGGATTATGGTTACACAATCCATTACCATCTGGGAAGTTAAAATAAAGTGGTTGACACTTTGAGATGAAAGAGTAATGCTACATTAAACGTGCTATGTTTGGAACGGTATCCTTTCATTTTTGATTTGATGAGTTTTGGATTGGAAGACCATGGTGTAGGGAATTCCTCTGTTTTGTTTAAAGTGGTAGTGAAATCGTATCTTCAATAAAGAATAAAGAAATCACAAAAAAAAAGAGTAGCATAAAAAGGTAGATTTTGTTCATAAGGGTATATTCTTTATTTTGACATTGATAAAGTCTTTTTTTTGAGGTTTGGAAAGAGATTATGTGTGCCCAGTGATTCCCAGTTGAAGACTGATTTATTATGTGAAGCTTAAAGTTCTCCATTTTTGGTTCATCCTAGAAGTAAAAAAATTTACAGAGATCTTATAGAGTATTACTGGTGGGATTAAATGAAAAGATATATTACTGACTTTACTGGGAAGTGTTTGACTTGTAAACTGGTTAAAGCGAAGTGACAGTTACATAAAGGGATGCTTCTACCTTTACCTGGGCCAGAGTAAAAATGGAAAAATATATCCATGGACTTTGTTGTGGGATTACTGAAGACATCTCGAGGTAGTAATGCACCCTAATTTATTATTTATCAATTTATTAAATATGAACATCTACTTACTATTAGAGGTAATTTGTCTCTAGATCAACTATCTCAATTGTATTTTAAAGAGATAGTTAGGTTACAGGGTGTTATCCTCTACATTTTATCTAATCTTGATCAGACATTCACTTCTAACTTTTGGAAGGGAATTCAGAACATTTTGGGTACTCAATTAATTTTTTTTTTCAACTTTTCATCCGCAATCAGATGGTCATTCAAAAGGAACAATTATGATCTTAGAGGATATGACACGTGATTGTTTAATGGATTACAAGGGCAGTTGGGACTAAAATATTTCTTTGAATGAGTTTTCATACAATAATATTTATAATTTCAATATACATATGGGACAATTTGAGGAATTATATGGAATGTGGTGTCGAACTGCATATTTTTGTGATTAAGTAGGTGAAAGGATGTTGATGGGACCAGAATTGGAAGAAGAGATGGAAGAAAAAGTCCAGTTGATTCAGAAGCACAAGAGACAAGCTAAGAGCAGGGAAAAAAATTATTCATATTACTAGAGGAAGGACCTTTCTTTCAAGGTAGGTGATCATATATTTCTCAACCATTCTCCATGGAAAAGTGTGATGTGTTTTGTTAAAAAGGGAAAGTTGAGTTTGAGGTTTATTTAACCCTATTAAATTATAGATAAAGTTAGATTTATTTCCTACAGAGTGTATTTAACCCCATTTTTATCCCAAGTACATAATATTTTTCATGTTTCAATTTTGTGAAAGTATATGTCGAATCCATCTCATGTTTTGAGTCCAGAGGTAGTTCAGTTGGAAGAAAATATTTCGGATGAGGAACATCGAGTCTATATTTTTAACTATGATAATAAGTGTTGTGGAATAAGGTAATTCATCAGGTAATGGTTTTGTGGAAAACTATATTTCTTAAGAGGAAATATCGGAATTTGAGAATTCTATGAGTGATAAATACCCCCACTTATTAGATAAGTGAATAAAATTGTGAGGACACAGTTTCCAAAAGGGGGGAAGGTTGTAACATCCCTGGTAAATAAAGAATATGACATTTTGATATTTATTAATATTGGTGAACGGAATATTAATATTAGTTTATAGGGGATGCAATGTTCGATGGGGTACCTGACATGCAACAATGGGTTTCTTCGGAATCTTATATTGCACACAATGCTGAGTCATACTGAAAAAATAATAATATAATATTGTTATTTTAAATTTGCAGTTAATGCCATGTCATTGTACTGAAGGGAATTGATAGAAATAACTATTTAATGATTAAACATGTTATTTAAATGTTTATACATTTATCCAAAAAATTTAGAGGATTACAATTATAATGAATCCAATTTTAAACATAAATACTCTATTAAATTTAAAAGGTAGTTTTACCACCTTTTGATGGATTTTTTTAAATATAGTTTATTGTAAGTTCAACGTGTTAAATTTTTCAAAATTAACTTATTCTATAGAATTGGCACATCAAAATTTACATTTGGTAAATTTGTTGTATTTTTATCATAGAGATCATTTTTTAATGAATAATGAAAATACTGCATTTTTTGTCAAAAACGATCTTTTAATCTAATTTATTTATATGGTCAGAATATATTTTTAATTGGATTTAAAGTTTAACTGTATTATATTATTATTATTGAATCCAATTTTGATCATTGTAAGTAATTTCAGTTATAAATTGTGTGTAAACATATGTAAATCTTTTGGTAGTTTATATTTCTTAAAAACACGCTTTTTGGTTTTCAAAATGGGAATTAATTACAAATTAATTTCTAAAAATTATGTGTTCTGAATTTGGAAAAAATGATTCCATATTTGGAATAAGGATGTCCAAATTCTATCAATAGGTAACTATTATTTTTAAACATTATGAATAGTAACATCATTAAATATTGTATTTACCAAGGTTAGAGGGTAAATCTAGTAATAATGATAAAAAATAATATTATAATAAAAATAAATTAACCTAACATGTGCCTAATACTATTATATGAGATATTTCCTACCCTGGGTATCCTGGGGTGGATTTTGTGTCCCCATGAAGCCACTTGGATGTGAAAATGAAATTTAATTACTTTTAATTTAAAGTTAAGGAAAATATAATCTAAACTTGAATCTTTTAGGAAAATAGTTTTTTACATGGGGTTAAATAAGTTATATTTTCAAATATAAATAGTTATTCTAAATCCGAAAATACTTCCTAAATCTTGGTATTTTATTTATATTGTTTAAACATCAAATAAATATTTATATTTATGACACAATGATGATGTAGTGATTACCTTATTAATGAATGATTTAAATAAATGAGATTATAAATATTAAAATAAATTTATTTTGTAACTTTTTATGCCATCCTATAATTTTAGGGATATTTATGACTTGTTATATTTTAATTAATGATTGTTTTTCCAAATAATCTATTTATTGCTATTTTAAAAGTCATGATATGAATAGTATATAAACAGGCATAAATGAGTTTTTTTAAAACAAATATTATTTTATTAAATTATATAATAGTCCTAAATATCTAATATTCCACAAAATTATTTAAATAATGTTTCAAATGTTATTAATTTACTACTTGAAGTTCTATTGGAATTTTGTAGTAACTATATTAACCATATAGTATGAATATACAAGAGGACATGGTAAGAGTCAAATTAGTTAAATAAGGGTTAAAGCTTAATGATATGGTTAAAAATGAGACCAAAAATTCTCTAAAACCTATTGGTTGAGATTTTTTAGACCCCAATACATCTTATATACGAAATAAATGACTTTGGGTCCTTTTAAAACCGAAAATCAATTTATAATAAAATAATATTTCAACATATTCCTTAAGTTCCCATCCTCCCTCTTATAA
The DNA here is from genome assembly GCA_963277665.1 of Viscum album. Classification (NCBI taxonomy): domain Eukaryota; kingdom Viridiplantae; phylum Streptophyta; class Magnoliopsida; order Santalales; family Viscaceae; genus Viscum; species Viscum album. The sequence continues at coordinate 72,630,954 of OY728154.1, forward strand.
AAGGGTACCACATCTAAACCTTAATCCCGCCTCTCACGCCCCCTTGTCTCATCCAACCTATATCCAAAGAAGCTCTAAAAATCTATCTACTCTTCCTAGAAGCCATACCTTTTTCATAAGGAAATTAAATATGTCCTTTTAGCTTAAATCAAAAGGGGTTACCCGATTTAAGGTAATGTCTTCTCTCAAGTTTCTTCCATTTATTTTCCTTCTCCAACACCCTAAAATGTATTTATTTCATTATTTTTGAAGAATTAGTGTATCATATAAATAATAAGATTTTTTATGAGAATTATTCTAAATACACTTCCACACAGCTTCATCTAATGGATACGAACATACTGTTTCTGTGCTTGGCGAACTACTACCTCACAAAATGATGATTATTCGCTTTTTTCGTACAACCTGTCATGGTGGCCATTATAATGGAACTATATTTATATGTGATAAATATTATATTTATTTTGTCTCTATTATTCTATATTTTTCATTTATAGAATACCTTTATGTTTCCAATAATTCGTAAATATGATAATTTAATATGAGGAAGTGCGAACTACCACCCCCTCAAAGTGATACAACTCGTTCATGCCATACATAGAACATATAAAGGATAGTGTTAATTAAATTATTTAACGTATATAAAATATGATATTATAATGAATTTATAATGTACCTATTTATCATTTAATTTTCATTTCATTAAATATGAAAAAGAAATGACGGTTGTATTCATGTGTACGTATGGCTTAACCTCACCATGAACAATGATTTTCATTTCTTATATCAAAATGTTATGGACATTTATAAATATATTTTTACTATATATATATGATATTTAAATCATGAATAAAATTCTGGATATAATGAAATTTCGACCAAATGGACAGTTTTTAATTATAACAATTTCATTTTTGACTCAAGTACCAAATATCGAAAAAAAACCAACAGTAACAGAAATAATTATATAATATTTATAACATGGTATTAAGTTATATAAAAGGAATAATAAACTTGAAAAAGGATCTGAAGAAAATATAAATTAAGTTTACTTTATTATTCAAGAATAACATGGAACATACGTGACGATTTAGACATAAGGTAAGGGACTTCGTCCCAATCACCTTTTGTTGAAGAATATTTTGATTTATACAAGAAGTTTTTATACAATGTATAAAACCCTTTGAAATTTAATTTAATTTAAAGAGAATATTTTTTATTTGTAAATTTTTACTAAAAAACAATGAGATTGTTTCTTTTTAACGTACGTGGTAACAAAGTCCTTTCTGTGGTTGTGAACATTATTTGATATTTAGCTTCCTCTACAAGTCGTAATGTTTTTATATGGAAAATAAATACCATATACCATTTTTATGTATTTTTGTATTGAAAATGGTTTTGATACTAGATTTATTATTTCAATATCTTGAATTGTTATCTTGTAATTGTAATGAGGAATTTTTATCTTTTCTTTATGTGTTATGATTATGTTATGGTTTTGGGAATTGTTTATGTATACGACTGGTTTCATGATAAACCAAGGGTGGGTGAGCCTGAGATATCTCTCCAATTCATTGGGTAATGTAACCGAGGTAAACCATAATGTTTTCTTAAGATATTTTGGAAATATATTGTGATGGGTATTCCAAATATAACTCTCTACATAGTTGTGAAAGATACAATGTAAGTATGTTATAGATGCCACAAGTTACCTTTATGATTTATGTTTCTATGTTCTATTAATTAATATTTTTATTTTATGAGGTATGTTAAAGAGATAATTTTTATAATTAAAATGTATTATTTTAGTGATTTGTATGTAATGGTGGACTAATGTTTTGTTTGTTTATTTTGTAACCCTTATTGGGACTTTTATTCTCATCCCATGTTTTTGAAATGTTTTTCACTGGATATAAGGAAGGATGAGAGAAAGGAATAATTCAATAAGATTTTCAAGAAAACAATTCTTGTATTAATTAAGGAGTTTTATTGTTGTGAAATTGTTTTGATTGAGTAGAAGTGTATACAATGTAATATATGAGATAAATGTAATAGTTATGGCCTAATTATCTAAAACAATAAAACTAAAAAGATCCTCAATGTAAAATCCTTTAAATAACTCAAGATTAAGAAATGTTTTATGGCTGAGGCCTTATAGTGGTAGTAATCCATTGTTTATCCACTAATGGATCACTAGACATGCTGAATGAAGGTGGATGCTGCCTCATAAAGGACTCAATAGAATATTGTTACATCCTTTGCTCAATTGGATGTCCTACATGCATTATAACTTGGAAAATTTGTGTGAGCATAGCTATATGATGTTTTATTCCATCTACCAAAACATTTGGTTTCCCAGGAGGAAAATCAATTCATTTCCTATCGTATTCAGTGTTAACACGGTTCCATCAGGTTACATCAATTTACTAAAACCAGTATGCATAGTGTGATAAATAGTAATTGTAGAGACCCGATGCTTGACGTACATGGACATTACATTACATTTGCGGAATACTTAGTACATAACAAAAACACACACTAAAGGATCGTAATAGTTTAGTGTCTTTGGAAACTCGGAACGTAATCTTCTAATCGTGGTGAAAGTTCTTCAATATCTCCCATAAAGGTCATCCCTTTTTTCTACCTAAAACCTTTCTTTATATCCTGGGGAAAAGAAAACATAAAAGGGTGAGCTCAAATGCTCAGTAAGGGTAAACAAAAGAAAAATCAATCACATCATATACATAGCTTTTGGAAATCTTAACCTGCAAAAGAGCTCATAATATCATAACATGAGATATATCATAGAAGTGAAATGTAATCTCAATAATCATAACTTAAAACATGAAACTTTGTGGCATACACACATAATCATAGAGAATCATTTCTTGTTAGTCAAGACTCATTGCCAAGACTATCTTAGTGGACAAATTCCCTTTCTGAATCGAGTAACCCTCGTTTGAGTCCTGTTTCACTGAACTGGTATAACCTACCATTCCAGCCATGTCTATCTCATGAGATATAAAATCTTTACCCAATGCATTGGAGGGAGATATAGGTCCCACCCAACTCATAATGATACCGTTCTTATGTGTGCCACAAAATCATAAATCATACATCATTTCATAACCCATGTAATAAAAAATGGGATTCTTAAACAACATGACATCATAAAACCATTCATATAAGATAAAGGAATTCATAAACATAATTCCATCACAACATAGTCAAATCAATGTAAAAATATGGATAGAAACAGAACCCTTTATTATCTTAGATGGAAAATAATTTTGATAAAACACTTGAAATGAATTCTTGAGGAAAATATCTTTTCTTCTTCAAAATCAATTTCTTTTCACAAAACATCATGCAATTTTAAAAGAAAGAGATTTTATTAAAAATAGTCATGAAATCTTTTGGAGGAAGCTTCATGAAAATAAGGCTTTATAAAACCATAAAAATCCATTCATTCCGTTTAAGTAAAAAAAACATTCTTCGTACTTTTGTCGGAAAAGTCAAAAAGTCCCTCGTACGAAAAATGATAAAAGATTCCTTTCATATTCTTTACTAAAAACTCACCGAAGGGTAAAATTTTATTTAAACAATTGTAAGTGGATGGAAAAAATATTACATAATGAGGGAACATGTATGTGGATGATAAAATACACCCTAGTAAATACCAATGTATAAACAATCTCGGATAAAAATGAGATTGTGATATTTCCCTTACCTTCGGTCCGACTTGCTTTGTAATTGTCCGAACCTCCTGTATAATGATTTAAATAATGTCATTGACTTATTACAGAATCATATTCATTGTTATGATATCATATATGGTTCACTTATGACATTATATTACCCGTTCTTTTGTAAATTCCATGTTAAAGAAGCGTTTTGGGTAAAATCGTTTCATTTATCGTAGGTGTTTTGACTTGTTGTTCTTGACATTATTATTACTTATATCATGATTTACTTACTTCCAGAATATAAAATATGATTTATATATCATATATATTCAGTATATATATATATATAATAGATAGATAAATGAAATGAAAAACACCGTTCATGGAGACGGTAGTCCGTACGTACGCATGAACGTTGTGTTCCTTTCCTTATTGTCTTGAATGGAAGTAAGTAGATGACATACATATATATATATATACATAAATCTAGTAGCTTTATAATGTCATATATTTCATTATTATTTCTTATATATACTTTATAATCATTCTTAAATGGTTAACATGGAGAATGAATCTCATCGCGTCGTGGAGACGGTAGTCCGTACGTACGCACGAGCGATGATATCATTTCCATAAATATTGAATTGAATTGGAGTGGATTATAAAATATATCAGAATCAATATTATGTTGTAATAACTATGTATAGTTATTCTTTACACCATTATACCCATCCATGTAAGGTGGTGGTGGAAAATAGATTACACCACGGCGTGGAGACGGTATTCCGTACGTACGCACGCGCGGTGATTTCTTTTTCCGTAGGATGGATAGATGGTGAAATAGGGTTGTTTCATACTTATAATAACATATCATTATATGAGTGATACTGATGTTATTACTTCATAATGAAACAACCTAAGAAATAAGAAGTGGAAGAAGAAATAAAGATGAAAGAATTGGTAATGGTAATTACCTCTTCTTTGAAGAGCCTCTTTGAGACCTCCTCTTAGGGCACTAAAATTGGTCTTTGAGGAAGACCAGAACCTCTAGAATGTTGCTAGGGAAGTGGAGAAGAGATTTTGGCAGGGGTTTTCCGAGATTGAGTGCTCAAATTGGTGTGAGGAGGAGGGGGAGGAGGTGTCCTTTTATAAGGGAGGAGAGGGGCACCTTAGGAATATCTCAAAATATTATTTTATATTAAAGTCAAAATCGGTTTATAATGGTTCCAAAGGGTCTTATTTAGAAGCTAAAGTGGGGATGGGTCGAAATCCTATCAACCAATAAGATTTAGACAAGTTTAGGGTATTATTTTAACCTTATCAATTAGATTTAACTCTAAGTTAAATAATTTAACTTTTACCGTGTCTTTTTGTTTTCTTTCATTATATGGTTAATACACTTACTATAACATGCCAAACGAACCCCAAATTGTTTATTATTAATATATATATCCTTATCTAAGTCATTTTTCTGAACCTTAGATTTTTAGAAATAAAATAACAATTAATAATATAATATTTGATTTAAAAACTATTTTGTGTCAATTTTGACACTATTTGATATATGATTTTTGTGAAAGTCATAACAGAATTATATGTTCGAAACAAGTTGATTAAATCAACACTAATATATCATAGTAACCTAGAAAATTAGTGGAATTCATAAAAAGTCTCAAATTACATTCATTTGAGTATTTATAACCTCAATTATGTTAATATTTCCTTAAAAGGGTAATTACTGCATCATCGTTGTGTCATAAATAAATTAATATATTTAAAGTCTAAAAATTATAAATAAAATATCATTATATAGGAAATCTTTTTAGCTTTCTAATGAATATTTATAGTCGAATTTAGCTTATGTATAACCCCATATTAAAAATGTTTTAGGGAATAAACTTTGATTTTAACTCTTTTAACTCTTCTTTGAATTAAATAATAATAAATGTCCTAATCTAATCCAAGTGGGCCTAAATGATAATATTTTACACTTAAGGTTGTTTTTGGTCGAGATACACTTGTCCAATAGAATTAGGACATGTGTTAGGGTAATATTAAAATCATTCTTACCCTTAATTACCCTATTTACTTTTAACCGTGGTAAATAAAAGTAAAAAGTTACTATTCACCAAAAATTATTTTCATCTCATTGAACCACATTTTACTTACTGACATCAACCGTGTCTCTCGGATTTTTGAAATTCCATTCACAGAAGCGGTAAAATTAAGTTTTATGAAAAATTCAGTTTTTTAACTACCACTTAGTAGTTTCACTATTCATCAAAAAATGAAGGTTTTCAGAAAAATGCCAAAATTTCATCCTAAGCTATATTTCATATTCCGAATTCAAAAATGAAGTCTATTTTTCCAAATTCATAACATAGAAGTTGCATTAATTAATTTTATAATTAAATCCCGCTGTTAAAACAAATAGCGTGTTTTTAAGAAACAATATCTTTCAAAAGATTGACACTTGTTTATGTCTGGTTTAAATGTGCAATTACATCCAATGACCAACATTGTATTAAATTGTAAAAATATATTCTAAATATACTTTAAAACTACTCCAATTAATAATTTATCACTATTAATTATTTCGATTAAAAAAGTTGTTTTTTAATTATAATTTAGTAATTTTCACTATTCATCAGAATATGAAAGTTATCCGAAATGTACCAAAATTTCACCTTTGGCTAAATTCGATACTCCGAATCCAAAAATGAAGTTCATTTTGAAAAATAAGATTTACAGAATTTTAAAAAGTGGTTATTACTATTCATACCAGCTAGTTTTAATAATATTTTAATAGCATATCGTTGTTTAGTGAAACTCGGTATTGCGTATTACACACGCTATCGAGGAAGGTCGCGATTGCGTGTAATGCAAGGCAAGTCAAGGATGCGTGTTGTGCAAGCTCCTTTTGGTGTAGCGTACAACACAAGACATTAATAAAATTAAAAAGAATATTTTTTATAAACTCTTGGGCTGTTCCATTCTACCCCCCTTAAAATGAATTTCGCCCTCGAAATTCGTCGGGGTTATAAATGGTTTACTATTTGAAAGTTTCTTTAATAGAAACCCACATCTTAAAAAGGAATATCAAAACCAATCTTTAAAAACAAAAGTATGAAACGTAACGGTTACCCAAATAAACTAATCATTGGGTTTCCACATAGGTGAAAATATGGATATGGAAGAGAAATCTAACCATCATGTTCTAATGGAGAGTGGTAGAGAACATGGCTATGGAAAAGCCAATAATCACAAATCCATAAATTTGTGACGATCTAAGGTACCATCCGATTCATCAGGTATAAGATCACTATGACAAAATTTTTGGTTTTCAAGATCATTTCCCTAAAGTTGAAAATTTGAATTGGAATAAATATTTTCTTTATTTTGGTACAATCTCACTATTGTTCGTGCCTAGAAAAATTTCCACTTCATCTCTTAAATAAATGAAGTTGAATTTGTTATTCGTGAAGTGTTAGCAGATCATGTGATAGAATGACGGGTCATTCCATCTGTCTCAAACAAAAGGTTACCAAAAATTATATACATAAGTCGATCTATAGTGAGATTAATCATATATGGTTCCTAAAATGGACTTATATTTCATATATCATACTGCTTAATATAATAAAACTAGTTTCTACTAAACAGGGACTTCCTGTAGGCCAGTGGTAGGCGATAAAGGCCAGTCACACTTCGGTTGTGGGTTCGATTCCCACAGCCTTGTCCGAAGCGATGGGCTGTCGCCCGTCCTGTAGGTTGTCCTTTTTCTAGAACTATATTACTATAACATCCCATCAATAATATCGAAAAAAGTTATATCCTAACTTTTGTCTAACATAATCTATTCCAATCTTTATGCTTATCCATAATACTGCAGTCCATTGTCATAGTATAGTGAAAACGATTACCAGAGATTTAATACCATCTTTGATCCCTATATATCATAAGATATGTCTTGTTGGTCACATTCCAAACATTCAAAGGCCTTAATCATGTATTCTCTTGAATACCCATTGATCCTTAGTGAAAACATGAATGCAGTTAAAAGTTAACACTTTCCACATACCAAAATCCTCAAAATTCTATATTCTCAAACCATGATATCACTTAGTCCTTATATCAATCATGAGCCCATGAATACTGTCAAATATTTCATTTTCTCATTTTCCCTTCATTATGCGCATATCATATTTTTTTCAAAAATACCTCAATCACTTCGAATACCACATTAGACCAATACATAAATATTCCAATACACCATAAAAGTACCTCAACAACATTATTCTTGAATACCAATACATAAACACTTCAGTCCATCCACTTCAATGACTGTCCTGGAATAAGTCCTTCCTTGATTTAGAAGTATCTTTTTAGGTCAGGGCATTGAGTTGGGTAATGCCCATGTTCTCCACAAATAAGACATTGAACTCCATAACAATCTGTCACTCTATGACCCTTTTCTCCACACAGATAACATCGGTCCCTCCATTTGAGGTATTCCTCAAGGTTCTTCTTCCCTTCTTTAGAAATCTCAATCTTCCTTTCTTTATGCTCCTCAACATGCGAACATGCATAATAGTTTATCTTCCTCTTCTTTGATGAATTAGTCATACCACTAAATTTCACCTTGTTAATCATATATCGCGATGACGGATTCGGCATAATCACAATATCTTTATCTCTAGGCATTACACAATTTTGTTGCTCATAGTCACCAATATGTCCATTGGATTTAATGTTAACCGAATTCCTTCTGGTTCCCTCCATTAACTAAAACACAAAAAGAATTTTGTGAGAGGCGAAATCATGCTAGGGAAGACAACATAGTAAAGGGGGAGCACCCTCAATATCTAACATCTTAGGATAAATTCTAAGATCGTTACCGTAGTTCTAGGACTATATCCTATACGTATACTTATCCTTAGGGACATCCCTAGACATACCTTAGAAATATCTCTAGGGATCTCACTAACGTTTTCGCGTCCTAGTTTCCAAAGGTTGACTAAACCTTTCCTCTGATACCAACTGTAGAGACCCGAAGCTTGACGTACATGGACATTACATTACATTTGCGGAATACTTAGTACATAACAAAAACACACACTAAAGGATCGTAATAGTTTAGTGTCTTTGGAAACTCGGAACGTAATCTTCTAATCGTGGTGAAAGTTCTTCAATATCTCCCATAATGGTCATCCCTTTTTTCTACCTAAAACCTTTCTTTATATCCTGGGGAAAAGAAAACATAAAAGGGTGAGCTCAAATGCTCAGTAAGGGTAAACAAAAGAAAAATCAATCACATCATATACATAGCTTTTGGAAATCTTAACCTGCAAAAGAGCTCATAATATCATAACATGAGATATATCATAGAAGTGAAATGTAATCTCAATAATCATAACTTAAAACATGAAACTTTGTGGCATACACACATAATCATAGAGAATCATTTCTTATTAGTCAAGACTCATTTCCAAGACTATCTTAGTGGACAAAGTCCCTTTCTGAATCGAGTAACCCTCGTTTCAGTCCTGTTTCACTGAACCGGTATAACATACCATTCCAGCCATGTCTATCTCATGAGATATAAAATCTTTACCCAATGCATTGGAGGGAGATATAGGTCCCACCCATCTCATAATGATACCGTTCTTATGTGTGCCACAAAATCATAAATCATACATCATTTCATAACCCATGTAATAAAAAATGGGATTCTTAAACAACATGACATCATAAAACCATTCATATAAGATAAAGGAATTCATAAACATAATTCCATCACAACATAGTCAAATCAATGTAAAAATATGGATAGAAATAGAACCCTTTATTATCTTAGATGGAAAATAATTTTGATAAAACACTTGAAATGAATTCTTGAGGAAAATATCCTTTCTTCTTCAAAATCAATTTCTTTTCACAAAACATCATGCAATTTTAAAAGAAAGAGATTTTATTAAAAATAGTCATGAAATCTTTTGGAGGAAGCTTCATGAAAATAAGGCTTTATAAAACCATAAAAATCCATTCATTCCGTTTATGTAAAAAAACATTCTTCGTACTTTTGTCGGAAAAGTCAAAAAGTACCTCGTACGAAAAATGATAAAAGATTCCTTTCATATTCTTTACTAAAAACTCACCAAAGGGTAAAATTTTATTTAAACAATTGTAAGTGGATGGAAAAAATATTACATAATGAGGGAACATGGATGTGGATGATAAAATACACCCCAGTAAATACCAATGTATAAACAATCTCGGATAAAAATGAGATTGTGATATTTCCCTTACCTTAGGTCCGACTTGCTTTGTAAGTGTCCAAACCTCCTGTATAATGATTTAAATAATGTCATTGACTTATTACAGAATCATATTCATTGTTATGATATCATATATGGTTCACTTATGACATTATATTACCCGTTCTTTTGTAAATTCCATGTTAAAGAAGCGTTTTGGGTAAAATCGTTTCATTTATCGTAGGTGTTTTGACTTGTTGTTCTTGACATTATTATTACTTATATCATGATTTACTTACTTCCAGAATATAAAATATGATTTATATATCATATATATTCAGTATATATATATATATAATAGATAGATAAATGAAATGAAAAACACCGTTCATGGAGACGGTAGTCCGTACGTACGCATGAACGTTGTGTTCCTTTCCTTATTGTCTTGAATGGAAGTAAGTAGATGACATACATATATATATATATATATACATAAATCCAGTAGATTTATAATGTCATATATTTCATTATTATTTCTTATATATACTTTATAATCATTCTTAAATGGTTAACATGGAGAATGAATCTCATCGCGTCGTGGAGACGGTAGTCCGTACGTACGCACGAGCGATGATATCATTTCCATAAATATTGAATTGAATTGGAGTGGATTATACAATATATCAGAATCAATATTATGTTTTAATAACTATGTATGGTTATTCTTTACACCATTATACCCATCCATGTAAGGTGGTGGTGGAAAATAGATTACACCACGGCGTGGAGACGGTATTCCGTACGTACGCACGCGCGGTGATTTCTTTTTCCGTAGGATGGATAGATGGTGAAAAAGGGTTGTTTCATACTTATAATAACATATCATTATATGAGTGATACTGATGTTATTACTTCATAATGAAACAACCTAATAAGAAGAAGTGGAAGAAGAAATAAAGATGAAAGAATTGGTAATGGTAATTACCTCTTCTTTGAAGAGCCTCTTTGAGACCTCCTCTTAGGGCACTACAATTGGTCTTTGAGGAAGACCAGAACCTCTAGAATGTTTCTAGGGAAGTGGAGAATAGATTTTGGCAGGGTTTGGCCGAGCTTGAGTGCTCAAATTGGTGTGAGGAGGAGGGGGAGGAGGTGTCCTTTTATAAGGGAGGAGAGGGGCACCTTAGGAATATCTCAAAATATTATTTTATATTAAAGTCAAAATCGGTTTATAATGGTTCCAAAGGGTCTTATTTTGAAGCTAAAGTGGGGATGGGTAGAACTCCTATCAACCAATAAGATTTAGACAAGTTTAGGGTATTATTTTAACCTTATCAATTAGATTTAACTCTAAGTTAAATAATTTAACGTTTACCGTGTCTTTTTGTTTTCTTTCACTATATGGTTAATACACTTACTATAACATGCCAAATGAACCCCAAATTGTTTATTATTAATATATATATCCATATCTAAGTCATTTGTCTGAACCTTAGATTTTTAGGAATAAAATAACAATTAATAATATAATATTTGATTTAAAAACTATTTTGTGTCAATTTTGACACTATTTGATATATGATTTTTGTGAAAGTCATAAAAGAATTATATGTTCGAACCAAGTTGATTAAATCAACACTAATATATCATAGTAACCTAGAAAATTAGTGGAATTCATAAAAAGTCTCAAATTACATTCATTTGAGTATTTATAACCTCAATTATGTTAATATTTCCTTAAAAGGGTAATTACTGCATCATCGTTGTGTCATAAATAAATTAATTTATTTAAAGTATAAAAATTATAAATAAACTATCATTATATAGGAAATCTTTTTAGATTTCTAATGAATATTTATAGTCGAATTTAGCTTATGTATAACCCCATATTAAAAATGTTTTAGTGAATAAACATTGATTTTAACTCTTTTAACTCTTCTTTGAATTAAATAATAATAAATGTCCTAATCTAATCCAAGTGGGCCTAAATGATAATATTTTACACTTAAGGTTGTTTTTGGTCGAGATACACTTGTAAAATAGAATTAGGACATGTGTTAGGGTAATATTAAAATCATTCTTACCCTTAATTACCCTATTTACTTTTAACCGTGGTAAATAAAAGTAAAAAGTTACTATTCACCAAAAATTATTTTCATCTCATTGAACCACATTTTACTTACTGACATCAACCGTGTCTCTCGTATTTTTGAAATTCCATTCACAGAAGCGGTAAAATTAAGTTTTATGAAAAATTCAGTTTTTTAACTACCACTTAGTAGTTTCACTATTCATCAAAAAATGAAGGTTTTCAGAAAAATGCCAAAATTTCATCCTAAGCTATATTTCATATTCCGAATTCAAAAATGAAGTCTATTTTACCAAATTCATAACATAGAAGTTGCATTAATTAATTTTATAATTAAATCCCGCTGTTAAAACAAATAGCGTGTTTTTAAGAAACAATATCTTTCAAAAGATTGACACTTGTTTATGTCTGGTTTAAATGTGCAATTACATCCAATGACCAACATTGTATTAAATTGTAAAAATATATTCTAAATATACTTTAAAACTACTCCAATTAATAATTTATCACTATTAATTATTTTGATTAAAAAAGTTGTTTTTTAATTATAATTTAGTAATTTTCACTATTCATCAGAATATGAAAGTTATCCGAAATGTACCAAAATTTCACCTTAGGCTAAATTCGATACTCCGAATCCAAAAATGAAGTTCATTTTGAAAAATAAGATTTACAGAATTTTAAAAAGTGGTTATTACTATTCATACCGGCTAGTTTTAATAATATTTTAATAGCATATCGTTGTTTAGTGAAACTCGGTATTGCGTATTACACACGCTATCGAGGAAGGTCGTGATTGCGTGTAATGCAAGGCAAGTCAAGGATGCGTGTTGTGCAAGCTCCTTTTGGTGTAGCGTACAACACAAGACATTAATAAAATTAAAAAGAATATTTTTTATAAAATCTTGGGTTGTTACAGTAATCCAAATGGGAAAACCATATAATCAAGAAACAAAATTCAATTTAAGACACTTTAGGTTTTATCCTAGGTTATTCATGGTCATGACTAAAACACAAGAATTATAACCTATACTTATAGATATCCTTTGGGTTCTCACTAAGCCTTTCTCATCCTAATTTCCAATGTTTAATTGTACCTCTCATATGATACCAACTATAATGACCTATACTTTATATACATTTATAATACTTAAAATTAGAATAATATACATTAAAAAATATAAAAAATCTATCTCAGGACTATATAGGTGTAGTGTTTATAGATATTGGGAAATAAAAACAACTAGTTCAAAAGACATATTTTTTCTACCACTTATTTCTTTATAACTAGACCCATTTTGACACATCTTACATAATACCTTTCTTCATGAATGAATAAAAATAAACAAATTAACGGGTGATCTTAGATACTTGGTTAGGGTAAACAAGGGAGATATTAATCATATCATATTTATAAGATAACAGAACTTAACATTTGGAAATATTATCCTGTATATGAAAGATCATGATTTCATTCCACGAGATAAATAATGAAAGTTCATTAGAATCAATAAATGTAATAAAAAAAGTCATAAAATAAAACACGAGATTTTTATGCATACACGTAATCATATAAAATCATTTCATATTAATCAAGGTTCATTTTCAAGACCATCATATGAGACAAATTCCATTCCATAACCGAGTTTACCTACCATTCCATCCATTTATTACTGAATCATATTTACTTCCCATTCTAGTCATGTCTATATCATGAGATATAAATCTTTACCCAATTAATTTAAAGGATATTTAGGTCCCACCCATCCCAAAATTAAATCATTCCTACATGTGCCAGAAAAATAAAAATCATTCATCATAGCATAACCTAGGGAATAAGATGGTTTTCTTAAACATTAATCCATCATAACGTAATTCATGTAAAATAATTTATTTCATAAATATAATTTAGTCATAAACACAATCAAATAATAATAATAGGTTTAGAAACATAACCCTATTTAATGAATTTCATCTTTGATGGAAAATTGTTTTGATATAACATATTAGATTAATTCTTTAGAAAAATCTCATTTCTTCTTCAAAAACATTTTCTATTATCAAAATGAAACACAATTTGAAAATTAAATAATTTATATTAAAATAACCTTCATAACATGTTAGTGAATATTCATGTAATGAAATCATAAAAATCCATTCAGGTCGTATAAGATAAAAAATGCATTCTTCTTGTATATTTGTCTATAAAGTCAAAAAATATATCGTTATGAAAATAAAAAAAGATTCATTTGATACCATTAAATAAAAATTCACCAATGGGTGAAATTTACCTTAAAAAATTTCTTTGAAATATAAATAATATTATATATTTAGGTAACATGGATGTGGAGGGTAAATATACCATAGTAAATACTTACAAATAAACAATATCGGATAATAATGAGATTGAAAAATTAGCCCTTACCTTAGATCTGATATTATTCGTATGTATTCAAACCTACTATATAAACGATTAAAAAAATTTATTTAATTATAATATAATTATATCCAATATGATCATATTATAATTTTTTTTGTTAGTAACATTTCATTTTAACTCGTTTTTCAGGTATTAACAGTGTTTCGTTCCAATGCATGTTTTGTCCGATAAGTTCATGTTCCACATATTAAGTTATTATTATATCATTTAAATAATTATATTAGTATAATATTAACATATTTGTTCATTCCATTCATTTATATAAAATGTTTTTAATGAAAATCATGTAGAACTAATCACATCAAATCGTGGACATGGTACAATGTACATACACACAAGCGAAAATATCATTCTTATAATTATTGAATTATATGAAAGTGGATGGTATATAATATTAAATAATTAGTATAATGTTAAAATAATAATATAATTTTATTATTTCTATCATTATACCCATCCAATTAAGGTGGCGGTGAAAAACAGATTACATCACTGTGTGGAGACCGTAATTTGTACGTACACATGCGTGGTGATTTTTTTTTCATGGGATGGATATAAGGTGGAATATTGTTGTTTTATATTTATAATAACATATATGTTTATGAGTTAAAATTATGTCATAAATTTATAATGAAACAACTAATGAATAGGATGTACATGATGAAATAAGTTTGAAAGAATTGGTGGAAGAGATTACATCTTCCTCGAAGTGCTCCTGCAAAATCTCTTCTTAGAGCACTAGAGTTTTTCATTAAAGAAGACATGGAACTATAGAATTTAAATAAAGAAGTTTATAAAGGAAAATGGTAGGTTAAGGCGGATATTTAATTCTAAAATTGATATTAAGAGGTGAGATAAGAGACACCCTTTTATAATTGAGGTGAGGGGCACCGTTGGAAATTATGAAAATATTAAATGAATATATATTAATTATTTAATAGAAATGCTTCCAAATAGAAATATATAGAATATTAAATGAGTAAAGTCTTAAATCCTATAATATAATAATTTTTTTACTTCTATTTATTTTATTCTAAAGATTATATTTTTAGTTTACCCTTAATTATCCTCTTTTAATTTGTATTATGGTGACAAAGTTTTAAGTACTAGGAGGATATAAATTATACTTATATGCCAAATATTTCTAATAATAAGAAAATTAATGAACATTTAGATGTTATCATAGTAAGGTTTTGTTTTTAAACTATTTTAAGGGGTTTTAGATAATTTTGTAATTTACTATTTTTATAAAACACCAATTATGTCAAATTCTACAGTATTCATTTTATTGAATTTCAATAAAATCTAAAAGAGATATAACATCGAAAAAACCCATTTAATAGTCTCCTAACATGTAATATTAACCTATAAAAATATTTTATGTGATAAATTATATCTAATAAATTTCTTTTAATATTTGTAATATCAATAATTTGATTCCTTTATTAATAAAGCAATCATTACATCATCATTGTGTCATAATTAAATTTAATTATATAAATTATAAAAATTGTAAATAAATTTACATGATTTAGGAAATTTTTATAACTTTATAATTATTTTTTATAGTCCAAGAGATTAGTTATAGAACCGCATATTAAAATTGTTTAGTGAGAATATATTTGTTTTAAGATATTTTCCATTACATTAAATTTAACGTTATAAGTGTCATAATCACCACCAAGTGGCTTTAAAAGGACATATTTTCTTATAGAGGGTTGTATTGGTTAGAAATATATCACAAAAGTAAATTAATACATGTTTTAGGGTATTTATATAATATTATTCTTACCCTTAATTAACCATTTTACCCTTTTACAGTATTAATAAAAATTATCAATGTCACTACTCATAAAGCCTAAAAATAAAATAGATCTATTTACATAATTTGTACCTAATGATTCCAAATATGGAGTCCATTTTAAAAAATTCAAAACATTGAAATTTTCGTAATTAATATAAAATTGACATCATTTTCGAAAAGGCATAACATATTTTAAAATATAAAACATTGCAAAAGATTGAAATGTTTTTACTTCTTAATTCAGTGTAAAATTAATGTTAATGACATAAATTATATTAAATGATAATAAAATATTCTATTTATAATTTAAACCCATTAAATTTTATAATTTAATCATATAAATAATTTTAATGAAAAAATTTGTTTTGAATTAAAATTTATTGTATTTTACTATTCAAAAAATTTGAAAGTTATTAGAAAAATATTAAAAACTTATTCAAATTAAAATTATATATTATTATTATAAATAAATGTTTTATTGGAATATAAAAATTATGAATGTGTCAAAACCTTAATTTAAAAGGGGTTCTCCATTCAAACCTGTAAAATTACCCTTTTGAAGAATACATGCTTTTATACATCAAATAGGGTTTATTTATACTCTATAATGAAAATATCCATTGGATGAATATAAAATATATTTTATTAAATATTTAACATATATATCTCATTAATTTAATTACTAATAGTAAATCACTCAAAAATACCTATAACTAATTGATTTATGTTTTTCATAAATAATTATCATCCAATGAATTCACCATATATTTTCAAAGTTAGTTATACTTATTCCTGCTAACCTAATGGACAGGCTATAACGATCATTGTATAATAAGGGAGTCTCACTATTCATTTATAATCATGATTTCATTCAATAAATGATTTTAAATAATTAAAATTATTTATAGAAAGTATTTCATAATTACATATAGGTGTTATAGTTGAAGCCTACTTCCCTTGGAAGGTCCTCATTTACATTAGTTTTCTGGGGTTTTATTAGTTATAATTTCTTCTATCTATCAGTTTGTTTTATATAATCCACTTAGGATAGATCTAAGGTTTTTAATTTGTGTCATTATTATAAATGTCCTTGTTGATGTTAGGGGAAGGGATATAATATGGGGTTTTGGATATTCAACCTGGTTATCGGGTTGTTTTCATGGAATTCATTATTTTCTCCATAATTCATAAGGTATGTGGATTCAATCTTGACTCATATTTAAAGAAACATAATTATTGATTAAAAATTTATTATTTTAATTTATTTATATTGTAAAGTTGTTGTAAAATGCTTGATGGAAACCTCAATTTGTGGTAGTATATAAAATTATGAAAATTTGGTGCTTTGGTGAAAAGTGAAAATGGTAACATGATTTTAAATTTATAATTTTAAAATGGTGATTTTTTATGCATGTAAAATTATTTTCAGTAGATGTTTGGTTTTTTGTGAACTATTTTTTGGAAAATAGTTTCAATAAAAGGTTGGTTTTATTAGAATGGTTTGTTGTAAAAGTGGTTTAATTGAACGTTATCATTTTTCTAAAATGATTTTCAACAAAAGTTAGGATTTATTGAAATGGTTGAATTGTTTGAAAAATAGTATATTATCATTTAGTTGAATAAAATGGTTATGTGTGGATGTAATTGGATGGATAATGGATGTGAAGTACCACCATCAAAGGGATGGAGTATGGTTGTGAAGTTCCACCATCAATGGTAACACAAAGCTTGTGTGGAATTGTGGTTAAGTGTGTGTGAATAATTATATGAAATGAAATGGGTTATGCCAACATATAAATTTAGAAATGGTTTCATGACTTGTTTGGTTTCATTTCATAGAAAGTGGTTTATTTGATAAAACGTTTCTTGTATAGAATTGTTTGCGTTTGTTTTCAAATTTTTATCTGTTTTAAATTGATTTCATATAAATTGTTATATATATATATATGATAACTTATTCTATACTAGTAATGTGAGTAGAATAGTCATTTGGGTAAAGCCTACAATGTTCTATTACCCACCCCTTCTTTGGAATGATGGTGATTCTACAGATATTGTTTACCAAAACACAAGTAAATGTAAATTATCACACTTCTCTATTGGTGATTCGTGATACATTGTCTATTTTATGGTTTTGGGTAATTGTGGATGTTTTGTGTTTTAGAATTTTGTATTTGGATTATTTGGGTTTTTAATGGTTTTTTCTTCTATCAGGTACTTTGATGTTACCCGTCTTCTACTTCATTAATATATTTTGGTTTGGTATTGATATTAATTGTATTATATTGATTTGTTTTACATTATTACCATAAATCATTGAGTGTTAATTATTATATGGACTATTTGTTTGGGTTGTTTTACTTAAAAATTAAAATTCAAACCCCATAATTTAATGAATTCCTTGGCTTTTGTTTTTAGCATTTGGTGCCATGGGGATGTCTCTTAAGGCCAGGTAGAAATTCTGCCTCTACTCAAGATAATGTAGTGGGGTGGGATGTTACAAGTGGTATTAATTTTTTAAATACTTAGTGATCAGTTGTGTCTGTATTGTAGTTGAAAGTCATTGAATTTTATTCATTGAGTTGGGATGGTAGAAATGAGTATGATTATTAGGATTTTAAATATATATCAAAAAACGATTCTGGTAACATTTTTATGATGAACTTCATGTTACCCAGGAGTTGGGTACATAAGTGTTTTAGAGATAGTTATAGGAAATTAAATATCATTGTCATGGGTTTAGCCAATGAGACAGTCATGACTTGCATTGTAGAAATTACTTTCCACTAGGAGTTCATATTTCATTTGTAATAATCATATAAGATTTGGTGAAAAAATATTGATTTTATAAAAATATTGGTTTTTTTCAATGTGTGATTTTGAAAAAGGAAATGATTGTTTTATTTTGAAAATAGTTTGATTTTTAAAATCATGGGGGAATTTTAAAAAATGGATAGACAAGGGAATGATGAATTTTGGAAACCAATATTATTCTAGTATGATGTGGTAGAATTTGAAATATTTAAGCCTTTAGTTTCTTAATAGTGAGACATATGATATTTTTTTCATGGTATAGAAAATGGAACCCCAAAGGAATCATAAAAACCTACCGGAATAAGCTACTGAAAATGGGGTTGCACATGGGAGATAGATGAACTAACCTATTTTTTAGATTGTAGTCAAATATTTTCAAGTTGTGTATATATGGAACCAAAGGTATAAACCATGGAAATTAGATCATTAAATTCAGTTATTCTACTAGAATCCACCCATATTTCATGGTTATTTGGAACCAGAGAGAGCAGAGGTGTGGCTAAATAGAATTAATAGAATATTTTATTTCCTTGGAACAAAAATAGTTTATAAATTAATGTGGGACAATTTTATACTGGAGGATCTTTCATGAAAATGGTGTGATTTAGCATTTCTGGATAACTTGAACCAACAAATTTCATTGGAGGATTTTCAGATAATTTTCCAATAAATAATTGTATCCTCATACATTCAAGATTACAAGAATGACATATTTCTTTAGGATAAATCAAGACATCCTCATAGTGATAGAGTATTTGTTTAAATTAATGGATTTAATATGCTTTTCAACAGATGTTTATTCTAGTGAATCTTTTAAGTCATGCATTTTTGAATCAAGGATGAGGCAGTAAATTCAATCAAGTATTTCAATCCTATATATAATAGATTATATAGAGATGGCCAATAGTGTGCCTTTCGTATAAAGAGACATCTCATGAGCTATAGGTGGAGGAAGTATGTTGTTACCTATGGGAAATATTAGGAACACTAATGCTAGAGATAATAGAATGTGTGATACATATTTCCAAGGTGGGTGTACGACTTAGAATTATATGGTCAGATCGGTAAATATTCCTCCACAACCTATCTGAAAGCCAGGGTCTTTCCAATGTGGTTATTAATGTGGAATAAAAAATCATGTACAACACCACCTAGATAATGCCATAATTTCAATAAAATATTGCATCTTGAGTGCTATTGTCACAGTCCTATAAGGTCAGGTGTTTGAGACAAATCACATGTGTTACATAAATCAAATTCTTTAATGGATAAGGGAAATAAAACAATCCTCATCAATAGAACAGATCTAAACTCGGGGATTCTTGGAATACCCTGACTCCTCAGTAAGGGAAATATCAACAATGAAATAAATAACAAAGTGAAACAAGGCACCAGTTATATATAGTTGATAAAGTTATTATCATTGATTAGTTTATACCATTACTGGTGTGAGGTATAATTCTTTTTAATTCTATCATTATGTTGTATTTTTTATATGAGTTTATCCAATTACTATTTTTCTTATCTTACAATTAATTTTATGGGCTTAAAAATTTGAGTTGATTCTTTCTTTATTGAAAAATAAAACTCATTTGGGTTAAATGGAATGTTGACCCTTTATTTGTAGAGAATGTTCAATAACTTTTGAGGGCACTAAGTTGATATCGTATTTCTCTATGCATGAGATAAATTTTTTATGAAATAATATTTTTTATGGATTGGTTGACAATTTTCAAGGCTCTTATAGTCTATTATACGTGCATGGTTCATTTTATGAATGATGATGGTGTCAAGAATAAATTTAGATGAGGAAAGAATATAAAGATAGGTGAAACATGATTTTGGAACCAATAGTGGGAAAAATATCAAACAATTTTTCAATGTATACTTTGGAATGGAAAGAAGAGTTCGAGGATAATAGTTCTCCAACAGTTGTTGATCTATTTATAGATGTTTTCCCAAAATTCCATAGGGTTTACACCCTTAAGAAAAGTGTAATTTAAGATTAATATCCTTATGGGGACCATTAATATTTCCCTTCTATCTTATCATATGGAACAAGAAGAATTAGCGGAATTTAATGTTCATATGGAATACCTAGAAAGAAAATGGTTCATTCATCCTAGAACATCTCTGTGGAAAGAACCAATCCTATTTGTCCAAAAGGTGAATAGAACTCTTCAGTTGTGTGTGGATTATCATAAGTGTTTGGAAAAAATAACTCAAGGAATCCTCTCGGTATGTTTTGGGAGATTTTTTTGTTTTTTGACAATGCCAAATAACTGAAAATGAGAATAGTTGGTGTTTGTCGAAGATAGGTTTTTAAGGTGGCGCAGTCGCGTACCATGGAGTAAGAACGGTAACCAGATTCTATTTGCGGAACCAAAAATGGTTCGCGATTGAGCGGCATTGTGGTACATGGATAGCCTGAAGCTGATGGAGGAAGTCAACCACGTAAGAGAAAAGGTGGTATGTGGAGTGAATAGAAAGACAGTTTGCGGATGGCTTGAGGTTCATAGTTGCTGAAGATTCCGTACACGATCGAGGTTATATCGAATCAAGATTTGGTAAATCTTAATTTTGTAGATTAAGTTGATATCATGGCCTATATAAGAATCGCTAACCCCACTAATTACTGTGGAGATGGAGCTTCATTATAAATCATATTTTGCTTCTGGAATTCATCGATGAATGATGGTAGTTCACGATGGGAGTATTGTGAAGGTAGAAGTTGTTCGCATTGAAGGAATTTTGTCGAAGGTGTTTTTAGTGTTTCATAACCTGCAAAGGATGATTGGTACATAGAGGAGGAAGTCTGGAACATGGATCGAGTTGTCTCAGTACATGGAAGAGGAATCTATAGTACGTAAGAGGGATAATTCCGCAACTGGTACGCAAAGAGGGAGCTTCAGTATATGGAAGAGAAGGCAGTCCTCGAACAATGAACAATTCACGAACAGAGGCTGATTTCATATAAGAGGTTCCCAGAGTCGGTATGAAGTAGTGGTACATGATTGCGAAGGTGGAGATAGTCCATAGACGAAGGGTGGTTCATGACAACAGCGGTGGTATTTGAAGAAGGTGTCCCATATACCAAACCTGATACTCATTATGCGAGAGAGGAAGGTGGATCACAGTTTTCTTAAAGAAGCTTGAAAACACTTCAATCCATTTTGAAAAAGTATTTTCTTGTACCTAACAGTACTCGGGAAGGTGGAATTCATTTACGGGTGAAGACGAAACTTCAACATAGCATCTACATATAGTTAAAGATGTAGGAATTCTTGAAAATGATGGGATGACATGTCCATAAAATGTGTTTTACCTAAATGTTGGTAAAATTTGAGTGGATTGCTTTTCAAGAGCGGTGATCAAAGGAATAGGAAGATGATGACACATTCCACTAGCAATGATCCAGAGAAATAGGTATAGGGAGTGACCCATGGGAATGCAGTGAGTAGACCCTAAACCTTGTAAAGGCATTGAGCTTGGGCATAGAAGATCTATCCCTAACATTGTACTTATTATTGGATATGAGCCTTAGTTAATTTGGTAAATCAACACATTTCCTTCATACTCTCCTCGAATATAGCCTAGTGAGGGTGATACAAGAAAAAATCTTTGTACCATGTGCATGATTTCATATCTGCATTTTTATTGCTATGAAAGGAAGAGCGAAATGTGTTTTGTCTAATAACAAATCAAGATTCGAACTGGTGAATGATTCAATCTATCATACCCTGATTGACCACCTATCATGGTATTTGACCTTAGGGGACCTAACAATAAGTTTAACCGTGTTATGATAAACAATCAGTATCCACATCCATGCATTGATGATCTTTTCATTCAATTTAGGAGAGCACAATAGTTCTTGATGATTGAATTATGGTCAGAATATCACCAATCATAGTTTTAAAAGAAGGATATTACATAGTTAAATTACAAGAATAGATATGACCATTATGAATGTGTGGTAATTCCTTTCTGTCTTACAAATTCACTTGATATCATTTGGCATTGATGAATTAGACATTCTGGAGGTATTTGGATTCTTTTGTTTATGTGTTTGTGGATGGCATATTGGTGTATTTAAGGACAAGGTCTAAGGATTAGAAACACCCATAGATAATGTTGGGAATATTTATGGATCATTGATTGTGTGAAAAATTATCAACGTTTTATTTTTGTATACAATAGGTACGTTTACATAGCCATGTAATCTCTAAAGTAGGTGCTTATATGGTTCCAAAAAAGATAGAGGCATTTATTTATTGGAAACTGCCAAAAAATAGCTTTGAGATACACAATTTCTTTTTTCTATCTAGTTGTTACTGATGATTTGTTTGATAATTTTCATGAATGGACTCACCTTTGAAATCTTTGACAGGAAAGAATTTTCCATTCCAATGGATTGAGGAATTTTATAATACTTTTAAAGACCTTAATGTTATCCCAATATAATCACATATCTTGATATTTCTGAAAGATAGATAAGGGTACTTAGTGTATTATGATACTTTTGGATTAGGTTTGGGATGTGTTCTCATACAAAGAGATCATGTTGTTTCTTATATCTCAATATAGTTACGATTTCAAGAGAATAACTACAGAACACAAGATTTGGAATAAGCTATTATCATAGATGTTTTGAATACATTGCATCATTACCAATTTAGTGAGAAATTTAAAGTGTTTACAAACCAATATAGATTGAAACATATTTTCTCACAGAGGTATTTGATCCTTTGGAAATGAATATGGATATAGTATCTCCAAATTTTTGACATTGACTTGATGTGTGCACTATGTTAAAGAAATACAGTGAAAAATGAATTTAGCAGAAAGTCATATCAACAGTTTACAGAAGAGGATTCAGATGAAGGGTACTTGTTGTCAGTCATAGCTGACATGGTCATGGATTGTGAGTCTTGAGGGACTACAATAATTTTTTTTCTAGTTTCGGTGGTTCCATATTTGGTGAATATGGTTAAGGAGGGAAATACATTCGATTCAGAATCTGTTGATATGTGGTAAAAACTCAATGGTGTGGAGACCTTTGAGGGAAGGAAGCTATATAGAAGTTCAGTTGTTTTGATTTCATGACCATATGGTCATACCTATGGATATTTGAGAACTACATATTCATTATTATCTCCATCAAATATAGATTATTTATCATAGAATTTTGAATATGTATAAGGAATTAAAATCAGAGTTTTTGTGGGTCGGTATGAAAATAATGATGGATGAGTTTATTTTGTGATTATTACCTTGTGATTATGTTAAGGAATAGAATAATTCAATTGATGTTATGTTCCATTATTTCCCTATTCATGTGTGGAAATGAGAATAGATAATGAAAGATTGTGTGAGAGATATTATATGAACGGTTCAGAAAATTGATTCCATATGGGTGATAGTGGATCACTTCACAATGTTGGTCCATTTTATCCCTATTAGTGAATCTCATATGGTGGGGGGATTATAAAAACTCAATATCCAAGAAGTTTTAATGAGGCATGGTGTACTAGTTTTGATATTGTCAGATATAGATCTAAGGATTATATTTCATTTAGATAAATCCATACATAAATTCTTTAAGACTCAATTGGATACGATTATGGTGTATCATCCTCAAATGGATGGGAAATCATAAAGGATTAAAAAACATTGGAAGGCATGATGTAGGCTTATGTAATGGATTTTTTGTGGATCATGGGAGGAGTATTTAATATTAGTGGGGTTCACATAAAATAACAGTTATCAAGCCTAGATATGTATATGGATCCTTTTGAATATTTTTATGGGATTCTTTTTCATTATATAATTATATTTGTGGAAAGAGGTGAGGATTAAATGGTTGGGCTGATCTATGTCGAAGAAAAACTAAATAATATTCAGTTGGTCGTGAAATAGATGGAAATGAAAAAAAATCAGGAGAAATTGCATACAGATCATCATCAACAACCAATTTCATCCAAGGTGAGTGGTCATGAAATCTTTAGTATCTCTACAAGGATTGGAAATTACCATTCTGGGAAGAATGAAAAGTTATATCCTCAATACATATTCCCTATTGAGATACATGAATGGGTTGGGGAGGTGAAATTTCGATTTAAATTTCCACCACGGTTTATTGAAGTACATAATGTGTTTCATGTATCTTATTTGTAATGGTATAAGCCCGATGCTCACTATGTGATTATATGGGATCACATTAACCTAGATCCGAAAGTGTCATTGGTACATGTGATGATATGTATTTTGGATAAGCAATAAAATGTCTCTCAGGAGAAAATAATTAGTCTAGTGTGGGTTTGTGGATATAAGGTCTGATTTAGGAAGATACTTGGGAACATGTGAAGGAAATGGTCAAGAAATAGCCTAAACTCTATCAAGGAAATGTTTGTTCTCTAATTTCTAGGTATAGAAAAGAAAATGGTGGGGAGAGTGTAGTACCCCTGGTTTCAAGTATGTAAACCGTTATTTAATATTTTTATATATGTAAAGAGTTTGCGAGATGTTTTGGAAGAATTTTTGGATTTTTTGTGTTTTTTAATGGTTACTAGTTTTTAAAACCATAAAACTCTTATAGGAAACAAATAATTTTGAGACACGGGCTAATGGGA
Source organism: Viscum album (assembly GCA_963277665.1). Classification (NCBI taxonomy): domain Eukaryota; kingdom Viridiplantae; phylum Streptophyta; class Magnoliopsida; order Santalales; family Viscaceae; genus Viscum; species Viscum album. The sequence goes on from OY728154.1 coordinate 72,656,673, forward strand.
ATGTGAATGGTTAGGAGCATAGTTTGAACAAACCATATGAATTCTAATTAAAATCATGAGAACAGGGACACTGAGTTTTTGAATAGTTGGTGCATGGTATGTCTAACCATGTGTGCCAACCATGTGATGTTATCCTTGAGGTAGTGGCTGGTGCTCAATTAGCATATAGTTTTTCTTTATCGTGAAACTAAACATGAAAAGTTTAAAAACAAGATCCTAAAATGTGGATCAAGGTTAGGATTAACCTTTAATAACTCATTTTTTTCCATTTTTCCCCTAACATGAATATTATTCATCCCAAAGGATTTGGATCCTCTCACCCTTCAAATAGGATGTGATCCGCAAGTTTTTCTTGTTGTGTTGAAGACCAATTCCCTTGGTATGTACCCATTTGTGGTAGTTTATAGGTTTTTCTTAGATCTACTTTCTTCCCTCTCTTAGTTTCTTAGATCTAGTCTGTTGTGGGTATATCTAAGGTTTTTATGCCAATCATGGTTATATTTGGCCTTTTTGATGTTATGGGAAGAGATCAAAGGTGGGTTTTTTGTATATTATACCATGTTTGGGGATGTTTTCATGCCATTATTTATTTTATACAAAATTCCCAATGTAGGAGACTTCACTCCCAACTCATTTTCTAGAACTATATGGATTGATTTTAAATTGGTTATTTTTATTGATATAGATTATGAGTTTTTTTAAATGATTGATTGAAACCTCCTTTGGTAGATGATTATGGAATTTTGAAAATTTAGTGTTTTGGTGGAAAGGGAAAATGGTAACATGATTTTAAATTGATGATTTCAAAATGGTTATTTTGTTTGGATGCATGTAAAACCATTTTCAATTATAGACTGGTGGTATTAAAATAGTTTGTTGTAATTTATTTTTCAATAATAGGTTGGTTTTATTGGAATGGTTTATTAGAAAAGTGTTTTCAATAAAAGGGTTGGTTTTATTGAAATTTTTTGTTCGTATGGTTTTCAATTGAAGTGTGGCTTTATTAAAATGATTGAATTAATTTGGAAAAAGATTTATTGGAATGTGGTTTTCTTAAATGGTTAATAATGGATGGAAATAGATTGATAATGGTCAGGAAGTACCAACATCAATTGGACGAAGTGTGGATGTGAAGTTATACTATCAATGGTAACACCAAGCTTTCTTGGTTTGAGGTCAGGTGTATGTGTCTGTGATTAAGAGAAATGAAATGGGTTATTAAAATATTGAAATTTAGAAATGATTAAATGACTTATTTAGTTTTTTCCTTGGAAATTGATTTATTTGAGAAAACTATTTTGGTATGGAATTTTTTTCATTTGTTATAAATTTATGAACTTTTTTGAATGCGTTTTATATAAATTGTTTTATATAAATGAACTAACTTGTTCTATAATAGCGTCATTAGTAGGGAAGAAAATTTGGGGAAATCCTACACAGTTTCACTACACACCCCTACTTTGGCATGTTAGTGCTTTTTCAGATTTTGTTCATCGGGACATAAGAAAAGGTAAATTATCAAACATCTATTATAATGCTTCCTAATACATTGTATATTTTGTTGAATGAGAGAATGATGAATTTTTTATGTTATAGTGCTATGTATTGGGATTATTTGAGTTTTGTTGGTTATGTTTTGTATTATGTACTATGATGTTAGTAGGCTACCGTTGTGGTACTCTTTTTTTGTTTGGTTGTGATATTAATGAAATTACATTAAGTTATTTTACATTTTTATCATCCATCATGTAGTGATATTTTTTATAGAATGTTTTGCTGAGTTGTTTTATTTAAAAATGTATAATTATCTCTTATCTTTTAAGGAAGACCTTGGCATTTATTTCCAACTCTTGGCATCGTGGAAATGTAACTTAATGCCAAGTAGCAATTCCACCTTGACTCAATCTAATGACGAGGGGAAGTATGTTACTTATTGTATAATAAACAAATAGTAGTATTATTTTTGTTGATATAGAAAATCACATAGGGAAATCAACCTAAAACCAAAACATCTACGTTTGATCCCCTAATAATAAAATTCAAAACATTAGCTCGCATTCCACATTAAAAAATTAAAATATCATAATATTATTACTAAAGAAAGAACAATAATAATGATGATTATGATGATTATTATGATTATATATATTTTTTCAAATTTCTTTGAAGTGAAATAATAATAATAATGTGTATAATAATAATAATAATAATAATAATAATAATAATAATTTCAACTATTATTTGGGGTTACATGCATATAAAAAAGCATGCCTAACCACATAGAGAACTATTGGACTATGAAATGCCACCCAAAAAGACTAACCCAATTATAATTACACTATTTTATTAAAAAATTATTTAAGTTCTAAAATAATTGTGTTGGGGATATTATAAAACTTACCATAGGAGGCAAATAGTCAAAAGTGTCAAGAGGGAAATAAATCATATAAACTTATATAATAAAAATAACCCCTAATACCAATGTACCATTACATATTAAATCATTTGAAACCCTACTTTACCACACCAGAATGAAAACCCCTTTCACACTCAAAAAACCTAATGAACGCCCAAATAAAAAAATTCAAATAATCATAATACATAAATATGTGGTCCATACATAAATCCAAGATCCATAAGAGAACAATCTTATTTTCATTTAAACAAAACCATAATTATTACATTGTAAAAAAAATATAATTTATATTAGATTACATTCAAATCTTATGCCAAAGTAAAGTTAATTCATGAATCACCAATATGTGTTTTCAACACTTCATTTATAGCGGTTCCCAAATAATCCATCTGTTTAACCACCTTACATGATCTATAAGGGACCCACATTTTTCCTAAGCCACGAAAATTTCTCCAAAGGAATCTCTACCTTATCCACTATCATATTGTATATGTTAAAGTTAATCTCATGCAACACATAGAGAAATATATACAAAACCTTTATAAAATCACAATTTATTTGATGTGATCTATCTTATGTTACTTTATAAGAGTTCCTTACAATATATATAACTTCGATACTCTGAAATTTGGAAATGGACACTTACACCCCTAGTTCCAAAATATATCACCCAAACCATCTTTCCTTCTTTGGATGGATTTCATTAATGAGCATTTAAATGCTGAAACCTATGTTCTCTAATCTCTCAATCCTGATGCAATATAATAATAGAGCATGAAAGAATTCTTCCAATTTCATAAAAATATCTGACATGATGACTACTTTAAATGTTTCACGAAATATTTGGTACCTATTAAATTTGTTTTTTAAATTAACATATGTTGTAACAAAAAGTGTGTATGTTCTATGTTCAAATCATACTAGTCTTATAAAGGAACAATTATGCTTCACACCTACTCAGTATATGACATTGGTAAACATGTTATCTAAATTATGGCTTCCATCGATCTTCCATTGTAACAAAACCCCATATTCGAAAATCTCCTAGATAAAATGATGTTTTAATTCAATGTGTTTCACCCATGAGTAAAACAATTGATATTTAGCCAAATTAATTTCACTATGATAGTGAAAGATGATCTATGCATTTCACTAACTTATTATATGATTTTTTCAACAAAAACATTATTCAGATCAATTAATTATTTCATCCCATTGTGGAATCATATTATAATTTCACTATGTTATATGAAACAATTTTTTGTGACCTCAAAATAAAACATAAACAATACATTCAAATCTAAAAAAATAATATGAAACACTTCCAATATTTCAAATATCGTTCAAATTATACATTCAAAAAAATCTATTAAATATCATTCATTCCATAATAAATTAGTATATCATCTATTACTTTTAGATATCAAAGAATCAACATTAAAACTTACCAATTTTAATTTCTTAGAGTCACCATAATTTAATTGCCATCTTTCAATAAAAATAAAACGACTAGACATATGAAATTGGTTCCATAAATAAAAACACCTACCATAGATACATAATAAAATTTTTCTTTTTATATAGACTCATATTTAATTTTTTGTTATTTATCTTAAGATAAATTAATGTAACTAACCAACAGGGTTAGACCTAGTTTACATCCAGTCATTTCCAATATCTTAATAACCATTATGATATAATACTTCTGGAAAAAAACATAGATTTAGTATACCCATCCCTTTAAATCCACAAGGCAAAAATATTATTTTATTTCAGTAGATATTTTATATTGAAACTTCAAAGTAAAAAACATTAACCTCCTCCATTTATTTAATATGTAGACTTTTTTGGACCATAAGATCAACTTATAGGAAAATAATGATTTAAATCCCATCCTCGAATAGATGTTGGTAGAAACAATGATCCATGTTACTCTAGAAGAGATTTTTCTCTTCAATAAAGGCATCAAATTTCAAGTCTCAATGTTTTGTCACTAGATCAAGACATAAATACATTTTTATCTTACAAACTACTACCTCATTATTTTTCCCACAAAACCTTCTTATTACATTATGAATAATTTATCATCTAAACCACCACGAAGGAATAACATATTAAAATATTTATATTCTAGGTAAAGACACCTAGAAGAAACAAGAATAAACACAATATGGATGGATATATGTTTTAAAATTTTTGAGAACATTTTTGATGAATACGCTTCTCTCATCCAATTAAACCATTTAAAAACTAATTTGGGAGTGTATAACCATCTATGTAACAGCCCAAGGTTTTATAATTAGTTTCCCTTGAAAGAAATTTTATTTTGAATATATTTTGATTCATGTAATGAAAATCAATGACTAACCATCATATTGATTATAAAAATTTTGTAATATATTATAAAACATCAATAAGAGAATTTAAAAAATAAAAAATCCTCTTTTAATTTATAAATTAAAAATAATATATTATAAATAAATATATTAAAATATATTATATTTTGTTATTTATAAAATAATATTATTTCATTTTAATTGAAATTTAATGAGGAAATTTAATTTAGGAAAGATAATTAATTAGAAAGATGTGATTCAAAATATTTTTCAATGAAATATTTCTTAATTAATGAAATGTTCATAATAAATTAAATTTATCCATTTTAAATGATTATTATTATAATATTTAAATCTAATAAATTAACATAATTTTAAATAAAAATTTATATGACAAAACATTATTAATATTTAAATATTTAAATTTTATTTTTCTACAAAAATTTTATTTGACTTATTATTTTGTTTTCATTTAAAATATGAGTTTATAATTTTAAGAATTTTAATTTAATGAATTGAAACTTATGTTTTTGAATTTATCATGTTATAATTAACATAGGGTGAATTTTTGGGATTTTTTTGGAATAAATAATTTTTAGGTTAATAAAGAAAATGTTTATCTATACCTATACCATATATTTTATGGAATTATCATAACCTATATATCAATTTATGTCTTCTAAAACATTTTTCATGAATAAAATTTCTCTTAAAGTCAATAATTTAAAAATATGGTGTTGAATCTAGAATCCCCATGTTTAACTTTTTAAAAAACAAGTATATTTATTTTAAAATATTCTTGTTTTAGTCCATATTTTTTAATCAAACATCAACAATGTTTAATTATATTTTTCATATTTTAGTTCTACAAAAATATTAATTTTGTAATAATATAAAAATTAATGTTCCAGAAATTGAATAAATTTATAATTTACCATATAAATATTTTTTATTAAATATACATTTTTTATAAAAATGGATTATAAGTATTTTGGGTGCTAATAGTATGATTAATTTTTATAAAGAGTAGTAATATTATTTGATAATATAAATTTTATATTTGGAATCAGTAGGACTAACTTATATAACTACGTATGTTTTTATTTTTTTGTAAAAAATAAAATACAAAGGAAAATATTATTTACCTTATTAAGGATGAAAAAATTGTGTAAATTTGTAAAATGAATAGGTAAACGAATCGAAACATGTTAAAAACAAGCCTAAAATTGGGGTTTTTGAGGTTTTTTTGACAAAAAATTATCTCATGTTCAGTATTGTTCAATGTATACTTAACATTATTTGTGAAATATGTGTTAATTTTTTATTTAGAGGATATATTTAAAAAAAAATTCATTCCCTCCATTTAATAAAAGGGCCGTCAACTACCCCTTCAATTCAACCATAAAATCAAAGTTCGCTTAAAACGATTACCATTATAATTACCCTAGAATGTTCTCCCACACCCATAATCCTATTTTTATAAGTTTTTTTCCTAGGTCCTCTATTTCTAAAATGTACTTTAAGATAAAGTTCATATTCTCAACGTAGGTACTAGTCACTCTAATATTTTTCTTTATGAATATTTCTACCAAAAACCTATATTAAAAATTTAAAAATGATGACATTAGTATTATTTATATATTGATAGGTTGTTATGTTTATTGAATAAACATCACCTTTCTTTCACCCATTCCTTCAGAAAAATGAAAAGGTTGGTATGTGTAGTGAGTACCACCTCCTATATAAACAATGTTGTTTATTTTCCATTCATTATATTATATTTATAGTTATAAATTAATATTTAATGAACTAACATGATATTTAAATAATGATAAATTTTCTATGAATGATAAAATTTTTACATCCTTTATTTTATTCTATGAAAATTGAAAATTTCATCTGTGTGTATAAGAAGACAACCAACTCTATGAAGTGAATTATTTATTTTTATATCTCTCTATAATTTTAATATTTAAATAAATAAATTCAAATAAGATTAAAATAAATAAATTAACTAAATTAATATAATTATTTATATATAACAATGATATTATGAAAAATTATTTAATTTTAAACTATACTAACAAATTGATTATAACATCTTCATCTCTTGGTTAATTTAACCACTACATAAACAATGGTATAAATTTATATCATGGAAAAAATGGAAAATAAAATTCTAGTAATATTAGAAAAAAATCAAATATTTTTTTATTTAAAGTTTTTTAATGGTTATATTATCATTTAAATAATTATTAATATACCACCCATTGTTCATTTAAAAATACCAAAACAAGTATTCTAGTGATTTAATCCCAAAAAATAATAAATATAATTATAATGCAATGAAATTGGAAAATTTTAAATAATTATAAAAAATATATACAATATCTTTATAAAATATAAGAATTATAAAACTATTATGAATGAAAAGTGATTAACATTGACAATATAAAAAATGTTAAAACAATTAACATTACAACCATCTGATGACTGAAATAAACTATAAATTACACGTAAATATAATAAAAATATATATAATTTCTGAGAATAAAAGTTAATATATATGAATAAGTTTTTAGAAAAATTTATTAAGGGATTTATTTTTGTTATAAAATAGTTACAGTGCATTATAATAAGAGGGAAATCCATGTAAGGGATTTGTCATCTCAAATTTTGTTTCATTAAGTCTTATTCCAAATCCAGCAGTTGATTTCATTTTTGTGGTCTATATATGACACTTCTATGTATTTTTGTCATAATTTTTATAAAAATAAATGTCACTATAGATCCATCCCATGTACTATCATTCAAAGATGTTGGGGTGAAGGGTTATCCAAGCTGTAAGGGTTTTATTACCATGATCATTTTCAAAATGGGATTACTTTTGAAATATAATAAATATGTGTAATTATTATTCTATTTATATAAAAAATAGTAACCTTTTTTTCTACTATATTTATTATTAATATTTTATATTTCTTATCTCAATTTTATTTTCCATGGTAAATAATTTACCTTTGTGATGTTTGCGATAAAGATTGGCCCAAATATATTCTTTATAATCCATAATACGTATCCCCTCAATCCACATTCATTTTATGGAAGTCCTTATCCATAATTCAATACTTGAATAATTTATTTTTCTAAAAATTTTAATCATTTAAAATATTTTTATAAATAATTTTGTTACATTTTCCACATGCTTGTTTTTTTCCAACAAACATTCAATTTTTACATTTTCCATGTGAATGAATTATTTCATAGTTATGGGAATTAACTGTTATAAACATTAATTTTCATTTTTAAATGGTTTTCTATATAATTTTTAGTTTTAATTATTTTGAGTTGAAAATATTTTTTTTTATAATTTTAGAATGTATAATATTTATTTCAAAATGGAAATATTGAATTTAATAGACTGTGTTTTTTACGAAAGTTGCCTTCAATTAATTTTTATAATATTGAACAAAAAATATTTTGATAAAATATCCATTTTAATTTTTTTTTTCCAAAAATATTTATTTGGTTTTAAAGGGTAAAAGTATAAATATTTTAATCAAAATCATAGTATTTTTTAAATAAAACTTATATATGGGGTTTTCAATCATTTTAAAAAGGGTATATTTCTTCTAGTTCTTAAAATTTAACTATCCAAAAATTTTAAAAAGAGTTTTTTTACCTCTCTATAAAAAACCTTTATCATTGATTATGTTATAATTGGATTTGTTTATATGATACCATCCACCTTATTTCTCTATAAGTCTTATGAAAATTTATATGAACGTTTTCATGAAACCCATCTCATTTACATGAGCTAATTTAGTGATGTTTGAAATATGAATGTTTTCTTGTTATTTTAGATCACATATATATTTTCTACCTTTACGTGATGGGAGACCCCTATATATCCTTCCAATTAATTGGGAAATTTTTTATATCTTAGTGGATATGTATGGGAATCAAGTATTGATGATCAATCCACTATGTGAATTTGGATGTGATGCCTAACCGACTACATTATTATAACTAGGGAGTGATGCCTTCTCTACTATGATATGTGAATCATGTAGTGATTCATGCACCATGATATTATGGTAAAAATTTATTAGTTCCTTAAACACCATATTATTAGAACTGGGGAGTTATGCCTACTTTATCATGTTTTTGGAATTAATTAGTGCTTCCATCTGACCTATTTTATTATTTATATGATTATGTTTGTACCAAATTCATATGTTTTTCATCATAACTATGTTATGTACAATTTTGTATTGTGTTATGAATAGATCATTGATTTGTGTCTTAAAATCCTTTTTAATTGGGTATGATATTCTGATTTTACGTTCTTAGAATTTATTATATTCTCATACCCACATGGTTATTTTATACTCACTAAGGATCATTAATTATTAACTAATTTGTAAATTATTGAATATATATATGTTCAGTTTTAGACATATCACTTGGTATCGAATCTAGTTGTAAAAAATTGTTTTTTATCAACAGACCTAGGTTTGCGAGTCTAGGGAACCATCTTTATTATTAGATCCATGTTTAGTTTTTTTTGTATTAGTTTAGTTATTTTTGGTTATTTGGGTGTGATAACAATAGTGAAACCCCAAGGTATAATTTTATGTATATAAAAATATCTTAAAATCATTGTAAAATATAAATTGTGTGGTTTCTTAATAATGAAATCCTTGTCTAGATACAAAAACGCTGATGGAGGATCATTCATAGGTGTCCCTATGGTTAATAAAATTGAATAGTTTTCTAAGATTTTAACTAAATATTAACCTAGTATGTGACAAATAGGACATACTGAACAAAAAGTATTAAAATTATAGGGAATATGATTTGGTAATTTACATTATCCTTATAATGTATTATGAGGGATTTGAATATAATTAAGTTGAAGAACATAATAGGAAAAATGCATATGGATAATTGAGATTTAAACATAAATATTAGTGTGATAGATTATATATTTAATTTATGAGTTATTAATTATAATCATACAATGATAGTTTTCAAATCTTCTAATTTAACTATTCTCATACCATAATATTACTTTATGTAATGTAACGATTGAAGGAAAAAATAACATTGGTAACAGAGGAACTAATGGAAAATGTGATGATACTTCCACTAAACAAAATATAGGGATGTAATATGGTATTGAAAATCACATTCTCATTCCGACCTAATATCATGAGTTTGATTAATAATCAGAATGAAAAATCACTTAGGCTCACCAATGAAGACAAAAAATAAAGTTTCAAGGAAGTTAAAGGGATAAAGACTAATGTAGAGTGATGATAAAACTTCAAAACTCTTAATAATGTGTGATGAATAACCAAAGTTAATTTCACATAATAATAAACAAAATTTTCATATTTGAATAGATTGTCCACCAAGCTCATGATTTTTGAAGAGAGGTATGGTGGAATACTAATACAATGGATGGTATAAAGGTCCCAAGTAATTCTCCACCCACACTTCAATGCTTTAAATAAAGTTAATTTGGACATTATTAAAATATATTACCTAATACAAGGGTTGATAATAATAACAGGAATCAACAACCTCTAAACTCATTTGGATAAACAAATTGTTATTCAATCAGTACTACAAAAGTTGGTCATGATAATAAAGTGAATCATGGTAATTGAGGTACAATTATTCTCCCCTCTAGATTTGTGGATATCTTACTAGATTTTTATCCTTATAACACAATTATATCATGATGGTTTTTATGAACATTAAATCATAACCCTGAGGATTTTATTATTAAGGACATATTTTAGTTAAATGAAAGTTGTATTGAATGATGATGTTTGTGAGAATATTATTTTGGTACTTAAACGTATTTAGATATATTTTATGAATGGATTGGATATCTCTGCAAATAATCCATATTAACTACCAGAACAAGGTTATTTAGATCCAAATATTTGAAAAAGTGAATTTTGGATATTTTAATATTATGTGGAAAAATATGAACTCTATAGTCTTTCTTAAGATAGTGTTAGTGATGTTTCATTATAAACTACATCACGAGTCAGGAAAATCTTACAGTTACACTTAGATATATTTTATTAGTATGTAATAATTAAAATTGTGGTAATGAAATTTATTTTATGGTGGGGGGAATTTAACAGCCTCATATTTAAGTAATATTTTCTTTTGAAATAATGTCTATTTTGAATAGCTTAAGACACATCAAAATCCAATTTAAAAGAAATATAAATATAGCTTATTAAAATAATGTAATATTATTTGAAAAATAAATAAGGGAACTATAATAGTAATAAATAATCATGTAAATAAATAGTTAATAAAATTATTTATTATAAAGACATATATTTAAAATTTCTTGTAAATTATAATTTTTCAAATATGATTAATTTATTTTAATACTTATTAAATAATTAAATTCAAAGGTTATAAGGGAAATAATTACAAATATGTGTTTAAAACAATTTCAAAATAATAAATTTTAATGTATTGTTTTTTACTTAATAAATTAAATAAAAATATTTCAAACGATTTTTCAAAAAAAAATCTCAAAAAATATATTAATTTGGATTTTATTGTAAATAAAAATGAAATAAGTTTTGGACCATTTAAAATATTTTTTTATAAATTATAGATTTTTTATGAAAGTAATATTATTTTTTAATTCAACACATCAAAATTATATTAGTTTGATATTTGTTATTTTTATAGAATAGTAGTTTTTGTCAAAATCCTAAAAAATAAAATTTATATTTATACAATGGTTTTTAATAAATTATCATAAACTATATAGATTTTTAAAATATATAAAATATTTTTCATGAATATAAGTATTTAAAATGATTCATTTTATTAGATTATGTTGAATTTTTAGAAACCAGGTTTAAAATATTGACGCTTCTTTATAATAATTTTATCAAAAAATTGTTTTCTCTATATCATTTAATTCAGTATTTGAAAGCTAGAATTAGGTTTTACATTTATTTAAAAAAATATAAATATTATTTTTGTAATAATAAACCACTTAATATCATTTAAATAATCAATATTTATAATTTCATCTTAATTAGAAGTTTTATTATTAAAATTACACATTTTATGAAATGGGGTTTATGCTTAATGTGCACTAAATTCAATTTTATTTTTAGTTAAAAAAACTAATTACATCAGTAAATATTATTCACTATGATAAAAACCAAAATTGTCAAAGTGTCAAATATAGAGGTAAAATACATCTAATATGTTAACAACATGCCTTTAAATGAGTTTTTAAGGTGTTTCTTAAACCAAACGTTTCTTCTCTCCTTTATTGCCAATACTGGAATCGACTTTCCATGTGAAAAATTTGTCCATTTTATATTAAGTGGATGTATAAATATAAATTCCATTCCAACCACTTATAAATGGGATCTTACACTATCAGTTAATATATACCATAAAAATTATAATTTCCCATGAAAATACACAAATTTTACTTCCCCTATAACCTTATATGGAATCTTTAATCTTAGGGTTACCCGAATCTTCCCTAGGTCCATAACGTATTATATGTACTTCATGAGAAATTTCAAATTCTAAACACAAGTAATAATCACTCTCTAATAGTTTTCCCTTTCAATAATTCTCCTCCAAACACATCTTCAGTATTATGAAATAATAAATTTTATATTAATTATGTACTGATATATTTTTATGTTTATGGGATGAACATTACATTCCATTGACCCTTTTTCTTTATCAAAATGAAAACATCGTCACACATATTTATAGACAACCACCTTCATGAATGACATGTTGAATTTTTTAATTAACCTTCAGAAATGTACAGTTATAAAAGTTAATTTAATATATTAATATTATATTTATTTCAGGATTTATATTTTGAAAAAGATAAACCATTTACTACCATTATCTCATTTAATGAAAAATGAAAACATCTTCCATCTATACGTACCGACTACCGCCTCGACAAGGTCATTTGTTAAATTTTTAATATCTCTACTTTTTATTCCTTTCCTAAATATCTTAAAATTTTATTAAATGTTTTTTTGAATAATATAATTTTTCTTATAATTATTATATTGTTCCTAAAAAATTACATTATATGAAAGACTCACACATAGGTTGTATCATGTTCTTGTCTGGGTTATTTTAACCACATATATGAAAAATGCTACAAATTACTACCAAAAATGAATATTGAGAATTAAAAGTTTCTAATACTAGATAGAAATGGTAAAATAATATTTGGTTTTAGTTTCCATAATGGTTATATTTATATTTAACATATTATGAATATGCCACCATTTGTTTGTTAACAATTACCGAAACCAACACACCACCATTTTCATATCAAATAATTGTAGCTAAAACCCTAGTTGACTGAAATTGTAAATTTGAAAATAATTATTGAAAATCTATTATAGATCCTTAAATAGTATATAAATGATGATATTTGTATCAATTAATGGAGATCAAAATCAACAGTATAAAGAAAGTGGAAAAAAATTAAAATTACAATCATCCAACGATGACAATAAACTAAAATAACTAGTAAATATATAGTAAATAATTATAATTTAAGACAATAAAAGGTAATAGAAATTAATATTTTTATAAAATAATATATTAAGAGAGTTATTATCTTTATACAATAATTTATAGGGTATTAGACTAAGTAGGAATATAGTGTTAGGGATCTCTCATATCAAATTTTATTCATTGACAATTATTCCATATCCAACACTTATTTTAAATTGGATGGTGATCATATTTCCCAAGGCTGTATTTTTATCATAACTTTTTTATTAATGATATTATATGTCCATCCCATGAAATATATTTCAATTAATTTTGGTTTAATGGTTTCTAAACACATAAGAGTTTATTTCCTTTGTCATTTTCAATTTGTGGTGATTTTTGATTTATAAAGAATCTGAAGAATTTATAGGATATTTCTATCAAAAAAATTGACCATTTTATTTTCCTTTGGTTGTTATTAAGGTTTTATATATACCCTCTCAATTTTATTTCCCTTTGTAAATTTTTTATCTGATTGGATGCTAATTAGATAAAATGGCCCAACTACTTCTTTATGGTTGGTAAAATGTTTCCTCAATGTACCCATTAATTTTATGGATGTTCATGTCTATGATTAAATTATTTTTTATAGTAATTTTTAAATATTTCAATTTCTTAAAAATAGGCTTCAAATATTTTTTTTTACATTTTCCAGACATATGATCATGAAAAAATCATCCATTTTTAATGGTCTATATAAGAAACATTCCTTACAATTCATAATAATTATTATTTAAAAAAAGGATTTACTTATTTTCAAATCATCAATCCCTTCCTCAGAGAAATCAGTCTATTCTCGATTAGGAAAGAATCCACAAGAGGAACGAAGAGCAAAATTATCAGAAGATTTCCACCAAATTAAGGTTTGTCAAGAAGTTCCTGAGGGATCAAATCAATAAAAGGCAGTGTCTCATCAAAGACACAAGAGAATACAATATCATAGAAATGCTGATAGAAGGGATTCAATGCGTTATGCATCAATCAATGTCATAAATTCCTTTGTTGCTGATCCACCAGATGAGGCTCACTCAGGGGACTCAGATGAAGAGGTTCCTGCTCAGGAAGTTGTACGCACAGACACAAATGAAGAAGGTGTGCGTACACGAAATCAATGGTTTACCCAAAATCTGGGTGTTCCTACAAATAACCAACTTCCCCCTCTTCAAAAGGGATCAAACAAGGGGTAGGGAAAGAATCAGGTCACATATCCTTCTTCTAGAGAAGCCCAATCGCTCTCACTAGAGCAAAGATTTGCACAACAAGAGGAAGAAATGAAGGAATTAAGGAGGCTGAATGCAGAACTAATTTAAGGTAGTCTTCTTCTCAAGCATGCTGGAGTAAGTTAGCCAAGGGAATTTTTTCCAGCTAATTATATGGATCAAGAATATCCTCCTCTATCAATATACCATCATAGGTCCAATCCTACAGGTCAAGTGCAACAACAGTTGGCAGTGCAACCATCAGTTGCAGCACCAGCCACCACATCTGTCCGAGCTCCAGTCATTGCACCTACCCATGTCCATGTTCAACCAGATGTTTCTCCAAAGTTAATAACTACCATTGAGTCATTAACAACTCGGTTAGATACTATGGAAGGGAAATGTGTGCAAGTTCAACCAGGAAAGAAAGTTTACTCTGAATGGGTAGATTCAATCTCTCCTCCATCTAGTTTTGGAAACCCTGTATTCCCTATTTTCAATGGATCAGGCGACCCTGAATAGAATTTGACGCATTACGTGTCTTGTTGTGATCCTATGATGGGAAAATCAGAGCATCAAGAAGTAGTAAAACTCAGATGCTTCGTAGAGACCTTTCAAGGACCAACCTTTGTCTGGTATACAAGCTTGTAATCCTAGTCAATTACTAGATGGGAGGATCTTTTCGAAAAATTCCTTCATCATTTCAGCTCAACTTTTCCAAAGACAACATTTTTAGATCTTACAAACTGTAAGAAAAGAGAGAATGAAAGGGCCTCAGATTTCATTGCTCGCTGGAAGGGATTAACATATTCCTTAATCTTAGCACTCCCTCAAGAGGAATTGTTGCCAATCTATGTGGAAAATCTGTGTGACGAATTACGCATGCTGTTGATCCCTATGAAATACACAAGAGGGTTTCAAGACCTTACATCAATCACGCAACAAATTGAAGATTCCTTTATACAGGAAAAGGCTAAATCTCATGTAATTCCATTGAATCCAGGAAAGAGAATGGGTAAAGCATAAACTGCTATAGTTATGCTTAAATAAGCACCTGAATCTATTTCTACTTCAAAACCTTCATCTTCTCGATGGGGTCCACCTCCTGAGTGCCAAAAACAATGGCTGTTTCATCCAGATAATCAAAGAGATTATAGATGAAAAAAATTTGAGGATATGAAGAGAAAAACATACTCTTGCTGAAATGAACAAGTTCCTGGTTCATTTAGGCTCTGGAAAATAACGTGGTTCAATTGCCAAGGCATAAGAGGTCAAAAAAGGAAGGATATGAAGACCATCCCAATTATTTCCCTTTTCATCAAATGTTGGGGAATCCCATCCAGGAGTGTTTTTTCTTCGAATACCTCCTTCAAAAGATGGTCGACTTGGGACAAGTCAAATTGAAAGGTTCTTCATCTCAGGTAGCATGTGTTATAGCTACAGTTCTAGAAAAGGAAGACAAATGGAAAGAAGTCAAAAGCAAAAATGCACAAAAGTATGATGATTGGATGGTCAGAAGGACAATCAACCGAACTAATTCTATTTTGTGAACACAATTA
The DNA here is from genome assembly GCA_963277665.1 of Viscum album. NCBI lineage: Eukaryota > Viridiplantae > Streptophyta > Magnoliopsida > Santalales > Viscaceae > Viscum > Viscum album. Next base: position 72,672,784 of record OY728154.1, read on the forward strand.
ATGAAACTGATTGTGTCTTCTGCCATGAATTTTGCGGAAAAACCCTCTTCATAAGAGGGAAATTCCTCAAAGAAACGACCTGATTCAAAAGAAAGAAAAAGAATCAAAAGAAGATGAGTATGTATCAAAAACAATGTTGTCTTTGACTCTGGCAGACTTCATGCCGTCTAATTCAAAGCCACGGGAATAGCCTCACCTAACGACATAGCCTAAACATGCTAATAGAGTAGAATCTTCATCATACAAAGAGTTAATATTTAGTTCTCTTAATATGATTCAATAAACAGATCCATATGCCAGTCGCAGTTTCGATTTTGATGAGCCGGAATTCCCTGTATCAAATAGGGGAATCAGAGAAAGTTCCAGAGGCTCAGGATACATGGGAAGATGTGGATCTTTCAGAATCCAGTATTCCAATTCTACCCCTCCTAGAAACTGTGTACGCTGTAGAAACTCATGGTAGAGCCCTTCATCAAGCTTAGCAAGAACACGCAAGTTCTTCTACTAATAGCAAATTCAGTCCTAGCACAGTTATTTTGGATGACCGGTTGAAGGTTCCATCTTATTCCTCTTAGCATGTAAATGGATCTAATCATTCTAATCTTCCAAAACCAGGAATATTTCCAACTCCTATCCCAATACAAGATGCATCAACTTACAAAGCATCTACTTCTGAGGTACCTGCTAAACCACATATTTCTGTTTGGAAACACAGACCTCTGGATCAAAAGTATGATGTATTGAAACACTTGGACCAAGTACCATCCATGTTATAAATTCTAGATGCTTTGAATCTTTCAAAAGATCTTCGAGAAGCACTCATCGAGTCTTTGTCAAGTCATCAGGAGTTTGAAACTTAAATTGCTGCAACTGAAGTCTATCACATAGAGAATAATCTTGCAGAATGTCATGCAATAATATCTTTTACTGATGAAGATGAATATGATGTTCTGCATGGAAATATTAGACCTTTTTACTTATCTGTCAAGGTCAATGGCATAGATGTCTAAAGGGATTTCATTGACAATTGTTCAGGAGTCAACCTCATGCCCATCCATACACATCATCAACTAAGCCTCACAGAATTTGATTTATCTCCTTCTACCATGATGTTACAAGGATATGATAAAAATGAACAAGAACAACTGGGCAAAGTTACACTCAGAACTCAGTTTCGAGATCTTGTATCCAATTCTGATTTCCTGGTTTTTGATCAAGATTTAGCTTTCAATATCTTTCTTGGAAGACCCTGGCTACATCAATATGTGACTATCCCTTCATCATACCATCAATGACTAAAATATTGTTTCGATGATCATGTTGGTACATTGTATGGTGATAAGGCCCTTTCAAGACATGTGAGTCTCAATAGATTGAGGTGAAATTCTATCACATGAAGGAAAGGGAGAAATCCACAACAAAAGAGATTACCAAAGTTAATGCTCCATATGGTTTGGAAAAGATTCCAGTAAATCCATTTGTGCACGTGAGTACAGATTATGTGTTTCCTATCATTTAAATTGAAAAGATAGACCCAAATCAAAATACTCTTATCGAAATATCCATAATGTCAATTACTGCAATCGAGCCAGAAAACATGGGAGAAATTGGTAACCCACCATGAAGTGATGAAAGCACAAATAGTGACGTCTTTATTTCATCAACTGAAGTCCAACAAGTTTATACATCTCCAATTAGTCCAGAAGAAGTTATAGCAACATCAGAGGTGAACAATGATGTCGATTATCAATCCATCATCTCCACTTTATTACCCACAGAAGACCCTCCATCATCAATCGGGTCCGAAATGGAAGCTTCTTCTTCAGGATGTACAAATTTTTACATTTCTTCTGATCATGAAAATTCTGCTTTATCATCTATTATGAAAGTATAAACAGAATAAATAACACATGATGAATAAGAAGAGGAAGATATTAGATATTCTCCTCTAGAATTTGAAGAGGGTATCTCTACCACTATGGATGAACTCAGAGAAATGAATCTGGGTACAAAAGAATATCCACGCCCCAATTTAATCAGTGCGGCCATGACTCTTGAAGAGCAAGAGATGTATATTTCATTTCTAAAGAGAAATAGAGATATATTTTCTTAGAACTATACAGAAATGCCTGGGCTTGATCCGGATGTTGATAATCATCATTTGGGTTTACCAGATGAACATTGAGTATTTAAGAAAGCCGCGAGAAGAACACAACCAACTTATGCTTCCAAAATTGAGGCTGAAGTGGATAAGCTTATCAAAGCTAACTTCCTCAGAGAAGTTCGATATCCAAAGTGGTTGGCTAATATTGACCCTGTAAAGAAGAAGAATGGACAAATTAGAGTTTGCATCGATTTCAGAGATCTTAATCTGCATTTTCCTAAGGATGATTTCCCAGATCTGATTACAGAACTTTTAATTGATGCAACAACTGTCTATGAAGCAATTTCCTTCTTGGATGGATATTTTGGATATAATCAGATCCGAATGGCCACAGAAGAGGAGGAATCCACATCCTTCAGAGCCCCTTAGGCTGTGTTTTTATACCGGGTAATGCCCTTTGGCTTAAAGAATGCAGGTGCAACATATCAGCGTGCCATGCATCGTTTCTTCAAACCCTTATTAGGGAAGTTTTTTGAATGATATGTAGACAATTTGGTGGTTAAATAGAAACAACATTCTAATCACTTGGCTGATTTGGAAGTCATATTCTATAAGCTTCGACAACATAATTTGAAGATGAACCCCTTAAAATGTGCTTTTGGGGTAACCTCAGGAAAATTTCTCAGCTTTATAGTATGCCATCTTTGCATTGAAGTCTATCTCTAGAAGACCAAGTCAATCCCTGGTATGTCACCTCCTTGAAATTTGAAAGAATTAAGAGTATTTCAAGGAAACTTAGCCTATATTTGGCGTTTCATCGCCAATTTGGCAGGAAAAAGTTTACCCTTCACCAAATTGATGAAGAAGGGAGTCACTTATCAGTGGACTGAAGAATGTCCAGAAGAATTCGATATTATCAAGAAATACCTCTTGAGTCCACTAGTACTCATGCCACCTATTAAAGGAAGACCACTTATCCTCTATATGACAGTTTTAGATAGGTCATTGGGTGCCTTTCTTGCTCAGAAGAATGATGTTGGGAATGAAAACAACCTTTACTATGTCAGTCGAACTATGCTTGAAGCAGAAACTCAGTATTCAAGTATTGAGAAGTGCTGCCTGGAATTAATCTTTGCATTTCAGAAATTGAAGACACTACCTTCAAAATAACAAGGTCCAATTGGTATCTCACAATAACCCGCTCAAATTCATCCTTAGTCGTCCAATGCTTATAGGACGTCTGGAAAGTTGGGAAGTTATTTTGCAGCAATTAGACATTCAGTATGTGTCTCAAAATGTGATAAAGGGCAAAGATATGGCTGATTTCTTGACTGAACACCCTTTATTGGAAGACACATTTTCAGATATTGAACTCTCTGATTAGTAAGTCTACTCTATTCAAGAAAGCCCTCAGGAATGGGAAATGTATTTTGATGGTTCTTCCAGAATACCAACATGGAGGAAAATAGAAAATCCTAAATTCAACAATGTCGGCTTAGGAATTGTGCTCATTTCTCTAGAAAAGGCAGTGTTACCTTATTCCATCTTATTTTGGGAAGGTGGTACCAAAAATGAAGCAGAATACCAAGCTCTCATCGCAGGATTGGAATTATCGCATGAAGCACAAGTGAATAACTTAAATGTGAATGGTGATTCAGTCCTGGTAATCAAACAAGTCAATGGGGATTATGCCATCAGAAAAGAAGAACTAATCCCTTTCTATGATTATGTCAGAGAGTTAATGGAGGAATTCCCTTCGGAACCGACATTTTCTTATGTCCAAAGATCACAAAATGCTCAAGATGATGCACTGGCTAATATAGCCACAGCTCTGGCAGATCCAAATTGGGACGAGACATCCATCAATATTTCCCACTTTCATACAATTTCACCTTATGTTTGAATTAGAACAGAGGAAATTAATGAAATTAGTCACATTCTTCAACCATATGGTCATACTATAGGATGGATGTCACCTATCAGGGAATACCTTCAAAATGGAGCACTTCCACCTGATAGAGCCGAGAAAGAACAAATCTGGTGACGTGTGGTCAATTTTACTCTTTATGATAGCCCAGATCCACTAGAGAAAATTCTCTACAAACGTGGTTTCGATGGAGTTCTTTTCAGATTCATTGATGGCGAAGTGACAATGTCTATCATGAAAGAAGTGCATGCAAGAGTCTGGGGTGCCCACCAGTCTGGACATAGACTGTCTGATCAGATTCGAAGGCTTGGATACTTTTGGCCTTCAATGATACAAGATTGTGTTGATTTCACAAAGAAGTGTCATTCATGCCAAGTACATGCCAACATCATTCATCAACCTCTAGAGTTCCTTCATATAGCTAAATACTCATGGCCATTTTCCACATGGGGAATGGATGTGGTGGGACCTTACCACTCAGCTACGACCAACCAGTTTAAGTACATTCTTACTACTACTCACTTATTTTCCAAATGGGCAGAGGCAATACTTCTCAAGGAAGTCAGTTCTAAATTTTTTTTTAAGCTTCCTCAAGTATAAACATCATTACTAGATTTGGTGTCCCTCATACCATATTGACGGACAATGGCATCAATTTCTATTCATCTGAGGTAAAGAAGTTGTATCAAGAATACAACATCAAATCCAACAATTCATCTCGGTATCATGCAGCAGCCAATGGCCAGATAGAATCTTTCATCAATACTCTTTGAAATATACTACAAAAGATGTTTGATAAAGATAAGAAATCATGCCCTAATAAACTCTTTCATGCTTTATGGTCTTATCGGACTACCACCCGCACTGCAACGTGGCCAACTCCATATTCATTGGTATATGGAACATAAGTAGTATTGACAACTGAAGATCAATTACCCTCGCTCAGAGTATCCATTTATGATCCGTCATCTACATATGAGCAATCTCAAAAGTGATTGAATGAATTGGAACAGTTAGATAGGTAATGATTGTGCACTTTCCACCACTTAGAAGTCTATCAGAATCGAATAGCATGAGATTTTAACAAAGAAGTTCATCTTCATTCATTCACTCAGGGAGAATTGGTATTAGTTCTCAGAACTCCAATGATACTAGGAATGAAACCTTCCAATCTTGAGCCAAAATGGGAAGGACCTTACTCAATACATAGGGTCTACTCCAATGGAGCTTATTCTTTAATCTTAAGGGATGGAGAACTCATCACTACTCCAACCAATTCCATAATTTTTAAGAAGTATTTTGTATAAACACAAAATATATCATCAATGGTTCTGTATGACCTTAAACTGCACCACCTTCCAGCAAGACATTAAACTGCATCATCCAGGGTCCATACATATGACCTTAAACTATTTATATTAATTTTGTCCCACAAGACATTAAACTGTGGGAAACAATTCCCTAATTTGTCCTCACTGCATGACATTAAACTGCACAGTCCCCCTTCTGTCTAGCATTACATTAAACTGCACCATCCACGGTCCATGCATAATACATTAAACTATTTGCGCTTTTGTTCAACAAGATGTTAAACTGTGAAAAATTCCCTAATACATCCAATATGATGTTAAACTGTATTTTCCCCATCACCCTAACTACGTGATGCTAAACTGTACAGAAAATCCTTTAATACAACCTATATGACATTAAATTGTACATTGTCCCTGCTACATGACATTAAACTCTGCTGCACCAATAGTCATAACTGCATGTCCTTAAAACTACATATTCCCTTGTTGTGTCCTATATGACATTAAACTGTGCATCGTTAAGGTTGTTGTTACCTCTTGTTTCTCACACCGACTATGACTCACGTGATCTTAGAGAAAACATCAAACATAACACTCTCTATGGGCTACTAACCATGTGTAAGTCCCAACAACATCATTTTTTTAGGTTATTGTCTCCAATAACAACTTGATTATTAATTAATTCTTCAATTGAACTATGCGGACATTGATCCTTTCCTTCCAGGCTGGGTATGTAGGCAACCTCCCAAGGTTGAAGCCCAAAACCAATCTCCTCACATCGGTTCACCTCCATCTCATACGATGTTGATTCATGAAACTGCCCCTAGAATCAATATCTTTACATTGGTTCACTTTCGTCCTTGTTATACGACGTTAAAATATACAACACTTTTGTCCAGTATGACAATAAAAAACAATATTCTTTTATATACTCAACTGAGAGGGAACCATTATTTAAATTGATTTTTCAATCATGTTTCATTTAAAAGACTACGTGCTTACACAGTCATGCCCAAATCTTTTATCTTGGGATAAACCATCATTGCACTAAAGTCCCATTTCACCATTCACATGTTCTAATCAAATTTGTATAGTGGGTATTTCTAAAACTACGTGGGCTTGATTCCCATACTTATGGGATATGTAGGAACGTTCGAGTGTCCCTCGAATCCAGCACCAAGTCTTTTGGCCTAACCCCAAATTCCACTTTCAGTCCCCTGGCTAAAAAGTCCCCATGAAAACACACACTGTGTATTTCTTATAATGGTCCAAGCTCTATGACCCTAAACTAAGATCTCTAATCATTTTTTCCAACACGACATTAAACTATTGTTTAAGAACTATGTATGGCTTGATTTCCATCCTTATGAGATACGTATTGAAGTCCAACATTTCAATTCAGGACCCAACCACAACATGATAATGGTTAGCATGGACCTGTGTATCTTTGTGTAAACTTGAAAATACCCATCTTTATGTGTCATAATCCTAACCTTAAATATTTTTAGATCTTCATAACCCTTTTCTTGACTTTTAATCAAAAAAATCTCAAACTTCTGAGAGTTCTTTTACCTGACTATGCAGTATGTGCCCTTAGGCGGCCTTGCATAAAATAGACTCCATAACAGATTTGTCATCCAAAAGATATTATTATCTGACTATGTAACCAATTCCCTTAGGTGGACCTGCAAAATTCAACCCCCTAACGGGTTTGTCGGATACTGGTAACTTCATTCTTGGGAAGAAATACTCTTTTGTCCTTATTGGTCTTAAATGACAGTATGTAGGGATCTGCAAAAATAGCCATCCTTAACATATTTGTCCCATATCCTTTTTTTCATGATCTGAATGTATTCAAGTCTATGGATTATATTCTCCTTACCTACATTTTGATCAGACCTTCATAGGAGTGATATCCATCTAGTTCTTTGATAATCTTGTTTGGAAATATCTTCTCCATATTCAAGTACCGCTTTCCATACAACAAACTCTATAATTTGGAAAATTTGAATCTCCATAAACTTTCAATTGATTTTTATCACTAGGAATGTAAATTTCTTAGAGATCATTTTCCTGACAATGCAGCACGTGCCCTTAGGCGGCCTTGCATAAACAGTCTACATAACAGACTTGTTAGCCCAAAGATTCTATTTATTTGACTATGCAGCCAATGCCATTAGGTGGCCCTGCATATCTCAACCCCCTAACGGGTTAGTTAAAACAATATGTAACTTCATTCTTGGAGACTACTTATTCTAATTACTTTTAGCACCTTTTCATATCATTCCTCAGATTCAAATATTCTTAAGTCATAATTTACATATTTTTCCCTCATACTTGAGTGTGGTAATGTGTTTTTAGGTAAATTTTCAAGGAATTTAGTCAATTCTAATTCATTCGGTCAAAGATATATCGACCTTAAACATTAGCCTCTGTATGTCTGACGTGAATGACTTTAAACTGCCCACAAAAGACAATGGAACTCTAAATAAAAGTCAAGTTCCAGCTCACTAAACAAACATTTTGTATGATTTAGGTAATATTGAGAAATTAAAAGATTCAAAGTTTGTAGGGTTATTCAAAAAAATCCTAGGAAAAATCAAACTAAGCTTCTTTTTCTTCTTTACCTCAGAGTCAAATCCTCTTTTATCTCTGGATCCATCTATGAGGGGGGACTTTTGTTGACTCTCCTTTTCATCATAGAGTCTAAAGACAGGAAAAAGGGAATATCTTAGCCCAAATTGATTCATCCTTTGAAGAAAACATAAAAAATCAACAAAGGAATGAACAAGAAGAACATTGCACAAGGGTCGCACAAGTTATACCATGGTCGCACAAGTACACTTGCGTGCCAAATTATTGGTCGTGAAAGTCACTTGCACGCCACCCAAATGGTTGCCTAGGTGGCTTGCGCGGCCTAAGTGATAACCACCCGGGTTCTTCTCCAGCCTATAAATAGACCCTGTGGGCCCCCCATTTTGAGAGTAAATTTTTCCAGAATTCACCGACCGAGCTCTGAACGCCCAAGTCTCTTCTTCAGGTCTTCCGAACTCTTCTATAGTAATTCTTTACCTAGAATATAAGGTCTAAACAAGAGGAGTAAGGTTTAAGTGTTAGAATTCAATAAAACTTGCGCGCCTAAGTGTTTTTAACCTTAAAGGGAATGAACACACTTGCGCGCCGCCCTACGTCTTCATCAGAACATGTGTGCCATCTTCTAGAAAGCCACCAGGGATAATACCAAGGGTCTGAGCCAAGTCTCTCCCAAGTATTTCCCTAAGGGATGAAAATCACACAAGTACCCTTGTGTTGCGCATGTATACCTACGTGACCCGGACTTGCGCGCCCACACTGTTTCTGTACGCCTACTAGGACTTGTGTGCCCCTGCGTTTTTGGGTGCCTTTCCTTCCCATTTCACCCCTCTTATGTCATTCCACTTCTCCTATTCAAGATTCAGTCTTCAAGACACTCTTTAAAGCCATTTATGGCATGATTTCTTAATTTTGATTCCTTATCTGAAAGGAACTCCATGGAAAATATCTCAAAATCTAGTGATTTATAGATCTTTATGTCACTAAATATTGAGATTTAATTCATTAAACCTCATCCTTTAAGATGGGAGAATCCTTAATATGGTCTTCCTTTTTAGGAGTAAGCCTGAATCTCAAATATGGGCTTCCTTTTCAAGAGTAAGGCCCAATCTCAAATATGGGATTCCTTTTTAGGAGTAAGCCCCAGGTCAAATCCTCATTAATTTGGGCATCCTCTTTAGGAATAATCCCTAGTCTTAAAATTCCAAAATATGGGTATCCTTATTAGGAGTAAGCCCCAAGTCCCTTAATTTTCAAATCCCTTTAACCTGGGCCTCCTTTTCAAGAGTAAGCCCCAGTCATAATTTCTCTTAATCAGTCATAATTCATTTTGATCTGTGCTTCCTTCTCAGGAGTAAAACCCAATCATATGTCCCATCATAATTTGGGACTCCTCTTCAATAGTAATCCCCAAGATTAGAGTATCCAAATCTCCATGAAGCACATATACCTTTATGAACCCTATTCCTGGATTTCTTCCCTGAAGTAAAATTTAATCCTCATCTATTTAGGAAGTCATACATACAGAAGTTCCACATTATTGCATCTTTCATGGCACAATTGTCTGGTTTTATTAATACCTCTTGTTTCTCACACCGAGCATGATACACATGAGATTAGAGTGTAACAGTAATCATGACATATTTCTTTTAGCCATCAATCATACATAAACATCATACTCTCTTACTCGAACTACGATGGTTCTGATTCCTTTTCCAAAACAAAGGATACGTAGGTAGCCCATCTGCTGGTACGATCCCAACTCAAAAATAATCAATGTCCTTCTGAATGACAATAAACTTAAAGTTCACCACTGAGTGTCTTTAAAACCAGTATGGTCATCATAATGACCAAGATACTTTTTATGTATTAAAGGATACCATTGACTAAGAATCTATGACAAATATAGATGATTCTCTATCGATGAAGAACCTCGAATACATATAAAAGATTCTATGAATTTCTTACATATCAATCATTGATTGTCAGACCAAATGAAAGCTCATTTTATACTTGGTAATGTAATAAGGATTCACGAACATCACTTAAATCTATAAAGAGAGTCCTGGAGTAGAAAAAAATTCCCCTCAAAATGGTGTGATGAGTCTGACCTCCCATACTCTTGACCAATGAAAATTCCTAAGCCTCATTAGTTCACAACTAATAAGCGCCTACCTTTGGAAAGTAGGTCCAAATAGATATGGAATCATTGGATGTTTCTGGTTCTATGAACAAACCCATTAGAAACCGATTGGAATTATTGAATCGTAAGTCAATGAGAGAATCCCCAAATTCCAGAGGAAACATTTACTGTGTTATGTGAAACAGGAAGTGGTATATAGTTTTCTATTTTGTTTTGATTAATTAGTTATTCCTTGTACACCATGTTATTAGGAATGGGTAGCAATTCCAACTCCATCATTTTATTATTATTATGCTTATGTTCGGGATACGTTCATATATTATTCATCATACACATGATATATTATCTTATTTATTAATTAAGACAAGGCCTATTAATTATGTCATATTATCCTAATTTATTTGGGATAGATCTCCTAATGTTATTTTATTGGACATTGATTATGTTCTCATTCCCACATGATTATTTTATAATGAATTATGGTAATTAATTTATATATTTTATCATTGATTTTAATGAGAATTTTACCTCAACCCATTATCATTTTACATTTCCCATGTTATGAAGATGATTATAGCATGTAAGGAGTCATGAAAGGACTCTAGTGTAGGTTAATTATGGAGAAATTCTCACAATAATTGTAAAATAAGTTGTTTACATAAGTAATACTCAAAGACACTATACTTTAAATCCTTGAGAATGGGTGATTATTGTGAGATGTAATATTTAAATTATTAAAATATACTTATGCTTATATTGGTACATCTCACTTAGTATAAAATATTATTAAAAATTATTATTTTTTATCACTAGACCATAGAGTGTGGGTCCGGGGTTTCCTCTATTTAACCACATACTTCTTTTTTTTTACTCAAAGACCAACTTTTTCCATAGTGATTTCTTCACATGGGGTAATTACTTTATGACTCATGGTCTATTTTTATGCAATGAAACCCTTCCATATTATATAGATAACCCATTCATTCCTTAATTATTTAGATGAAATTATTATTTTAGGATATGAGGATCCCCTCCATCTATGAGAATCATGTTGTGAAATTTTGTTTCAAACCATTGAATGAGTCATCTAATTCTGATAGGCCCATATAATACATTATGTAAATCTACTATATAAGGAACCAATATTTATAAAACATCAAAATCCAAATCACTATCTAATAATTCCATAGTTCCTAATTTCTCTAGAATATATTCGAACCCTTTCAAATCCACTATAGTTTTTATGTTTTCTAAATAGTCAAGAATAATTTTTAAAATTTCTATCAAGATACACAGAGATATGGGATATTGATTATTTATTGTCAATAATAGCTTCTATAATGTTTTGGTCTTTCAAAATGACATTCCCATTGGAGAAAACATTCATGATTCAAATAGTCATCCTATTATCATTATTCCAAATACAAAACCCTAAGTTAATTTTTCTATACCGGACAAAGAAACATGCTTGAGAATTTTATTCATGTATTTCCTCATCCTCAATATTGCGTGGGAAAATGTGTGACTTTTAAAAAACATTATATTTTGTAACTTTTAGTCATTTTGTGGACTATATCTATTTTATAATCTCATGATCCAATGGGAAAATGACCCTTGTTCTTATGATAACCTACCCAATTTAATTATTTTCCCCAAATGTCATAAATCATTCAAGAATATAGTCTCATTCTCTCAGAATTAATAGTTAGTGATTGATTCATTTTCATCACTATACTATATTGTTTTTATTTTTCAAGAATTATTCCTTGAAACATGATTATTTTTCACCCAAAAAACCTATGGAATTTCTAAGTGTTGAGTCAATAAGGTTTACTTATGAATTTTTTATTCAATCATGTTTTGAAAATAAAAAACACCCAATCTAATGTCAAATTTTATTTCCCCAAAGATTTATCTTAATGAGGAAAGTTTTCCTTCCTCAAGGAAAAGTTATCCTTACCATGTTTTCATTGTTCATATAATAATTTCTCTAAACATAACTCATTTTATTTCTAAGTATAAAATTTAGTTTTGTATCTAAAAACAGAAAAATCTTATAAATACTTTGATATAGAGCATTTTTTTTTTCAGGATCCAAATTTAGGTTCTGAATTTTCTGAATTTAGACTCCGAAATTTCTGAGTTCAGACACCAAATTCTCTGAATTTAGACTCCAAACATTCTGAGTTCTCACTCCTAATTCACTAAATTCCGACTATGAAATTTCTATGTTTAGACTCCAAATTCTCTGAATTTAGACACTGAACATTCATATTTTAGACTCCGAATTCTATGAATCCCGACTCCAAACTTTCTGAATTCAGACTTTGAATTTTTCTGAATTCAAACTCCGAACTTTCTGAATTTAGACTATGAATTATTATGAAATTAGACTCCAAATTCTCTGAATTCTGACTCTGAATTCTTATGAATTCAGAGTCTGAATTTCATTTAAATTCAGATTCTAGAATTCAATAGAATTCAGGTTTCAAATCTTTTTTGCAGACAGAATCTGAATATTCATGTATTATAGAGAGCAAATGGTTTTTGTTTAGACATAGAACTTTTACTTTTTACCCTTAGACTCTAAAACATGAATTTTCAAAAGAAACCATATTTTACTTACTCTTGCTTGAGATATAAAATGAGGTCGTGCATTATGTTATTAACTAACCATTGTTTGAGTGGTAAATGTATAGGCCCCATCAAAATTCAAAGAAAAATATGACTTCTAAAGGAGGGAGTAGACCATTGAAGATATGCCTATAAATAGGAGCTCATTTTAATGAGATTGACTGAGGTTGATCAATCTAAAGATTACATGCTGCTGAAGTGATTTCTAGAGAGATGTACTTTATTTATTTGTACGTACTGAACATATTGTTCAAAATTGCTTCATGTGACTCAGAATATTGATGATTAAATTTGAGGGATTATAGGGAAAGGAATACAGAGGTCCCGACTAACTTGATGTTCGAGGGATTGGGGGATATCATTACGGACTTTGATATTCATATGGAGGGACTACACTGGTGTGGGTAAGACAAAAATTCTTGAAAGTATAAATCAAGGGACCTTTATCCAAGTTTATTGTATACCCTACTCTTTGGGTTAAAATATTTACTACTTGTTACTTGTATTCATTCAAGTTTCCAACTATTTATTGATTGACAAGGAAGGTATAACTATCTTATACTTTCTTATACTTGTACTCTGATTAGTAAGATTCTATATGCTTTAGGGTATAATTTTTATCTTTGTAAAATTTTCTTAAGTTTCATTTCTAGAACCAAATTTTTGGAATCAAGAAAGTTTTTAGAACTAAGAGGTCTTGTGAATTTACCTTGTTTAACTTTGTTAAACATTACCATCTTTAAAAGTTCCAATGGTATTTTTTAAAGAATAAAATTCACCCCCATCTTGTATATTGAGCTTCTACATTCATCATTTTGATCCTAAAATTGGTATCAGAGCAGGTCTCTGAAATACTTATATTTACATATAGTTTTCTTGCTCAAGTTTTTCATTGTTCTATATTTTCCTTGCTTAGGATATTTTTATCCTTTTTTACAAACTTTTATTACTAACAAGTTTGTGTCGAATGATATTTTCATTGAGATGGAAGTAATGACTGTTGGTTTAATTGAAAATATTAATCCCACTAGACCACCTGTTTTTGATGGGAATGCTTATGAATGTTAGAGAGATCGTATGATGACATTTGTTATTAACATTAGAGTGGACAAATTTGTTATACTGACTGGAGATTAAAAGATTCCTAATAAGGATGTCAGTACTTTTACAAATCATGAAATGTCTGAATGTCAACTAAACTATATGGTACACAATACATTGTTTTGTTCCATGACAAGGAATATATATGGAAAAATTTATGCTTGTGAAGATACAAATTGTATTTGGAAGAAGCTTGAATTAACTCATTTTGGAACTTCCTAATTTATTGAAACTAGAAGACCTATGCTTAGAGCTGAGTACCATAGTTTTTTCTTTCCTTATTAATAACCAATATGGAAAGAACAACAAATATTTATGACTATTGTCAATAGCCTACAATCCATGGGTGAAAAAGGTTTGGATGATGAGGCACTTGTAGACAATATTGTAGACATCATGCATAATGAGTGGGAATCCAAGAGGGTAGCTATATATTAGAATAGGAAAGTCTCACAGATTACACTTGATGAGATTTTTGGAAATATTCCTCAACATGAGTCTAGAATGAAGAGAGATGCTAACAATTTTAATAAAAAGAATGGAAATGGAAGTGTTGTTTTTACAAATACTTTAATCATATGAAAGCCAAGACTCCTAAGACAGTTACAATATCTATGTCTAAGAAGGTTACTGTTTTATCTGAATCAATTGAAAGTGAGCATTCTGAGAATGAACTAGCTAATCTTTCTCAAATGATGAACAAGATAGTTGGGAAAAAAGACTTTCAGTATAGATATAAGAATAAATAATGAATGGATAAGAAAGACTTTGAAGTACCAGGTTATGAATGAAAAAGAGATGGACATATAAGGCCAGGTTATCCTATTCATAAGAGAAAATATATAAAGGAAAAGAATTATGAGAGAAGTAGAAATAAGTACTACAAAGCTAAAGATAAAAAAGTTTTAAAGATAATGACACCTGGAGTTCCAGTAGGGGAGACTCTTCTGATGAATCCCCAGATTATGAATCTTCTAGATAGAAGAATCTTAGTCTAATAGCCAAACTACTGATTGAAAATACTTGTTTAATATAAAAGGTACAAAATACAGAATCCATCGCCAATGTATACCTAAATGCTAATTATAGTGATAGTAAATATTATGAATCTTTAGATGAATAATCTTCTTTTGATGAAGATAATACTTTACCTACTGATGAAGAAGTTTATAGGTTTTCTGAGCTCCTTGAGAATGAAAATTCTAAATTCAATTAAGATATTTACAAGAAAAATTCTTGGATTTCTATTCTTACTAAGGAAATATCAGATCATTCAAATGATATTGATAAGAAAACCCTTGATTTTGAATGTATTTCAAAAACCCTTGAGGAAGTTAATTCTGAGAAGGATAAACTTTCTATGGATTTAGAAAAAGTAATTTCTAAGAAAAACATTTTAGAGCCTAACTCTAGTGATAAAAATAATGTTTTTAAAGATAAGAACACAGTTATTAGACTAGAGTCAGAAATATTTAACTTAAGGATGTGTTTTTTAAACATTACCTTAGGTATGGAAAATGTTGATAAGATGTATTCCCTAATTCGACATCTATGGAATAATTCTGGTTTTGGTAATACTAGTTCAAAATCAATTTTTAGTAACTATTATTTTGTTCCTCAAAGTGGTCCGTTCTACACTAAATGTATGTGTGGTGGGCATTGGGAAAATAATTGTTCCTTAAATATAACTCAATCTTTAGGTTTTTTTAAAGCTTTTTTTTCAAAGAAAATGTGGATTCCTAAAATTTTTCTTTCTAAAGTTTCTAGATCTAAGAATTTTTGGGTTTAGAAAGTATAACAATCTTATTTTCAAGAAAATAAATATATTATGAACAAGAATACATAATACATGGATAGTGGATGTTCCTGTCAAATGACTAGAAACAAAAAATTCTTTGAAAATATTATTAAGAAGAAATGAGGAAAAGTAATGTTCAGAGATAATTATAAGGGGGAAATTATTGGTATATGTAACATTGTTCTTAATGAAAAAACATTGATTTCAAATGTATTATTTTTTTAGGGTCTTAAGCACAATCTCATCAGCATTAGTCAATTATTTGATGAAGGTTACCTTGTGAATTTTAGGAATGACAAGTGCTTAGTACACAATTCCAAGGAAGAGTTTATTATTTCTTCCCATAGGCATAAGAATGTTTACACATTAAACTAAGAAGGCCTTAGATTCCAAGATCTACCTTTCCTTAGTGAAATGGATGATCATTCTTGGTTTTGGCATAGAAGTTTAGGACATTGTAATCTAAGGAACCTATGAAAACTCTATAAGAAAAGACTTGTTAAGGATCTACCAGAGCTTAGATTTGATTCTTCAAAAGTTTGTGATCCTTGTCAATATGGAAATAAACATAAATCATGTTTCCAATCAGTTTATGATGTCCCAACTATAGATGCATTACAGTTAGTGCATATGGATCTTTTTGGTCCAACACAAACTAGAAGCATTGGAGGAAAATATTATGTACTTGTCTTATTTGATTGGTACACTAGATTTATGTGGGTCTATTTTCTAGAGAATAAATCTGAAGATTTTTCTTATTTAAAAAGTTGTAGATGCCATGTTAAAAACAAGAAAAACCTTCATTTGATAACTATTCATAGGGATCATGGATGTGAAATTCAAAATTCATATTTTGAAACCTTTTGTAGTATAAAATACATTACTCATAACTCCTTCGAACCTAGAATACCTCAACAAAATGGTTTTGTTGATTGAAAAAAATAGAATACTTCAATAGATAATAAGAGCCATATTGAGTGAATATTCTATAGCCAAGCATTTTTGGGCTGAAGCTATAAGTACATCTTGTTATACTATAAATTGTGTTTTGATTAGACCTTTTCTTAATAAAACTCTTTATGAGTTATGGAATGATAGAAAACCTGGACAATCCTACTTAAAGGTTTTTGGTTGTAAGGTATTAATTTTGAAATCTAATGATAATATACAAAAATTCGCACCAAAATATTATGAAGGAATTTTCTTAGGCTATGCCACAAATTCTAAGGCTTACATAGTTTTCAATAAAAATAATTCTACTGTTGAAGAAACTTTACATGTCATGTTTGATGAATATTATCCTTTTGTTTTTAAAAATAATTAACCTACATATTCGAACGTGTATTAAAAAAATGATTATCAACTCTTGATAAAAGATCCTTCTGATAAGAAAAATGGTCAAGAAGGTATTTCTGAAGCATTTACCCTAGAATACTTCTTACGCTATATTGATTAACAGGTTCTAGAAAACCCAAATAAGTGGTTTCTAAAGAATCATCCTAGTGTTAGTATCATTGGTGATGTAAATCATTCTATAAGGACTAGAAGTTCCTTATTAAATGAAGTTGATCATATAGAATTTCTTTCCCAATTAGAAAAAAACCACTAATGAATCTTTAGGTGATAATGGATCGATAAAATCTATCCCATATGAGAAAAACAAATTCGAAAGGAATAAAGTCTGGACATTAGTTGAATAAACTAAGGAAACATCAGTTATTGGAGTAAAATGGGTCTTCATAAATAAATGTGATGAAAATAGAATTATTGTACGAAATAAAGCTAGATTGGTTGCTAAAGTCTATAATCAACAAGATGAAATATATTCTGATGAAACCTATGCTACAGTAGATAGACATGAATCTATTTGATTTCTACTTGCCTTTGTAGTATTCTTCAATTTAAAACTTTATCAAATCGATGTTAAATGTGATTTCCTTAATGGTTTTGGTCAAGATGAATTTTTTATTGAACAACCTCCTGGTTTTGAAGATAAAAAACATCCGAAACATGTTTACAAACTCACCAAATATTTCTATGGACTTAAGTAATCCCCATAGCATGGTATGATAGGCTTACATGATTTTTTCGACAAAATAATTATTTTAAGGGAAATGCTAATCCAACCCTTTTTATAATTAAAGATATGAAAAATCTTTTCATTGTTCAAATTTATGATGATGAAATTATATTTGGATCAACTCATCAATCTTTAACTGCTTCCTTTGTAGATCAAATGAAATCTGAGTTTGTAATGAGAATGATGGGTGAGTTAACATTTTTCCTAGGTTTTTAAATTTCTCAAAAACCAGAAGGAATCTATATAACCCAACATAAGTATATTAAATATATTCTTAAAAATTATGGATATAACAACACTAAGAGTATATGTACTCAAATTGGTACCTAAAATTCACTTGATCTTGATAAATTTGGGAAAATAGTAGACCAAACATCTTTTAGAGGTATGATAGGAAGTCTACTTTTCATGATAGCTAGTTGTTCAGACTTATGGTTTTCAGTATGCTTATGTGCAAGATTTCAATCCAAAACTAAGGAATCTTATTTAAAGGCAGTGAAACGGATTTTTTCTACCTAAAGGGAACCGTTGATCTTGGACTCTTTTATACTTATAGAAATTATTTTTTTAAAAGTTTTTTGATGTTGACTTTTATGGATGTAGAATGGATATGAAAAGTAAATCTGGAACTTTTCATTTCATAAGAGATTCATTAGTTTCTTGGTCATGCAAAAATAAATACTTAGTAGCACTTTCCACTAATGAAGCTAAATATGTAGCATCTGGATGTTGTTGTGATAAAGTGTTGTGGATGCAACAAACACTCACAAACTATGTTATGAGTTTTACCAAAAATGAATGTTTGTGTGATAATACAAGTTCCATTGCCTAAAGTAAAAAACCCTTCACATAACTCCTGTGAAAAACACATAGGTATTAGGCATCACTTTCTTACAAATCACACACAAAAAGGAGATATCATTCTTCAATTTTTCATAACACAAGATCAATTTTCTGATATTTTCCCAAAATATTTACCATTCGATAGATTTTAATACATTAAATAGAAGTTAAGAATGATAACCATAAGGTAATATTCCATGAAAACTTCTTGTTGAAACCAATATCCTTACAGTAAGTAACTCCTTTTTATAAGGGGAGTACATTTTTTTTTATATTTTAATAATATTTTGTAGTCTAAAATTTTTCTTAGTCTAAAATTTTTCATCGTCTAAAATTTTTTGTAGTCTATAATTTTTTCGTAGTGTAAATTTTTTTTCACAGTCTAAATATTTTCATAGTCAAAATTATTGTAATAAAGCTTTTTCTACATTAATATTTTCATAATGAAGATTTTTGTACTTAATATTTTTGTAAAGAAGGATTTCATACTTAAAATTTCGTACTTCAAAATTTCGTACTAAAAATTTTCATAATGGAGTTTTTCGTATTCAAAATTTTCAAAATCAAAAGTTCTTCAAGAAGAATTTTCCTCATTACAAATAATCTTCCTTGTAATTGGAAAGGTATGTTTCCTTTTCGAAATTTTCATAATAATCTTTTACTTGTTGGTATTTTATTTTGGTTTTAAATTTTATGGATTCACTTTTCATTATATTTGAACATTTTTCCAAAAAATATTCAAAGACTAGAGTCTATAAAATTTCCTTCAGTGGCAATTATCTCAACTGTCAGTTCTTTTCAAGATTCTTTCAACCGTTGGATCAGTCGGGGAAGTTGAACCCTCGCTTCTTTCACCGATATAGAGGACCCCTAGATGGTTGTCCTACATCGATCTCAAAGATCTTGTGTGATGAATCTTTTCCCTTATTACAGAATCCAGTTATGAACTTCTGATATTTTCCCAACTTATAAATTTATAATGAAGTCTCTTCCTAGAAAGAAACGTCGACTGTCAAGCGAATCTTTGAATGGAAGATATATAGATAAAATTTAGTTGATCCAATTTTTTATGAAAAATATGACTTCATCATTTCCAAGAATATCAAACTCAATGGCTGGGAGAGTTTATGTATTTTAAAACAAAATACTCAGGATTTGGTATATCTAGAGTTTTTTGTAGAGTTCTATAAGTCAATAACTTTATTTAAGGAATAAGGATGGAGTAAGTTTTTTTAAAGTTATATGTGAAGAAATATTCACTTTCATTCACCACGGTTGCAAGCTTTGTTGGTATTCATTATAAAGGGGAAGCAGAGTTCTGTACTCCCAAGGTACCTGATGTTCAAGGATGTTTTGATTAGGTTAAAGCCATGGCTTGCCTTTTTCTTTCAGAAGTAAATACTCTAAAGATTCTACACCTATCTACAAACTATCGGATTCTTGAATTGTGGGTTCAAGGATTCATTATTACCAGAAAAGGTGATAAGGATACTCTAATGAATAGTGAAATATATATTTTTTATTTCTTGGTGAATCTAAGAAAGAAAATTTTGGTTAAGTACATTCAGATTACGATTGATAATATCTAGAATGTGAATTTGAGTTCACAAATTATTATGTATCAAAATATTTTTTCAAAGATGATTGTTCGGTGTTTTGAATCTTTCAAAATTCCTTGCAATTCTAAGTCGAGGAATTGAGAAGTCATATGTTTGAGTGATGATACTTTGAGAAGGATGAAAATTGGTTTTCCCAATGAATTTGAATAATTATATGACTTTACTGATGAGGAATTTGAAACTCGTTCTAAAAAACAGAAGGTGGCTGAAACCACTAAAAAGGGTGGAATGAAGAGGAAGGGGAAGGAATTGTAAGAGAAGTCACAAACTCTAGTGGAAAAGGAAATTCAGTCAGGACCCCCAAAACGAAAGAAACAAAAATCTTATCCTGATGAGGTAGTATCAAAGTGGAGAGAAGATTAAAAAATCAGAAAGAAGGGGAGCCTAAGTTTGTCCTGGACCTTGCTGAGGCTAAATCATTAAACGGAAAGGCAGCTGGAGAGCATGAGAAGCAAGAGAAAGAGATGAAGCGGAAGAAAAAGTTTTCTGAAGGCTGCTGAGAAAGCATCCGTGAATATTCTGGTACCATAATCCTTTCTAATAGAACCTTTAACAGAGACTATGGGAAGAAGTTTGTGACTCTGGAAAAAGTCCAATAAAAACATGTATAATGAGAAGAATAAGAAGGCAGTAGTGATAATGAAGAGTTGATAAAGAAATTTGATGATTTTCATTAGAGGGAATGTTCTTCTAAAAAATATTCATTTCGAACCTCTAAAGCCGAGTCTTTAAAACCGGCTACCCCAAGGAAAGATGAGAATAGTGGAAAATAAGTGAATACTATTTCTGAAAAGAAATGCTCCAAACATGATTTTATTCACCTAGAGGATGCCGAGGCAGGAGCTGAGAAGGAAGAGGAAGATGAAGATAAAATTATTCAACTATCTGATAGTGAAAATGAATCACCCAATCTAGAAGAATTCATTCCTAAATCTGATAAGGGTAAACATGTGGTTGTTGATACACCTAGAAAATCTATAGTGAAGAAGAAAGAAGTTGGTACTTCATCCAAGAGGAAACATGCTAATTTGGAAAAATAATCCTCACAAAGAAAAATCTATAATTCAGAATCATCCTCTCTTGGACATGATTTTATAGTCCAATAATTGAAAAGGTTTGTTGGAAATATCCCTCTATTTCCAAGTATAGACACCAGATTCCAGATGTTTTTGCATTCCTTACATCAAAAAATTAGATTCAGTATCCATGGTGATGGATAAGTGCATCAAACATGAGGCTGATTTAAAAACCATTTTCATAAACTACAATGCTCACAAAAGATCTGGAAAAAATATGACTAACTGGTCAAAGAAAACTATAGAAGACATGATAATTGTTAAAGAGTTTCATGATAATGTAAAGGATACATTTGAAACTGAATATAGTAAGTTCAAAGATCTCACCAAGTATTTTGAAGAAAATCTATCTCTTGATGAAAAAACTTATAAGTAAGAAGTCAAACATTAGAATGGGAAATTATATTCAGTTGATTAGAGTAGGAAGAGAGAAAGGGATCTCAGGATTGAGATAAAGAGAAGCTAGTTAATCAAGAAGATGTTCTAAAGGTTCAGGGAAAATCTCTTAAGGTTCCAGAAGAAAAAATCAAAGCCATAGAGATGAAAATAGAACCTCTGGATCAGCTTCTCAAATGTGCAGAGGAGGATCACAATGAGCTCAAGAAGATCAAAATCATATTGATGATGCTAATGATGAAGGAGAAGGAAGGATAATTTTGTTCAATTACATTTTTTATTGTATTTCTTCCTAGTAAATTTTTCTAATCCAAGTTATTTTTTTAGTTTCCCATCTTTTGGTCATTTAGTAATAATATTTCAGCTATCATATTTCCTTTTTCATTCCCTATAATCCTTTTTGATAATCACATAGGGGGATAAAATAATGTTAAAAAATAATACTAAGTAAAAAAGAAATTCCCCTATGTATGGGGGATTTCATCTAAAGAGTATTTCTTATCCAAGAATATTTTTTTATGTAATAAAATGCAAAGTCTCAATCCAAAAATCAATAATATAATCCTTGGTATTTACATAGCCTATGGGGGAGTTAGTCGTTTTCCTCTTTGACCATGTGTTAAGGGATAAATGTTTTATTTTCAAAGTCCAGAAAAATATTTTATAAGTACTTATATTGTTTTTCATAAGGATGTTTGTGATTTCAAAAAGGGGGATATAGTTGAGTCAATAAGGTTTCCTTATGAATTTTCCATTCCTTCATATTTTTGAAAATCACAAACACTCTATCTGAAGGGAAACTTATTTTCCCCTAACATTTATCTTGATAAGGAAAATTTTCCTTACTCAAGGAAATTTTATCCTTAACATGTTTCCATTGTTAATATTATAATTTCTCTACACCTAACTCCTTTTATATCGAAGTATAAAATTCATTTTCATATCTAAAAACCTCATAATGTTATAAAGACATAAATATAGAGCATTCTGTTTTCTGGATCCGAATTTAGGTTCCTTATTTTCTGTATTCAAACTCTGGACTTTTTGAGTTTAGTCTCCGAATTCTATTAATTCAGACTCCAATCATTCTGAGTTCAGATTCTGAATTCTCTGAATTCAGACTCCGATCATTCTAATTTTTTACTATGAACTCTCTGAATTCAGACTCCTAACATTATAATTTTAGACTCTGAATTATTCTGAATTCAGACTTTGAACATTATGAATTCAGAATCTTAATTCTCATGAATTCGATCTCCGAATTCAATGAATTCACACTCTGAATTCTTATGAATTCAGACTCAAAGGTTCCTTGAAATTCATATTCTAGAATTATATATAATTCATAATATGAATTCTTTTGAGGATAGAATCCGAATATTCATGTATTATAGAAACCGAATGGTTTTTTATAATCCAAACTTTCATTTTTTTCCTTAGACTTCGAAAAATGAATTTGTATAAGAAACCATATTTTACTTACTCCTGTTTGAGTTATAAAACAATTTCGTTCATTTTTTTTAAACAACCGTTTTTGAGTGACATGTGTACAGGTCCCTCTGAAATTCAAGGAAAAATATGACCATTGGAGGAGGAAGCTGACCATTGAAGATGTGCCTATAAATAGGATCTCATTTTAATGAGCTCAAATGAGGTTCATCAATCTATAGATTACATGCTGCTGAAGTTATTTCTAGAGAGAGACTTTATTGCATTGTGCATACTAAAAATCTTTTTCAGAATTACTTCGCGTGACTCCAAATTTTACTGATTACATTCGAGGGCTTCCGGGGATATGAAGATAGAGGTGCCGACTACATTGAAGTTCGAGGGCTTTTCAGGATAGCAAGATAGACTCCAATATTGGTATCAAGGTCTTAACCTGGTGTGGGTAAGACAAACATTATTTAAATTATAAATCAATGGATTTTTATCCTAGGTTGTTGGATACCCTACTCTTTGTGGTAAAATATTTACTACTAGTTACTTGTATTGTTTCAAGTTTCTGCTTCTTTTTGATTGAGAAGGAAAGTATAACTATCGTATAATTTCTTATACTTTTACTCTGATTAGTATGATTCTATATGCTTTAGGGTAAAATCTTAATCTTTGTAAACTTTTCTTAAGTTTCAATTCTGGAAACACATTTCTGGAATCAAGCAAGTCTGTAGAACTAAGAGGTCTTGTGAATTTACCTTTTTTAACATTGTTAAACATTACCATATTTAAAAGTTCAAAAGTAATTTTTAAAGTATACAATTCCCCCATCTTGTATATTGAGTATCTATATTCGTCATTTTGATCCTATACCTACCACTATACTTTCCCCTATTATCATACTTAATTCACTTAAGCTTACATTCAGTCTTGTTTTCCACCATTCCCTTATATTGAAAAAATAATTTGAACACTATAGATTTTTTATTAAATTAGTAAACCCATGTGTTGTTATTTGAAACATTGATGAATGTAAAAATTATATATACCTACCATGTTAACATACCAATGTAATTCCTTAAACATTGACATAAAAATCATAAGGTGGTGAAAAAATACATTTTTTATTCCAATTAAAGAACAATTGATGAATTGTTTCTTCTCACTTGTGAAAATTTTCAATGGTTCAATCCAAAATTATTTTTTTACCATCATATACTTTTTTATTATCTATTTAAAATAATTAAATTTTATGTTTAGAAAATATGGAATAAAAATATAAACTAAATGAATATGTATATGGAATGATTTTCGGAAGATAGATTTTTCCCAAGACTTTTATTATATCGGTTCCATAGTTTTTTATAATTTTTAATTAAATTAAATTTGAAAATCCATATATTAAATCTCATTCATGAATTACTACCCTCTACATTGGGTATTTGTTTTATAATTCCATAGATATCAATTATGCACACCAAATTTGACCTCCTCCTATATCTATATTTGGAAAACACATCAATTGAGAGTGAAAGGCCTTCTAAGACCAAATTCCACTGTATGTAAGTTAATCCTATAATTAATCCTCAACTCCATCATATGAAGAGTTTTAATCGAGTAAAGGGAGGGAATAATAATTTGTTAGAGAATATGGGTGAGTTAGAAAGGAATTTCATAGTGGGTGATCACTAAACTCATATACATCCCTCTCTTGTACCACATATTAAATTAAACAAAATTCAATATAAAGAATAAGACATTATAAACTCTATGACACATACACCAAGGTCTAACCTCAAATATATACCTCACCATTGTGAGTATAATATATCACAACAAAAAGAGGGAAGGGAGAAATAGATAAAAAGATATATTGAAATAAGAAAAGAAACATTAATAAAAATATTATAGCTTAATTACATGGAGAATAAAATCTAAAAAAATAAAAAAGAAACCCCAAAAATTAGTAAATCCCTCTTCTATAGTGTAGTGGATGATTCCTTAGACTAGCTGATTTTGTTTTGGTCCACCCTGAACATCTATTTATAGGACTCAATCATACTAATAAGGAATCAATATTTCCCAATAAAAGAATATCTTATTATCTTGGTTCATAATTGAGTAATATAAGGGGATACAAGAAAGAAATTTGTCTAAGACAACCATTTCTAGGTCCATTAAAGTATTTCTTAACATGAATAGTGATTTCCCATTTTGAATTCTATGAGTCTATGAAATTCATTGATTTTTTTTGTGATTTTAATTTTTTTGGGTCATCTTAGGGAGTGTGATGGTGGGACTATATGTGTCACATCTTCATATATAATATCATGCTCTAAATCACCATTTTTTCATTACATCTAATTCCCATATTTCTTTTCAATAAAGTTGACATCATGAATATGAATTCATGATGTGAATTGTTATCTTCCATCATTTTTCACTCCATTTAATATTGATACATGATTACTATTATTTGGTCATGGGCATTGATTTTCTATATCTCATGAGACATATTGTTCATGATGAAATATTTTTCTTTTAGCGTGTTTTCAATAAATCACTTTATTCATCCATAAATCACAAAAATGATTAAATACAAGAAATATTAATCATTTATTTTTTAGAAACAATGCATTTAATATTAAAATAATAAATCATAATTTGGTTTTTTTAATTCCCCCACACTTAAGAATTTCTTTCCCCCATGCATGTAATATCAAAAATGTTGCAAATAAATTTCATTGTACCTATATTTAAATTTCAAAAGAAATGTATAAACTTTTTCTAATTGGAAAAAAAATATTACGATTTTGTACAAAAAAAATTCATCAAAATACTCACTCTTAAAAGAAATAAATATACTCCCACATTTTACATTTCCTCTTATGAAATAAAAATGTACTTCATTAATTCAATTTTAATTTCTCAATTCATAATTAATATGGCATAGACTTCTAATTTACCTCAATTTTAATTATTTACACTCATCACTCAAGGAAATAAATGTAATTGAGTTACACTCATACCAAAAGTAGATATTAACTTCCATAGCCTTACATTACTTATAACATCTCTACTGCATAAGGAATAAATCAAATTAATCATGAGGACCTTGCATAATGGTTCATATATAAATGAGGAATATGGTATATGAGTAATGAATAATATAAATATCGGAAAATAGGGTCGAATATATCATACTACATGATATAAAATTATATAATCAATGAATATAATTCTATAAAAATGTCATCTCCAAACCCCTGAATCTCAAAGTAGGCACATGAAAAAAGTAAGCATAATGAATCAACCATCCTCTCCTGATTTTGTCCTCTTTTTAATTTTCCTACCTTTTCATTTTAAAATTTTGTAATTAATAAGAACCTCACATTCACAACCAAAACCTATACGATCAATATGTCATCGGTATAACAATGGTGATTTTTGATCCTATAAAGTCACAACCCAATTTTTTCATCGTTTTTTTCTTTTAATGTTTAGATATTTTTTATAGAGAGGGTTGGATAATAAAGTACAATGAATGATAAATAACCCCCCCCCCAAATCTTAAAAATATACCAAACAATATCTCTTCAATATGGTACACCCCTTTCACAATAGAAAACCTCTTCCCCTACACATAGTCTTTTGGATATCATGAAACATAATACGAGTAGGGTAAGAATGAATATTATAGGCTTGTAATATGGATAAGTTTATTAAAAAGTAATTCATAGATTCTATGAGAAACATTTGGATTCAATATCAACGTTGGATAAGGATAAAGGGATGAAAAATAATATTCTTTATTCATATTAAGAATTATTCTGTTCAGCCATAACATCAAGAAGATGCGAGGCAAATTCTAAATGGAAACCATTCTAATGTATCTAATGAAATATATGATTAAATGAATGTAAAATATTGGGTAAGAAATTCCCTCAAGAATGGGGACATTTTGTTGTTGAAAATTACTCTTTTCCTGAGAAAAAAAATTAAACCAATCAATATCAATTTCATATACTAAAAAAAAAGTTAAATTTAAGAAAAATTTCATTACTAAAATAAACACATTTCTAAAACAACATGTTTTTTCAAATTCAACACCGAATATATAACCTTAATCATCCATTTTAGTATTTAAATTATCTAATACTTTCAATAGTGAAAATTAGATCACTACATAATGATTATCCTAGAAACTTATGTTTTTTATATTGATATGATAGTAGAAGAGTTCAAGTTGGGCATGAAAATTATTTTTATAATTAAAAAATATTTTAAATACAATCATATATGAATTAAACAAAAATAAGAAATTTAAAATTGTAACACCCTGAGATTTTATAAGATATATTCTTTTTAATTTATTTCATATCTTCTGTAGTACCCTACACTAAGATTATCTTGCACTATACACAACACCGTATTAGCTTGTAGTATATGCAACTCTAATCTTAGATCATGTTACACACAATTTCAAGTTTTTTATAGTAGTTATTCTATGAAACATTCAGTATATATGTATTTATATTCAATGTATAAATGAAATATGGTTGTATTTTGTTATACGCAACAACAAAGGAACCTTTCACTACACATAACCCTGACTTGGCTTGCATTACAAGCAATTGCGACCTTCCTCGATATCGTTTGTTGTACGCAATACCGGCATTCACGAAATGACGATATATTGTTATATTATTATTATGAACTAGCCATTATGAGTAGTGGTATATAAATTTTGAATTTTATGACATTATTATTCATCTTACACATTTTATAGAACATGGTATAAGAAGAAAATAAATTTTTCGGGTAAAATAAGTATTTTTCCAAAATTACAGTTTTGTCACCTTTTGATGGCGCACCCACTTTGAATATATTTTTGATATGTTTTTAAGTTCAATTTGACAAAATAAATTTCTTCTTTGGAATCAGGATATAAAAATTTACATTGGATAAAATTTTCATATTATTTTGATAACTTTCATATTTTAATGAATAGTAAAAACACGCTATATTTTAATTAAAAACAAAATTTTTTACCTCACAATAATTTATATGGTTAAATTATAATATTTAATAGTTTTAAAGTATAAATAGAATATATTTTTTCCATTTAATATAATGTATGTCATTAGCATTAATTTAACACTGAATTCATAAGTAAAAACATTTCAATCTTTTGCAACGTTTTAACTTTTACGACCCGTTTTCATAAGAATGGGATTAATTTTTAATTAATTAATGAAACTTTTTTATTTTTAATTTTGAAAAATGGATTCCATATTTGAATTAAGTGGGTCAAAATTATGTTAATATGTTACTTTTTTTAAATTATGAATAGTAACTACGGTAATTTTTATTTACTACAGTTAAAGGAAAATCGGGTAATTAAGAGAAACAATAAGATTATAAAATTACCCTATCACCTACAAAAATTCTATTTTATGAATAAAAGTCGACCCATATCAGCTAAGGGTTGGATTAGATTCATTTTATGCACTATTGACCATGAAAATGATATAATTATTATTAAAACCAAAGAAAGTGACAACATGTCACTCACATAAATCTTATAAGTATAATGATTTTAATTTAGTGATACAATTCATGAAACTTCAAACATGAATAGTCTCCAGAAAGATAATAAATGTATCTAGATCATGTGAATTTATTTAGTATTTTTAGGGATTAAATATTTATCATTAAAGATGACACAATAGTGATGTTGAAAATATTTTATTGTTTAAAAATATCAAATAAATGGTTCTAAAGATATTAAAATAAATATTATATGAACCATTTAATATGCTACACTAATTTTCTAGATAAATATTACATGTTTTGAATCTATTAAATCTTTTATTTTGAACATATCTTATATGTTGATTTTATTTAAATTAAAATAAAGGAATAGTTTTAAAATTGACACTACTGTTATTTTATAAAAATAACATAATATAAAATTGTTTAAAAATTACAAAAATATTTATAAATTATAAATTAAAATTTATATGGTCTAAAGAGTCATTAATTATCTAATTATAGACAATTCACAATACATATGTAATTAATTATAACAATTTAAAATTTAGAATCTTATAACCAAAAATATAATTAAATTGATTAAATAAGGATAAATCAAGTTGATAATGTTTAAAATAAATTAATATCATATATAAATTTTATTGATTGATTATTTTACAACCCTATATCATCTAAGTTCTGATTTGATTCATTTTTGAAGTTTTTATGTGGGGAATGAATTTATTATAAATTAATATTTTTGAGGTTTCTAAAGGTGACCCTCTCCTCCCTTATAAAAGGGCACCTCCTCCCCCTTCTTTTTACACAATTTGGAGCCATCAAGCTCGGCCAACGCCTACCCATTTCCCCTATAAACTTAAATATAAATATTATAGTAGTTCTGGTCTCCTCAAAAGACCATCTCTAGTGCCTTAAGAGGAGGTTAAGAAGAGGCATATCAAAGAAGAGGTAATATCCTTTACTGATTCGTTCCAATTTATTTTTTATTATACATATTATTATTTATTTGTTTCATCATAAATTAATAACATAAGTGTCAATAATATATGAATATGTTATTATAAATATGAGACAACCCTATTTCATCTTTTATTCATCCTATGTAAGACAAAATCACCGCGCGTGGGTACGTACAGAATACCGTCTCCACGCCGTGGAGTAATCTATTTTCCACCACCACCTTAAATTGATTGGTATAATGGTGTAAATAAATAACTATATATGATTATTGTAATGTTATATTGATTATGAAATATTATACATACACTTCAATACAATTCTATGATCCTGGGAATGATATCATCGCTCGTGCGTACGTATGGAATATCGTCTCCACGAACGCGATGAGATTAATTTTCCATGATTAACCATTAAAGTATGATTATAAAGTATATATAATAAATAATCATGAATAATATTACATAATAATGATTCTGTATTTATGTACATATATGTTTCATTTACTTAATTCCTTTTAATTCAAAAAGGAAACGAAAACAACGTTCATACGTACGTATGGCCTACCGTCTCCATGAATGGTGTATTTCATTCCATTTATCGATATATCATATATATTTATATGCTGAATATATATTATATATAAATCATGTTTTACATTCTTGAATTATGTAAATCAGGATATAAGTAATAATATTAAGAAAAATATGTCGAAACACGTACGATAAAAGAAACAATTTTACCCAAAACGCTGCTTTAACATTAAATTTACAAAAGAACGGGTAATATAAATTTATAAGTGAACCATAAATGATATCATAATAATGAATATGATTCTGTAATATTTCAATGAAATTATTTAAATCATTATATAGGAGGTTCAGATACATATGAATCATATCAGACATAAGGTAAGGGAAAATCTCGCAATCTCAATTTTTATCCGAAATTGTTTATAATTCAGAATTTACTGGGGAATATTTATCATCCACATCCATGTTCCCTCAATATTTAATATTATTTATATCCTCCTAAAATTGTTTAAAATCCAATATTACTCAATGGTGAGTTTTAGTAAAACAAATGACAGGAATCTTTTGACTTTTTTTGTATAAGGCATTTTTTGACTTTTCCTGCCAAAGTACAAGAAGAATATTTTTTTAACTTATATGACATGAAAGGATTTTTATGGTTTCATAACAAATTGTTTTAATGAGGCTTAATCTACAATATTTCATGACTATTTTCAAAAAAATATTATTCTTTTAAAATTTCTTGGCATTTTGTGAAAATAAAATTATTTTGAAAAAGAAAGGATATTTTCCTCAAGAATTCATATCATGTGTTTTATCAAAACCAATTTATATATAAGATGAAATTATTTATTATTTGTATGTTTCAAGTATAATGACTCTATGAATTATATGGTTTCACTTTTCTTATGATGAAATGATATCCATTTGTTTTATATGGATTATGTTATGATGGGATGATGTTTATAAAACCCTTTTTATTCTTTGGGTCATGATGAATGATTTATGATTGTTTTGTGGCACACGTAAGAATGATTTCAATATGAGATGGGTGGGACCTATATATCCCTTCAATGCATTGGGTAAAGAATTATATCTCATGGGATAGACAAGGCTGGAATGGTAAGTTAATCTGGTTCAGTGATACAGGGCGGGAACTTGGAGTGAACTCGATTCCGAAACGGACTTCATCCACTAAGATTGTCTCAGCAGCAATGCCTTCGATACTATGGAAATCATATCATGTTTTTAATGGTTTTCCAAAATTATACGTTTTATTCCCATTCAATTTAATCATGATTGAGATTATTTTATGATTTATTCCTTACAGACTTCAAGATTTATGTCTTTGCTCAAGATTTTGATGTTTAGATTTTATGTTCATGTTTTTGCATTCAAATGTTTATGGATTGTTTTATGTTCTCTATGTTTACCCTTAATAAACATTTTATCTCACCCTTTTTTATGTTCTCTTATCCCCAGGATATAAATAAAAGTTTTAAGTAAGAAAACATAAGGGGAAGATCTTTATGGGAGATGTTGGAAATATTTTACCATGATTAGAAGATTAGGTTCCGAGTTTCCAAAGACACTAAACTATTACAATCCTTGAGTGTTGATATTTGTTATGTATTATGTATTCTGAAAAACTAATGTAATGTCTATGTACATCAGGTTTTGGGCCTATACAGTTGGTATCAGTAGAAAGGTTTAGTTAACCTTTTAAAACTAGGATTCAAAAAATTTTGTGATATCCCTAGATATATTTCTAAGGTAGTTCTAAGGTTGTCCCTAAGGTTTAGTATAACTATAGGTTAGTATCCAAGAATTATTATGACGATCATGAATAACCTAGGTTTAACCTAAGATATCATAGGTTAAAGAAGGTGTCATAAGTTATACATCCTATAAGTGTCTTTTTATGATTATGTGGTTCCTCATTATTTTAATTGTTTCTTACACAATCGTTTATGGTTTTAGCTAACGGAGGGAACCCGAATTAATTGGGTTAACATTGAATCTGATGGAAAAATTGGTGACTATGAGCAGCGAAATTGTGTAATGCCTAGAGAGAAAGATATTATGATTATGCAGAATCAGACATTGTGATATATGATTAACATGGTGAACTTTAGTGGTATTCCTAATTAATCAAATAAGAGGAAGTTGGACTTTTATGCATGTTTGCATGGTGAGGAGAATAGAGAAAAGAAGATTGATATTTCTTAATAAGAGAAGAAGAACCTTGAGGAATACCTCAAATGGAAGGGAAGATGTTATCTATGTGGGGAAAAGGTTCATAGAGTGATAGACTGTTATGGAGTTCAATGTCTTATCTATGGAGAACATGGTAATTACCCAACTTAATGTCACAACCTAATAGGTTACTTCTAAATCGAGGAAGGACCTATCCAACGCCAATCATTGAAGAGGATGGATTGAAGGGCTTATGTATTGGAATTCAAGTATAATTTTGTGAGGTACTTTTTGGTATATTGAAATACCTATGTATTGGTCCATTGTGATTTTTCATAAGAATATGATACTGGTAACCATGAAAAGTGATTGAAATATTTTTGGAAAAAAGATGATATGTGAATAATGAAGTTATAAAGAGATAATAATATGTTTTATAGTATTCATGAGCTCATTATTGATATAATAATAAAGTGATATCATGGTTTGATTATATAGAAATTTTTGGATTTTGGTATCTAGAAAGAGTTAACTATTGACAGCATTCATGTCTTCACTAAGGTTCAATGGTTATTCAATTTTCAATAGAATACATGATTAAGGTATTCACATGTTTGGAATGTGACAAACAAGATATATCATATGATATACAGGCGAGAAATGATTGTATTCAATTCGTGGTAGATGACCTTTCTAGTAATCTTTTTATTTATACTATGAGATTGGATTGAAGTATTTTGGATAAACCTAAAGATTAGAATAGATTAATTTAGACATAAAATTGTATTGTTTTATGATAGAACCTTTTGTGATGTTATAATAGAATTGTTTTATAAATAGGACAACCCGTAAGACGGGCAACAACCTGTCGTTTCAGAAAAGGCTATGAGAATAGAACCCACGACCGAAGAGCAACATGCCTTTATCACCTACCACTAGCCCATAGGAAGTCTATAGTTAGTAGAAACTAGTAATATTTTATTAAGCAGGATGATAGATGAAGTATAAGTCCATTTTGGAACCATATACAATTAATCCCACCATAGATGGACTTATATATATAAATTTTTCTAAACTTATGTTTGAGGAAGATGGAATGTCCTATCATTCTATCGCATGATCTGCTAAAATTTCGCGAAAGAAAAATTCAACATCATTTCATTAAGAGATGAAGTGGAAATTTTTCAAGGCATGAGCAAGGAAGAGATTGTACAAGAATCAAGTAAGTATTTATTTTAATTCAAAAATTATTCAACATTTTGGAAATGATTGTGAATACCAAAAATGTTTTCATAGTGCTCTCATATGCGATGAATCAGATGGTACCAAAGATCTTCACAAATTTATGGATTTGTGACTATTTGATTTTTCATAGCCATGCTCTCTACCAGTCTCCATCAGAACATGATGGTTAGATTTCTCTTCCATATCCGTATTTTCACCTATGTTATCCTACTTGAAAACCCAGTGATGAGTTAATATGGGTAACCATTATGTTTAATACTTCACTTTTTAAAATTATGTTTTAGTATTCATTTTTATGATGTGGGTTTTTATGAAAGAAACTTTCAAGTAGCAAACCATTTATAACCCAGACGAATTTTGAGGGAGAAATTCATTTTAAGGGGGGTATAATGTAACACCCTGATATTTTATAAGATATATTATTTTTAATTTATTTTATATCTTCTGTTGTACCATACACCAAGATTATCTTGCACTATACGCAACACCATATTATCTTTCAGTATACGCAACACTAATCTTAGATCGTGTTACACACAATTTCAAGTTTTTTTATAGTAGATATTCTATGAAACATTCAGTATATATATATATATTCAATGTATAAATAAAATATTTTTGGATTTTGTTATATACAAAAACAAAGGAGTCTCGTACTACACGCAACCCTGACTTGGCTTGCATTACACACAATCACGACCTTCCTCGATAGCATGTGTTGTAAGCAATACCGGGTTTCACTAAACGACGATATATTGTTATAATATTATTATGAAATAGCCATTATGAATAGTGGTATCTACATTTTTAATTTTATGACATTATTATTCATCTTACACATTTTCTAGAACATGGTATAAGAACAACATAAATTTTTCGTGTAAAATTAGTATTTTTAAAAAAATGCAGTTTTGACACCTTTTGATGGCGCACCAACTTTAAATCTAGTTTTTGAAAAGCCTACAAGTTGAATTTGAAAAAATAAAATTCTTATTTGGAATCAGGATATAAAAATTTTCTTTGGATAATTTTTTCATATTATTCTGATAACTTTCATATTTTAATGAATAGTAAAAACACGCTATATTTTAATTAAAAATAACTTTTTTTTCATTGCAAGAATGTATATGGTTAAATTTCAATATTTAATGGTTTTAATGTATAAATAGAATATATATTTACCATTTAATATAAAGTATTTCATTAGCATTAATTTTACAATGAATTCATATGTAAAAACATTTCAATCTTTTGCAACGTTTTAACTTTTAAAACCCATTTTCTTAACAGCATGATTAATTTTAAATTTATTACTGAAACTTTTTTATTTTTAATTTTTAAAACTGGATCCCATATTTGAATTTTGTGGGTCCAAATTATGTTAATAGTTTTTCTATCGATATTACGAATAATAACTACTGTAATTTTTATTTACTGCAGTTAAAGGTAAATCGGGTAATTAAGGGTAAACATAAGATTATAAAATTACACTAGCATCTTCCAAAATAATTTTGGATGAATAAAAGAAGACCCATATCACTTAAGGGTAGGATTAGATTCATTTTATGGAGTATTGACCATGAAAATGATATAATTATTATTAAAACAAATGAAAGTGACAACATGTCACTCTCTTAAATCTTATAAGTACAATAATTTTAATTTAGTGATAAGCTTCATGAAACTTAGAACATGAATAATCTAAATAAAGATAATAAATTTATCTACATCATATGAATTTATTTAATATTTTTAGGGATTAAATAATTATCATTAATGGTTACACAATAGTGATGCTGAAATTATTTTATTGATTGAAATATCAAATAAATGGTTTTAAAAATAATAAACCAAATATTATATGAGCTATTTAATGCCATCCACTAATTTTATAGAAATATATGACATGTTATGAATCTATTAAATCTTATATTTAGAACATATCTTCTATTTGGATTTTATTTAAATTTAAATAAAGGAATAGTGTCAAAATTGATACTATTGTTATTTTATAAAAATAACATAATATAAAATTATTTAAAAATCAAAAGATTATTTAACAATGATAAATTAAAATTTATATGGTCTAAAAGGTCATAAATAATCTAATTATGGAAAATTAACTATAAATAAGTAATTATTTATATCAATTTAAAATATTGAATCTTATAACCACAAATAAAATTAAATAGTTTAAATAAGGATAAATCAAGTTGATAATGTTTAAAATAAATTACCAACATGTCTAAATTTTATTGTATGATGATATTATAACACTATCTCATCTAAAATCGTATTTGAGTCGTTTTGTAAGTTTTTAAGTGGGGTATGATTTTATTATAAATTAATTTTTTTGAGGTTTCCAAAGGTGACCCTCCCCTCCCTTATAAAAGGGCACCTCCTCTCTCTTCTCTTTACACGATTTTGAGCCATCATGCTCGGCCAAAACCTACCCATTTCCCCTATAAACATACCTAGAAACATTATAGGTGTTATGGTCTCCTCAAAAGATCAACTATAGTTCCTTAAGAGGAGGATAAGAAGAGGCGCATCAAAGAAAAGGTAATATCCTTTACCGATTCTTTCCAATCTATTTCTTCTTCTACTTATTCTTCTTTATTTGTTTCATCCTAAATTAATAACATCAGTATGAATCATATAGTGATATGTTATTATAAATATGAAACAACCCTATTTCTTCTTATATCAATCCTATGGAAAACGATATCACCGCGCGTGCATAGGTACGAAATACCGTCTCCATGCTGTGGAGTAATCTGTTTTCCACCACCACCTTACTTTGATGGGTATACTGGTGTAAATAAATAACTATATATGATTATTGTAAAGTGATATTGATTCTGAAATATTATACATACACTTCAATACAATACCACGATCTTGGGAACGATATCATCGCTCGAGCCTACGTACGGAATACCGTCTCCATGAACGCGATGAGATTCATTTTACATGATTAACCATTCAAGTATGATTATAAAGTATATATAATAAATAATCATGAAAAATTTTACATAATAATGATTCTGTATTTATGTACATATATGTATCATTTAATTAATTCCATTTAATTCAATAAGGAATTGAAAACAACTTTCATGCGTACGTGCGACCTATCGTCACCTTGAACGGTCTATTTCATTCCATTTATCGATCTATCATATATATTTATATGATGAATATATATTTTATATAAATCATGTTTTACGTTCTGGAATTATTTAAATCAGTATATAAGTAATAACATCAAGAAAGACATGTCGAAACACGTACGATAAATGAAATGATTTTACCCAAAACGCTGCTTTAACATGGAATTTACAAAAGAATGGGTAATATAAAGTCATAAGTGAACCATATATTATATCATAACAATGAATATGATTCTATAATAAGTCAATGTCATTATTTAAATCATTATATAGGACGTTTGGATACATACGAAGCATATCAGACATAAGGTGAGGGAAAATCTCACAATCTCAATTTTTATCCGAGATTGTTTATACATCAGAATTTACTAGGGAATATTTACCATCCACAGACATGTTCCATCAATATGTAATATTATTTATATCCTCTTAAAATTTATTAAAATCTAATATTTCTCATTGGTGATTTTTAATGAATGATATTAAAGGAATCTTTTGTCATTTTTCGTACAAGGTACTTTTTGACTTTTCCAGCCAAAGTACGAGAAGAATGTTATTATAACTTATATGACATGAATGGATTTTTACAGTTTCATAACGAATTATTTCAATGATGATTCCTATACAATATTTCATTACTATTTTCAAAAAAATCCTATTCTTTTAAAATTGCATGGCATTTTGGGAAAATAAAATGATTTTGAAGAAGAAAGGATATTTTCCTCAGGAATTCATTTCAAGTGTTTTATCAAAACCAATTTCTATATAAGATGACATTATTTCATATGTGTATGATTCAAGTATAATGTCTCTATGATTTATATGGTTTCACTTTTCTTATAATGAAATGATATCCATTTGTTTTATATAGATTATGTTATGATGGGATGATTTTTATGAAACCCATTTTATTCTTTGGGTTATGATGAATGATTTATGATTTTTTTGTGGAAGACGTTAGAATGATTTCAATATGAGATGGATGGGACCTATATCTCTCTCTAATTCATTGGGTAAAGATTTATATCTCATGATATAGACAATACTGGAATGGTAAGTTAATCTGATTCAGTGATATAGAGCGGGAACAAGGAGTTAACTAGATTAAGAAAGGGACTTTGTCCACTAAGATAGTCTTGGCAGCAATGCCTTGGCTACTATGGAAATCATATCAAGTTATTAATGGGTTTCCTCAGTTAAATATTTTATTTACATTCTATTTAATCATGATTGATGTTCCTTTATGATATATTCCTTACAAACTTCCAAGATTTATGTCTTTGCTCAATATTTTGATGTTTAAATTTTATGTTCAAGTTTTTACATTCAAATGTTTATGGATTGTTGTATGTTATCTATGTTAACCCTTACTGAGTATTTGAACTCACCCTTTTTTATGTTTTATTTTCCCCAGGATATAAATAAAGGTTTTAGGTAAGAAAACATAAGGGGAAGATCTTTATGGGAGATGATGAAGATCTTTCACCATAATTAGAAGATTATGTTCTGAGTTTCTAAAGAAATTATACTATTACAATCCTTGAGTGTTGGTTTTTGTTATGTATTATGTATTCTATAAAAGTAATGTATTGTCTATGTAAGTCAGGTGTGGGGTCTCTACAAAAATAATACTACTCTTTCCATGATGCTTCGGTTTCTGTTGTCTAGGTTCCCTTTGTGTATGTTAATGATATGAACAAGCATCTCATGTCCTGGATTTCATATTGATAGCTTCTTCATTTTTTATTTTGTTCCATTTTGACAATGTGAATTCAAATTTCATAACATGAATCATTTTCATTGTCTGAATAATTTTCATATTTTGAATATCATTTTTGCAATGTGAACCATATTTTATTTAATTTTCTCTGCACTTAATTATGACATCATCATCCGGGACCTAAAAAAATAAAATTAATCATTTGGGAACAAGGAACATATCAAATTTGGATAATCATGATCAATGGGGATTGGAATTCATCCTAATATGTTAAAAAAATAAAATAAAAACATATTTATAAAATTAAAATAAATAAGAGGAAAGATAATTATAAAATTTATTTCCTAAGTGGGAACTTAGTTTTAACTGCCTTTAGAGGGGAAATAATGGCTCATATCCAATGTTTATATGTAAGTGTAGGTTCTTAGATTTGAACCAATACAGATTAAGTTTTTTTTTAGATTTTACTTATTATTCTTTAGTATAGTGTAATCCATGGAATATGTACCCTAGATCCACCCCCTTTTTGATGAGGTATAAATTCAATGGTCGGAGAGAGATAAAGTAAGTTTCCTCCTATTGGAATGTTTTTTTGTAGCCTATTCTTTATTTCCCATAGTAGAATCTATATATGTTGCATCAAAATAATAATCAAAGGGAATGTTAGAATGTAATTTTATTTGAAAAAATTTAATCATTAATAATTAATAAAAATTTTATCCCTTTAGTGTGTAAATATTGTGTCCCAGTCTCTTATGGTAGAGCCACGTGGATTTACTCATGGTCTTCCAATAATAAATGAGTATATATTTCAATAGCATTATGAATTATTTATTAGGTAAATATTTATTTATATAATCATCAAATAATAAAAAAATATGTGTTATTCAATTCTGTAAAATCAAAATCGGGGGTAGTGATACTTAATAAAGTTTTAACAAATTAAATGATATTGAGTCTAATAAAATATTATCTCCATGAGTTTTTATGGGATGAAAAAAATTCTTAAATAGAAATATACTCTTGGAGTTGAATTGTTGTAGGTGGAGGTAGTTAGTCACAATCCTGTATTTTTTGTTAAAATTATAAACTAGGCTGGTTTCTTCCTCCATAGATATCGATAGATACAAAGGTGATGATTCTTATACCATGTAGATAAGGAGATCATGCTATATTTTATCAGCACCCAAGTCATTAAAAAATTGTTTTGAATTGTATTAATCTATAATATAAGCATTAGAACCTGAGTCTTCGTCTTCAATATATAATTTTTTATTATAGGTTTTGAACTTGATCTGTATATGTTTGGGCTACATATATTGTTCTAGTAAGAACTCAACATCTTAAATTTATTCATAAAACTAGGAAGATCAAATGATACTTGCTTGTTAGACCTAATTTTTGATGATTATATTTGAATTGATTAATCATTTCCATCAGTTCTTGAGGTGAGAAACCAATGACATTCCCATTTTAAAGATTCTTTTCCATATTGGTGAGTTAATCATACCATTTTAACAGGGCCTATATAGTAATTTTAGAAACTTGTTCTTGAACTGATGTGGTATATATCCATGTAAGATAATGGAAGTTTTGATATGTTATAAAAAATATATATTTTAAATTCTATTAATATTAAAAGAAAATAAAATTATTTTCAAAATGTTAAAATAGAAATAATTATTGAAAATGTGATTCAATCCCTAGAAACATTGAAATTTTTTGACATGCCTATTATAGGGTAGCTGAAAGACAACTATTTATGTTTCTACTACAATATAGTGCTTGAAAAGTGTAATCTCACTTGTAGATAATTAATGTGGCTTCATCACATATTATTTATTCACCAA
Organism: Viscum album; assembly: GCA_963277665.1. Lineage (NCBI taxonomy): Eukaryota > Viridiplantae > Streptophyta > Magnoliopsida > Santalales > Viscaceae > Viscum > Viscum album. The sequence continues at coordinate 72,713,074 of OY728154.1, forward strand.
ATCATTTTTTTCATTTTGATAATTTTTTACAAAAAATGAAATTATTGTTTTGGAAAATATGGAATGAAATTATAATCTAAATGCTTATGTAAAAAAATGTTTGTTAGGAAGAAATCCCTTAGTATTATATTTTTTTTACAATAGTTTCCTAATTATTTTTTTAATAAATTCAATTTGATAATCTATTTAGGTAATATCATTCAGAATTTACTACCCTCTACCTTGTGTTTGATTTTTACCATTCCAAGGATATCTCATAGGCACACAAAACATCACCACCTTCAATATCCATGTTATTAAAAAACCTATGTTGATAGTGCAATACATTGAAAGACTCATCTATATTGTGTGTTGTTTCATCCCTCAAGTGAACCAAAACACCATCATATAAAGACTATTTCTTGATATAATCTAGGTAAAAATGATTTGGTAGAGAATCGGGATCAGTTCGTTAGTCAGGTTATACTAAATAATCACTATGCACATGCACTAACCTCCCACTCACCAAAAATAAAATTAAAACATTTAATAAATTAATGCATAATAATTCAATAACTTCATGAAATATCCCCCAAGGCCCAGCCATTAGTTATATTTCACCATTATGAGAATAATATATCATATTGGAAAAGGGACAACGCATAGAGAGAGAGATAGAGAGGGAGATTGATTGGAAGAAGAAGAGATTCTTTAATTAAAATATGATTGTATAATTACATTAAAAGAAAATAAACAAAAATAAAATAGAAAAAACAATAAGTATAACCATATTACATCACCTAATAGATGATTCATTATGTTACATGATTTTGGATTGATCCCCAAGGAAATTTATTAATTAGATTCAATCAAACCCTCGAGGAATTATAATTTAGAAATAAATAATTCTCCCATCATCTTGTGTCATTATGTAGTCATAAAAGGGGGGTATATGCATTGAATTCATTAAATGAGGCCGTTTTTGGGTCCATATAAGTATTTAAGTACGTGAGTAGTGATTTCAAATCATTAATCCCTTGAGCCTGAGAAATTAGTGGCTTGTTTTAATGCTTTAAAATCTTTCTGGGTCATCTTTTGGTGTGTCATGGAATGACAATATTTTTCACATAATTACTTATGATGTTATGATCAAATTCATTATTTTTCAACCCATATTTCTCCTATATAGATTTTATAATGAATTTCAAATCATTAATAGGTATTAAAAATTTTTATTGTTATTTATAGACTTTTTAGTTCTATTTAGGATCATTTATCAATTTTTTATTTTCAGGTTTGGTCCTTGACATTATTTATGTCATGGGACATATTTTTCATGATTAAAGTGTCTTATTTTAGCTCATTTTCAATTAACCACTATATCATACCATAAACCATAATAAAAATGAAATAAAAGAAATATAAATAATTTAATTTGTAAAAAATGTGTTTAACATTAAAATAAGCATTAATAATTTGGTTTTTTGAAACATTTGTGTGCATGTGCTCTAAAATACAAGATTTATCTTTCCATATATTCAGATAAAATGATATATTTCTCTGTTTTCTATATAGAAATATCATAAAAGATCCTCAATCCATGTGACTATGCATAAATATACCCCTAGCTTCCATGAATCATATATTCTTCTCAATAGGTGTTTATGATGACATTACCATACATCAACACTTTCAATTTTTTACATTCCTAAAATTGTTTCTCTATATGGCCATTCCATTAGAGAGGACAAACCATCAATAAAACTTTTTCCATTAATATTTTAAATTTAGTAATCTTTTATAATATATTTTTAAATCTTATTCTGAAACATTATACATATAACTAACCAACAAAATTGGTTTCTTCTATAAACATTGAATGCATTGATCTCATTATAATTTTTGGTAGCATCCAGTTTTTTATATACATTAGTGTAACTTTTTCCAGAAATCTCAATATTTGTTTCATTATTAAGATATACCCTAATCTATAATTCTTATACATAATTCACCCTGAACCTCCTATTTTACATAGAATTCAATAAATCCCCAAAATTAATAATCCATTTTTCTAGTGTAATATTCATAATTTGAGACAAATTCTCAACACAAACTACTTTATTAGTAGAACATATACATTTAGATGATCTCCTTCTTGAAATCTCCCTATGATAATTGAAATAATTATTTAGGTTCCCCTTATTCTCATAGTTCCCATATATGGGTTTTGTACCAGGTGGTTTACATTAATTTCTCGCCCTTGATCTATCTGTTGATTTCTTCAGACATTTATATTGAATGGAACATCCTTTAAAATATTTATTGTTTTTTGTTCTAGGACATACTTGGACATCATTATATATGATATTTTCATTTAATATGAGATATATAAAATCATAAAACATGAGTTTAATCATCCCAGGAGAGTTACTTATGGAAATCACCCTCATATACCATTATTCCAAAATTAAAGACTTTAGTAAAAAAGCCATCAAATATTGAACAAAATTAAAATTAACTAATTCAATATTACTCTGAATGATGTAAAAGTATTTTACATGATCATATAATGGTCTATATTATGACATTATAAAATTGTATAATGTTTATATCATGAAAACTTAGTTTATTTTTATTGGATTATCATACATGTCAGTCAAATACTTCATCTACCCCATTATGATCTTCACTTACCAGATAGTATAAGACACATTCAGTGACGATGAAATATGAATTAATCAAATTTTTTTTCTATATATAATTACAAATAATATTTTCACTATTTATTTTAGTTTAAATACTTTCAATAGAACCATAGGATAATTTTTTAATAGATAGTCCTCCATCAACTTCCTATAGAAGATAAAGTGCTTCTCATTTAATTTTTCTATCAGTACCATAAATTTTTTTAATAACATACCATTAAATATATTTTAATATAATTGAATCCAAAAGTTTAGAGACAAAACATTACCTAAAGATCCTACTACCTCATGTTAGACTAATTCGTTTTTAATCTATATAATTTGATGCCAATTCATAAGGATCTAGAACTACTATTCACTAGAAGATAACCCACAAAGGATTTTATCCTGGAATATATATTTATAACACCTATAATCAAAATAATCCCATAATATCAATATACCAAAACTGAAGAATTCAAGGCATACTTAAAATAGCAACATTTAAATGACATTATAATGTACACTAAAAAAACCCCTACAACAAATCACTCTTATAGAAAATATAAAAAGAAAAGAATGAAAACAATTAATTTTCATGGTTCAGAATTTTATTCCTACATTCATCAATGAATATTATAGTGTTAAATTCAATAGAAGAAGAATGATCACAATAAAAATCAATAATTTTAACTCAAGGTCAATTAATTTAACACGTTGTTCAAAAGTAAAGCTAATCTCATGAATCACCAGAATAAGAGAACTCATCCCTCCACTAAAGTGGGACCCAACTGATTAACGCATTCCAATTCCTCAAAATATTTATTTGGGACCCCCATTTTACATGGTGGCATGTGATTCCTAGTTGGATAATCAGCCTCAATTACTGAATTTTAGGTAGTGTGCAAGTAAATATCATCCAAAAAATCTATTGATTTATACACAACCATTATAAAACCTGCACTAGTGTGACATGATAACACCCTTTATAACATCATCAGTGATCCTTACATGATATATAACTTCTAAAAAAATCACATAGACATAAACACTAGTACACATGGTTCTAGAATAAGTCGTCTAGATAAGCCTTCCTAATTTTGATTAGTTTCTTCTATTATCCTTCAAAATTTGGGTCCTATGTTTTAGAATATATTATTTTCGATGTAAGAAGAAAATAGAATATAAAGGTAGACTAAAATTTGAAAAAATGGAATAGAGGACTTAATAAATGGAACTATATGAATTGTAATAGGGCTCAGTAATCCTTTTGAATAGCCTTTTCAAGATTCTATAGTGCTGATAAAACACTCTATTATAATTATTGCCACAATAACTAGTATAATAATTTGATAATTTATTGATGTCTTGGTTGAAACTATTATTTCATTGTTTTCAAAACCGACTCATTACCACTAACCATATGTGGGGGGTGATGATGATAATAATAATAATAACAACAATAATAATCCTTTTTATTTTTATTAGTATTATACTACTAGTAGTAGTAGTAAAAATAATAATGAGTATTAATCAAAATAATTACTGATAAATGAGATATTCTAAAAAGAGTAAATATAAATATAAATATAAATATTTAATAATATAAAAATTTATAAAATATATATATATAATAGATAAAATTTAAATAATTATATGTAAAACATAATTAAATCATATATTTGTAACATTTACAAAAAAATATAAAATATAAAGTAAATAGAAAATGTCTTATGTAATATTTGAGGGTTTTATTTTTTGAAAATAGACAAAAATGAAAATTCATTAAATTAATCATATAAATATTAAAAAATAATTAAATAGATATACATATAGAGTAGATGAATTTAAAGGGTTTTTGGATGAAGAAACAAACAAGATAATGTGGTTATGAGTACTATATTATTGTTAATAATGTGGTTGAAGGAAAAAAGATGGAGTTAAAGTGGATTTTACTAGTGGAGTGTTTGATAAAGTAATTTTGAACTATGTTTTAAAAACATGTGCTTATACATCCCATTTTATGGTGTAACATTTACAACATATATGATTGAAATTTGGAGTAGAGAAAAATTCCAGTAGTACATAAACTAGGTCTGATGCCAGAAAAAGGTGTAAAATCATTGTTTTAATTTATTGTTCATGGGAAGTATGAGAAATATATTTAAATGATTTTCTTTTTTCCAAGGATTTTTGGGGTAAATAACATAAAGTTTATTGTCATGGAAATATTTTTGTATTGTATAATCCTTGATAAAAATGTTGAAAAACACCTTATTATGGTATTGATGCAGAATAATTTATCTAATGATTCCACTCAAATTTTAATTGTAAAACCAATCCATGAAGAATCAATGAAACATTATTCTGTTCATTATATATATTCCAAAAAAACACAAATATATGTAAATGAAGCCTCGCTGACCATATTTTAATGAGTAAATGTTTCACTGCCTCCACAACACCGCGGTTAGAGAATAATTACAATAATTTAACATATCCTAGTTGATTTCTAGAATTGTACTAATTTTATTTTAGTAAAATTAAATATTTGTGGTTTAATTATGTTCTTTAAATAATTTTAATAAATTAACACATTTCTATTAAATTTAGTTAATTTTTTCAATCCATATATAATCATAATATATAATGGAAATGAAATAAATAAATAGAAAAAACATGATTTTTTAGTAGTTCAAAGAAAAACATAACATCCCCTAGTCCACTCCATGAAAAACCAATGGAGGTATAGTGATTTTTATTTATTTCCCATTCAAAATTGTCTCATTTCTAAGTGCAAGAAACTGACACTAAACAATTTACAGGGTATAAAATATTTTACCCGGATCTCACTCACAAATATTTTTATAGTATATGACCCACAAGTAGTATACAAATTATAAATTAACAATAAAAATAAAATAAATATTTAATGTTAAATCCAGTGGATAAAAAAACACATGAAAACTTTAATAACTGATAGATAATAATTCTCATTTTATAGAATATTTAACTATTCAAGGTGTGGATCTGGAAAATAATTAGAGATATATCATATTTATTTTATGAATGAATAGAAATAAAAAAAATATTATACTTTCTACTTTATTCAATTCTATTCTATTTTCTTCCCCTCTTTATTTTTAAGGTAACATATTTTTTAATTATAGTAATTATAGAATAATCATGATATTGAAAAATTTCAACTATATTATCATCATATCCATCAATCTTCATAGAATATTTTTAGAATATCTCTATGAACCTCTTTTTTTATAATGTTTTAGTAGTTTCAAATTTAATTATTCATTATATCTAACATGATATAAGAGAAGTGTTTATTCTTGCACAACAAATTAAATAAATATTATTTTTGATATTATGTTTCCAATTTACTAATTTGATATTAGTATTAGTTATAAATTTTTATGAATTGATTTCAGAGATAAATTCATTACCAAATTGGTTGGTATCTCATATTCTAAAAGTCTACTACTAGTTTATCTTGGAGAATATATCTAATTATTAATTTGACCATGATTTTTAGTTAATACTTAAGTATGTATAATAATTGACCATGATGAAGATATTGAATCAACCAATTATATAATTCATTGAATCCATGAAGAAAGTTATGACTATGAATAATTTTTATGCCTTTAATAGTGCATATGAACAGTCATATCAACCTTAAGTCCTCAAATCCACTACATGAAAAAATATATCATCTATAGTTCTTCAATTAACTATAAGAACAATTGTATCAATCGTAAGTCATCAAATGATCATAAGATAAAATTAACTGACTTACATTTATCAATCGTGTACGAAAAGTAAATATTTTATAAGTCTTAAATCAACCACATGTTGATGATTCAACCAACTGTATTGACCTATCAATCCTAAAAACAATTACTAAAATTAGATGGATTTACAAAAAATTTATTCTCAATTAAACACATGAGAAAAAGACTATCTTATCAAAAGGAGTGACCCTGAAGACACAATGAATTGACATTATGACTTGATATACCAATATATACAATATACCACATGTTCTAGCCTACTATAAAAAATTAATTCTATCCAAGAAATTGACCATACCTATTTTATGATTCCCTATTTTAGAATTTTTTATATCATTATATGTTTTGATTAAATATATTTTTTATATGGTTTCATTGATATAACTATTTATTAAATTCTAATTAATCATATATTATTACTATTTTTTATTTAATAATTTTTACATGTTTTAATGACTATCACATATGAATAATGCTCATACTTATTTCAAGGGAAATAAATAGTTTAAAATTAGAAATGATTGAAATATGAAATATTGCCTCATATAATTTATTGGAGTAAAAGATATTAAATTTTGATAATTATGTGCAATTATTGTTATGTTAATGTTTATAATATGTTTTTTAATGCGCTAAACATTATTATAAATGTAATAAAAATTGTTTTAGTTGTTATCATTATTATTCTTGATTTATTGGGAATTGGTGTGTTTTATTTCAAATCCAATAAAAATAAAGAGAAACATTTTATTCAAACACGGAAATAGTACATTGATACTGAAGATTACAACTACTTAAAAAAACTCATCGCAATACCCATAAAAATAAATTTTAGGCCACCCATTATAAAGAGAATTCCATACATGTAGAATATGTCCCTAAGATCTCCCATAATAAAGAACAAGGTGATAAGAATAATAGAAATAATGCAAAGTGTCATAGAAATTTATATCATCATCCTATACAAAACAAGTAATGATTTTGGAATACCTTGAATGAGAATTTATACTACTTTATTTGACCCTTATAAATTGTCACTGTGTTTCAAGGTGACTATTGATGTTTCATGGCCATTAGGTATTTTAGGCATTAACTACTTTAAACGTTTTAAAATACATTTTCTAGTTAAATAAAATCAATGGTTTAAATTAGGGGTTATTATTTATTGTTTTTTTTAAATATAAAACATGGGTTTTTGTGTTCTCTAAAACATAGGTGTTTTAATCATGGGGCTTTTAAAAAAATGTAATATGAAATTTAATTTATCAAAATTTAATGCTTCTATAATAACTATAGAGATTATAATAGTGGGAAATAAATATATATATAAAAATATGAAAATAAATATTTATGTATTTTCTAATGTATATGTAATAAATTTTCTTAAAATTATGGAAAAGGTACCGACCAGGCATGGGTGGCCTTATAGGAAAAACCATCAAGGCTCAAGTGGGTGCTTCGCAGAGCACTTGACCAACACTGGGGAAAACCCTAGTTGGTACATGGCGTGCCAGGTTATGCACTATTATGGGAGATGGTGTTTATAGCTATTATAAGTTCAATAGGTGGAGTCCCATGTGTAAGTAATCTAGTGTGTGTTCTTGTGACATCAAGAGATGACATTACACATATAATCTTATATTGAATTTCCTAAATAATTTTGGGTTTGATGTGGGATACGAAATTTTCCACAGTACGAAATCTATGCCATTCGATCTCGCCGCTTGGGATCCTGACCATCCGCATCGATACACATTACGAGTCCCAACACTGTGGTATATCATCATGTGATATTTCAGATCATTTGATCTGGATATACTAGAACTAGACCACTCAACCCTTTTGAAGACTTTGGATCCACCACACCCATTTGGTCAATTCTATAATATAATCTTGTCTCTCCGCCATTTTAAAATGCATTAGATAAGTTTGGGATATCTGATCAGATTCCCAGATCGATCTGGGCTATATGTTTCCTCACCCGCAAGTCCCCCTTGATTTATTTTTAGGGTTAATCATATCTCTTTGATTAGACCATATTTAATCATAGCTGTCCATTTATTATCTCTTCTTCTTCCTCATTGAATCTACACCAATCCCCTTCTAATAATGTTACCACTGACCCCTCTCTATCTCGTCTTTCTGATGCTGCTTCTCGACATGTTTCCCTTTGTATCGAACATCATTTTATTTTCTTAATGTGGGGTAATTTTAAACAAAATATTACAATATATGACTAAAATCCTTATCCTTTTTTTTTATTTTTAATAATTTCAGCATGTCAATAAACCTTTTTTCACATTGAATTTGTGATAATAATCCTTTTTTAGTTGGATTTGGTCTTTTCATATCAATAATTTGAAACATTGTTTTTTTGAACCGCCACAATTCATCCAAATGGATACCCAAAATTTCTCTTCTCCATGTCTCTCTCTATCTCTCTCAGTTCTAAGAACTCTCATCCCACTGCTAATCAAAATCAAGTATTGGTTGTTTTGTTTAATCATTCAAGAATTATGGTTTTGATTTTATAAATTGGTGTATGGTTTAGATTATTTATTAATTTCAAAATTATGGTTTTAATTTTATTTTTCGAGGTAATGGTTATTTTGTTTATTCATTCCCAAATTATGGTATTAATTTTATAGTTTTGGGTAAGGGTTATTTTTTTATTCATTAAAAAATTATGGTATTAAATTTATTGTTTGGTGTAAGTGTTCTTTGGTTTATTCATTCTAAAATTATGGTTTTAATTTTATAGTTTGGTGTAAGGGTGTATTTTATTTTTAATAATTATAATTGTTACATCTATATATTTGTATATATATGTATATATAGAAATATAGAACTCATTATTTTTAGTATATATATATATATATGATTCAAGGAATTATATGTTAAATATTAATTCCTAAACAAATGTATGTAAAGAAATTTAATGTTTTTTATTTATTTTTTTAAATGTATATATATAAATATATAAATATATAGTTATATATATTCATGTAAAACCATATTTTTCTAACATGAATTTCATTTATGCCGACGTATTCTTGTTTTAAGTATCTTTCCTTTCATAAAATATTATAATTTTAGGTGTATGATTTTGATTATCAAGAAAGTATGTTTTTTTAAAACACTGAATTACATGTGTGTATCTACATATGTATACACACACACATATATATCCCAATATTTTCAGTGTTTATATTTATAATCTTGTTAAGGTTTCTCTCAAACAACTTAACCGTACATAGTTATTATAGTCTATTTAAAAATTATAATGATGTTTACTATCTAGTGAATTTAAAACACTACAAACACATTGTTTCTCTCAATTTTAATGGGATAAAGTTACCATTTTATGTAAACTTTTGAAATTAGTTATCATTAAATGTGAAAAACCTATTTATATTTTGTATAATTTGTTTAGTTAGCTGCATCAGAAAAACCATTCCATTTCATGTGCAAAGGCTATTTATTTATTGAAGGAAAACTATTATATACATTTTTTTATTAATTGTGCATTTATTTCATTATTCATTTTGTTGATGATATAAAAATGAATAAAATTAATTTATGTATGAGATGAATCTATTTATGATAATATATGGATTGAGAACTAATATTTTCAATGTGGTATGAGATATTTTAGTTTTTTTAATGAATTTATCTGACCTATGTTTATGATTAAAATAAATCAAAGTTGTATGATACACTTTGAATTAAAGGGATATTCTATTATAAATATTATGAATTAATAGGACATATTAGTTGATGCGTGATGCTCTCTATAGCCTCTCGATGCATTAGTAGGTATCATGAGTCAAACTAGGTCTTGGCATAAGGCATTGACAGAATATTTATGTATGGTCTTGGAATGAGGCCTTGGAAAAATGTTTATGATGTCCTAAAATTTACATTCCCTCATTATGATTATAGTAAGTGTAATCCCATGTGGTTATTCAACTAGTAGAATATCAATGGATATTGATAATTATATTATAAATGAATATTAATCAGTTATACATTTTCAAGTGAACATAGAATAATGTTTATACTTATGTATATCATTTCTTATGAAGGGTTCATTGTTCACTTAAAAATCCTAAACAAAGGTTAATAAATTATCTATCATTTAATGGTTCGTATATATGTATTTTGATGTTTTTATATAAAAATCCAAATAAGTAACATTTTATGTAAAAAACTATATCCACACACCTTACATGTCATATATAATTAAGTATAGTCATTATCTTACTTTTAGGTGGAGTTTCATACCTTTCTGTTCAAGTGCAAGAATATTTGTTATAATCCATTTTTTATAACCCTTAAATAAGTTTAGTAATGTTTACAAAATATATATCCTAAAGTTTATTTTCAGAATCTTTCAAGAAAATGATGATGACATGTTATGACAAATATTATCCTCCTGATTTAAATATTGTATTTTAAATAATTGTTTTAAAAGGGAATGATTAATTATGGTTTTTGTTTTAAAACCCCTTACATGAAATTTCATGATCAACCTATCTATATAAATTATTCATATAGGTTTAGTGGACGTACTATGATGAATTTATAATGTGGAAGCATTACAATGATGTAACTTTGCTTAATGTTAACTAAATTTTGTACTTTTGCGTCTAAATGTAATTCTGAATTTCTAATTCTCAAAAACCATTACTAGTAAAAGTTCATTTGTTACATAGTATGTTGTGTAAACATTTAGTTTCTTCTTCAAATACATCTACATAGCATATTTTAGTACTGACTTTGGGAAACTTGGTTCTGCATCCCTACAGTTGGTATCAGAGGCACGACCTAGTAAACATTGGAAAAATAGAATAAAACTTCCAATTGAAGTATTATTTTTTAAGTAAATTTTTTTCGTACATTTTCAGATGAATGTAAAGGGTTCAAAAACTAACCTATTGTCTCTTTCTACTGAGCTTCTTGATACCATAATAGCGGAATCATGTTCATAAACTTACCGGCCTTTTGTAATCCAAGGTCTACCCTTGAAACACCTTAACAAAGTTTCAAACAACCAAAATTTACTTTGACTCCAACAAGGACTGATTTATGCCTATTACTTCATGTCACATGAACAATATGAATATTGTGCACATAAAGGAAGGTACTATGAAGGAATATTCTTATATTTCACCCTTTCTGAGACTTATCCTAACATAGGAAAGTTCTGAGAACTTGTGGGGGAGAATGACCCCTGTGCAACCTATCTGGTTCACATTCTGAGCTTTAGCATGTATTGAAGACTCTATGACATCTGGTTTCAAGAAAATAAAGTTGTTCGACCAGTCTATCAGAACCATGTCCATTCTGATATCTCAGAACATTACAACTATGACGCCTCTATCCCAAGGACCTATTTTTTCTACATGAGTTCACCCTAGCTGGTTAAGGTACATTTGGTAAAATGAAATTGAAGAATTTAAAATTATTTAATGGATCAAAATGAATGAAAGAACATACCAAGAAAGTATCAAATGTTGGTGGACCTGGAGAAGGTATCAATTAAATATATTTTTTAATTAGAAATTTTTTAATTAATTAATAAAAATTAAAAATAGTTTTAGGGGAAAGCTGGGATGGTGTCCTAAGGTTGGTTCTAGTGAAAGTGTATGAGTATAATAGAATTGTGGGTGCACAATTCTGTTAAGGGGTATATTTTAACACCCCGATATAATTATAAATGTAATAATTATAATTTAAGTTTTTATCATTATTATTATCAATTTAATTCTAATTGGTGTGTTTTATTTCAAATATACCAGTGATAAAGATAATCCTTTTATTCAAGAATTGAAATATTATATGGATGTAGAAGATTACAACTACTTAGGAAAACTCATCCCAATATCCAGAAAAATAAATTGAAATCCACCTAGTAAAAAAGAAGACAAAACATGTAGTGGAAATCCCATGGGTATTTTATTACAATTAACATGATGATTAGAAGAGCAGAAAAAAATTCAAAGTGTCAAAGAAATTTTGGGAACCATCCTTTTCAAAACAAGTATTGATTTTTGAATATATTGAATAAATATTTTAATGGATTTTGGAGACCGTTATAAATAGCAATTGAGTTTAAAGGAGATCGTCTATGTTTCATAGATGTTGTATATTTTATGTGTTAAATTATTTAAATGTTTTAAAATAATTTTTTTTGTTATATAAAATAAAGTGTTTTTACTATGGGTGATTATTTAATGTTTGGTTTTTAAAAATATAAAAAACAATGGTATTCATGTTTTTTAAAACATTTGTGTTTTAATGGTATGTGTTTTAAAGAAATGTAAGATGAATTTTAATTTATCAAAATTTATTGTTTTTATAATAACAATATCGTTAAAAATAATGGAAATCTAAAATATATTCAAATAAGAAAATAAATATTTATATATTTTTTAATATATATGTAATATGTTTTTATTAAAATTATAGCTAAGGTACCCACCAGCCGAGGGAGGCCTTATAGGCCAAGCCATTAAAGCCTGGGTGTGCGCTTAATAGACTACTTGAGCAGCACTGGGGGGAACCGTAGTGGGCCCAAGGTAAGCCGGTTGATGAACCGGTATGGGAGAGGGTGTGTACAGTTGGGCTAAGTTCCTGTGGGTAGATTCTGGTGTGTAATGACTCTGGTGTGTGTACTTGTGACATCGAGAGATGGAACTGCACACGGAAGACTATAAGGAATTCCCAGAACTAGATGGTTTCTGATGTGGAATGCAAAATTTTCTATGTTATGCAATCTAAAACATCTGATCTGGCCACCTAAGATCTAGAATTTCCGCACCAATACACTATTCGAGTCCCAAAACCGTGGTATATCGTCGTGTGATTTTTCGGACCGTTCAATTTGGACGTTCCAGTTCTGGACCACTCAACATTTTTAAAACCTGTGGATCCACTATGGTTGTTCAATAAAAGTAGTGATCTATTATCATCTATTCAACATTCTAAAACATGCTGGATCAGTTCAGGATGTCCGATCAGATTCACAAATCAATCTTGGTCATCCGTTTCTTTAGTCAAAAGTCCCACTAGTTTATTTTTTAGGGTTAATCTTGACCCTTGGATCAGACTAGAATTAACTTGACCTATCCATTTCATCTTTATTATTAATCCTCATTGAATCCAAACGAGTCGTTATCTAATATTGCAGCTGCTAGCCCCTCTTCATCCCCCCTTTCTACAGAGCATATTTTTGTATAGAATATGGAAAACCGGGGTCTGGTTCCTTACATTTTTTCACTAATGCTTGATTATATTTATATATTACCAATATGTATATATTATTTAAGTGTATTTGATGAATAAATAAGATGGATGATTATGGTAAATGATATGATGAAAAACTCTAAATTAGTTAACTAAAGTTAAATGTACATGATGATTTGAAAAATATAAATTCAAATGTATTTTTGTTTCGAATTTACTCTGTATGAAAGGAAATGATATAAAAATTTTGTCAAATCTTGTTCAAAGCATATAGGATTTAGCTATTTTCATGTTATACCATACAACAAACTTTTGATCATCTACTGAAACTATCTCAGATGTAGTGCATATAAAAATGAATTCATTAAATGAAATGAATCAATATTTTTATTTATAATTATTCATTTTAGGGATTCATATTCATATTAGGTTTATAAATTTTAGTATATAATGTTTTAATCACATAACAAATTGTTTTATTTGAATAAATTATTTTACCATGTATTAGATATTTTTATTTTAATTATCAACATCCTGGTTATAGAAATTAAATTTTAAAAAATAGAAATAATATTTTTAAATAAAATACATAATATATACTAGGGTTATGTTTCTGTATTTTTCATTAATGATTTCCTTTTTAGTAAATAGGGAAAAATTCTGATTTTGACAAAAATAACATTTATTTTCATTATATAAATTAATTTAAAAGTATATTTCTATTTTTGATTTGGTATTAAAAAAATAAGATCCATTTTTTAAAAAATTATATAAATTATTCCATTGGAATAAAAATTATACTTTATTTTGGTTTAAGTTCATTTTTATTCATAGAAATGTAATATTTTATGAAATGATTTCTGTTGTGTTTTGTGCACTTATATTAAAAGTCATTTCTACCAATTATAAAAAAACATGAAATATTGACTATATTTTTTGAATATGGGGGGTTAAAATTAATTAATGATCTCCATTGCATGTCAATTCCTTATGAATAGTAATAATGTTTAATGGGTTTCCGCTTTGAAGGGCCAATCTTGTAAATTTTGAAATATCATGAGAAAAGACAAAAAAATATTTTCTTAGTCCTTATTTTGTAATGAAATTTCATCCATTTTAACCTTAGATAATAAAATAGATTTTTGTTATTTAACCCCCCATGGTTTTATTGAAATATTTCACATAAAATATTTTGATTTATTCAATATCTTGCATTACAAGCAACACTATGTTTAAAAAAACCACAATATACTAACAAAATATAATTATTAAAAAATTATAGTTATAACATTGATGTTTGATTTGTTATTATGAATAGGAATACCTAAATTATGACATAATTATTACAATATATGTATAAAATTAATTTATTGGTTATAAATTGATTATAAATGAAAATAAATATATTTTGATAGAAAAAACAATATTCTTTTGAAAAACAAATTATGCACATAATTTTTTTTATTAATAAATAAAATTAATCCCTAGAAATGACTAATTTTACTGAATTTTAAATATAATTTATATTGTTTTTTAAAAAAATCAACAAATATTTTACTAGGCATTGGATACGAATAATTCCATTTCTATGCTTAAAAATATGTTTTAAAAAAAATTGTCTCATTTTGTGCACATACTTTAACATTAATTTATACCATTATTAGGTATTGAATTAGATTATATGAATTAAATATTTATAGTTAGGATGTTCAAATATTGTAAATATGATCGATTTTTTTATTATCAGTATTAATTGAAACCTCAATAAAATTTATCACCATGGTTAAGGGTAAATCGAGTCAATTAGGATTAAAAATATGTGATAAGGTCATAATTAATAATTAAAATTCTTATTAGATTAAATTAATTAGATTAAAAATATAATATTCTTCAAATTTAGTATTTTAATTTCTACTTTTCAATGATATTGACTTATATATTATTGAAATCAATGAATGTTACAAAACATCACACTTATTGTTTCTAATATCACTTATGTGTCCAAATTGAAAAATAATTAATCTATGAATGAATTTAATTTTTTATTTTGTAATTAATTATTTTTAATAATAGAAATTTATTTTTATTTTTTGGTATTTACGTAATGATAATAATTTCTTATGCAACACTTATGCAGTATGTCCCCATCAAAAAAATATAAAAAACAATTCTAGAAATATTAAAAGTGACAATTTTAATGTGATCGAAAAATTTAATAGTTCTACAGGAAATATTAAGAATTTTGTAAAGTATTATATTTAAATTCCCCCTTTTTCTTGATTAGTTTAATGTTAAAGAAAATAAATAGTGTCAAAATTGAAAATAATTATATTTTAAGAAAAAAAATATTTTATTAAATTATTTAAAAATCATACAAATATAAAAACAAGTAAATCATAATATTATATGTTCTAAAATGGAATAGTTTCTATTATGGTCAAATTTTCACATTATAATTAAAAATTAAAACCCTTTAATATTGAAAATTTTGTTACAATTGTTAAAGTAAAATTGGTTAATTAAGGGTCAGAAAATTTTATAACATTTTGAACTATAGAAAACCCTAAATAAATAATATTATTTTATGTTATTATAGACATATACTACATTATATTAAAAAATATGGCCATTCTGTGGAATTTTTATTGATAACTAATATATTATAACTTAATCGTTTAAGAAATTCCAAAATCATCACTCACCAAAATTATAAAAGGGAGCATCCTCCCTCACATATTCACAGGACTTTGAACCTTCCATCTAGACCCAATAATATCTATTAACCTTATAAATTACCCTAGAAATATTATATATGTTTTTGGATTAAAAAAAACACCATTAGAGAAAATTAGAGAGGATCCAAAAGAGCCATTTCTAAGAAGAGGCAATCACCATAACCGATTACATTATTTTCCACTCTTCATTGGATCCTCTAAATATATGGTTTATTTCCTAAAATAATAAATAAAATATAACTAATATACATCAATTTTTCTAGGACTATGAAAACACCAATATAGACCCTATTTTTTCATCAAAAGAGAGGGGAAAGAATCGCTTGTGCATGCATATGACTTACCGTCTTCGTGTTGTGATACAATTAAATTCTCATCAGAATATTTTATGGATTGGTATTATGAGTTGTTTAATGTTTATATATTATACTAATTAAACAATTATACTTCTATAATAATAATATCATGTCAAACTTCTTACCATCAAATCCTTTGAGAAAAGATAATGCTGCTCGTCCATATGTCTGGATTATCACCTCCACAAAGCAATGTGATTTGTCTTATGTTTATATTTTAATGGGCTAGTAATTAGGTGTAAATTTTATAAATACATATGATTTAATATTGATCATTTAAAGGTGAATTAAAATTTTCCTATCTTTTTTTTCTATCTGTGAAAAATGAAAACAATGTTCTTGTGTACGTATGAGCTATCATCTCTATGAATGGTGTATACATTTTTCTATATATAAATATTATGGATGAATCTAAATAAATAAATATATATAATGAATATATATTATATTTATATCATGGTAAATATTCTATAGATTACGGAACAAATATAAATGTACATGGAAAAGAACAACTGAACTAATATACACAAGATAAATGAAACAGTTAACACCTATAAATAACAAATTTAATAAGGAATTATTAGAAAAAGGGGGTGTTGAAATTTTATAAAGGGATCATATATGATATTATAAATATGAAAATTAATCTTTTATAGAATTATAATAAAACTATATTTATTATAATGGTTCTTAGATTGCTTTAAAAGAAATGAAAAATTGAGGTAAGAGTTTATCTCAAAATATCATCAATATTCATGATTGTTTATGTTTATGTCTCAAATTGGGAATATTTCTATTCCATGTAAATGTTTCCAATTTTTTCAAAAAAAATTACCATTATCTTACAATTTTTTAAAATCATTTTTTCCATATTTGGAATTTTAAAATATGATTTGTAAAGAATATGTTTTTCATTTTATAAATGAGGAAATTTGTGACTTTAAAAAAAATAAGGATTTTTTACTAACATACATGGTATGAACATATTTTCTAAACAACATGACAAAATTTTTGGCATAAGATTCTTTTACATTATTAAAAAGATATTTTCAAGAAAATAATTTTCACTATAATTTCACTATTTTCATAAATATATTCTATTAGTAATAGTTATTTTTCTAAAAATTATTTCAACTGATATTTCAAATTAATTTCCGATATAAGATAATATTATTTTATGTTAGTTATCCTTCAATGGGGATATTATGAAATGATACCAATTTATTATTTATCTATATCGTTTATTTTTAGGAAGAAATATTTATGAAACACATTTATTTTATATGTGTTATACCATGATGACATGTTAATGAAACCTACTTTCTTTTATGGGATATTTTACAGGAAAATGTTTATGAAATCCATTTATTTTGATGGGTTCTGATATGATGAATGATATATGGTCTTGTGGAAGAAATACATATCATTTTCAATCTGATGGGTGGAACCTATATCTCCCACCAATGGATTGGGTAAAGATTGTTATATCATGACGAAAACATGATTGTAATGGAAATTAAACCCAGTTCAATAAGGACCTATTTCAACTATTATAGTCTTGGGAGTGAACCTTTACTACTATGATAGTTTGTGGAGTTAACCCATTACACTATGATAGCCTTATAAATGAGTCTTGACTATTAAGGATATCATATTATTTGGTTATGTGTATGCCATTATTCAATGTCTTATGCATATATTATTATATTGTGATTCATTTTATTTGATTTCATTATGACTTATATCTTATCAACTACCATGATTTATGTCATGATTTAATATTATGATCATGGATATTTATGTATAGTTTTTATTTTTTAGGATCATGAATTTATACTGTTATGCTCATGTTATGTTTATATGAACATTTATGTCTCATTAGTTCATACATAAAAAGAATATGATCTCGCCCTTTTATTATGTATCCTTTCCCTAGGTTATGAACAAAGGTATTTTGTATGATATGTCTAAGAAGTGTGATAGTTTTGAAGATAAAAGTGGGAGATGATGTAGATATTTTTTTACTAGTTATTTATGTTTTATAATTTCCAAATATACTAGAACGAGATGATTATGGTTTGGAATTAAATGTTATGTAATGAATATTCATTTATTAAGATACAGTATCTATGTAGTAAATGTATGAGTTGCTATAGTTGGTATCAGAGAAAGTTTCAAAATTTAGGCATACATTGAATTATTTTACATGATTATATGGTTTCTCACAACTTTTATTGTTTCTAACTCTATTATTATTGGTCTTAGTCAATAGAAGGAACCTGAATTAATCATGTTAATGATGAATGTCATGTACAATGAAATGATTCTCCTCATTAGAAACTGAATGTCATATGAGTTGGAATGAAAAAAGAAATTTATCTTCTAAACATGAAATGGAGGGAACAAAATTCTATGAAGTCCTTCTTTAGGAAATAACAATCTTATTTTAGTGGTTCAACTATTCTACAACTAGTTGAGAAATGTATTAGTGCACCGAAAAAGATATTTTTTATTATACAGTGTTTAAAACATGAAAGTGATATTTTGGATGTTTATCATATGGAAGAAGACTAAAATTAGTTTTATAATATTATAAATACCACAATAGAATAGTAAGTAATATACTCTGGGGAGTGGGATGAGTTTAATAGTCAATTTTTAAAAAATTAATTTCCTTGTATTTCTCATGTGAAAATGGATAAAGAATAATTTGAGTTAAAGAAGATAGATGATGAATCTGTTTGATACTTTTGAGGGAAACATCATAAGGAATGTGAGGTATGCTTCTATTATTATAATTCAACCTAAAATAAAAAGTTTATTTAATCTATAGTGTCTTAAAACCATGGCTTTTATAAGCATTACCCATAAGGGGTTTAGTAGCTATAAAGAAATAAATAAATGTGAAATCATAGAGGAAATTGATATTTGAGTTACCCATCAACCTCATATTTTTAAAAATATAAGAAAAAATAATTCAATGGAAATTCAAAAACATAGGGAGAGAAAAATATGAGCTTCCCATTATGTATAAAATGTTGAAGGAAACATGGTGGAAATTGTTTTAAGGGAACTAGTAAATATTTTAAATCTAAAATGGAAGTTCATTAGAAAATCGAATTCCAAGGTGATGGGAATAAGTTATCTTTTGTTAAAAATTTCGATAAATCCCCAGAGAATACACCACCCAAAATACAATTGTTTAAATGAAAATATTATGAGAATTATTCTAATGAGTTTCCAATTATAAAGATAAATTATGATGATTGATTTCAAAAACCTCTTAAAACCATAGAAAAGGGAAATCTCATGTGATCACTATTTTTAATAACATATATTATAATGACATCATGAAAGGTACACATACCATCCAATATTTAACAACTAATTTATTTTTTTATTCTATATTTACCCACTCAGTTAAATATATAAAATATTTCAAGGGTATCTTAATACTAACTAAATCATTAGATGTTGGGTTAGCAGAAAAAACCCCTAATAGTATTAGGATTTCTTCTCAAGTCTATCATTATTATCTATTATATGTTTTTGGGAATGTTTTTCCTAAAAATCATTTCACTATTAATCTAGTTTAATTAATTTCTTTTTGGGATTGGATTCACTTTCTTTACATAAATCCCAAATAAAATTATGAGGAAGGGAAGTTACATTTGATATTCCAAAGACACCTTTGATCTCCTATTAGTGTGATGTAAAAAATAATATCTAATAGAAATTAAATCCATTGTATGGGTCATGATTCATATTAAAAAGTGATATGTTTCTCAATATTTTTTGGATAAACTCAAAATTAATGATATTTCTATTATATGTGAGTTTATTCACGTATTTCTAGAAGTTTTTTTAGACTTCAACTAAATCATGAGGATTATTTTTCAATAAAACTCATGCATGGTACTTCTCATAAATACTCTATATAGAATCGCCCAAATTGAGTTTCATTAATTTATGAATAAAATTTAATAGAGTCTTGAAAAGTCTTTCGTTTATCCAAGTGCATCACCATGGGTTGTACTTGTTCTGTTTGTTAAGAAAAAATCTTAATCAGTGCTGCACATCACTGATTATCAAGAACATAACAAAATCAATATTAGGAACAAATATCCTCTACCCTATATTAATGATTTTTTTGATCAAAATCATATATCTCAATAGTTTTCAATGATTTATAATCATTATGTATGTCATTAATTAAGAGTCATAGTGGAGGACATACCCAAGAAAACATTCCGAACAAGGTATTGACATTATGAATTCATAGTGATTACATTTTTTCTTATAAAAAAATAATCTATATTTATGGATTTAATGAATAGAGTCTTTTGTGGTTGTAATTATATATGACATTATTATTTATTCAACATATAATTTAAGAGCTTGAAGTTCATTTGATATTTGTGAAAAAGGATCTATGTAAGGATAAGATTTATGAATTTTTTTAAAAACCCAAAGTTTCATATTTGGAAAGACTCATAGTTTGGTTATATAATCTCATGTGAAGGTGTATAAATAGAACCTTCATAGGATAAAGTTATTGACCTTTGTCCAAGACTATATTCTAGAACTGTGCTCAATAGTTTTATTATATTTTTTAGTTATTATAAATTCCTTTTGAAATTGTTTCAATAAACAAAAAACACAATAAATAAGTTTACTTGAAAGGGAACTGTGTTTTTATGAACATTTCAATGAGAATAATGTTTTAAGGAACTCAAGATAATCCTATTTATTTCAAAAATTCTTAAACGTCCATATGGTGGACAAGGGTTTGTAATATAAAATTAGGCATCAAATTATGGAATTGAATGTGTCCATAGGCAAAATGATGTGGTAATACCTTATTCCCCACACTAATTGATGTTCCATGATAAAAATTACCCAACTCATGATTTATAGTTATCCTCTGTAATTTTTTAATTAAATTTATCAAGGCATTATCTCTATAGATAAAATTGTGTCATATATTATTACAACAAAACATAAATTACATTTTGACTAAAAAGTATATGAACATACACAATCAAATATGGTTGGAGATTATTACTGATTATGACTAATCAATACATTACCATCCTAGGAATGTGAATAAGGTGTAAGATACTATGATTCAAAAGAATCATTCTTTCTTTTATATAATTTGAATTACAAAAGATATAATATTTTTGGACATTCAAAGTATGGATCTTTAAATATTGTTCAAAGGGGATAAATTTTATCTTAATCAAGTCAGTGTTCAACTAGCTATCCATGTCAATATTAAAAAGGAATTAATGAAAAATTTATAATTGAAAACGAAGGTGTGAAATTCTTATGAGTTCAAATTTTATTTTGATGGAGTAATAATGTTCATGAAACATGTATGTGTCTTATCGATACCAGATCTGAAGAAGGATTTGATAGATGAATCTCAAAATTCTTCATTCCCTATTCACCCTTTAAGTATGAATATGTATAGAGTTTTTAAATATTATTTCTCTTTGGTTGGAATGAAGAGGGATATTTCATAGTATGTTTCTCAGTTCTTGGAATATGAACAATTTAAGGATGAGTGTCCAATGTCTAGTAGGATTTTAAAACAATTACCGACACTATAATTTAAATGGGAAAAAATCACAATGGAATTTTCTATTAGACTCCCCAAAATATCTATTGGGAATAATGCTAAATGGGTTATAGTTGATCCCCTTACAAATTCTAAATGCTTCATTTCTTTTAGATAATATTTTTCTCATAATAAAATTATTCAGTTATACATTAATGTAGTGGTAAGGTTTCATGGTGTACCACTATTAATTGTATCTGATCGGGATACGAGGTTTACATCAACATTTTAAAGAAGACATTATTAGTCATTGGATATAGAGTATATTTTTATGACTGCTTATCATCAATAGATATATGGTTAGTATGAGATGACTATTAAAAATTCAGAAGACATTTTTAGATATTTAACTATGGAATTTAAATTTTTTTGAGAGAACCACCTTCCGTTGGTGGAATGCTTTTATAATAATATCATTTAATTCATCATTTAAGAGGATCTTTATCAATCATTATATGGTAGGAAGTGTATAAACCCAATATGTTGGAATAAATATTGAAAAATATAGAAATTGGTACCCCATATAACTTAGGAAACTAAAGATAAGGTTATATCCATTCAACAACACATAATAGCTACTTTGAGTTGACAAAATTGAAATTCTAAAAATTGAAATAATGATCTAGTGTATGAATTTTGTGACATAGTATTCTTAAGAATATCACCCTAGAAGAGGGTGATGATATTTGAAAATAAGGAAAATCTAATCCCTTGGTATATCATAATTTTTTGAATTTTTTTTGTATATGGATGGTAGCATATAGATTGTAGCTTCCAATTAATATCTCATGTTCATGACATGTTTCATGTATCTCTCTTGATGAAGTACATACCTGATCCATTACATGCACTAAACATAGTGGTTTTTCCATCAGAGGAATATCTTTATTATGAAGAGAAACTGGTATAGGCTATGGTTTATAGATATAAAGTTATAAAAAACAAGACCGCTCACCATGTCAAAGTTGTTTTGAAAAAACCCCAAATTTGAAGAAGCTATATAAGAACAAGATAATTTTGTGAAGCAAATGCAACTTCATTTTTTTATATCAAAGTGAACAATTTTTAGGCACAAATACATTTTAACAGGGTTAGTATGTAACACCCATATATTTTTAGGAAATATTTCTCTATAAATAATTTTTTATTCAATAGTTTACATTAGACACAACATCGTATTTAAACAAACCACAATATACTATTAACATATTATTACAAAAAATGACTCTTATATCCTAGATGTTTTATTAGTGGGTATCATTATATATTAATAAATTACAAAAAATTTATGGTTATATATTAATAAAAAAACTCATTGGTTATCAATTGATTAAAAATGAAAATAAATACCCTTTTAATGCAAAATACATATTTTTGGAAAAACAACGTTTACACATGTTATATATTTTTATATTATAAAATATAATTAATCCACATTGGTAAATTATTTTAATTAAATTTAAATATTATTTACATTATAGAATGTTTTATGTAATCACAAAATAATTTTCTAAGATTAGGACAAGAATAAATCCAATTTTATTCTTAAAAATCCATTTTATTCTAAAAAGCAGTTATTGTGAAGGTATGTGATTTTTTAAATTTGGATTTAGGCCTTTTATTTTTGATAAATAAATGTTTACTGGGTATTTGAGGAGGTTTAGGGGTGTTATAGGGTCTTAGGATATGAAGGAAAGGGGAAGCCGGGCTATTCTGTTCTTGTAACCCGGTTTGTGAATGGTTAGTGCAAACCTTGAGAGGGGGAAAGCCAAACCATTCAACCATGGATATAGGCTTCTAAAACTATTGGAACATGGGATTTAAAAACATTTGGGCCTCCCAAGGTAATTGTGTTGCTTAACCCTTTTTAGGAAGAGGCTGGTCCATGATTGGCATATGATTTGAAAAACCGTGCGATAAAATCGTGCACCCAATTAAAAAGTGAATAATTACCAAACATCCCCTTGGAAGTTTTATGTTCTCCCACAATTTATTCATTATTTATCCTCTTATACTCCCTAAAGATGAACCAGAACCACTTATTCTTCCAAGGGATCATTATCTTTTGATTATAATCTATCTAGATCACCATTGGTTGCGAATCAAAGATTTGGGTGAATATAATCTCCCTCTTTCTTCTCTTTTCCTGATTCAGTTTTTTAGCTTCCTTATTATTATTTCGAAGCCCAAAAAACCTATTTTTTATTATGGATCTTAGGATTGGGCATTAAAATATAATTGAATCTATATTTAAGGACAAGGTTGAGGGTGTTTTCATCTTCAGATTCAAGGTAGGTGGGCTACAAGTTATATCACATATTCTTTATGTTGATTTATGATTTCATGGTTGTTCATTTTCTTCTTAATTATAGTGAGTTTATTTTACATAGCAATATTTGGTAAAACAATTGTTTTCTAAGTTGGGATTTTAACCCCTCACAACCCTCGTGGGTGATTTGAGATTGACTGTCCCAATCTTGGGCCACACATTCTATGCACCAACGATTCTGAACAAAGAAAATGGAAATGCTAAGCCCGAAAAGAATTTGTGATATAGAAGATCCCTTGATGAACATGTTGCAACATTGTATTAAATTAAAAAATGAAAAATAATAGTTCTTTAATGATTTGTTTAATGGCATAAGGGAATGTTTGGCTTAACATGATTGGGTTAGTTATAACAAAAGTAATTGTGCTATGTGATTTATAAAATGTACATGAATTCATAAGAGGGGTAATGAGTATGAAATGGTAAAATTGTGTTATTATTAAATGGTTATGAATTGATAAGTGTTTCAAATGGTTTATGCTTTTTAATGGAATATCATAAAATGGATAATGTATGAATATGGGAAATGGGATAAATGGGGCAGGATAAGTAAATAGTAATTAGGTTATGGAAAAATGGTGATTTGTGTGTTAAATGATATCTGAAACGTGATTTTTATGTGTTACAGATTATATTTGGATTGTGAGATGGTATATGTTGTAAATGGATAAATAATAATGTGCACATGGATTAGTTGTTTAAGGGTATTAGATTTTGGGATCTACCCCCATAGGTTGGATTAGACTGAGGCTCTAAATCCGACCCCATAATGCATGGGTTAAAGAATCGTACTACGACTCTATACCTCTAATAGATGAATTTGATTAAAGTACCTCGATTTTGGTTACAAAAAACATGTTATGTATTTGAATAATTAATATTGTCCCCAATGAGATAGGTAACTTGATTTATTCCTCATATGTATGATAATTTTTTGGTTTAGTCTGTTTTCTAAATAGTTTAAATTCTTAACCCAAATCACATGTGATGGAAATTAATTGACTAATGAAGATGATATAACTGATTTAAATGGAAATGATAAAGGAATTGGACTAAGTAACTATTCTTACATAATGGAACTTTAGTGTGCTTTAGTTTTCCTTATCATTAATTTCATATTTGCATTCACTATATCTTTAGACTAGATATTTTGTAGAAAATAATGGTGGAGGCCTACTGAGTTGTAATACACCCCGCTCAAGAAACCATTGGGTACTTGGGTAGATTTTATCATTGCAGACGAGGACAAGGGAAAATTACCTATGTTAGGGACTTTAGTGGGTCTTAGGATGTTAATGGATGAGGATCTAGAAATAGATTCAAGACCCATTTTGGAGAATTATATGTTTCTATTTATTTTGGTTATCTTCACTTTTGGAACTATTAGTAAGACATGATACATATAATATTGGTTATATTTGGTACCCATCATCGGATATGGTAGGTAAGTCATGTTTATGATCTATTTTTTATTATTTACTTTATTTCATATGTTATCTATTATGACATACTATGATAAAGAGGGTATAATCTCCCCACATGATACATTACACCCTCACTATTTATTGGAAACCTCTAGTGTATGGGGAGGCATGCTTGAGGTCATGTGGTGACTCATCTTGGGGAACCAGTTTAGTGGCTTCTGAGTTAGGGATGGTACAATTTGGTATAAGAGTGGATCTTTTCTGTGGTCCTATTATTTGGGATGGTATATGGGAAATTTGTATTTGTCAGGCCTTGGTAATATGATTTAACTTAGGTTATGGTAACCCATGTATAATTGAAATCCGTGTTTCCAGGAATGGAATTTTTGTTCTTTATATGTGTTATTATAGTTGAATGATATTTCACCACTTTTTGATTCACTTTTTGTGTATATAACCTTTTTATAATATTTTTCTCATGGATATAATGGTATGAGGTTGTGTATTCATGCATCATTATAGGGACATAGCGATATAAGTGGCATGCATCATGATAAGAAAATACAAGGTTGGTGTATGGGACATAGAGGGGAGGATTTATTTAACACTCTTGAAAATGTAATAAAAATAGTGTCTAATAATGATTATGAAAATGGGTATAAGGAATAATGTTAATTAATAGTTATAAAATTGTGCATAATGAAATGTTCTAAATGAGTTAATGTATTGGTTACAAATAATTGTGAAATGAGAAATGTGTTTAAGAGGAAAGATATACATTGTGAGTCAGGGAACGATTCTAGAATTGTTCCTAATAAAATAATTGTGATTTTGTATGTTGGTTTACATCATGTTATACAAAACCAATGGTATGGTTGGTCATGGGTAGTATTCTAGATGTGATGAGTTCTGATGGTATAGTGTATGAAAAATGGGTTTTTTATGGCCGGTGGAGATCCAAATTCTATATATGTTGGGGAATATTTATGTCATATTTAATAAGAATCATGCTTGGAATTTTAGGATAATTACACCACGTCGGCACATTCTAGGTGGGTGATAAGAGGACATCACAGAGCATGATCCTAAATAAATAGGGGAAATTTTATGATTGTTTAGGGCAATTAAGGAGAGGATCAGTTCCATGAGAATACTACTTTTTTCTCAGATGATGGAATGTGACCAAGGGTGTGCAATAATGTGTATGTTTGATTTGAGTAGGGAGTTTTAGTTTCAACACCCTCTAATGTTTTTATGGAATTCTTCCTTCTTATTACATTACTCTTCATTTATTTTTAGAAATAAGGGATCTTTAAAGTCTAGTGTCTTGGAAAACAGTAAATAATACATGAAAACATAAAACATTATTTTAATAATACTGGAAATATTCATGATGATTACATCCTAAGTACAATTATTTAATCTTATGACTTGGAGACATTCATCAAAGGAATGGGTGAGTTGAAGGCCCAGTAAGGAAAACAAGTGAAACAGTTTACATGGGAACATGAGTGATATCAATATGAACATGGGGATAAATAGGAGAATAATAATAATAAATTTAAAAATATCTTGAAAATGTGTCAACAATATTTAATTTATTCATTCATAAGAATATCACCAAGGTCTATATCTAAGGAATCATAAATGTTACAAAGGTTATTCACCAAGATATCATAAAACTTGTCATCTCTAGAGATTAAATTATTTACACAATGCATTAGAAAAATATTAGGGAGACCACTTAATATGTATATAATTTCATGTTATACACATAGGTCCTAATCAGAAATTTCCAAAATAACCCAAATAGAACAGAAGAAATGGTTTTCATATCAAAATTCTGACATATTTAAAAGTGCATAAAAACAAGATCATTAGGTCATTTATAACCCTTTGAAATGAAATAAGGGTTTTATGTATGTAAATTACATAAAAAAATATATCATTTTTAGGTCGTTAGGAATACCCCTAGAAATGAAATAGATATGGGAATTCAGATAAATAAAATAATATAATTTCTTGAGAAAAGAGAGAGGGATTTTGAGATGAAAATTATTTAGTATAATGGCTATATAACATGGTTCTAGAAAAAATTTAAAAGCGTGGAGACAAGAGTAAAACACTCATAAATAACTCATAATACAGTATAGGTACATAATAAAAAATAAATAAGATCATGGTATGTATATTTGACTAACATAGCACATGAAAATGAATATTGAATGAAAAGAGAAGATGTGATTTATTTTACGAAAACATGGCATCCTAACGATGTCACATAAAAATTCAGAAAATGAATTGATGAGAGGAAATAGGGAATCTCATAATATGTAAATAAAAAGATTAGTAATAGGTAATAATAATATCATACCCCAACTTATGAAAATAAAATTCAAAGACATAACATAAAAGAAGTGTTGACTAAAAGCGGAGGGTGAATGTTTCCCTTTCCAACAAGAGTAACTTTAGAAACGTGAAGGTTGGGACCACGGGGGAAATGAAGACACCGTTTGAGGACTCATTAAGAGGAAAAAAATATGAAAGCTTCATTGAGGTGGAATTTTGAATTATTTGAATGAAGGAATGGGTTGGTATTTATAGAAAATGTGAAGGAATATTTAATTAATTTCAAAGGGACACCTAATTAGTGGTATTTGAATAAACATGGGCTTTCTCATGGAGTTAGACCAAGGGATTTTCCACTTGGGACACTTCATAAAATATTTTACTCTACACAAATTTACTAGAATTATCACATCATCATTACATCATTAATGATGTCATTAAACAAACCAAAACTCAACTATATTTTTATTGTTCACTGAAGAACATAACATTTTATAAAAATCTCATAAATTCACCCTAACATAATATCAATACTATGAAATTAATGATTAACTAAATTTTATGAAAATAGTTTTCAAATTATGTGATATTTAGTTTTTATGTAAAAAAATTATTTAACCAAAAAATACTTATACTTAACTTGTAAATTCTGAAATAGTTATTTAATTATGCTATTATAACACATTACCTAATCAATATTCATAAATTATATTTATACATTCTTAAGTGAGGTTACTATTCCATTGTTCACATTACTATTGATAATTTACTGTTCTCAAAAAAATTATGTTGATCTTATTAGAATATAAATTTCATTTTGACCCTAATTGTATAATACCATTTTTTAATGAAAATTTCACATTTTTAATTATTTGAAGCATAATTTTTTTAAAATACCATTTTTCCAATGTTCATCAATAATATGGAACTTTATCCTATATTTATCTTGAAATTTGAAATTCAAAAATTTTACGATAATAATAAATAAAAACTTTATTTATACAAAAGGATTACACAATGCAACTAAAACCTCATTTCATATCCCCTTATAACATCTGTATAAAACCTATGAGTACGGTGTGATGTTGTGAAAGAATCTTGGGGTGGATTGGGAAAAATTTAATGAGTGGTGATTTCAATCAGCCTGAACATCACCCAAAGGTGACTATGTTCGAAAATAAATTTTTGAAGCTTGGATTGGGGTTGGTCCATAGAAAAGCCCAGTGATGCTACCTCCTTCCCAAGCTCTAACAGATGGGCTTCGTATATCTTGAGTCTACTGGATGAGGCCATTGACTCTTCTTTCTGTATTAGTTAACCACGATCATTTCAATTTATAAATAATAATCATAACATTAAGTGTATAGATTCCAGCTTTCATATTGACCAACAATCATATAATAGTTGAAATCAAGTGTTCTTATTTCAATTATACTCACTTCATTAAAAAGGATATATTTTTTTCAATAAAAAATAATATTACACAAAAATTCAAGGGAAAAATAATTCAATAGTTCGGGTTGTTACAGTCTTTTCCCATTAAGATATTTTTCCATTAAATTTCAACTCTTACCCTCTGAAGATATAATGTGGGGGGAATTTTTTCTCATAAAATCCACTGGTTCCCACATGGCTTCTTCACATTTTCTGTTCCTCTACAATACCTTAACAAGGTGGGTAGTGTTGTTGCGTATAACCTTTTCTCTATGATCTAAGATCTCCACCAGATTCTCCTCATAAGATAGGCCATGTTTTAGGTGTACCACCTCCAGATTTAGTACACATGAAGGGTCGGGTATGAACTTTCTCAAGATGGATAGATGGAATACATCATGAACTTATGAAATATTTGGAGGAAGTGAAAGCCGACATGCCACTGATCCTATGTGATCAAGGACATTATAGTATTCAATATACATTGGATAAGCTTCCCTATATTCCAAGACCTCATGATGTATTTATAATGTGAGATTAGAAGAAATAATTCATCACCAACATCAAACTACAAGTCCCTTC
Organism: Viscum album; assembly: GCA_963277665.1. Classification (NCBI taxonomy): domain Eukaryota; kingdom Viridiplantae; phylum Streptophyta; class Magnoliopsida; order Santalales; family Viscaceae; genus Viscum; species Viscum album. The sequence continues at coordinate 72,743,623 of OY728154.1, forward strand.
GATGGTTGTCAACATAACTCTTTTTCCAACTCTGAGCAACATTAATGTGATTCTGGGTGGAATGAAACTTTTCTGCCATCCCTTGCACAAAATCAGTCCCAAAAATCATTCCCTCACCAATATAATCCCAAAAAGTATGAGTTAAACATCTCTTCCGATATAGATCTTCATAAGGTGCCATTTGAATGCTCTAATGGAAACTATTTTTGTAAGAGAACTTAACTTAAAGGGACATATTAATCATATACAACTTTAAATTCCATTGATCTTATTCTTTATATGTCCTTGAGTGTGTGAATAGTCCATTAAGATTGTCCATCATGTTGTGGGTGATATGGTCTGCTGAAATTAAATTCGGTACATAGAGAATGTTGAAGAGTTCATTAGAATTTTGATGTGATACTTAGATCACAATAAGATACGATAGAAAGTGTAACTTCATGCAACCTTTCTAGTAAATTCACAAAAATCATAGAAAGTTGATCAAATGAGAAATCTTCCCAAATTGAGATAAAATGGCAAGTCTTGGTCAGATAGTCCACAATAACCCATATCACTTTGTTTACTTTAAATGTTCTCCAGAGACTAGTGAAGATGTCCATAGTGATATTATCCCACTTCCATGCTTGTATGGGTAGTGGTTGTAATACCCCTTTAGGAATTTGATGCTTTTCCTTCACATTATTACATACTAGTAATCTTGTAGTGTAGTTGGCAATCTCCATTTTCATATTATCCAACCAATAATGATCACAAAGGTCTCTAGGCATTTTTTACTCCACGGATGTATATAGAACTTAGAGCTATGAGCATCATCCATCAAATCCTTGTTTATTTCTGGAATCAATAGAACACATAGTCTTGTATGATGTTTCAATACACTTTATTGATAAATATTGAACTAAAGAAACTTCCCATACTTCACAGCCTCAAACTTATTCTATAAAAAGGATCACCTTTTTTATCATTCTTGATCTTCTTTAGAAATGAAAATAGAAAAATAATTTAGGATAGGGTTGATGATGTCCTTTCCCTAATAATTATCATCTCTAGATTTACTAGGTAATTGATCAAAGGATCTAATTTAATTCCTAATATGGATATAACAACTGGGTCTTTCCTATTTAATGCATTAGTGAAATTGTTTGCACTTCTGGGATGATAATGAATTGAAAAATAATAGACTTTAGGAAGTTAGAACCATCTCCTATTTCTCATGTTCAATTCCTTTTGTGTGTAAATATACTTTAAACTATTATGGTCTATGTATATATCAAAATTATCCACATAAATATAGTGCCTCAATATATTTAGATAAAAAAAACCGCAACTAGATTAATATCATGCATAGGATGGTTCTTATAATGATTCCTTAACTGTCGTGATGCATAAGAAATGAATTTTTATTATGCATGGGATGCCCCAAATACCTTTCATAGATGTATCGATGAAAAATAATGAATCCTTCTCCAATTGAGGGAGGAGTTAACATGGGTGTAATAAATAATATCTTCTTCAGCTCTAGGAAACTTTCATCACACACCTTGGTCCAGATGAACTTGAAACCTTTTCTAGTTAACTTGGTTAATGGATTAGAATGTCATGAAATTTTTTTCACAAATCTCAAATAATATTCTGATAATAAATGGAATCTATGAATCTCACTTATTATTGTAGGTTGAGGCCACTCCTCTACAACCTTTTTCATTTCAGGGTAAATTATGATTCCTTAATTGGTTATAATGTGCCCCACGAAAGAAACCTGTTGTAACCCGAATTCATATTTTCTTAACATTCCAAAAATCATATCCTTCTATATTGTTGGAATAATAACCATTAGATTATCCTCATCCTCCTCACGAATTTTGGAATATATTATAATATCATCTTTAAAAACTACCACAAAATTATCAATGTAGTTCTTAAAGACTCTATTCATCATATCCATCAAAATAGCAGCTACATTAGTCAGTCTGAAGGGAATAAAAACAAACTCATAATTCCCATATCTTGATCAGAAGGTAGTTTTCTAAATATTTTTTTTTTCACCTATAATTGATGATAACTAGATCAAATATCAATCTTGGAGAAGAATTGAGGCCCACAAAGATGGTAAAATAAGCCATCAATTTTAGGAAGAGGGTACTTGTTCTTCACTAGGATCTCATTCAGTTCTCTATAATCAATTCATAGACACACTGTTCCATCCTACTTTCTCACAAGGAAAACATGTGGTCACCATAGAGACACACTTGGTCAGATAAACACCTTCTCCAAAAGATCTTGGATTTGGGTCTTTTATTACACCAGCTCCACATTTTCCATCCTATATTGGGTCTTTGATATCATATGAGATCCAGGTATGAGTTAAATGGAGAACACTAATACTCTTTTGGGGGAGGCCTGGGTAACCCCTCCGGAAATATATCAATATATTTCTAGACAATTAGGGAATTTTCATTCATTATACTCTAATTTCTTTCTTCTTATTCACTGATCAACTCCAAAAATATGGTTATAGGAGGTTCTTCAAGACAATGATTAGGTTCATATATCTCTCCTTCGAAGATAACTATAGGTTTACCATTCAAGGCTACTGATATTTCCTTACTTCCATATTTTATAATAGCATTATACATTAAGGGCATGTCCATCCCTCGTATAATGTAGAATTCCTACAAGGGATTGAATACTTGATTTTCAATAAGATTGTGCTCACTATAGTAAATACTAGAATTTATAAAAATGGAAGATGCTTGGATAATTCCTCAACGATTCTTGACTAATAACTCAACTTTAATCATTTTAGGGATTGATTTTAAATTCCTTGGAACATTGGAGGAAATTAAGCAACGTGTAAAAAATTTATCAAACAATGTACTTTCAATCTTTGAGAGAACAAAAAGAGTAACTTCCACCACACTATTTGGTGATTCAACTTCAATAGTGGTGATAGAAAAAGTACGACCATGTTCCCTTGGCCTTTTCTACATTTGGTGGTGATTCTACACTAGTGCCCTCAGATTTGGATAGTGGTTGGAAAAGTGGACATGTTTTCCACACATATAGAATTTGAAATTTGTTAGAGACTACATAATATTACTCCTTTCTTTAGTGTTGGGAATTTGACGCATAAACTCACTATGACAATTCCATATGATATGGACATCTCTTGTAGACATGTAACACTTTCTGATCCCAAGCACGTAATTCCCCAATTGATTCTTCGCAAATTTATTTCATGGGGGACATTGCACTAATTTACATCCTATTACCTAATATAAGGCCCTCTATATGCTGGGCTCCATCGAACTCTTCTTTTCATTGGATTTATGATACCATTATATCTCATTGAACTGCAGTCCGGTATTCATTGCACTCCGCTCAATCTTCTCATACCTATCATAGGCTCGGTTGGCTAGATTATTCTATATATGAGGCCTTAGTACACCAAAGAAACTATCAAAATTATTATTAGGATTTATGAAAAATCATTAGGTGTAAAGGTAAATTATTGTGATGTCCATCTATTAGCTTCCAATAGATTCATTCTCCTTCAGCTTCATCTCATGAAACTCCTTCTCCATTTTTGTTCTCATAGAACAAGGGAAGTACTTATAAAATAATATTCCTATGAAATCTTCCCAATTTATAACATAAAACTCTATTCTTGGCCTCAGGTTTTTAATAAGTTACCACCATGGACCATCTTCTCACATTAAGCGGTAAACAACATGGGTGACCTTCTCTTTTTTTGAACAACCGACCATAGAAAAGATCTCATTGATTGAGCTAATCTTCCATTTAGAAATCAATGGGCCGGTAGACCCACTAAATTTTTGTGGTCATTGATGCATAAAGGACTCAACATAATGTAGTTCCATTTATTGTGAAATTTTTCTCTTAGCTTGAATCAACATATTTTCCTTAACTTGAGTCAGTAGGTTCATTATTCTCATGAAAGTTTCCATTCTGGCTTCAATCAGAGGGCCATCAGCGCATGGTCTATTGCGGTCACCATTTTCAATGTTCCTCCCTTTTCACCCAATTATATAAAATAATAAAACCTTAGTGAAAAACATCATTAATTTATTATTCTTTTAGCAATAACGTTTTTTTATTTCTTAAAACATTATTCTTAAAAATATTATTCTTTAACAACAATTAATTTTCTCTATAAATCCTTCGTAATGATTCATAAAAAGGTTGTGATTAACAAAACTTATCCCACAGGAGTGTCAAAATAGGAGTACAGAAAGTCTTGTTTTTATGTACTAGGATACCCTAGGTCAATCACAATACTCATTGTTGGAGTTTTCAATCCGAGGTACATCTGTGCCAGAGCCACATTTTGTACGTATCTAGAAACATATTTCTTTGTTCAGAAACCACATGCTTAATATTTAAAACAAATACCATGATTTTTTCCTATATTTAAAAAATTATATAGGGTTCTTCCTGAAGTTTTCATAGCCTAATTTCAACAATGAACTAAACTATCAATTGATACCAACTATGACATCCTACCTTTTTATTAAATAACATTTCATTTCATTTTACAGAAAGAGGATCATTAAATTCTACTGTTTTAGAAAAATTATAAATAAAACATGAAAGAATAAAAAATTCTTTTAATCCCCCTAAAAAGCTTCTTGAAAATTTCATCATAAGTACAATTACTACATCTCATAACCTAGAGACAAACATAAAAGGAATGGTTGAGAAAAAGGCCCCATAAGGAGGAGAAGTGCAATTCTTCATATGTGAACATAAGAGATATAAAAAAGAACATGGGGATAAAGAAGAATATCATAATAATTATAACATGAAACATACATTCCAAAATTAGAAAAAACATTTAATTTATACATTCATAATAATATCACCAAGGTCCAACCCAATGGAGTCATAAATATTACCAAGGTTATTTTTCACAGTATCATAAAATTTGACATCTCAAGAGATTAATTTATTTACCCTATGAATTAGAGTGATATCAAGTAGAAACCTTAATATGTATTTATTTTCACTTGAGTTGCATATATAAAAATCATACATTTCATAAATAACCCGAAGAGAATAAAATAAATGGGTTTCATATCAAAATTCTGACGTTTAATGAGTGCTTGAGAATAAGATCATTATGTCATTTATAAACCATGGAAAATTAATAAGAATTTTATGTATATACATTACAAAATTTAATATATCATTTTTATCTCTTTATGAATAACCCTATAAATGAATTAGGTTTGAGTATTCACATAAATAAAATTAGATAATTTCTTGATAATAAGAGAGTGATTTTGAGACGAAACTTTTGTAGCATAACGACTATATAACATGGCTTAGATAGACATTAAAAAGAGTGGATACATGGGTAACACACTCATAAATAACTCATAATTCAGTATATGGATATAATAAAAAATAACTAAGAGAATGTTATGTATATTTTAATAACATACAACACAAAAAGTAAACATGAAAGAATAGAGAAGATGCGATTTATTTTATGAAAATTTGGAAGCCTAATGAAGTCACATTATAATTCAGAACATGAATTAATGAGAGATAATAGGGTATATCATCACATGGAAATAAAAAATATAGTTATAAGGATTCATAATATCATAACCCAACTTATGAAAATGGAAATTTAAAGACATAATAAAAACGAAGTGCTAACTAAAATAGGATGGTGAAAGGTTCCCTTACCTTGAAGAGTATCTTCAAGAAATCGAATTTTGGGACCTTGGGGGGCTTGAGGGAACCATATATGGACTCCATGGGAGGTAAAAATACTAGATCATCATTGAGAAAGAATTATTAATGAATAGAATAAAGGAATGGGTTGGTATTTATAGCCAAATTGAGGTAATATTTTATTAATTTCCAAGGGACACCTCAATAGTGGTATTTAAAAAACCGTGGGCATGCCCATGATTTGTGGCCATGGTTTTGTCTAGTTGTGATAATTAATAACATATATTACTATGAAAAAATACATCTGAATTATTACATCATTATTACTTCATTAATGATGTCATTAAACATACTGAAACTCAAAACTGTATTTTTACTCTTCACCAAAAACCAAAAATTTTATAAAACTATTATAAATTTACCTTAACCTAATATAGATCATATGAATTAAAAAATGAACTCAATTTTATAAAAATAATTTTCTAATTATGATATAATGATTTATTGTGAAAAAACCATATTTACCTGAGAAAATAATAATACTTAATTAGTAATTTTTGAAGTAGTTATTTACTACGGCTATTATCACATTACTTAATCCAGATTCCCAAATTATATTTATACTTTCATAAGTGAGGTTACTATTCCATTGGTCACATTACTATTTATGAGGGGAATATTAGTATCCAAAATTTTCTATTCACCAAAAAATTAAGTTGATCTTTTTAGAATCTAAATTTCATAGTGATCACAACGATAGAAGACCATTTTTAAACAATAATTTCATGTTATTAATTATTTAAATTGTACCAATATTTTAAAATACCGTTTTTCCAATATTCATCAATAATATGGCACTGTATCCTATATTAATATTAATATTTGAAATTCACAAAATTTACCACAATAATAAATAAAAATATTATTTATAAAAGGCGGTTACACAAAGTATATAAGGCCTCATTACATAGCCCCATATAAAACCTTCATAGGACCTATGAGTAGAGTGTGAAATGGTGATAGAATATTGGGGAGGCTTGGACAATGTTGCTCGAGTGGTGATTTATATCATCTTGAACTTCTTCTGAAGGTGATTACATTAAATCATAACATGTTTATCCTCTAATTGGTCTGGGTCTAGAGAAAATCCCAATGATGCTACCTCCTTCCCATGATTCGACAGATGGGATTCATATAGACTGAGTCAACTGGATGAGGCCATCAACGCTTTTTCCGTAGTAGTTAACCATGATCATTTGTATTTATAAACAATAATCACAACATTAAGAGTACAGTTTCCAACATTCATATTGACAAATGATAATATAACAGTTCAAATTTGTTGTTCTTATATTAATTATACTGACATCATTAAAAAATTATATATTTGGGTTGCGTTTAAAATAAAATAACACTAAATTCCAGAAACAAAAATTATTCAAAAGTTCGAGTCATTTCATTTGGATGGATAGGGTGGAATTGATATTCTTTTGTTCTGGAAAGAGTCTATCAAGATGATTATAGACCACTCAGATAATCCAGTAGAAAAGATAATCATGTTGGAATCGTATATGTTGTGTGGAATGGAGAATCATTGGATGGATATATTGGTCCAAACTCAGCTGGCTAAAGGTATTCTATGAAAGGATTTCTAAGATACGTTTCTTGAAATCCCTTATCCAAAGTCCTTGAGATAAGAGTAGGTTTCACATTTTTTGAGGTTAACACTGGGAACAATGTTAGTGATGGATTATGTCATTCGTTTCATGGACTTTCAATGATTCTTTCTAGCATAGGTAGGAGATGAGGTCGAAATGGTGAGACGTCTCTAGGATGGGATTAGACATGATTTCAAGTGTTCAGTGAACATCTTCCATTTAAAAAGGCTTGTAGAAATGGTGTATCATGACCTTATTTTAGAATTGAACTTGAAGTAGGATTCAGGTAACAGGTTTATGGTCGTAGTTTCACAAACCAGTGGTGTAATTTTAGAGGGTTGGATGCATCATTTCAATAATATCAATCATGGAGGAAGTGGAAAGAGTGGAACAAGGAGATGACCAGCCACTCATAGTGGTGAATAAGTGTTTTTTTGATTAGTGTGTAGGATCATGGAATATTTATGGTCTGTGCCCCAACCACTAGTTGAGTGTTGAACATGTGTTAGGATGGGTAATGTGCATAGGTTCTATTAGAATCATTGGAATCTGGGAACAAATTGAGGATAGAGTTTGATTCCATATATAGGAAGGGGATCAACTACCACTAATCATGAAGTTAGTTGGAGTTTGACTAATTTTACTAGTATAATTGGAAGATGTGGCACTCCAAGGAAAGAGGGTTCATACCAATAGGGTAGTGTAGAACCAATAGTAAGGTTAGAGCCAAGGTCAGTGGGTCAGGTCAACTAAATGTAGTTCAACCTACACCTAGAGGTGGCACGGTTTGTCACGACCCATCCCTCGGGGGCCCGTGCCGTGACTACCCCAAGCCCTCCTTCTATAGGCTAGGGGCTGGTGACTAGTACTGAAAGGCATATCCCTTAAACTGGGAAGGCATTTCATTTATAACTTGTAAACACACTCAACCAAGAAAACTGAAAGATACGAACACAAGTAAACTGTATAGAAAAAAGAGTGATGAAACTATGAGGGGACGGAATACAAGCCCCACATTAAAGGTAAAAGTACAACTAAAATACAATACAACTGAAGAAAGAGAAAGAAAACTAATGGGTCATCCTCTGAGGTTCCTAAATGATGGGTAGGTACAGATCGCCTCTTCAGCACTCCACGTCCACCCATCTGATCTGCGTACCGACACATCATATGGTTCACCTCCGAGCATTGTCCAGTCCTGGTACCCTCAGCCTCGATCAGCATTTTCTATCATCTGCACAAAACACTACATGGTGCAGGCATATCCCATGCATGGGTGAGTATAACGATACTTTTTAGGGACCCATAGACCCTTAAGGTCACACAAAATCCACAAAGGATAATCTAAAAAGCATTAAATCAACTGAAAACCCTACTTAAGTATATGCCCATATATATACCTAAGTTATCAAGTACACCCATCTCAATCATGAGGAAACCCAGGGTCTTACCCAGAAGCCCAAATCTCAACTTTTCCACAAAGGTATGAATTCCCATAAGGTATGTACCACATAGGTATGCCACACTAATGAATAACACCGTGGTATTACGTAGAAGGAAAGAACCACAATGGTACATACTCAGCTCCCACCAGGAATATCTTAAGTACAATTATAGAGATGATTAGATGTAACTACAGAATCATCTTACTCTGTGAAGAGGCAGACCCATGAAGGTTCCCAAATTATAGTCCTAGGATCATAAAACATCATCAGACCCACACTGTATCCTTGTACATTATCAGAGCCACCCAAGATCCCAGTACATCGTCAGACTAGATAGGATCCTTATAAATCGTTAGAGCCAACTACAAGGTACCCACACAATTTTGCTCATCTTCGGGAGAGTTTTCCTTTCAATATATTGGACTATACTCCCATATCCACGAAATACCACAAATATGTATCCCAAAGGACCATTATATAAAAATTGGTCTCAACAAAATAGAGGGTGCATCAATCAGACGCCTGGTTTGTAAGTTATTAGCCTTTTAGTCCTGGGGGCCCAGTTATATTCGTGCTCCATACAACCTGATCATACCCCAACATTAAAAAAATCTCAATTGGGGTATACCAAAAGGACCTTCGTGCTCCAAGTATTCCGACATCATAGACATTTTATCAATCAGACGTCTGGTGCCAAAGTTATGGTTGAAAAAACGTATACGGTTGAAATTGGTCCAGGTCCGATCTGACCCGCCCCAACATGGATTGGGCCGACCCAACCTGGACCGGGTTAACCTGACCCACTGGTTTTGGCCCTGCCCATGCTGAGCGTCCCATCCCATGCTGGGTAGCCCAGACTGGCAGCTTGTGGGTGGGAGTCCCCCCCTGCCCTTTAACACCGAACGACTGAAGCTGTTTGGTCGCCAACAACACGTGGGACCCGCTGCAGGTGCCGCTCTGTCTTGATCGGCCGACCCCTTTGCCTCCCGGCGGCGCTTCGTGTGCCGCCGCCCCTTCACGGTCGGCTGAATTTCGGCTGCCTTCTTCCATCCGCTACGGCCAGGCAGGTGGTATCCCCTTCTTCCCATGACGGCGCATCATGCACCGCACCTCCACAGCCAGCCGAACACCCCACCACCGTGGCTGATAGGCCGAGACACTTCTCTAGTTTCTACATGGCCTATTTCTCTATCATCGAAACGGACGCGTGCATCCTCAGATCTGAGTGGCTGGATAGGGTGCCAACTGCCGCCTTTCTCCACCATGAAGAACATGACAATCATGAAGAACTACAGAGGGATCGAGCCATGTTAGTTTGGCCCACACCCTCTGCATTATATTGGTAGCAGGCTGATGAAGAGAATATAGTCTACACAAACCAAAAAGAACAACAAAAACCCTACCTTGAAGGTTCTGTAGGAGGAGGTGTGAGGATGAAGATGAAGTCATTGAAGAGTGTCGGCGTTCCTCGCTTCCACAAGGCACTTTCCTTCCAGACATGGGGTCGGTTCTTCTTTCTTCGTTGGGGAAGAATTCTTTATGGGAGAGTTTCCCCACGGATTTTTCCCAATTCTACCATTTTCAAATAATTCACCGACCAATCCTCTCAAAATAGGAGGGGATATATATAAATTAAATTATGATTAACAATTTAATTTGTTGGCACAATTAATTGGCTCCGTTAAAAGATATAATAAATTAGTGGGAAGTTGAGAAGTTTTACCCCAATTAAGAGGGGTTCGGGTGGTCCCCAATGCTAGAATTTAATTTAGGGGTTTTCTATTTTGGGTGGTACCCAACACAATAACCCATGTCGAGAGGTTTCAAAAAATTAGTTTGTTATTTTATTTTTCTTCTTCCTCCACGTAAAGCACAAAAACTAACTCTCACCCCCCGCCCTACGACAGTCCGGGTGAAGGAATTCATAAGAGAATACCAACACTGTGATTTCAACAGCGTCCTCATAGTTCAATTCTAAGAAACAGTTAAAAAGTTAAAAAATACAATGTGCACAATTATTGAACGTACCCATAAAGAGATAAGAAATTTATTCAGCGAACACCAGGCCTTGGAATCATATGCCGTCAATTTTCATGGACTTGTAAAATTACAATATAATTCAAAACAATTACATGTAATTTTTGGGTCTTTACATTCTCCCCACCTCCGGGCTTTGCATCCCTAAAATCCACATCACAAAATCTAGAAAAGAAAGTGGGGGTATAGAGCACGAATATGAGCCTCCCACTCCCATGTGCTCTCTTGGAGGTTCCCATGATTCCAACATATGCGCATCAAAGGTATCTATCACCCATGAAAGAATCTTTCCTGTCGATCCTCAATCTATACTAAAACCTCCATAAACGTCACTCCACCAGATATGTATAGCTCACTGGGGTCGATGATGTGTTTTGCCTCGTGCACGTATATCCTCAGATGGGATTTGTGGAAAACATCATGCACCTGGTACAACTGAGTGGGAAGTGCTAGGCGATAAGCTACCTCCCCAACTCTGCTAAGGAACCAAAAGAGACTGATGAACCTCGAAGATAACTAGCTGCCCCAGCCAATTCCCCACAAGCCTCATAGAGGTGAGACTCGTAGAAAGACATAGTCACTATACTTGAACTCGAGATGTCTCCATCTCCTATCGGCATAAGACTTCTGCCTGCTCTGTATAATCTTTATCTGCTCCTGGATGATCAGCACCTTCTATATGGTAGCCTATACGATCTTTGGTCCCATGAGTGCTGACTCCCCTGGGTCAGTGCAACACAATGGTGATCTGCCAGGTCAGTCATACAAATCCTCGGAAGGCTTCATCCTAATGGTGGAGTGATAACTGTTGTTGTATGCAAACTCCTACAATGGAAAGTGATCCTCATAGCTGTGACCGAAGTCGAGGATGCAAGAACATAGCATGTCCTCGATGGTCTGAATGGTCTGCTCAGTATGGACATCCATCTGAGGATGGAAGGTGGTGCTCAAATGAAGGTCCATCCCAAAAGCCTCATGTAACCGCTTCCATTGCCAGGCAGTGAATCATGTATCACGATCGGAGACAATCGACGAGGGTACTCCATGTAGCTTCACAATCTCCAACACAAAGAGGCATCCCAAGCTCTCTACTGAACCCTACTCTCTGATCGATTGGAAGTGGGACGACTTGGTGAGTCGGTCGATGATCACCCAGATAGAATCATGACCCCAGGATGTACATGGAAGTCTAACCACAAATTCCATGGATATCCCATCCCACTTCCACTATGCGACCTCTAAAGGCTGAACTAAGCCTGCTGGTACCTAATGCTCTTCCTTCAATTGCGGACATGTGAGGCACTAAGAGAAACAATTTGATACTTCTTTCTTCAATCCCAACCACTACTGCTATCGTCTGAGATCCTAGTATATCTTAGCTACTCCTGGATGTAACACTAGAGAGGATATGCGAAACTCCCTCATCAATTCCCCTTGAAGTGAAACTGGTACCATGGTACGTTCTCTAAAGAGGATGACGTGCTCACCACCTTTAAAAAATACGTCAGGTGCATGTCTTGTGCATATATAAGCATGTCAAGTCTTGAAGTCAGTGTCCCCATGATTTATCCCCGACTCATTGATGAAATGAGTGAGTGACTATAAGAGACTGAAGAAAAGTTGCTCCATCCCAATCCACAAAGGATATCTGCAAAGTGGCCAGCTGCTCTGTCGCCTCACTTAGCGGTTGTATACCAGATATCCTACTAACTGCATCTTCTACAACTTTCCCCTTCCCTGGAGTATAGAATATCTCAATGTCATAGTCCTAGAGGAACTCAATCCAATGTCGTTGTCTTAGTTTCAGGTCCATCTGCAAGAAGATATACCTGAGACTCTTGTTATCTGAGTAGATTGTAAATCATTCTACCATCAAGTAATGTCGCCACATATTAAAAGGGAAGACCACTGCTGCTAACTCCAGGTCATTGGTAGCATAGTTCTACACATGTTGTCTCAACTATCGAGAATCATACATGATCACTACTTTCTCCTGCATCAGGACACATCCGAGCCCGGTTCCTGATGCGTCGTAGTAAACACCCTCCTCCAGAATCCTTAATATGGGGGGACTCATTAGTCTCTGCCCCAACTCCCAAAAAACTCTGCAAGCACCTCTCCATCCATATGAAGGGATGTCCCTTCTTTTTCAATGCTGATAAGGTTTCTGCAACTCTGGAGAAATCTATCACAAATCTCTAGTAGTATCCTACCAAACCCATCATACCTACGTCACACTCCTAGGTGGCTCCCAAGAAAGTACCGCCTCAATCTTTGCTGAATCCACCCCAACTCCAGCCTCCATGATAACATGTCCTATAAGGTGAACCTATCAGATCTATAAATAGAACTTAGAGAGATGACCATAAAGTTGGTGCTCTGAATGTGTGTCCAGAACAACCTATAAATGATAGGCATGCTCCTCCTCAGTAGCCGGGTAGATCAGAATGTCATCAATGAAGACAACCACAATGCGATCAAGGTATCGATGAATGATCTTGTTCATGTTTCCCATGAACACTGCTGGGGAATTTGTCATGTCGAATGGAATAACCAAGAACTCGTAGTGGTCATACTGACATCGGAATTCCATCTTCTGGACATCCTCGTATCGTACTCTGAGATGGTGGATGCCTGATCTGATGTCTATTGTCGAGAACCACCATGCTCGCATAAGCTGATCAAAGAGGTCGTCAATCCTCGGGAGTGGGTACTTGTTCTTCAAGGTCACCTGGTTCAGGTTCCAATAGTCAAAACAAATTATGAAGCTCCCATATGCGTTCTAGATGAACAAAATCGGGGCTGCCCAAGGAGAAACACTGGACTGGATGAACACCTTATCCTGAAAGTCCTCCAGCTGTACTCATAGCTCACGAAGCTCTGCAAGATCCATCTGATACGCTGGTGTAGATATCGGTGCCCATCCTGAGGTATAATTCAATGAAAAATTCCACTTCTCTGCATAGAGGTAAACCCAGAAAAGCATCAGGGAAGTAATCTGCATACTGATCCAACACTATAGGATTACTCAAACTCTCTACATCAACTGCACCGAGTGTAAAGCTAGCCAACTGAGGTGTGATCGACTGCACTATCCTTTTGGTAAGTTCATCATGTTCTACAAAGGTTCCCATCTCATCAGTGAAGGTAAGACTTGTCCCATCTATGCGGATGCACGACACTTTGTGCCTAATATATTCAATCTGATCATGTACTATAGATAACCAGTCCATACCCATGATGACGTCGTAAGTCCTTTATGCCGCTACTAGGAGATCCAAGATGAAACTATCGCCTACAAGAGAAATCTGACACTACCGGTACTAGTGTGTAATTATAGAATCTACTCCTTTAGGAGACGCTAGCAGTAAGGATCGAGCCAAAGGCTCCATCGGAATCACCGAGATCCAAACGAGGGAAGTGGCAATAAAAGAATGACTGGAACCTTTGTCTATAGGTACTTTACCTAAGGTGGGGTAGACACAGATCATACCACATATCATCTGCAGAGCACCATAGTCATAGGCTTTAGCTGAATGGAGGTGAGCTCACCCCTGTACACCTACTCTATATGGCCGGGGTGGACCACCTGGTGGTGGTGGAAGTAACAACTCAAATTGTCACCCACCACCATCTACACGGCCAGCTCCTCTACCAAATCTTCCTACTCCCTGCAGACCACCACGGTGAAACCTCGGTCTCTACCTGGGTGGTCCTTCGACCATCTGCTAATATTCTGTACAACGGGTTAGATAGTCATGAGCCATGTGACCCTACCCGCCATATGTGAAACACTTCCTGTTCCTCACATGACTAGCTCTATCTCTAGTACCCCACACAACTGACCCAGAATCCTGCGGTTATCCACCTGTTGGTCTGGTCCTCTTGGACCCATGTGACATATGTCTGCTTCCAGCTACAGAAGACTCCACTACATGACAACTAGTGGTAGGTATCGCTACTAGTGACCGCTCAACAAGAGAACTCTCCACTAAGAGGGCTCACTCTAACACCCCGCCCTCATGAGGATGCTGAGTGAAATCATCATAGCCCTGATCACATGCCTGAGTCCCTACTTGAAGTAATGAGCCCTGAAGAATGGGTCCCACACCATATCATTGGATTAGAGCGAGAGGTCGGTGAACCTCACTGAGTATTGACCCACAACCATGATTCCTTACTACAGATAAATAAGCTCCATTATGTGAACTGCGCGAAGGGTTTCTGGAAAAAACAGTACCCGAAATAGGCTCTCAATGTCTGCCCAGAGAGGTGTCACCTCATCGTGAACCTGGAGAAACAAGCTCCACCATCTGCCTACTACTTCCCGTAGAATACTAGCGGAAAGGATCACCATGAGATCATTTGGTGTCCCTACAAGTCAAAAGAATCTCACCATAGCCTCTAGACAATACTCAGCCGCCTGTGGGTCTGTCGCGCCGCAGAACCACAGTGGCCTCTGGCGCTGGAACTCGTGCAAATTGCTCAAGGGGCATGCACCCTCTACTGCTGGGGTTGGTGGCATCAGTGGATCAATGGGGAATGGTACCACTGCTGCTTCCACTAGTGCCTCTACTAGAAGAGGGCCCTACACCGAGGCCTCATTGCTCGGTGGGCTATCAGCATGTACTATACATGGAACCCTAATTGGCTATCTGTGTGGAGGCATCCTGAAAAGAAATAGGTGCACCATCGTAAATATGTTATACCTGTTGAGCCGACTCAAAAATATCACAATGAAAATCTTGAAGAACACAAATAGAATTAGGGTTTTCATTAACTGAGTGTGAAATCAGAATTTGTGTCCTAGTGTATTGATACGTCAGCCGCTGTACCAACATTAGATTCCATAAACTGATAACCACACTCACTACACTTAACACTATTTCCATTAAAAATATCAGATTCCTATTTTCTATGGTAGAAAAGAATCCTTTGATACCAATTTGTAACTACCCGTCCCCCGGGGGCCCGTGCCGTGACTACCCCAAGCCCGGATTCCATAGGCCAGAGGCTGGTGACTAGTACTAAAAGGCGTATCCCCTAAAACCAAGAATTAATTGCTTTTATAACATGTATATACACTCAACTAATCACAAAAGAACATACATACACAATTAAAATGTCTAGAAAAAGGATTTTTGAAAGTAAGAGGGGATGGAATACAAGCCAAAAAGTAAAGGTACATGTACAACTGAAATATAGTAAAACTATAGAAAGAGAAATACAACTATTAGGTCATCCTCAGAGGATCCTACCTCAAGGGTAGGTACAAATATCCTCCCCAGAACTCCAAGTCCACCAATCTATTCTATGTACCAAAACACTGTATGGACCACCTCCGGGCACCGACCAGTCCTGGAACCCTCAGCCTCGAACAAAATTCTTTTTTTCCTGCACCAAACACAACAAGGTATGGGCATAGACCGTGTATGGATGAGTATAATGATACTTAGTAGGGACCCTGAGACCCTCAAGGCCTCATAAAATCTACAAAGGATAAACCAAAAATCATGAAATCAATTAAAAACCCTACATAGGTATATTCCAATACATATACCTAAGTTATCAAGTACACCCATCTCAATCAGGAGGAAACACTGGGTCCAACCCAAAAGCCTAAAGCTCAATTGTTACACAAAGGTAGGAATACCACATAGGTACACCACAAAGAAGAACACCACCAATGTATTACCACGATGGAACGTACCACAGAGGTACAGACTCTGCTCACACCATGTATATATTCGGTACAGTGGTTGAGATGATTAGATGTAACTACTGAATCGTCTTACTCTGTCAATAGGAAGACACAAGAAGGATCCAAAATTACAGACCCAGGATCCTAATGCATCGTCTAACCCAAACAGGATCCTAGTAGATTTTTAGACCCACACAAGATCGTAGTACATTTTCAGACCCACATAGGATCCATGTACATTGTTAGAGCCAGCTACAAGGTACCTGATCAAATCTTTCCTATCTCTGGGAGAGTCCTCTCCCCAATCTACTGGTCGATAATCCAACTTCCACAATGTCCCATTAAGAAGTATCCCAAAGGAACGCCATGTAAAAACGGGTCCAAAAGCAATAGAAGTTGCATCAATCAGATGCCTGATCTATAAGTTATTAACCTTTTAGTCCCAAGGGTCATGTTGGATTCATGCCCGATCCAACCCGACTGTACAATTTTTTTTTACAAATATCATGTGGGGTATACCAAAAGGACTTGTTCGCTCCATGGTTTCCGACATGATAGATGGTTTGTCAAATGGACCTATAGTGCTAAAGTTATTCCAAGAAGAACATATAGGGTCGAAACATGACCAGGTCTGATCCGACCCGGTCGGACCGACCCGACCCAGTTCAGGTTAACCCGGCCCACTGGTTCCAGCCTAGCCCAAAAGGCCTGGCCCTAACCATCGGGTCCATTCTGGCTCACCAGCATGGCCCGGCCCACATTGGGCGGCCCGACCTGTCTGCATGCGGGGGAAAGTCGCACCCCCCCAGCCTCAAACACCGAACGACCGAAGCCTTTCGGTCTCCAGAAGCATGTGAGACCCACTGTGGGTCTTGATCGGTCTATCTCGGCTGGGAGTAATGGCCATCCCATTTTCCTCCTGGCGGCGCATCATGCGCTGCCCCTCCATGGCCGACCAAACATCGGCTGCCTACTGCCATCCGCCACAGCCCGGCGGGCCACGACACATCGTGCACTACCCCTTCATGACCGATCGAATGCCAATCACCCTCTATCCAGCACCATGACTGATAGTCTATGTCTCTTCTTTGGTCTTCGTGTGGCCTCTTTATTTATTGATGGCGTGGACGTGCATCACCCCGGTTCTATGCAGCTGGCCCGGGTTCCGGCTGCCACCTTTCACTGCGGTGAAGAACCCGAAAATCATGAAGAACGTAAGGGGGATCTGGTAGTGTTTGTTTGGACCACACCCTCCTTATTAGATTGGTAGTCGGAAGATCAATAAAATATAATCAACACAAACCAGGAAGAACAATAAAACCCATACCTTGAAGATTCCGTAGGAGGAGGCACAAGGATGAAGACCAAGTCATTGAAGAGCATCGATATTCATCGCTTCCGCAAGGCACTTCTATTCTGGGCTCTAGGTCAGTTCCTCATTCTTTTTTGGAGAAGATTTATTCATTGGAGAGTTTCTCCATGAAATTCTCCTAATTCTCATCTTTTCCAATACTTTCCCAACCATTCCTCTCAAAAGAGGAGGGGAGCCATATAAATTAAATTAAGATTAAAAATTTATTTTGTTGGAATAATTAATTGGCACAATTAAAATGGAGAATAAATTAATGTGATGTTGAGAGGTTTTACCCCCATTAAGAGGGGATAGGGTGGTCCCCACAACTAGAGTTTAATATGGGGGTTTTATAGTTTGGGTGGTCCCCACCTCCATAACCTATGTAGAGTGGTTTCAAAAAAAATGTTTGTTATTTTATTTTTATTCTTCATCAATGAAAATCACAAAAAATAACTTTCACCCTCGACCTACTGCGGCCAGGGTGATGTTTTTATTAAGTGAACAACGGTGTTGCGAGTTCGACGGTTTCCTAAGATATCAATTCTGAGAATCGGTCCAAATGATACAAAAACACGCTCACACATTTACTGAACGTACCTGAAAAAAAGTTTAGAAATTCATTCCTGGAATAATGGGCCTCGAAATCTTGTGTTATCAACTTTTTTGGACACATAAAATTCCCATATAAAAAAAATTACATGGAATTTCCAGGCATTTACAAGTTTGGGCCATTAACTATTCAAGGCATGGATATTTTGGCCTCACCAATTTCTTGTGCTTTATGTGACGTAGGATCTGAAAATTCTTTCATTTTTTTCGTTTTTGGTTGTGTTCAGTATAGTGGTGGAACATATGTGTGTTTTTAGGTTGATTAATACACAACCATGGGTGTGTGTAGAGAATATCGGGCAGTGTTAGTGGTCTATGATCAAGGTTGGTGGGTACCATTTCCTATGTGATTTTTTTGTGCTTGATATATCGGGTTTTGATCTAATTTTGTGGAGGTACTTTCAAGGATTATAAAAAGACAAAATTAAATATTACCATCACATGGTAACATTCACGTATCTTGACAGGGGAATGTTTGTCCATTATGGAAAATGATATGGTTAGGCATTCCATACAGGGCTAGTTTGTCAGTAGTTGTGTGAACTCACAGTCCAAGTGGATTGCATTATACATGGTTATGGGGGAGTAGAGTAGTCCATCTTCACTCCAGTGGTGGATCAGTTATAGGATTTATTTATTAATTATTTATTAAGGCTAACACTCAAGAGTGATGTTGAGTTCATGATAGAGTTTCTTCCCTAGGCAAAACCAATTTCCATTCCTCTATATAGAATGTAAAGAATGTAACTCTATGAGATTAAGACACAATTATAAGATTCAGTGAATAAATGGTTTATCAAACCTACTATGTCACCTTAGGGATCCCATGTTTTTTTCAATTATGTTGACAGGTCATTGTGGTTGTTCATTGACTACAAGAAGCTGAATCAGATGGGGGTTAAGAACCGATACCCTATTTCTCATATTGATGATCTTTTCAACCAACTGAGAGGTGATTCAGTGATTTAAAAAATTGATCCAAGGTTGGGATATCACCAACTAAGAGTGAGGCCTTCAGATATACTATTTTATACCTTTAGGAGTTGGTATTGGTTGTATGATTTCGTTGTCATTCCACTCAGATTGACCAATGCACCAATAGTGTTTATGTCCCTAATTAACCAAAATTTTCATCCTTACAGGATAAAATTCGTATATATATTTTTTGAAAACATATTAGTGTACTCCAAAACTCATGACAGTCATGCCAAACATCTTGACATCGTCTTGAGTACACTAATAGAGCATAGGAAATATTTCAAGCTATATTTGTGTAAATTCTAGATTGATAAGGTGAAATTCTAAGGGAACATCATCTTGGAGGAAGGTGTGTATATAGATCTAGAGAACATATAGATGGTGGGTTCTTAAAAGAATCCCAATAATGTTTCAGATATCCATTGTGTTATATGATTTTCTTTCTTCTATCGAAGGTTTGTTAAAAACATTTCTCTTTTTCAAGCACCACATTCAGAATTGACGATGAAGGGTATCAATTTTTAATGGACCAGGGAATGTAAAAAATTCTAATAGTTAATTGATCAATTGAACACCATGCCAGTTCATGTTCTAAATTTTTTTTAATGATTATATCATTTTTTTATTTTTCTGATGTTGGTCTTGGGGTTGTATTGATGCAATATGGTCATGTGGTTCATTATGGTTCATAAAAGTTGAGACCTCATGAAATGAATCACCCAATGCATGATCTTGAATTGGTTGTTGTGGGTTATGCCTAATGTTCTGATGATACATCTAGGAGGGATCATAGTTAATGGTGTAGATCAATCATACTAGTCTAAGGTTCATTTTCAATTAGTGGGATTTGATATACATATGAATAGATAGGTTCAATACATCAAGTCCTTTTATTTTGAGCTAGTTTATACACCAGTAAAAGGAAAAAAATATTTTTGATGATTTTAGCCTTACAACATAGAATATGGAGGCTCAAGAATAAAGTTCTTTGTGGAGGATGATAGCATTTTTTTGAGATTCATCTTGAATTGCGGGAGGTCTAGGAGAAGATAACCCTTTCATCTTTAACTATTGAGTCTAGGATCCTATGTCAGATCAAGGAGAGGTGGTGCGAGGATTTAAAAAGTTTGGGTTTGATACGAAATCTTACTGTTGTGGAGATACATTCTAGATAGACTATCGAAGATGATGGGATGTTTCATATATGAAGCCATGTTGTTGTACTATCATGTATGCGAGAGGATTTGATGTAATAGTTTCATTCATCAAACTCGATAGTGCATCCTAGTTTTATTGAAATGTATCAAAATATTTTTAGGTAGTATTTTTGGCTCATAATGAAGAAATATGTTGTAGGTTTTGTAGCACGTTGGATTAACTTTATGTAGGTGAAGGTTGGGTATCATCGGTCAGGTAGTTTTTGCCTCCATTTCCCATTCTGCTATAGAAATGGGATGATGTGATGATGGAATTGGTCCTGGGAATTTTGAGGGTTCCTTGGATGATTTAAGTGATCTGGGTAGGTGTGGATCCATTAATTAAGGAGGATCATTTCATTACAATTCAAGAGAAATTCACTGTGGATCAGTTGGCTGAGTGGTATGTTCTTGAAATAGTATAGTTTTATGGGGTTCTATAAACGATAGTTTCAGATATTGATCCTATTTTTACATCGTGATTTAGGTAGGATTTATATGAGGAACTTAGTACCCACATGTTTTTAAGTATTTCCTTTCACCAGTAGACTGACGTAAAGTGTAATCATATCATTAAGATATTGGAAGGCATGATGAGTGGTTGTGTATTACATTTTGGAAGATCAAGGGAAAGAAACATGTCACTTTCCCAGTTTCTTTTACTAACAGTTACCAAGATATGATTAAGATGGAATTGATTGAGGATATAGATAGAATACCATATATATCTCCTTTTTATTTTTTAATGATTGGGGAATTATAGTTTTTGGGGACCAGTCTCATGATAGAGACATCATAATAGATTAAGTTGGTTTGGAAGTGTTCTCCAATGGATTAGAGTTGACATATTTCATATGTGGATTGGAACAATAGAACTCTTATGTTAATGGTGGATGATCTTGTGTTTATTTTCATGTGACCATGTTTGGGGTACCATCATATTTGAAAATAGGGTTTGTTGTCACATAAGTATATGGGACCATTTGAGATTGTGGAGAGGATCCGACCATTAGCATACCAATTGGATATTCAATAATGAAATAGTGGTATTAATGATTTTTTTTCTTGTGTCATAGCTTCAAAAGTATCACCCTAACCCATATCACATGATTTACATTTAGGATATTGAGCTTGAGGTTGATGCATCCATTATGGAGCATCCACTTCAATTCTTAGATCATAGTGATGATGTCTTGCGTGGAAAGACTATGCTTTGAATCAAGTTTTATGGAAGAATGGTAATAATCAGGATGAAACATGGGAAAGGCAATTGGATATGTTGGTCCAATGGATGTAACTATTTTCTTTAGATACTCAGCGATGCATGGAAGTGATACTAGAGGATGATCCGTTATAATGTGGAGAGGTTTCAAGATCCCAAACATTATGAAGGTATATAATTTTTTAAATTCTTGTTCTAATCCCTTAGTTTTTTTATAAATAAATAGTTATGGGGAATTTTAGGAGTTTTAAGGGTTATATTGGAGATCAGGACATAAAATAAAGGGAAAACTTGTTCATTCTATGCATGTTTCACTATTTGGACAGGTTTAGTGAAAACCATGCAGTGGGGGGGGGGGAGCCAAACTTTGAAACCATGGACAGAGTCTTTTGACATATTTGGCACATGTTTTTTTAACAATTTAATCCTCTATAGGTGATCTCCTAGCATAAAACTTCTTGGGTAGAGGATGCCACACAGTTGGCTCCCGGTTTTGAAAATCATGTGGCCAAACTCCATGCCCATCAAAAAGTAAAAAATTAACAAACTAACCCCCGGTTTTTTTATGTTCTCAACAAATTTCAACCCCATTTCTCCTCCTATCAACTCTATTGATAAACCAAACACTATCATGATTTCAAGGGGAAATTATCCTTCTATTCTAGGCTATTTGAAGCACCATTGGTTGGGAATCGAAGCTCTAGGTGAGTCTAATATGCCTTTTTCTTATATTTCTTATATTAGGGCTTGTAGATTCGTTATTCTTATTTCAAAGAACAAAACATTTTTTTTCATTGGATATTAGGTTGGGGTTTCAAGGGGTTCATGAATCCGGATCTATGGATAAGGTTGTGGGTGCATTAATCTTCAGATTTGAGTTGTGTTGTCTAGAAGTTATATCCCATAGTCTTTATGTTAATTTTCACTTTAATGGTTGTGTGTTTTCTTATTTATTGTTGTGAATTTAATTTCATTAGTATGATTTTGTGAAAATGGTTGTTTTAATGGGAATTTTATCCTCTCATGACGTCGTGGGGTGCATTGAGGTAGCGTAGGCCATTTTTGGGCCACCCATGGGGTGCACCAATGACTCCGAATATGGAAAATGGTAATGATAAGCATATAAATGATTTGGAGGTAGAGCCCATGAGGAATATTTTGTTACATTAGATTGAATTATAAATGGAAAATGAATAGCTGTGTCTTTATTTTGGTATTGTCATAATGGTTTGTTTGGATTGACATGAAATGAGTTTGTTGTAGTAAATTTAATTATGTTAAGTGATTTATGAAATGTACTTTAATCTTTAATAGGGTTAATGAATATGGAATGGTGAACATGTTTAATGGGTAAATAATTGTGAATTGATAAGTTTTTCAAATGTGTTATGAGTTGTAATGGAATCTAAATTTTTTTATAATACATGAAAAGGGGAAATGGGTAAAATGGGATACGCTACGTAAATGGTAATTATTTTAATGGTTTAAATTATAAGGGTGATTTATGTATAAAATGAAATATGAATTTTGAGTGTTATGTGTTATGGATAATGTTTTGTACGTGATATGGTATATATGGTAAATGGATAAATAAGAATATGCACATGGCTTTGTTATTGTGTAATATTATACTTGAGGATCTATGACCACGAGTTGGGTTAGACTGAGGATCTAAACCCCACCCAATAATTCACGAGTTAGAGAAGGGGATCAAGGATTACACCTCTAATGGATGCATTTGATGAGGCACATGGACCGAGGTTCCAAGGTAAGTGTTATGTATTAGATTATGATATGTTGACACTAGGGAGATATGTAATTTGATTTATTACCCCAAAGTATAATAAATTACTCTCTTAGGCTGATGTGAAAATAATGTAAATTCCTAACCCATATGACAAGCTATGGAAATGAATTGAGTGATGAAGATTGTATAAGTTATGAAAATGGATATAATAAAGAATGTAGAATAAGTATCTATTCTTAACTAATAAAACTTGAGTGTATTTTAGTTTTCTTTGTCAC
The DNA here is from genome assembly GCA_963277665.1 of Viscum album. Taxonomy (NCBI): domain Eukaryota; kingdom Viridiplantae; phylum Streptophyta; class Magnoliopsida; order Santalales; family Viscaceae; genus Viscum; species Viscum album. The sequence goes on from OY728154.1 coordinate 72,767,554, forward strand.
TTATTTCATACCATCATACACTATCCATGTAGACTATTGATTTTGTAGATACCATTGATGATGGCCTACTCAGTTATACTTACACCCTGCTTGGGCTACCGTTGCGAACCCAAATAGATTTCATGGTTACATGTCAAGAAAATTTAAAACTACCTATGTTATGGAATTGAGTTGAGTTTAGTATATGCAAGGATGAGGAGCCAAACATGGATTCAGGTACCATTTTATGCATTTAACAGTTTCTATTTATTTACTTTTTTTCTATTTTGGAACTATTAAAAGGACATGATACATGTAGTTTTTGTTATGTTTTGTACCCAATTTTTCATATGGATCGTAATGCATGTTTTACATCTATTGTTTATTATTTCCATTATTTATTATGTTATCTACTATGGATTACTATGATAAACAAGGTAAAATCTCATAATTGATACATTAGACCATCACTTCTCTTCCTCAACCTCCGAACTATAGGGAGACATGTTTAAGGTCAAGTAGCGCCATGGCTAACGACACCAGCTTAGTGGATTTTAAGTTCAGGACGTTACATTTTCACACATATAATAAAATTAATATCATATGTTTATGGGTATTGAATTAGATAAAAATGAATGAAATATCTAAAATTATGGGGTTCATATTTCGTAAATAGTCCCCATTTTTGGTAAATATGAATAGTAACTATGGTGAAAATTTTCAAGTTAGTGATGGGTAAGTTAGGTTAATCTTGATTAAAAATAAGTTCTATAGTGAAAATTATTCATAAAAATTATTATTAGATGAACTTAATTTGACTATTAAAATACTAAGGTTAAAATTGAATTTCTAAATGGACCCATTTTAATGAAAATGACTTATATATTATTTGAATCAACGAAAGTTACAAAATGACACTCTATTTTTTCAATATATCTTATGTGTCCACATAAGATTTTTTTTTGTTATGAATGAATATAATTGTTTTTGAGATTAAAATATGTATTTTAATGATATATATAGATAATAATTTTAATTAATTATAAAATGACCATAATTACTTATATGACATCGAATCATTATGACTCTATTAAATAATAAATTATAATAAATGATTTTAGAATGTATTAAAAGTGGTAAAATTTGATTAATTTAATGTGACCCAAAACTTTTATAGATTAATATGATAAATTAGGATGGTTTTAAACCATTATATTTGAATTATTAATTTTTCTTCATGTATTTAATGTCAAATTAAATGAAATCTATCAAAATTATCAATATTCATATTTTTTCAAAATAAACTTTTATTAAGTTATTTAAAAATAATATGAATTGCTAATATAATACAAGGTGAATATGATATGGTGCAAAATTTAATAAATTTTCCATTTATGGGAAAATTTTGACCTTATAAGTTAAACATTATACACCATTAATATTGAAAAATTTGTTGCTATAATTAAAAATAAATTAGATAATTTATGGTTAATAAAAAAAATGTTCGAAATTACAATAAAAATATATAATTTATATTTTTATGGGATTAAAACCCTATTATAACAAGAATTTGAATCCATTTACATTTATAGGAATTTTTATTAGGAATAAATTTATTATAATTTAATATTTTGAGAAATTCCAAAAGAGCCGCTCACCTCAATTATAAATGGGAACCTTATCACTCACTTATTTAAATTAGTTTGAGATTTATAGATAAAAAATCATCCTATTTACTTTCTAAGCATCCTTATAAAATTTTTGGAGGTTTTGGTATTCCCAAAATAACAACCCTAGATACATTTATTGGATATCTAAAATAGTCATTTATAAGAAGTTGTAATCACCTTAATCGATCCCTTTATGTTATACTGTTATTTGTCTTCATGAATCTATGGTATGTATCCTAAAATAAATAAATAAATTATAATAACTATACTAATTTTTTTTTCAAATTATTAAAACTCTAGTATAAACCCTCTTTTATATTCAGAAAGAAGTGAAAAAATTGCACATGCATACATAGAGCTTACCATCTCTACATATCTATACAATTCATTTTTAATCACCATATTTTATGGATGGATATTATGATGGATGTAATATTTATGTATGATAAAAAATAAACTATTAAACTTTTTTAAAATTAATATCATGTATACCTTCTTACCATACATTATTTAGAAACTATAATGTCACCCACGGGTATGTGTGTACTACCACCTCCACAAAGTCATATGAATCCTTTTTCATTTATATTTTAAATGGATTGTAATTAGGATGCAGTTTATGAATATATATGATATATATGATTTAATAACCATCTTTTAATAGTGGATTAATATTTTCACTACTTTTTTTCGATCCATTGGAAAAATAAAAATTATCCTTGGACTACTATCCATATGAATGTGGTAATTGCTTTTTCTATTTATAAATTTTATGGCTGAATAAAAATCTATATAAAATGAAAATATATGATATATATATCAGGATGAATTTTATGGATATGATGAAACAAAGATAAATGTATAGTGGCTGAAACTTCGGAATGATATACTCATGATTAACGATATAGCTAATACCCTAAAATAAAAATTTCAATAAATAATTATTAATCAAAGGGGTTTTGAAATGTTATAAAGGGATCATATATGATAATATAATTATATATATTTTTCAATTTGTTTGAATGTTTTACATTCAACAGTTTCTATATTTATTTTTTAAATTCACAAAACACTCTTAAAAACTATGTTTTACTAATTTTATATGTTCTATGTCATTGGAATGTTTTTATAAGAATATATTTAGTCTACCCAGAAAAGAAATAAATAAAGATGATGATATAAATTTTCCATAAAATTATAATATATCAAACTGAATAAAGTCAGATCCATCATACAGGTAAATGCCTTATCAATCAGATTGACCAACGTCTAGTCCATCAGATTTTCTAAAGTCCAATATATCAGTTTTTCTAAGTCTAGACATTCAGCATGGATGAGTTTAGTCTATCGGTATGACTGATTTTAGTTAATTTTTATGAATGAGTTTAGTCTATTAGTGTCATTTTTTATAGTTCAGTTGACTAAAAAGGTTTTATTCCATCAAAATTATGATGTTTATAATCAGAACCAGATTTATTCTAATCAGATAGAATAATATTAACAACATTATAAGAGTACTACCAAAACAAAAATCGATGCAGATGTAACTTTTGAGTTATAAAGATGAAGATCATATGAGACTGTCGCTACCAACTCTAATAATCATGAAAATATGACCATTATAGGCGTGTCAATAAATAGAGGTTCTTTCAAGGTGTTAGGTGTTTATTATTTTAGGAAATCAATCTATATAAATATTTATATACCGTAAGGTCTCATTTCTTTTTCTTTGTTATCATTTAGAGGTTTTTAATTTCTATAGAATCCATGTTAGGATTGTAAATTCCTTAAAACATTTTTTCATTTTTATTGAATGTCTAAAAGTGTTCTTGATCAAGGTAGTACATTGAAAAGAAGATGAATGATTATGGAGACAGGATTCATGAGTTTATTTCGATCATTATTATCAATGGAATTCTTCTTGAAGAATGATAGACACTATAATTTTCTTAAAAATGTGGACACATTAATTCAAAATTATTTACTTTTATATGTTGAAGGTTAATGTTTACTCATTTATATTATAAATCACTTATTAAATTTTATTATATATCTTTATAAATGTTAATTTTAATTGTTTATACAAGTTATATTTTTCCAATATGAATTTATTAATAATGTTTATCTTAATAAAATTTTCTACACACTGATTTACTAGATGAACTACGATTCTTTTTTATGTACTTTTTTCTATCAGAAAATACTATATCTGATAAATGTAATAAACATGTTTGGGTTTTAATTATTTTAAAGCTATAAAATATAATTCACCACACTCTTGTAGCCATTATAAACTCTTATGATCCAACAGAATCTTGTATTAATGTATAATCAATCAAAATTTATTATACATGAGGTTAGAGTGATTTTTAAGAAAGTAAAACATGGGGAAAGGTGTTATTTAACAATGGCATCAATATTTGGGGTTTTTTATATTTAATTATCTATCAGGGAATATTAATCTTTTATATTCATGATTTCTAAAAAAATTAAAAAAATGTTTTTCCATTCACCTAGGATTGTTTAAGGTCATTTTTCTCATGTTTGACTTTTTATGAAATGGTTTGGAAGGAATCTTTTTATTATTTTAAAAAGAAGGTTCGTTGTGAATTATACATTAGAGAAACATTTTCGACCAAAATGAATAATTATTTCTTTTAATCATTCATTGCAATTTTACTAGTTTCTTTTCCAAAAAAGGTTTCCTTTATAATTTTATATTTTTTTGAAGAAAACCAAAATTTGAAATGGATAGGTTATTTTCATCATGATTTACTCCAAATGATCATTAAAAATCATTTTCCAACTATGATGAAATTATTTAATGTTACTTATGCATTTTTATTGATATGATCCGATGATAACATATTATTTTGTTTTATAGATAGTTTATGTTTATGTTGAAAATAAGAAGTTTTTATGAATCCCATTTCCTTTCTATGGATTATTTTGTGACAAAATGTTTATGAAACCCATTTTGTTTCAGTATTATATGTTATAATGAAATGTTTATGAAACCCTTTTCATTTATTAGGTTATGATATTATGAATACTTTATGATTTTGTGGAACACATATGTATGATTTTCATTATGTGATGGGTGTAACATGAATCTGCCTTCAATACATTGGGTAATGATTGATATATCATGGGATAAAGAATACATGAATGGTTAGTGAAACTAGTATAACAAGGGAATATGTCCATTAAAAAAATATTTGGAGTGAACCTCTACTACTAAGAAGTTTTGGGTATTGAACCCATTCCACTATGATATCCTTGGTAATTAACCTTGACTAATACAGAAATGATTTTATATACTTATGTATATGCCCCAATTCCACATATTATGCCCATATTAGGATATCATGCTTCATGTTATTTGATTAATATATGATTCTTGTCTTATGAAAAATTAATATTTATTCCATTACATAATATTATGGTCTTTTATAATAATGGAATAGTTTTCAAACATTAAGATTAGGGTTTTACCCTTATGCTCATGTTGTGCTTATATAATCACTGAAATCTCAATTGTTTACCCCTGTTGAGAAATCTGAGCTCATTAGTTTCTTATGTTTAATTTCCATGAGTTATGAAGAAAGGTTTTAATTATGAAATTTCTAAGAAGGGTACTAATTATGAATTAATAAGTGGGAAATATGTTGATATTTGGAAACAATTTGTATATGATTGAATGTTTCCAAAGATACTACACATAAATGATTTTGGTAAGCATAAAAATGTTGGTAATTAATATATATAAATTAGGATTCAATATCCAGGTATTAAAAATATGGGTCACTATTTCTTGAGCCACATGATAATGATGAAGAATTTTTTTATATTAAAATGTTTTGAAAAATTATAAATGTGGTACACACACACTTATAAAAGGGAACCTCCTATCCTCCGTTGCCCACAAATTTTTAGTACACTATTTCATCCAATCCCTTTATAAAAAATTCTATAACATTCCTCTCTAGGTCATAGAGGTCATATAATTCTCAAAAGTCCAATCATAGAAGGATTAAAGTGATATACTAGTGGATATATCAGAGGAGGATGTATAAGTCCAAACTGACATATTTGAAGTCTATTTATTATTTTTTACCTCCAAATTTGTTCTAAACCCTATAAAATATTGACAAAAATATGTTTTATATATTTAAATGTTATTATTTTTTGGTAAAAAACTTCTTCAAAATATTTTCCAAGCTATGGTAAATGAAAACATTGCTCTAGAATAATTTTGGACTACCACCTCCATGAATTGATGTGTTTTGTTTTCCATCACCACTTCATAATGATGGATATGAAGATTGAATTAATACAAATATAGAGTTTTATACCACAATTATTATTATAAAATTATAATATGTTATCTCTTTACCCTTTATATTCATTTTAAATTAATAACTACGCTTGTGAATATATGTTGAATACAACCTCCACATAGTAATGTGATTTATTTTTCATATCCACCTTACAAGGTCTTTCAGAATGATGGAATTGGTGAATCCATATTATATTTACATCATATTTATTATTATTTTAAAATAAAATATTCTATTATTTATTTTTATTTGAAATATTTGAAAAATGAAAAACAACATTCATGTGTATATATAGAAAATATTCTCAATGAAATGACATGGGTCATTTTTCATGACCACCTAACATAGTCTATTTTAAAAGTGAATTTAATAAATAGATATGATATTTAAAAATTCTTTAAATTATATAATTAAACTAACAATGATAATTTTGGCCATGGTAAATGAAACAATGTTCTTTTGAGGTAATAAACAGAACGACCGCAAAACTCCCAACATAATCTTAACCAACATAATAACTAAATAATACTTTGAAATAAATAAAATAAAAGTTATCATAACAATGAAATACAATTAAACAAGGTTATTAATAAATATTACATATCATATTATAATTTTAGTCCAAATTTATTGAATGTATGAATCTATAGAATACCCAGGATAAAGAATGTTTATTTAAAACATTGTATTAAAGTATTCCTTTAAAATATTTTACCTAAATATACATGTTCTTAAAAATAATACATAAATATTAATTTTTTACAAATAATATGATGAAAATTAATTTTCATATAAATTTAAATTTCATTTCAGTGGTTTTAAGTGGAATATTTAAATATTTACTATATGGGAATTTTTAATTTTTTTACAAATGCTTAAAAGATTATTTTTGACATATACAGACTGACTTCCATTTCCATCCAAAAGATCCATTATTTATTATTAATATTTATCTAAATGTCTCCATGGTTATTTTAAAAGTGATTATTTATCACAGTATTCTATAAATTTTTATATTTAAATAGTTTTTCTAGGGGAAAAAATATATTTATCATATTTGTGAGAAATCTAAAACTATTATTTACTATGGGATTTAATTCTAATGAAAAGGTGTTTAATGATTAATGTGTAACATATATGTGTTTTAGTAAGGTTATGGTTCTTATAAATTTTATATGAATGTTGTGTTAACCAAAAAAAGCTCTGATAATGTGTGAACTTGATATTACTCTCCAATGAATTAGTTAAAGTGACTAATGTTACAATCGATAGGTTACTACTAAGAAATATTTCAATTACCATAGTTTAAGAAAATGAGGGAGAACACTATTAACACTTGTATAGAGAATTTTACAATATTTTGTAGGTATAAATTAAATTTTATTCTAAAACATGATAGAAAAAATTGTTATTTTTACTTGTTAATGATGTAATTTTTACCAAGTTATCTCAAAACTCATATGTTTTGAAGTTACACGTAAATTTTATGGTTCACTGATAAAGTTAATATAGAGTTTTGTAACATTATAAAAGAGGATATAAGAAATGATCCATGTGGTAGGAAGGGGGAAATAATAAATAGAATAAATATAGAGGTATGAAAACTCAATTACCCTCTTTTGATAAGTTTGAAAAGGATAATTCTGGAAAATTTATTATGAAATCACAGAAGTTTTTGTAATGTGGAAAGCCTGAAAGCATATATGGTGGCTGAAATTAAAAGAAAAATAGTAATGGTGAGACCGTTAATGGGAAAAATAATTGAATTTTTTTAATTTAAATGGGTTAGAATAGTATTTAATTCAAGTCTACATTTATTTACTAATATGGTGAATAATCAAAATTAGAAATAGTTTGGGGAGAAAGCCATTTTCTACTATTACTGAAGATGAAGGACCTTCAATTAGGTGGTTATAGGTACATTAATTATTTATTCAAATAATTTCAATGTGTGGATTGATTTGGGATCCATAGATTCTTTTGTGTTTGAGAGATTTTCAATTAAAATTGAAATACCTTGTACAAAAATGTATTTAAAAATTTAGGTAAAAACATTTAGGGTTATTATAAAAGCAACAAGAATGTATTACAGTATTCTTGTTATTACCCTATGACTATTTTTTCCTGCAATCCTTGTTGACTTTACCATTGAAGAGTTTGATGTAATTCTATGTATGGATTAAATTTCAGTGTATCATACTGTGATATATTTCAGTGATAAGAAATTAATTTTTCAAAATGAGTTTATATTTTTATATAATAATTAATATATACATTTGATAAAATTACCAGAAAATGAGTAAATAATAAAATATATAAGTGAAATTTTTCATAAATATTATTTTAAAAGAAATGAAAAAACCAAAACACTAATTTATTTATAGTAATGTAATATCTAGAATTTTTTTCTGATGATTTTTATGGTGATATTCCTGATCCAGAAGTTAAGTATACAATAAAATTAGTTCTATATTCAAAACCAATTAATAATCCACTCACTAAAATGTCTATAATGGAGTTGTTAATAAATAAAAATAATTTATCTGAATTTATTGATAAGTGTTTCATACTTCATAACACTTAACATTAGGGTTCTCTTGGGTTGTTTGTTAAAAACATGGATCTTTCCATGCGACATGTAATTAATAATAGAGAACTAAATAACATCAATTTTTATAATATGCATCAATTTACTCATATAAATAACTTGTTTTTCTATCTATAGGGAGCATAAATGTTTTCAAATATTAATCTTAGGACCTGGTATCACTAGATGAAGGTGAAGGAGGAATAATTACAATGTTGTTGTTTTGTATTTTGTATAAGAATTATGAGTTTTTGGTTATTCTATTTTTATTACCAATTTCATCCACTATATGTATGAATCCAATTATTAGAGTGAACCCTGAGTATTGAAAAATTTATTTTTGGTTTTTTTATCAATGATATTATATTTTATTCTAATAGTTATGAGGAACATGAGAAAATCCAAATGATTTTTTTCAAATTTTACAGGGAATGAAATATATGGAAAATTATGTTAGTGTGAATTTTGGTGAAAATATATTACATTTTTTGCAAATATTGATTATAAAGATTGTATAACTATGGATCCTGTTAAAATTAAACTAGTTTAATAGTTTCCATGGCCTAAAATTATCACTAATATTTAATGTTTACTTAGATTAGAGGTTTACTACCAATGGGTTTTGGAAAACTTTTCTCAGTTATTTGACTCAAAATGGAGTAAAATTCATATAGATAATGGATTGTGATGAATGTTTCCAAGAATTAAAAATAATATTTCTTAATGATCTAGTGGTAAACATTCCTATAAAAAATGGTCTTTTTTTGATTAATAATGAATCTTATGTAAAGGGACTTCATTGTGACATAATTTTGAATGATTGTGTGATCATATAATCATCTCATCAATTGAATCTATATGGGCAGAACTTTCTTATAGACAACAGTAAGATAGTTTTATTAATTTTTTCTTATACAATATTGAGGAATCATATATATGGATTGAAATATGAAATATATACTGATAAAAATGTTCAATTAATATATTAATTCTGAAATAACTCAAAATTTGTGTAATTAACTACCCTTTTTGTGAAGTAGTTATGGTATATAATGAGTTATGTCGAATAGATAGTGATTCACTTACTGTGTTATGTATAGAACATGATCCTTCATTAATTGATTTAAAATATATTAACATTACAATTTTATATATAAAAAATTATTATCTTATGAATTATTTGTTACTATTGTCATCTTGTTTTGACATAATGAAGCTGACAGAAAAAGAAAATCAAGTTTTGTAAGAAAGTATAGAATTGGGAAAAAAGATTGTTTCAAGAGTTTAAGATGGGCTTTGAAGGTGTTTTAATATTTGGAAATAGGTTTTGTATTCTAAGTGATTCCAAGTCAAAGAAGGAGTTATTATGTGAAACTCCAAACTCTCCAATTTATTTTCATCTTGGTAATACTAATACAAGAAAAGAACTTCGTGAATATTATTATGAGAAGGTATTAAAGAAGAATATAATTGTTTTTTATCATGAAATGTTTCACTTTTCAGGTGTTTAAAGATGAATGAAGTCTATTAATGTGGATTCTTCATCCATTGTGAGTTCCAAAATGGACATGGGATAACATAGAGATTGAGTTTTTTTTATCATAATACGAAATAAGTATTGAGGTAACAATATGATTTGGGTTATTGTCGAACTATTCACCAAATATATGCATTTTATTGCTATTCAGGAAACTATGTATTTGGATCAAGTCATTGTAAGATATCTTAAATATATATTTATATTACATGGGGACCCTCTGTCTATTGTATCTGATCATGATCTTAAAATTATATTATATTTTTATAAAGGTCATTAGAAGTCAATCAGTGTTTTATTAAATATCTGTGAAAATTTCCATCTTAAATTTTTTGAAAAATAAGAGCGTACTATTAAAAAATTAGAGGTTATTTTCAAGATTTTACATTATGATATCTTGTATTTTGGGTTCAATTTATATAATTAGATTAATTATATTTTAATAATAGTTATCATTCAATTATAAATATGGAACCTTTTTGCAATTATAAAGAACATCGGGTCAGATTCTATCTTGTTGAGACAATGTTAGTGAGAGAAAAATATAGGGTCTATAATTTTTAGAATATAAAATTGATAAAGTAATGTTGATTCAACAAAAAATGAGGAAAGGGATAGAAAATAAAAATAGAAATAAGTAACCATATGAAAAACCTTTAATTTGAGGTAGGTTATCATGTCTCTCATAATTTATTTCATCATAAAGGTGTAATGTTTTTTGGTAAAAAAATATTTAAGCCAATGATTCTTCAGAACCTATGAAATTATATATAAATTCAGATTTATTTATTATGAGGTATCTTTAACTTAGAGTTTATATCATGTATATGAATTTTTTTATGTTGAATTTATATTAATGTATGTACCTGATACATATAATGTTTTGAGACATAAAGTGGTACAATTAGAGGAGAATCTCTCTTATGAAGAAAAAATGGTTCATATTTTAGATTTTAGAGAGTTGGTACTATGAAATATGATGATTTACCATTTTATTTCATTTTTAAAGAATCACATGATTAAGGAAGCATCATGGGAATCATAAAATACTATAGAGAAAAAACCCTGACTTATTTATGTAATGCATAAAATTGTGAAGTTTCATTTTCAAAAAAAGAGGTGGAAAGTGAAAAACCAGGTACTCAAAGAATTAAATCAATCATGTGTTTATTTATTTATTTTATGGATACCTATTCATCAAATTTTAATAAACGAATTTATATAAATTTTTAAAGGAATCAGGAATTGTTTTCTCAAAATAATATTTTTCCAAGTTTTATATGTCTCTTATTAAAATTAAAATCTCATGATTATATACATTCAACATCATCAAATTTACATCACTTATAGAATCCACCTATTTGATATATCTTAGGGATAAATTTTGGTATTTAATCTGAAATGATTTATTTTTGAGTGAATATTGTAAAATTAATATTTTTGAAAAACCATATTTTTTTAAATAAAGTAATATAAAAATCAAAATATATTATGTATTCGGTATTAATGTAAAATAATATCCATTATATTAAAAATAATCAAAATAATACCTTAGAAATCGATGGCTCTCCTAGGGGCTTCTTCAACTGTTATAAAGGTGTCAGGCAGGGTGACCCCCTATCGGCCATCCTCTTTGTCATTACTGAGGACTACCTAAGCAGACTTCTAAATAGTCTGGTTGCTCAAGGATCCTTGAAGCCCATACAAGCTTCCAGGAACTTAAATATCCCTACCCACCTTTTATATGCTGATGACATCATTATTTTTCTTAAGGGGGATCAAAGGAATATTCATGTCTTAAAACATGCTCTTAATCATTATGAGGAAGTCTCTGGTCAATTGATATCCTGGAATAAATAATATATTTATTTTGGAAAGAACTTTCCTGTCCGAAGAAAAAATACCATTACTTCCTACCTTGGAATTAAAGAGGGACTCCTCCCTTTTGCTTATTTAGGTGTTCCAATTTTTTGGGGTCGTCCTAAGGCTAGCTATTTCACTAATATCACTGAGAAAATTGTAAACCAACTATCTACCTGGAAAGGAAGATCCCTCTCTATGGATGGCAGGATTTGTCTAGTAAAATCGACCATTGTCTCTATGATGGTTTACACTATGATGATTTACAAATGGCCTGCCAGCATTTTAAGAAGATCAATACCTATATCAAAAACTTCATCTGGACGGGTAGTATTCTTGAGAGAAATCTTGTCACTATTCCCTAGAAAACATGTTGCAAACCTCTCGACAAAGGTGGCATTGGTATTAAAAATTTAAAGATGTTCAATAATGCTCTCCAAGCCCGTCTTACTTGGCGTATTATCAATGGTAATTCCAAAGCTTCTGATTTCTTGAACCATAGATTCTACACCAAGCTATTAAATGGGAAGCTCAACTACATTAACTCTTCAATCTGGCCCTCGATTAGAGACTCGTATCAGAAGATCATGGAAAATTCTAGATGGATGGTTAGTGCTGACTCTTCCATTAATTTTTGGTGCGATAAATGGTGTGGTAACCACTTGATATATCTGTTACCACCTAACATCACTCCCGATGACTATAATATTTCCATAAAGGATGTCTTACAATATCACAGACATGCTCTCCCTGACAATATTGCGCAGATCATTGATGATCATCATTTTTCTTCTAATGGTGATTTCCTTGTTTGGGAACCTTCCCTGAATGGCATACTTGACCCCAAAAACTTCTACCAGCATTACCTTTCGGAAAGTGATTTTATTTTATATTGGGTGAGCCATTTTGATAAGCCGTGGATAAAACCTTCTAGGATTACTCTCATTTGGAGAGTTTCCCATAATAGATTACCCACTGAAGCATGTCTTCAAGCCTTTAGCATTCAACTCTGCTCCATTTGTCGCTTGTGTAATCAACACAGGGAAGATGCGGATCATCTATTTTTGTCGTGTGCGACGGCATCTGCTTTATGGAATTATGTTTTTGACTTATTTAATTGCAGGTGGTCCCTTTCTGACACTATTTGTTTATCCCTTAACAAGTTCACTAGCTATGTTTTCTCCCCTCAGGTTAAAAATCTTCTGCTTACGGCGATGGCAGAACTGCTTCATGTGATCTGGTATGCTAGAAAGGACATCATTCATAATAAGCGCTCATTTAGTTTAATTTCAGGTAAATCTCTAATTCTTATTGCGATTCATGAAGCTGCTTCCATTCAAAAAGAATATTGCACCAACTCGGTGGGTGATTTTGAGATCCTTCGTCACCTTCGTGTGCCCGGCGTCTTCCCTCGGACCAAACGTTCATTTGAAGTATTCTGGCAGTCACCGATGTCGGGATGGATCAAAGTTAATGTTCACGGTGCCTCCAAAGGTAACCCAGGCCATGCTAGTTGTGGTGCTATTTTTCGCGACTCGGCTGGTCTTTGCCAGGGTTGCTTCTATGCTGGCTGTGGCCATTCCTCTTCCCTGGAAGCTGAAATGTTGGGTGTCATCCACGCCGTTGATTTTTCCCTTCAAAGAGGCTGGAAAAAACTCTGGATTGAAAGTGACTCTACTACTATCATTCATGCCATCTGGAATGGTACCATTCATCTGGCTTGGTCTCTCACCACTCTTTGGTTGAATTTTCTCAACTCTCTACATGGGATTGACTACATAGCCACTCACGCTTATCGGGAAGCGAATACTGTTGCAGATGCTCTTGCCAACAAAGGCATTCATCAGACCATGACTTGGATGGACTCTTTACCTGCTGATTTATTATCTTTGTTTGATAGAGATTGTAAAAGAATTCCATCTTTTCGCCTTTTGTAACTTTTTTCTTATCAATAAAAAGCCTTTTACCTTTAAAAAAAATTCATTTTTAGGCTTAAAACACATTTTATACAGTTTTTCATTGTGTTTTACATAATTATATTAAAAATACATTATGAAATTTTTAATAATTGAAAATTAAAAAAATAACTTCATTTTTTGAATTATTATTTTAAAAAAGAATAATTATTTCAATTTCTTGTTTGGTCATTATGAATATTGACCATGGTAAACATGTGTCACCATAGTAATGGGTAAGTCAGACTAATTAACCAAAAAATAAGTGATAAGGCCAAGAAATATTATATTAATTATTTTTGGATGTTGTAACTATGAATCCTATCCCCCTTTATCTAAATAGTATATATCTTGAGCAACTTTACAATGATTAATACATTTATTTTATTTAATAGTTTCGAAAAGGAACATGTTTCCCTCTCCCCTTATAAAAGGAATTTTCCTCTCATCCATTACTCAAGAGTTTTGAGCACTCTAGTTTGACAATGAACATACAAAATATCAGCCTAAAATCTGAGGTCAAATCATTGAGGCCCAAGTGTTATCAAAATACCAATCCATTAAGGAATTTTTTGAAATAAAATGTAAGATATCCGAGAAAGAGTTATACGGAATAATAGATCTATTTAAAATTTAATTCTTCTTTAACCTCCAAAAAATATATTGTTAAAAAAACATAATGAAGTTAGTATATTATATAAAATTATATTTTATTATATTAATTTTACAACTCTTTTATATCTTATTTTTCATATGGTAATTGAAAACATTGCTCATATGTACGTGTAGACTGCCACCTCCATGAAACAACGTGTTTTGTTTTCTATCACCACAATACATTGATGGTTATAAAGATATAATTATTAATTATATAATATTTTTCTGAATGATTTTATTATGTCACTATAATAAATTACTATCCTTCATACCATTTCATTCCTTTAGAAATCGATAACGTTGCATGTGTGTACATGTTGAATACCAACTCCAAGAAGCTATGTAATTTATTTATTTATCTCTACCATATAAATATTTTCACAAGGATGGAATAAAGGAATAAATATTAAATTTATATCATATTCACTATCATATGAAATTGAAATATTAATTAATTTATTTCTTTTCAATTTGTTATAAAAATTTAATAATCTTTCAGGGATATGTGTGAACTAATGTCTCCATTAAGCCTCATGGTTAATTTTTCATGACCACAATTGTAACGCCCTGACCCCAGCTACCCAGATTCGGTGCATTATTCTGTAACATTATCATGAACATAAAAGATCAAGTCTCTAAATACCGATTAGTTTAGTAGCCTTAGAAACACTAGATACATTCATAAATGTTACATTACATAATAAAGTGAAAAACTAAAATAACAAATTCTCTATAGTCCACACTCATATCCTCTTCTGACTATCCCTGCAGGTCATTCATAAAATACTTCTTCACATCCTAGAAAATATTAAAACTTTGAAAGGGGTGAGCTCAGATGCTCAGTAAGGATAACAATATTACGGAAGCTTTCATAAATAAACATTAACATTTAAGGCAATGTATAACTAAAACAAAATCCTTTTTAAACATGAACTTCAGCATAATATGGAAAAAATAAAATAAAATAATGCCATTTACATACTCACATGGATATTCTACTAGTCGAATAATCCCATGCAATATCAATAACCACTTTCATAATGATGGAATTCATAATTCCAAACTATCATAACCACGTAGCCAAGGCCTCGTTCCAAGACCACAAATAAGATATTTTCAAGGCCTCATGGGAAGACACTGGTTTGTCTCATGAGACCTACCGATGCATCAAGGAGCTATAGAGGGCTCTACCCGTCACTTATTAAGTCCAATGCATTCCTCATATGAATAGGTTAAACATATCATCAACCATAACATAATTGTATCATATAATTCATGCATAAAGGAAACATAAAATTTCCACATTACTCTCACAAGATATCAATACAACACATTGATATAATAAAAACACATTGAAAACCATTTTCAATACCAAAATAAAATAGAATTAAAACTTTCTATATATTTTTCATTTAGAAAAAGGTATGGATTGTAGAGGAAGCCGAAACTCAAATAATGGTCACGGCGGCAGAGAAGTCGTTGTCGCCCCATATGTACGGAAAGAAAAACATTCCTTTTTGTCGTTTATTAAAACACTTCGTATAAAAAATATTCCTTTGAATAAATGTAAAAGTCAAAGGGGTTTATACACCGTATAAAAGAAAGTTGTGTATAAAACAAAATATGCCTCAATAAAAGGAGATTGAGACGAAGTCCTTACCAATATCATTTTTTAAATAAAATAGATCTATTATGGGTATTCAATATATGTACACATAAATAAAGTACAAAAACTAGATAGGACATAATAATATCATAACATAATTTTAAAGTACGAGATTAACCCAAAGAATGGAAATTGGGTTAAGAAATTCCCTTACCTCGTGTCTGAATTCACTCGACCGTTCTTTAATCTCCTGAATAATAAACTAGAGTTAATTTATAATTGCTTAAGAACATTTTCAAGTTTATTATTCCTTTTATATCACTTATTACCATGTTATGAAGATTATGTAATTATTTATGTTAATAACGGTCATTTTGTCGATCTTTGGTACTTGAGTCAAAAATAAACTTCTTATAATTACAAGTTGTTAATGTGGTGAAATATAAATTATATCCAGAATTATATTCATTATTTAGATATCATATATATCATATATATCTAGTATATACTTTCATTTATAATATTACATAACATTTAGAGGTAAGAAATGAAATGCACCGTTCATAGAGACGGTAAGCCGTACATACACATGAATGATACTTTCATTTCTATTTCATATTTAATGGAATAAAATTATAATTATATAAAGGTATACTATAATTATAGTACAATATAATTTATAATACCATTTACTCGATCCTTTATACATCCCACACATGGCATTAACGATTCAAATCACTTTGAGGGGGCGGTAGTCTGCATTTCCTAAAATGAAAATATCGTGTTTACCCATAATAAAAACCACAAAGTTATGACATAAATGAAAAATACAGAAGCTTAATTAAAGAATAAACATATTATATATCATATATAAATATAGTGACATCTTAATTTCCACCTTTGAAGGTGTTATATGAGTGTTGAACAATCATCGTTTCGTGAGGAAAAAAGTTTCCATCCACAGAAACATTATGTTCTTTAACCATTAGATGAAGGTGTGTGTAATTGTAAATCAAATCCTTCACATAACAACATCCTAGTATATTTATGATAATAGTGTTTTTACAAAAGAAAAGAATAAAAATTGTTTAGCGGGTTGGAGAAGCAAAATAAAACATAAGAACACAAGAGAAAACACTACCTTTAAAATGGGTAACTCTTTTTGATTTGAGCCATAGTCTTCCTTGGAAATAATTATGCCCAAATTGAGGATTCTAGGAGTAAAAGAGGGAAGTGGAGAGAGTATTTGGTCAGAGGTTGGCCGATCCAAATGGCTTGGAAGGTGTGAATAAGGTGTTAGTGGGGGGGACTTTTATAAGAGGAGAGTTGGGGCACTCTTAGAACTCATGAAATGTTACATTATTATGATATTATTTTCGGATTCTAAAGGTCCCAAAATGATATAGTTCTAGGATAAGGTGATAAGGGTTCTAAATCTACTCATACAATAGGCTTTGAACAATTATATGTCTTAGATTTTACATTATCTTTTTATTTTATTTAAATCGTTAATTAATGAGGTAATCACTGCATCATCATGGTGTGATTAATAATTTGACTTATTTAATGTCTAAAAATTATAAAAAAACAATCATGATGTAGGAAATCTTGTTACCTTTCTAATGAATATTTATAGTAAAAAATATGACTTTTATAACCCCATTTAAAAATTGTTTATTAAAACAACTCATGTTTGTGACATTTTTATTTAAACATTAAATAAAAAGTTTTTAATGTCATTTTCCACCAAAAGTTGCTACATGGGGTCCTCAAGTTGTCCCATGGATTATATTGGTCGTCCATGACTCATCCAATAGGGGTAGGACAAGTGTAAAGGTATTTTCATATTTTTATAATATCATTTTTACCTTAACTTTCACTAATTACCTTTAATTGTGTTTAATTAAACTTAAAAGTTACTATTCACCAAAAAATTACATTAATCCCATTGGACCACATTTTACATTCTAATTACAACCATGTATGTCGGATTTTTGAAAATCAAGTCACAGAAGTGTTAATTTTTCATTTAAACGAAAAAACAGTTTTTAACCACCACTTAGTGGTTTCAGTATTCATCAAAAATTGATGTTTTTCAGAACATAGCCAAAATTTCACCATAAGCAATAATTGATATACTGAATTCAAAAATGATTTCTATTTTACACAATTCCAAAAATATAAGTCACATTAATTAATTTTATAATTAATTTCCTTTGTCACAACAAATTTGATATTTTTTTAGAAACAATATATATCAAAAGATTGACAATTGTTTATGTCCAATTTCAAAGTGAAATTAATTATAATGAACACCATTGGATAAAATTGTTAAAATATATTCTAATTATAATTTAAAACCACTCAATAGTATAATTTATCACTTTAAATTATTTCGATTAAAAAAGTTGTTTTTAAGTATTTTTCACTATTCATAAAAAATTGGAAGTTCTCAAAAAATACCAAAACTTCAACATAGGCTAATTTTGATATTCCAAATCCAAAAATGAAGTCTATTTTAAAATATAAAATTTAAATAATTTAAAAAAGTAGGTATTACTATTCATAACAGCTACTTTGATTGGTTGCGGTGTGTGTTAGAACCTCGAACTTGCGTACAATGCAAGCTATTGCATTATTGAATGAGAAGCGTATCATGGAAGCTCGGGGTGTTACATTCTCCCCTCCTTCAATAAATTGCATCCTCGCAATTTGAAATTTTTCTTTGAAAATAAAAGGTTGAAAATAGAATATACCTTTGTGGAAAACCCACATCAGAAATAAGGTTAATAAAAATATAACATTATAAGAAAGAAAGAGAAGTACAAAGGTCACCCGAGATAGCCCATACGAGGATTATATGAAAATATGGATATGGAGGAGAAACAAACCATCAATGTTTGATGGATAGTTGTAGAAATCAAGATTAAGAGAAAGTTAACCATAAGAAAATCACAAACTTGTGATTGGTTAAACAGTCATTTAATCCCCAGTTGAAAAAGTTAACCAGCAACGTTTTTGTTTTAAGTTACCTTTCATAAAGTTGAGGAATTTATTTAAGAGACTTACTAAGAATGTAAGGAAATATACTTACTTGTCATGTAGACTTTAATTCTTTAATAAATGTTTACCACAAACCAATCTTTCACTCAAAAAGATATTAGAACTGGAAAATATTATATTTATCCTATTCGTATAAGGTTCCAAAAATTAACACTTACCATTTAGATTAGGAAAACTATTTTGTAATAACCAGGGACTTCCTGTAGGATAGTGGTAGGTAATAAAGGCATATCGCACTATGGTTGTGGGTTCGATTCTTCCAGCTTTGTCCAACACGATGGGTTATCCCCCAACCTGCAAGTTGTCCTTTTACAAATACAATAGTATTATAATATTCCAAAAATAATCTTCAGAAATGTTTTAACCTTAAACAATACTATCCGAAGTTAAACATAATCCATTCCAACCTTTATAGTTATCCAAAATACTTTTGTCCAACTAACAGTCCAAATTTTATAAGGAAGGTAAAAATAATAAAGGTCCTTTTTTCTGCGTAACAACATGTGAACACCTTTATCATGTATTCTTACAAAATTAGTATCTCGGTATCAGAACCATATTATGGTTTGTCTTTCTCTCAACCATAAATTTTCCAAAAATTTAATCTCCTATGGATTCACTTTTCTTGGTTCCACACAATCTCAAGTCCTTGATGAAATAGTACTGTAGTACAATCCTTATATACTACATAATTATTATAACCAGTACATCATTGATACAACACTCAAATGAAAAAATTATTTAATAACAACATAAGAACTCTAATCATTCCTCCTTATCTGTGGAAGTATCATAACTTGATTATTATCCAATAACATCATTTGGGGCATACTCTGATGATTTGGACATTGGTTTGCGTAGTGTCCCCACTCCTTGCAGATAAAGCATTGTACATTTGAAACCTTTTTCTTACCCTTGCAGTCACGCACATGGTGTCCTATTTCTCCACACTTATAACATACTCCCATTCCCTTCAGGAAAGTTCCAATGTGTTTTTCCCATAGTCATATTGGAAAATTATTCTTTTCCCTCGTCCCTTTATCCATCATTTTCTCTTCCATTCTTTTCTTCTCTTTCATCCTTTCAATTCTATAAGAGTCAAAGAATTCTCTACTTATCTTATTAACACATGATACTATTTCTTCAAATGTTGAGAACACATGGGAGACTATTTCCCTTCTTAATGTTGGATTAATACGGTAAAAGATATGATCTTTCTTATTTTTTGGATCATATGTATTGCTGGAGTTCACATTCATTCCACTGGGCACCATTTCTATACAATGTCATAAACTAGGTTAGTTTATGAATTACAATGAATAATTACAAACTTGTAAAATAAATAATATAAATTGAACGGTTTATGGATATAATCCATAATCATAAAAAAATGTTTTCTTTGAGGGAGTGTATACTCATAAACCCTTCATAATGGTTTGTAAGGAAATGATTATTATCCTAAGCATATCCCCTGGGAGTGTCGTAACCAACAGTGCAGCAAGGCCCGTTGTCGTGCACCAGTTCCCATTCGAGTCTTGCTCAAAGCGGTGTTTCTGGGTTTTACCCCCAGGTACATCTGTGCTAGAGCCGCCTCTACCTGCTCGTATCCAGAAAGGGATGTATTGCTTAGAAAACTCACAAAATCTCTATAATACCAAAATTCGTGGAAGTTATTCTATACTAATCCTCAAAGTCTATCTTTTGGATATGTGCTCTAATCAGAGATTATCTAAATCGAGCTTACAAGGTTAGTACAAAACTACCTCTGATACCACCTATAATGCCCCGACCCCAGTTACCTAGATTCGATGCATTATTCTGTAACATTGGCATGATCAAAAAATATCAAGTCTCGAAAGACCGATTAGTTTAGTAGACTTGGAAACACTAGATAGATTCATAAATTTTACATTACATCGTAATGTGAAAAACAATAACAACAAAGTCTCTATAGTCCACACTCATATCCTCTTCTGACTATCCCTGCAGGTCATTCATAAAATACTTCTTCACATCGTGGAAAATATTAAAACATTGAAAGGGGTGTGCTCAGATGCTCAGTAAGGATACAAATATTGCGTAAGCTTTCATAAATAAACATTAACATTTATGGCAATGTATAACTAAAACAAAATCCTTTTTAATCATGAACTTCATCATAATATGGAAAAAATAAAATTAAATAATTCCATTTGTTTACTCACATGGATATTCTACTAGTCGAATAATCACATGCAATATCAATAACCACTTTCATATTGATGGAATGCATAATGTCATACTATCATAACCACATAGCCAAGGCCTCGTGCCAAGAACACAAATAAGATTTTGTCAAGGCCTCATGCCAAGACACTAGTTTGTCTCATGAGACCTACCGATGCATCGAGGAGCAATAGTAGGCTCCACCTGTCACTTATTAATTCCAATTCATTCCTCATATGAATAGGTTAAACATATCATAAACCATAACATAATCGTATCACATAAAACGTGAATAAAGGAAACATAAAATGTCCACATTCCAATCACAAGATATCAATACAACACATTGATTTAATAAAAACTTTTTCAAAACCATTTTCAATACCAAAATAAAAGATAAATAAAACTTTGTATTTATTTTTCATTTAAAAAGGGTATGGCTTGTAGATGAAGCCGAAACTCAAATAATGGTAACGGCTGTGGAGAATTCGTTGTCGCCGCATATGTACGGAAATAAAAACATACATTTTTGTCATTTAGTAAAATGCTTCTTATAAAAAAGATTCCTTTTGAATAAAATTAAAAGTCAATGGGGTTTATACACCGTATAAAAGAAAGTTGTGTATAAAACAAAATATGCCTCAATGAAAGGAGACTGAGACGAAGTCCTTAACAAGATCATTGTTTATAAATAATATAGATCTATTATGTGTATTCAATATAACTACACATAAATAAAGTACAAATACAAGATAGTACATAATGATATAATAACATAATTTGAAAGTAGGAGATTAACCCAAAGAATGGAAATAGGGTTAAGAAATTCCCTTACCTCGTGTCCGAATTCACTCGACCATTCTTTGTTCTCCGGAATAAAAAACTAGAGTTAATTTATAATTTCTTAAGAACCTTTTTCAAGTTTATTATTCCTTTTATATCACTTATAACCATGTTATGAACATTATGTAATTATTTATGTTAATAACGGTCTTTTTGTTGATCTTTGGTACTTGATTCAAAAATAAACATCTTATAATTACAAGTTGTTCATGTGGTGAAATATAAATTATATACAGAATTATATTCATGATGTATATATCATATATATCATATATATCCAGTATATACATGAATTTATAATATTACAAAACATTTAGAGGTAAGAAATGAAATGCACTATTCATTGAGACGTTAATCCGTATGTACGCATGAACGCTACTTTCATTTCAATTTCATATTTAATGGAATGAAATTATAATTATATAAAGTTATACTATAATTATAGTATAATATAATGTATAATACCATTTACTCGATCCTTTATACATCCCACATATGGCATTAACGATTCAAATCACTTTGAGGGGGCGGTAGTCCGCATTTCCTAAAATGAAAATATCATGTTTACCCATAATGGAAACCATAAAGGTATGTCATAAATGAAAAATAGAGAAGCTTAAGTAAAACATAAACATATTATATATCATATATAAATATAGTGACATCTTAATGGCCACCTTTGTTGGTGTTATATGAGTGTTGAACAATCATCGTTTCGTGAGGCAGAAATTCGCCATCCACAGAAACAGTATGTTCTTTAAACATTAGACGAAGGTGTGTGTAAGTGTAAATCAAATACTTCACATAACAACATCCTAGTATATTTACGATACTGGTGTTGTTACAAAAGAAAGGAATAAAAAGATTTTAGGGGGTTGGAGAAGCAAAATAAAACAGAAGAACACAAGAGAAAACACTACCTTTAAAACGGGTAACTCTTTTTGATTTGAGCCATAGGCTTCCTTAGGAAGAATTATGCCCAAAGTGAGGATTATAGGAGTAATAGAGGGCAATGTAAAGAGTATTTGGATAGAGGTTGGCCGATCCAAATGGCTTGGAAGATGTGAATAAGGTTGTAGTGGGGGAGCCTTTTATAAGAGGAGAGGAGGGGCACTCTTGGAACTCATGAAATGTTACATTATTATGATATGATTTCTGGATTCTAAAGGTCCCACAATGATATATTTCGAGGATAAGGTGATACGGATTCGCAATATACTCAAACAATAGGCTTTGGAAAAGTTTAAGTCTTAGATTTTACATTATCTTTTTATATTATTTAAATCGTTAATTAATGAGGTAGTCGCTCCATCATCATAGTGTCCTAAATAATTTAGTTTATTTAATGTTTAAAAATTATAAAAAACATCATGATGTAGGAAATATTTTTATCTTTCTAATGAATATTTATAGTAAAAAATATGACTTGTATAACCACATTTCAAAATTGTTTTACTAAAACAACTCATGTTTGTGACATTTTTATTTTAACATTAAATAAAATGTTTTTAATGTCATTTTCCACCCAAAGTGGCTCCATAGGGTCCCCAAGTTGACCCATGGAATTTCTGGGTCGTAAATGACTCATCCAATAGTGGTAGGACAAGTTTAAATGTATTTTCATATTTTTATAATATCATTTTTACCTTAAATTTAACTAATTACCTTTAATCACGTTTAATTAAAAAATAAAAGTTACTATTCACCAAAAAATTATTTTAATCCCATTGAACCACATTTTACTTCCTAATGAAATCCATGTATGTCGGATTTTTGAAAATCAAATCTAAAAAGTGGTAATGTTTCATTTAAACGAAAAAACAGTTTTTTAACTACCACTTAGTGGTTTCACTATTCATAAAAAATTGATGTTTTTCAGAACAATGCCAAAATTTCACCCAAAGCTATAATTGATATCCCGAATTCAAAAATGATGTCTATTTTACATTATAAAATTTAAATAATTTCAAAAATTAGGTATTAATATTCATAAGGGCTACTTTGATTGGTTATGGTTTGTGTAATAACCTCGAACTTGCGTACAATGCAAGCTATTGCATTATTGAATGAGAAGCGTATCATGGATGCTCGGGGTGTTACAAAAATAAATGGTTGGTTTCAAATATTTTTAAAAATTAATTATAAAAATTGTCAAAATTTTCTTGTTATGCATTGACAACAGTCAATACATCTATGTTGTTTTGAGGTTATAAACCGAATGACCCCAAAATGACCAACATAAACACAACCATTTTAGAAACTAAATAATTTATGTTATTAAATAATATATAGGGAATAATGTTAATATAAATTAAATTAACATGAAAAATTTAATTAATAATGTATAAAGATAATATAATGTTATTATTATTGAGTTTTTGAATTTATGATGCTAGATGAGATATAAGGTAAGGTATTTTTCATTTAAGTATTATTTTAAAGTGTTCTTTTTAGATCATTATACTATAAGTCCATGTTATTTAAAATGTTCTATGAATGTATTTATTTATAAACCGAATATTATTAAAATTCATTTTCACAAAGTTTTAATTTATTAATAATAGTTTTAAAATTAATATTTTAAACATTTAATGTATGAGTCATTTTTTTGTTTGTTACCATAATGATGAATAATTTTTTAACGTATATATATTGAATTATTTTTTCTTCTATAAATAATATTATTAATTACCAATCAGGATTTAAAAGTTTTCATGGTTATTTTCAATGAAAATATTTATCTTAATATTTTAATTACTGATAGTTTTAAAATATTTTAATTGGGAAACAAATGCATTTTATCATCTTAATTAGACAACTGAATGTGTTATTTCTTGTCTGATTGAATGAAAATTAAAATTGACATTATAATTAAAAAAATATATATCAATTTTATTTATGATACAGTTTTTAGACATTTTATATTAATGATGGGCGAGCTGGGAATAACTATGATGATAGGTGAGTCTGATATAGCCCACTAATGCATTTGTTAAAGTGACAAAGTCTTCAATTGATTTTTTACTCCAAAGTGATATAAGAATTTATCATTTAAGTGATTAAATATTAAAAATTATTATAATGGTGGATGTAAGAATAATTTCTCAAGGTACCAATGTGATATTCTTCTAATGTTTTATACCATAAATATTTTGATTTCAAAAGGAAAGAAAATGAGCTTAATTTTCTATGGAAGGTTTATGAATTTTGTTTTTTTATCAAATTATATAAGAATACAAATAAAAAATATATTTTAAATTGAATAATGTGAATCCATTATTTCAATTAATGTATTTCTAGGTTGAATAATGTAAAAATCATTATACTCACTCCTTAAACTTAAAAGTTAAAGATAACCCTAATTCTTTAATAATTAAGATACATTGTCTCATATAATTTATATGGTTCTCAATTTTTCATATAATTTTTTACATGCATAATTTTATTGAGTTATACTACCTACAAAAGGTAGGATTTTCATATTATACTACCTGAAACAAAATTTACAAGTGAGTTGTTTATACCTTTTAAAAGGTAGGGGAATTTATTTGTTCCTTTTTCAGGATAAATGAATGTTCTGTTTCTTCCACCACATATAAAAAAGATAATTGGGTTTTGTCACTAAGGATTAATGAATAATTCTTGGGTATTTCCGCTAGGCTTTACCAGTTCATTTTAATGATTTGTGAATACCCATTAAAAGTTATAATTTTTATTTTATTATGAGTTGTTTCTCTTTGCATATGAGATGAGTGAAGAGTATATATAATATCATTTATATATGAAATACTATACAAATCAAGGTCTATATTAAATCGATTCCATTATAAAAATTATATTAAAATAAATAAAAATTTGGAATTAATTAAAAAGTTAAATTAACCCCCTCTAGGCCATTCTTCCATCATTTTATTAGGATCTAATATATATATATATCTCTTCAAATTATCTCTTTCAAATTTTATTATGATTATCTATATGAAAATTTAATTTGATATTATCATTGAAGAATTTATTACTACAAATAAAAAAAATAAAATTTCACAAAAAATTTAAATAAATATGATTTTAATATAAAAACTATCTTCCAAAAAAATCTATTCTCTATGCATTGAAGATCTTATATCGAAAATAATAGTGCTAGATGCAACTAAAATTCCCAAACTAATACATTTAAATAAGTATCGATTTAATAAAATTAAAATAAATTTGGGTAACACCCTATTATTTTAAAACCCACTCTTTTGAAGAGAATACGTGATACACACCACTGAGCTTTAATGACTGTGAAATATTATTATTTAAATATTACCTTTATAACCTAGTAGTTGAATTAATAGATATGAATTGAAGTAATAAAATTATTAAATAGATATAAAATGTTCACATTCAATAAAAACATTTAATAAATATTATGAAATAAGCAAATAATTTTTAGGAAATTCATTTTGTTTTAAAAAAAATATTTTATTTAAAATGGGTTTTAATTCAATTTATGGTGAAATATTATAATTAATTTATATTTTTTGAAATTTTATTATATTAAAATTATATATTTGTTGAAATCCTAATATAAAAAATATCTTATGATGGTGTTTTTGAGATTTATTTAAAGCTGTTGATTTTTCAGTAAATAGTGAAAAATACTCATTTTATAGAAAATAATCTTTTCTATTAGAGTATTTATAAATTAATATTTAATTTTGAATTGATTTTAAAACTTATTATTTTATTTTTGAATAAAAATAATTCATGTCATTTCCTTATAATTAACATGACATATTATTTTGGAATAAATTTATTTTCATACTTCAAAATATATTTTCCTAGAAAATAGTTTTTCATCACCTTTGGTGTGTTTATTATAAAAGTTCTTTTAGAAACTTTTTGGAATTTAATTTGATAAAATTTATTAAAAATTAACATTTATCATGTACAAATTTATTAAGGAGGAAAAATTTATTTCGATGTATAATGAATAGTCACCATGATAAATATTTCTCACCTTAATAAAGGTAAATCAGATAAATAAGGTTAAAAATTATATAATAAGGCTTTACAAATATATCAAAAACCAGAATTATTTCTATTTGATAAATTTATGATGAAAATACTAATTTAATATTTAAATATAATGCAACATAGGTTTCTTTGTACTTGATAATGACATTAATATTATTATAAGTAAAGAATAAATAAAAAATGTAACTCTCATTGAGTAAATAGCTATAAAATATTATTATAGGGATAAAAGAAATTTATATTCACTTATAAATCATAATTTATAATAATAATTTATTTTTTATCATGTTAATTGTTTTAAATTTGTAATTTATGGAATAAT
Organism: Viscum album; assembly: GCA_963277665.1. Classification (NCBI taxonomy): domain Eukaryota; kingdom Viridiplantae; phylum Streptophyta; class Magnoliopsida; order Santalales; family Viscaceae; genus Viscum; species Viscum album. The sequence continues at coordinate 72,795,200 of OY728154.1, forward strand.
TAACTTAAATTCCTACTCAAAGCTCACACATTTCTTGTTCGATTATTAAAAAATCTATTAAATGATTTTAAAGAAATATAAGTTCATATTTTTACGGTTATTTATATGGACCCATGAATAGTTAGATTCATACAACATATTAGAATTTTTTTGAATGTTTATATTCTATTATAATTACCATATAGATTTTTGTGAAATTCATACAAGTGAGTAGTGATGAAAATGAATTTAATGGTATATAATGTTAAATAATTATTTATTATATGATTTAAAATTCATTAAAATATTATATTTTGTTCACATTAATGTTATATTTTCTATAATTTCAGTAATTTTCCAATTATAGTTTCCTTTTCATTTTATTTTATCTTTCTTAACCTTAAATAGTCCAAAAACATTTTGTCCTGGTAACCGTAAAAGGGGTTTACATGGGATTAAAATGAAGAGGTAAGGGTTATAAAATTATCTAATCTATTTAATATTTTATTTTATGATATTTGTTAATTATATACATCATATATTGTAAATATATATAGTATTATCCAATTTATTTGGAAAATAATTTTATATCAAATTAATATATAAAGGAATTCTAAGGGAACCCATCTCCTCTCTTATATAATGAAACTATATCTACTCTATTAATCATAATTCTTGAGCCACATATCTTGGAAAAAACCAAAAAATAATTAAATTTATTATATACATTATAGATTTTTTTGCCTTAAAATACAATCTCTGGGGTTCTTAAGGAGAGATCAAAATGTGGTTCTTCAAAAAGGAGATAATCATCTTGACCGAGCATTTTAATTTCAATTATTGTTCTACCTAATTAAAATTTATAATAATCATTTAAATATTATAATATTAGTACGTACTATACACAATATCTATTTATTTTTATTCCATTACTTTAATCATAACCTCTTTTATCATATGAAGAACAAAACAATGTTTGTGTGTATATATAGACTACCACCTCCAAGAAGCGATATGAATGGGTTTTCATAACAAACCCACAATGAGGAGTTTTATGATGAATTTAAAAAATATATGATATAATCATAGAATAATTTTTATTACGGAAATATGTAATATTACTTAACTTCGTATCCTTCAATTTTTTAAAAAATGACATTGAATCTCCCATGTACATGTGGAATACCACCTACACAAATCGATGCGATTTGATTTTCACATATGAAAACTCATAGAGGATCATGTAATTATATTAAATGAATAAAAATTATATTAATTTAATGATTATGGTTCAAGAAATAATGTTACAATGAACACTTCAACCATGATCAACCTTGGAAACTCATTTTACTATTACAAACAAAACATTATCCAAACACTCTTAATGGACTTAACAAATTGGGTAATTGAATATTTAGTTGAAATAAATGAAATAAATAGTTTAATGAAATGTGTATAGACCTGTATTGTTTTAAAAAGTAAAATAATTAAAATAAATTTATTTTATAGGATTTTGGGACATACATAGCTTCTTTTGACTTGATATATAAGGGTGTTTAACTGAATTTCCTTTAATTTGGTTATAGAAATTATTAATTAACCTTTTTATGATATGATAATGTGTGGAATGATTTATTATTATATTAATTATTATTTCATCATTTTTTATATTATTTTACTGTTATCAAACTTATCCATTTCAATGATTAATTCTCCCTTTAGTGACACATTATTTATATGGATTATTTGATACAACATTCCTTATTTAAGATATGTCATATTTTATACCGCTAAGTAATTTAATAATATTTTTATGATTAATATTGTGATATTATATCATTAATGAATTCTTGATCTTGATATTTAATGTTACATTGATGTTCAAACTTTCATGAGATTTTGATTCAAATTTCAGAAAAGTTACTTGTTGGTTCATGGACTCAATTTCGATTGTTTATGAAATGATTCTTATTATGCACAATTATATTTTTTGTATATTGAACTTTTAACCCCTTTAATTTATTTTAATATATTAATTCAATATAACTACAGGTTTTACAAGATCATATCATTTCTTTCTATTCAACGGATTTTAGATTCATGTATGACCTATGTTGTAAGGATTTATCATCTCATATATCCTTCTTTAAGATATTTTGGGATTAATGTAAATTAATGTATTTATATGTTTTTAAAATGAATATTAAAATATAATATAATTATTGTATTTTACTAGTTGTATTTTATGTTCATTCTTATTTTTTCCATTTTATTTTGTTTTAGTTTTAAAATACTACAAATGTGTTTTCATTAAAAACATTTTTTATGGGTATTAAAGTATTTAATCAAAACCCATCCTTCATATAATTTATCTTATTTGAATAATTCTATTTAAAAATCATTAATAATTTCATAAATTTAACTTATAGGATCATTGAAATTATATTAAAAGATCTTAAATGAAATTTTTTAATGTTTTCTGCATGAGTCACTATTGAATCTCTTCAAAAATGTTTGAAAAGGATGTTTGTCATTGACATTTATGACATGAAGTGATTTTAACACCATAAATACTATTTTCTAATTTGAATATATCATTTATGGTTTCTATTATTAATTTAAAATAAAACTCTTCTTTCAGTATTTTATGAATGTTTAGATTTTAATGGTAGTGAATAAAATTTTTATTTTTCCATGTTTTCGAAAAATGATTAAAGTTCTCTTATAAAAATATTTTCATCTATGTTGACAAACATTAATAATATTAAATTTTTTTTGGATGTCTTATGATGATTTCTCAAGTTATATTCACAAAACCTTATTTGTTTCCATGATTAAATCATGTTATAAGGGAATCCATGAACATTTTTAAAGATTGAAGATAAAAATTAATGATTACATGTTTTATATTCATATACATTGAAATTATTTTTAATTATAGGTGTGACTGATACATCTTATAATGTAGGTGATACTGATATAAATTATTTTATGAGTAGTCTTGGTACAACTTATAAGATCAGTGAGATTAACACAACTTATATAATGGGTGATCCCAATATAGATTACATAAATGGCAAGCTTGATATATATATCCAATGTATTGAATAAAGTTCCTTTTATTTTAATCAAATAAGGGGGGATTTAACTCTTGATGTTTATCTAATGAAATTAATTGAGATTGACTTATTTCTAATAGTAGTGAACATGAGTGTTGTATATAAAGTTCCAAGATTCCATCATGTCTTCTATATACCTATTATGAGTGTTTAATATTTTGTTTGATAATTATTTATATTAGATGGCTCATGATTATTGATTCAAAAAAATATTTCATTAGATAAATATTTATGTCATGTTACATGTTTAATGATCCTTGTTTTGATGTGTAATAATTTTCTATTGTTATCATCACACACATTGATTATGTAATCACACCCTTATACTCATCTTATGCTCATTGATCAATTTTAATTTTAATTTCTTTTGTTTACCCTTATCGATTATTTGAGATCACCCTTATTACTTTTTTCCATTTCCCCAGGATATAAAGAGTATTTTATTTACAATTATGTTTTTAAATGTTTCATTTTTGAATAATTTAACATGAGATGTTGAAATTTCATTATGAAATAAAAAATCTTGGGTATAGTATAAAAAATGAAAAATTGAAAACATGGGTATATTTATGTAGAAGATTTACCTAATTATCTAAAATTTTAAACCTAAGAGGTCATTGCGTATATATGTGATTCAATTCCATTTTATTTTTTAAGTTATTAATGAAAAATAATATGGTCCTGTTTATTTGACCAAATTAAAAAAATTTAAAGATTATTTATTCGATAAAGGACTATAGATAGTTGGATGTATTCTTTTATAGTTTGTTATAGAGTATGGATTATATAACATTAGAGATTATGATGTTCTCATGTGTTATTAAATTTATAATTATGTATATCATCATGAGTTTATTATCTTATGTTCAATCATAAGTTAAAATGAACGAATACCACATTTTTGGTATTATGTGATAGTATTTAAAGAATATTAATGATATCTTGAGAGAGATTTTATTAGCTTACGGTATACATAACACTTAGGTGTAACGTAAAGGATTATTTTAGAATTGTGATATTTTTTAGAGATTAATGCTGAATAGAATGAGAAAACCTTTAAGGTTAAAATACACTTTAATGTTTAGGTTACTAAGGTTAATTGGGATATTGTGTTAGTTAAATACGTAATATTCAATGTTGGAATTTTGGGTTTAATTTTTATCTTTGGAGATTAATATAGTATTTCTACTTATCAAGTTGTATAAAATTTTAGCTTTATATTAACATTTTATAACCATTTTAATTTTTTGAATATCTTAACATTGGAGGAATAACTTTTTAACCTCTTTTGTATTATATGATCTTTTAGATGATGATTTTTGTGTCTTAGGAATGAAAAATTAATCTTATATATTTATTTATCGGATAAATATATGCCGTGGATGTGGAAATTGATTGAAGCATAGAAAGGATGAAATTGTGTATATGAAATGGTATAAAATCAAGTGACTATGTTTTAATATGTTCTTAGTATATATGGTTAAAAAATTAATAAAATCATGTAAAATAACTAATAAATAAAAATTTTATTTTGTTACTTTTTTTCGATTTGATAGTCTTTTTCACACCTCAATTATGTATTGTTTTGGGGTAATTGAATATCTCAGGATCATTTGATTTCTTATAAAAAGTTTCACTATCAATCTCCATTAATATAAAGACATTAATTTCTTAATCCATCTCCATATTTTAATGTCCCACTATCTTTATCCTATTTTAAAACATAGTTATATGTTATTTTATATGATATATATATATATATATATGCCTATTTTTAAAATGAAGTTTTATTAATCCTTTGTATGATGTGGGTTTACAAAAATGTTATTTTAAAATTTTGAAAACGTGATTAAATAGATAAAGTTATAATTTATAGGAAATATTTTTTTGGGTGGGGGTTTGGAATGAAATACCTCCATATTTAAAAATAACACTATGTTGGATAGCTTAAAGGACACAACACTGATCTTTAATAACAACAATATATTATTATTTAAACATGGATTCAATAACATATCCATTTATTTGGAGGATATGAGTAGATGTAGCTATATTATAATATATATAAATAGTGTTCTTAATAATTAAAATTCTATTGATTATTTATTAATAAAAAATACTAAATTTATAATAGTTTTTTTATTCTTCAAAAATATGTTTTCATCAAAAATAAGGGGTTTAGTTATTTTATATGAGATAATATTATAATTAATTTTTTTTAGTTTTTTTAAAATTTTATTTTATGAAATAAATATAATTTTTGGATTCATCATTTAATAAATTATCTTATTATGATAAATTTAGATTTTTCAAAAAAGAATAATTTTTCAGCGAATAGTGAAAAAAATGATTTTTGGAAAAATTTATTTCCCATTCATATATTTATAAAGTCTAATTTTATTTGATTTTAAAATATATATGGTTCATTTAGAATAAATATAATCTAATTAATTTCAATGGAAACTATATCAGGGTTAATTTTTGTTTATAAACATTTTAATACTTTAAAATACATTTTTTGGGAAACTGTTTTCTACATATTTTGTGAGTTTATTTTGGAAATAAATTAAAATGATTACATGGATTAATTTGAATAAAAGTTTTTCCATATTTTTAATAAAAACATAAATTTTGTAAGTGGTATATATTTATTTGTGTTCATAATGAATTAAAACCATGGAAAATATTTGACACCTCGATAAAAGTAAATCATGTAATTAATGTAAGAAATAATGTGATAAGGATTTGAAATATATCACATGGATTGTTTATATTGGATTATTACATTCATAAACCAACCCGATCAATAGTGTTTGTTCATAGACATGCCTAAGAGGTATTCCCAATCCTCCATGGCAAGAAACTAGTGATAGGCATCAATAGAGTAACTAAGGGAATTATTTTGCATAGTATAAATAAATAAAAAAGTATAAAAAATAGTAAAGATAAAATAAATAAATCCCATTTTACAATCATCATATTATATATACAATAAGAATAAAATTAAAATAAACCTAATGAACCCAAACTAACCAGACGCCCAAAACATCTCTATGTAACCCCAAGGTCCACTCTCAGATAACAAAACTATCTATTGCCCATGATTATTGAAACCTTTCCAAGACATACATCAAAATCTAAAAACAAGAAATAACTATAGGTGTGAGTATTAATACATTTTTGCAGTCCTATGAAATATATTCCCAATGAGATTCCGTTAAAATAAAGGAAACACCAACATAAAGTTTGAAATTCATTATAAAAAACAAGGTTTTTAAAAAATCTCCAATTTAGAACAAAACACAATCTATTATCCTTTTTCCAATCAAATCGAGATTCATTTCCAAGATGTATACATTAAGATTTTTGAGGTTAAAGATGGTGTTTTCATTTAAAAATAGAGAAAATAGAGTGTAAAAAATTTCCAAATAAGTTTCCAAAAACACTTGAAAATCAACACATCACATTTATCCAAGGAGTCCACCATACAAGAAGGGAACAGAAATGCTCACATAATAATGTAAATGGAAAAAATTTCACATTAGAGTTACCAACCGAAAATTATCTCAATAATCAATTATATACAAATAAGATCCAAAATACATATGAGTTCCCTGGAGTATAGTGGAATAATATAGAACATACTATACATATTGACACATCTCGAAGGAATGCCTAACCCAATGTTTTCAATTCTCACCTAGATGCCTGATCACACCCTACCTAGTATGACCAAGGATAACTATCCCAAATATAATAAATCTCTATGCTAAGGGCCACCGGACATAGTGAAATCATAACTACTGCAATAAACATTCATAAAAAATCCTCTTATTATACCTTGTTCCCATGTCAAGACTAAAGTGGGGGTGATCCATTAATGAGAAGAAAGAATCAAATCACATGCACTCATATATCAAAAACAATAATTTCATACAAAAAGTAAGCCCATAAGACCCCTAATGAAAAATATCTTTTCCTTAAACCATCTGATCACAATTGAACCTCTCAATGTGGGCATTAAAAAACAACACAATCAGGGTACAAAAATTATACATTGATAGTTTTCAAGATCACTCATTTCAAAAAACAACCAAATGGTCCTCATGTACCCTTCAATAACCCACCCTTTGTCAATAAACCAAATCCACATTTACAAAAATGATGAAACAAACTATTTTTTATTTCATGATCATTTAGAAAATTACATTTAAGCACTCACCGAAAATTAGTAAACCAAATCCTTTTCAACAAAATTAATATTTGACCACAAACCTTAATCACATGTAAAACTATTTTCAAAGAACCAAGAGAAAACCAATTTAATTTGTATAACTTCTATAAATATATTTCATAAATTCAAAAAACTATTTTAGCTACCACAATTACATTTACAAATCCAAACCGGGCATTAAAATCAAAATCATTTTGAAAAAACCAACTAGGAATAATTTCAACCACTTAGTGAGAATAAACTAACAAAAAAACATCATATACATCAAAAAAATTGTAGAACTAACTCATATAATAACAATAATTATTTTTAAAATCAAACATCAATATTTAATATCCGAGGAATTTTTGAAACACCAGAAATCAAGGAATCATAAATTTAATGGACAAATGAAAATGGATACCTACCTCAATATCAGGGACGTTAAAAAATGACCACCCATTACTACCACACAAATGTTATAAGAATAAATAACAACAAAAAGAAACCATAAACACAACAAAAACCCAAATTTAAATAACATTTTTTTATCCAAGATACACATGACCAAGTGGGAAGTAGAACTAAAGGGAAAATAGAAGGATAAGGAAGAGGTAGAATTGAGGAGGATATTACCTTGAGAAATAACCCTTAAAACAAGATGTAACCACAAGATCTAACCGTTGGGATAGGATAAGACCCTCACAGAATAAGGGAGGGGATTCCATTGGGTTTCATAAACTAGGAAGATGAGTAATGGGGCGTTTTGTGGATAAATCCTGAACATGGTAGAAATTAAAATCAGAATATTAATGACCTTGAAAGCCGCATGGTTTTCTAAACCATACAAAAAACCTTGTATCCCTCAATATCCAAGTGGAACAAGTTGCATGGTTGTACCACATGGTTTCAAAACCTGTGAAACAACCGTACAATCACCACTATCAATAATTGAAAGTAGACACACAGTTTCCTAGGGAAGAGAACATCATTTGGTATATAAAATGTTTTCCACCCACTCACTCATACCTACACCCCAAGTTTCAATAGTTCTAGTCCATCTACCTTGACATACCAAATAATAGTGTGCACATCGAATGTGAGGTCCACTAAAGAATCTAACCTACATTTATACCATGACTTCACGAAACAAACTGGTAATCTGAGTCTATCTTTGGCATGGCCTGAGAGCCATTCCCAGTCCTCCTATGCCGGAAGCTAGTGAAAGACATCAAAAGAGTAACCATGATAATGTTTTCAACAATTATAAATACATAAAAACTAGAAAAATAAACCAACCTAGATAAATAAATAAAAATTTCCAATTTTTACACTATTTATTCAAATAAATAAATAAAACAATTGAAGAATAAAACCCAGAATGAACATGATGACCAAAACATATCCATGTGACTAAAGGGTCACTCTCAAATTCCAAAACCAACCATATCCCACAATGATCAAAACCATGATGGAAACTACACCAAATGATAAAAACAAGGAAGAACTGTAAGCGTAAGTATTAAAACCTTGTATGCATGCCTGAAACAAATATTTTTCAAATTCCTTAAAATAAATTAAAAATTAACTTCATGTTAGAAATAAAATATAAAAACTAGGTTTTTCAAAAGTTTACACATTAAGACAAAACACTGTTCATTTTCCAATTTATATTCAAATCCAAATTCTTTTTCATGATGATGAAATTAACATTTTTGAGGATCAAGATGAAGACTACAATTAATAAGAGGGAAAAGTAGGTGTAATTCATTTCCTAAACATTTTACAAAAACCTTTGAAAACCAAGACAACACCTTTATCCAAGGATTAAAACATACAAGAAAGAAACAAAAATAATCACATAGAATGATTAATGAAAAAATATTTCATAATGTGTAACCCACCAACAAAAATATAAATCATCCACCTCAAACAACTAAGTTCCAAAAAATATGTTAGAATTTTGGAGTTTAGTTGAATAAAATAGAATATACTATACATCTTTACTCTTCTATGTGGAATGAATCGACCAATTATATAAATTCTATAACATATAATAGATCACACCCTACCTGGTCATACTAAGGGAAACTATCCCAAAGAGAATAAATAACAATGTTCAGGGCCACTAGATGGAGAAAAATCTTAACTAGTGCATCAACCGTTCACTGAACATCTACTGGATATGCCACATTCTCATGTCATGACTAAAGTAGTATTGATATAAAAATTACAACCAAGAATCCAATCACATTCACACATATATTACATATATGAAATTCACACAACTTTTCACCACTGAGTCACCCATGGAACAATAACTGTTTTTAAAACATTCAATCAAAATTGAGAATCTCAGCATGATCCTTACAAAAAATCCACATAACCAATGAACAATAATGACCCAATATGAGATTTCATGATCACTCATTTCACAAAAGTAACAAAAAAATCTCAATCACCCTTCAAGAAACCACACTTTTTCAGAGAAAAACATTCACTTTTCAAAAGAGGTTAAAACACACCATTTTTATTTTCACAATCATTTAGAAAATTCAGTTAAATCATGCACACATAATTATAAAATGAAATTAACTTTCATAAAAATTAAAATAGGGTACAAAATATCCTCACATGAAAAACTATTTACAAAGAACTAAACACACACAAATTTCTTATGAAAACCACTTATAAATCCAATTGATGAATCCAAAAAATGATTTTTGATTCCACAATTTAATTTACAAATACAAAATACACTTTAAAAGTCACAATCAATTTTAAAAATGATACTGATCAATTTATCAAACACACAGTGAGTATAAAATAAAAAAACAATTCCATATACTTTGAAATAATGGTGAAAACAACTTCATTTCATAAAAAATTATACCTGAATCACAAATCACTATTTAATCACCATAGAAGGTTTGAAACAAAAGAAATGAAATAATAATAAATTTTAAGTAGAAATATAAAGGGAAAACTAACTTAATATAATAATTATTCACCAACTCCCACCTGAAATAACCTTTCAAAGGTCTGATGGAAAAAAACAAACATAAATAACATTAAACCAAAAAACCCTAAATAAAACACAATTAAAAACGAACCCTATATCCACATGACCAAGGAAGAAGAGAAACTCAATAGATAATTAGAGGAGAAGGATGTGGGAGAATATATGAGTAGATTACCATGAGAAATCAATCTGAAAACTCAAATAAACCACTAGATAAAAATTATGAGAGGATAGGAGGCATGAAGAAAAATGGATGGGCTCACATTGGGTTACAATAACTAGGGAGAGAAATGGAGGGTTTTTGGGTTAAATCCCAAAGAGGATCGAATATTATAATCACAATTTTAATGAAATAGACATGGAACATGGTTATCATTATGGGTTTTCCAAATTATATAGAAACCATGCATACCCCACTATCCCAGAGGAATAATATTCTTGGTTAGGCCATATGGTTTAGAAATCTGTGTGATAACTATGTTGTCTTTGTTGTCGAAAAAATGAAATTGGCCACATGATATCCTAGTAAAGGGTTGAATATTTCCCCTAACTATCAATCAACAGTACACGACCTACTTTAATTCCCAAAATAAAACTTTTCCCTCAAAACTCATGGGGAAACCCAAGGGTAAATGTGAGACCAATGATAAACAAAACAACACCGTCCCATTTAAATCTGGACCACCCCAAACTCTAGGGTAAATACAAGATCAAAAACATAAACCAGAACAAGGGAAAAAATAATATATGTGTCTGAAATTTACCATCCTCATCCAATATTTTAATATTTGAAAACATGGTACAATTTTTAATTGATAATGAACTTATTATCATTTTATGTATTGAATAAGTCAAAAATGTCAATTTATTTTCTTTAATAGCCCTATTATTTTTTATAGGGATAAAAGGAGGTTATGTTTGGTTAAAAATATCAATATAATATATTAATAAACATTTTTATTATTTAGGTTTTTTAAATTTTTATTGATGAAATAATTACCTTAAATCCTTACACAACACCTATACAATGCATGTTAAAAATGTTCAACAATAAAGTAATAGATTTTAAAAACTTAAAAATTTATATTTATTTGGCCATTTATATTATTCCAAGAATATTTTAGATTCATATAACATTTTTTTAAATTTTAGAAGTTTATATTCAAAACATATTACTATAATGGTGTCATTAATTTCAAATAATGGGAATAGTCTCTAAACCAACATTAATGGTATATTAGGCTTAATAATTTTTTATTAAATGACTTAAAATTTTAAAAAATAAAATTCTATTAGATTATATATACTGTTTACACTTATGGGACATTTTTTACTTTTACTGTAACTTGTTTGACCCTTAAATAGTTAAAAACATAGTTATTACAGTAATCATTAAAAATGATTACTATGGTTTAAAACTAAGAAATAATGGTTAAAAGATCACCTACACATGTCAAAATATTATTGTATGAGAGATTATACACATTAATACATATTTTATTTTAAATATATTAATTTGTTTCCACTTTAACTTGAAAATTAATTTTTATTAATTTAATATTTAAATAAATTCCAATAGTGCCCCTCTCTTCTCTTATATCAGGACACCACCTCTCATATAATTCATAAACATCATGGTCCACATATCTCATCAAAAACATTAATAAAACTCTTATAAAATTACTTATATACATTTGATATGTTCATTTCATTCTAATAGTCCATACCTGGCATCTTTAAGGAGATATCTAAAGGAGGTTCTTTAAAGGGGAGAAAATCATCTCAACTGAGTGTTTTATTTTTAATTATTCTTATTCATCCATTAATTTTTTCCAAACAATTATAATATAATAAAATAAGTATATAAATTATTATTATATTTTATTATATCAATTTTATAACCTTATTTATCTCATTTTCCATCCTATAGGGTAGAAAAAAATCTTCCATGCATATGTGTGGACAACCACCTCCATGAAGTGATGTGATCCATTTTCTCATCACCACATCACAATGATATTTTTTGTAAGGGATTTAATATATATATTATATTAATGATATAATTTTTATTATTTAAGTAAAATATATTATGTACCTTCTTACCCTTACAACCATTAGAAAATGATAACTTTCCTTATTCGTACATGTCGAATACAACCGCCACGAAGCGATGTGATTTGTTTGTCACATATTCTAATTATGAAAAATCATAAAATTTCACTTAATTTATAGAAATGATAATTATTTCATGGTAATTATTATATATATGATCAAACAATTACCCCTTTAACTATGGTAAACTTACCAAATTCATTTTTTAATAATGAATCGAACAGCCTCTAAAAGCCTATATTTGATATAACATATTAAATAACTAAAAGAAATGGTTTAATTATAAATTAATATAATTGGAAATTGATCTTAAAAAATTAAAATAATTAATAAATAATTATTATATAATAATTATATGACATATATATCATGTGATTACTTGGGGTAAGGGGTTTTCTAAATCAATTTCCATCTATTGGGTTACAATAATTTTTCATTAATTATTTTGTGAAATTTTTATATGTGAAATGGTCTCTAATTTTTTGATGATTTATTGAAAACCATTTATGTGGTTTTAAATTTTTTTTCTCATAATTACATCACTTATTAATTCCACCTCCACTAATATGATATTCATAGGGATTATTCATATCAATATCGTTTCTTTGATAAATTTATTATATTATGCCCTATATTATTTGTATTATGTGTACTTACTACTTGTTGAGATTTAATATCATGAATTAATTTTTGATAATTATATTCATGTATCATTTCATTTTATCCCTCTCATTAAATATTGATTTAAATTTCGTAAATGATTCAATAGTTTGTATAGTCTTAATTTCATTTATTTGAGACATAATTCATTTTCTTCCACATGATTTATTTTATTTAAGGTAATGGATTCTAATTGAATAAATTTTAACATATTTTTCATTAAAATAATTATTTTTATAGCATCTTATTACTTTTTTTAATTAAATGGATTTTGGATTCAAGTATTACCCATGTTGCAAGGATTTATCATCCCAAACTACATTCTTTGCGGCATGTTTTTATTGATGAGCCCAAATTAATTTATATGTTTTATAAATGACTCCTAAAATGTAATATCATGAATCATTTTTTACAAATGTTATTTTATTTTCCTTCTTGGTACTATCTCTCAATTGTTTTTTGGTTTTTAAAGACATAAATAGTTTTTCTTTAAGAAAGATTATTTAATGGGTTTGATGAATTTTATCCAAATATTATTCCACATTATTTTACTTATTTAAATAAGTTTTTATAGTCATAAATGATTTTCTATGTTTATTTCCCATGATCATTGAACTTTTACTAAATGTTTTTAAATAAAATTATCAAAAGAAATTCTACACTTGTCACTGTTGAATCTCTTTTCCAATGTTTGGAAAGAATATTTATTTTTAAAATTTACAAAATGAAAATATTTCCCGACCATAATAACAATTATTTTATTTGAAGAATAATTTAAATGTTTCTATGATTCTATTTATATAAAATCATTTTGTCAATATTTTTTATTTTTTTGTTTTATAAAGGTTACAAAATTGTATTTTCCTTTATTTTCGATGAAATGTTTTAAATTTTTTTTAAAGGAAGTTTCATCTATATCAACATCCGTGGATGATTTATATACTTCAATAATAATATGGTCTTATAATACCATACATCATTTTTCTCTGGATGTCTTACAATGATTCTTTAATGATATTATTTTGAAACCCATTTATTTTCTATAGGTATATCAAGTTATAATGGAATGAAATATATTAATAAAATATTGATGATGAAAACAAAAGATTACATGTGTTATATTCATGTAAGGTACGTGAAAAGTATTGATATTTATGGGTGAACTCGATATAAATTATTATAGGTGATTTTAATATATCATTTAAAATTTGTGATCCTGATAAGACTTTTGTTTCATATGAGATTAATATTTATTATATGATAGGTGAGCACCATATATCTCTCTGATACATTTTGTAATGTTATTTTTCTTTAAAGGAATGATTAATGGAGTAAAATATAGAGGTTTATGATATATATATTTCCAGGATTTTGTTATTTTTTACATAAGTGAACAAAAATGATTTACATAATGTCTCATTATACCAAAAAGTTTTATCTATGTTTTCAATGAGTATACTTGGTTAATTTGATAAATATTGACAATAGATGGATCATTATTGTTCATTATCATGACACTTTCATTTTTTAAAGCTTTATGACATGTCACAAATTTAATGACCCATATATTTTTTTGGTATTAATTTTCTTATGTTATTCCCATGCACATTGATTATTTCATCATACCTTATTCCCTTATTATACTCACCGATGAAAATAAATTGGTAATCCATATGATTACCCTTACCATGAATTTTATCATACCCTTATTTTGTTATAAATTTCTTAAAGTTAGGAGTAATGACGTTAAATTAACTATTTCTATAAAGATTTATTATGTGAAAAAAATTATGGTAGATTTTGAATATTTTTTATAAAATCATAAAAAAGGTAATCATAGGAAAAATGATCACATAAATATAATGTTATTGTTATGTTAAGGTTTTTAACAATTCTTAAAAAATTGAAACCTAAAAGTTGATTTAGTATATAAGTGATTAAATTTTTATTTTGATATATTATGTTTTGAATAACTAAAACTTTTCCCGTGAATATAATTATTATAGTAAAAAATGTAAATATTATGTTTTTAGTACCCGATTAGGGAGTGTCGATTAAGGTATTTTACAATTGATTATTTTTATTTTCAATAAAAATAATACTTGAATAATCTATTATAATTTTATTGATTGAAATATTTATAAAAATGATTAGATTATATTTATTTTTAAATTCTATCATTTTTCTATTTTTATTGAATTATTCTCAATTAATCAGACCTTGTATAACTCTATATAGAGCTCCTTTTCTCCATGGTTTATTCTGATGTTAGAGGTGACCATCACTTTTATCATACATGATATTTCAACAATGTGCATCTCATTACATATAGTCACACTATTGTGAATAAAAACACAAACTCATCTTTCATAGCTCAATTTTTCCACATAAGAATCTTTTGTAGATCTCTTATATTCCTCCTTAATAATACACTACATGAAGTATTCATTTATTATTTTATGATCATATCTATATGGAATAAGAATCAAATGAATCTCAAAACAAATGAATGTAAGAAACATTTTATCTCACATATGAATAATTCTATATCATATATGAATAAATATGTTTCAATGTAGGATATGATTCTTGTTGGGAGCCTTAATAATGGGAAGATATTTCTTGAGGAATATATCTAGAAATTAGACAAGAAGGCCTTCTGGTTTAAAGATATGATGTTCGATGAACCTGAAACTCAGGTAACCAATATCTCTTGGAAAATGTCTTAGGATACTAATTATGGTAGCAATAATCTTTATTTAAATGGTTTATCTTTATCATCATGTGGTTAATTTCATGGTTTTGTTTTCCTCAAAATTAATTTTATTAAAAAAAATTAATTTTCAGTTAGTTAATTTTGAATTCACTACCAATACATAAGTTTATTTGTTCAAAAAATAAGGTATTCTCTTAAAAAAATCAATATATTGATTTTTTACTTAATATGTAATGGTATTTAATTAATTAAAACATCCAATACGAAATATTTTTCATTCAATGTTCACTTTAGATGTAACATATTCCATTTTTCAAAATATCCCAAATGTATGATATTTTCTGAAATCCACTATATACGTCCAAGATCCACAATATAGGTAGGAAATACGCCTTTATATATATTATTCTATACATAGAAAAACATATTATCTTAAATATGATAAACATAGAATATAAATTATAAAATAATAATTCCACTATGAAAATACAATACATAAAACAATTATTAACTTGAAATGAAATTACAGTAAAAACATCATAACTCAAACTAGGGTATTTATGCTAAATAAAAAATTAATTTCTATGAGTGTATACTAGAATATAAATTCTGCAGAACATAGGCCAATAATTTCCTCTTTTGATGATTATGAAACCCATAATATTAAAACAAATAATTGATAAATTTCATACAAATAAAATAATTAAAATTATATTAAAATTAATGTTCCCAATATTAAACCCCTTTTTTGATATCAAAAATAATTTATGTAAGTTGAGGACACAAAACCTAAATAAATAATTAAACAATAATAAGAAAAGAGACAAACAATATATTCTATTAACGTAAATTCAATTCCCTGTGAAAATAAACACTGAAAATGTATCAATGATATTACATTAATTAAATTTAAACATTTTAGAACATGTAATTTTCCAAAAATATAAACAATAACTCATAGTAAATGAAAAAAAAACATAATAGATTAATTAATGTTTAAATCCCGAAACATGAAATAATAAATGAAAACCCGCAATAAAAAATAATTAATAAATAATAAACACTATATTCAAATAAAATGGGTACAAAAAATGTAAAAGAAAATTAAATAAAATAATTATGAAAGAATATTCCACATATATAATATATTTTTGTACAAGTAACCTTGAAAAATGTTTAAAATATTCAGTTAATTTAATAAATATATAATATAAATTATTATAAAATGAAATTAACATTTAAGATAATTCCAACATGATGTATAATATAAATATATTGAAATATACTAAACTACAAAAAGAATGATGGAATGATAAAGTCAACTTAAACTTTATGAACCCAACATAAAATTTATTTCATCCACAAAATCTGAGAAAAAACTATCAATATATATAAATTCCACAGTTAAAGTCTTCATGCACAATGAATCAGTATTAATGATATTTTTATTTCTATTAACATTTAAACATAAATAATACATGATTATAAATAGGAAAATGAATTATTAGAAAAACATATTAAATAACCATCATATAGAAGTTGAAAAATACATATCATGTTGTGATTTAATATTTTAATATAATTATATGTTTTGATGAAGATTTATTCTTGATTTCTAATGAATCTAACTTTTATAATCTAATATATATCATTATCTTCAAAAGTGAAATGACCTTTATCAGTTTTTACTAACGATATAAATTTTATATGTATCTTATCATATTGATTGATAAACTAGTATCCATTTTAAAATTTTCATTATTTTTTTTATGGATCCTTTCTAAAAAATCAAAAAAAAATTATTTATTGATACCCAAATGCTATTGAATAGAGTATTGTTAGTAAAAATGGATTTGGGGAAAAATAACTTGTTTTTTAGAAGATATTGCAACTATAAAGAGAGAGAGATATAGATATATAGGTATTATTATCACTAAAACATTAAGGAACATTAAATAGAAATTATTAGAACAATATCAATTAATACCACAATGAAAATAAAGAATATTATAGTTGTATTTTTTATTTTTATTATTTAGGAAATATTTTTTTAATATTATGATTTTATGTATTACTTAAAATGCAATGTTACACATTAATTTTTTCTGGGTTATAAATAAATTTTTATGGTCACCCACCACCATAATAAATATACTATAATCCCTTTCCGAAGAATCAACTTAGGGGAAAAATAATTATTTCTAATTTCATGATTAATATAAAAGGATTAATCTTATCTTGTTTATAATTTAATTATAAAATATATTTATAAAAATAAATTCTTTAGATAAAAATAAAACCATAATATCTTATCAGATTTGTTTTCATTCTCTATTGTATCACATTTATCATTAAGCATGAAATAATATATTTTAATCGTAGAGAAAGAATAATTTTCATATTTATATAATGGAGAGTAGAATTATTTTACTCATACATTATGAGACACAAAATACATATTATCATTTTTAATTTTATAATACATATTTAGTGAAAAAATGAGATTCATAACGAGAATACTATGATGTATTCCATGTAGATTTTATTTCTCTTTTATATTTTATATAGAAATATGATTTTCTTGATTTCATTTTTGGATTATTTTTCCATTTATATTTTTCTCATAATTTTTAGTAAAGGATTATAAATTATAATTATCATTATGATGTAGCTTATATTAAACATGCTCTATAATAATTTGTGTCATTTAAGTTCATAGTCTTCTCATCAAAATTTAAATTTTCAGATCATTAATTGGCATGACTGCCTGATATTTGCTGAGATTCCACTCCTTTTATCAATAGTAAATCTAAATATTTTTAAATCGTGGCATGATTTTGGAATTTAATTACCCAAAGTAGAAACAATTGTTGACAATGTTAATTGTTCTTCCATTCATTTTAGTAATAATTTCTCTGTCTAACATCATGAAATTATTATGCTTTTAGTTTAAAATATTTTAAACTAATTATTGTTGATTATAAATACCTTGATATGAAATAATGATATCTTCATACATATCATGAGAAGTATCCCATTGAAAAGCATTGTTGAATCTGCCCGGTCTGAATCCAAAAATGATGGCATTCATGACCATTGAATTAAGAACATAATCAAACTCTTTTCCCCATTACATAAATCAGGTTCACCAATAGAAATTTTGTATTTTTAAATCATATTTCTATAATATCTGAACCCAATAATTTTCAAATAGATAATATTAATATATTTACACTGATGTTATTCAATCTATTGAAATTATGATATATAGCTATGAACATTTGATCTCTAAGATTAGCCATTGTAATTTATCAGTTTAGGTTTCAAAATTTTCTCTCTAGCATTTTATAAATAATAAGATATAATATCTTATAAGAGAAGTCTATACTACCAAGAATTGTTAAAACCCTATAGTATGAAATAAAAAAATATGAAGGGGGTAGATTGGGGATATTAAAATAGTTTACAATATTAAAACATCCTTTTTCATTTTAGTTGATTTTTAACTTTTAATTTTAGTTATAATATATAAAAGAAATAAAATAAACAATATTATAAACCATTAGATTTTTTATTTATTTAGAGATAAAAATAATTTACATAGTCTTAAAAACCAAGAACAAATTTATGTTTGGTGATTTGTCTCAATATAATTTCACTAGAGATTTTATGTTATCATGAATGAAGATGAAAAATTATGTTTATAATGTAAAAGATATTTTATGAAGAGGTCTCCCAAAAGGCTTTAACATGGGATTTATGATACACATAGTATAAGAAGTGTTCACTTAAAATTAAACAGAAAATATATAAATCTAAATATGTATGAAAAAACATAGTTTCAAACATTCAAGATGATATTTGATTAATCTTAATATAGAGAATATGTATGTATTCAAAGAGAATCTCTAAAAGACTCTTGGTTATATATTTAATTTTTAATGAGCATAAAATTGAAATAGAAATATAATTTTTTCTCCAACCATATTTTTCTTTATATATCCATCTTCTATTTATTTAATTTATGATTTGTTCTGGAAATTATGTACATTTTAAATAATCATGAAATTAATAATTTAACACTATCTTATCATTTTATCCATTAGTCTGCCTATATATATAAATAAGACCATGAAATTAATTACATCATAAAAATTTTATTATTTTAACTAGGAATATATAATTTAATATAATTAATACACACATTCCTTTCAGAAATATCACTTTAAATAAACTCAGAAAAAATACTCAAAAAATACTATTTTAAATTCTAAAATCAACTTCATTAAGAAAATAATGTTAATATATTTAAAAAATATTATTTAGAAATAATTTTCTTGAATAACATTAAATTTCATAAATATATTAGTTCAAATAAATATCTATTTTAGAATGGAAATATTTTTTAGTGTTTTGTTTTTCCTTATAACAAATCTTTAAATTTTCTCCTTCAATTTCAATAGTTCATGAGAATATCAAATTTTTATTCACATAATAAAACTATATTTATGTTAAATATAGAAATATAATAATGTTTAGGTTTTTTATGACATTAAATTCAATTCCTAGTCTTAATGATCTTATTAGATATGGATTTACATAGTACTATTCCTTCATTGCTTATTAGGCCATGAGTGACACAGATTTCATTTAATAATATGAATTATTAAAAATGCAATAATTCTCTGGATTTTGTGATTTTCTATTCCAATGCAGTGATATATACTATTTATATATATATAAATTCATTTCTAAAGCATATGACAACGTGGATTTTTATTTAACATAATTATGCACAACATCGACACTTCATTATTCATCTAAACCTTAGAATGGTTTTCCGTAAGAATCAAATGATTCTCAAAACAACAATCCCATTAAAACATAATCCCTCATTTATAAATCATTCTCTTTCACCAAGGAATGAATATTTTTTATAGAAATAAAAATTAATTTTGTTGTTAATAAATAAGATAATTTATTTAAAAATATGAGATTGTTTTTATAAAAAAATAAAAGTAAAAAATCATTCCTTAATACATAATATTCTTTAATTATGAAAATATAGAATATGTAAAATTTTTATTCTAATATTTTATTTATATATAATATTTTTTCTATGTCATAATATTTAAAATGAATGTTATTTTTTAAATTCCATTATAAAAATCCAAAATCTAATATATAAAAAAGAAGTAATTTATATGTACTGTTATATACAAAGAAATAATATTATCCAAAATATGATGGAATCCGATTATAATTTATAGAATAATAATTCCACTAACAAACAGAAATAATTAAATAATTAACTAAAAATCGACTAAATGTAAAACATAAATAATACAAACTAGAACATTTATGATCATGAACACATAATGTATAAGAGGTTTTTGGATTATATACTATGAAAAATTACATTGTATAATACATATCTATTTCAAAATATAAAATATTAAGAATAAATATAGATAATTTAAATCAACTTGAAGAGGTTTGATCAGTAATTTTAACAATTTATTTATGAAGTATAGGAGATAATGAAATATATATAATAAAATAATTTCAATTATTGATTAATTTAATGATTTGTAATGAAATTCCTTACATTGTTATTCCTGAAAAAGAAGTATTTTTATAAAATTATTATATTAAACAATGTAAAAATAAGTAGATGTATGATATATTACAAATGATGTAGATTAAAGTCATTAATAATTAAATAGATCTGTAACAATTATTTGGATATATAAATAATAATCCATTCACATAAATAATAGTTTTTCATTCCATCATATAAAGGCTAGATATAATTTTAATTTTGTGTTGTTACAAATTAGAGCGACAATGAACTGACTAAAAAATTTCGTACAAACATTTATATTTATTAAATTTTCTACATTGGAATATTTTGATTGTTTTTTAAGTAAAATGAATTTTAATCGTAAAAAGAGTTAAATTTATTGTATAGATAATTTTATCATATACAAATATGGATATAAAGATGGAGATGTTCTTAATAATCACATAAAAATCATTGAAAGGGATTGTTTTCAAACATTAATACGTTGAATCACCCCTCTTAAAGAATATTCCCATGTGTGTACAATATTTGGTATTAAAGAAATGGTTATATTTCCATGGTGTTTTTTCTATTTAATAATTATTTTAGAAGTCAGTAATCATATGATATTTATTATCTTTGTGGGAAAAAATATTATTTTTATGAAAAATAAGTAATTTAAGAATGATTTATTTATTTTATGAATAATGATGGATTGAAGATCATTAATTCATGGAAATACAAAATATGGGAAAGGATATTATAAATATTCATTTATTAGTAGAAAATGGTAATAAATTAAATATTTTATGTGTATTATAATTTTTTTACTTGAGACATACAATCCATATCATTAAAAAGACTTATACTATTAAGAGAAATTATGATTCAATTATGATTTAAAGTTAATCAAAAAAGGGAAATATTTACATAATAATTGGTGTAGATAAATATTCTTTTATTCAAAAGTAATATTAACTAAAAAATAATTAATAAATATCATACCATATTTTTAATTAATTCATTTATATCTTAGTGAAACATAAAGGTAATTAGAATAGTCAAAGGTTTTTGTACGGTCATACTCCCTTGGTGATGTTTGTGAAAAATGGAAATTTATTGGGATGAAATCAAAGTCAAATATCAATTTATATTAAAGTTTAATTGAATTGGTGCATACATATGTAAGGGGGGAAATTACACCACGTGATTCTGAAAACCAGTAACCATATAAAATTTATTGAGAGACACAAGATATGGAACAAATTTTTAATGTATGAACTACTCAATAGTATAGAGTTATTGTGTGGGGAAACAATATAATAAATTTGGAGCACATGATTCTTATTAGATAACACATACCTAAAATGTTATGGATGAAATTGGTATTAAAATTGGGTTGCATCACAAATATTGTATGGTTATATCCTAGTAATGAGAAGACTCTATATGAGACTTGAACTAATAAAAATACAATAATATATTATTTAATAATATCTAAATATATATTTCTTATTCTCATAAAATAAATGCGAAAATAGATTTATAAATCTAAATGGCCTTTAAGAATTTGAAATTTTATTAAAAGTGAAGTTTAAATATTTTTGTAGAATGATCAAAATATTAAACAAAGTAGTGATAAAATTTTTGAATAATTTTTTTAAGTGATCAATTTGGGGTGGGGGTAAAATGTTATTGATTTTAACATAATGTTATATATAGATTATTATATGATTATTATGGTTTTTTCTTCCCTATAAAATAAATTTTTAGAGATAAAATCAATAATTAATGTAATTACTTAGGTCTTCAAAAAGGTTTTATATTATATTTTTCTTATAAATTATTTTTCTACTATCATGATTATTTGTGGGATATGAGGATATAAGATGAAGTTAAGAAGTAGGCTTATTGGTGGAAATTATTAGAATCTTTCTTGTAAGCGAGACTAGCTAAATAGTGTATGTTATTAGGTTCCAAGTTAAAATTCATAGGGGGCCAGAAGATCATTTTGTGGGGAGGGGTGAATCCATGGTTACATAATATTTTTTGGACTTTTACCTTTAATTTATCCTCCTATAGATTTTCATCCTCAATACACTCTATGCTTTTAACAAGCTCACCCATATAACACAATCTATATATGTAACATCCAAGTTAAATAAATAATATGACATTTTCAAATTTATTAATATTTGTGAATTAAATATTAATTTTACTTTAAATGTGTTGCTATGTTCGATAGCGTACCTGATACGCAACAATTAGTTTCTTTGAAATCTTACGTTTCACACTAATAATATAATATTATTATTTTAAATGGTAGTTGACTCGTAGCTATTGTCTTGGCAGGAATGAATAAAACAAACTACAATATGATTATACATGATTGTAAAAAGTATTTACATTTGTCTAATAAATGTTAGAAACTTAAAATGTGAATGAATCTAATTCTAAGCATAATTTACATTAAAAGGCCGATTTACCACCTTTTAATGGAGAACCCTCATTAAATATAATTTTGGTCACATTAATAAATTTAATTTGATGAAATAAAATCTTTCTTTAGAATTGTGACATCGAAATTTACATTGTGTGATTTTTTGGATGTTTTCTGATAAAGTTCATTTTTTAATGAATAGTAATAAATATTGTATTTTAATTCAAAACTGTGTTTTCATATAATTTATTTATATGGTTATATTATCTTTTTAATTTGTTTTAAAGTGTAATTATAATATATTTTTACCATTTAATCCAATTTTGGTCATTGGAATTAATTTCAATATGAAATTGGACATAAACAAGTATCAATCTTTTGATAGTTATTATTTCTTAAAAACACGCTATTTATTTTGATAAGGGAATTAATTTTAAATTTAATTAATTCTACTTCTATGTTTTGAATTTGGAAAAATAGGCATTATTTTTTAATTAGGAATATCAAATATATCTTAGGCTGAATTGTTGGTATTTTTCTGAAAAACTATAATTTTTGATGAATAGTGAAACCACTTAGTGGTTAAAAAAACCGATGTTTTCATTTAAATAAAATTTTACCACCTCTGTGAATTTAGTTTCAAAAATCCAACATACATGGTTGTTATAATGAAGTAAAATTTTGTTCATTAAGATGAAAATAATTTTTGGTGAATAGTAACTTTTGACTTTTATTTACCGCGATTAAAGGTAAATAGGTTAATACTATGTAAAAAGAATATTATAATAATTCAAAATTACCTTAAAAATTGTAAACAACCTATTGGTTGAGTCATGAACGACCATTTTCATCCTTGGGAATATTTTGGGACCGCATTGAACTACATGGGTGTGATAATGACAATTTAGATTAATTAATTTAATTTAAAGAAAAAATTGACATTAACAAAAAGCATTCAGTAATTAATATTTATATGGTGTTATATAAGTAATATTATCAACTATAAATATTCATTGGAAAGATAAAAATATTTTCTACATAATGGTATTTTTTTTATAATTTTTAAACGATAAATAAATTAAATTATTTATGACATAATAATGATGCAGTATTTACCTCATTAATAAATCATTTAAATAAATAAGATTATAATGATTAAAATAATATCCAAAATATGTAAAATTCTGATTGGAAGATTTTATTTCGACCATGAGTCATATTATCTTCATCTTCAATTATTTTTGGACCATTAGAAACCGAATATAATTATATAATAAAATAATTGGTTCAAACTTTCCTAAAGAGCCCATCCTCCCACTTATAAAAAGAGACCTCTTCTAACCAATTCCTCACACCTCCAAAGACATTTGTCTAGTCCAAACTCTACCATATTAAGCTCCTGAAATCCCTCTACTCCCCCTAAAATCCTTACCATAGGCAGAAGGAACTTAAAGAAGTCCTTTGGTTTCAAACCAAATGAAGTTACCGAAATTAAAGGTAACGGTTTCTGTTAAATTGTTTTCTTTTATTTTACTTCTCCAACCCCTAAAATATTTTAATTCCTTTATTTTTTAACAACATAATTATCCTCAATATACTAGGATGTTGTTATGAGAAGGATTCAAGCTACACTTGCACACACCTCCATCTAATGGATGAAGAACATAATGTTTCTGTGGATGGAAAACTAACGCCTCACGAAACGATGGTTGTTCCTATATCTCCAACTGCCTCTCATGGTGACCATTATAATGGGACTGTATTTATATATTATATATATTATGTTTATTTTTTCTTTATTATTCTGTATTTTCCATTTATAGCACACTGTTATAGTTTCCAAAGTGGGTAAATACGATAATCTAATTTGAGGAAGTGCGGACTACCGCCCCCTTAAAGTGATTTGATTCGTTAATGGATTATGTGGGATGCATAAAAGAAGGATTTAATGATATTTTATATAATATTAAAATATATTTATAATATAACTAGGTATCATTATGTTTTATTTCCATTAAAATAAGAAATATAAATGAAAGTAGCATTCATGAGTACATACGACTTACCGTCTCCATGAATGGTGCATTTCATTTCTTACCTCTAAATGTTATGTACTATTATAAATACATGTATATACTATATATATATGATATATCTGATATCCAAATCATGTATATAATTCTGGATATAATGAACCATTTCCCACATGAAAAACATGTGATTATAAGAAGTCCATTTTTTACTCCCGTACCAAATATCGACAAAATGGACGTTATTAACTTAAATGATTAAATAATGTTTATAACGTCGTAATAAGTTATATAAAAGGAATAATAAATTTGAAAAAGGTTTATAATCAAGTAAAAATTAACTTTAGTTTATTATTTATGAGATTATAGAATAATTGAGTCATGTCGGACACGAGGTAAGGGATCCAACCTCTCTCATTCTTTTCAAGTACTCTCTTTTATGTCATTTCTTTTATGCTCCATGATCTTATGTTAGCGGATGTTATTTTATATTAACCATACTTTAATTTGTATTTTCATATGATTAGAGACCCCATATTACTCTCATCAGTTCATTTTATTAATTTTAATGAGGTGTCATTAGACTGCCGAATGTTTGTAAGGGATTTTCATATCTCACTTTTAAGAACATGATATTTCTATTATTCACCACTTATTCATTGAATGTGGTGAATTGTGTACTGTAATTTGATATATGTTATCATGATTATCATTATATTCATGGTATTCTATGATTAATTTTGTGGTTATTAACTTTTGGTCATACAACTCAGTTGATTAGAACGTGGTAAAGGGTTTCGTCTCAATTTTTATTCCTGTGAGATTCAAGCTATATTTTCCACTACGTCCTTTTTTGTGGTTTATGTACTGACCATTATTGTACTCTTTATGTAATATAATTTAATTTTTGTGTATTTAAATCTTTATTTTATGATCCTTCTTTCATGTGGCATATGTTTTGTAAGTTACCAAATAAGATTGGGAACTATTCACCCTCCTCTTTATAAAGACATCTTTTTGTTATGGCTTTTAATTTACATATTATTTTGTTGAGATATGTTATTATATATAATTATTGATTTAAACTTTATATATAAGTTATTATATTCTTTTTTTAATCTCATCAACTCATTTTATGAATTTTAAAGTGACACCGTTAGGCTGTCGAATTTTTACAAGGGAACCTCTTAACCGAATTTCAATTCTTTGGGTTTAACTTGTACTCATTAAATATGTCATCTGATGAATATGTGTGAATGACCTATGATTATTTTACACATAATATTGACTTATATTGTTTTTATTTATATTTTTCACACATAATTATGTTATTTATTTATCCTTAATATAAGGATACCATCTTTATAAGGGATTTCATTTCAATTTACACTTCCATTGAGATTTCATTGTTGTTATGCACCAAATCACTCTTATATGGTGTATATAATGTCCTTTGAAATATTATATAATGAATCCCTTTATTCTCATGATATTATAAAGTTCTTATTAAATGTTATTCTGCAATTATTTGTATTCATGAGTCTCTCTTTTTGTTAAGAACTCTTTAACAATAGTATCATTTTAAATGTCTTAAAGAATTATCATTCAAAATATTTATCTTTAGTGTCTATGTTTTAAAAATTATTTTGAGTATTTATTTATATGGAAATTAATTTTTTAAAATTATAATTCCATTAAAATCATCAATGTGGTATGGGACACATTAATTCAAAAATCTATTTTTAAATAGTTTTGGAAGATGGATTGATTATTTCAATATCTTGAAATTACTTCTTGTGACTGAAAATGAAATGTTATTGGTGAAATTTTTATATTTGAAATATTTTATGTGTTATGATGGTACTTGGACATTTGATGAGTGGTTACGTGACAAACCATATGACGAGTGGTGCCGTGAATACCAGGATAGGTGCTTATGTTATAACCTCCAATGCATTGGGTATGGAAGTCGACCATATGACTATTCTATTTAGTGATATGTGTGAAAGTGTAATGTATGGTTATTCCATTTAAGTATGGTTATGTCCCATGTTACCTTTATAAGTTATGTGTTCTTTATATGGGTTTTATGGTAATATTTTTGGTTACAAAATGGTAAGTAATTATCTTTTATTCAGAGAAGAGAAATTTCTACTTCATAATAGTGAAAAGTATTACTTATTTTAATGTATTCATGGTTTACTTGTTGTTTTGAAAAAATAACAGTTTAAATTATTTGTGTATCCCTTACTGAGATTTTTAAGATCATCCCAAGTTTTTGAAAGGTTTTTCACAGGACATAATGTGGAATAGGGTCAAGGATGGGATCAAGGAAAATTCATGATGTCTTAAAAAGGGAACTAGACATGACTTTTTTTTCAAGAGTTCATGTTTTTTAAAAATATGGATACTGGGTAGAAGTGTTTGCTTTGTAATATTTTGAAATGTAACAGTTATGTAATTACTCTCTAAAACTCTAAACCTGAAAATATCCTCAGTGTAAATTATACATTTAATTAAATATTATGTAATTTTTTATGGTCGGATCCTTATATTTGGTATCAAAGGTCGATTTACAAATCTTTACAAGATAGGGTGTTATCTAAGCATAAGTAACATAACCATAATGGTTAGGATATTATAAAGAGTCGTAGTTATTTTGAATCAGTTTAAGATAACATGAATAAATATTTACCCTCCACATAAGCTATTATATGATGATATTACTGATATACTCACAATGACCTTTTTGGTTTTAGTAAATGGCCGGATCTAGCAGCCACCGAAGTAACAGTAGATGTGAAGAAAATGGTGATGGTTTTCTGAATGAAAAACTGAATGAAATGAGAGATTCAATGAGAAATATTGTGGTTATTATCAACCAACTATCTAGAGTCATGATTGAAAACATGAAACTTGGTGATTTTTATAAGGCATCATATATTCGAGAAACAAATCCATACAGAATTTCAGGTAATAATCATAAAGGTAAGTATGTTCAAAAACCTATGTGTCAAGGTTGTGGAAAGAAACACATTGGAAAATGCTTCAAAGGGATGGTAATATGATATATATGTGGGAATGAAGGTCATAAAGCATGAAATTTACATGTAAAAAGGAAACATCAAGTTGACTCTAGGAAAGGAAAAGAAATTATTTTTTAGGGATCAATTGAATTTTATAATTATGGTGTGAATGGTCATTATACATTCAGGTGTCCTGCGAAGATGTTAGAAGAATGGGATCACCAGGATCATACAAATATTTGTTTACCAATACCTAATTCCATTTTGATTGGGGATGAGGAAACTAACAATGACCAATGAAAGGTATGGATTATATCTTAACATATATTTTTATATTATTGAATCTTAGGATATGATTCATGATTCTATTTGTAGAAAAGTAGTATTTCATAATAATTTGAAACATAACGGTTAATGGATCATGAAGAATGTTTAATTTGTAAGAAGTCAACATATAAAGGATTCAATAGTTATGGTAGATTTAAAGATAGTGAAATGCTTATAAGTATCAAGGCTCTTTTGATGATGTGAATTACATTAGAATACTTTTTATTGTATTTGTAAGCCTGAAGTTTGATATATGAAAATCTTATTGAAGGAATAATTGTTTTTTCTTTTGTGGATATAGTTATAAAGAAACATTTCAGTTTGTATGATCCTTGAATTTGAGGAAATTATAGGTTAATTTATTTTTTGGGATGAAAAATAAAAGTTATTCGTGGTTAAAATATAGTATAGTTATTTTGGATAAATTTTTATCTTTTTGGGAATGTTATAAAATTGTATAGTTTTTGAAAAGAGACAATATGTAGACCATGTGAAAACCTATCGCATCAGATAAATCTATTTGAATCGAACCCAGAACCAAAGTGCGACTGGTATTTATAACCTACCACTTGACTACGTGGAGTCCCTGGTTAGTTTGACTAATTATTATATGTTAGATGAATTTATGAATCAATAATAAGTTTATTTTGGGTTATCTATGTAAATGATTAAGCTAGCATGGAGAATATTGGATTAGGTTAATTGATTTTCAATATTATATTTTAATAGTAACTGATGATATTTGGAGATAAATGTTAATATTTATCTTGGAAGACTATATGATTAAATTCTTTAGAGATTTGGGTTTCAATCTTAGTTTGGATTCTATTGAAGAATTTTAAGGACAACTTACTCTTGGATTGTCTTTGTTGAACTTTGGGTTTTATTAGGAAAATTTTAAAGATTAAGAGTAGTTTTTCATTGTGTAAAATTTTATCCTTTTGTGGGATTATTTGATCTTGTACTAAACGTTTTTGTTTTAGTAAATATCTAAATACAAGGGAAATATATAGTTCATCTTTTGAGGATTATTTGATTCTCTCGAAGTTTATTCTAGGACTTTTAATGTAAAAAAAGTCATCCTGAATACACATCGTTTGGAGAGAATATGAGTTTGTGTTAGAAATCTAGTAAAAGATGAATGTATACATGAAAAGTAAGTATATTTCCTTATGTTTTTAGTTATGATCATAAATAAATTCCTAAATGAAAAGTAACTTAAAACAAATACGTTATCTGTTAATTTTCCTACTGGGGAATCAAAGACCGTTTAACCCATCACATGTTTGTGAATTTCTAGTGTTTAACTTTCTCCAAAACATGTTTTCGATCACTCTCCAGCAGAACATAAAGGTTTGTCTTCTACTCCATATCCATGTTTTCATGGAACTATAGTATTTTTTGTCTAGGATAACCTTTTTACTTCTCTTCCTTTATTTTAATGTGATAGTTTTACTGACTCTTTTTTCAATATTGATCTTTCAATGAAGTTCCCGAGCCCAATTTTTAAATTGTGAGGTCACAATTCCCAAAAGGGGAGAAGGATGTAACATCCTGGATAAATGAAGAATATGAAATTTTATATTTATTAACATTTTTGAATTAAATATTAATTTTACTTTAAATGGGTTGCTATGTTCGATAACGTACCTGATATGAAATAACGAGTTTCTTTGAAATCTTACGTTTCACACTAATAATATAATATTATTACTTTAAATGGTAGTTGACTCCTAGCTGTTGTCTTCGCAGGAATGAATTAAACTAACTAATATATGATTATATATTTTTGTTAAAAGTATTTACATTTATCCAATAAAATTTAATGGTTTAAAATTTGAATGATTCTAATTTAAAGCATAATTTACATTAAAAGGCTGATTTACCACCTTTTAATGGCGAAAAATCATTAAATATAATTTTATTCACTTTAATACATTCTATTTGACCAAATAAAATATTTATTTAGAATGGGGACCCCGAAATTTACTTTGTGCAAATTTTTGGAATTTTTCTGATAAAGTTCATGTTCGAATGAATAGTGAAAAATATTGTATTTTAATTCAAAGCAGTGTTTTAATATAATTTATTTAAATAGATATATTATATTTTTAATTGGTTTTAAAGTTTAATTAAAATATATTTTTACCATTTAATCCAATGTTGGTCATTGGAATTAATTCACTTTGAAGTTGGACATAAATAAGTATCAATCTTTTGATAGTTATTGTTTCTTAAAAACACACTATTTTTTTATAATGGGAATTAATTTTAAAGTTAATTAATTCCACCTCTGTGTTTTGAATTTGTAAAAATAGACATAATTTTTGAATTTGGAGTATAAAATATAGATTAGACTGAATTTTTTTTATTTTTCTGAAAAACATCATTTTTGATGAATAGTGAAACCACTTAGTGGTAGTTAAAAAAACTGATGATTTCATTTAAATGAAATTTTACCACTTCTGTGAATTGAATTTCAAAAGTCCAACATACATGGTTGTCATCAAGAAGTAAAATGTGGTTCATTAAGATGAAAATAATTTTTGGTGAATAATAACTTTTGACTTTTATTTAACGCAGTAAAAGGTAAATAGGTTAATTCAAGCTAAAAAGAATATTATAATAATTCCAAATTACCTTAACACTTGTCCAAAACTTATTGGTTGGATCATTAACGACCATGGTCATCCTTGGGTCGATTTTGGGACCCCATTGTGCCACTTGGTTGTGATAATGACTATTTAGATTAATTAATTTAATGTAAAGACAAAATTGACATTAACAAAAATATTTCAGTAATTAATTTTTATATGGTGTTATATAAGTCATATATTATACTATAAATATTCATTGGAAATATAAAACGATTTACTACATCATGGTATGTTTTTATAATTTTTAGACAACATATAAATTAAATTATGTATGGCATAATAATGATGTAGTATTTACCTCATTAATAAATCATTTAAATAAATAAGATTACAATGATTGCAATAATATCCAAACCACGTCACATTCTGATTGGATGATTTTATTTCGACCATGAGTCATAGTATCTTCATATTTAGTGATATTTGGACAATTAGAAAACGAATTTAATTATATAATAAAATAATAATTTCAGAATTTCCAAAAGATCCCCTCCTCCCCCTTATAAAAGGGGACCACTTCTAACCAATTCATCACACCTATCAAGTCATTTTTCTCATCTAAACTCTGCCCAATTAAGCTCCCTACATCCCTATCCTCCCCCTAGAAGACTTAAATTAGGAATAAGGCACTTCATGAAGTCTTTATGGTTAAAACCAAAGAAAGTTACCCAAATTAAACGTAACAGTTTCTCTTAAATTGTTTTCTTTTATTCTACTTCTCTAACGCCTAAACTCTTTTTATTCATTTATTTTGTAACCAAATAAGTATCCTTATTATACTAGTATGTTGTTTTGAGATGTATTCGAGCTACACATACACACACCTCCATCTAATGGATGAAGAAATTAATGTTTCTATGGATGGAAAACTAACGCGTCACGAAACGATGATTGTTCCAATATCTCCAAATGCCTATCATGGTTTCCATTATTATGGTATGATATTTATATATGATATATATTATGCTTATCTTTTCTTTATTCTTCTTTATTTTCCATTTATAGCATGCCTTTATGGTTTCCATAGTGGGAAATACGATAATCTCATTTGAGGAAGTGCGGACTACCGCCCCCTTAAAGTGATTCGATTCGTTAATTCCTTATGTGGGATGTATAAAGGATGTAGTTAATGATATTATATATGATATTATACTGTAATTATAATATACCTATGTATCATTATGTTTTATATCCATTTAAATAATAAATATAAATGAAAGTAGCATTCGTGCATACGTACGGCTTACCGTCTCCATGAACGGTGCATTTCATTTCTTATCTATAAATGTTATGTATTATTATAAATACATGTATATAGTGGATATATATGATATATATGATATCAAAATAATATATATAATTATGGATATAATGAAGAATGTACCAAATGAACAACATGTGATTATAAGATGTCAAATTTTTACTCCAGTACCAAATATCATCAAAATGGACGTTATTAACACAAATGATTACATAATGTTTATAATAAATAAATAAGTGATATATAATGAATAATAAATTTGAAAAATGTTCTTAATCAATTATAAATAAAATTTAGTTTATTATTCAGGAGATTAAAGAATGATCGAGTCAAGTCGGACGTGAGGTAAGGGATTCGACCTCTCTCTTTATTTTTAAGTACTCTCTTTTCTGTCATTTCATTTATGATCCATATTCTTATGTTGGAGGATGTTATCTTATATTCAATGTACTGTAATTTTCATTTTCATATAATTAGAGACCCCCTCTCACTCTCATTTATTCTTTTTATTAATTTTTAAGAGGTGTTGTTAGGCTGCCGAATATTTGTAAGGGATTTTCTGATCTGACATTTAATTCCATGATATTTCCATTGTTCACCACATATTTATTTAATGTGGTGTATTGTGTACTATAATTTTATATATATTATCATGATTTTAATTATATTCATGGTATTCTGTGATTCATTTTGTGGTTAATAACTTTTGGTCATATGACTCAGTTGATTAGAATGTGGTAAAGGGTTTCGTCTCACTTTTTATTCCCGTGAGATTCTTTCTATATTTTCCACTATTTACTTATTTGTGGTGTAGGTAATGCCCATGATTTTAATCATTATGTTATATAATTTCATTTATGATTATTTACATATTCATTGTATGATCCTTATTTCATGTGGCGTATGTTTTGTAAGTTACCAAATCAGTATGGGAACTATTCACCCTCCTCTTTATAAAGACTTCTTTTTGTTATGTCTTTTAATTTACATCTTATTATGTTGGGATATGTTCTAATATATGATGTAAAATTTATATCAAAGTTATGAGATTCCTTTTTTTTTCTTATGAACTCATTTTATGAATTTTAAAGTGACACCGTTAGGCTGTTGAATTTTTACAAGGGAACCTCTTAACCCAATTTCAATTCTTTGGGTTCAACTTTTACACATTGAATATGTCATCTGATGAATATGTGTGAATGACCTCTAATTGTTTTACACTTAATATCAACTTAGATTCAGTGAATTTATATTTGTCAAACATAATTTTGTGATTTATGTATCCTTAATTTAAGGATACCATCTTTATAAGGGATTTCTTCTCAATTTACATTTCCATTGAGACTTCATTGATGTTATGCACCAATTCACTATTATATGGTGTATATACTTTCCTATGACATATTATATCATGAATCCCTTTATTCTCATGATATTATAAAGTTATGATATTATTCTGCAATTATTTTTATTCAAGAGTCTCCCTTTTTGTTAAGAACTCTTTAATAAAAATATCATTTTTAAATGTTTTAAAGATTTATCATTTTAAATCATTATCTTTAATGTCCATGTTTTAAAAATGGTTTTGAGTAATTATTTATACGGATATTAATTTTTTAAAATTATAATTCCATTAAAATCTTCAAAGTGGTATGGGACACTTTGATTCAAAAATTATTTTAAATGGTTTTTAAAGATGGATTGATTATTTCAATATATTGAAATTACTTCTTGTGATTGAAAATGAAATGTTATAGGTGAAATTTTTATATTTGAAATATTTTATGTGTTATGATGGTACTTGGACAATTGACGGGTGGTTACATGACAAACCATATGATGAGTGGTTCCGTGAATACTAGGATAGGTGGTTACTTTATAACCTCCAATGCATTAGGTATGGAAGTCGGCTGTATGGATATTCCACTTATTGATATGTGTGGAAGTCGACTATATGGTTGTTCCATTAAAGTATGTTTATTTTCCAAGTTACATTTATAAGTTATATGTTCTTTATATGGGTATTTTGGTAATATTTTCGTTACAAAAGGATATGTAATGATCTTTTACTTAGCGAAGAGTATGTACTACTTTATTAAGGTGAAAAGTATTACTTATGTTAAAGTCTTAATTGTTTATTTGTTGTTTTTAAAAGCTAATAGTTTTACTTCTTTGTGTATCCCTTACTGGGATTTTTATGCTCATCCCATGTTAATTTAATGTTTTTCATAGGATATAATGTGGAATAAGGTCAAGGATGGGATCAAGGAAAATTCATGCTATCTTAAACATGGAAGTAGACATGACTTTTGTTTCAAGATTTCATGTTTTTTTTAAAAATGGATACTGGATAGAAGTGTCTACTTTGTAATATTATGAAATATAATAGTTATGGCCTAAATCTCTAAAACTCTAAACCTGAAATGATCCTCATTGTGAATTATTCATTTAATTAATGATTATTTAATGTTTTTTGGTCGGGTCCTTATAATATAGTCACAAGAACCCTATGATTTACAAGTTTTGGTTCAATAAATTACTTTTTTCAATGATTTGTTATCTTCCACAATCATGGGTTATCCACTATAATCAATCTATTTGAATTAAAAATGAGAGTTCTTAAAACAAAATTTCTAGACCAGAATCTCAATAATCTTCTATTAGCTATAGTAGCATTGGTCACTCTCCTACATCTCACAAAATATCCCTTATCATCCTCCCATTGTATTTATTCAACAAATTATCGCTATATTCAAAGAATCACACAATGTTATCTTTGCATAATATAAGTCACAAAGATTCCACAAAGCCCTATTGTGCATATGAAAGTTCTCCCTTAATCTTTTTTCTTCAAATTTGATCAACAATTATGCATTGGATGTATCTAAATCAATAATATTTATCGTCTTTTTGCAAAAAATATTCGTAAAATTTTAGGGGGTTATTAACAATCCTCACGAACTTGATCATTACTCATATATAAGATTCATAGTCCTTTTGAATCTTTTAACCAATATATCTCACTCAGTGAGATACTAAGATTATAAAATCCAAGATCTCACTAGAAATCTAGTACAATGATGAATATTTTTGGATATTTTTTTCTTAACACTTCGTCACACTTAAATATAATATTTTATAGATGTTTAACTTATATTATTTTTCTTATCAAAAAAATAGATCATATTAGCCTTTTATTATTCATCTATTAGATGTATTATTATTTCATTTCACTCCATAAACACATGCATCTGGATTCAGTGCTATAAATATGTTGTGTATTTTTTAATTAAAATATAAATTAAAAATAAATAGTGTTTTATAGGATTGAAGGCTTTTTATGATATAGGTTCTGGATAAGTACACAACACCTTATAATTTATTATATTTCAACAAAAAACAATTTTTCTTGTGTTATTACTCTTAAAGTAATGATTTATACCATAGAATTTATAAAACACATAGGAAAACATTTTAAACAAGGTAAGAGCATAAACTTTCCCAGTAAGGGGTTTTAGAACATGAGTAAAAACTTTCATAAAATTTATTTTAAAAATACTTTATATCAAATATAAATATTTTTTATATAAAAACAATCTCATAAATAATTATTTTGAATGTTTATTTCAATAGTAGTTCATTGAAAACACATGGATTTCCCCTTTGTAACCATTTTGAAAATAATTACTCCTTCATGAATCATTTTGGTACTGGACAGATAAAATAAAAACTGATATTGCCATAAGAAATATCACTGATGGAACAAAATTGTATGAGTCCAAGTGTTCACACAATATTCCAAATTCTCCAGCCTAATACACAAGGGATAGATAAAATTTTATGATTTTTTAAAGATATTATTTCTTAAATCCAATGATTTAATTTTTTTGAAAATGTACATAAATTATTTTCATAATATAAATTAATTTTATATCTTATAACATTGATAATTAACTTTTTAAAACATTTTGTGGGAGAAATAAATAATTTCAAAAAATAATATCATCGAAATATATAATAAGAATTTATTAAAAGAAACAATAAAAAATTCGCATTTAAACAATTTCTTTTAAATAATAATTTATTTTAAATTCATACATAAAAGCATATAAGAATCAATCTTAGGCTAATTAAAATTTGAAATAGGTTATGGAAAATGAATGCTTGATATGTTAGGAGTTATAATTAATTATAGTTAATAATAAATATTTTCTCATTCAATATTGAAATGTAAAATAATGAAATATTGTAAAATAATACATATTCCCAATCAAAATGAACTCTATTTAATTAGTTATAATTTGGTATACATAAAATTTAAAACCTAAAATATGTATTATTCATAAATAATGTCTTAAAAAATAATTACATAAATGATTTATTTATTATAAAGTAATCTACTAGAGTTAAATAAATTAAAAGAAAAAAATTATATCCTCTAAAAATTAATCTGGATAATTCAAAATCACTCATGCTAAATTATGTAACTAATTAATCCCTTCTATAAAAAATAAATATGATATAAATAAATATACAATCATTTTTAAATAATTGTGATCATTAAAAATAGATTACGGTAATGATATATAAATAAATAATATCCTACCAATTTTATGTACAAAATACTTTATTCCTACTATAGAGGACTCTCAAATTAATAGAATTTGAAGACACAAAATAATAAAGACAAGGGCCACAACACTCTACCTCCCAATCCTCGCACAAAGAGTGTTACATATCAATGGAATATCGTTGAGGATAGACTAATTTATATAGCACTTCAATGCCTTACAAGATACGCCTAAAATAAATAATCATGTTACTATATTTTTATTTTATTATAATAGTTTGAAAAAATGATATCTATATGGATAAAAATTGACAGTATTAACATACCTACTGGGAAACAATGATAAAAAATAAAGAAAATATAGTGAAATTTATTTTTATTAGATATTTTATTAGAATTTATACTAAATAGATTCAGTGGAATGAATGAATCGTCGTAAATGAAGTATTAGAAAATGGACAGGTTAGCATAACTGGATAAATAAACAACATAAAAATGTGTTCCATAATAATGAATTAATCATAAATATTAAATTAATTGGATATCTATATTTTTTAATTCCCTGATTTATGTTTTATTCATTTATGTTCGATTTGGTCAATATTGGAATAGAATATCAATATATACAATGAAAGAAAAACATGAAGAAAAATGTAAAGACATGAAAATTATAAAAAATGTCAACCAAGAAAGAAAAAAAATCAGAGAAGAGGGCAAATAGAAAAATTAATACATTGAAATAAGATTATATTAATATACATAATAATTAAATCGGAAAACACCTACTTGTAGATCTAGTTTGGTTTCCTTCTTCCACCTTTAGATATGGTTCAATACCCCTTAATTTGAACTAAGTCAATCGAAATATCTCACTTGAGATTGAACATTTATCTTTATTCTTGATGGCCTTTATCCCCTTCATACAGGTTGATTTGATCTTGAATATCAACTGGATTCTAGACACTCGACCATGCCTTCTGTTAATCTCTACTTCACAGAAGCCACCACTATGATCGAGCTCCTCCCCTAGTTCCACCTCTCACACCATCCACCAAAAATGACCCCCTCAAACCCTTTATCTCGATCCTTAATTCATTATTCATTTTTATTTTTTATTACTAATTTTGATTATCGGTTTTATATTCATTTCATTTTAAAATTATTTTGTAATTAAAATGATATTGTTATTTTTTAATATTCAAATTTCATCTTTTAATATATATTTAGTGTTCATATTTCATTTCATCAAAGTCATCATAATTATAATTTAAAATTTCCATATAGTACCAATTGTTATATTAATTTTATTATATAATTATTTTAATATTTATAATAATTATTATAATAATTATATTTATTTATTAAATATGACATTTTTATCATTTTATAAACTATGTCTTGATTCAAAATAATAATAATTCTTTTATAATTATCTTAATATAATATCTATATCAATATTAATTTTAAAAAATTATAATTTTATATTATTATAGGAAAAAAAATTATATAATTTTTTAATATTAAATAATTTTACATAAATTTTATAACAACACTTATCTTTTATATCATTTTTCATTATCTGAATTTATCAAATTGAAAATCAAAACAAAATATATTTCCTTTAATATTTAATTTATTAATTTTTAAAAATATTAATATAAATAATTTTTTGTTATTCAAATCTATTTTACAAAAAATATCAAATAAATATAGTTGTATTAAAAAAATTATGAAACCAAAAAACAATAATTTTTTAGAATATTATTATATAATCAAAATGAAAACAATAAAATTTTCAAAAATCATAATTGATGAAATATAATTATTTATAATAATTCAAATTAATATAATTTTTAAATAATATTATAAAATTTAAAATATTAAAATTAAATTATAATCAAATTTTATTTTAGTTACTTAGAACTATTGATTTCTATTATTATTTCATAATAAAATCATCTTAAATATATAATTAGTTTGTTTTTATTATAAATAAAAGTATTTAATAAAATATTAATATAACGAAAATAAGTTTTAAATTTTTGTATTATTAAATTATCACCCTCTTGAATTAATTTTGGGCTCAAAATCGTTCTTCGAACTTAATATAATTCTGAATTTTCATATTCAGAATTTGATAAAATAATAATTTCAAAGAGAACCTAACCACATATAAGCTCCAATGAAAATTATTTCTTGTAAATTTTGTTTTACTCAAAAGAAAATAACTAATCTCTAAAATTTCCAAGTCTATTCCTCTGATACCAAATATAATGCCTCGAACCCGCACTTATGGATTCAATGCTATATAAAATATATGTAATTTGTTTGTTAATATATAACTAAAAAATAATAATTGTTTTATACAAAAAGACATTTTCTCGTCTATGTTTCGTAGAGTTAGATAACTCTATATAATATATCATATTTTAATAAAATAAAACAATTTTCTTCACATGTGCTACCTCATTAAGAGGAGATTACCATCTATGAATTTCTAAAACACGTGTGATAAAAAATTAATTAAGGGATGAGCATAAAATTGTTTAGTAAGGGGTTTTAAAACAAGTGTAAAACCTTTTATAAAAATGATTTTTAAAAATAACTTGTATCAACTTATTTTAAAAATTTATTTTAGATGTAGTTCATTAAAAAAATAGATTTATCCTTTGAAATCATTTAAAAATAATACTTCCTTGATGAATAATTTTGATAACAGGAAGATTTTATGAAATTCCATATTGCCAGAAGAAATATCACATGTTGAACAACATTTCAGGAGTCTATGGGTTCATTCTTAATTCCTCGTTCTCCCACATAATACTGAAGTGCCAGATCAAATTTTAAAAAAACATTTTTATAATCTTCCTTTATAAATCTAAAGCCATTATAATATTTTCAAAATTACATAAATAATTTTGGTAATATAATATAATTTTATATCTTAAAATGTTCATAAATCACTTTTTCAAAAAACTTATTGGTTAAACCCATGTTTTGAAAAAATAATATTCTAGATAAATACATTATGAATTTCTTGAAACAAACATTTAAATATAATAACAATGAAATTTCTTTTTAAATAATAATTTATTTTAAATTAATACATACAGAGAATATAGAAATAAATAAAAAACTCATTAAAAATTTAACTAGTTTTTGTAATATTAATGAATGATATTTCATGAGTTATAATTTATTAAAAATAATAATAATTATCTTTAAATTTTAAAATTTTATGTAAAGTATTATTTGAAAATAAAACTTATTACCTTTAAAAATAAATTCAATTTAATTAATTATAAACTAGTATGCGTAAATTTTAAAAAATAAAATATATATGATTTATAAATATATACTTTAAAAATAATATTTTTTTACCTGATTTAATTCTCAAAAAAAATCTACTCGGATGAAATAATTTTAAATAAAATTATTATATCCCCAAAAAATAAACTAGAACATCTAAAATCACTCAGGATAAATTAAGTAACTAATTAATCCCTTCCATAATTATATGTGAAGAATAATTTCTTCATATTGTATAAGAGTCTCAAATTCATTGAGGAGGAAAACATAAAACAATGAAGATGTGGGCCATGACACTCTACCTTGCCATCCTCCTCACATATAGTGCAACATCTCAATGAAATTCCATTGAGGATAAACAACATTATATGTATGTTTTATACCTTAAAAGATACTCCTAAAATAAATATAGTTGTTACTATATATTTATTTTATATCCAGAGATTGAAAAAATAATATTCAAATTGCTGGAAATCAAGTGTATCAACGAAGTTGTCAGGAAACGATGATAAAACCTAAAGAATAATAAATGAATTATTTTTTAATGAAATATTTGATCTAAATTGGAACTGAAAATATTCTACTAATGAATGAATCACCGTAAAATTAGTGTAAAAAATGGACAGGTTCTATTATTTTTATAAAGAAACATCATATTTGTGTGTTTAGAGATAAAGAAACCACAAAAATCTTAAATGAGTCTGCAAACTATATATTTTCAATTTCCATTTGAATATTGATTCGTTCACAGTCAATTTTGACTATATTATAAGAGAAAATATACAGATATAGTGAATGAACCACAAGAATAAAAATATATATACATGAAAATTACTACAAAGGTCATCAGAGGAAGATAAAATCAATGAATTGGAAAAATAGAGAAATTAAGACACTTGAATAAAAAATGATTTGTAGACATAATAATTAAATAAAAAACACATAATTGCAGATCTAGTTTTATTTAATTCTTCCACCTTCAAATCTAGTTCGATACCTCTTCATTCGACCAATATTGATCAAAATATCTCAACTATGTTTTAATGGTCTTCCTCATTCATGATGACCTTCATCCCATTTAGCTGGATTTATTTTTTCTCAAACATCAAGTGGGGTCTCTCCACTCGTCCCCTCCGTCTTGTCTCGACTTCACTGAAGCCACCATAGGAATCGAGCTCATCCTCCTATTCTAAATCTCACAATCCTCAAAAAATAACCCCCTAAACACATTTATCTCAATTCTTATTTCATTATTAATTTTAATTTTTTATTCATAATTTTTATTGTCAATTTCTTATTCATTTCATTTTACTATTTTAAATTAAAATTATATTATTGTGTTTAAATATTCACATTTTATCTTATAATATATTTGTAATTCATATATTTCATTTAATCTAATTCATTATAGTAATAATTTCCTTTATTTTAATAGTCATCATTATTATATTAATTTGATTATGTAATGAAAATTTAAATAATTTTAATAATTATCATATTAATTAGACTCATTAATTAAAATGATCATATTTATCATTTTATAAATATAATTCATGATTCAAAATAATCTTAATTATTTTATAATTGACATAATATAGTTTTTTAGTATTCTTAATTAAAAAAATTATCATTTTATATAATTTTAAGAAAATAAATTTTATTTCAAATACAAAAAGTATTACATAAATTTTATAATAATACTTATCCTTTTATCAGTTTTTGTAATTTTGAATTTATATATTGAAAAAATAAGTTTCCATTAAAATTTTATTTTTTACTTTTCAAATAAACATTTGATATAATGAATTTTTTTATTCAAATATATTTTACAAAAATAATCAAAACATATAGTTATATTAAAATAATATTTTAATCAAAATAAAACAAAAGATGTTTTTAAAATATTAATTTAAACTAAAATTGAAAACTATAAGTTTTTCATAAAATTGAAATTATTGAAATATAATTATTTATAATAATTCAAAGTAATATTATTTATATATATTAATATATAATTATGATTATATAAGTTAACATATGATCAAAATTTATTTTAATTACTTAAAATACTTAGTTTCAAAAATTATTTTAAATGAAAATCATGTCAAAAATATAATTAGTTTATTTTAAATTTAAATAAATCCATTTAATAAAATATTTATTTAACAAAATAATTATTTTAATATATAGGTTGTTACACCATATCATATCTCCCAGTTATCTCTATTTTTTATCACTGATTTATAATTTCAACTTATTTTATTTCCTATATTTTTCTCAATGAACATTACAACTTTTCATGTTCATGATATGATATATTAAATGCTCTTATAATTTTCAATGCTCATAAATTGTATATAAGGGGGAAATGGTTGAAACCATCTCATAATAACAGTAATAGAATTCCCCATTTAGGATTCCATGTGTTCTAATGCACAATTTTTTCAACTCAAAAGGTATTCCAAAAATAACCACATTTAATTCTATAAATTTGAAACCCAGTTTATAGGATCTTCACAAAATCTCTATAGTGGGATCAAATTCCACTTCATCATCTTAATCCATATTTTATTTTCCCAATGAAATGTTATCTTTTTTTTTTGATAACGTCACATAGAAGTCTCATCCTCTTATCCCTAAAACTATCTCCTAGAAAAGGCCACTTATCAAATTTCCCCAACCGTATAAAACTTAGAAAAAACAAATACAGTGTGATCAAATACATAAAACTTGTGTAACATGATAGTTATTATCATTTATCAAGTCGTAAGAAAATTCAAATATACCTAAAAACACTAAAAATACCTTGATCAAACTGATATAGTCTTTTTTGAACATCATATTGTTGTTTGATGGAGGATCATCTACATTATTCTTAAATTCATGGTAACTTTAATTTCTACTTCGTGAAATATATGAATTATTTATTATCATTTCACTTCACATCGATCATCCATTTACTATAGATTATGATTATCTCCTTCTAATTCTATATCATGTATCTACAACTTTGTTGGTGTTTGGGATGTTTAAAAATTAAATGAACACTTCTTACATAATGAAAAAAACGTATTATTCAAATTCTCAACATTTGGACATCAAAAAATCTTACCTAGTGAAGAAGAGATTTTTTACATGAGTTCACATTATGCTAATATATATTTTCAAACATTTTCAATTCCATTATAGAATGTTTTACATATCAAAATTTCGATGCATGTTGCACCTATTCTAGTTTGACTACACAATCCTTCATTACCAAATGTTGAACTAAATTCTAATATGAAAAAACATTTCACTAAAGGAAGTTATATTGTGTAATAGAGAAACCATACATGTGGAATTCAACTATGTCACAAAATTTGCCTCCATGGATCTTAATTAATAT
The DNA here is from genome assembly GCA_963277665.1 of Viscum album. Classification (NCBI taxonomy): domain Eukaryota; kingdom Viridiplantae; phylum Streptophyta; class Magnoliopsida; order Santalales; family Viscaceae; genus Viscum; species Viscum album. The sequence continues at coordinate 72,839,592 of OY728154.1, forward strand.
ACGCAGTCTCTAAAATTTAATATAATATTTACTTTGGCTATGAAAATCTATGTACTTGGGTCATTTTACTACATCAATTCATACACATATGTAGATATTCATGTAACAATATTAATATGTGGTAACTTCATCTATATTTATTAATCTATACAATAATTCACCTGCATTTTAATTAATGTATCTTAAATATAGACTTATCCATATTTCATATTATATTCCCCAACACCACTACTCAACTTGTTGAGGACAATGCTTCTTCACCATTAGCAATAATCCTAAAAATAAAGACCAGGTCAACAATCATCAGATATATGGGATGTTAGGTATATATATAGTTTTTTATTCTAGGAATCAATTTTTTTTCATTTATAATAATTTGAGGGTTACAAATATTCTTAATTTTTTCATTGAGTGTATCCTTAATTCATCACCCACAACTTCACATCATTGCATGTATTATATTGAAAACATGATTTACAACCCGATTAATAATATATATAACCAATCATATTTGGGAACTTCAATCTCCCACTTTGTGTGTTTTTTTTCAATTACCAATTTACAATTTTTTCCCACTCTAATCTTATCCAATAACAGTCATAAGTAAATTTAATGTCACTACCACAAATTGATAATAAATGAAGAGGAAATTTCATTATTCTCCCCCTTTTACTAAACAGAAACTTTACTCTCACCTAATTATCAAGATATGTATGTGGGAGGATATCCTTAATTATTAAGTATTCTCACACTTTGTTATTGGATGTAACTAGTGATTGAGACCACTTAATTTATAAGGACATAAACATCCTCTAACCCCCCACCCTTTAAGATACAACATATAGTAATTCATCAACATATTCCCTCTATATGAATCCTATACTTTTATTTTGAGAAAAAAGTGTTATCTTCAAATACCTCTTTATGTTTAATAATAATAATGTCATATAAATTCTGAAACCTCTTTTTAATTACAAAATATGAAATCCCCTTTCTTGGTATCAAATTTCACTAATGATTCCATGGGAGATGGATTTATACAATTATCACTAATTTGTAGTACTATTAATTATTGTAAAAAAATGAATAATGAAGAATCATATTTATTCAATTTTCATCACTTATCTCTTAGATATGTGAAATGAACAAATAAACTATAAGTCAACCTGGGAAAGCCCTTTTAGAAAATAATAGATACATGTATATACAACGATGTTATACAAATTTTCTCATATGATACTAGTTTTTACTCATTCACTTATTAGGGGAAGTCAATCCTTATTTTCCATAAAATTTATAAAAATATACTCACATGAAAAAAAACATAGAATGATTTAAGGTTCAAGTTTTTTCATAATTATAAGATAAAAATTCCCAAATTATAAAAATGATATTTACAAGTTATAAAATAGGCAGAATTGAAATCATAATATATACTTTATTAGTGTTTATAGTTCTATATTCTATAATTTTTCATAAATTCTAAAAAACTTCATTCATTTTTAGAGCTCACCCTTAAGGAATAATCTCTAGATTTCATCAGTTTATCAACCTATCATTGAATGAAAATCTATGAAATATAGTTCATGGTGGATCACATAAAATCTCTATATCCTGAGCATGAGGGTTGATACAAATTTTACAACTAATTAAATTATGTTTTATAATTCATTATACTTGGAACCATAGGTATACAGGACTATTCCCTATTGGGAATCATAGTCTCCATCTTCATCATGGGTATGAATTTCATCCCCTTAAGAATAATGATTTAACTTAATCCCATAGGTGTTTTCCATTTAGACTTCAGTATGTTTTCTTATTGAGGTACCCATGTCATATATCTAATTACACTATGGACTACCTTCAAAACCCATCCTTAAACTATTACAACACCATTTACCTCACCCTTCTCAGAAATATTATTCACATATTCACTGGTATCGTTAACAACTAATCTAATCCTGTAATCATTCATTTGGTTGGTGATATGCCCACATGACACTATGAAATGTTCTCAGCATGATCATATTATAAATTTAAATTTGAATATACACTTAACTACAGAGGAATAATAATGAAATAGTACGGGGTTGAGCCAACATAGACAAATGGAAGATAATAAATCTAATGATTCAAACCCTACAGAAAGATTCCTCATATTCACCGTTTTGATTTCATTTTAGTAGAACTATGTAGTTAATATTTAGATCTGAAAAAAAGATGGTATCATAGCTAATTTACAACATTTACAAGGAAAATAATCCTAATTATAGGTTCTAATATTCCTATAGATTATGATACAATTCAATTATAAGGTCAATAATTTCTTATCATCAAACCAATTGGATCTACCTACACTAAAGCTTCACTTAGTATAAGTATAACTAGAAATCAAGATACATTACACTTAGATTCTATGGTATAAAGAATCAAAATATAATGGTCGCAAACTTATCAACACAAATTAGGATAGGTTTATCAAATTGCACCTCCCATAGTCGGGGCTATATAAGATAATGAGATAAATTTTTTTACTAACCTAATTATTATCCATAGCATGACCAAGGTTCAATTTATATATTCATTTAGTTTTCAAATACGTTTAATCTCAACCCATAACCCTAACAGGACTATCCACACATAATATTATTGAACAAAATAAAGTTAATAATAAACATGCTCATTATAATCATAAATAAATTCAGATTAAATTATTTCACACTTGAAATTTAGAAAAGAATAAATGAAAGACTTTCTTTGAATAATGAAATGGGAAATAATTAAGGGAGAATTGATGTAAAATGGGGGCAGGTATTGAACGAATGTTGAAATAGAAACAATATCAAACCAACTGATAAATAGACATAAGATATAAAAAAATGAAAAACTATTTAATACAATTGTTAAATTATTGAATTAAAAAAGATTTTCGATTGAAAAACTTGAAGAATCAAAAGGGAATATTAGAGAATAATGGAACTTTAGAACCTTTTTTTAGATCACCAAGAAAATATATATAATAGTTAAAGTTACATGGAAAGTAAAAGATTCATATAATATATTTTATTTGAGTATATACTTTATTGACTCTTATATAATGTAAAATTATGATCCACGTTGTCTAATTTATATCCCCAGTCACCTATAATAATCATGAATCTTTCCAAAATACCCCTGCTATATCTTTTACTGGATGATATGTTTAATATTTTATTTTTTTTAAATTCTACACATAGTGTCTGTGATCCACACCTTTTACTGCCTACATAATGTGCAATTTCAGCAAGAATTATAATTTGAAAATATCATACCATGTAATGTATTTACATGTTGTGTAATCAATTATCTTCCTGTAATTTTCAATGGGATAGAATTTGATCTATAGGGATGATGTGAATGAGTAATACACATCTGGAACTCCTTTCATGATGTATAAGAAATGTTTTTTTTTCTATTTTTACATTTTGAACTTTGAGTCCAAAATTCCAAATTCCTATGAAATAAACAAATACCTGGTGAATTATAAAATAAATCATGAATAAACCATAAAAAAATTTATCCAATATTTATATTTAAATTCATCTTATAAAATTCCCCCACACATGGAAAACTACTTATCCTCATGAAAAGAATCTAAATAGGTATTCCAAATGAAACAATTTTTAAACCGGAAAAATCAACGTCAACCATGAAAAAAAAACTAAGTACAAGAAGATAAATATTGTCATCTAAAATCAATAATACAAAGAAAATTAGTCATTCCACATATTCATGTTCATTATTTAGGTTCTTTCTTCCATTAATGACAATTTTGTAACTGTTACTCAAAAATATACCCATTTTTTAAATTTACCACATAATAAATTCACTCACAACACTCAATGTAAAATAAAACTATAATTATGATCATAAACCTCATACATTTTCCTAAATATAGGATTTAATTGGTTCAATCATATCTACTTCATAACGATAAAAACAAAATCAATCACAAGGGATTCGATAATTGGGTTGAACTATCTCTGTTTATGAGGGAAGGTGGGTAAAAAATAAAAAACTAGATCAAAATTTGAGTAATATCAAAATTAAAATGCATAAAAATTAGGAGAAGTGAATTTATGCAACTCATACTAGAAAAAATGTTTTTAGAATACAACAACTCTAATGGGGAAAATAAATATTTCATTTAAGTATCAGGAATGTACCATGTTCCTTTGTTTTCCATTTTTATTTATTTCATGAAAATAATGTATATGATAGGCCTCACATCCCTCAACTAAGAACTTATGATCTATCATAGGATTCCTCAGTATGGTAATTGTGATTTTTGACCTTCATAATATACAAACAAATATACATTTTTTATTCTTTTCAAATGAATAAGGTAATAATATAAAACAAAAAAAGTAACAATATACCCCATTATAGAAATTTGGTGAAAGTTTTAACATACATATCCTTAGTATCAACATATTAAGACCCTCATAAGTTATAATTAAACCACCGGTATTTAATAAACAATCATGAATCATTACAAAATAAAAGTTTGAAGGGATAATTGGATTGAAACTGCCTTATCCTAACATGGTTTTCATGGAAAGCATGGGATAAATAAGTAATTTTGTACATGTTCTTTAGAGTGAAAATGGGCACCCAAAGTTCTCCTAAATCATTTTAAAAGTGAATATTTTCAATCATAGCCTCAATAAAAACTAAATTCATGTTATTATTGGTTTATATGTCCCATGTATCTCTGAATAAATATAGATATAAAGTAATAGGAATCCATGTGTACTAAAACCTATGAAGAATGGGAGTATACAAAAATAACCATCAGCAACTCAGGTCAGAGTATCTAATAACAATTCAATCAAAATCAATTTGAATAATTTATAATTTTAATTAAATTACTCAAATAAGAAACCATTCTTAAAATTATAAATAATAATAAAAACATTGATTTCTATAGTCTCAAATAGAATTTTGTATTTTATTTAAATGGGTGTAAGGATGTATCTAGCATAAAGAATGATTTCAAGGAAAAATGACTCCTATACTAGTGAAAACATGCAACAATCCAAGTGTATAGGCAGTAAATCTCAATAAAGACTCCCCAAACATTAATATTTTATATTGTTCATTCAGTTGAATGATGAATTATGGGAGAAATATCAATAGAATCATGGACATATTTAAAATGGAAATTGATATTTAAATTAAATAATTGAGAGCTCCCAATAGTATGCTTCATGTCATGGGGAAATTTGTGGATGTTGTTAGAAAATTTCTAACCTAAAAAAAACATAGAAACAAAATACCTATACTAGAAAACCATTAGTATATATAGGTTAAATAATTTATAATTTGATAAATATGCAAGTGAACATAGTTATATTTATTGGAAAAATATTAGATAAATTCAAGAAAAGGATACAAAGAAATCTGAGATGATCTATGAATAAAAATGCAAGAAAAATGAAAACAAATGTTCTAAGAACACAACAAAAATGGAGAATATAAAAATATGGGTTTCCTATCATAAGTCTCTAATAATATCTTTATCATATAAAAAGACAATGAAATGAATCAATCAGTGTCATCTTTTGGATTATAAGTCATTTCCCCGTACAAGAACTAGTATTGGTATCACCAAGCTCAAGGGGATACATGGTGGGATTATCGTCCTCAAGAAGGTATTGAACATGAATCTAGTATGGTATGAGCATCTTCTAAAAGGGTCATGGAGGGAAATTATGATGAATATCGATATATAGCTGAAGATCCTCAATATCTCTCTAAATGTCAACTAGATTTTTGATAGATATCAGGAGGGATGATAGAGGATGGTCAGGCATGCTCATCAGTGATCATAGAATATATAGTAGAGCTAGAATTATGAATTAGTAAAATGAAACTAAGGAAACCACATAGTGATGTCGAAAACTATCTCCCATCCTATAGATACAAAATTTTACATAAGTGTAAATAAGATTAAATGGGAATACAAAAAAAAAGACCCAAAAATATAAACCCAAAATAGTGTAAAAAAGGTTGGGGACTAATAAATAACCAGAACGCATTGATAGTTTCTCCACTATCTGCATTAAGATTCCCCCTCGAATAGTGGGATCCTATAGATTTCCCACCCTATCGATGCCACATATGGATGATGGGTCTCATGAATCTACCATCATGGTGGATCTCGTTGTGCCAGTCATAGGATCAATCGAGGATAGAGGGGATGATGTTTCGGACTTTTGTAAGTCCATTGTTCTGGATGCTGGATCAATTAGAATCACCATGGAAGAAGTTTGAAAGACAGGGTCCTAGAATCATATCACCTACTTTGATAGGTACTTCTATTAAGCTGTAGGGTCAGTATGCATAAGAAATAGGTAAAAAATGGTGGGATGTGGTGTGGGGTTGGATGTAAAATCTAGGTAAGTAGGTGGACGTGTGTGAGATGATGAATGGACTGGTGGAAGGGGAGGGATGGTGAAGTCTGTAGGATAGTTAATGGTATGCATAATTATTAACATATCGACCTCTAGTTCATCAGTATGGAATAGAGAAATGGGAATATGTTAGTTGGAAGAGGTTGTGTGGGTGAAGATGTTATAACGGTAGTGGTGGTAGTGGTAATAGTAGGGGTTGGGGTGTGGTGTTAGGTGGTATGGTAGTGGTGTCATGGATAGTGGATATGTCAGAGGTGTTGGCCGGGGCATCGATGGTGGATGTTGGGACATGGGATGGTTAGGCTTGGATAACTTCATAATATGTAGGTTCTTGGTTAGTACCCTCAACATATCTTGGCATACAATGGTAGATTCCCCCACTCTTCATCATCAACCTCATCTTGTGGAGCATAAGGAGGCTAATATGCTCTATTATACTATGGAAGAGAGAGGTTGGGTGGGTTAAAAATGTCTAGATGACAAGTAGGATGGTTAATGAATCTATCTTCCATCAAAATCCCCCAATTCCTCCATTCCTAAGTCAGGTATAACAAGGCAAAAAACATCGCTGTGTTAACGAATGAGCTACCCATGGTTGAGGTATGAATTATCACCGCAATCTAGATCAGACTCCTATAAGCATCAACTCGAGACATCTAGACATGATCTAAGTCCCAATGAAGGATATATAGTGTAGAAACCCATAATATGGTGTTCTTCATCCTCAAAGAATTATAAATTCTTTACGGGTATTTCGCTATCCTCACCCAAATATGTGAAGTATACGCCTTGTTTATATCATGTTTTATAGTCGAGAAAATAGTGGATCTGATGAAGTTGGTGGAATAAATACTTAGGTCGACTCTAAGGTCACCAAGGGTGAGTTACCATAGTCTACTATTGAGTCTCGTGGTGATAGAGTTAAGGGAAAACCTGAAGCTGGAAAGGAACTTGAGGTGGAGCTCCCTAAAGGTCTCCTCACAGTCATGGGTAAAGGGGTAGAGCTGAAACCCAATAATGATGTGAAGAACCAATTGGTTAATCTAGACCATCTAAAGCACCATGAGGTCTAATATATTGTTGGTCCTTATAAGATTTTCCTGGAGATAGAACAACCTCACCCTGTTCTTGGGTATTGATAACTGAAGGGAGGGATGATGGTGTGAGCATGATATTCCCTATGACCCACTGGATGAATCTTGTGAGTCCCCAAAGGCTTAAGAGGAAGGAGAGGCTAATGTAGAGGATGCAGATGATGGATTAGTGTGTGGTGGAGGGGAAGTAGTTTCCATGAACTTGGGTAGTGTCGGTTAATCATGATTTGGAAAATGTTTACAAGAATCATTCAGATCGTTTTAGTGTGGGGTATATTAGAATGTTTGTACAGAGTAGGGGAAGGAGAGGAGTGAAAAGATATGGGAGGAAGTGGGATGAAATAATATGGAAAAGTGGTCAAGTAACCATTCAAGGGGGGGGGGATCATACATGAGAGGAGAAGGGGGGGATTTTTTTGTGAACCTAAGGATCATCGATTTCAAAGCCTCCTGAATGTTACACATTGTTTATTCGATACATGACTTATACAAATAAATTTTTTCAATTTTTATTGTCGATGAAATTAACACATCATGTAATGTCTAAATAACATGTAAGTGGAATTTTGTACCTATTTATGGATAAGACCCCAATCAAATTCCACTAGTGTATCCTAAACCATTACTAAACTTCTCAAAACACTATTTTAACCTATTATACATTCCCCAGGATTCCTCCCATTTAGAACATATTTTTACAACAATATTTGTACTCACGTCTATTTAGGTTAATTGGAACGTAATGACACATCCCCGATGAACCATCTCTTAGTATATCTTTATCCATTTCATATTAATCATTAGGTGGTTCTCCACCTATGTTAATAAAATTTCTCTTTTTGGAAAAACCATTATGATTTTTTAAGAAAAAGACTATCCAAATTTTATATTTCTATAGAATAATTTCAATAGACAATGGAATAATAGAAATTTATCCTCTAGTGTGAATATTTATATATCAATGCACTTGTCATGCCACTTATTATCCCTTTTTTTATAAATTCTCGAATTCTCATAGGTGTATTTTATAATTTCATCAATCTCAAATATTTAGAGAATTTTTACTCATCTATCATTTTGGGTTTCCATGATCAATTTTATTAATTTCTCATTAAGATAGGTGCTTAAAATCCTTGGGTAAATGGAATTTCTTTCTATACAAATTTTAAAACAGAATAATGGTGATGGGTGTCTTATACATTGTGCGATACACCCAATGTGAACTATCTAGTTTGAAAATCCATTTTTCTCTACGTATGTTCACTGTCTTCTCTATGATTTTTGTAATTTTCCCATTTGAAAATTTGATTGACCCACTTGTTTTCTAGTGGTAGAGATTTATAGTGTTATAAAAAGTTCCATACTTTTTGTCTAATCCATTGATGGAATTAGTTGAAAAATGGACTCCCTGACGACTAATGATTAATTGAGGGAATCCAAATCTTGATGAGATATTATTCTTGATGAAATTCAAGACCACCTTTGATATGTAATTAGTTGTATCCTTAGTTTCAATATATTTTGAGATTAATTCAATTTATACTATGATATAAAACTTATAATGCTAAATAAGGACTTGTCCCCTAAATTCACTCCCTCATACGTTAAAAATTTTGACATACAAGATGATATTTTAGGGAATTTCATTTCTTTTCCTATGGTTCCTGTCCCCTAGAACCAATCAAAACATTGAAAATTTTTACTTTAATTTTGATGAATAAATGGTGAACATAACCCTCATTAATGTATTTTGGCCATGGTATTTTCAGTTCCATGATTCCTTCTAACTGGAGACATATAAAAGATGTCTATTTCAATTTTTATTTCATATTCTCAGATATAGAATTGTATTAATCCATCCACACAATGATTAAAAAATTTGGATCATCCTAGAAATATTATGAAGACTCAACTAATAATATATACCTCTAATTATAAGTGATATTTGGGTATAGTGGTCCCATGGAGAGACAATTTTTAATATCTAAAAACCATGGTTTATCTTGGGTATTTATTCTGAAAATGGTTTCATCAAAGAATTCATAATTGATGTTGAAATTATTGTCATCCATGATGTTGGGAAGTTTATTTCTGGAGAAAGGTTTGAAAATAATGTTATTGGTATATTTGGTTTCTTTTATAATGACATTGAACTCTTATAGTAGTAAGATCTGACATATTAGTTATAGTTTGGAATAATATTTACTTATTAGATATTTAAGTGTTATAGGATCTATACAGATCACTACTTTTGATTGAATGAGTTATGAGTGAAACCTTCCCAATAAATATATGACTACTGAATGTTCCATTTCAGTATTCATATAATTCACATATGTCTTATTTAGTGTGTGACTGACATAGTGAATGTGGAAGAAGATATTTTTGACCAACTATCCTAAGACAATTCCTATAACGAATTCACTGGCACCCCACATCATCATGAATTCCTTATCCCAATCTAGTGAAATGATGAAAAGAGTATCCATATGTATATTTATTGGGGTATTGAATGCATTTTAAAACTCTTTAGTGAACTAAAAAAGTGTGTCTTTTGAAAATAAGTGTGTCAAGGGGTGGGAAAATCCACTATGTCTTTTCTGAAGTGGCGATAGAATCGTACGTGGCCCAAAAAGCACCATATGAATTTTACTATATTAGGATTATGTATGTCCATTATAACTTTGATTATCATTATATCCACTTCCATTCCTTTCTTTGAGATTTTATGTGAAAGTAATATGGTTCACTGGACCATGAAGTTACATTTTAACCTATTCAATACATGGAATTTTTCATCACAGTTTTTTAAAACAATGTATAAATTACTCTGGCCCACCTCGAAGGATCTTCCATATACCAAAAAAGTATCCATAAACATCTCTAGGAATTCATCCATAATATCATGAAATATATGTTTCATGCACCATAGAAAATATTATGGTGTATTACACATACCAAATGACATACTTCTATAGGAGAAGGCTCTGAAGGAATAAGTGGACCATGTTTTGGAGCAGTCATTATTATCAATTAAAATTTGATTGTGTGATGAATATCCATTCAAGAAAAAATATAATTAATTCCCTACTAGTATTTCTACAATTTGATAAATAAAAGATAACAAAAAATTATCATTTTAGGTTTCTATTTCCAGATTTTAATAATCAATGAAGACTCCCCATCTAGAGGTGGTTTGAGTTGAGATTAGATCATATGCTTGTTTTTTCACAATGGTTAGGCCACCCATTATTGGGATGGATTATGGTGAACATGCCCATTGATTGTTAGAAATTTAAAATATTATTTCATCACACAAAGTTTTAAACACTTCATTCTTAACCACGTCTTTTATTATTTGTTTTAGTTGCCTTTGGGGTTAGAATTTGGGTTTAGTGCCTTCTTCCAAAAATATTTTTTGGGTGCATACTGCAGGGATGACCCCTTTAATGTTAGTAAATCCTCAAGAAATGGAGTTATTTTCCCTCTTTTAGGATAGAAATTAATGTTTACTCATTTATCTATTTCAACTCTGAGCTGATAATGATGGTAAGTGCAGTTGTAATCTTTAGGATCGAGTACTCTAGCATTCTTAATAAAACTTTTAGTTCCAACATCAGTGGCTTGATGATTGAGGTTATTAATGCCATGATGGTTTCACATGTAAATGGTTAAATATAATTTATATCCTCAGGATAAATTCCTCTATCTTCATCAGTGGAAAATATCTCATATTGTCCTAGATGGTCATAAAATCATATCATTCGTCAGTATGAAATATGGATTGAGAGTATAATGTGTCATATTATTTTCTTAGAATCATTCACAATGTCGAACTCTAGTCATTTGTGTTATACTCTAAATATTAGTATCCATTGATTTACATCAATCAGTACATTACCATTGGAATAAAATGGAAATCCTATTATAATGGGAATACCCCCCTCTTCCTCGATGCCTAAAATGAATAGATCCATAGGAAGAATGGATTTTTTGACATTAACTATGACATCCTCAAGAATTCAGTGAGGGTACATTTCTGATTGGTCAGAAAATTTAGTGACAATCTTGTTGGATTCATTTCTTCAAGTTATAGTATTTAAAAGCCTCCCATTAAGATGTGATTCATGCTCATTCTAATATCTCATATGGCTCTTATGAATTTTTATAACCCTATAATTCATGGAAATGAGAAACGACTAGGGAATCACTTACTGAGGGGAAGATTCAACTAACTGAAAAGAGAACATTCTACATTTAATGAAATGACTCCTTAGTCTTCCATCTTCCTTTTGATGAAGAGGAATTCTTTTATGAATTTTGTGTCGGTAGGCATCCGATTGATATTTTTAGTTAAGGAGATGTAGATTTGAGATTTCTTAAAAATCTATAGAAACTTCTTTTATTTACCTTTAGTCATTCCTTGCCTCATTATTTCTGGGATGGTCAATGGGGGGAATGTAAGATGGTAGTGCAACATATAATTCTTCCTTTTTAGGATAATATTTTATAGGATCTTTTTAAATTATTTATTATTCTATATTTTTTCTCAAACTTCTTCCTTTGTGCAATTAACGTCATCCTCACTCATGACTGTTTCATGTGTCTCATGATCTTTTGGGATATTTTTCTCAGCATTTCATGGTTATTGACATTATATAAATTTACCACTCCTATAAACCATTACCTTTTCCTCTTCTCTTGGGCACATCTCTGTGTTACCGGTAAATGTACATGGTAATCAGTATGATATTTTCTTTGATATTTCAACTAATTTATGCCTAATATTTCATAGGGAATATCTTTGTTTTTATATCATTTTTTTCTTCAGTTTTTATCATATGATCCTATTTTTACACAAATTAAGTGAGAATAATATCCAAATTTTACTACATAGGTGGGAATTTTTGTGGTGGACTTTGTAGAGATATTTTTAATTATTATGATGATATAGGGGAAAAGGGTTGCTAATGTATTTTTTTTGTGTTCGAGGAGATATATATTCAAGTGAGAACCCAGGTGGTCCCTAATTCCCAGGTGGTTCTTGACCACTAATCGGTTCATAGTAGCTTTTAGTGGGTTGTTTCTTTTACCTTTGAACCTTTCTCTCCTATTATTATTACATTAATTAGTATTATTCATAGTGTTATAATTTTTTTCCTCATTGATTTTAATTGTTGTAATTGAAATCACGGTATTAACTATCCTTTATGATTTCCCTGAAGTTTTCACATTAGTGTGGGATTCCTCACTTCTCATAGGATTATATCTCTATAATAAGATCATGAGGTGGTGGTTCAATATGTAGTTGAAATGGTTTTATTTTATTTATAAGATCCAATAATAGGGATGATAGGAATGTATTATACTCTATGTGATGTACTCCACATTGAGGAGACTCTCGATCACACTTCTAAAGAGTATAATTATTGAAGACCTCATCTAAATGTGATCTTTCGACTTCAGGTGTCTAAAGAATGATTCCTCTAATAGAAAATACATCCACTACATTTCATACCATAGGTTGGATTCCCTAATATAATATTTAAAACTGAATCCACACATTATGTTTGGGATGTGGGAACTTTCTAGTTAGATATTTAGAATGATCCCAAACTTCCTAGTTTGACTCCATGTATCTCTATGGAGAGTAATAGATATCAATACAATGATTCAAATTATGTATTGGGGGGTAATACATATCGAGGAACATTTGGGATATGCCATACCAAGTTTTTATAGACTTGAGAGCTTGTCTATTGAGCTAATCCTTGGCTACTCTGTGAAAGATGAATGGGACTACTTGTTAAATAATGACATCAAAGGACATTCCCTTATTGGGAAATGCATCAAATTCCACTAAAAATCTATATATATGATCATGGGAGTCATCATATTGATTCCAACTGAACTGACCCATGTTCTAGATAATATTATTGAGTCCATGTTTGATTTTAAATCTATTAACTTGATCATGATCATAATAGATTATAGTGTGCTCCTACAGTGCTGGACATTATCCATATTGGGAGGTGGTTCATATTTAATGTTCATGTGATTTTATGGAATAAGATTATATCACTAAGAAATTGTAATGTAGTGACATGCGACTAAATATCAATCTATCTTGAGATCAAACAAAACCAGTTCTTGAGCATCAAGGCATCTCAAGAATGTAAAATGACCCTAACACATGGACTAGCTGAGAAAATGTGAATGACGGTTTTTGTACATGAGATAAAATTGTAAAAAAAGTGAGGGGAAGGAAAAAAAGGTGAATGAAAAATGTAATAAAGGGGAAGGGGTGAGGTAATTCGAGGTTTGTACCATAGGTCACTATGCCTAGGAAATAGCAATCCCTAGTAAAAATTCCAAAATTTGATTCACCTATAGAATTAAAATATATCAAGTAGTACTGACTAGTTTAGAAATTTATATCTGAAAAGAAACATAACTACAAAAATGTAATAAGGTAGCAGCGAGGGGTCGAACCCATATGGAAAACTAGAAGACAAGTAACCTAGGGATTCAAACCCTATATGAATACTACACGTGTTAACTATTCATATTTGGTTTTACTAGAACTTTGTAATTTGAATTTAGGTTAGAAGTCAATTAAGTGTTTTAGGTTCAATTTTAAGGATATAAGAAAAAAAAAATACTAAATCTATCTTGATATAGTTCCATGTTTTAGGCTGCAAAGTGATGTAAGGGTCATAAATTGGTTATTGTCAAACCAATTTGATCTACCTATTTTGCAATTATCCCTTGGTCTATATATAAATAGAAACCTATATGCATTATGTTTGGATTCTATAGTAGGAACTGTCACAAGATAATGGTCATAGCCTGATCAAATCCAATTAGGTTAGGTTAACTCATCCACACCTCCCATGATTATGGTTGTACAATAGGATGTCATAAATAGTTATTTTTAACATAATTAATAACTATAGGGTCACATTGTTTTTATATATATATTGACTATGATTATAAAAACCCTTTCTCTCAACTACTAACTCTAAGAGGATTAGTTGTGCATGCCGATGTTGATCAAATGAAAAAAATAATAAACATTCTTAGAATATTCATAATGTAGTTCATATTAAATCAATTCACACTAATAATTCAAAAAAAACGAGTAAATAAAACAGATAATTTGATTAAGAATTAAGAAAGACTCAACTGAGTATTTAAATAGAATGGATAATGGTTATGAAAATTCATAAAAATAGATTCAAAATAGTCGAATAATAGATGTAGGGAAAAAAATAATGTAACAAAATTTAATAAAATTATTAAAGAACTAAATTAAAATTGAGTTTATAAGAGAAAAAAGATTTAATAGAGGAGAAAATGGGATGAGAATATCACCCTTGAACATTTTTTCCAGGGAGGACATAACAAAAATATACATAAGGATGAAATTTACACAATGAATAAAACATTAATATAATATATTTTATTTATGTGGATTCTATCTTAAATCATACACAATGTGAAATTAGGATTCAAATTTTGTAGTTTAGAATCACAATCTCTTTTAGGAATCTTGAATCTTATTGGAATCCTCTAGTTGTAACTTTTACAGGATGAGATCTCAGACATTTCACCTCATGTAAATTATTCAGTATGTGTATGTGATTCAAATATTGTACTTCTTGAATTATTTTATATTGCAACACAAAATGGAGTTTGTAAATCTAATGATGTGTAATGTATTTATATGTCTTGTAACCACTTCCCATCATGTAATTTTCTACGGGCTGAACTTCAGTCTTTACGGATTATTTGAATGATTAATATATATTATGAACTCCATTCATGATGTCTAAAACATGTTTTATTACATTTTTCATAATTTTTTTCATTGAGTCCAAAATAAAAAAAGGCTTATGAAACTAAAGAAAACTAAGTGTATTATCAAATAAAACATGAATAAAACTTAAATAAATTCATCAAATATATATGTAAATTCATCATATTAGATGGATTCTTTTTTAACATTATATTTCCCTCATTTTTTTGGAATTCATTTCCATATTTCATTGGTCATTGATGTGTACTCAATTTACACTATAGAACCATATTATTTTATTGGTAGGTTTGATCTTCTTATTAGTTTTCATTATATTCTTATTGGGAGTAGATGACACAATCATCATCATCATATCTTTTCCTCCCAAGGAAGACACAATTTCTTTCTTACACATATTTTAGCCTATAGTGGTTCAATTTTCACTTTGATAAATCAATGTAACATAAAAGGGTTGTTCCAACATCGATCACAGTTTCGACCAATAATCTTATTTTAATCCAAAAAGTTATTAAATCATTAAAATATATTATTTATAAAATTATTCTCCTCTTTCTATGAGGTATATTCTCTATAACAAAAAAGAATTTATTTTTTTTCTTAATTTCACCCAAATGATTAGGGATTCTATGATTTCCACATTCTAGAATATTGTTCCAGTAATAAATATTCTTATGATTGAATCTCCAACAACTTTAATACCTTTTAATAAATCTTACTATTTCACTAAATGGGATGTTTTTTTAAGTAGTAAATGTTAATTATTTTTAGACAATAAATCTATTATTATGAAATTATTTTAGGGAACTATATATTTATGACAAATATATATTTTTTGTGGACATTTTAGTTTATGTATTATAATTTTTACCTTTATATGTTTATACATATGTTAACTTTCATTAAAAATTTATAAAATTTGCATAATTTGTTTGACCACAATATCATTGTTGTGGGTTACCCTTTTCTATGAGTAAGAGTTGGATGGATATCCAAATTATCTCAAATTCTTTAATCCACCAATGTGAGAACAATTTGGTTTAGGACTCACATTAAAATATTATGTGGAAATATGATTCATCATTTCATGTTGGGAAGGGAGTATTGTTTACTCTTAGTGGTTCATCAACATGACTTATAGGTTAATTAAATTCTTATTGACGATACAATTTTCATCCATTAAGTATCTCAATCATGATTGATAATATAACTTAATAACTTATTTCTCGTAGATCATTATTTTAAATATTTATTAATTTAATAAACTCTTTTATTAGAATGTGTGAACAATTATTCCATTGTTGTTAAAAGATTTTAAAGAGAGTTTCTTCTTATAATTTTTTTTGCTAATGAATTTTCAATTTCATTAGACTCTTTATGTAGCTGTGATTTTTTATGAAATAAATCCTTAATGAAATTAATCATATATGAATGAACCTCACGAATAAACTTAATTAGATTCATTCTAACATTTGAGTAAAAATAATCATCTATTAAAATATATCTATTTTTTCAAACCCATAATAGCAACAATTTTATTAATTAGAGGAATAGAAATTAATGGTTTTAACTTTTAAATTATTAAGATCCCAAATTCCATTAGTTAATGGTACTTCCACTTTCCCAATTTAAATACCAATAAATTTCCTTAACTCCTTATTATTCATGTTTTTCCATGTCCTGGATTATACTTTCATATCTACATTAATATATAATGATGTAAAAATTATAATCTGAGGATCTTTTTTAGGTATCTGAATCAACATGTAATATAGATTGTTTTGGGAAAAAATGATATAATAACACATAAAATATATAAGGGGCCGCTAGACCACTAAGGGGGATGTGGTAAATTTGTGGGAACCTTAATCTTTTATGAAATAGTCCCATTAATATTGAATTTTAGACAAAATAATTCATGATCCACTCTTTGTGTCTCACGACCTCACCATGAAAAAAGTATAAATAAATGTTCAAGAACAAAATGATTTTTGAGGTTTGTTAAACAGATAAAATTCATCACTTTATTGGTTCTGAGTCATAATAAATGATTATCCATTTTAATAAATCTATTGAAATTAAAAATCAGTGGGTTATATATACACCACAAGAAGAATAGAATCCCAATAATCATCTATAATATCATGTAATACCATCCAATTTCCATTTTCTCAACAGACTTGTCTATATTGTTCATGACTATTATTATTCAATAACTTCCCATTGTATTCACCAAGTCACATGGTTATATCCTTAAATAGCTTGAGTCACATAGGTTCCATAAAGTCCAACTAAGTATATAAAAGTTCTCCCTTCAGGTTTCTCTTTAGAAGTATATCACAATTTCTATACTAGCTGTACCTGCATCAATATAAATAATCCCCTTATTCACCCAAGAAACCTATTTGATTGGAAATGGGTATTGATGAATACTCAACAGCCCATTGACTACTCACAAGTAAAATTCAATTAACATATGTGTAGAGACCCAAGCTTGACATACATGGAAATTAAATTACATTTGTAGAAAACACAATACATGACACAAAAAACCGCTCAATGACCATATTAATATAGTGTCTTTGAAAACTCATAAAATAATCTTCTAATCATGGTGAATGATCTTCAAAAATACCCATAAATATCTCCCCCATTTTTTTCTTACCTAAAAACTTTATATATATCCTAAGGAAAAGAAAACATAAAAAGGGGGAGCTTAAATACTCAGTAAGGGTATGCATGGAGAAAATAAAACAAACCATACACATTTGAACTAAAAAACATGAACATAATGTTTAAACATTAAAATCAAGAGTTGTGAAATAAATCCTAGTAGTACGTAAGGAATAGATCATAAAGTAACATTAATAATGATAAAATATCCTGGGAATATAACATTTAATTGTGGAAAACCATTAATCACATGATATGATTTCTATTATTTCGAAGGCATTGCTTTTAAGACCATCATAGTGGACAAACTCCATTACTGAACCAGGTTTACCTGCCGTTCTAGCCATGTATTACTAAACCACATTTATGTGCCATTCTAGCCATGTATATCCCATGAGATATAAATCATTACCCAATGAATTGAGCGGAGATATAGATCCCACCCATCTCATAATGAAATCATTTTTTTATGTGCCACAAAATAATCACAAATCATTCATCAGAACCTAACGAATAAAATGGGTTTCATAAACCTCATCCCATCATGCCATAATCTATATAAAATAATAGATATAATTTCATAATAAATAAAATCAAACCATATAAATAATGGAGACATTATTCTTGAAACATTACCATATTAAATAACCTCATCATATATAGAAATTAACTTTGATAAAACAATTTAAATGAATTCTTTAGGAAAATATAATTTCTTCTTTCAAATCATTTTCTTTTCTCCAAATGATGTGCAATTTTAAAAAAATAATTTAGTTGAAAATAATTATGGATTATTGTAGAAGAAGATTTATGTAAATAAAGAGTTAGAAAACCATAAAAATCCATTCACACCGTATAATTAAAAAAAACATTCTCCTCATACTTCTTCCAGAAAAGTCAAAAAGTAACCCGTATTAAACTAAAGAAAGATTCCTTCCATCCCACATAGTAAAATTCCAAAGGTGGTAAACATGAATTTAAAAATTCATGGAAGAATAGTAAAAACATTATGAAAACTATTTTTGTAAAACATGGACATGGATGATAAATATAACCCTAGTAAATACTTTCGAATAAACAATCTCGGATATGAATGAGATTGGAATAATTATCCCTTACCTTAGGTCCAATTTCTTCTGTACATGTCAGAAACTCAAATATAATGATTTAAATAATTTGATTGAATTATTCATGAATCAAAGTCATTTTTTTGATATCACATAAGATTCACTTATGACATTATATTACCCATTCATTTGTCAATTCCATGTTGAAGCAATGTTTTGGGTAATAATCGTTTCAATTATCGTATGTGTTTAGATTTTTTGTTCTAGATATTATCATGATTTAATTATTTCCAGAATGTAAAAAATGATTTATATATCATATATACATTCAATATATATATATATAATATAGATGAATGAAATGAAATACACTATTAATGGAGATGGTAGGTTATATATACACACGAACGATGTTTTCTTTTCCTTATTGAATTGAATGGAAGTAAGTAAATGACATATATATATATATACATAATTCCCGTAGCATTATTATTTCATATATCTCATTATTATTAATTATATATACTTTATAATAATTCATAAATAGTTAACATGGAGAATGAATCTTATCGTGTCGTGGAGATGGTAATCTATACATACACACGAGCGATGATATCAATCCCATAATTATTGAATATAATTTGAGTGGATGAAATAATATATCATAATTAGTATCATGTTATAAAAATCATATATAGCTATTATTTCGACCATTATACCCATCCAAGTAAGGTGGTAGAGGAAAAATAGATTACACCAAGGTGTGGAGATGATAAGCAGTACGTATGCACGCGCGGTGATTTCGTTTTCCATAGGATGGATAGAAGGTGAAATATGGTTGTTTCATATTCATAATGACATAACAGTATATATGTGATACTGAAGTTATTAATTAATAATGAAACAAATTATACAGATAATGTAGAAGAAGAAATAAGTTTGAAATAATCGGTAAAGTATATTACCTCTTCTTCGACGCGCCTCTTCTAAACCTCCTATTAGGGCACTAAAGTAGGTAATTGAAGAAGACAAGGATATATAGTATGTTTCTAGAAATGTTGAGAAGTTAAATGGGCTGGTTTTCACCGAGTTTGAAAGAAAAAAGTGAGTGAAGAGAAGAGGGAGTAGGTGCCCTTTTATAAAAGATTAGAGGGGCACTTTTGGAAACCTCCAAAATATTAATTTATAATAAACTCAAAACCGACTTAAGAAAATTAAAAGTGAATCAAATTAAAATCTTAGAGGAGATAGGGTTGTAACATCATCAACCAATCTTATTTAAACACGTTTTCATTTTATTCCAAACCCTGTCATTTTGATTTATCCTTATTTAATCTATTTAATTTTATTTGTGGTAATAATATTCTAAATTTGAAATGGTTATAAATACTTACATATTTGTTTTGAATTTCCCATAATTGGATACTTTATGACGTTTTAAACCATATAAATTTCAATTTTTAATTTTTAAATATTTTTGTGATTTTTAAACAATTTCATAATATGTTATTTTTATAAAATATCAATAGTGTCAATTTTGAAACTATTCATTTATTTAAATTTAAATTAAATCCAAACAGTTGATAGAGTAAAACAAAAATATTTTATAGATTCCTAAAATTTCATATTCTTCTAGATAATTCATGGAGCACGTTATCTAGTTTATATAATATTTCTTTTAATATTCTTAAAACCATTTATTTGATATTTATCTTAATAAAATAATTACTACAACATTTTTGTATAATTATTTAATGTTATTATTTGTAGCATAAAAATAAAAAATAAAATACTATGATGAATCTAAATCTCTCATTTTTTATAAGAATACTTTTAGTCGAATTCATCTTCTAAAAAACCTATATTTTAAAATGATACGTTTATTAAATTACGAAGGTGACAACTTTGACATCATTTAAAATAAAATAATATAAATGTCATAATCTATTTTATAAGGATCCAAATGGTATAAAATTATACAATTGGATTATTAGGGTTTCTATATAATCGAAAAATAACTTTTTCTCAAGTGTTTGGGCCTTTTGATGGGTATTAGTATTTTAATAAGAACAATATTTTTGATTTTTCACAAAGTAAATAATTTCTGCATCATTAATGTATAAGATATTATGGTAATTATATATTTTTCAAAAATTAAAAATAAATAAACATAATAAATAAAAATATTTTAGATTTCAAATGAGTATTTATAATCGAATTTATATTTCGTTTAACCTTATATTAAAAATAATTTAATTATTAATGATTGAGTGAGACATATTTCACTTTCCTTTAAATAAAATAAATAAAAGGTCTTAATCTCATCTAAGTGGGTTCCAATAGATAATATTTCAACCAAATTATATTTTAGGGAAAAATATAATCATCCCATTTAATTAATACAAGTTTTAGGGTAATTTTATAATATTATATTTACCCTTAATTACGTGATTTACCTTTAATTATGGTAAATAAAAATTATCGTAGTTACAATTCATCATGGAACAAAATAGAAGTATCATATTAACATAATTTGGACATTATTATAACAATTATGGAATCAATTTATACAAATTCAAATACAGACATTGTAGTAATTAATTTAAAAGTAATCCCATTATTGAGAAAACAGGTTTTAAAATTTAATGCATTGAAAAAGATTGAAATGTTTTTACATATGAATTCAATGTAAAATTAATAATAATGAAATACATTATATTAAATTTTAAAATTATATTCTATTTGATACATTAAACCATTAAATGTTATAAATTATCCATATAAATTATCTAACTGAAATAAGTTGTTTTTAATTAAAATTTAGCGTATTTTTACCACTCATCAAAATATGAAGGTTATCCGAAAAAATTAAAAAGTTATCCAAAGTATATTTTTATATCCTTATTCAAAATAATTATTTTATTTTTTGAAATTTAACTTATAAACTTTTCAAAAATTACATTTAAAAAAGGTGCACCATCAAAAGTTGGAAAAACTGTATTTTATGAAATATATTTCTTTTATCCAAACAATTTATTTTCATCTCATACCATGTTCTATAAAATATTTAATATGAATGATAATGTTATAAAATTCAATATTTGGTTAATACTATTCATAACGGCTAGTTCATTAAAATATTATAATAATATATTATTGTTTAGCGAAACTCGGTATTACGTAAAACACAAGCCATCGAGGAAGGTCGCTTTTGCATGTAACGCAAGACAAGTCAGTGTTGAGTGAAAGGTTACTTTGGTATTTCTTATAACATATTCAAATCATATTTCATTAAACAAAATCTATATTTAGTGTTGGATTCTATCAAAATAACTTGAAATTGTGTGTACAATAATCCAATAATAGTGTTGCGTATACTGCAAGCTAATACAGTGTTGCGTATGACACTAGCTAATCTTGTTGTAGCATAAAACACAAGACATAAATACAATAAAAAAGAACATTTCTCATAAAATGTTGGGGTGTTACATTCTACCCTCCTTAAAATGAATTTGACCTTCAAAATTCATCAGGGTTATAAATGTTTTAATATATGAAAGATTTTTTCATAGAAACCCACATCGTAAAAAAGAATACTAAAATGTAATCTTAAAAAGTAAAGTAAGAAATATAATTGTCACCCAAACTAACTCATCATCGATTTTCTACATAAGAGAACATAGGTGAAAACATGGATATGGAAGAGAAATCTTACCATCAAGTTCTGATGGAGAGTGATAGAGAACATGGCTATGAAAAATCCAACAATCTCAATGCCATAAATTTGTGATGATCATAGGTAACATCTAATTCATCGGATATGAGGTTACTAGGACAACATTATTGGTTTTCAAGATCATTTCCCTAATGTTGATGAATTTTTTCATAAGGAGAAATACTTACTTAATTTCAGTGTAATATCCTCATTGGTCATTCCATAAACAATTTCCACATCATCTCGTATTTAAAGAAATGAAGTTGAATTTGTCATTCTTGAAGTGTTAGTAGATCATGCGATAGAATGATAAGTCATTCCATATGTCTTTATCATAAAAGGATAGTATAAATTATTAAATATACATAATTCCATATATGGTGAGATTAACCATATATGATTCCAAAAATAGACTTATGCTTTATCTATCATACCGATTAAAAAAATAAAACTAATTTTTACTAACATGGACTTACTATAGGCCAATGGTAGGTGATAAAGTCCTATCTCACTTCAGTTGTGGGTTCGATTCCTGCAACCTTGTCCGACGTGACGGGTTATCGCCTGTCATGCAAGATGCCTTTTTTTCTAAAACTACACTATTATAATATTCTAGAAATAATAAAAAAAAGTTCTAGCCTTAAAAAATTATATCTCATGTCCAAATTAATCCATTCCAATTTTTAGGCCTATCCAAAATACTTCTATCCAAACTCACAGTATAATGAAAACAATTTCAAGAAAATTTATACCACAAGCGTGTGAATACCATAATTTATCTCCCATATATCATAAGATATATCTTGTGGTCATATTAGAAACATGTGAATACCTTAATCATGTATTCTTGAAACATGAATTACCATAGAACTTTAGTGAAGACCTGAATGATGTAAAAAGTTAACTCTTTCCACATACCGAAATACCAAAAATTCTATATACTAAAACCATGATATCACATTGTCCGTATATCAGTCTTGAACTCATTAATAATATCCAACATATTACTTTCTCTTTATCCCTTCATTATACGCATATCATCTTCCTTCCAAAAATATTTCAATCACTTTTCATCATTACCGTTACCATATAATTATTGAAAACCACATTAAACTAACACATAGATATGCCAATATTCCACGATACTATAAACGAGATTCCACAACACTATTTTTGAATCCCGTTACATAAACACTTATTCATTGAACCAATTCGTTGTCATATTCAACATCACCAATAGTGATCTCATGTGACTTACCTTTGTCCTTTTCCTTAAGTGGTTGTTGATGTCGATTATCATTAACTGTTGGATTAGGGCATTGGTTGGAATAATACCCAATTTTTCTGCACTTTTAGTATTGAAGTGTTGTTGGTGCGTTCTCTGTAGTTTTTTCTTCTATTCACATCATTAGATACCTTTTTCACATTAATTCAGCACTCAGCTTCTTGATGATGTTCTTTTACACACATAAAACATTTTTTAGTCCCTTTAAGACAATCTCTACCATGCTTCTTTCCACAATTTGAGCATAGAGAAACATCTGTCTTCATTTCTCCATAGTGTTGATATTTTTCCTTGAACTCCATCTTTCATTTCTTGTCAAAACCATGAGATTGTTATGTAACACCAACATCCAGTTCAACATTGATAGTACAACACACAATCTATGTAACACCCTGAGATTTAATGAAAAATGTTCTTTTAAATTGATGTCCTGTGTTGTACAATAACCCAAAATGATCTTGCACTACAGGTGTCCCTGACTTGGCTTTCATTACACGCAATCACGACATTCCAGGATAGCGTATGTTATACGCCATAACGAGTTTCACTAAACAATGATATGTTATATAAACTAGCTGTTATGAATAATCATACCCATTTTTTGAATTTTTATTTTTCAAAATGGACTTCATTTTTGGATTCGGAATATCAAAATTAGCCTAGAGTGAAATTTTGGTATTTTTCTGAAAACATTCAATTTCTGATGAATAGTGAAAACACTAGGTTACTATTTAGAATCTGACTTTTTATATATATAATTATTTATTTTATTTAAATTTATTTTAGGTCAATATTGATACATAATACATATATAAGTTCAATGTAATTCATTGGAGTCATGTTATAATAATTTTAGACATAACAATTTTGTTGAACTTTTCACCGTCTTTTACCCACCTTCTAGGAGAGTATGAAAATTCACATAAAACATAATTTTACCACTTCTTTGAGTGTAATTTAAAAAATCCGTGAGGCATTGTTAATTTCAAGGAGTAAATTGTGGTTCAATAAGATAAAAATAATTTTTCGTGAATAGTAACTTTTTACTTTTATTTACCACGGTTAATAGTAAATAGGGAAATTAAGTATAAAAATGATATAATTATTTCCATAACACATGTCCTAATTATATTAGATAAGTATAGTTCGACCAAAACAACCTTAGGGATAAAATATTACCTTTTAGGTCCACTTGGATTAGATTAGGACATTTATTATTATTTTATTTAAAGAAGAATTAAAATAGTTATAATCAATGTTTAATAACTAATTTTTTTAAATATAGGGTTATACATAAGATAATTTTGACTATAATTATCTATCAGAAAGCTAAAAATATTTCCTACATGATGGTATTTTATTTATAATTTTTAGACATTAAATAATTTAATTTCTTTATGACACAATGATGATAATGTAATTACCTTGTTAATGAAATATTAACATAATTGATGTTATAAATACCCAAATAAATGTAATTTTATACTTTTTATGAATTCGACTAATTTTATAGGTTAAAATTACATGTTAGTATTTATTTAATTAACAGTTTTAGAACAAATCATTCTGTTATGATTTACAAAAAAATCAAGTACCAAATAGTGTCAAAATTGACATAAAATAGTTTTTAAAACAAATATTATATTATTAATTGTTATTTTATTTGTAAAAAAATTATGTTCGACCAAATGACTTATATAATGATATATATATTAATAATGAACCACTTGGGGTTCTTTTGGCTTGTTATAGTATGTTTATTAACTATATAGTGTAAGAAAACATAAAGACATAGTAAAAGTTAAATTATTTAACATAGAGTTAAATCTAAATGATAAGGATAAAATAGTAAAATAAACTTTCCTAAAACATATTGGTTGAGAGTATTTCGAACCATACCAGCCTTAGCTTATTAATATATCAATTTTGAGCTATTAAAAACCGAATATGACTTTAATAAAAAATAATATTTTACGTTTTCCTAAGGTGCTCCTCTCCCCCTTATAAAAAGGGCACCCCTTACCTCTTCTCTTCACATGCTTTTGAGCATTGAATCCCGGACAAACCATTCCAATTCCTCTTCTAAACCTCTCTAGTTATATCAAAGAGGTTATGGTCCTCTCAAAAAGCCAAATATATTTCCCTAAGAAGAAGTTTAAAGGATGTGCGTCGAGGAAGAGGTAATCTCTTCTACCGATTCTTTCAAGTTTTATTTCTTCTTCATCTTCTTCTTCTTTAGTTGTTTCATTATAAAGTAATACTATCAGTATCACTAATATACTAATATGTTATTATAAATATGAAACAACCGCATTTCACCTTCTATCTAGCCTATGGAAAACGAAATCACCACGCGTGCGTACATAAGGAATACCGTCTCCACGCAGTGGTGTAATCAGTTTTTCCACCACCACCTTACTTGGATGGGTATAATGGTGTAAAGAATAACTATATATGGTTATTATAAAATCATACTGATTCTGAGGTATTATATCATCCACTCCAATTCTATTCACCAATTATGGGAATGATATCAACGCTCGTGCGTATGTACGGATTACCGTCTCCACGACGCGATGAGATTCATTCTCCATGTTAACCATTCAAGAATGATTATAAAGTATATATAATTAATAATAATAAAATATATGATATAATTATGAAGCTTAATATATTTATATATATATATATATCTTTCATCTACTTGCTTCCATTCAAGTCAATATGGAATCAAAAACAACGTTCATGTGTTCGTACCACCTATTGTCTCCATGAACGGTGTATTTCATTTCATTCATATATCTAATATATATTTATATATATACATAATATATATTATATATAAATCATTATTTACATTCTATATGTAATTAAATAATTATATAAGTAATAATAATATCAAGAATAACAAGTCCAAACCAGTAATATAAATAAAACGATTTTACCCAAAATGATGCTTTAACATTGAATTTACAAAAGAACAGGTAATATAAAGTCATAAGTGAACCATATATGATTTAATAACAATTAATATGATTCTATAATAAGTAAATGACATTATTTAAATCATTATATAGGAGATTCTGATATGTACGAAGCATATCGGACCTAAGGTAAGAGATAATTTTTCAGTCTCATTTTTTTTCTGAGATTTCTTATTCGTAAGTATTCACTGGGGTTATATTTTTCATCCATGTCCATAAAAATGTTTTCATAAAGTATTTAATATTCGTCCATGTATGTTTAATGTCATTTTTACCCATCTTGAATTTTACTTTGTGTTATGGAAGGAATCTTTCTTTTGTTTACCATACGTGGTACTTTTTGGCTTTTCCGTTAAAAGTACGAGGAAAATGTTTTCTTTAACTTATATGGAATGAACGGATTTTTAACGCATTATTTTCATGAAGATTAATCTAAAAGATTTCATGACTATTTTCAACAAAATCATTTTTTTAAATTGCATGTCATTTTGTAAAAAGAAAATTATTTTGAATAAGAAAGGATATTTTCATCAAGAATTCATTTCAAGTGTTTTATAAAAATCATTTTTCATCTAAGATGACATTATTTAATATGTGTATGTTTCAAGAATAATGTCTCTATGATATATAGGGATTTTATTTTCTTATGATGAAATGATATCTATTTGTTTTAAATGGATTATGTTATGATGGGATTATGTTTATGAAACCCATTTTATTCTTTGGGTTATGATGAATGATTTCTGTTTATGTTGTGGCACAAGTAAGAATGGCTTCATTATGAGATGGGTGGGACATATATATCCCTCCAATGAATTGGGTAATTATTTATATCTCATGAGATAGACATGGCAGGAATGACAAGTTAATCTGGTTCAGTGATACAGGACTGGAACGAGGAGTGAACTTGATTCAAAAAGAGACTTTGTCCACTAAGATGGTCTTGGCCGCAATTCCTTGGATACTATGGAAATAATAACATGTGATTAATGTTTTTCACAACTACATGTTTTATTCTCATGTTGTTTTATCACGATCAATGTTTCTTTATGATCTATGCTTTACGTACTGCCATGTTTTATGTCATTGCTCAAGATTTCGATGTTTAAATATCATGTTAATGATTTTATGTTAAAATGTATATGGTTTGTTTTATTTTCTACATGATTACCCTTACTATGAATTTTATCTCACCTTTTATATGTTTCCTTTTCCCCAAGATGTGAAAGGGAGGTTTTAGGTAAGAAAAAAAATGGGGAAGATCTTTATGGGAGATGTTGAAGATCTTTCACCATGTTTAGAAGATTATGTTCCGAGTTTCCAAAGACACAAAACTATTACGGTCCTTCGGTTTTTGTTTTTGTTATGAATTAATAATTCCAAAAAAGCAATTTAATGTCCATGTATGTAAATATTTGGATCTCTATAGTTGGTATCAGAGGTTCGTTTAGTCAACCTTTCGAAACTAGGATGAGAAAATATTAGTGAGATCTCTAGAGATATTTCTAAGATATGTCTAGCGATGTCCCTAAGGGTAAGTATATGTATAGTTTATAGTCCTAGAATTATGGTAACGATATTATAATTAAACCTATGATGTTAGATATTGATGTTACTCCCCCTTGATTATGATTTTTCCCTCTCACACTATTCTTTTTGGGTTTTAGAAAAGAGTTAGAAACAGGCGATTCACGATAATTGAGGATATGATGGATAATGGAATGATATTATTCATGTGAAACCAAATGAAAATGGACCAGGAATTCCACATATCATTATTATGCCTAATAAGAAATCTCATAATAGGATCAATAATCTCAGCTTTGGTAAGTTTCCTTACTCATCTAATAAGAGAAAGATGGATTTTCATGATGATCATAGAGGAAAGATTGTTTAATTTCTCTCATGTAAATCACGTGGGAAGAGGCATCATGGAGAATGTTTCAAATGATCTGGAAGATTATTTGGGTGTGGAAAATAAGGACACATATCTAGTAATTATAAAAGAAAATGTTTAGTAAACACCATGGACAAGGATAATGGTATTGCTAAGACATAAAAAATGGTTAAGTGTTTTAAATGTGGAATGTACGAGCATTATGAAAACCAATTCCCTAATGGAAAATCTCATAAAGAGAATCAGCATGGTCACATGGGTAGTATTTATATGGATGATGATGAAGACACTACAAATGATATATTATATGGAAGAAATGATGAAGCTCAGTTAGTGGTTTGAGAAGGTAGTGTAATAAAGAATAATGTATGGTATTATAGAATAACGAAAAATCTAAGGATTGTTACTCTATTTCCATTGCTTGAGTATGGAAAGTATATGTTGAATGGTACAGGTTACCATGAATTTTTATTCAGATATTTTTGGAAATCACCTAATATGTGCATAAAGAAGGGATTAAGAGATAATGAAATGTTTGATAGTATTAATGAGCTCATGACTAATATAAGGAAAAAGTGATATCATGGTTTGAGTATATAGAATTTTTGGGATTTTGGTATATGGAAAAATTTACCTTGTGTCAGCATTCATGTTTTCACTATGGTTCAAGAGAATACATGATTAAGGTATTCACATGTTTGGAATGTGACCAACAATATATATCTTATGATATATGAGGGATAAATGATGGTACTAACATTCTTGGTAGATGACATTTCTAGTAATTGTTTTCTTTATACTATGAGCTTGGAAAGAACTAATTTGGATAAGCCTAAAGATTGTAATGAATTAAGTTAGACATAAGATAGTATTGTTTAAGGATAGACATTTTTTTTATTTCAGGAATGTTATTATAATATAGTTATACAAAAAGGGACAAACTGTAGGACGAGCGACAACCCATCACGTCAGACAAGGCTATGGAAATCGAACCCACAACCAAAGTGCAACAAGCCTTTATTTCCAACCACTGGCCTAGAGGAAGTCCCTGGTTATTAGATACTAGTTTTATTAAGCAGTATGATAGATGAAGTATAAGTCCATTTTTGGAATCATATAAGATTAACCTCACTATAGATGGACTTATTTATATTTGATAACTTTTTCTAACCTTTTGTTTGAGACACATGCAATGACCCATCATTCTATCACATGATCTGCTAACACTTCATGAGTAAAAAATTCAACTTCATTTCTTTAAGAGATGAAGTGAAAATTGTTCAATGCATGAACAATAGTAAGATTATACCAAAATAAAGTAAGTATTTCTTTTAATTCAAATTCTTCAACATTAGAGAAATCATCTTGAAAACCAAAAATGTTGTCCTAGTGCCCTTATATTCGATGAATAAAATGGTACCTTAGATCATCACAAATTTATGGCTTTGTGATTTGTTGGATTTTTCATAGCCATGTTCTCTACCACTCTCCATCAGATCTTTATGGTTAGATTTCTCTTCCATATCCATATTTTCACCTATGTTCTCGTATGTGGAGACATAGTGATTATTTAATTTGGGTAGACAATATGTTTCATACTTTAGTTTTTAATGATAAATTTCGCTATTCCTTTTTACGATGTGGGTTTCTATTAAAACATTGATGTAGTAAACAATTTATAACCCCGACGAATGTTGAGGGAAAAATTTGTTTCAAGGTGGGTAGAATGTAGCACCTCAAGATTTTATGAAAAATGTTCTTTTTAATCGATTTCCTGTGTTGTACGCTACACCAAAAGGTTCTTGCACTACACGCGTCCGTGACTTGGCTTGCATTACATGCAATTACGACCTTCCATGATAGCGTATGTTGTACACAATACCAAGTTTCAATAAAAAATGATATGTTATATAAATTAGCCATTATGAATATTAATACATACTATTTGAAATTTTATTTTTCAAAATTGACTTCATTTTTGGATTCGGAATATCAAAATTAGCCTATGGTGACATTTTGGTATTTTTCTAAAAACATTCAATTTTTGATGAATAGTGAAAACACTGGGTTACTATTTAAAAACTGACTTTTTATATAAATAATTATTTATTTTATCTAAATTTATTTGAGGTCAAAATTGATACATAATACCTATATAATTTCAATGTAATTCATTGGCGTCATTTTATAATAATTTTAGACATATAAAAAGTTTGTTGAACTTTTCACCATCTTTTACCGACCTCCTATGAGTGTTTGAAAATTTACATAAAACATAATTTTACATCTTATATGAGTGGTATTTCAAAAATATGAGAGACACTGTTAATATCAAGGAGTAAAATGTTTTTTCAATAAGATAAAAATAATTTATGGTGAACAGTAACTTTTTACTTTTATTTATCACGATTAAAAGTAAATAGGGTAATTAAGGGAAAAATGATATTATTATTACCCTAACACATGTTCTAATTCTATTGGATAAGTTTAGTTCGACCAAAAACAACCTTAGGGACAAACTATTATCCTTTAGGTCCACTTGGATTAGATTAGGAAATTTATTATTATTTTGTTTAAAGAAGAATAAAAATAGTTAAAATCAATGTTAAATAACTAAAAAAATTTTAATATAGTTTTTTACATAAGATAAATTCGAATATAAATAACCATAATAAATCTAAAACTATTTCCTACATAAAGGTAATTTACTTATAATTTTTAGACATTAAATAATTTAATTTATTTGTGACACAATGATGATACATTTATTACCTTATTAATGAAATATTAACATAATTGATGTTATAAATACCCAATTAAATGTAAATGTAAACTTTTTATGAATTAAAATAATTTTATAGGTTAATATGAAATGTTATTATTGATTTAATTAACATTTTTCGAACTAATCATGCTGTTGTGAGTTTCAAAAAAATCATGTACCAAATAGTATCAAAATTATCATAAAATAGTTTTTCAAAAAAATATTATATTATAAATTGTTATATTATTTTTAAAAATCTAAAGTTTGGAAAAATGACTTAGATAAGGATATATATATTAATAATGAACCACTTGGGGTTAGTTTGGCTTGTTATATTATGTTTATTAACCATATAGTGTAAGAAAACATAAAGACATGGTAAAAGATAAATTATTTAACTTAGAGTTAAATCTAAATGATAAGGATAAAATTGTAACCTAATCTTGTATAAAACTTATTATTTGAATGTATTTCAACCCATCCCCACATTTGATTCTAAATAAATCAATTTTGAGCTTTTAAAAACCTTATATCACTTTATTATAAAATAATATTTTTAGTTTTCCTAAGGTGCCCCTCTCCCTTATAAAAAGGGCACCCCTTCCCTCTTCTCTTCACACCATTTTGAGCCTTGAAGCTCGGACAAACACTTAATATTCCTCTTCTGAACCTCTCTAGTTATATTATAGAGGTTATGGTATTCTCAAAAGTATAACTCTAGTGCCCTAAAAAGATATTTAAAGGAGGTGCGTCGAGGAAGAGGTATTCTCTTATAGCGATTCTTTCATGTTTTCGTTCTTTTTCATTTTCTTCTTAATTAGTAGTTTCATTATAAATTAATAACATAAATATCATAAATATATTGATATGTTATAATAAATATGAATCAACCCCATTTCACCTTCTATCCATCCTATGGAAAAATAAATCACCGCGTTTGCGTACGTACGGAATACCGTCTCCACGCCGTGGTGTAATCAGTTTGTCCACCACAACCTTACTTGGATGGGTATAATGGTGTAAAGAATAACTATATATGGTTATTATAACATCATAGATATTCTGAGGTATTATATCATCCACTCCAATTCCATTCAATAATTATGGGAACGATATCATCGCTCGTGCGTACTTACGGATTACCGTCTCCACGACACGATGAGATTCAACCTCAATGTTAACCATTAAAGAATGATTATAAAGTATATATAATGAATAATAATGAAATATATGATACAATAATGATACTTAATTTATATATATATATGTCATATACTTAATTCCATTCAAGTCAATAAGGAATGGAAAATAGCGTTCATGCATACATATGGCCTACTGTCTCCCTGAACAGTGTATTTCATTTCCTTCATCTATCTATTATATATATATATATACTGAATATATATGATATATAAAACATTATTTAAATTGTTTAAGTAATTAAATCATGATATAGGTAATTATAATATCAATAACAACAAGTCTAAACAAGAAAGATAAATAAAATGATTCTACCCAAAACGCTGCTTTAACGTGGAATTTACAAAAGAATGGGTAATATAAAGCCATAAGTGAACCTTATATGACATAATAAAATGGAATATGATTCTGTAATATGTAAATGACATTATTTAAATCATTATATAGGAGTTTCAGATACATACGAAGCATATCATACCTAAGGTAAGGGATAATTTTGCAATCTCATTTTTATCCAAGATTGCTTATTTGTAAGTATTCGCTAGGGTTATATTTTTAATCCATGTTCATAAAAATGTTTTCATAAAGTGCTTAATATTATTCCATGTATTTGTAAATTCATTGTTACCCATATTGACTTTTACTTTGTGTTATGGAAGGAATCTTGCTATTGTTTACCATACGTGGTACATTTTGACTTTTCCGTTAAAAGTACGAGGAAAATGTTTTCATTAACATATATGGAATGAACTAATTTTTAAATCATTATTTTCATGAAGTTTAATCTACATGATTTCATGAATTTTATCAAAAAAATCCATTTCTTTTAAAATTGCATGGAATTTTGTGAAAAGAAAATGATTTTGAATAAGAAAGGATATTTTTCTCAAGAATTAATTTCAAGGGTTTTATCAAAATCATTTTCCATGTAAGATGAAATTATTTAATATGTGTATGTTTCAAGTATAATGTCTCTATGATTTACATGGTTTTAATTTTCTTATGATGAAATGATATCCATTTGTTTTATATGGATTATGTTATGATGGGATTATGTTTGTGAAACCCATTTTATTCTTTGGATTATGATGAAGGATTTATGTTTATGTTGTCGCACAAGTAAAAATGATTTCATTATGAGATTGGTGGGAACTATATCTCCCTACAATGAATTGGGTAAAGATTTATATCTAAGTAGATAGACATGGCTGAAATGACTAGTTAATCTGGTTCACTGATACCGAACTGGATTGAGGAGTGAACTCGATTCAGAAAGGGACTTTGTCCACTAAGATTGTATTGGAAGAAATGCCTTTCCTACTATGGAAATCATAAAATGTGATTAATGGTTGCCAAAACTATATGTTTAATTCCCATGTTATTTTATCCGGATCAATTTTTCTTTATGATCTATGTCTTACGTACTTCCATGTTTTATGTCATTGCTCAGGATTTCGATGTTTAAACATTATGTTCATGTTTTAATGTTCAAATGTATATGGTTTGATTTATTTTCTCCATTCTTACCCTTACTGACCATTAGAACTCACCCTTTATATGTTTTCTTTTCCCCAGGATATAAAGAATGTTTTTAGGTAAGAAAAAAAAAGGGGAAGATTTTGATGGCAGATGTTGAAGATCTTTCCCCACAATTAGAATATTATCTTTCGAGTTTCCAAAGACACTAAAATATTACTTTCCTTTGGTGTTTGTTTTTGTTATGAATTAAGTATTCTGTAAAAGTAATTTAATGTACATGTATGTGAAGATTTAGGTCTCTACAATCTATTCATTGATATTGAAGTCTCTTATAGGTAATGCATTTCGAAGACTTGGTTTTAATCAACTAAAGAATCAATCATCTTTACGTTTAGGTTGGATGATAAATCCAGATGCATACCATGAATTCCTTGTAAAATTCACTTCATATATTCCAACGGATTCATAATCCTTTTTCTTATGCTCATGGAACTCCTTTTACTTCTTCGATCAAAGAATACAAGGAAAGTACTTATTTAAAAATAGGTTCTTGAACTCATCCCATTCCATGGATTCAATTTCATCTTAGGGCCTTATATTTTTAATTGGATTCCCCCCTGGTCTGCTTCAGCTTCTAAATAATAAATATCCAGAATGATTTTTTCATGTTTCAAACAGTAAAGTATAGAAAATATCTTTTCAATGGTACTGATCTAATGTTTAGCAATAAGTGGATCAGAAGACCCACTAAAATAAGGTGGGCATTGCCTCATGAAGGACTCAATAGAATATTATTCCCTTCTCTGCTCATTTGGAAGTCCAGAATGATTCATCGCTTGTGTAAGTATTGAAATAAGATTTTTCACCCCATTTCCTATAAAATTTGGTTGTTCAGGAGGAAAATCATTGCATTTCCCAGTGCATTGATCATTAACACGATTACTTCATGTTCCAACCATTATTTAAAACCCAAAAAGAATAGTGTGAGAGGAAAAAACATAGTAGGAAAACAACATAATCAAGGAGGAGTACGCTCAATCTCTAACTTATTAGGTTTAATCCTAGGTTATTCATGATCATTATCATAATTCTATAATTGTAACATATACATTATACTTAACCTTAAGGACACCCCTAGAAATACCTTAGAAATACCTATAGGGATCTCACTAAGGCTTTCGCATCCTAGTTTCCAAAGGTTAACTAACCCTTCACTCTGATACCAACTATAGAGACCCAAGATTGAAATATATGGAAATTACATTACTTTTTTGTAAAACATTATACATGACACAAACAGACGCCCAACGACCATATTTGTTTAGTGTCTTTGAAAACATGGAACATAATCTTCTAATCATGGTAAAAGATCTTCAATGTCTCCCATAAATATCTTCCCCTTTTTTTTCTTTCCTAAAAACATTCTATATATCTTGGGGAAAATAATAAATAAAAATGGTGTGCTGAAGTTCTCAGTAAGGATAATCATGGATAAAATAAAACAAACCATATACATTTGAACTTAAAAACACGAACATAAAGTTTAAACATCAAAACCATGAGTTGTGAAATAAATCCTGGAAGTACGTAATACATAGATCATATAAGAACATTAATAATGATAAAATAGAATGGAATAAAACATGTAATTGTGTAAAAATACTAAGAACATGATATGATATCCATATTAGCCAAGTCATTGTAGCCAAGTCCATCATAGTGGACAAAGTCCATTACTGAACTGGGTTTACCTGTCGTTCCATCCATGTATTACTGAACAATATTTAGTTTTCATTCTATCCATGTCTATCTCATGAGATATAAATCATTAACCAATGCATTGGAGGGAGATATAGGTCCCACCCATCTAATAATGAAATCATTATTTCATGTGCCACAAAAGAAACACAAATCATTCATTATAACCCTACGAATAAAATGGGTTTCATAACCATCATCCCATCATATCATAATCCACATAAAACAATGGATATAATTTCATCATAAACCAAATCAAAACATGTAAATAATAGGGACATTATTCTTGAATCATAACAATATTAAAGAATTTTTTCATAGATGGAAAATAGTTTTCATAAAATAGTTGAAATGAATTCTTGAGAAAAATATCCATTATTCTTTCAAATAATTTTCTTTTCTTAAAATGATGTGCAATTTTAAATGAAAATAATTTTGTTGAAAATAATCATGAAATCTTGTAGAGGATGATTTATGTAAATAATTAATTTTGAAATTTTAAATATCTGTTCGCACTGTATAAGTTAAAAAAACATTCCCCTTGTACTTTTGCTAGAAAATTAAAAAAGTACCTTGTATGGTAAACAAAAGAAAAATTCCTTCCATACCATATAGTAAAAGTCAAAAAAAGGTAAACATGACTTGATAAAAACATGTAAAACTATTAAAAACTTTATGGTAACATTTTTTATGAATCATAGAGTTGGATAATAAATATAATCGTTGTAAATACTTACGAATAAACAATCTCGGATATGAATGAGATTTGAATAATTATCCCTTACCTAAGTCCAATTTCTATTGTACGTGTCCAAAAATCCTTTATAATGATTTTAATAATGTCTGTAACTTATTCAAGAATCATATTCATTTTTATGATATCATATATGATTCACTTATGACTTTATATTACCCATTCATTTGTCAATTCCATGTTGAAGCAACCTTTTGGGTAATAATTGTTTCATTTATTGTACATGATTGGAATTTCTGTTCTTGATATTATCATGATTTAATTATTTAAAAATGGAAAATATGATTTATATATCATATATACATTCTTTATATATATATATAATAGATAGATAAATGAAATGAAATACACCATTCATGGAGATGGTAGGCCGTACGTACACATGAACACTACTTTCCATTCCTTATTGAATTAAATGGAAGTAAGTAGATGACATATATATACATACATAAATCCAGTAGAATTATTATGTCATACATATAATTGTTATTCATTATATATACTTTATTTTCATTCTTGAATGGATAACATGGAGAATGAATCTCATCACGTTGTGGAGACGGTAATCCCTACATACGAACGAATGTCGATATCATTCCCATAATCATTGAATGGAATTAGAGTGGATGAGATAATATCTCATAATTAGTATCATTTTATAATAATCATATATAGTTATTATTTCCACCATTATACCCTTCCATGTAAGTTGGTGGTGGAAAAACATATTACACCACGTCATGGAGACGGTAAGCCGTACGTACGCACGTGGGGTGATTTCATTTTTCGTATGATGCATAAAAGGTGAAATATGGCTGTTTCTTATTAATAATAACATATCAGTATAAATGTGATTATGGTGTTATTACTTAATAATGAAACAAATCAGATAGAGGATGTGGAAGAATAAATTAGTTTGAAATAATCAGTAAAGGATTTTACATCTTCTTCGACGCGCCTCTTCTAAACCTCCTCTTGGGGCACTATAGTTGGTCATTGAAGAAGACTATGACCTATAGTATGTTTCTAGATAATTTTATAAGGGAAATGGGAAGAGTTTGATATAGTTTTAATGATCAAAATAGAGTGAACAGAAGAGGGAGGAAATTCCCTTTTATAGGAGAGTAGAAGGGAATTTTTGGAAACCTCCAAAATATAAATTTATAATAAACTCAATCCCCACATAAAAAAATAAAAATTGAGTCAAATTTGAATACGAAAAATTATAGGGTTGTAACCTTATCAACCAAAAAATTTTAGACATGTTTTGATTTTATTTTAAACCTTATCATTTTGATTTATCCATATTTAATCTATTTAATTTTATTTGTGGTAATAATATTCTAAATTTTAAATGGTTATAAATACTTACATATGTGTTGTGAATTTTCCATAATTGAATACTTTATGAAATTTTAGACCTTATAAATTTTAAATTGTAAATATTTTTGTGATTTTTTAACAGTTTAATAATATGTTATTTTTATAAAATATCAATACTGTCAATTTTGACACTATTCATTTATTTGAATTTAAATAAAATCCAAACAGTTGATAGAGTCAAAAAAATATTTAATAGACTCCTAACATGTCATATATATATATATATATAATTAGTGGAGAACATTAATTAGATCATTTAATATTTATTTTAATATTTTTAAAACCATTTATTTTATATTTTTCTTAATAAAATAATTACTACATCATTTTTTATAATTATCTAATACACTTTTTTATTGAATAATAATTAAAATTAAAGGACCATGATGAAAAAAAATATAATATATTTCATTAGAATACTTTCAGTCGAATTTAACTTTTTTAAAGCCCGATATTTTAAAATGATATTTTTATTAAATTATGAAGGTGACAACATTGACATCATTTGAAATAAAATAATATAAATGTCATAATCTGTTTTATAAGGCTCAAATGGTACACAAGTCGACACTTGGATGCTTATGGTGTACATATACTCGACCAATTAGTTTTAGTCAAGTATTTGGGTCTTTTTATGGGTATTATTATTTTAATTAAAATAATATTATTGATTTTTCATTAAATAAATAATTTCTACCTCATTAATATATATGCTATGAAAATAATTATATATTACTTAAAAATTAAAAATAAATTTCCATGATAAATAAAAACATTTTAGCTTTCAAAGGAGTTTTTATAATCTAATTTATATACCGTTTATACATATATGAAAAATAATTTAATTATTAATGTTTGAGTGAGACATATTTCACTTTAAATTAAATAAGATAAATTAGAGGTCTTAATCTCATTCAAGTGTGTTCCAATTGATAACATTTCAACCCAAGTATATTTTAGGATGGAATATAATAATCCACGTATATTAAGACAATTTTTAGGGTGATTTTATAATATTATTGTTTCTTTTAATTACCCGATTTACCTTTAACTATTGTAAAAAAAAATTACCATAGTTACTATTCATAATGGCCAAAAATAAAATTATCATATTAACATAATTTGTACCTACTGATTCCAAATATGGAATATGTTTTTCCAAATTCATAACACACATGTTGCATTAGTTAATTTAAAATAAATCCCATTTTTTAGAAAATGGGTTTTCAAATTTAAAACATTGAAAAAGATTGAAATGTTTTTACCTATAAATTCAATGTAAAAGTAATCCTAATGACATAAATTATTTTAAATGGAAAAAATATATTATATTTATACTTTAAAATCATTAATTATTATAATTTCACAATATAAATTATCCTGATGAAAAATTTTGTTTTTAAATAATATTTAGCGTATTTTTACTATTCATCAAAATATGAATAGTATGAGGAAAATATGAAAAAATTATCCAAAGTTAATTTTTATATCCTGATTCAAAATAATTATATTATTTTTTCAAATTATTCTTATAAACTTTTCAAAAATGATATTTAAAAAGGGGGCTCCATCAAACGGCGGAAGAACTTCATTTTTTGAAAAATAACACTTTTATCCGAAAAATTGATTTTGTTCTTATACCATGTTCTAGAAAATATGTAATATGAATGATAATGTTATAAAATTAAAAATGTAGTTATTACAATTCATAACGACCTGTTTATAACAATATTAACATAATATATTGTTGTTTATTGAAACTCAGTATTGCGTACAATGCAAGCCATCGGGGAAGGTCGCTTTTGCGTGTAATGGAAACCAAGTTAGTGTTGAATGGATGATTTATTTGGTGTTTCATATAACATAATATAATCTTATTTCATTAGAAAAAATATATATTCAGTGATGAATTCTATCAAAATTACTTGAAATTGTGCATTAATTAGGCGAATAATAGTGTTGCGTATACTGCAAGCTAATACGGTGTTGCGTATAACACATGCTAATATTGGTGTAGAATACAACCCAAGACATCAATAAAATTAAAAAAAATATTTCCCATAATCTTTTGCGGTGTTAAAATATGAATCTATTCTCTTGGCTCTCTCACTTTGTGAGCTCCTATGATTTCTAAACAAAATATCCCCATAGAAAAATTTTCTAACAAAACATTTCACAAGATCCTCTTATTCTCTACACTTTAAAATATTTAAGTATAATACCTAAATAATGGCCAAATAATATTCTACTTATTCACAAAAACATCAAGGAAATTATTCTTCTATTATTCATCGAGAGGTATTAAAATTTTAAAGCTTAGAATAATTATCAGTTCTCTCTATTTTTTCACAACAAAAAATAATGAATTATTACCTCTTTTATTTTCCTTATTTCTTCATATACACACTATATAACATGTGTGAGTGTTTAAAATAAATATTGTTTAATTTTTATTTCCCACAAATGATATGTTCAAGGGAAAAATCCACATCCATTTGAAAATCATAATAATAGAATGCTCTATTTGGGTTTCTATGTATTTGTATGTGTTTCTTTTTCAACTAAAAAACTACAAGAATACCCACAATTAATTCTTCTCATTCTAAATTCATACCATAATATTTTCGTAAAATCACTATAGATGGATTGGTTTCCTCCACCACTTATTCTTAATCATTTTTCTTTATTTAGTTGAATTTTATATTTTTAGATAATGTTACACAATAGACATGACATCCTCTTCCACAAACGGTCTCCATTGAATATTTTTGTATCAAATATCCAAAAGAATATAGAACACATTGGATATATATGATGTTTGGAACCCCTCTTAATTTCTAGTAAAAAACAATAAATCATCTTATTAATCATGTCTTTTGAGAAATACATAATCATTAATATCAGATACACACAAAGACTCAAAAAAACATGGATACATCTCAAGTTGGATTTAAAAAATAGTTATGTGATATTAAATGGAACATAAAATTTATTATTCAGGAAAACATAATAAATTTAATTTTTTCCTTCAAGAAATAATTACATTGGTTTTTCTAATTTCATATTTCCCTGATCTTCACAACACCTGGGATGAATATCAGAGTTTATTTTTTCTTACGAGTAGATAACAACCATTGTTGGTGATTGTAATTTATAAATCATGAAAAAATATTTATAAGATAACCCAAAAAATTTTTATCTTAGGATTACCAAAATCATGATGTCTATAATTTTCACGTAATTGGTATGGTAAATTTAGCTATGTGAATGTCATTTTTTTCCAAATGAAATTTCACCTTTATATATAATTATGTAATGCGATGCTACATATATCTGATTTGGATATGTGTTTCTCTTATAATAATTTAATTACATTATCATCATTCATGTACATAGATATGAAATCGAATATGAAGTAACATTTGGATATGTGAAATTGAAATATTCCCCATGAACCCATTAGATTATGAATTTAGCTATGTAACACTATTAATATAGGTGTAAATTCATTAATATACAATGTTTTAGAATTTAAATATACATATAACATTGGATATGAAAATTTCCATAAGTGAATTTTTTTAATACATCACTACATTTGTGTTTGTTGATATTCATGTTAGAAACTATTTTCATAAATGATGACTTTGTCCATATGGATTTGGATTCGAAATAATTTTACTATGACGGAATTAAAATATTTTGAATCTATAATTTTCTATTTTTTATATTTCATTACATTTTTAGAAAATTCTAATCTACTTCAATTCCTACTAACCTCATCTCTTTATAAACAGATTTATATCATCCGTGAATTTAGTTCAACGAGTGTTCAAAATATTAAAATAATTATACACTCTTTATAATGAATTTCATGGGTGTTAAAAAATATGAATATACACAATGTAAAATATTTCCTTGAATTCCTCTTCTATCTTAGGTTTGACTATCCTTCAATGAATCCCAATCTATCTTTATTCACATTATCATTCATCTAAGTGTGAATACGAACTAATATGCATTGATTTAAATATCCATTTGTCTTATTACTCCTTATATGGATTATCCACATTAATTTACCACTAGTTAATTATTGAATAATTATTTATACTACTGATCCAAAAAAATAAAAAATCTCAAACTATAGATTCAGTATCCAATAGCTCTTCCACTCAGCCTATTAATGATAAGTCTTCTTCAAATGAATCACTTGTCATCAACATAAAGACTATATCAATAATATTCATACGTGTTTTCTTTTATGAATATGTCTATCTAGGTGTAACACCACAATGATTAAAAAATAACACTATTTTTGATATCTTGTTATTTCAAAAACATCTTAAGAAAATGAACTGCGATACATTTATTAAAATAAATTATTACAAAAATTATAAACACTAATACATTATGAGGTTTAAATATGAAAAAATATATTGAAGAGTAAAATTAGAGTAAATAAACATAAATAGTAAAATACCCAAAAAAAAATTCTTAATATTTTTGGTTCGTTATGAATAAGATGATCCCAAATACAACTACTTGAAAAAGAAAATTAATTTTGAATAAAATAGACCAGGAAAGAGATGAGTAAAGAAATAAATTTTAGTGATTCAAGTAATATTATATATTGGAATATAATATGATCATTATATATATGTTCTTTGGATACATAAAAATTATGTATATATATACATATATCCATTGGATATATATATTCATTTGGTGTATTTAAATTGTAGTTTTTTTAAATGATGATAAACTATTTTGAAGGAAAAAATTATATCGTCAATCTAATTGTTTTTATGTAAGAAAAGTATTTTTAACTTAATTAATTAAATTAATTACTATTGATAAATGAATTTAATGAAATAATTATATTATATATTCAATTTAATAAATTTAAATTTATTTAATTATGGTTATTATAAAGTAAATGAGAATATGGACTTTTTATGCTTTAAAAATTTATTTTATTGAAAAATATGTTTCATTTATTTTATAATAGAAAATTATATTAAATTTCAGAAAAATTTATAAAATTTATTATTACAAATAAACATTATTTTTGGACTAATCATATCATTGTTATTTTTGGGTGTTTTTTTATGATTTTTATGCAATGAGTTATTTTCCCATGAATAATAGTGATTATTGAATCATATTGAGAACTGCATTATTCTGATGTATTTAAAAAAGTATATTTTATTATAATAATATTTAAATTAAAAAAATCACTTATATTATTAAAAATTCAATTAAATTATTCTTAATAAAATTTATAGTGGAATTTGGTATAAAAACATTTTTATTTTAAAAAACGCATTGTTCCAGAAAAATTATTTTCATTGTGTTCTACATTTTATACTTAATTAATTTATATAAACTATAGAAATTAAATTTTTAAAAAAAATTCATAATTGGAATTAGGATATCCAAATTTATTAAATAGAAAACATCTATTTTTTGTCACTATAAATAGTAACCATAATGTATTTTAATTACAATTTCATAGGTAAAATGGGTTAATTATTGTCACAACTAATTTGTTAGGGATAAAATTAATTCAAAAAATTTAATTTATTTTGTTGAGAGTCGATATAGTGAATAATCATATAAAATATTAAATTTTTTCCTCTAATTAAATTTAACACTGCTTTTTATCTTCAAAATAATTTAGTAAAAGATAAAGTCAAAAATATCACTTTCTTGCTTCCAATATCTATAAATAGTTTTTTAAGAATAAAAACAAATTATATTAGGTAATAAATAACTATTTTAAATATTAATGAAATTTTTATCTTGTTAATTTTTAAGTTTTTATTGAGGAAATAATTACCTTAAATTCTTATAAAATGTTGACATAGTATTTGTGCAGGCAGATGAAAAATTATGTAAATTATATTAAATACTATAAAAGTAATATATTTGTAGGATGATTTGTAGTTTATCTATAATTTTATAGATAATTATTACATTTGAGGGATTTATTAAAGTTTTATATCTGAATTATAGTACTATATTTTTGAATTTAAATGCAAATTAAATAAATTGTGTATAAAATGACATTAATTATATTTTATGTTAAAAAATATTTTATTTAATTATTTAAAAAGATATAAATATTTCTCGAGGGTAATTTGGAGTGAATGTTGTATAAAATTTCATTACTTATATATTTCTGTGAAAATTTATAAATTTTAAGTAAAATTATAACACTTTAAATATGAAAAATGTGTTATCTTAAGGATAGAATTGGTTAATGAGGTGGTCAAACCAACGGAAAAGGTC
This sequence comes from Viscum album, assembly GCA_963277665.1. Lineage (NCBI taxonomy): Eukaryota > Viridiplantae > Streptophyta > Magnoliopsida > Santalales > Viscaceae > Viscum > Viscum album. The sequence goes on from OY728154.1 coordinate 72,884,210, forward strand.
TAAAATTACATAAAAAACTACCTAAATTTCATTATATGATTATAATTTGGATAGAATATATTCTTATTGGAATTCATGGATGTTTTGAGGAATATAAATGAGAAATTCATTCATTATATCTAAATTGGTTTTTTAATTCTTAGAGGGTCCTTCACCCCTTATAAAAGAATATAGATTGTATATTATAATTACACCTCGTTGATACATATATCTCAACAAAACCCCACCAAATTATCTTCTAAAATTCCATATACAGGAATAAGAGGAGTTATGCTTCTTAAAATACCATTACAATGTTCCTTAATAGTGAATCTAAAGTATTCCTACCATAGAAGTGGTAATTTACTTACCCGACCACATTCAATTTATTTTATATAATAAATTCTATAAATAGATGGTAGTAATTATAAAATAATATATTTTTTATCCTTAATATAATATAATATTATTATGATTATAAAACTACCATTGTTCTTTATATTCTACTTTAAATTGGAAGTGAATGTTTCCCTCGTGCCTACGTGTTCACCCCCACCACCACGTAGTGGTACAATTGATTTTCTATCAACATATTTTATTGATGGTTATTATGATTTTTTAAATGAATATATATGATCAATATAATATAATTTTCTATTTTGGAAATATATTATCATATTTAACGTTTTACCTTCTCATCAGCTATAAAATGATAATGTCATTTTTGTATATGTATGGACAATGACCACTACAAAGTGATTTGATTCATTTTCATTTTTCACTTTAATTGATGGTAATAAATATATAATTATTGAATATATATGATATATAGCATAATTATAATTCTTGTAAGGTTAATTATTGTTAACTTTTCATTCTTTCAATGCATTGGAATGTGAAAACTACTTTCAAGCATATGAATAACTGACCGTCTGCACGAACATTATAATTTGTTTTTCAATATCTATAATTTATGGATGAATATATATATTTTCAATATATATTATACTTATACCATTATTATAATTATGAATATTATTGAAGAAAGATCAAATTACAATGAGTAGAACTACAGAATGAAAATTCTCTAGAAAAATGAAATAATTAACATTTGAAAATGACGTTTTGAATAAAAAAATTATTAATTAATGGGAGTTGAAATATTATAATTAGATAATATATGTTATTATATGCAATGTAACTCTAATTTTTAATAATTATAATAAATTTATTTATATTATATCAGAGGTTATACCACTTTTGGTTCAATTAAAACTCGAGGTAAGGGTTTCTCGTCTCACATTTATTTCTCTGTGACTTATTCCATATTAACCACTTGTTTGATTTTTATAGTGTATATAATTCACATTAATGTATTTTATGATTATTATTTTTAAAATCATTGTGATATAACAATTCAAAAATGTTTCTATCTTTCAGATGTTTTTCATATGATGACTACCAAAGCAGTAATGCTTTTATGTTATAATCTCATTATTTTTCTAGGATTGTTTATACATATGTTTCAAATTGTGAGATTTTATTATATATCTACCAATATTGTCTGGAATTTTCATCTGAAATAGTTATTTAATGAGATTATATGTTTCAATTTCATTTTCTTCCATTTTTTTCCTTGCATACTAATAGAATATTTTGAAGGAAAATTGAATTTATTTCACTATTTAGTAGAAAAATCATTTTTCATATAAATTTTTTCTAAAAATACATTAATTGGAATTTTAAGTATTATCATATTATAATTTAAATTAATTTTGAAAGACTATTTAATTTTTTAAAAAGTTTATTGAAATAATTTATTTGTCTTTTTCTAAATGTGTTTTTTTGGATTTTTAGAGAAAATGTGAATGGAATATTTGTTTTAATGTCATGACATGAAAGAAATTTCATACCATCAAGATATATCAATTATTTAAAGTTTCCTTTAATATTTTCCATGTTTATCTTTTAAAAAATTCCTCGATATTTGGGAATGTTTTTAGATTTTAAATAAGTGATTTTTATTTGAAAACGTATTTTCCTCAATAAATATTTCATATATATTTTAAATAATTTTATCATAAATAATAACCTAATATGATGTAAACTATACATTATAGGGGATATAATATAGTGATTATATCCTTATTATTTTATATATATTATTTATCATTAAGATGACTAGATGTTTAAGAAACTCATTTATTTTCCATAGGATATTCTATGATAAACCATTTATGATTACCTTTTTAATTCTTAAATTTATGAAATGTTTATATGTTCAATGGTTTATAATTTTCTGGAATATATTTGAATGGATTATGATGATTTTACTGGTGGAACCATAATTATATATCCCAACAATTCATTGTGTAATGATGTATTTCCCATGAGATAATAATGATTAGAAAAAGGAGTGAACTGAATTCATTAAAGGACTGTGTCCTCTGTGATTGTATTGGGAGTGAACTAGGACTAAAGATATAATTTAATATAATGTGAACCTCATAGACTATGATATTTTTGTCAGTGGTCCGTGTCTATTGAAATGATTTTATATGATTATGCATATTCAACAAGCTTATGTCTATACCAATATTATGATCTCATTACTCTTTTTCATCTATTTATTTATGATTCATGTCTTAAAAAATCTCAACATTTAGGCCATATTTTCAATTATGATCTATGATATATTAGGAAAAGATTTTAAAATGTTAATAAAATGATTTCATACTCTTATGCACATGTTATATTCATGTAATCTTTAAAATCTCCCCTTTTTATCCTCATTGAGAATCTAAGATAACTCTTTTTTATGATTCCTTTTAATAGGTTATGATGAAATTTTTTAAGTGGGTATTTCTAAGAAGTGTTCTATGTGCGATGATTTTTAGGGGATATATTTTGGATATTGAATAAAAAAAATAAAACTATATATCTATTCTACAAAGACACAAAACATTTATGGTTCATTAATGGATCATAATTTTATTAAATTAATATTCAATTTTAGGATGTAAAATCTATGTATGAAAATTGTTGGACTCTATACTAGATATTCTAGGTTTCCAACTCTTTATTCTTATTTAAACATTTATTAAAGTCATAATATCTTCCTTATTTTCTCATTGTCTAGATCATAAATATATCACCCATCACATCAAAAATTTTTATTTATTACATTGATAACATGATTTAAAACATTGATGATAAAAAATATAACAAAACACCTTTGGAAACATCAATGTGTCTAGGAAAGGGTGGATCTTCCCTCCCACTTTGTTTCTCAAAAAATTTTCTAATTTGGGAATCCCACCCACATGAATTTTTTTCCTTGTAATCTCACCAATATAGAACATGAATAATGCCATAGGCAGTCTGACTATCCACATTAACCACATCAAAATACGCACAAACCCCATGTGGGACTGAGGTGTTACATGAAGATTGTACCAGGTACTAAGTCTATTAGTCCACCTCTTGAATTCGAGGGGATTGTTTCAAAAAGTTGGGTAAAGCAATATGCCCTTCATCACTAGCTAAGGGATTCATAGATTCATTTGATCTCTAATAGTAATTTTGGAAAGGGTGGATCTTCCATCTAGTAAAACGACAAATGTTTTTTTTCTTCTTTGAGCATCCCACCTAGATGAAAAATTTTCCTAGGTTTCACACACATTTAGTAATGGCCCTGGGTAAGAGGGTGATCCAAAAAGAATCATTAATCACCACAAAAACACCCCCACTACCAATGTGGAACTTTCATATTATAGTTAGATCATTCCATGTAGTGGAGTGGTTAGTCACTATTATAAAGATGAGGGGAGCACTACACAACATTGTTTACAACACCAGTAGAAGAGGATGATGAGAGAGTCTATTCAGTAGTCACCGTGTACCAGGTGGCTATATAATGAGTACCCGTATCCTTTAAATAATTCTATTAAATAATATATTTATTATAATTTTTTGTTAATTATATTTTTTAGAATTTTATATTATACACAATTTCATAGATTATCTCACCCTAAATAATATGTTTATTTCATTAATTTTTATAAGTGAATTTTACTCCATTTGTAGTTGTAATCATTGTACATTGATGGTATTATCCTCTCATCAATAATATATACAATAAATATAAATTTCTGTTAGGAGATGTTGTGGTTTGATCACTTCTATGTTTTAATTAACTCTCATTTATTCTTGTTGAATGATTTTATTATTTTCATGAATTCATGAAGTATAATATTATTTCCTCCTTGTATAGTATATACCTTGTGTTTTTTGTTGGTGACCTTTTATAATGCTTTTTTAATTATGTTATTTTGTATAATTTTTTCACTATTGTTGTGGCGTATTAATTTATGTGAATGGCATTAAATAAGAAATTAATTTTAATGTTGTTCAATCATATTCCATCATATAATACTTATTGTAAATGATCTAAAAGTTTGTTTTAATATTTAAATTTCAAAAAGTTAATTATAAAGTGATGTATCAATGAGAATAAATATAAATTTAATTTTATGATTGATGTAATACATTATGGTGAAATTAGTGACGATAAAGACAGCTAAAATTTATGTTTTTTATAATAAATTGGGATGCTAAATTTTTTTCACTTATTTATTTTTTAATAAATTTATTATAATAATTTTAATTAATTTTCTAGGTTATTTTTAAATTGTTTATTGTTTTTTGTTTTTTATAACTACTAGAATAATTTTATTTATATGATAATATTAATGTTTATAGGGTTTAAATAATTATAATGAACTATATGTCTAAACTATTTGTTTTATTGTTTTTTTATAAAATTCACAAGATAATATGGGATTAATAATTTTTGGAAATTAAATTTTTAATAATTAAAAAAGATATACAGTGGTGAAATGATTATTTAATATTAATGTAAATGAGAATTGGGATACAATGGTTTAAAACGTGAGTTTTTGGGAAATATATTTTATTGAAATAAATTATTTAAGCATAATTATATATGTAATATTAATGAATTTGTTTTATGAATCTGTAATGATAAATATTTATTTCTATGGGATAAATTGGGGTTGAAATTATGGTATGTTGTGTAAAAAATAAATAGGTTTTTTAGATATTTAACTATAAAACTATTTTTTTTGAAAACGTCCATGATGTTTTTCACCTACAAGGAGTATTCAGTTATATTGATAAATGAGAAATTATAACGTTATCCATGAGGTTTTCTAGGTCATTAGTTCATCCCTCGTAACATGAGATTACTTGTTTTTGGATTTAGAGATAGCATGGGCCATATTTTTGGATATTTTTTTCATGGTTTAATTTATGTGATATTAACAACATTGGTGGATACATGTTTAATACTGAATATGTGTATTTTTTTTCACCTAACAACAAAATTTCATTTATGACAATGATAATTAAAAATCAATTAAAATCATTAAAAAATCTGTATATGGTCATGTTAAACTACATGGTGTTCTTGGTGATGTGGTGGTCAATAAAAAGGATGTATTATTAATAGAAATATGTAAACATCATGTGTGTAAATATTATATAAAAGATATTGTCGGTAAAAAAAACATTCTCAATAGTTAGGATATGATATCTGAATAAACCTTGGAGGTCGTTTCATATGATGTACCTATATTTGTTAGGATCCCTTGTATGTGGATCAGGTGAATAAGTGATATCTTTTATTTGTAAAATGATTCGTCCTTTTATGTAATTCAATATATATGGGTGATTTATGCCTAAATCCTCTATTATTTAAAATATTATCCCTACCTAATACATATGAAAATGTAAGTAAAAACAAGAAAATTCGGATTTATGAGGTTCGACCTGAAATCCTACTCCATTAATTCTTTTAATACACCCCCAAGAAGTTTTCCCTACAATAATAAATAGTAATTTATTATATATTCTAACTATATTCTTCAATTTACTTTTTATAAACCCCATAACTTCTTCCAATAATTAGTTTATACTCCAAAATTTAAAACTCATTCTATTATTGGATAAAAAACCACAACTACAACACTTTATTATCTGGTTATAAGTATGTACTATTTTTACCTTTCCATAGTTGATCCAGTATATAATGATATTCTTCTTCGGATGGTCATCCTTTTTAATCAAGTTGGATAATCCTAGAATGTGTATTGTTTCATCAATATCATCAAAATATTTTAAGAATGTTATGTATGTATGGAAATATCTTCCAAATCATGTATAATATTGATCTACTCAATATTAAAACTTATATAAATTTGTTATAAAAATTATTCTTTCAAATCATCTTCTTCTGGTACATGTGAATTTTGTTCTTCAAGACATCTTCAACCCAAATGTACTAATGATGGAAGCATATAATAAAATCACATGGTTTACAACTTCTTCTAAATATATCTAAATAACTGATTTGTAATATTCTCTCCCAATTTATTGAAAATTATCATATTATCCTTTATCTTCTCATTTTCCTCTAAAGGATAAGGGGAACATGTGATATTTTGTTTTAATTTCCCACCTTTTCTACTTAAGAATTAGAAACATTTACTATCAATCAATGATATATAGGTTTCAATTAGTTACACCTCATTAAAAACATGTTTAAAAAAATATTAAACTCATCTATAGATTTTTGATTGAATCCCAGAATTACATTCCATGATAATTTTACACTAAACATCCATCCTAACATCATAAACTTTTTTAACTTTATAATAATGAAAAGTTATTCTAGTAGCTTCTATAAATTATTTTTTATGAAATAAATGTGATAATATATGGTTTTTTATAACTCAATTCAAATATATATATCTTTTAATGTATTTAATACTCATCAACCGGGTACATTTTCTTTTAGTGGTCTCCATATCATGTACTATAATTTATATTTAACATGATATTACAACTTCATATTCTAATAAACTCAACATATGATAATCACATTGATCAAATTTCATCTGCATCCTATGATTCATAATTTTTCTTATCTATCTTCTAAATATTCATCGTAGATTATTTATGTAGGATTTATATTTTTATCATCCTAATCTTATTAATATTTCCAAGACCCTATACATTATTTTAACATTTTCTTATTCAATTTCTCAAAATTATAAAATCATTAAAACATCATATTACATTACATGTATCCTTAGATTAATGAGTGTTGGATATATTAAATTCAACTTATCTTGGATAAATATTAATCATTATCGTATCTAATATTCATTTGATGAATTAATTTTCTATAATTTTATGCCTTATTTCATGTAACTCCTTCAGTGCATTGGGATTCTCAACCTGTGCTTTGAGAACATCAATAATTTGAAACCTTTTATGGTTTGGGTTTATCATCTTGTTCTTATAGATCCTTATAAATGTGTTATTCCTAATACAACATCTATCCTTTCTAAACACAAAACACTAATTCTAGAATATACCTTTGGAAATACCTTTAGTAAATCCTTATATATTTCATAACATTAAAATTTAATTCGAAAATTATTATTTGACCTTCATCTATAAATTAAAATTTCACCTTCATTATAACATTCTACCCATCATCATTGGCTTGACTCAAGGAGGAGGTGCCATAGTTTCTTAATCAACATCCCCAAGGTTCCAAAGGCTGGAAATAATAGATGAGGGATTCCTGAAAGGTGGGGGTGATTTTTCTTTTTTAATAGAAAAAAAACTATACAATAATAACATTACCTAACAAAATACATTGTTCATGTCAAAAATGTTATATAACAAACCGATTATCAAAAACAACAATAGAAAACCATATAAATACCAAAAGAGAGTACTATGCAGAAGACTAAAACAATACAACTCAAAACACCAAGACCATACACCACAACCCCAATCCTAGATCCATTATCTAACTCCACAATCATAAAATCATCACAGTGTACCACTACAGAAATGAGATGCTTTTCTTTTACCTATGTCTCGAAATACAACATCTGTAAAATCACCCAAGTTATAAAGTAGGGGTCAGTAATAATACACAATAGCATTTCTCCAAATGAATACCTACACACACCAATAGGATATGATAAGTCAAAACATTAAAATAAAGTAATTTTAAATACCACTAAAATAGTTTAACAATTTCCAACAAGATAAACATGTATTTGTCGAATTATTTTTACCAAAATCAACTCATTTACAAAGAATGCACCTATGAATATCATTTACCATTTTACATTGGCCTAAACCATTTTAAATGATGAAATCGAATACATAAAACTCAACACACACCTAATGAAAATAGCCAATCATGGTGTTAATAACGATGGTGGAATTTCACATCCAACATCATCCATGTTTTGTTGTGGTGATTCACAAAAACATACCAATTATTTGATGGTGGTACTTCAAAACCATAACCATCCCATCTTTACTCATGATTAACCATTTAATACCAACAAACATAGAAAATAACATATTCTAAAAAATATTTCAATAAGACTACATATTTTTTGAAAATTATTTCAAAACATTTTCCCAAAAATCAAACCAATAAACAGATTTATAATTCAACATTTTAAAATCCAACAACCAAGAATATTGTCCAATAAGTCCATATTTATCAAAAAACCAATAATTCGACACCAAATGAGTTTCTAAAATCATTACACATATATTTCCCAAGAAATTTCATAAAAATGATTAATTTAAAACTAAAGCCTTCATGTTCTTGCGAGATGAATCTAGAATGAAGACAATTACAGTTAGGGTATTTTGCGAAAACATCCAATGTCACAAATAATCCCCAAATCTAGGTTAATGCTACACCAAACATCCTTATAATCCTTTCCTTAACATCAATAGGTCAAAATCTAACCATTATTGGAAACAATCCCTTGATCTTCATTAATATAAGTAGATCTATGAAACATGGAGAGGGGGAAGAGTAGATCTATAGAAAACCAAAAAAACAACAAAGCATAGAGACTTACCAGGAAATATCAGACATTAAAACACCAAGAAGACCCTTTGAATCATTTTTGGAAAGAGTGGAAGAGGTTCCCTAACCCCTAGAAAAATGAATACTGAGTTTGGATATTTTTGACTGAGAAATGGGGTGTTTGGTGTTAAAAACGTGTGAGGTCATTTAAAAAATCATTTTGAAAGTCGTGCATAGTCAAATCACATGGTAAGGAAAACCAAACGCTAACCATGTTCCATATAATATCTAAAGGGTCACTTCTATGGTTGGATAGCATAGTTATTCAAATAGTACAAAAGCCATCCTAAAGAACGTTTTCCCATGATTCACTCATAGAGTGGGAAGGCCGCACGGTTTGGAAGCTGTGTGATATAACCACGTTCTCACACCCATGCCTCTATCTCAACATTCATGGATCATAAAATTGTTTCATGGTTGTCACTAACTATGATTGAACCATTCACCCTTAGAATATCCCCAAAACATTCCAAAAAACCATCCAAACTCTCCCAAAGTTTACCAAACCACATCATAACCATATAAAGGCCTAAAAAAGGGTTACATACATCAAAACGGGTGGGGGTAAAATAGTAATATTATAAAAATAATTAACATCATAAAACATGTCTAGAATCATTAATATCCTTGAATTATCATGATAGTACATTTATGATGCTCAAATAATCATCTAGCTTTATAATATTGATTTATAAAAATTAATTTTCTCTTTGACAACTATAATAATATTTTACCAAAATAGTCAATCAAAATTATTTTTTATTCAGATAGTGCCTCAAAATAATCTAGGTAAAAAGTGGTCAATTCTTAATGTTTAACCATATACAGTGATGTTACAATCATGTAGTAGATGTCTAACATATTGATAATGAATGATACTTTCACTATAGAACACTTTACCTTCCATAATATCACCTAAGATGTTTCTGTCTTCTTTTTGTGACTAACATACATGCCATGTTCAAAGAAATATTGAAATTACTAATATTATATTCTAGATACCATGGGGTGATGATATTTTCATGAATTAATCCCACCATATGTTTTTAATAAAACTTCACTACAAATATGGGGATGTAGTCAATTATGTATAATGAATTCATACCCTACATGAATCTTTTCTCCCCCATTCTTGAGTTAAACAATCTATAGTAGGCACTAAAACTGAATATCACCTAACCCCTACCATCACAAACCAATCTAGCCTCACTAATATATTAATGAACATATTATCCATCCACAGTCATTTTCTATCTAGTATGAGGTGGTCTCTTTTTAATAAACCACACATAAAATGTCATATCAACTTCAACCATTGATATAAAAGTCCTAGAAATAGTACCATTGATTGATGTTGATGTATACCTACCTGTGATAAAGGCGCAGATATCCTATGCATCATATTTCACTCACAATTGAATATAGGGGTGAGTGATGGAAATTATTACTCATGATTTATTATTTCCCTCCCATAGTTCCCCAAACACTACTAAAAACTCCATTACACATGTTCTGGTTTCATTTACATTCTTACATACTCCCTGAGACCATGTAGAGATAAAATCAATGAATGAATCCCCTTTCAACCTAATGCCAATATTTTGACTGATGTGATCCCAAATGATATTATACTAGTTTTATTCTAATAATATATTAATGGATGATTCCATTATTGGGGGTTGTAGACATATGTAATGCAAGGATATGTAAATTGCCTTATAATAAAAATTATCATTTAGGGGGATATATTTGTTCATTTACCATCATACATGAATATATTTATTCATTAGTATGTATTTTAACTATAACATGTTTTACCAATCATTGGACTCCCATTCCTAAAGCATTGATCAAAAAAATCTTCTGGGCACTAAAGAGGCCTAATTCTATTTCAAAAAAACACACAAGAAAGATTTATCAACTAGATTTATGTTACCATGCCAAACCCTGATATAGTCACAAAGAATCAAATTGGTAAGTAAATGACTTATGCCCACCTCACTAAAATATATATCTAGATATTGGAACCCTATGCAATTATGATACAACAGAACTAGTTTTCCTTCTTATGTCTAATATTACCTCGTTGAAACACCCACCACACATTCTCCATCATAATTTCTGTATGATCAATCCTAGAAAACAAGAGGATATAATTTTTCTGTATCCACTCCACCTAGATTCTGTAGCCTTCCCATATGTATACATTATTAACCCCACAATGAATGATTTTATTTTGATAATATCACATTTCTTCTTCACCTATATTCCCTAATTTTTACCCATAACACTCCTTAACTTAATACCCCATCCATGAATAAATTCACCATCCTCTTTAAGAAACCCAATTAAAATTTTCTACATAGTTGATATCCCAAATAAAAAAAATCTGATTTTATTCATGATTATTGATTTTTTCATCAATACCATTTTGAATGATAGATCTTTAATTGGATTGCATGTAAGAACATTGTTCCATAGAGTTATTCTCTCCCAAAATAATAGTAAATCTTTGTTCTAATTTATTTTTTTTTCATTAATATGGTCGATGATGCATTCAATAAAAACCATCCATTTTTTCCAATATATGATGGGGTCTCTAAGATATAAAATTGATAGGTTTCCCATTTTGATTCCCAACATATCTTTTACGAGTTTACCACATCTGGTAATGTAGGTTTTGGGAATAAAAACATCAGATGTTTCCTAGTCAATCAATTTCCTACTCAAGTTTCCTACATCTAAATGGTTTTTTTGAATAGCTTAATAGAAATTAAATAATAATTAATAATTAATAACATGTAATTAACCGACATAAGTTGAGAAAAAATACAGCCCCAAAACTACTTATAAAATGAAAGATCGTCTTCCCAAAAATATCACATTTTATGTTTCTAGTGAGAGCCTCTTGTGTTAGTATGAATAAGTTGAGTTATAATGGATCTGCCCATAAATAATAATTATTAACATTAAATAATCTCAATATCCTCCCCTTCATAAAAATATAGGGCAACAGTAACATGTAACATATAATGAAAAGTTCAAAACCAACTCTTAAAATATAAATTGTCTCATGATTCCTTTAATGAAAACCAAATCCATCCAACCAAACACTTTATCCCTATCAATTTTTTTTGAAAATGATAGAGACATGGGTAATATTATTAATATCATCAACACTATATTTTTAAATCTCAATTGCATCATTTATACTTTTTTCATGAATAAATCCATGTTATTCTTCTTAAGTGTTCTTTGAAATTACATGTCTATGTTTGTTATTCATAGTTAATGTAGGGGTTATATAGATGATGTTGAATAACAAATAGGTTTATATTGAGTTATAACACTATTTTCCTTTACATTTGGGATTATAATCTCCTTAGTGGTAAAGAACACAATTTAAATATCCCCAAAAGTATAAAAATATTACAACACTAAAATAAGATGATACTCAATAATGTCATATAAATAAATGTAAACCATATTGGGGAAGCCATTAGGTCTTGGATTACTTTAGAGATTAATGTTTGAAATAAATTATTTTATCTCCTTTTATTATAGAATTACATATTTGTATTCATTATAAATATCCTCCACCATTTTGGGGATATTTCATAAGAAATATTTATATCCTTTAACCTGTTAACACATCCCCCCATCTATGTCATGTATGAAAACATGCGTCTTTATTACACATCAATTCATTATTAATTACAGATAAATTGACATAATAAAACCCAAACTAATTATAATTATATTATATTTTGGTAATTTGTTACATTACATAACAATTTAAGACATGAGGTATATCATCATTATGAAACAATTCCATAGGATGCTCTTAATCTTCCATCATTTTTAATATTTTATTGGATAACTTGGAGTCCTCGATAAGAAATGGGTGAGCTATAAATCCTAGTAAGGGAATGAAAAAAATCATAAATTGAAATAATTATTACATGTTAGACAATATATATTTCAATGGGACATAAAATGGAGGAAAACCATAAATATAAACAACGAGGTATGATATATCATGATAACATAAAGTCAACATGAGAATCTAAAAACAACATTATACATGACATCACATGATTAAGTAATGGTTAAACACCAATAAAACATAACATATTGTTATTTGAATAACCTACCATCAACCAATAATTTAATCTCTGGAGATAAAAACTTTACATGATAAATTGGAAAGATATATGAGTGTACCCATACTAATAATATCTGGTACATGCAAAAGAATGCCACATTGATCATATACATAAGATAATATTTCATAAAATTGAATCCCATGGTAAGGATGTTTGGATTAAAAACAGTAATTCAGTAATGAAATAGTTATAAGTGGATAAATGTGAACACCCATTATAGTAAATTCACATAGTTATTCACTTCAAAATTAGTTGGATTGGAAAATCACAGAAAAAGTTTGGCAGTATAATAGGGGAGCATAAATGATTGGAGGGATTAATAATAATAAAATAAGACTATAATAATTTATAAATTATAATGGAATTAATGAGTATATGGAATAAAATATCCCCATATTAGGAATTGGATATTAAAGGCATAAAATAATGAAGACACTTGAATAATGAGGAGAAAGAGAGGATTTTGGCATATAAATTGATTAGTTAAATGCTATAATGAGAGGGGATAAATGATATTCCAATGTTCGGAAAGAAATTTGAAATAATAGTGATATTTATAGGTTTATGGAAACCTAAACACTAGAAATTAAATTATATAATTTTTAATAAGTTTCTATAATTTAAAATATTATAGGGAGGTCCTTTAATGTTTGTACGGAACATCGCAAGACCAATTTGGAGGCATAATGGGTATACAAAAAGGTTCATGGGAGAGATTAATGGGAGTTAAATGGGTATATCAACAAATATACCTAAAACTTTAAGTATTATGAATGTAGATAATATATCTAAACAAGAAAAAATAGAATCCAATAGGCATTATATAAAAGAGGTGCTTGAATAAAAAGAAGATAGGGAGATATATTTCCTTGAGGGGGTGATTTCTAATGGTTTAGATGAGCTTCTTTAGAACTTATGGTAAACATGGGAGAAATATATATAGGTAAGGGAATACTAATTACATGATATATGGTTTTTTTAGTAAAAAGTAATATGATATTGGGCTTGATTATATTTGAAAATAGATGGTATTTCGTTATTATTTCCCAAATATAGGTTTTGGACTCTATACCCAGAAATGAAAACCATAAACCATATCATGTTTTCTCTCATGGTTTCTAAAAAATAGAAGTTCTTTTAATTATTTTATATGTACATGGTGTGAACGCATTAAAATATTACCCTTGTTGATGTATATGTGAGTCATGTTTACAAAGAAATGATATTAAATTATTAAAAAATAATATAGGTTATTAAGGATTCATGAATGATTTATAAAGTAAGCTAAAAAAATTAATATAAATAGTAAACATATATTTGGACATGAATAAAATATATGTTATATATTACATATCTTTTGGATCTTTTTGATGTGAAAATACACAATGTATACATATACAGTATTTATTTTTCACCCAAATATTTCACTATCTCACACTGTTATGAAAAAATAACCATTGGATAATTTTGATATTATGATTCCAAATATAATAATTATTTTATAAAAGTAATACTTTAAATATGATAAAATAATATTCTAAATTAAAATCCATGTTTATTGAAAAACATAGGTATTTTTACAATAACAGTTTCTTAACCCTTATAGAAATTACATTTTCACTTAGTAAAAATATTTTTTTTAATTTATATTTAATATATATATTTTAATAGAAATATTTTATTAAAATATAATTTTGTTTAATAATTCATGAATTAATCAAAAAAATATTTCTTCATTAAAAATATAATTTATCCGAAATAAATTTGTTTTGAACAAATAAAAAATCTAATTTTTATCAAAATAATTATTTTGTAATTCTTAAATAAAATAAATAAATACAATCATTATTATATTGAAATTAAAATATAAATATTCATACACTTTTGGTTAATTGTTTCTAGACACTATTGAACTGTTTTTACCCCTGAGTAACCAATTTTCCTTTTACCACGGTAAAACAATTACTTAATATAGTTACTATTTATATTATTCCAAAATTATATGGACACTAATAGAAATATTGGTTTCTATTTATAAGAACCAATTCAAATAATTGGATTAATTTAATTAAATATAAAACCCATAACTATGGTGACAAAATGTTCTCTAAAAAGGAATTTTTAATGAAAATATGACTTTACATTAACTATATAAATACCAATATTTATTATATATATTGAAATTATTAAATATAGATATATAATATGTAATTCCATAAACCCAAAATAATGGATCCAATGTTTTATTTTATTACATTGGCATGATTACAAGGAATAAAATCCTAAAGGACTGATCAGTTTAACAGTCATGGAAGGCTTGATTATATACATGACACCCATAATACATTTATAAATAGATTATAAAACATTATACATATTAAAATTAAGTAAATTTTTTCCTTTAAAACTTATTCAATGTTTTCTTCTTCATAATATATGGGAATGAAACATAATAAGGGTGAGATCAAATGAATAGTAATGGAATGTAAAGAGGAAACAATAATGAATCAATTGATGTAATCCAAAATGTAATGGTAAATAACGAATAACACATTCCACTAAAAAAACATGATAAGGAAAAATGAATATTACATTGTGATAAACTGAAAAAAATTTAATCCATCAATAATATGAGAAGGAAGTGAATCCATAAATATATTGAGAAAAAATATCATTGATAAATAATAATAATAATTGAATTGTCAATAATGGAAATTCTTATTTTTTGGATTCTATATTTCATAAGTACATGGAACCACTACCTTCAAGATCTTTCACAAGATGGTTTAAAAAATACTTGTTACAAACCAATTTGGATTATCCGACCATAAATATAATGTAATGATATTTTACAAGAAAATTTATATCATATTTTTTTACAAATGATTAGGGGTTTTCTTTATAAATTTTGTCCGATGAGACTACCAATACATCAATGGGATTTTAGTAAATGGTCTCTAGCCTATAGTGACTATCTAAAATGGTCCTCAACCCATGTCGTACATGTCCAATTCATTCCTTGAATCAAATAATCGATTTAATTAATAAATAGTGTGCCTTAATATATATCCATACAGAATAATGAATTGTGATGAATCTATAATAACTCAAAGGAGGATAATTAACGATAAGGGTTGTGGACATTAAAATATTGCTGAGGAAAAATTGTCATTAATCATTCCAAAGTGTCTCATTACGCTTTGAAACATTTGAACAATAATTCCCCATGAATTAAATGAAACCTAGAATAACATGATAATATGGAGATTCATGATATAGCACGTAAAAGGGAATTACATACTTCATATAAAAGTGAAATGATACATAAAAAATAAATATTAATGGAATTTAAATTGAGATGAAATCCCTTACGATAACATTCCTTTTATAGTGTGCTCTTTATCCTGATCTTAATCAGGTAACTCCTTTTGGTTTTCCCCAAATGGATTCCTTGGATTTAATTTTGGCCATGTTAATTCTTTAGGATGATGGAAAATATATTGGGGAACATTTTAGGTAGATATTGGTCGAGACAAAGTGGCATGATGGGTACGAGTAAGGGGTAGAGTGCTTTCCTTTTTTTAATTGAGGTGGGAGTGACACTCTTGTAAATACCAAAAGGTATTCATTAATTGGAGGTCAAACCTACCTAATGATCCCAAAAAAATGAACAAATAATGAATTAAATAGTAATCATGGATAATGAAAACCTCCTCTAAACAAATATATGCGTATTTAACTAATTTGGATCCTTAACTTATAAGATTACCCAATTTTATCATTTTGGTTTTTATGAAGGCATCTAGATTTCCAATATAATTAATTTTATAATTATGTATATATAAAGTGATTTTTTTTATAAAATATAGATATTCTAAATTAATAATATGATATTTAATTTATATAAGAAAAATATTTTTTTTTTATATTAATTATAAAACAAGTACATATGACGCACTAAAACACTACATAAACTTGGAATATGTTAACATTATTTTTAATGTATATGGGAAAATATGTTAATTATAAAATATAAATTGGCCCATTAATAGAACATTGTTAATATTTTTAAGACAAAAAAAATCAATTAGTATAATATAGTTTTTTTTTAATTTTTAATCATTTATGAAAATATCATTTATTATAAAATAAAAAAATGCCAATATTGAAATTATTTATTTTATTCTATATTTAAAATATCAATCTAATATTGGTGTTAAAATATATTAGGGTTATAGATGTGTACCATGATAGATGATTTTAAGAAAATAATGAAAATAACTAATTCAATCAATTCACTTCAATTTTAATATTTGTAGGGTCATTTATTTTTGAAATTTATTAACTAAAGAATCACTAAGTTAGTGTTTCATAATAATTTTAATTAACTAAAACATCAAAAAATGTCAATAAATTATAATAATAAGAATAAACCATTTATATTTTAAATTGATAATTTTAACAAAAAAATTTATGTTTTTTATGTATCTCAATGTTTTATAAATTCTAAAGTTACGGAATGTTTCTTTTTTACTTTTTTCCTTATGTAACCTTTTATATAGGGAAATTAAATTTAATAATATCCCAATAACCCATAAAACTTGAACAATGTGGTGATATTGTCAAATTGTTATCATCCAATGGATTTTGGATATGTTTCGACATCATTTTAGTCTTGAATTTTGAGGTTTAGTCCCTTATTAAGATTAATATTACCTTAATCACAGTAATTAAATTTATTCACCATCACTTATATTTTTAGTCTAATTTTAAGTAGAAATTATAAGAAAAAACTATTTTACTTATTACAATCACTTATGTCCATTTTTGAGAATTCAACCCCCATAAGCGGGAAAATTAATATTAACACTAATTCTGCACACATGGCGGGTAAATGAGTTTCTAAAAGTAGAAATGGTCAAATGTTTTCATATATTCTATCAATAATAAAATTATATAAATGATCTATATTAGATTAATAAATGAAAAATTGATATATTGTGACCTTAAAAACAATTTTAAATATAATTATAAATTAGTAATTATTTAAAAAAACACTGTTTTCAACATAAATGGAGTATTTTTAACTATTCATCAAAATATATTGTTTCTTAGAAAAATACAAAAACATCACCCTAAGATAATTTTGATATTATGCGTTCAAAAATTATGTTTGTTTTGAATGATAAAATGTATTTCAAGTGTCAAAATATCTTTATAAAATAGTGCACCATTAAAAGATAGAAAAAATCAATCCTATGTGTAACACATGATTATTCAGTGTGGTGTGTAGAATAAGCATAACATGGGTTTGTGTATAAATGGATCCAATATAGACTATTTTTTAAAATGAACATATTGAAATTTATTAGGGATTTACATTATCTAAACCTTAATAAAACTATGTCCTCACAACTTAAACTTTATATTAGTAATCAATGAATTGACTTATGAAAATACTATTATAGAGAAACCCACGTTGTGAATATATTTAATAACACATATTATTAAGAATATATAATGGAAATTAAATTGGTCAAATAAATAGGTTCCTCGGTAAGAGAAAATAGGTTGGAAATGGAAACTAGGATATAGAGGAAAAATCTAAAAATCATGTAAATATAAAAAGTGCTGGGGAACATTGTAAAGAGAAATTTAAAATTCAATTCCCTCAATCAGTGACAATATAAGAGGCCATTTGATTCATTATAAAAAATGTACTGAGGTTTTTTTTGATTTAAAGATCATTTTCCTGGATTTGATGAATTCATTCACTCTCTAATAATATTTGTAAATAAACATACTTCGTACAATTCTATTCACGGTCTAATCCATTATTCATTACATGAAAAAATTTTACTTTATTGCTTTACACATGATGCATCATATGGTGATTTAATACATTAACCTATGAAATACTATCTAATGGTCAACATAAACCATTTAATAAATGGTTAAGTTTTCGAAAGGATTATGATCCAACAACATTGGATGAAAGTTCACTAAATTTTAAAAATGGACATAGTAGATAACATGAAGTGGCTTTTAATCATTACATTCCAAAAATATAAATATGGTTATAAATTGAATTACCATAAAACCTTATATAAAAAATTAATTATCCTTCCTCCTTAAATAGAACATATATGTTTGGATAAATTTTATAAATCCAAAAATATTCTAAAATCCATCAATAATACCATAAAAGACTTGTTAACCAATCATTAATCAGTTCCAAGGTATTAAACACTTAAAAGAATCATTAATTTTTCCATCATTATCTAAACATTAGATTCATATTAATCGTTATCTTTCCCACATTCTTGTGTTTTCTGAAAATATTAACCTTTTACTGACTAAATTTCCTGGTACCATTTAGAATATGATCTGAAATCATTAATGAAAATGATATTGTAGTATCATACTCATATATTCCACATTTCTTATAACCATTAAATTATTAATAAAATATTAAATAACATAATTATTGAATATGAATAAAAATCATTATTATTCATCTATGGTAGTAGCATAACATGATCATTGTCCAATAGAATCATTTGTTTTATATTCCTTTATCTCTTGAGACATTTATTTTCATACTATCCCTCCTACATTAAGTTGAAGTATTTTATATTAGAAACTACTATCATATGCCAGAATTGAAGATAATGGTTTCCTTTCATTCCTTTATTTTAACAAAATCCAATTTCTTTAAGCAAGTGCAAAGCTATTTATTTCAACAATTATCACATGTGAGAAATTACGTTTTCCCATCATCCATTCATCTATAAATTTCGCTCCCTTCATCTTTTTCTCTTACAAACCTTCAAAACAATAGGACATTGAGAATTTTACTTATATCATTAACACGTGATACTATTTCATAATATTATAAGAAAACATGGGAGACTATTTCCCATTGAAATTTTGGCTTAAGATCAGGAAAGATATGATCCTTATTACTATTTGGATCACGTGCATTGGTGGGGTCCACATTCATTTTTCTTGATGACATTTATAAACAATAGAATATAATAGATTATCTCATAAAATTATGAAATTTGTAAAATTATAAATATGGTATAGTTCATAGCATAAACTTATACATTGTAAATAATAGAATCATAATCTTTAGTTACTTTGGGAAAATATTTACTTCTAAAACCTCTATAATGGTTTATAAGGAAAATGATTATTATCCCAATTGTATCCCTTAGGAGTGTTAAAAAAGTTTGATAGTAAGCCGAATTTTTGTGTTACCAGGTTACCCTAAGTCAGGTCTGGGACACCATATTAGATTTCATACCCCTAGGTACATCTTTTCAAGAAGCATGTCCACATTTAACATCCAGATAGGGATATATTAATAAATATAACCCCATATTATCTACCTTAAAAATATTATAGGTCCCCATTATATAGATATCCTGAAATTATATCTTATGGTTATGTTCTACAATAAATATCTTCTAAATATAGTTTCCAATGATGTTATTAAACATCCTTTGATACCAATTATAACACCCACCCTAGAATCACGAAGCCTGTACATTATTTTTTTACATTTTCATGAAAAGAAGGAATCAAATCCTAATGGACCGATCAATTTAGTAGTATGGTAAATCTATATTACATACAATATTCCCATAATACATCATGATATAGATTATAAAATATGAAACATAGTAAAATTATATAAACTATGTCCTTGAAAAATTATTCATTGTTTTCTTCTTAATAACCTGGGGAAAGGTAACATAATAACGATGATGTCAAATGCTCCATAAGGGTATGTGAGGTAGAAAAAACAAAAAATCAAGGAATAAGATAAACATAGAAAGTTAAATAACTGATAACACATGCCATTAAAATAACAATATAAGGAAAATTGAATATAAAAATGTAATAAACTGAAACACATTCCCTTAATCAATACACCAAGAAAGAAGCAAATCCATAGTTATGTTGATGAAGAATCTGATTGTAAAATACTAATAATAAATAAATTCTAAAAAATATAAATGATTTTTGTTGGATTCCATGATTCTGAGGTATATGGAACCATTATCGTCATGACCTTTCTGAAGATTTTCTAAAATATATAGGCTATATACAAATTTCTTTTTCTAACTATAACACCCATGTCAAGACCTTTCACAAGACAGTTTATATCAAACCAATTATAGACATGAAGTGGTTATTTAACCTAATTTCATCCCATGATAATATCAATGCATTGAGGGTCTATTATTTACCAGAATTTATCCCATAGGGCATACCTTAAATGGTCCCCAACATGTGTCTTACCTATCTAAAACATTCCTCGAATCTAATAATTTATTTAATTAATAAAAAATGTTTATTATCATATATCTATCTTGAATAAATAATATTTATTCATCAAGAATACCTCATATGATGATTTATAACAATAATCGGTGTTTAATTTGAAACATGCTTCAGGAAATATAATCTTTAAATATTCCAATGTGTCTTGTACCAGTGTAAAAAATTTAAATAGAAATTCCCCATGAATTAAATGAAAAATAAAATATCATGATAATAAATAGATTATTGATATAACATATAATATATAATTACATATATAATATAAAATTGAATCGGATCACAACACAAATAAGTCACAGTACAATGTAATTTGAGATGAAATCCCTTACCTTAACATTACATTTGTTGTATGGTTTTTATCAACCACTTAATCAAGTAACTTCTTTTGGATTTCACCAAAGGGATTCCTTTGATTGATTTCTAACTAAATTGATAATTCTAATATGAGATGAGGGATGTTGAGGAACTATTTGGGTAGATCAGGGTCGATCTAAAGTGTCTTTATGTGTGTGAGTAAGGGGTAGAGTGGTTTCCGTTTATAGTGGAGGGGGAGTGGTACTATTGTAAATACCAAAATGTATTCATTAATGGGAGATTTACCTCACCGAATGTTCATTAAAATTAAAAAATAATGGATTAAAGGGTAATCATGGTTGATGAAAACCTCCACCACATGAAAATATGTGCATTTTAATAATCATGTTCATTAACATCAAAGATTCAACAATTTTATAATTTTCATTTTATTAAATAATATAGTTTAAAATTATAATTAATTTAACAATTAAGAGTAAAATATAGTGAAAATTATTAAAACATATCGATATACGGTATAATTAATATGATATATAATTCAGAAAATAAAAATTCCATGTTTTTTGGATGTTAATTGTAAAACAAGTGCTTGGGATACACTAAAACATTACTTAAACATAGACCATGTTAAAAACATTTTTACAATATATAGGTTAATTTGTTAATTATAAAATATTAATTGGCCCCCTAATATACGATATTTAATATTTATTAACACATATAAATCACATGACATAGAATATGTTTTTTATTAATTTTAAAATCTTTTAATATAATTTGATTTACATTAAAATAACAATAATGTCAATTTTGACATTATTTATTTAATTTAAATTTTAAAATATCAATTGAATATTGGAATTTAGATGTATTATGATTAAATATGTATAAAAATATGTATTCATCTATTAAAAATATTTAAATATAATAATTCC
The DNA here is from genome assembly GCA_963277665.1 of Viscum album. Classification (NCBI taxonomy): domain Eukaryota; kingdom Viridiplantae; phylum Streptophyta; class Magnoliopsida; order Santalales; family Viscaceae; genus Viscum; species Viscum album. Next base: position 72,906,952 of record OY728154.1, read on the forward strand.
ATAAATTCACATCACTTTTAATGTTTATAGAATCATTTATTTTAGTCAGTTATTAACTAAATAACCATTATGTTAGCATTTCATAAACATTTTAATTAACTAAACCATCTATAACAAATATTTCAAAATTATTATTATAAAGGTAATCCATTTATATTTCTAAAAGAGTTTTATAACTTTTAATGTGATGTTTTTACATATCTCAATGTTTTATAAATGTTTATGTTAAGGAAAGAAACATTTTTTTATTTTTCGTAACTTAAACTTTTATATAGGGAACTTCCATTTAATAATATCACAATAACCCATAAAATTCAAACAATGTGGGGATATGGACGAATTGTTTTCCGCAAATGGATTTTGGAAAAGTATCTATGTGATTTTGGTCTTTGTTAATATGGTTTAATCCCTTATTAAGATTCATCATACCATAATCACTATAATGAATTTTAATCCCTTTCACAAATTTTTTTGTCAAAAATTATGTTGATCTTATTAGAAAAAGAATATTATAATGAATACAATGGTGTATGTGCATTTTTAAAAAATTTAATCACATATATGGGAAAATTAAGACTAATTCTGATCTTGCACACATGGAGAGAATGTGGGATTTATAAAGTAGTAATATTTAAAGGTTCAATATGTTTTTATATAAAATATCAATATAAAAAGTATTTGAATTATATACATTGTATTAATCTATGAATAATTTCTCTATTGTGTAATTTGAAAAAATTTAAAATATAATTCCACCTTAGTTATTATTAAAGAGAAACCCCAATTTGAACTATAAAGTAGTATTTTAAATATTCATAAAAGACGTATGTTTCTTATAAAAATACCAAACATTGCTCCTAAGAGAATTTCAAAATTATTAATTCCAAATTGATGTCTATTTTTTCTAATAAAATTTATAATATCGTCAAAATTTATTATTAAAATAGGTTCTCTATTAAAAGGTAGAAAAAATCAATCTTTCATGTGATAGAAGCTAATTTAGTGTTGTCTTTAGAGTAATATTAATATGGTGTCATGTATAATTAGAGGAAAATAATATAAATTCTAATATGAAAATATTTTAATAACATAGTCTATTGAAAAATCTAAAAATTTAATTTAAATTATTGATCAATTGAGTATATTTTAATTAATTATAATAGATTAACATTATGCATTTTAAAATAGTTTTTAGAAAATTGTGTTTCAAGCATAAATAACCTTTTCTAAAATCTAATATGAAGATGATTGGAATATAATTAAATAAATTAAATATGACTGAAGAACTATTATGAAACATAGAAATCGATTTTATTGAATAATGAGACTTGTAAATGACTTATTTTTTTAAAAAGAAATAATAATTCTACAAAAAATGGGTATTTTCACTATTCACTGACAAATCATTATTTTATGAATAATATAAAAATATCACCCCATATTAATCATGATATGATGATATAAAAATATTGATTAATTTGATCAAATATATTTTTCTAATTTTTCTATAATTTAATTATAATATTTTTTCATGAAAGTAAATAAAAAATTACTTTTGAAGAATGTGTATTATGAAGAACAAAAAGATATTACCAATTGGTGAATACTAATGATGTTTTTATGCTTGAATAACTATAATAATCATAAATTGGATTCCATAATCTACCAAAGAATAATAATCTATTCCTCTTATCTTTACTAACTAAAAAATAGTAATTATAATGTAGGATAATACCAAAAATTAATAAAACATAATGATAAAATTCAAAAAAAAACCCAAATGGTTAATGATAGATAACTCATGAAATATATACACATATATCTAAAATAAAATATATAACATAAACATTAAAAAATGTTTTAACCTCATAGTTTGTCTCATACCCTTTAGCTTAAACCTTTAATAACATAAGAGCATTCTTCTAATATAATAATTTATATAAAATAAATTGGGTGTATATACTTCATCTGAAATAAAAAATCTCCATAAATATCATTAATCACCTCAAAATCCAAAAAGATTTTATTTTGAAATATTTTCACTAAAGTATCATTAATCATAACAAACCTCCATCATATAAATCATTAAAACTAGTATAAATGAATTTAAAAATTAAATTATCCTTATAAATATTATCCGAATAATATTTATGTTTACTCCCACATCAGAAAAATATTAAGGGTTATCTATAACCATATTATGAGATAACATTTATAGTTTGTCATTATTATTCCATATATGTTTCAAATCCTTAAAGATAAATTATTTTGGATTAATCCTTGTATTGTTTTGGATTCTAATATCAAAAATTTCATTTGTATACAAACAATTAAACATGAATATAAATTACCAATACATAAACCCGTTAATCCAAAAACTTCAATGATTTTCATAGAAAATGTACCTAGCTGAGGATTTAACCATTGGATTATCGCATTGACTAGGATAATTAATTTATTCTCCAAATATAATTAATTCAACAAAAAAGGTTCCAGAGGATGCAATTTATTCTATTCCATCACACTCTTATTTTATTTATGGAAATAAGAAATTTTCTATCTTATTTTTTCATACTTAAAACATGTTCAAGATCATTTCTGGCATTTCCCAAGGTGTCACTTTACATATTTGTTACATATAGAAGGTTGAATATTTATTTCCCTTACAACCTTAATCTGAAGAAATATTTTTAGATTTTTTTATCTTATTATTTTTTGTCTTTATACATTCAAATATGTGCCATTTTTTAATTGTTAGTTTTTTACAACTATATTAGAATAATCACGAGATGTCTTACTTGATCTCCCATTATGTTAGGAATATAATTTGGGTAGTCATTAAATATCCCATAACATTGGTTGTTGATCTAGTTCTTCATATTTCTACCCAATAGATAAAATTAATTGAAAATTAGTGATGTGTCATTTTAAATTTTTTAATTCAAAACTTGGAAGAAAATAAAAATAATGGGTTATCCTATAAAGTACATTTATTCCCTTTACTTTTAAATTTCATAGCATCAATCGAAGTTATCCATGTTATATTTCCAATCATAACATATTATGAGAGTATTTTGTTCCCTTAATAATGATTCATAATGATATTGTGAAATTTCAAATCATATCCCTTGGATGTTTCAATCTAGGTGTGCACTAAGGCCAATTTTTATGCCCCAGGACCCGATCAATTCTAGCTCAATGTGGTGTTTTTGGTTGTTACCCATAGGAACTTATGTGATTGATCCAAAACCACTTATAGTATCTAGATAGGGTTGTATTTAAATATAAACCCCTTACTATATAAATTACCAAAATATAGGGATGTATTATTATGTTTAGTTCTATCCCTAATATTTGCTCTATAGTTTTCTAATCCAAATTCCCCAGAAAAATAAACATTCATTTGATACATACTATGACCTTTGGTGTCTTTATTAAAGATTAATTCATGATTTATTATGTAGGTATAAAAATAATACATCAAATAAGGTTAATAAGTTTAGTTTCATTTGTTAATTAGGTAAATTACATAACCTCTTAAAACATGAGGTACATCAGCATTATTGAAGACATTCTTAACATACAAATAATTTTATATCATTATTAAAATTAAACAGAAACCAGATGAAATACATAATAATGTATTGATATACAAATCTTAGTAATAGAGCAAACAAATTATAACCTGAAGAAAGTATTACATGTTATACAATAGTAATTTCAATGGGTCATAAAATGGGTGATGATCATAAAAAAGAAAAATATGGTATGATATTTCTTGATAAGAAAAAGGAAATGTGGGAATGTGGAAACAACCTCATTATAAGAATAAGTAACAGATAAAAACCATTAATACATAACATAATAATGTTAGGATAAAATCTGGTGAACCAATACATGATCTCCCATGAGACTAAAACATAACCAAATGCATGGGAGAACTTTCTAGGCACACCCATCATAATAATATAATGTATATGCATAAGTGTGCCACATAGATCATATAAATAAGAACATATTTAACCACATTTTATCCTAAGATATTTGTGTTTGTATTATGTACATATAATTCCCCAAAAAAAATTAAATGTGAATTCACTACAAAATTTATCGGCATGGAAAATCGTTGTAAAATGTTGACAGCCTAACGAGGGCAGATAAATGTTCATGGGAGGGATTAATGAGAGTAAAGGCGGAATCTAATAATTTTTAAATAATAATTTAACATAGTTTAAATAAACATTACCTAATATTAATTATTGGTGATAAAAGGAATAAGATAATGAATATACTTGAGTAATGGAGAGAAGGAGCGGATGTCTATATAGTACCAACATATGTAAATGATATAATGGTAGGGGATAAATGATGTATCATTTTTAGGAAATAAGTTGGATATTATAGGGTTTTATTTTAGGTTATTAAAACGAAAGCAATTTATATTAAAAAGGATAATTTCAAATAAGGTTCTTGAATTTAATAAAAGAGAGAGAGAGGACCCATACATTTGGTATGGAAAATGGTTGGATAAATTTGAGTGAATAGTAATTGTATCTCATGTGGGTTTATATAAAAATGATACTATTGTTCTTTATTATTCCCGAAATATATGTTTCAGACTCTATAAAATTAAATAATAAAAACCATTAAATTGATTTTTTTATGGTTTTTACCAAATTGAATTATTTTTCATCATTATATAATTCCAAGGGAGAAAATCATTAAAACATTAACCTTCGTGATATGTAAGTTAGTCTGGTTTGTAAAGAACAGATTCTAAAACCAAAAAATATAATATTTGTTATTAAGGATTCATAATGGCTTTATAAAATAACTTAAACAAATTGTTTTGAAGGTAAAACATAAATTTATTCGTTGTTACATTATACTATATATATTACATCACTTTTTGTGCATTATGAGGTCATAATAATCAACATGTAATTATGTCGTATTAATTTTTTACCCATGAAATTCTCTATCATAGAAAATTTTGATAAATGATTTTTGTATAATTTAAAAGTAATAATTCTAATAAATAGTTTCTTTATCAAAATAACTATCTAAATATAATAAATTAATGTTTGAAATTAAAATGCATTTTTATTGAAAAATATTTGTTTTTTTAACAATAATAGTTTTTTGACCAATATTATCATTACAGTTACAATTTAAAAAATTATTTTCTCATTATATTTAATATATAATATTTAATAATAATTTGTTTTAAAATTTTAGGAATTTCAATAATTTTTTAATTTATGAAAAAAATTGTTTCTTCATTAGAATAATATTTTACCCTAAATAAATTTTATATTCTAATGTATCAAAAATATGATTTTATCCAAAACGTATTTAATAATATGTGTTTAAAAAATAGTGATTATTATATTAAAATTATAATATAAATATTCATACTCTTAGGTTTACGTTTTTTAAAGTATTCATTATATTTCTTTACAGTTAATTTACCTAATTTTCTTTTACATGGAAATGAATACTTACTATGGTTACAATTCATATTTTTCAAAACAATAAGATGAACTTATTAACTAATATTATTAATTATTATTACAAATATGAAATATTAATTTAAGAAAAAATTCAAACATGTGGACTAATTTAATTCAATATAAAACCCAATAATGAGATAGAAATCAGTTTTATGAATAATGTATTTTTCAAAAAAAAAAAGATGAAATCAATTTAACCTATAAGTAATAATCACCATTACTTTAATTTCAATTATTAGAAATAAATATATAATCAATAATATCAATTTAACTAATTCTCCATTATATTTTATCTTAATTAATTAATATATATTAACATGATGCATTTTTAAATATTTTTAGGAAAAATGTGTTTTATCCCTAAAAATAAACTTATTCTAAAATATAGAATAAATACAATTTAAATGCAATTAAGTGGATAAAATATAACTAAATAATAATTTTTATCTTTTAAATGAAATTAATACAATGAAAATACTTTTACATTAATTAATTTATCAAAACAAATGATGGTTTTTGAAAAAAGGGTATTTTTCACTATTCAATGGAAAGTCAATATTTTTTTGAAATATCTCAAAATTTCAATAAAAGATAATCTTGATATTATTATATAAAAAAAGAATTTTTATTTTATCAAAAAATATTTATTAATGTTCAATAAAATATTTGTAACTTTTTTTCCCAAACGAAATAAAAAATCAGTTTTGATGAAAACATATTTTGAAACAAATACATTTTCCAAAAATTGAGAGATTAATTAAAATGAATTTACCCATACAATTATAATGTGTTGGATATATATATATATATATATATATATATATATGTAATTATTTAATCCCATTTGAACCCAGAAACTTAATGACTAGGTTACAATGATCATGATTAAATGATCATTATTTTTTTGAGGTTTGGTGTTATGTATTTTCTTTTATATGAAAAATAGTTTTCTATTTGAATAATGTATTGAGGTAAATTAACTGTCCTAAAAAAAGATCTGTAAATTATTTCTTTGTGATCTTCCTTTCTAGTACTCCATCCACCTTATATTATATATCCTCAATTAAAAGAATAATATTTGTCATAACCTTATTCTCCTTCACACATTTCTAAATGCATGATATATTAATATCCCATTCCTTGATCTAGTGATACCATGAATTCACCCTCATAAATCATTAAATTCTAAGAAGGTTCATAGAAAATTTATATCGATTACTTACTATAGTGATAGAGGAGTCACCATACAGTATCTTCAAAGCCTCTCCTCCATCATCTCAATCTATTTGTTGATCTATTTTATGCTAGTTTATTTTTTTGTTTAACTTGAGTTCCACTCCAATAAGTACCCATTATCTATTTGATATGGTTTCTTAAGCGCACCAACGTTGATCCTTGTAATCTATGCACCCATGAATTCCTCACCATTTTAGTGTTGTATGTATCTCATGATCTTCAAACCTAGTTTAATAATCATCCACCCCACCAACTCTCAGTCTTTAATTTCACCATAAGGGTTGAGTGATCTATTTTTGAGGGAGTAATATCTGTAATAGTTTTTTGGGGAAAGGATTTGACACCAATTATGTTGTAATGGAAGTGGTCCAGTTCTCTATAAATTCAACCTCTCTACTTTTTATTACTACACAAGATTGACCTTTCCCATGAATACCCATTTCCATTATCCCATTTTGTGTCTCAAATTTTATGAATTCTTTCATGACTATACTAGGATACACCTCTCTTTATTTCTTTTCTAACATATCCACCATAGTATTGATATTCCTTAAAAAAACCCTCTTGATATCCTTTTTTGTATGGTTGAGATATATTTTCACACCACCTTCTATTCCACTACATCATATTTTTAATGAAAAATGAGAAGAATAGGTTTTTCCCCACAATGGAAACTCTAGTAAAGATGTTCATATGAGATCAAAACCATTTCTCCAGAAACACTATCCACAAAAATATCTATATATGTTTATTACATAGATTCTAATGAATGAATTCAGTAAAATGTTCTAATCATAAAGAAGGATATGGTATTCTTCTTTTTTTGTTTGGGTTCTAGAACAACCATCCAAGAAGCCTAACTCATTTAAACATTGTTAACAAGAAAGTTGTTCTTCACCTGAGTTTCATGGCCCCTCTAATTCCATATAATGATGAAGATGATTGGGAATAGAGGAAAATAGACTTGTGGACTAGTATACCACAAGGTTTTGATATTGAGATCAAAAATATAATATCCTCTTTAAATTTTTCATGGGTAAGTCTATAACATCTTAGACCCGGTTTCAACTAAAAGGTTCCATGAGCTGGGTTAGCCACATTGCCTCACGCTCATCTCCACAAAAATCAGAGGCTACTAATTAGAAATAATGGACTCGGGTGTGTGTGTGGGGAGACCATTCCATAATCACTAATGTGTAGAACAATTGATATAGAATAACAGATATGTAGTACAAGTAGTAAATCAATCAGACAATAGAAAATATTTGAGACAGGTATAAATAAAAAATCGTAAAAGGAAATGTAATGTACCAAAGATAAGTATACATTTCATGTGTCTAAAAATTATCCAAAACATGTATTATTATAACTATACAATAAATGTAACAAAATACCCAAAATATAATAAATATATTTTAGCAAGCATCACAATCCTTAGCTCGGTCATGTTCTCTCCTACTACAAAGAATTTATCAATGATCGATAGATGGGAACATTCCCTTATCTGTACTCGCAAACATACTGTCATTCAAGGTACCCATCGGCAGCTTGAAAAGGGTGTGAGATAATATCCAAATAAGAAACAACCAAAATTTATAATTACATTTACTTGGTGAATATATAATATTAACAGTGTGCATATAGAAATAGCATATATTAACAGAGTACTGAATGTAAACAACCTATAAAAGTTCTAGTTCCCATGGACACCCATCCTATTCTACTTGATTCAGCCTAGATAGAATTGATATAAATAATAATCATTCTTATACCAATTTATAATCTATTTAATTTAATTAATCAATATCATTAAATAATGTTGCCTCATGACCTAAAAATTATCCCAACATCCCCTATGAATATATTTGATCTATGTTTCCTAACTAGGCCATAAATTAGTTGTATGATTTTGAAGGAATCCAAGATTGTTCTTTGGATTAGGAGAAATTCCATACAAACCATTTTATTAGATAATTAATTAATAAACTGATCCCTTCCATGGAATTCCTTATTTGGAATCCACGTATCATTCCATCCAAATCATAAACTGAGTACCTTACAGGCCCATCATAGGCAATTCTCATTAGAAAACAGATATCACACAAGGTATGTTATATCATCATCACTCACTAACTCCGTCCTTGGAAATCAACTAAGGGAGACCTAGTGTCACCCATGGCCCATTTAATCAACTTCCCTCTTAGTCCATACATAGAATTCCCTAAAGATTCCAAGTATAATACATGCATATACAATTCAAATTCCATGATTCTATCCTTGGTAGTACACTAGGGATTCCACGTTTTACCTCAGCAAAAGAAAGGAAAAATCCAAATGAGTCTATCCATGGCATTCATATATGTAACCACATGTCACTCAAGTCATATAACAAACATGATATCAATTAGTATAATATTAATTATTCTGAGGTCATTATCATGATCAATTCATTTAAATCACACATCAAAAAGGTCTTTTAGGGCATAGATAATCATAGAAGGACATTACACTTAATTTAAAAAAGTTATAATTTAATTATAATATGAAATTCATGCTTACAAAATCCATTACATGGAGAGAGCCTAAAGAAATGTCCATCTATCCTCTTTTATTAATCAATTCAAAAAAAACATCTTAAAATTCAAACCATCCATTTACATTCTATTACATGGGTAAACTAAACATATTATGGGTGACATAATTCATATTCCACCCATGGTGGTTCATTTAAATATTAGACACACCCAATAGATGGTTCAAATATTTGGTCCATAACCTATTTCAATTATAAACATGTGTCCTTAATTGCATAAGTCATTCCCATAAATTTTATGAAATGAATAAATTCAATTTCAGGGGAATAACTCATAAAATTTGGTTCTTGATACAAAAACAAACATATATAAACAAACCAAATTTAATGAAAAATCATGAGGCCATATACCATAGTTCTATAGTGGAGTTCTAGTATAGTATCAGCTCATTATTACTCTGATAGAGAGTAAAAGGATGAATGAATGAGAAACTATAAAATATTTCAAAATAGATTACACCAAAAGAAGATAATATATACCAAGAATAATTAGGAATTCCCCCAAAAGGAATAGAGACTATACCAATATAGATATGATTCTTCTGATGGATCTTGATTCTATGCTCAGACAGAGGAGATCCCTTGATTCATAGTGTATAAATCAAATTGGATCCCTCAAAGGGGAGCTGTTTCTATGTGAAGGAATAATAAAAAAAGTGTTTTAAATATTAGATTATTTAAGGTATATTTCATAAATTCAATTGAAATACTAGGATGCACTATTTAGCCCCACCGTTGGACAAACCATGCACAAAATGTCCACCCACTCTTATAAGTAGTGGATCATTGTATATTAAGTTTACATAGTTTTATAAACTGAGTATAAACCCAACATTATCCCATTATAAAAGAATGTAGTGGGTTCTGCACTGGAATGCACCACAAATAGAATGGGTTTTCAAAATATGTGGGATCCCCTTTCTATTTTTCCAGCCATGCATAGTTAATATTAACTATGTGACCTACCCCTCATAGTTTCTACTAACTATGAGACATTCCTTTATCTACCCTAAAATCATATTCTATTCTCCAAACAATCCCTAGGCACCCCCCCAGGGATCCATTACCTCAATGGGAATTCACATTAGGCCTCATTGATGAATTTAAACTGAATTTTATTGAATATAAAAGATTCAGTACATCATGAAATAACTAATCTCTTAAAAACATAACTAATTAATGAAGTTTGTCCCCTAATTACCCTTCCAAGGGTGGTGAATCGTATTCAATAAACCACTCTGGTAATAGTGCTCATACATTTGTCTCCTACTCCCAAGTATTTCCCTATACATGGTTGTGCTTCCATATGACCCATACTAGAGGAACTGACTGACCATGGAGAACTTTCATGCTACAATACAAAATATGAATATGATACTTATCATAGGAAAAATCGACCTGTAACTCAACCTCCTCAGGATGAAATGAATGAGATGGGTCTGAATGGTAACAACACAACTAAGATACATGGAATACTTCATGCATGCCTCTGTAACTTTGGTGTAACTATAATCAATAGGCTACTGGCCCAACTCCATCAAGAATCTTGAATGGCCTGATATATCTTGAAGAAATTTCACCCTATATCATGATCCTAATATTTCCTAGACTTGGTGAGACACATTAAAAGGCATGATCCCTAACCTTGAACTCTAGAGGTCGTCTGCAGAAATTGGCATATGATTCCTGTCGATACAGCACAGTATCCATCCACTTCCCAATCTACAAAACATGCTCATTAGTATATTATATGAGACATGGTCCAACAATAATTTACTATAAAACCTCTAACCAATAAAAGGGTGGTCATAATATCTTAACATAGAAATCAACATAAGGCTTTATCTAATATTATCCTAAAATATATGGTTGTGGGTGAATTGAACCAGGGGTTTATGTCTATCCTAAGATCCCCGGAAACCTTAAAAGCATGCCTGCAACATGTCCTCAAGAACTTGTATCATGTGAACTAGATGTAAATTTAACTAAGGATGGTATTTCTTGATTAGAATCACTTGTTTCCCCAACACCCTCTATAACCCATTCCTGAACCATGAGGCGAACCAAGAATCCCTATATAAAATGATAGTATGTAGGACCCTTTGAAGTCATTAAATCTCATGAATATACATCCTCCCAATCTCATCAACATAAATGGCATCCTTTATAGGTAGGAAATGTGAATCCTTTGTGAGACTATCAATAACATCCCAAAAAATATCCCTTTCTCAAGGAAACCTCAATAAACCTATCATGAATTCCATCACAACGAAATCTCATTTCCACTCTAGAATGGGTATCTACTATTAAATTTTTTATTGTTGTTGGTGTTCATCATTCATTTGTAGATATGTTTAAAACCTAAAAAAATCAGCTACAAACCCTTTTATACCAAACCACTAGTATTGGCGATGTAAATCCAGATACATCATGGTGAATCTACTGTGACACCCAGATATTTTTGAATTATTTTCCATTTAATTTAATATTTTTATATTTTGAACATCATGAAACATTGAATATAGTTTTTTATATAAAAGAACTATGTTTGGGTTGTTTTATATAAAACAACATAATAATCATTAACTATAATCAACATAAAATTTATCTTCCTCTATAAGGATCACTGGGTTAGTTTACATTACATGCAAGATTGACTTTTCGTTGTGGCTTGAGTTTGGCGTAAGACCGAGTTTTACTAAACAAAGACATATTATTTAAAATAATAATATTTAATATAACAATATATGAAGTAGAAATTATGTTGGAGGTTATGAATATTAATACCTATATTATAAATATAAAAACTTTATTTCATTTATTTAAAATTAATTAGAAATTAATATAAGAACCAATTGAATTATAATGGAATGTTTTTATAAAAACAACATTCAATACCACAAAGGAATTGATACTAATAAATTAAATTAATTAATATTATTAAATAATAATAATTAAATATATATTTTATATATTAAACAATATACTTTTTAAATTCATCAAATATATTTTATAGGCATAATATAGGAAGAATACCAGTATTACAAATAAATAACTATATTTTTATAAAATAATTATCACACGTTTTAATAGAGAACAAATTTTAAATGTAAATTTGGTAACAATTATAAATTTTGTAAGTAAAATAATACACATTTTTTACATAGAAACAAAAAAATTATTAGGGTGAATTTTTTGTGTTTTTCTATAAAGTTTCATTTGTGGATGAATGGTGAAAAATATTGAATTTAAATTCGATACTTGTTTTTATCTAACGTATTTATAGGGATAAATTATATTTATAATTTTCAAATCTACAATTATATAAATAATACATCAATTAATCCAATTTAGGTTATTGGAATCAATTTCACATTGAAATTAGATATAAATACTAAGAAAACTTCTCAAAGTTGATTCTTTAAAAACCCGCATTATCATCTCACAAGCAAGATTAATTTTAAATTAATTATTTCCTATTATATGATTAAAATTTGGAAAAATATAATAGAAGTTTTAAATTTTCATAATTTGTAATTTATAATAATTTCAAATTATTTTTAGACAAAAATATATTAGTATCTGTAACTAAAATTAATAACAAGAATTAAGAAGAACATTAGCTTAAAAAGGTACTAAGCCACAAAACTAAGGTCCAAAAAGACATATAAACATATCAAAAATAAATTGGATGTTCGTATTTCTATTATAAATTCAATTTTTTCTAATATGGTCTATTATTTGAAGAACATTTTAAAGAAAAAACTTTGGTGGAATTCCCTATTCTAAAATTTACAAGAATGCTACTCCTCCTCCACTATAAAAAGACACTCAACCATCACCCTTATTTAATCCTCTATATCTCGATGTATCTTAAAAAATATAATACAATAAGCCTCCCAAATCCCTATATTCCACATATAAGACTCAAATGTTTTATAAATTCATTCAAGGTATCCCTTTGGTGCAAACCAAAATGTGTTTCCCAAAGAATAGGTAACATCCTTCCTCAAGATCATTTGTTTTATTTTCAATCTCCACAAACTCAATTATTATTAGAATATAAATATATAATAAAAATATTTTCTAAATATACTTATAATTGGTTATTCTAGGGTTTCTACCATCACTTACACACACTGTTATCTAATGGGTAACGAATTTATTGTTTATGTGTACGGTGAAATATAGAATCACAAAACGATGTTGTTTATGTTCCCTTTACCACATCACCTTGTAGGGAATTGTGATGGGAAACATATTTATATACAATATATATTATATATATCATTTATTTATGATTCTGAAATTATTATATAAATCAGACATTAATGTTTTCTCTTCGGTGTAAATATGATAACTTCGTTTCTGGAATTGTGGAATACCGTATTCTCAATGCGATGTGATTCATTCACACTATACTTGGAATTTATTAAGGATATGATTATTAAATGTATATAATATATATATAATTTTAATTTTAATTAATTATATTATATATATATATACAAATATATTATTATCAGTCATTCTTTTAATAAGAAAAAATGGAAATAACATTTTTGCGTAAGTACAACCGACCATGTACAAGAATGGAGTATTCCATTTCATATTTCTATGTTTTATATGTTATTAAAAATATTTAAACACTGAATAAAAAACATTTATACTTCAATTTTTACAATCATTAAATAATTAAATAATGATCTAAGTTATAGGGTCAAGAATATCAATTCAAAACATATAGGAAAAACAATGTCAATATTACTCGAAATGTAACATTAACATGGATTTGTTAATAAAAGTGTAATATAAATTCATAATATAATAATATAAGGTATTAGATACAATTATATTATTTTTTTGATTATTTATAATAAAATTTTATTTATTATATAAGCACGTTTTTAACATTAACGATGAAATTCCGGACTTAAGGTAAGAGAAGTTCATCTCACATTTTATTTCGTTGTGATACATGCCTTATTCACTAAAACATTTATTTGTGTGGTGTGTATACAGAACATGTATATAATATTTTATTCTCATAATTAAATGTATGGGTATTTACATATCCAATTTATTATCTTTATTTCAGGTTATTTATGTTTCAAAAGTTCCTAAATCTATAACATAATTTGTTCTCCAATTTCCTTCTTTGAAAATCATGCCATGTTATGCACCTATATGTTTATATGTGGTGTATATACATCCTTGTCATGTAATATAATGAATATATTTATTTTAAATATATTTAATTATATATTAATTTTTATTTTTTCCATTTTATTATTATTCAATGCAACAAAAGTGGTAAAAATTTAAAGCAACAATCTCATCATTTGTCGAGATTGTTTATGATTATGCTTATATTGAAGAAATTTTATAATCCATATCTTAATAAATATTATAAATTTTCTTACTTAATTGATATAAATTTTAAATTAAATCATTATTAAAATTTATCACTCTTTTTTATTTCATTAAATTAATAAAAGGCTTTTATGAAAATAGAAATTTATTTCTCCTTTTCAGTCAGACATATGTGTTCTTTAAAACACCATGTTCTAAAAAATGTTTTGAAAAATGTTTTTAATGTTATTATTTTAAAATTATTTTCAATTAAAAGGATTTTATATTTTTATGGTTTTAAAATAAGATTTTATAAGTTTTCAAAATGTTTCCAATGAAATTGTTTTTAAAAATATTTTGATGTTTTTTATTATATTTTGAAAGGAAAAGGCTTTCAAAATGAATTTGGATTTAAAATTAATTTTTCAAATTAGAAAGTGTATTTTCCTCAAAAAATATTTTTAAATAATATTTTTAAATTACTTTCCCTCTAAAATGAAATCTTTTGGTGTTACTAATGTCATTCTAGAATACAGTTGAATGTTTCCATTCATATTATTTTAATGAATGGTTTATGTTTTCACGTCATGATTTTATGAAACCCAGTTTTCTTTAATGAGTAATATGTTTATAAAACAATGTTTTCTTTTGTGGGCTATATTTGTTTTTTATAACCCACTTATTCTCATGGTTTATTATTTTAAAAAATTATTATGAAACCTCTCTGTTTTCCATTTGTTATGATGTCATGAAATTTTATTGATGCCAATTTAATTTCAAGGGTCATGATACGATGAATATTTTGTTATATTATGGAACATGCATGTATAATTTCATTATGTGATTAGTGGGACTGGTATCTCCCTCTAATGCATTGGATAATAATAAATGTTTTGTGGTCTTAAAAGGGAAAACAAGAGGGAATCAAAACCCAAAATAGGAGGGAATATAACCCCAAAAAAGAGGGTATTTGAGATTCAATCCCACTCCCAAAATAATAGGGTACATAGGAGGACATCCCAGTTCTGAAACATGTGGGTAAACATTGAAGGAATGCCAAGCCGAACACTAAAGGTTATAAGGGAGGGTATCTTAACCATGAAATAAGAAGGTAAATGGAAGGTAATACCAAGCCCAAAACAAGAGGGTACAATAGAGGGAATCCTACAACAGAAGATGGTACATGAGTTATTATCCCACACCTAACATGTTATCAAGTTTTTGGTAGGTATCCTTGATATAGTATTTTATATTCTCATGCGTTTTCGAAAAATTCCTTATCACATTCCTATGTTATGTTTTCAAGTATTAGTCTCTTGTTTTCCTTATGATTCATGAGTTAAGAATTGAAAATACTTATTCCATGACTCATGTATTCTCTATTTGACATTTACGGTATTATTATTAAATAATATTATTATACCCTTATTCTCATTTTATGATTATGTAACTCCATTTGTTACCCTTACTAAGAATCTGAGCTCACCCATTTCATTTGTTTCTATTCCTTAGGTTATAAAGAATGTTTTTTTGGTAGAAGTACTAAAGGGGATGATATTTTTTGGAAACATTGAAGATCATTAACCGAGAGAGAATATTCTGTTCCATGTTTCTAATGAATCTAGAATATTTTGATCCTTGGGAATTAATTTATATAAATAAGGAATAATTATATTAAATGATGGAATACCCCTGTATTTTTTGGCAGAGTCACTATAGTTGGTATCAATGGAATGGATTTGTCAACATTTGAAACTATGATAAGCAAAATTTTGTGATATCCCTAGATATATTTAAGGATTGTATATGTATTTATCTATAGATAAATATAAATATGAGTACTTGATTAGGAAAATACCTAAAAACATTGGTAAAGGATAGATTGAGTGGGTTCTAAGAAATAAATCCCTATATAAAGAATACAACAGGATTTGGGGTTTCAATATATGTTCTGAGGAGTAACAACTCTGAAAAGGTGAAATCAGCCTAACTAGAGTGTAGCCTTGTACATGACAATGAGCCTTACTACACACCTAGTTTGATACTCTTGGGAGATAAGATTTGGGAATTAACACACTCTTTAAAGACCATCTTAATGAATTTAAATAAAATATTACTATGAATAACCTAGGATAAAAATAAGGTTTCATATATTAAATAAATATAATAAATGATTAATATAACTTAGAATTCTATTTTTAGGATTATTTGATTCCCCACCACGATGATATTTTCTTACTCTATTATTTTTGGTTTTGATTAAGGGTTAGAACCTGAAATAATCATGTTAACATGTAATTGATTGGACAATTCAATGGTTTTACTCCTACGAAACCAAATGTTATAGGATATTCATTGATTTCAATTTGTTTCTATGATAAAATAATTTCTCAAGTTACTTATCATAAAGAGATTTCAAAAAAAGAAAATGATTAAACAATGTTCTATAGAGTTTTTCATATGGAAATGATCACCTTATTTCAGCAAGTATTCTGATTAACTAGTGTATGGGCATTGGATTAGTACCACTTAAAATATATTATCAATTATATAGTGTTTTTAGCATGAAAAAATCATTCTGGATTTTATCGTGTAAAAGGTCATGCCATCCAGCTGTGGATGTTAATAAAGATTATGTGGATGTAAGATGAAATTAAATCCATGAACTGGGATTATTTCAAGATCTTATTCATCAATAAGTACTTTCTTCATTTTATTTAGATGAATATGGAAAAATAATTACTTATCCTTAAGTAGAAATATAATGAATCATTTGATGCTTATGAAGAAAATTTTACAAGGATTTCATGGTAATCTATGTGTATTATCATCCAACCAAAAATAAAAAATGATTGATTCTTTGATGTCACAAAACCTATTCTTCAAAATGTGTTGCCAATAAGAGACATTAGAAGCTATAATGAAGTTGTTATATGTGATATCAAGGTGGACATGTAGGTTGTAGTTTTGTATAAATCTTATGGTTTTGGCAAGAAAAGAAATATGGAGTTCCAAGGAAAATCTAAAAATCATGGAGAAAAGAATTTGAACCTTCAATTATGTAAAAAGTGTGGGAATAAACATAGAGAAAGTTTTTAGGAGAATAATAATTTGTTTAGATATGGAAGGGTAGATAATAAAGTGGATGAATATCCATGTAATGGGAATATGTTTTCTAATGATGTAAATAATGTAAAATCCACACAAAATCCACCGCACATACATCAGTGTTTAAATTGCATGGGGTTCGTGACTTATGCTAATAAGTGACACAATCAAAAGAATAATGTGGATGATCAGATTAAATAAACTTTAAAGGAAAAAGAAAAAAATGGAAATGTTATGAAATCACAGTTGATGAATTGAACCATTATAATTTTGGAAACATATCTTCCCCACCTTATTTTGGAATTTAATGTCTGATTTTGTATAATTAATACCTATGAAAAACATGTTGGTCATATTTAGTGATGTTTCATGTGATTAGCTCCCTTGAAATGGAATATAGATTAATAATATCATATTTTATACTCTATTATTACTTGGATGGACCCAACATTCAATTGAAATTTTTTTGGTATAAGATAAGAGCTTAAGGAATAAAGGGTTAATTACAGTTTCTAAGGGTTATAAGGTTGACAAGTTATGGAATGGTTTATAGAATACATTATATGATGATTTATAGATAATAGTATTATCTCACCAAATGAGGATTTATTAATATTGCATATCTTTTGTTAACAATATTTATAGAAAAACAAATGGAAAGGCTTGTCATTCTATTCATGGACTTCATGATCTATTAATGATTAAGAATGACAAATTAACCTTAATTTCATGGAATAAAAGATGATGTTGAGGATTATTAAAGGAAAAATGGGTATTGTTTTCATAAAATCATGTATGTATGTAATTTCATGAACATTCTTCATCTACGGGAAAAAGATCATGAAACTAAAAATGTTAGCCTAGTTCCTTTGTTTTGGATGAATTGTATTCCCCATTAGATCATCCCAGATTTAAGTATGTTTGAATGTAAAAATTCTCTCAACTATGTTCTCTATCAATATATATCAGAACATTGTAGTTATGTTTCTCTTCCATTTCCATGTTTTCACTTCCCACCTATGTTCTCCTGCGTGGAAACATACTTATGTGTTACTTTGGGAAACCATTTTGTTTCCTACATTCCGGTTTTAATGGATATTTTAGTATTTAGTTTTACTATGTGGGTTTAGGTGATTGGAAATTTCTAGTATTAAACCTCTATAACCCAAAATAATATATAGTAATAAATTCATTTAGGGGGGGGGGGGTAAATGTAACACCATGAGATTTGGGGAATTATTTTTTGAATTAATTTTATCTTTTTTATAATTTTTACTTCATGCAACAGTGAATGTAGTTTTTATATTAAAATAACCATGATTGTATTGTGTTATATGAAACACCAAGTTAATAATTAATTACATGCATCATAAAGTTCATCTTTCTCTATAAAGGACACTCGAGCTATCATAAATTACATGCTAGGCTGAATTTCCTTGATGGCTTGCATAACATGCAAGACCGAGTTTTCACGAAAAATAATACATTATTTAAAGAATCATTATTTAATATAATAAGATATAAACTTTAAATAATTTTATAATTTAGGAATATTAATAATTAATTTATGAAAATTCTTGGTTGAATTCATTGGATGTAAATTAATAAGAAATTAATATAATAACTAATAGAATATAAAGGGAATGCTTTTATGAAAAGCACATTTATCCTCATGAAGGAATTTTATCTTAATAAATTAAATATATTACTATTGATGAATGATAATAATGAATAATATATTTTACTTTTTTTGTCATATTTTTTTTATTAATCGAATATATTTTATAGGTAAAACATAGGAACAAACCCAAAATTACACATAAAAAACAATATTTTTATAAAAGAGATATTGCCACTTTTTAATGATTAACCAATATTAAATATCAAATTTCTAAAATTTATAAAATTTATATGTCAAAATAAATTTAATTTTTTAATGATTCACATAAAAATTTGGATAGGGTGATTTTTTTACTTTTCTGTGAAGTTTCATTTTTTATGAATAGTGAATAATATTGAATTTAAATTCAAAACTATTTTTTATCAAATTTATTTGTAAGGGTAAATTTTATTAATAATTAGTTATAAAGTATAATAAAATATAATATAACTAAATTAATTCAATTGAGGTCTTTTGAATCAATTTAAATTTGAAATTATATATATAAACTTAACAAATGTTGGAACATTTTTCATTAAAAACATGCATAGTCATCCAGCCCGCGGTGTTAATTTGAAATTAATTTCTTCAACATATGTGATTTAAATGTGGAAAAATGGATTCCATATTTGGAATCATAATAATATATAGTTTCTAATAAGATAGAATTTGTTTTTGGAAAAAAAATTATAAGTGATATTAATAAAAATTTAATTACAACAATTAACATACAAATTAGCTAAACATGAGACTAAACTTATACTAAAGCACCTAAATGAACAAGAAAACTATAAAAAATTTCATTGGATATTCATAATTCCACCCAATAATCTATTTTATCTAATTTGTATCATTATTAAATCAATTTTACATAGCAAAATCATGGGAGGATTGGTTTTTAAAAAATTTATAAGAATGCCACTCCTCCTCCACTATAAATAGTAACTCAACCATCTCCTTTATTCACTCAAATAAATCCCCTTTTATCACAAAAAATGTACAAAAATTTTATCCAAACAATAATATCATACTCTTAGTGTCCTACCTTTCTGCAGAAAGTCAACCAAGGAAATCCTTTGATGAAAACCAAAAGAAGTTACCCTATAAAGATCTAACATCTTTCCTCAAGATCCTTTGTTTATTTCAATTCTAAAACAAAAAAATTATTCTTATTCCAGGATTACATTATTTCAAAGGAATCCAAAATATACTAATATTTTTTATCCTTAGGTATGGACCGTTACTTGCACACAATTCCATCAAATGGATAATGAACTTACTATTCTTGTGTAGGGTGAACTACCACCTCATGAAACAATGTTGTTAATTTTTAATTTACCACATCTCATGGTTGAGAATTTTTATGTAAAATATAATTTATATTATTTATATGATATTTATGATGTCTTTATTGGTGTATAATTATTCTATAAAACATTCCTTCATGCATTTCATTTTTTTAAATATTATGACTTCGTTTGTGGAAGTGTGGAATACCTCCTCCTCAAAGTTATGTGATTCGTTCAAAAATTAAATGGAATATATTAAGGCTAGGTTTAGTAAATGTATATGATATATATATGACATAATAGTTCAACTATAATATATATGTATGTATTTCAATTATTTTCTTTCATTCAATATTTCCAAAAAGCAGAAACAGCGTTGACACATACATATAACTTACCGTCTCCATGAACTACGTATTCTACTTCTTCTTAATATATTTTATATATTTTTTAAAATATTTATATATTGAAGATAAATTATTGATAAATCATGCTTTATGTTATTTAAATAATAAAATCTTGATCTAAGTAATAGGATTAAGAATAAAAAGTCAAAAGATATTTGAAAAATAAAGAAGATATTACCCAAAATGTAACATTAACATAGAGTTGTTAATGAACGGGTAAGATAATGTCATAATAAAATTATATTTAGTATTATATATAATAATATGGTTCTGGGATTCATTTATAAAAAAATTATATTGATTATACATGAGTGTTTAAGATGTATGAACAAATTCAAGGCTTATGGTATGTTAATTTCCTCTCAATTTTTATTTCGGTGAGATACATGCCTTGTACACCAATAACATCTTTTTTGTGGTGTGTATATAGAAAATGGATGTGTTATAATATTATAATAGTTAATTTTATAGGTATTTATATTTCTATTTTATTATATTTATTTAATGGGGATTATGTTTCAAAAGATACCAATTGGGAAATGTAATTTTGTCTCAATTTCCCTTCATGAAACTATATTTTTATATGAGTTGTATATAATACCTCTGAATTTTTAAATCATGAATATAATTATAATGCTGATAAGTAAAGATTCAATTAATTTAATTATTTCCATTTAATTATGATTCTATTTTACGAAATTGGAAATAGTTTATAGTGACAATCTCATCATTTATCAATATTTTTTATGATTACGCTTCTATTGATGAGATATTATGATCATTATCTTACAAAATGTCATGAATTTTATTACCCAACGTTTATTAATATTATACCAATGTAATATTACCATTTGCATACAATTTTTGTACTTAATATAATTGAGAAAATGTTTTTATTGGAAATGAAAATTTATTTCTCCTTTTAATCAAAAATCTGTGTTCTTTCTTAAATAATGTTTTAAAAATGTTTATAAAGATGATATTTTGAGATAATTTCAAGAGAAAATTATTTTAAAACGGATTTATAGTTTTCAATTAATCCATTAGAAATTTTCAATTTGTTTATAAATAAATTGTTTTCAAAAACTTTTCATGATTTCTTTATATGTTTTCATAGTTTTTCAAATGAAATGGGTTTCAAACATTTTTAAGAATCTTAAATATGTTTTCAAAGGAAATATTTAATAATGGCTTTATATTTTTATAAAAATTCAAATAATAAATTTTATTTTCCTCAATAAATGGTTTTAAAGGATATTTCCAATTTATTTTCCATCTAAGATGACATCTATTGGTGTCACTCATGCCTTTATAAAAAATGATCTAAAGGTTCCAATCATATTATTTCTCTGAATGGTTTATCATTTTATGGAATGATGTTTATAAAACTAGTTCCTATTCTATGGGTTATATTTTTATAAATCCCTCATCTCATTAACAGATTATATGTTTTTGAAATATGCTTATTTTCAAGGGTAATGATTTTATGAAATGATTTTGAAACGTAAATATTTTCAAATAGTTATGATATTATGAAATGTTATTGATCCCCATTTCACATCAGGGGTAATTATATGAGGAATTTTTTCTTATCTTGTAGAACATGCATGTATGATTTCATTATGTTTATGGTTGGAGTAATATCTCCCACCAATAAATTGGGAAACAATAAATTTTTTTATGAGCTCAAGTGGGTACCCGGGAGGGCATCCCAAGATAAAAAAATAGGGAATCATAAGTCTGAAACAAAAGGGTACTTGGGAGGGAATACCATTCCAAAAAAATAGTGTACACATGAGGGAATACCAAGCCCAAAACAATCTGGAATCATAATCCTGAAACAAGAGGGTAAATGGGAGCTAAATACATGAACGAAACTATAGGGTACAAGAGAGGGAATCCCAAGCATGAAACAAGAGGGTATACATGAAGGAATCCCATACACAAAATAATAGGGTACATGGGAGGGAATCTCAATCTAGAAACATGAAGGTACAGAAAAAGTCATCCCATGAGCTTACAAATATAGTACATTGGAGTGCATCCCAATCCCAAATTAGGAAAAGCATTATTGTCCAAAGCCTAAAATGTATGAAGCTCTTGGTAGGTATCCTTAAAATAAGATTCTTATGCTTATGTGCATTCGAATAAATCCTTATCTTATTCCTTTGATAGGCTATCATGGATTATTCTCTTTTATCTTAGTATTCATGTCTTATGAATTACAAATATATATGCCATGTCTAATGTATATGATCTTTGATTTGTAGGGTATGATATTCAAATGTTATTATCATATCCTTATGCTCAGGTTATGCTTATGTATTTCATTTTTTATCATTACTAAGAATATCAGGTCATTGCTTTCTAATGTTTCATATCTATAGTTTCTGAATAATGGTTTTATGTAGAATTACTAGAGGGAAATATATTTATGAGAAACATTTATGATCTTTCACAGAGTCATCATATTTTTTCCTTGCATCTGAAGGAACTAAAATAATAATGTCCTTAAGTATTTATTTCTAAAATTTACTAAATATTCAAATAAAATTATATAATATCCATGTATATTAATCCTGGGTCACAATAGATATGGTGAACTATTGTTGATAATGAATTAAATTCTCCCATCATCTCCTCGTGTGTGTCTACTAAAACACATACATGACCATTTATACACAAAATTTCAACATATTCTATGATCCAACCAAGAGGAGGATTTTCACCTGCCACACTCTCCCATAAGACAAGTCCATCAAAATCTAATAGCATCCTCATCCTCAAAATATTTAGTGGGGTTGTGGAAACATAAATGTATGATAGTAAAGTCTTCTTTGACTATCTGACGCCTCTAATTGAATCTTAGATAACAAATCCATAAGCTTCCACTGATTATTGTGTTATCGGACTACCTATGTTTGAGTCCTATTTCATAGTGCATCAATAACAACATTTTTATTTCTATGTATGATGGAAAGCGTGATGTGAAGATAGTTTAGGAATTCATCCCACCTTTACTGCCTCATATTCATATCACGCTATGTAAATTTGTACTTGAGTCTTTTTTGGCATGTTAACACCACAAAATCCTCTCCAGGTATGTAATGTACCAAAAAACGCAATTCATGAAAAACTATAGCGAACTCAAAATCATGGGTCAAGTATATCCTCTCATGTGGGATCTAGTAATGAGACTCATACACTAGGACTCTATCCTTCTATGTAAGAACATCTCCAAGCCTGATACCTAATGCATCACTGTAAATACTATAACTCCTTCCTGGATCAAGAAAATTCAGTATCGACATTGATTTTAATCTCCCTTTTAACTTTTGAAAGACATTATCACATTCACCTAACAATAAAAACTTCACACCATTCTAATTCAAGACTGTGAGAGGTTGGTATAGATGCATGAATTCCTATATGAAATATATGTATTATCCAACCAACCCCTGGAAATTCATTTCATAGAGACATTATTGGTTTAATCCTAGGAAACTACATCTCTCACCTTATCTAGGTCAACTGATTTTCCTGTCTCTGAGATAATATGATCTAGTAAGTGAATATTATCCATCTAAAAGTGGAAATATGTGATCTTAGCATATAACTAATTATCTATCAGTATATCTAATATGATCTTAAGCAGTTTGGAATTTTTGTATCGATTGTGAGAATACACCAATATATCATCCACAACTACCATGATAAAAGAATCCAGATAAGGATGGAAAAATCAATTCATAAGTGCCATGAAAACTATAGGCACATTTATAAGATATAAAAACATAACCAAATACTCATATAAACATTCCTTCTATGAAATAACTTGTGAGGTATGTATGACGGTCTAACATGAACATATAGATATCATGATCTTTAGTCAATATTTGGGAAAACCCAAGCTCCTCAGAACTGGTCAATGAAATCATCTAACTACACTAGAGGATTCCATTTATTAACTATCATTTTGTTCAATTTTTGGTAATCCATGAATAGCCTAATGGAAGAGTCCACCTTTTTTACAACATGGATTGAAAAACCCCACAGAGAAGTACCATGTTGGACAAATCCATTTTCTTTTAAATCATGTAGCTACATCATTAGCTCCTACATCTCAGTAGTATCCATATTCTAAGGGGTAAAAGATACTAGTTTAGAACCTTGAAAAATCCCAATAGGAAAATATTGTACTCTAAATAGAGGTAGTTTGAAATTTTTTTCCAGGAAAACATCCCTGATATTATCAACCACTAAAGGGAAATTTTCTTGACATGTTACATGATCACCCAAATAAAAACTCGCAATCCAGGATGTCATCTTTCCCAAACAATAACTCTCGGGTCCATCCCATAATGCTTGTACATTGCATTGAACCTAGTGAATAAACTCGACTTCCTATTATGATGTGATGTTCAACCTTTTTCAATAGGAATTAGTGAATGTAGTAAAAGAAACCAGTGGGTTCATCCTATGAATGATTTCAAAACCTATCATCTCGAGCAAAAATTTGTCCCATATGAAGTGATACCCAACAATCTCAAGGTTATAATCCTTGAATTTTATTACATCCTCCATTCTATTTCTAAGTAGATTAGAAAGTGTCATAACACCCTCAAAGAATGAAATGCTAGGCCCAAGGCTCCCACAATAGGGTTAAATATAAAGATATGATAAAAGTCTACATAAAAAAGAAAATATGAATTAGTTGAGGCTTATAGAAAAAGGCCTCTCGTAATCAATGGTCCATGATTATAATCCTTAGTTGATATTTTCAATTCATATTTATATCATGATCTACATCCCAATGATATAGCTTGACTACCCTGAGCAGATCCTGTTTTTTATTGTATGTATGGGATATGACTACCATTGGAAAAACCACCACCTTGGACTACGTTGAAAACATCACTCTAACTCCCAAAATAACGAGAACTTGCTGACCCTACTCATACAAGTGGAGCCATTTCAGACCCTATCTCACTAGATTTCAGATGAAAAGTTCAAACAAATTCCTATAGATGACCTATATTTCCACAATATTAAAACATGACTAGATCTCTAATGAAAAACGGTCATGTATTTCACAGTCTATAGCCCTAGTGCCACTCCACATAGCTACATGTTTCTATGATCTGGATACTAATATCACTGGGTGGAAGCTCAGGATGATATTTCCTACTACTAGTCATCGTATCACCAGATCCTGGGGTCGAACCACCCTTGCTCTCACCCCTAAAATTTCTCAGGTTCTGTTCTATGATGATAACTTGACTAACTATTTAAAATATTTTATTCATCATAAATATAGTCAACTGTGATCGAATTTCATTACTCAAACCATACTTGAATCTCCGGGTTTCAGATAACTCGTCACTCAGCAGAATAATTGTGAAGCTCTAGAGCTCTATAAAATGGGATGAATAACCCATAACTGAATATGTGACCTGCTCTAGGTGGATGAACAGTAAATCTCTATGGGATCTCAATCTCTTGGGATAAATGTAATCATATATGTCTATATGAAAATCCCTCCAATCCATCTCCCAATAAAGTTCTACATGTGTAAAAAAATCCCTCCACCTCTCTATGGAATCAAGAAACAGATAAGTAATGATATTTACCCTCCTGTCAGGAGGTGTATATAAATTCTCAATAATAGATATAATGTTCTATAGCTATAAATCCATAGAATGTGGTCTACCAACCCTTGGAAAAATGACTATATTATATTGATAAAACCAATTCATCAACTCATCCATAGTTAGGGTAAACATGATGTCCCTGAAATTTTATCATGTAATTAATAAATCCCTCACAAAAATTTACCTCATCCTATGTGTCCGGTATAATATATGGTGTCTCATTTATAACTACAATAGGATATACGGGTATCTCATGGGCCACCAGCACTAGGGCATGATCTCCCCACACTACTAGCATGTGATTGGAGGATTTCTAGGTAGGATACCTTTACCAATTTCAAGAGTACTTCTTATGGATTCTAGTCAGTATATGGAGTTCATCAATTCTGGTCTAAATAAGGACCAATTGGATAAATTCAACTTCATTTAGATGGATTATGAATCATATTATCATTTCTTCACTTCTCCCCCTCTAGATATTTTATGACTATGGACTACCATCGAACCCCTATCATGAAGAACCCTATGAATGTGTGGAATGATGTCAATTTGACCAAGAGTATCCCCATTAAATACTACTTCCCCACCAATATAATTAGGAACATTTCTGTTCCCAAGGATGAAAATATCATTTTTGTGGCATTAACATTATCTCCATAAGTGTTGTTACAGGAGGAATAAGGATAAATGTTCATGCCACCATTTTTTAGAGAGGTAGTGGGCGCATGAGGTGTGGGGTTACATTTGGGAGTTTACCACTCTCTCCACTCCAATCGGGGATGATCCGACCTTCATCGAATTCTAGAACCAGGCCCCATGGGTAAGTGGAATTAATAGAATGGATCATACCACGATTTTTCATGTTGGCAATTGGTGTTTGGGGCAGGAACACAATATGGGGATCCATAAGGTGGTGACTTAATCTGGAAATTCTTTTATTATCAAGATTAAAAATATTTTTATTGAATTTTTCATTGTACTAGGCAACTTGAGGGTGGATTTGTTCTTATAGAGGTTCAATATAGGTCCCCATGGTTCCCTTTTATGCAGTATTCACCCTCTAGGCTACAAGGTATGCTGGTATCCTTCATCGAGGGGCTTAAACATCAACTCATGTGGATCGTGTGATTCAGGTGTTACTAAAGGATGGGATTCCATTCGCGACAATAATGAGTCTATCACTTTGTCCCTTCTATCTAACTCGGTTAGAGAATAACTATCTAGGTAGAGGTTATGGCCATGCTTATAGGTCAAATTATATACAGAAAAAGGGTTTTGGATATCACAAAAGTCAAAACAGACTTACTGAAATTACACAATGCTTTTATTAGCCTCGGCATGATCCCTTGGACGATATAATACATCATTAATAAAATTTGTGGAATCCCTTTCTATGAAATCAAATTAACCCATACATGGCGGAAGGGTAACAAAGTCGAGGACGACCTAGCCTTAATTGAATTTTCACCCTGGGCATTTATTTATTCAAAACATGAATAGATTTAATCTTTTGGGGGTCAACATTATTTGAGATGATTTCCTAAGTCTCCACCACTCTATATCACCTATGTCTTATGACATTTGGGCCTATATCTACAGGCCATACTCTCTTTTGACCATTATCTTTTACTTTAAGTAAACATTTACATTATGATGATGAATAGGAACCTAAAAGTATGCATGAGATGAAATACCGATGTATCATCAGGTTTTAACAAAATAGAACCATAAATCATATCAAGAATAACATCATAATTCAAGTTCATCACCCAATAGTGGAATCAAATCAACTGTAATATTCAAATTCTAGAAAGCAATAATTTCCATTCAAGGAAATTAATGTTTTTTACGTGAGTTTGCTATGCCCAAGAACAAATCAATACTGAAATCATTTTCCTTCATATCCCATTATATTATCTCAAAATAGAAAAGAAAACTAGAAAACAAAATATTCTCTTATACATCTTTGTAACGCCTCAAACCTGAATTCCACTGAAAGGTTCCTCGAGCTCAATTGGCCACATAGCCTCATGAACATATACCAAAATGTTAGTGGTTATTGACTAGAAATGAAGTCCTAGGGTGTGTCTATGGGGATACTAATAAATCATCACTATTTTGTAGAAACATTAATATAAAATAATAGATATGTAGATAAAGTAGTAAACCAACCATAAAATAGAAAACATAAGAGTCGTATATAAAATTATAATACCAGAATCAAATATCATGTACCAAAGATAATCATTCAATTCATTTCATGTGTCTCTTAATAATACAACACAATTATGAATACAATTAAACAATACATGTAACAAAATACCAAAAAGATAAAAAATATATCCCAGCTTGCATCACAAGCCTCATCTCTGTCTTATTCTCCCCTTCAACTAAGAATAAATCAATGAACTATAGTATAGAATTTTTATTTATCTATAACATTAATCAAATTGTCTTTCAAGGTACCCATTAGCATCCCAATGAAGGTTTGACATAAAATCCCTATAGGCAACCACCCAAATACATAATTCCATCTAGGTAGTGAATATATAATAATAATAGTCTGCATGCAGAAATGTAATATTTAAAGAATTTACCAAAAGTAAAAAACCCATAAAGCTCTATGTTACCATGGATACCCATCGTCAGATACCTTCTACGAGATAGTCAGAATGTCTCCCAATAATATTCAGTCCTATAACAATTTATAATCTTGTACATTTAATTAATCATTCTCGTTTAATAGTAAATTATAGAGACCTAACACGCAAACCAATGACCCAATGAATATATGTGACCAAGGATTCCTAACCATGTCATCAATTAGGTTTAAGATAAAGAATGTATCTATACTGGTTAATTGGATTTGAGTATGTGTTATATAAATAATTTTATTTAATAATCAATTAAAAACCTAAGGCTATCATTGGAATTACTTATTTGGAATCCAAGTATCACTTAAGGCATATCATAAACCAGGAACCATACCAGCCAATTGTTGACATTCCACCTTGGAATCCTGGTAGTGCTCTAGGTGTGGTATAACATCACTTCTCACTATGTTAATCATTGGAGGTCCTTCAAGAGATCCCAAGTGTCAATCATGGACTATATAAAAACATCCCTCTTAATCTATCTTTTTAAATACATATGGAGTCTAAGTATCACTTGGGAATACAAAAGTAAACCCCACGAGTTCTTCCTTGGAAGTGAACTTAGGAGTCCATGTGTCACTGAATCATAAGTAAGGTAGAATATAAACATGTCTATCTATAGAATTTTTATATGTACCCATGTGTCACCCAAGTCATATAAAGCAAATTCATTCAAGAAATGTCATTTTAATTATTTCGAGGTCATCACCATGGCCATTTCATTTTGATATCACCATAGAAGGTGGATCAAGGTATGGATAACCTTAGAAGGAATTTCATATTAATTTCCTAAATTTTGAATATCATTATAAAATGAAATTAATTCTTAAACAAGCCATCACATGATAATTTACTAGGTACATGGTTACCCATCCCCTACCTTTAATCCATTCAAATTACATTCAATTAATCCATTGAAATTAAATTGAATGGTTAAATAGAACTCTTCAAGGGTCAATAATATTCATATGTCACCCATGGTGGTCCATTTTAGTACACAAAACACCCAATGGTTAGTTCTAATTCACAGTCCATAACGCTTATCAATTATCAATGGGTGTTATTAATTACATATGTTATACCTTTCAAATTTGAGAATGGATTAAATTCCAATTAAATGGTCTTGATCAAATCATAATGTGCACAACATAATGATATATAAATACATATATATAAACACATAAACTTTAAAGGAATATATCAAGACCACCTACTATTGGCCGGGATAAAAACAAAGAATGGATGAGAAACCTAAAAATAAGGAAAATTATCTTGAACCTAAATACTGTCATAGATTCCAATAATATTGAGGAAAAATATAAAATGAATGGATATCTTACTAAGATGGGATCAATGATTCTAATGGATATTGATTCTAAACATGGACAAAAGAGATCCCTCAAACCATTATTTAGACTTCAAGGGGGATCTCTTGTTGTACCCCACACTCTTTGATTTTCATGATCACAATCACTTTCATATATGTTTAACATTGTGTTTTAAGTGTTTGTGTTGATAGGCATTTGATTGCCAAGAAGTTGACCAAGGAAGAGGCAGAAATGGACTGAAATTCAGTCCACCGGCCGACCGGTGGCTTCACCACCGGCCAGCCGGTGTCATCCAGACCAAACAGTGGAAGCTACTGCCTTCCCACCGGTCGACCGGTGGCTCTGCCACCGGTCGACCTGTGGCATCCAGCCCAAATAGTGCAATCTACTGTCTTTCCACCGGCCAGCCGGTGGCTCCTCACCGGTCGACCGGTGGAGCCTGGATCAAGACTCTTCTTCTCTACCAAGGCACCGGCCAGCCGGTGGAGATGTACCGGTCGACCGGTGGCCCCTGGACCAGACTTCTCCTCCACTGCCAAGGCACCGGCCAGCCGGTGGAGCTGTACCGGCCAGCCGGTAGCACTGGTCAAACTAGCCGTTGGCTTTGACCAGTCAACTCCAAAAGCCTCCCAACGGCTCCGAGGCCTTTTCCAACGGCTCCAAAGCCCTCCAACGGATACTTGAAGGTTCCTAGCCTATAAATAAAGGCCTAGGAAGCCCCGGAACAACATACAAGCCACCGGACACATTTTTACATCTTTGGCGAAGCTCCGACGGATTGTTCCAAGGGAACCCAAAGTGCTCCAACAACTTCCACATCCAAGAGCACCTCCATAGAAGCTTGGAAGCGGCCCTCAAACATCATCAATCAATCAAAGGCGCCCAAGGCTTCTCCATTACGGGTTTTATTGTTTATCTCTTTTTGAGCTTTAAAATTGGGTTTGTGCCTACAAACCCCAACTCTTTTCTCATCTCCCCTTCTTTGGGTTCTCACACCACCACTAAGGTGTGAAGAGGTTTTCTCAAGCTTTTCCTTTAAAAGGCTTGTGTCTCGGTGAGCTAGTCTTCACCCGTAAAAAGACTAGTGGGTTCTTGCTAAACCATTAAAAGCAAGTGGGTTCTTGCTAAACCAATAAAAGCAAGCTGTAATAGGTCCTAGTGCTACCTTAAAGCCTAGTGGGTTTCTTGCTAAAACCATTGAAAAGCAAGCGGTAGGAATCTCTCAACGGTTGAGTTGGGAGCGGAGACGTAGGCCGGGTTTTGGCCGAACTCCGTTATCAAGTTTTGTGTTTTGCCTTCTTTATTTCCGCTGCATTTTTTACTTTGATTTTAATTTGTTTATCAATTTTTTTTTAAAAGGCAATTCACCCCCCCTCTTGCCATCTTTCCCTCCTTGGGGTGTTCTTCCGACCCAACAATTGGTATCAGAGGGAAATTTGAGTAATACCCTAACCCGGTTTCAAATTTAAGATCCATTAAGATGGCATCAACCTCTTTCGCCCCCGAGGGCCTCTCATTGGGTCGGGCTCCATTTTTTGATGGGACCGACTATAATTATTGGAAAACCCGCATGACTACCTTTCTTAGAAGTATAGGGTATCCCATATATAAAATTGTCATGCAAGGTTACACCCTCTCCTCCCCCGACGAATCCAAATGGACCCCCGCCGACATTAGAAATTTCGAGCTTGATGGCAAAGCCATGAATGCTCTTCATTGCGGGTTAGATAGAAATGAATTTAATCGTGTATCCACTTGCACCTCCGCACATGAAATTTGGAAGCTTTTAGAAGTGACCCATGAAGGCACTAATAAAGTCAAGGATACTAGATTAGATATGTATAGACAGGATTTTGAATCTTTTTCCATGCATCCAAATGAGTCAATTTCTGAAATGTTTACTCGCTTTACTGACGTATGCAATGGAAGGAAATCTCTTGGTGATAATGTTTCAGCCGAGACGATGGTCAAGAAGATCTTATGGGTCCTTCCGAGCTCATGGGCACCAAAGGTGACGGCGATCCAAGAAGCTAAGGACGTCAAAAATATGCCGGTAGAGGAGCTCATCGGATCTCTCATGACTTATGAGATCACGATGAGAAGGCAAGCTCAAAAGGAGGGCACACCTATCAAGACACCAAAGAACATTGCCCTCAAGGTACAAAAAGAAGTAAGCTCCTCCTCCTCATCCTCTTCCTCCTCATCTTCATCATCTTCGAGCGGCGATTCGGAAATGGAGAATCTCGCCCGCCAAATGCATAAGTTCATGAAGAAGCACAAGAAGAAGAAGAAATCCCGCAAGCACCGAAAGCAAGAACCCACCGAAAAATCCGAGCCCAAGGTGAAATGCTACGGGTGCGGCGAAAAGGGCCATTACAAGCCCGATTGCCCACTCAACAAGAAACGGGCCAAGGAAAAAGGAAAGAAGAAGGTCCTCAAGGCCACATGGAGTGACACCTCATCCTCCTCCTCCTCCTCGAGCGACAACGGTAACAAATGCCTAATGGCATTCCATGAGGTAACTTCTTCCGATTCCTCCTCCTCTTGTTCTTCAAATTCAAATTCTTTAAATCATTTATCTTATGAAGAACTCTCACATGCTAGAGATCAACTAGAAAAAGGTTTTCATGAACTATCTTCAAAATTTGTTGCTTTGAAAAAGTCTTTCAAAAAACTTTCCTCCGAAAAAGACCAACTTCTCAAAGAGAACGAGGAACTCACCCTTAAAATCCAAAATTTTCCAAATGTTGATTCCATGGAATCAACCATCAAAGACCTTAGAGAGACCTTAGCCAAGTTCACCCAAGGGGAACAAAACTTGAACAATATACTTGGTTCCCAAAGGGTTTCTAGAACCACCAATGGACTTGGCTACACCAACCGAGCCTCCTCCTCCCATGCTCAAACCGTTTTTGTAAGGGGGAGCTCCGATTACAAATTTTGTAATTATTGCAAGAAAACCGGGCATCTCATTTATGAGTGTAATTGTAAAAACGCCCGGTACGGTCAACCCAAATCTATTTTCTATTCCGATGAGTTCTATAGGAGAAGACCCGCCATGAGACAAGTATGGATTGAAAAATCCCTTCTTGCGAGTCTCTCCGGGCCTAAAATTGTCTCTTTTCAAAATCCCTCTCCCCAATGACTTTTTGTTTTTATTTAGGGGGAGTTAGGATCTTTTAAGCCTTTTTGTGTATTCAAAATTTTTCCTTTCAATTTCAACACTTGGTTTCAAAACTCTCAATTTCAAAAATTTTCATTTGGTTTCAAATTTCAAAATTCAATTGGTTTTTGATTCAAAACTTTCAATTCAAACTGTTATTCAATTTTTCATTTCAATTTCAAAAATCTCAATTGATTTTCAAATCTCAAATCTTGTGTTTAAAATCTTGATTTTCAATTTATTCCCTCAATCAAGTTATATGCCCCACTCTATTTTGATAATCACAAAGGGGGAGAAATCTCTTGATTGATTGGGGGAGAATCTTTTCTCTCATGCTTAGTATTTATTTTCAATTTATCATTTAAGCATGCCTTTCATTTAAGTTTTTACATTGCTTAGATAAGTGATTGTGATCATCAAAATAGGGGGAGATTGTTGTACCCCACACTCTTTGATTTTCATGATCACAATCACTTTCATATATGATTAACATTGTGTTTTAAGTGTTTGTGTTGATAGGCATTTGATTGCCAAGAAGTTGACCAAGGAAGAGGCAGAAATGGACTGAAATTCAGTCCACCGGCCGACCGGTGGCTTCACCACCGGCCAGCCGGTGTCATCCAGACCAAACAGTGGAAGCTACTGCCTTCCCACCGGTCGACCGGTGGCTCTGCCACCGGTCGACCTGTGGCATCCAGCCCAAATAGTGCAATCTACTGTCTTTCCACCGGCCAGCCGGTGGCTCCTCACCGGTCGACCGGTGGAGCCTGGATC
The DNA here is from genome assembly GCA_963277665.1 of Viscum album. Taxonomy (NCBI): domain Eukaryota; kingdom Viridiplantae; phylum Streptophyta; class Magnoliopsida; order Santalales; family Viscaceae; genus Viscum; species Viscum album. The sequence goes on from OY728154.1 coordinate 72,941,680, forward strand.
AAGACTCTTCTTCTCTACCAAGGCACCGGCCAGCCGGTGGAGATGTACCGGTCGACCGGTGGCCCCTGGACCAGACTTCTCCTCCACTGCCAAGGCACCGGCCAGCCGGTGGAGCTGTACCGGCCAGCCGGTAGCACTGGTCAAACTAGCCGTTGGCTTTGACCAGTCAACTCCAAAAGCCTCCCAACGGCTCCGAGGCCTTTTCCAACGGCTCCAAAGCCCTCCAACGGATACTTGAAGGTTCCTAGCCTATAAATAAAGGCCTAGGAAGCCCCGGAACAACATACAAGCCACCGGACACATTTTTACATCTTTGGCGAAGCTCCGACGGATTGTTCCAAGGGAACCCAAAGTGCTCCAACAACTTCCACATCCAAGAGCACCTCCATAGAAGCTTGGAAGCGGCCCTCAAACATCATCAATCAATCAAAGGCGCCCAAGGCTTCTCCATTACGGGTTTTATTGTTTATCTCTTTTTGAGCTTTAAAATTGGGTTTGTGCCTACAAACCCCAACTCTTTTCTCATCTCCCCTTCTTTGGGTTCTCACACCACCACTAAGGTGTGAAGAGGTTTTCTCAAGCTTTTCCTTTAAAAGGCTTGTGTCTCGGTGAGCTAGTCTTCACCCGTAAAAAGACTAGTGGGTTCTTGCTAAACCATTAAAAGCAAGTGGGTTCTTGCTAAACCAATAAAAGCAAGCTGTAATAGGTCCTAGTGCTACCTTAAAGCCTAGTGGGTTTCTTGCTAAAACCATTGAAAAGCAAGCGGTAGGAATCTCTCAACGGTTGAGTTGGGAGCGGAGACGTAGGCCGGGTTTTGGCCGAACTCCGTTATCAAGTTTTGTGTTTTGCCTTCTTTATTTCCGCTGCATTTTTTACTTTGATTTTAATTTGTTTATCAATTTTTTTTTAAAAGGCAATTCACCCCCCCTCTTTCCATCTTTCCCTCCTTGGGGTGTTCTTCCGACCCAACATCTCTCAAATGGATGAGGTTGCTATGTGGAAGAACAATGACAAAGAAATGTTTTAAATATAATATTAATTAATGAAAATTTTAGAAATTAACATAAAATTTTGGACCGCAAGGTTTGGTCAATTGATTTGGAACTTATTGTACCATCCTTGTGCCCCTGGTTGTATGTATGGGCACATTACATAGTTAGTTTTCACAGTTTTAAAAACCATGTGGAATCCATGTCTCAACCCGCTATCAAAAAATGAAAGGGTGTCTCAACAGTAGGTACCATAAATATAATGGTTTGTTAAGGAATGTGGGCTCGCATACTCTCTTTATAAACTTTAATGAAAAAATAGTGATCGTGTTACCTGCCTTGCACGATTTCTACTAACATGAGATAGGATTCATTCTCCCCTAAATCCATATTCCATGATGCAAAAAAATCCATAGACACACTCTATAGCTCCATAAATTAAAAGTTTATTCAAATTAGGTCATATGTATCCATTTAAACTGATAAGTGATGGAATGGAAAGGATTCCATAACTTACGAAAGAATCAGGTGCTTGTAGAGTTAGCCTCCGTCCATAGGCTATAAGATATGCTTCTCTTAGCCACCCCTCCAAGATGCTGAATAATCCAAATATTCCAACATGGAAATAGAATATCCAATAATATAAAACTATTTATTTGAATAAAAATATTGTATTAGAGAATCTAACATACTCTCAACCTATTGGATGCTTATGGTAGGAATTATTGCTGAAGTAACCCTGATTGAAAGGTCCATGAACAAAGAAGATCTATGAGAAACTCCTTGCTTTTTAGAATTTAAATTCTCCATATATTCCTATGGTTATGAAGAAAATTGTTATTTATAACCCACCATGGTCATAAAACACTTTCAAGAGGCTTAAAACTCCAAACCCCTAGAGATCCCATACCTGAAATAGATGTAACCAATAACACATCACTCATCGTAGAAGAAGAGTGATCAATAATAGGATAAATAATGGGATTATGGATGAGGAAAATTAACCCTATTAGGAGGGGTAGTTTGGAAACCATGGCGAGGAGGGAACAATAGCACCTGAGAGATTATATGAACATGGGGAATAGAATCCCGTAAATCATCCACTATAGCAATCAAAATAATATAGGATTCATATAAAGTGCAATCATCTATTTTTCTTTTCATCCAGAAGGAAATGATCCTACTCTTGCAATAAGAAATAGAATGGACCTGGATATGATCTACCTAAAAAAATCAAAGTAGAACATGGAAGAATACTCACTACCCTCAGGTGAAGTCAGATCCAACCTAAATGATAATTAGTGGAAACAATTCAATTGTAGATCCATTCCAAAAAACATTTTATCTAATAATGATGTAAGAATACTCTGATTATCAGCGTTAATGGAAAAGAAACAACAAATCGCATCTCCCAAACCTTAATGAATATAATAATTGTTCAACATAAGTACAAGATCCCAAAACATCACCCAAACCTCTAACCAGCTCAATTTCTAATCATAGAGAACATTCCATGTCCACCTATAGAGTAAGAACCTATATGAACTAGTAACATGATCCTCCCAAGACAATTCCTTCATGATGAATTCACTAGAAAATAAATCAATACATAAAATTATTCTCTACAACCCTAACATTACTATAGGATGGTTGAGTCCCCCTAAACAAAGAAAGGTCATAAAGATAGGACGGTGAGGCCTCTCACGACCAAACATCCCCACCAAGGACTTGCATTGTTCAGAAGAGGCCTCACTTATTTTGGAAAATGATATATCCAAATAGGTACAATAGAGATTATAAAAAAGCTTGTAAGATAAGGTAGTGGAGATGAAGAATATTTTCCTAAGATGGATTCAATGATGGAATAAATCTATAGTGTCAATATGTATGATCACCCCTACTAAAAAGAAAATACAAGGAGAAATATAGGGGTCTTCATATGTTTCTTCTAAAAAAACATCTCCTTATATTTATTCCAAAATTTAATAGAGGTATGATATCACATGATTTTTAGAAAATATACTTTAGTCAATCAACATTATTTCTACTTGGGAAATTCTAATTTAGAAAAAAATAGAGATAAAATGATTTTATTTATATTGTCCATAAACATACTCAAATTTCATACCCTAAGAAGGAACTCCCAATTATACGTTTGGTGTATCATAAAATGTAATTTAATAATGAAAATGAAAAATCATGGATACAATTCATAACAAACATAAAAAATTTCAGATACATGATAATAAAATACCTCGTTTTCTTTTTTCTTCAACCAAACCCTTCCCCATAGTTAGTGATTTCATAAATAATGGATGTGAGTGATATTGGAACATCTCAGGTTTAAGATATGATAAAAACAATCATGAAATAACAACTCTTTGATAACATTATCTTCATGTAATCTCTCCCACAAGAAATTTACTCTATATATCAATTTAATTATTTTTTACAAAACCCCACAAGGGATCATTTTTGTCACTTCCCTATTATTGATAGCCTTAATAATCTCTTTCAATTACCAATATGTTTGTTAAAAAAAATAAAATAATAAAGAATAAGTATGATTCTATTTATGATTTAGAAGAAACATTTAGTGTGAAAATTTATTCCATATCTAGGACATTCTTTCCATACAAACCCGTCATTCTTCTTTCTATAAAAATTTCTATAGTGTATTTTTTCATCACCATTTGTTGTACTGTTTTATTAAATAATTTTTTCAGTTTCTTTATTTCTTGGTGATTATAAAAACTATTCTTGTTAAAATTACATTTAAAAATAATTATTTACTAACATCATTTTTCTATTCCATTTTACATCACAAGGAACATCACCTTAATGATTTGTTATCAAATCATTAGCTATTTCTCCCAAAAATACAAACATATCACAATCAACATTCAATTTAGAAATTTTTTTTGGGATACTATATAAATATATATTCATAGAAGGGTTTTGATTGAAATGTTTCATTATTTCATCACACAAACTCCCATTTGGTTATTACCACTTCCTTGATAAATTCATATTAAACTAAGTAAAAAGCCTTTTTAGACATACCTCCAAAACATTTTTAATACCCATTGAATTTATCACTATTATAATTTTTTCTAGGATTTTTTTATGATGTTTTTCATTAATATAATACTTTTTTTCATAATGGAAATGTTTTTATCTGATTATCTATTCATATATAAGGTATAAAATAATATCTGTCATTCTCCGTTGAGAAATACCTTATAGAATAAACTGTATTATTAGAGATAATAAATCCATTTATAGTGGTTAAACAATAACTTTGATTATAGAATTCCTTCTGCACAATATTGTAAAAATATTATAAATGAATTTTACTAATTTATTGATGTATTTCATGGTCTGGTTAAACTTGTGTTTAATTATGACACATATAACTTGTGTATTAAAAACGGTTCATATTTCCTATCTATATTATCTTCAATATCACTGACCATATTTTCATGCTCAGAAGTATTCAATTTCAATAACATGATCTTATTAATTAAATTTTTATTTATTTATTATCTCTTCTTTTTCTTCAACAACATTATTTTTATTCTTTGATATTCTTTTCATTCCTACATTTTATAACCTCCTAAAAACATGTTTTCAAATAATGTTTCAATTTCCATTAAATTTTGGTTCTACCTTCTCTATCATCTCCACAAATCTATTTATTAGAAAAATTTTCATGATTAACTAGAAAATTTATTCCATTATCTAAATATTTAATTAATTATTAATTTAATATCTCATGATTGAAAAGTTAATTTATTTTCTTATGGTTGGGAAATTCTTACTGTTCTTATCCCTTTTCAATTTTTTTAGATTCTCATCATCTTTATCAATATCAAATTATTCTATATTATTATTTAGAAAATAATTTGAAAAGTGTAAAAGATCAAAAAAAATTCTATAACTTTACATATTTTCTGATATTTACCTTACAATTTAATTTCTCCAATCCTTTTTTGAGAAGATAATAAATTTTCATGAATTAATCTTCACCTTCCTCATCTTCTAAATCACATATCATGAAAATGATATTAATTATTTTGATTTCTTAATTATTCACAGTTCATATCCTCTTTAATTTTCTTTTTTAATTCTATTGTTTCTCAAATTTTCATACCCAAAAAATAAGTTTTGTAGTTAATCAATACATAAATGAAATATAACCTATAATTTGAAGACATTATGATCAATTATATTTGGGATGTTCATCAAGAATTTATTATCAATATTTTAATCCTACAAGACATCTATGAATCCTTTGATGTTGTTAAAAATTCTATTCCCTTAGGTGATATAGGCATCAATAGATTCTTCTTCTACAATCTTCATATATTCTAACATAATTATCCAGATTTAAATAGTTTATTACATTACTTTTACATTCCCTTCAATGATTAATTGATGTTTTTCCCATGTTTCCTTCACAACTGTTAGACCCATTACATTCATATAAAGATGGTTATACAAGAATATTATAATAGAATTTCAATCATTTCAATCAACCTTGAGATTAAATTTTTCATATATTGTAATTGGTTTATCCTTATTTGTATGTGGAAATCTAGCAGTTTATGCATCTACCACATCTAGATTGTGTAAACAAATATAGGTTTTCATCATATTCATCAATCCATGATAGTTATTTACCAAAAAAGAATTAACTCGTCTACTATTAATCGAACATAAATTATCCATAGTTTAATAAATGGATTTAAAATAATAACTGAATCTCAGACCAATTTATGTACCTCTATTTTGTGGAATCACTAAGTAGGTATGGTGGTGAATCCATGATCACTTTTATTATTATAATGTTTCTTTCTTTGGGAACATCATACAATGTAGCAGTTAGAGTCCTGATCATCTATTACATAAAATATTATCCTTTCCTTATATGTATGAAAAATAATGAAAAAAATAATTTAGTACTTATGATGTTCTATATAAGATGACACTCTTTTACATGTCGGTTGTACACCCAGACATGGATTCTCGGCTAAGTTCAACAGTAATTGGTTATACACCACAACCAAAATATCTCTTAAATTGGTTATAAATCTCATAAATTGATCAGCCATTTGATTAGGTACTCCAATTTAAAATTATTTTAGTGATTGGTTATACCTCATAACTACATGCCTCTTATATTTGTTTATACACCCCATACAAAAAAACTTTTTCAGAGTTGATCTAGTGTAGAATGTTCTTCCACTTAAGATGATATTCCCTTAGTATCAGGTTCAATCACCTTATCTTATGTAAAACATATTCAAATAATCAATAAATTATAGGAAATGTTTGATTGTGTTGGTACTTACTTTAGATATTTTATGATCTGGATATACATAGTATCCAAACATGCTACGCTAAATGTCAAAAAATTAGTCTTCTAATGTTGTCTTTCTAGAATGTTTTCCTTCTTAATATTTTTATTCTGAAACATGATCTTCTAGTTCTTCAAATCCTCTTCAACCCAAATGTGCATCTAATAAAAGAGGGTTGGAAACTCCCATTCTTCAATTCTTATTCTCAGTATCTCTCCATACACCATTATCAGTTTTTTATCACCACCTATATAAAATTTTAACAACCCAAACATTTATAAATTAAATTCCCTTTATAATTTAATTAAATATATCACAAAATAATATGGTTATTGAAAAAAATTAATTTATTTGATTTTATTATATCCTACCATATTTTATAACCCAATGATCATTTTTACCATTGATAATATTATGGTTGAATAGTGATCATATGAATAGTATAAATTTATGGTTTTAACAAATTCAATTGACGCTGACAAAGGAAGTGATAGCCACAACCAGTAGAATCAAACCCTATGAATCCCATTTATCAATGTTTCTAAGGTCGATTGAATCACATGGATTATCATTGACCAATCCATAGCTAGGATCTAAAAACTAAAAAGATTGAAACTGTTTACAGGAGAGGTTGAACCTCATCAAGATCATAACCAAAAAAATATATGCTAAACCACCCTATGGAAGTCTAATCTTCACACACCTTACCCTTAGGGTACTTATTGTTGTATTAAAGAGATATGTATTAATTCACTTCTAATAACAATTTTTTTGAAAATAATATTGAATATATTTTCATTTTATTATAGTTACTTTATAATTGATTGTTATTTTTACAAAATAAAAAAATATATATATTCTAGTAATATTAAAATTTTAAAAAGAAATTAATTTAATTAAATTACTAGATTTTTGTAATTAATAATATTTTAATAAAATACATTTATTTAATAATGTTTGTTAAATATTAATTATAATATAATTGTATGAACTCAAAAGTAATTTTTATAAGGGTTCCAAAAATGTTATTGTAAAAAACCCAACATTTCTAAATAAATGCCGATTATTATTTTAAAATTAAAAAAAGAACATATTTAAATTTTTTTTGATAAAAATAATTTTATTCATTGAATAAAAATATCAAAATTATCCAACAGGTATATTTTTATAAATTTCTAAGACTGTCTAATTTTTGGGTAAAAATTAAATACACTATAAATATATAGTGTGTATAATGAAATCATAATGTCCAAAAATGATGTAATAAATACCCTAAATTCTATAAAACACCAAATTAGTTTTTAAATTTAAAATAAATATATTTAATTTAAATTTTTTTTATAAATCCATTTTGAATCCTATAAAATAGAATATATATTTTAATGTTTTCAAATCATTTGTATAAGGAAATGACTCAAATCGAAATAAAAAAGGGTATTATTTAAATACAATCAGCCTATAAACATATAAAATAATTAAAAAAGCTACCATTTTTAATAAACCATGTGGAGAAACCCTAGTAATATTTTTATTTTTGGTTATTTTAATATCTATTTTCCAAATTCTATGTTTGAGAAATGATAAATAATTACCTAATCATTTCCTATATAAACCCAACACATATCCCATTTATCATCAACAAAAATCATTTGAGAACATCCTTACTCTTCCCTCCCCATTTTATAGTCCTCCCAAGGTTCTCCCAATCCATAAATAAACTCATCCAAACATTTGGAGTCACACTTTCAAGGTTTTGGATCCTCTTTATCCCATATTTATTCAAGCATACCCATTTTCAAATCCCTTTTATCTCTATATCATAATATTAAGATATATTTTTAAATATCCCTATTACTTCTGATTTTATGCCTAAAATTATTATATACCCATATAACTCTTATAAAGACCTTATATGAACATTTTTATGCCACTATTATGCTTTTGAAATTTTATTATGATTTTCCATGACAAAAAAAGGTGTTGTGAATTCCCATACCCAATTCCATCCAAGGTTGTTCACCATCATGCACTTATAATTATGTTATTTCGAAAATAAAGGTATGTGTTCAACAATCCATTGTTGTGGTATAAAAAGATAAAAAAAGACTCTAAGTTTTATAATCTCTGTGACACAATTAACAGTGAGAATGAAATGGAAGTGATGGGTGTGCCCAAAATTATATAGTTCTCCCATGAAATTGGTAATGTCTTTGTATCATGATAAATAGTGAAATTTATTTGAGAGTGAAACTAATCTATCATAGTAATTATTTCTAACAAAGTGTTTTATCATTAATCCTTCATCTATTTTTTATGTTGTTGTATTTTAGGTTGATTCCATATTTCCCATGTTGCCTTTATGATATCATGAAATATCATTCCTTATTATTCATGTTTATGATTCTCAATCATTTTATGTACCAATTATATTAATATTTTATAAATTGTATTAATTATTATATATTGTTCCATATTTATTCCCTCTTTGGGATTTATAGCTCACCCCTTTCTTATGTATGTCCCTAGGTTATTCCATGTAGTTTTATGTATGAGAATGTTAATGAGGTTTTCCATAAAGATGACATGTTTCCTATTTTAAGTTGTTATTTAATGTACCTAATTCCAATATACACAAGACATATTGATCTTACATGTTTTATTATGTATAATTATATGTAATAAATCATTAATTAATATGTAAAAAAGGGTTGTTATAGTTCATATCAATGGAAAAGTTTTGTTATTTTTTGGATTAGGAATAGAAAACTCTAACTAAATCTAATAGAATAATACTAAGTATAAGATTAAATCGCAAATTTTTGGTAAGTATATATTAATTTTTTTTTCAAACGAATACATCATTTTCTAGATTCTACAAGTGAATTTGGATTTGGAACATATTTATATAAGGGTAAAACCTAAAGATAACACATTGACCTAGAATCAACCAGGAACCCGTGCAGGATTTAGGGACTTATTACACACCATTTTCAACACTCTAGTGGGATATGCTTTGGTAAAATCAGAATTTCATTATGAATCATTATTAAGGGAACACAAATACCATAAGATTATATGTTAGTGAATAGATCATGGATAACAAAGATTTAATCCTACAAATCAATAGTATAAGGAAATACATTTAATTTATAAGTTATTTATTTCATGTAATTGGATTTAAATATATGTATTTAATAGTCTTAAAATATTCATCCATAAATTTATTTTTATTCTGGACAGTGGTGGGAAATATGAGGAATTAATTAAAAATCCAATTTAAAGAGAAATGTGATGATTTCTCCCTATAATAATCCGAGACCAATTGGAGTGGGAACACTAAATTTATGATGATAGTATCTAAACTGATGTGAGTTATGAATATAATCCTAAATCAAGAGATGTTTCTATATCACCTTACGTAATTTCAAGCTACTATTGAGACCATTACGCAACAAAGGCCTCTACATTTCTATGAATCACCTAATCTATTATTCACAAAACACTTGATAAACTCCACTAAGAAGACCTTCTACATCCTTCAATGTTACTAACACATGAAGTCACTAGTATATCTTTATATTTTGGAGGCATAATATGTTTAGTGGTTAACATTGATCAAGAATACGAATCTTAGGGAAGAGATCTATGTGTTGTGGTGGAAGGAATTCCACAAAATACTTTTCAAAGAATATTTTTCTCACACTATCTATCTTAAAATGGAATGGGATTTCCTTTACCTCTTCAAAAAAGTCAAAACATCCATCAGGGATAACCAAAAAACCATCAAAATACATGAATGATACACCTAAAACATTATCATTACCCAAAAGTGCAATTTTGATAGATTATTTTATGGTATAAAACCTATTATTTGAAAATAACTAATGATCTGAGACATTTATAGCTATCATGAAAATGTATGATGTTCTCTCAAAGTTAAAATTAAGATAAAAAATATCAAGGGTATCATAGTGATGGGAAATTTAAGATGAAGTATCATTCTGGAGGACTGAAGGATAAATATAATGGGGTTAAGAAAATTCAACATGCTACTTATCTAAATTTCAGAAAGAAGCACCACAGAAATTATATAAGGGGGGTTTGGAAATTATTTTGCTGCTGGAAGGAAGGGCACAAAACTAGTAATTGACGATTGGAGAACACCACTAATGTGATGGTAGAAAGGAGTACACTAGTCATCCCTTAAATAATTCTTCATTGATTCAACTATAGGTAAAACAATACTAGGAAATGCAACACACTGAGACAATCGATTTTAGTGACAACCAACAACCTCAAAGGAAGAAAGGGGTAGATTTTTTCCATCACAACTACGGAGGTGGATCCTAAAAACAATATAGTGATACATATTATAGTAATTAATTAATGTATAGAGGATTTAGCTTTTTTATGGATATAAAAATTACTTTATATCATGAAATTTTAGTATAACTACTCAAACACCATCAAAAAGCATGGAAGAAGAGCTATTAGTGAAAATGGAAAATGGGAAAAAAATTTCATCCCATATATATGACTCTTCCCCTGTAAATATTTATGGGCTAAAATTTCCAAAAAAAACATGTGATACTCCAATTCGAGGAATTTTATGCAATTATAGGTATGAGTTGGATTTCCATATACCAATCCAAAATAAATTATCATGGGAAGGAAATCACACTCCATATCACATATCACCCTATGATTAAATAAAAAAGAAAGGAGATGGATGAATCTTCTATATTACTAACATCTAAAGTATGAATATTATTTACCTATGAGAAATAAAATCTATCTCAAATCATTGAATCAGAGTAAATAATCATCCTTGATGACGTTCCCATTGTGAGAGAATATGCTAATTTGATTCCTGAGGAATTTATTACTTTTTCTTCTCACTAAGAGGTTGAATTTTTAATTGAGCTTTTATGTGGGTTATTACCAATTTACAAGTCTCCATATTGAATGGATGTTGATAAAATTTTAGAGATAAAAAAAACTTGTGTGGGAATCTTGATAAGGGGTCCATACACCCATCTGCTTCACCTTTAGGTGCACTAGTCCTATTCATCCAGAAGAAGGATTGGCCAATGTGACTTTTCATTGATTATCATGATCTAAAGAAGATCAAAATTAATAATAAGTATCCTCTACCATGGATTGATGAATTGATTGATCAGCAACATGGAGGATAATACATCTTTATAGTGGATCTTTATTCATAATATTATCACATAATGGTGAATAAAAAGGATAACACTAATACTTCTTTTGTATAAGGAATGTGGGATATGAGATCATAAAAATGCATTCAATAATACTAATGATACAAATATATTTATATAAGTGGCGAATAAAGACTTTAAATATTACCTTGAAAAACTTATGGTAGTCTTTATAGATGATATTCTTATATACTCTAAAATAACGGAGCTACATGGGGGGAATATATGAACAGTTTAAAAGAACTTACAAAAGGATAATCATTATGGAAATTAATGAAAATGTGATATCATGTTGAAGGGAGTCTCATTATTAGGGAATATTACTCCAATTCATGGTATTAATATTGACCTATCAATTATATATGCAATTGAATGATAGATCAGGCCATTATCTATGATAGATATCCATATTTTCCTTGAATTATCTTGGAATTATCTGTGGTTTTTGAGATATTTCTCATGATTACTAAACCCCATAACCAAAAAATCTCAAAAGGGAGTTTTTTTGGAATGATCAATGTGAAGATACATTCATGGAGATGAAGATGATTCTTATCACTACACCTTTACTCACACCACCCACATGGGGAGAACTATTTTTGGTCTACAGTGATTATTCAAAGAAGGGATTGGGTTGTGTGTTAATGAAGAATGACAAAGTGATATCCACCGACTCAATGTAATTAAAATTTCATGAATAGAACTACCAAACATGTGATCTAGAGTAGGTTTTAGTGATATTTACATTGAAAATATAGAATAATTATCTACTTGGGGAGAAATATAATATATAGAGAGAGAGAGAGAACAAAATCCTCAAATATATATTCACCAAAAAAATAGAATATGAGCAAATGAATATGGATAGTTCTAATCTAGGAAAGTGACAGCTCGATGAACTACCATCTTGGGAATGAAAATAAAAAGATAGATACACTAAGTAGAAAATATTCAACAATTTTATCATTGATGAGAAATGATAAGGATCCCAAATACTTATATTTTAAATGTATGGACATAATAATCATATATTATAGAACATTTTCCATCCATTAAAAAATGATTACTCAACCATCAATTATAGAGAACATAAACGATGCAAAAAAGCATAATGAGGGAATTCAGAGGAATGTGGAATCTATAAGTAAAGGGAAATCCACACATTTTAATATTAATGAAGAAGGAGTTATAATATTTAGATCATGACTATGTGTACCATAAAATATTAAATTAAATAATGATTATTTGATGATTCACATAGTTCATCTTTATCCCTCCAACTAGTAATCACAAAATTGTATCATGATATTTGAGGTTAGTATTGGTAGGAATGTATGAAGAATGAGATCATAGAGTATACATCTATATGTCTTGTATGTCAACAGGTGAAGAATATAAGGCTAAAATCCATGGAGATGATCAACTATTACCCATACCTATATGGAAATGGAAAAAATTCACCATGAACATTGTCAATGGTCTACCTATGACATCATGAGTGTATAATTATATATTGGTTGTGGTGGATCATCCTAAAAATATTGATCACATAATTTCAATTCGATAGTACTTCTTACCCGATAAAATTATAGGGATATACATTATAAAAGTGGTGGGGATGCATGGAAAATTACTATAGATTGTATCTGATCAAGATTCAAGAATTAAAATGATGTTATAGAAGAGTATCAAACACACTCTAAATATTGAGTTGAACATCAGCATGACTTATCACCCTCAAACTAATGGCTAATCTGAGTGGACTCTCTATACACTCAAAGAAAAATTAATAGATTGCTATGTTGACTTTAAAGGAGGATGGGATCAACATATTCCTCTCGTAAGGTTCTCATACAATAACATTTTGCACTCAGGAATCCATATGCATCCCAATGAATCCCCTTATAGTAAGTGGTGTTGAACACATACATGCTGGAATGATGTTGGGGAATAGAAACTATTTGGTCCTATAATTGTCAAGGAAATGGTAAAGATTATTAAGATCGCAAAAAAATGCATCAAGAATTATCATATTCAAAATAAGAACGATGCTAACAATCTTCAATGATACCCGGAGTCTGAGGATGGAGAAAACTTATTACTCCGCATATCTCCAGGGAAGAAATTAATGAGATTTGTTAAAAAGGTAAAGTTAGTATAAGATACATCAGTCCCATTAATATTCAAGATCAAATTGGAGAAGTGACTTGTTGAATATCACTCCCACATAACATATATCATGTACACGATGTATTCCACCTATCCCCTTTGTTGATCAAAATTACAAACCCCTCACATGATCTCAATCCAATAGTGGTACTATTAGAAAATACACTTTCCAATGTGGAGAAATAGATGAATATCTCAGGCTATAAAAAAATTTATACAAAATAAGGCAATGAACAAGGTCAAAGTGATGTGGAGAAACCACATGTTTTACGTAGAGACATGGGAATCTGAGGAGGTGATTAACAAAATCACAATAATCTTTTTTACTGTGTGAAATTAAAATTCAGAGGGAGAATTTTCTAAAAGGGGGAAGATTGTAAAAACCCAAAAATTTATAAATAAAAATTCTCTTATGATTTAATTAAATTTATTAATATGTATTATAGTTATGGAAAAACATGATCTTGTTTATTTTTTCCTATCCTTTCATATATAAAATGTCATTAATCATCATTGCCATCAATAATATAGCTATAGAATAACGATAATATTTTTTTTATAAACATAGTGTTTGAACATATCTAATTAAAACTGAAAAATGATGTGATAGAGTCAACCAATAGGTTCAATCCATATAAAGATCATATATCAGAGCTTAAAATGGATATAACAAAAATGGGTTTTCCCTTGACCAAGGCCATGGTTAGATCAAATAACTAAAGCATGATTTAAACCATTTATGAGATATGATTGAGACCATTGAGATTACCACCCAAACCTTGTATACTGAACCACCCCCGGAAAGTCTCACCTTCTCACACCTTACACACATGGGATTTGTTTGTGTATTAACATGATATGTATCAATGCCTTAATAATAAGAATATAAAAATTTTATATAATAATGAAAATATTTTCATTTTATTAATGAAACTTTTTTAAATGATTTTGATTTTCACCCCATAATACAAAAATTGTATTTTTGGGTAATATTAAAATTTAATTAATGAATTTATTTTAATGGATATTGGATTTTTGAATTAATAATATTTTAATAAAATATTAAAATTAAACATTATTTATCAAATATTAATGATCATATTAATTTATGAATTAAAATGTAATTTTTATAAGGGTTCTAAAACTGTTATGCTCAAAATAACCAATCATTTCTCAATAAATGTAAATTATTATTTCAAAAGTAAAAAAATACATATTTATAAAATTATTTTTTTATAATGAATATTTTTTTGAATCATAACATTAAAATTAAACAATTTATAAATTTTCATAATTTTCTGATATAGAAAAATTTACCAGTTAAAAGAAAATACCATATACATGTATTATGGGTATTATGACATCATAATAACCAAATAATATGTTTTAAAAACAATAAATATTGTCCAAGACCAAATATATTTTTTGCGCTAAAATTATTTGATTTTGAGGTGATTTCATTGATTTTAAAATGTAGTTATGAGTAATCCTAATCATATAATATATTTTAATGTTTTAAAATAATTTCATTAATGGAGTGACTCACTTCTTCCTCAATAGGGATATTATTTTAATAAATTTCTCCCATGGACTTATAAAATAATGAAAAACACTCCCCTATAGGTAGAAAACAAGTTCAAAAACAAGGTAAGGTTTGTGGTTTTTGATATTTTATTATATATTGTTCAAAACCTATGTATGGAAAATGATAAAGAATTGAACACTCATTTCCTATATTAACCCACAAAATATACCATTTACATTCAATAAAAATACATATAGAATATAGTTACTCTGTCATACCTTTTTAATATTCCTCCCAAGGTTCCATAAATCTCTCTAGAATCTTCTCCAAAGTATTTGGAGTCATGCTCTCAAGGTAAGAGATCCTCTCATTCCCCTAATTATTCAGGAATCTCCATTTTATTATAAAATTTATCTCTACTTCCAAATACCGGGGTATGTTAATATATATCCTTATTTCAATCCACTTTATTTTTAAAATTATGATATATTCCTTTCACTGTCATCAATACCTTCCATGAACACTTATACAACCACATTATGCTACTAAATCATCAGCGTGATTTTCTATTCCAATCAAATGTGTAGTGAATACCAATTACCAATTCATACAAAGGGTTTTCAGCTTAACGAACTCTTACAAATTTTATTGGGTAAAAAAATGTATTTATTCTACACTCCTTGATTTTTGAATAGAAAGTGATGAAAAATTGTTGCTTGTTTTATGATCTATGCGGAACACATAATCATGAAAATGAAATGAAAGTGATTATTTCAAATTGAATTATATAATGCTATACTGAATTTGGTAATAGTTCAGTCTCACAAGACATCATTCAAGGTATTAGGTAGTAAAACTAATACAAAACCATCATTGATTTGGGTTTCTTATCTTGTGCCTATAGATATTCAAATTTCTAAAACCTTGAGTGTTTTATGTTTCCCATCTGTCTCTTTTAGATCACAAACATTTATGAACACTTATAATGATATTTTACTATAGAAAACTCAAAACACAGAATCCAAAATACCATTCCAGATTTCCATCCAACAAATATTCTTCTAGAAACTCAAATATCACCAGCTAATAGAAATTTATATTTTAAATTCACATAATAAAAAAATTATTTCCAATAAACTCATTTATAATAAAGAAAATAATTTATATGATCATGAAATTTAATTATTTAAGGATTAGTAAAGAATAACTGGAATTAATAACATTAATTTATTCATATCAAATTTCACCTTGACTTCTCAATTAAAAGCTTCTTTTAAGAACATACATAACTACTTAAAACAAATTCAACTAAAAAAATGTGAAGAAATAATATCCATTTGGACTTTTTAAAGGTATTTTTTATACATTGTTTTATCAATTATTTTAGTTTTATTGTCCTTAATTTGGTACTTGTGTTTTATATTAATGTCTTTTATGGTTGTAATAATCATATTGGAATTTCGGGATATTGATTTGAATCTTTTTGGATTCTTGTTATTGGTTATTGTTATTTATTTTTATTGTAATAACTATTTTTCTATTTTAATATGATGGAGAATTTGGGCTTTAATCCCTTCCCAAGTGATATTATTTGATACTCAACACTAGTCTCTAGTTTTTGGTGACAGGGAATCACACTTAAGGCCATGTGGTGTTTTTCCTCTATAGATTGGTCATTCCAAGGTGGGGTTTTACTAAATAGTGTTATTGATTTTTATTTTACAAGTTCGTGAAATTTTAGATATGGATATATTAGGTATTATGATATTAGAGTTGGTACAAAATCTATGTTTGAGATATTTTCTGACACAAACCTTATAGAAGTTTGTTTTATCTAGGGAGTATGGGATTCTATTTGTTCTATTTATAAATTAAATTTCAATGTATGAATCAGACTAATTTAACTATTATTAATGGGGTATCGTTAATTATTTCTTTATGAAGGTACATGAAATGTTATTGGTCCCTTGTATTTGTGATTAATCATGTCTTCATATTCTTATTTAATAATTGAATTATTAATATTCCAACTAATGAATTATCAAATAATTTTTTAATTATGGATTAATTAGTTTATATTTATAAAATAAACTTGAGTATGTAATGTTATTAGTTGATCTAATTGATTAGTTTATTAATATGCTCAATATATTATTCTTAATGTGCTTATTGTTTTTAAGGATTTGGATATTAATTTCCAATTGATGTGTTGATTCTGATGGGAAACATTAAAATCAATGTTAATTAATTGGTAGGGAATGTGGGTGAATCAATGGGAAATTATTGTATGTTTTTTTTAAACTATAGTCACGTATTAAATTTAATTTCAAATTTGTGCTACACACTCCAAAGAACACATAAAACATGCACATTAGGGGTTTCCATGTTTTGGTACTCAAAATGATTTGTTAGTCCATATAAGGATCTAGATTTAATAGGGAACATATATTATACTAGTTTCATAATGTGAATCAAGAAATATTAGGGTTTAACATTGAAATAATTTCACATAATAGTCATGTAATTGTTTAAACATCCCCACAATGATCTAATTATATAGAAATTATTTAAAAAAATAATATTTTTCATACAAATTAAACTTCCATAGAGTTATCTATGTGTGGTTTCTTCTTTATATTCTTTTACTTACTCGTCCTCATGGCTCTTCTTTATATTGTTTTCAACTCTTCATGAAATCTATACATTTCTACACATATTATAAATTCACAGAAAATCATAGAATATATATTTTGTAGAAAATATTATCAATCTTAATGTTCTAATATGAATTTAAAAATTTAAACTTTAATGGCTAAAAAAATTAAAGTATTTTTTAAGTTGTCTTCTTTAATTTTATGTGTCATTCATTAGTCAAGGGAACTATTAATATAGAATTAGTAATAACTCACAATATTTCATCATAGAGATTATATAGTTAACCAAAATTCTTTACCTAAGACTAATATTCTACTATAACCACATTGAATAATATTCTTCAAGGAATGAATCAAATAGTTTTCTTATAACTTCTCAAACCTTTATATTTATCATTTTTCACCGTGGTGTGATGATCCAACTCTTCCTATAAAATCATGCATGATAACAACAAACTATAATTTCCATGGAATCTATAATTTTCACCACTGATTTCCTTAGGAATTTCCTTAATAATATTTAAATATAAAACACTATATTTAGCATAATCATATTTTATTTTTTTTATAAAAATCAATCCTCTAGAATCCCATGTTAATTTATGAACTTTATATAAACCAGAATATATCGTATATTTTTCAAAATTATTGAAACATATCAATTATTAAAAGATATTAAAGATCATAATTTGAGTTCCACAAACCTTATAGCTGTATAATATTATAGTCTATGAAACAACTATACACTAATTTTCAACAAATATGTTATGCATATTAAAATATTCTATATAATCTCATTGTGGATATAATTTTTTTTACAAAAATCTCTTTAAGAATATAATATATACATGAAGTTGGATACTCCCTTTTTGGAATTTTCTATATTTAGAAAATATATTATAAATCATATTAAATAAATTACGTATTCATTATAAGTTCCTAAATTTTTTATATTTCTATAATTCTTTAATTAATATATAAAATATCACAGAAATTAATTCCATTTCTTATTTTCATGCACTTATAAAAATAACTTACAAATAAAATTTATAATAATCCATATAAAATCTATTTTCAGGGTTTCAACATACAATATAACAAATTCACATATATTATATTTAAAAGATATCAAAATTTTATTGAACTCTAAGACTATAATTTTTTTATAGTAAGTATATTATGGATACAGTGAGATCTAGCCATTGTTAATTCTTAGTTTTGACTAAAAACATATAAATTATTCCATACAAAGACAAAATTTTACATTTAATTCCAAATTCCATAACTCCATTAAAACTCTTCCAACCATCTTTACTTCATTAACCTCACATATTAAACAAATTTTTTTTGTGTTTTCTTATAATATATGCATCAAAAACAGAATAAAACACAATAAAAATAAAGTCCTCAAATTCATCAATAATTATTATATATATAAATACAAAATTTTAGAGTAAGTTTATCATTTTTTAAACATAGTAAACTCTATTTAGGTATTAATAATCTATTCAGTGTCAAAATCATAATTGTCATAGAAATTTCTTCAACTATGATCAAACAGATCTCCCTACTTTTTAGAAACTAGGGAATGAAAAAATATTTTAAACACGTTAAATATAAAAATGATTCATTACTTTGTAATTATAATCACACTTGAGAAACATTATCATAGAAAATATTAATATTGGACAATAATATCATGTATTCCATAACCGGACAGTTACATTCATTTCTTAATATCATGTAAAACTAGTTGATAGCAACGATAAATTTAATCTATATTTTCTTCCAATTTTCAATACTATTCAAATCACTAGGGAATAAAAAGTTTATACATTAATTATACAAACAAATATTAAATTACTGCTAAAAAACCTAAAACTACATTCTAATATCACATATTTACTATTTGTAAAACACTTCCAATATAAAATAAAACCCAAAATAATAGATCTCTACCCCACTAACAACAAAATAACTCTGTAAATAAAATATATATCTTTCAATATAGTAAAAAAATATTGGCGGATTATCTCTAAAATATTTTTTATCTCGACTTTGTAAATAAATTTCTTAAATTTATAATAGAACATATAATAATAGATTTAAATTTTCTTTCTCCTCATTTTCTAGAAATCTCAAAAGAAAAGGCAAGGGAGGGGAAGATTAACTATACTATAAAAATGATAAGAATGTGGTTAAAACCCCGCATTAACCACAATCATTAAAATATATCCTTAGAAAGTGGATTTTTTAACATTATAATAGTTTTTCCTTTCCTGGAAAAATTATTGCTTCAGAACTTTTTAACCCCCAAAATCATTCCAAAAGTGAAATTTTTTATCAATGAACATTGATCCAGAATTATGAACAAAATTCCTAAATATATTTATTCAACTCTATTTTTAAAATCAGACTATTAGTAGAAAATTCAATTCCTCCCTGAGTTCTTCAAATTTAGTCCTTGAAAAACATAATATTTTTATATTTTCAAATGAATTTTAATGTTTGAAACCCCATCAAAATTGTTAGTTTATGGGTAATTTTTAAATATTTAAATTAATATGATAATTTATTTTGAATTATAAAAATTAATTAATTTTGTAATTTTAGGGGTTTTTATTCATATTTTATATTAATTGACCAATTAATTTTATGGGATATTTATTTTATGAAAATCTGTACTTAAAAAAGGAATTTGGAAACTACCTGGAAATTATTATTTTACCCTTTTCATTTATAGTTTTTTATTTTTATCATAAAAATTTATTTCTGTTGAATTTATATTTTAACTTTTAGGATAATAATATATAAATCATAGTATACAAATTTTTATTTAATACTCTAATTTGGAAAAAAGATATTTCATGTAAATCATGAGACCTAAAGTCAAAACTGGACTTGTTTCGTTAAACATGACCAATGTCCAATGATCATTCAACAAAACACTTACCTATGATCTAATTATTCTGAATTTTTTATATAATAATAAGGAACAAATGGATCTAATTTTATTTCGCTTGAGAAACCTCCAGTTTGGTTATATTATGGTCGAATAATCACTAAATAATAGTGATATCTTTTGATGTAATTTCAACTTGATGATTTGTGTTTGTTATACATTACATAGCCATAATTACAATCTTAAGGCTTAATAAAAACATTTAATAAATTGGGGACTAACCATAATGCTTTAAATTTTGAATTTAATACCCAAAATAATGCTTTTTAAAGTCATGAAATGAAATTTGGAGAAACTAAAATTTAAAAAAGGAGAGTGAATTCATTATGAATAATTGATGGACTTAGGGTTTCTGTATCCACAAAAAAACGTATGGTTTTAAAATTTAAAAGATAATATCTTAGGGGAAATGACCATAGTAATGGAAAAGTAAAAGTCAATCAAAATAAATAGTTGAAGGTTTCTTCAATTGAAGGGACAGACCACCACACTGTGAAATCAGTCTTCAAACAATTATATTATTTTTTTCTTATTTGTTTTATTTTATTATCTTATATAATTTCCATCAAATATTTTAATAAAGTTCACCCTTTCCATCACTTATCTCCCTCTTCTATTCTTCATAGTGATCTATAATACCATTGAAAGTCAGTAACTAAAATAAGTAATATTTCAATATATGAATGAAATGTTTAAACCAAAGTATATGTTTATTATATTTTTTATCTAAATATAAGTATTGTGTATGGAAAGTGTAATCCATGTTGTCATTAAATAATAATTAAATTATTATTCAGGAAAAAGTTCACTTAATTGGGGAGGTGGATACACGATGTAATTGGTGGTTTTTGAGTGCAATATATATTCATTATTGGGGAAAAGAGTATTTCCAAACATATGGTGGAGTATGTCCATTATGTTAATATGAAATATAAAAATGGTTCTATTCAGATTAATCCCTGAAGGGAATTCAATTTTTTATTCATTTTATTCATTTTATTTTCATATTAACATTTATGATCATCTTTACATTAAAGCAAAACAAAAATATTTTTCCTTTCATAATGAAAATAATACAAAAATAGAACAATGTTTAATTGAAATAATAGGTGACTGTGTAGTGAAAGATTCAAATTTGAGATGTCCCAATTTAGCCATTTTTTATATTAAGATAACAAATTGTTTCTTTTTTAAAACCCAACTAAATGTGATGAAAAACATTCCATTATAACTAAGAAGATGAGTTTTTCTCTACCTTAATATTTGCATTCACATTTTGTGAAACCTTTCCATTAATTTTCTTAAAAAACATAGTAAAACATTATATTATATAGTGTATTAAAAGTTTAATTACTATTTAATTACTAAGGACACTCAAGAGAAAAAAATGATATAAAATATAATAATGAAGCCCAATTTCAAAGAGATAAAGGGAATATAAAAAACGAAGAATTAAAAATATAATGGTTAGATAAATATTTCTATAAATCTCAAGAGCTACATCGTGAGAAACTCGAAATCCAATTGGAACTAGAAATAGTATAAGAAAAATTATCCTCGCTATTTTACATTTTTGTGGACCTGAGCATTCTAAGAAAGAGATACATGAATAATTATTATTGTGAAATTTTACTCAACCATATACGAAGGAGATAATTGAAAAATAATTCCTTACTAATGTTCTTATGACAGTTCAAAAATATTATGATTGGTTTTTCAATGAATTTGAATGTTTTAACATCTAAAATAATATTTCCATCCTTAAAAAATAATCATCATCACTGAAATATCTCTATCTCTTTTGGTTTGGAAAAAGAATATGTTAAAATGGTTGAATTATAAGAAATGTTGGAGGTTCCTGAATACATGCATTCATCCACTAAAACACTACTCGAAGTTGTGCTTCTCAATAATGAATACCCAAAATCTGAACCAATGTTGGGAGTGAATAATTTATTTAACTAATATCTAATTAAGGTTTTTTAAATTTAATTTTTAATTTATTATATATATTTAAATATTTTAGATTCATCCAAATCATGGGGTTTCCTAGAGGATGAAAATGAGTAAGAAGAATCACTAATTAAAGAGTACATATAGCTAACAAAACAAATGGAATATATACTAGATGAAGTATATTAGAAGTTCCTAGTTTATTTAAATAATAACAAAATGTTACAATATACCTACTAGATGGTGAATATCTAAATATAAATCATTTATGTTGTAATTATATTTAAATAAGACTATTATCTGACTATCCCTGCATGAATTCTACTTATGAAGCAACATGTGAGATTACCCTATAAGTGATGAAATAGATTATAAAAGTAGTATCCTATGAATAGGGGGACTCATAATTTATCTTACACTAACCTAGTAAGTTATACCAAATATCTACAAGGATATAATTATAAAAATATATGACCGGGTACCTCATAAAATAGGTCGAATTGATGTGGGCTAAAAATAATGAAGTGTTTGTGGTTTAAATTTAAAACACCCATCATCCATCAGATATTGGATAAAATCTAGAATATATCTCCTATAGATAGTAAAAACTTAGGCCCCACAAAGGGTTTAAATAATGAATTATCCCATACCTTTTTTTTCTTTTTCTTTTTGATTTAATCTTTGCTTTCTATATTTTTTTATGCTATTTGTTTCTTTCTTTTTGATGAGAATCATGTTATGTATCAGTTCAATATACTAATCCTAATAATCTAGGTTGTATTTATCTTTTATAAATGATTTTATTTATTCTCAATTTAAATTCATCGGAAAAATGGTTTATAAAAAATCAATAGTGGGTTAGTTCTCTTGTAAATGTGGGGGAGTAATCAGAATCTATTTAGAATACTCATGTTGAATTTTTCTACAATTGTTTTTATTTTTTAGAGTGCTTTTTCCTATAAATGAAATATATAAATTTCATCTTTTTTAGTGAAAACATACATGCTAGTTTTAATTATTTAACAAATTTTAAAATATAGAATTTATATATTTTTTGATAAAACATTTCCATTATTATTTTATTTTGAAACCATGATTGGAATTTAAATGAAAAAAATTAAGTAAAAATTGAATTCAAAAATAAATAAAATGGAAATTTTAACTCTAAATTAAGTAACATATACATTATGAAATTAAATACCTTAGGGATATGAATAAAAATACATTCACACAAGTCATTTGAAATTGTTAAAAAATTGGATTTTAAAATCCCACTTGTCTTTCTACGATATTAAAAGAAAAAAAATAGAAAAT
Organism: Viscum album; assembly: GCA_963277665.1. Lineage (NCBI taxonomy): Eukaryota > Viridiplantae > Streptophyta > Magnoliopsida > Santalales > Viscaceae > Viscum > Viscum album. Next base: position 72,965,831 of record OY728154.1, read on the forward strand.
AACAAAAAATTAAAAAAAACAATGAAAATAGAAAAAATGAGTCATGAACAAGCTCATGTCACCCTTGATCTGGACATCAAAGTTGGTATACAGAAAGGCCAAAGGGAAAATCTAAATGTCATTAGATATTAATATCTTTTAGTTCAACAAAAATAAAATTTTGGAGATGATTTCTAACAATAAAAATAAGTTTAAAATAAAATAATGTGTCTAACACAAATAGTACAGAAAACCAAAGAACATGAATACAAATATAAAAAAAATACAAATATAAGATACCAAAAAAAATAAATCCAGATCTGAGATGATCTCTATACAACCTATTTTCCACCTCTATCATTAAAACTGACATGATTCATGGGTGAAACAGATAGAAAATCAGAACATGTAAAACATATCGGGTTTACCGACACTAAGTGATGTAAGTTGGGTGTGAAAATAAAAAAGATAAGTGGATAAGCAGCACATAACCGATACAAGTCCTTTAATAAAATATTCAATGAAAAATAGTTTGAAAATACATAGAAGAAATATATTTTTATCATTTTAGAGAACATATAGCTTTCCCAAAAATAATCTTTCAAAAACAAATATGGAATTCAATTCATATAGTCATTTATTTTAAACATAATTTTGGTAGACTAATTTTGGGAAGAAAAAAACCCATGCAAGTGCATACACATGATGAAAAAACCCAAACAAAAGTAATAAAATGTATCACAATAGATATGAAAATTTAAATAGAAACATCACATGTGTATGAAAACATATGTAGAAAAAATAGTTGAAAAAAGTGGCATACAAAATACAAGAATATAAAGGATAATGGTCTTAGTCATTTTCTATATATCCTTAGAGGTAACCCTAAGCATACTCAATTCAGAACACTCTACCATTATAATATGCAATCTGTAGTCTATCACCAAAAAGGTTTCTCTACAATACCAACAACCATAATACACCCACCATAGACATTTGACCATGATGGGGGATATAGTACATCTCATCAGGATCTAGATAGTAAATGTCTATCAAAAAACTAAATGGGGTATATAATATAATGGTAATATTATAAAGGATAACTAAGGGTGTAATCTAAAACTTGGAACTAAAATGAAAACCAAGGTACATCCCTTTATAACCCTCTAACACAGTCCATATACAGACCCTCTACAACTAGAGGACAACCATAGGGGTTCCCATCACAAATAATTCATTTATAAGGATCCAACTATAGATACATATTATTATAATTCAAAATAATTTACCAGAAACATATCAAAGTACTTACCCTGCCTGAATACACCAGACTATTCAATCATTTTTGAAAGATATTTCAAAATCTATAAGACATGCCATATTATTTTAAATAGAAGACTATTTGAACTAAAAAACATTTTTTATAATATATTTAAAACACAAAGGTATTTTTCAACAAACAATATCATGTTGAAAAAAAAATCCTCTCAATGTTTTGAACATTGATTGAAAAACAACTATAGAAAATGGTGCTTGTATCTTTTTTCAAAAGACAATTGGAAATAAAATAAACATTTGAAAAAAAATTTAAATGTGAAACCCATTTAAGGGAGATATTTATAAAGGGAGTGAAAATGAGAGGGATGTTTTGAATGAAATATAATGTTACCAAAGAATAAATTCTATAGAAACTCTATTTTTATAGATGAAAAAATATCCATATACACCTCATCTATATAAGGATGTTATCATATTCACCCAAATATATTTTATATTCTAAAAAAATGTTAAATTCTCCATTAATAATAAGAATTTTTATCACACCAAAGCACAAGATCTCTCATAAAAGCACGAATATAAAAAAGTTTCTAAAACCTCATTCATAAATATCTATATCTGACCAATTTAATAAAAGCTCCAATGATGAAAAATATAATTTCAATACACCCAAATACATTTAAAAATACACTTTAAATCTTAATAAACACTCAGTATACATACAACTAACATATATAGGCATAGTCATATAGATCCTTTGAAACCCCTATTTTCAAAAAAAACCGCCAAAATTGATTGACATTAAAATTTAGACTCGAAAGCCAAAAGATTTAATAACAAATTTAAAATTTATTTAATAAGTCCAAATATTCCCATATAATATTTCATAAATGAAATTTATGGAATCTTTTACCTCAATGGTGTGAGAATGTGATAAACATTAGATTTTGGAAGAATAAGGCACATGAAATAAACCAACCAACTTACTATCTAGAGAAACATAAGAACTCATCACATACCTTCTCATAGAGTTCATCCAATACATACCCCAATTGATAAAGAATATTAATCCATGAGTGGAAAAAGTGGATAAGATAAAATCAAGAAAAAATCCAAAGAAAACATACAATAAATAATGGAGGAGCTTTCATCCATGGAAGACAGGAAAATGAGGAGGGTTCAAGGATCCACCTTGTGTCCCAAGACCAAAAGGGGGATGATATCAGTCAATTAAGGTGAAATAATAATAGGGGAAAGATTTTAATTTCATGTTTTTACGAATTAGTGAAAGTTTCACAATTTGGTTCCATGGTTTACAAAATTGTACACCGACTACTATCTCAGACAAACACCCCTCACATGGTAGGGCCTTGGGTGATAAATAGTTTATATGAATCACTAGATGATTTCAAAACCATGTGGAAATGGATCTATCAAAATGAGAAATTCCATATTGTTGTTGCTGCACATTTTCTCCAAAATATGTGCATGTCATGCAGTAAGTCTCAAACAACACTAAAAAACCCCAATGTTACTCCATTACATAACATGTTTTAGACCAAAATATGTTAAAAAATTCAATACAAACCATTAAAGATAAATTTTAAAATTAAATTCCCTTCCAATAAAGAGGACACAATGTTTTCATCCAAATCATATAATATAACCATAAACAGAGGTAAAACATAACAAAAACTATAAAAACACAAATCCTCACTGCAAATTCGACCAGAACATCATCCAAAATACCACTAATTAAGAAATAAATTAATTTATAATGAAAATAAAGTGTGGGGTGTGTAAAATGGGGGTTTTTCTTTGGGAGGGTCAAAATATATTTATTACTTGACCACTGATATTATAATAACTTGAATAATTAAATTAAAGAGTAGATCAGGTAGGGTTTGGTAATTGATGTGAAATATTCACCATGACAGACATCGATAAGAGAATAAAAAAAATAAAGATCCAATTTTTATAAAAGGAATTGATTCAGTGTAGTTAATATTGGACACTGGATGAATAATTGAAAAATGTAGTTATAATAATTTCAATTGTGAAATAAATAACGAGTATAAATTGAAACATTCCTATAGGAATATTGGGAATGAAAAATTCATAAAATTTATACTTATAAAAATAGTAATTATTTTAAAATAAATTATATACCAAAACCTGTAACATGAACATTGGGATAATTTGAAATAGTGAAGTGAATTAGAATTTTAGAGATTGCAAGTTATCTTTAGTGGTGAGTGAATTGTTGTTTCTCTCTTTTTTTGTCAGTTTGATCCAAGGTAGGATGAGTTTTTTTAATTCAAATTCTATATATTTTCCAATAGTGAAATTTTTATGTGTCATGAAATTTAAAAATTCATATTTTTTATAATTATAATTGATTTTTAATATTTGAAATCCAAATAAAATTATTAATATATAAGTAAATAGTATATATCCGGATTTAAAGGATTATTTGATTTGAATTTAAAAATGTATTAGTTTATTTTTTTATATTTTTATTAATATTTGATAATAATTTATAAAATAGTATTTGTAGGTGTTGATTTAATTATAATTTTTAATTATTGTATGAATTTGGAAACTTCATAAAAGTTAGGGTTTTACCCTTTCTAATTATAGTCCAATATTTTTATCATAAAAATTATATTGTGTTGAATATTTATTTTAAATTTCATAAAATAAGTAAACAGAACATGTTATATAATGTTTCATTGAATTACTAATGTTAGATCATAATATTTCATTGAGATGAAGGAAATCAATGTCAAAGATAGACTATATTCACAAAATATTGAACTAAATTCAATGAACAGGCCATAACTCTCAAGTTTGAGGTTTAATTAAGATGATGGTTTGATACAAGATAATGGAAATCATGACTAAAAATTCATTTAGGTATATAAACCTCCATTTTGTTCTTGATTAATTTCAACTATTTACCACAAAATAAGGATATCAATTGATTGTATTTTCATCTTTCGTCTTATACTTTATAATTGAACATAGATCATGAAGAATGATACTAAAAAATGATAAAAAACATATAACCTTCTGTCCCAACCATAATTCCTAATCATAATATTTTAAATCCCATTATAAGGATTTGAAAACACTTATTACGGCATTTTATAGAATTAAAATTTAGAAAGGGGTGGATAATTCATTAGGAATTCTATTACATGATTCGTATTCCATGTCAACACTCACACCACCAACCTAGGGATGCCAAAGGGAAAATATGACATCCAAAAATCCAAAAAACCAATGGCAATAATTATGTTATATTATTTGTATAGAATACTCGAGTTCACATCTGATCAAATAACATAGTAATCTTGAGATTCTAGATAACTATATACATGACATTTTAATACATAACATACGAATTTAATATAGTACAATAACATTATTTTCCTATCCATAATATCAATGAATATTACACATAATGTTTTTATAGGTCTCCTGGGGAAAGAAAACAAAGAAGGATGTTCTCAGAAACATTGTAAGGGGTAAAATACATTTGAATATTTTATAACATATACATGAAATAAGTGATATTTTGGAGTAAATGAAAAAAAAGAAACCATAATATACTAAAACTAAGGGAATTATATATCCATAATAATAAATGAAAACATGAATAATAGTAATAATTGATCTCATAACAATAAAATTCATAATATTATACATCAAAACATTTTATCAATTCATTTTTCTGAGACACATTCTTATTATGGGAAGATGAATAGGAAAACAACCAACCTATTTTGTCACAATAGTCCTTTCAGTTCATCTAGGTGTGATAAAATTGTGGGCCCAACCCATCCCTTAAAAATTTCTAACGCATTCCCCATAAGATTCATCATGATGTTTAATATCATTCCATAAGGAGCCTTTTACTAAATATAACATGGCTATATATATATAATGAGAAATTTAAAAATGAAATAATTTCCTATCCAATAGAATAATGTGGATATCTAGGTGAATATTCATTAATCTTCTTAGATGTTGTGGGTATCTCCAATGTGACATGATGTTACCTCATAAAATAAATATAGGAGTGGGGGTAATTTTTATGTGTTGAGTTAGACCTTAAATATAGTTGTTGGATTAAATTTTTTCATTTGTATCAGAAAAATAAAATGGTTTTAAAAATTATTTATCATTATTCTTAAATCTTTTAAATATTTGAAAGAAAATCCTACACCATAGACCAGTGGGTGTGGTTTTTAGGCCCACTCATCATGCTTCAAAATGATGATTAGGCCAATTCCCAACCGAATATTTCCTAGGTGATTATCCCAAGGTTCATCTCAACCAAAAAGTGACCCACCTTCCAATACATATAAATGGATTTATTTTCTAGGAAATTACAAATACATTATCTTTACCAAATCATAGAAAGGATTTCCTCCATTGAAAAGAATGAATTTTAAAACAGTTTTAATAGATCTTAAATAAAAATAATATGATATTATGATAAAAATATATTTTTATAATTCATATAAATTTCATTATTAATATGGAAAATTTTTTACATGTAAATCTATGAACTTACTAAAATACAATATGTTTTAATTATAACAGGAATCCCAATGAAGGAAATTTAAGACAAAAAAATCCACATATAGATTGGGTAGTAGATTAATGAAATTTCCATGACTGGTAAGGATTAAAATTGATCCTAAAATTCCAAGAATAATTATATTTCATGATAAGGAATCTCTAATAGGTAGTTTATATGCCACATAAATGATTTTAGGCACATAATACCATACATATCTCATAAAGTGGAATTTGAGAGAAAACCCCTTGCTTGTTATCGTGAAATCCAAGGACATTATTTATCATCTTATATCAAAAAAATCAATTTTAATCATTATTTCAGAATCTTACATATATCCAATTTCATTTAAACATTTCATACGATTCTGAAATATTGATTAACATTGATTATTTTTATATAAGATGATAAATAATGTCCTTGGATTTCAATATAACAGGCAAAGGGTTTTGTCTCAAATTCCACTTTATGGGATATATATGGTATTATGTGCCTATAATCATTTATGTGGCATATGTACTCTGTTTTCAAACCACATGTTTATAGTTTGGATTTCTTGTACAAGTTTTGTAATATAGGTTTCCAAATTCATTCTTATCCCAAATTTCATCCTTAATATATCATTAATGTTTATATTAGGGATGATTTATATATATTTATATTCTTCGAAATATATTTCATGAGTGTTTTAGTCATTATTATTGAATGTGAATTTGATAAAAAGCTTGTTTCAATGATTCATGATGATTAAAGTGTGTTTTATTAAATAATACATTAAATATTTATATAATATATATTGAATAAAAAGAATAATTATTTAACAATTTTTGGGATATATTAAAATTAATTATGCTCCCATATTCATTCATTATATATATTCATATTATTTTTCATGTAGGTGTTTAAACTAACCCAAACATGACCATACCCTATTTTAATGAATGATTATGATGTAGTTTTATTGTTATATAATTATACCAAAAAATAAAGATATATTTTTTTGTTTATTAGTGTGATATATATTAATTATTATAATTACAATAATAATTTATGGTTATTAAAATACTATAAAATATCAAAAAAAAAATTATCTACTCAGTATGCTTTTATTAAATTATTATGTTAATGATGGTTGTTTTTCGACCGTATAAATAATTTGATTTAAACTTTTTTAAACCAAAACCTTAATGATATCATAAATATAATATACATCCTTTAATACTCTCCTAATATCCATACGTTTATGTATTTCAAATAAAATGAAATACATTGTGACATGGAAGTAGTAGTCCTCATAGCACATGAATAACAATTTTTTTTAATTATGACAAAGGGGAAAGGTGGTTAGTGATTATTTTGGAAACATAACCGAATATATTGTACTATAAATAATATATTTTTAATATAACATTTTGAAAACTAAAATAATAATGAAAAATATAAATGGAAATAGTAGTTATCGAAAAAATTGAAATTACATTGATAAATTTGAGTTTCACTTGTAGAATTCCATGGAAAACAAGGATATATGTTAATATAATATAATGAGAATAATAAAAGTTTGAAATGCGATTATAGTGTATGTGATTAGAGTATAGATTTAAAAGAATCCTGAATTTTTAGTGTGTTATTGAAAGGTTGTTGAGAGACCCCTATATAGGTTAAATAAGAGGCCTATTATGGAAACTAAATTTAGGTAAGGGGTGGGAATAGAGTAACATGTGTGTAATGTGTGTTTAGAGAATTGGTTTGAGAAATGGTATGTGATGCTTTTGTGTATAGATTTCATACCTATAATTTCGTTCTAGAATGTGTTTTTTGAATTTTAATTCTTAAAAATTGGTATGCCTCATTTACCAATTTTCCCCTTGTTAATCGTGACTAAATATTATCCATGGTAAATATATTATTACTGTAATTTTAAATGAACATTAATTCAAAATTTCAACAATTTGAATCTGAATTTAGGATCCATTTAACCTAATTCAGTATCTAAATATGATAAAACATAATTCTAAATTAAAATATAAAATATAGAAACCATCATTTTAATATAAAATTTTATTTTAATATATAGAGTTATTTTGTTATTTTATAATATTATATATAATTTTAATGAGTATATATATATATATATATTATGTTTTAAAAACCATATTAAATACAAATTTTAATGTAAATAAAATAAATGTATTTATATAAAAATTAAACGACTCGAAAAAATTATTAATTTAAAATCGCTATTGTACTTTTTAAGTGGAAATTAATTATTATCCTGTGTAAGTTTTTTAAAAATTTGAAAATTAAGGTAATAATAGATATATAATTAATACCTACTAATTCCAAATAGAAATTTGATTTTATCTTGTAAATTTAACATATGTGTGGGACTTTAATTTAATATTTTCACACATAAAACCTATTTTTATAGTAATATATAAAAAATTAATCATTGAATAATATATTCCTGAAAAATTAAAAAAAGTATTTTATTTCATTAAACAAAATTAAAACACTAATAAATTAAAAATATAAATTATTTTATACATAAAGGATCTTTAGACTGTGTATTGTGCGATAGTTTTAGATATAGTAATTATAAGTTATAGTAGAGTCTTAGGTATAACATCACCCCCCTAAATAGTATCACCTTTAATATTGGGTTATATATCAGTTTTTGAATAGATGAGGATACTTCACTTATGTAGCTTCTTTAGGCTCCCATGTTTCCTATTCTATCTTTTGGATTCCCCATTGAAATTTCACTAATCTAGTTTTCTGAGTCTATAACCCATAATCACTGGTGTAAACAATGTAAAATTGTATTCATTCTAATAAAATTAATTCTCTAATTATATTCCCCAAGATACTATCACATGCGTTAGATATAGCATGTATTTCCTTAATAAATAAAAATAAAATATTTTGCATGCATTAGAAAGGTTAGGAGGATATATGCCACACATTTTTTATAATAAATAGTTTTCATTGGAATTTTGAGATTATAAAAGGATTGGGATAAGATTAAAGAGTTTCTATAGAGTTTTAGAATGTTTTGATAGTTTTTAGAGCTTTATAGTTTGAGAGAGGTTATTAAAAATCATGAACCATCCCTAGGAAATCATTCATGTTAGGATAATAATATTTTGGTTGGAGTACAATTTGAACAGGGATTGACCAAACAATGAGAATTACTAATAGAACCCATAATATTTTGAATATAGGTAAAATCATGGTTGGTACACAATTTTTCAATCAATGTAAGAAAATCATGTGAGAGTGTAGTTATAAGTGAGTGGAACCACACATTTTGAGCATGGATTTCCATAATATGTGCCAAAACAATATGTATCTTTATTTGGGAGGTATTATCATGTGCATGATTGGCATAATGTTTGAAAAATGATTTGGATTATCCTCAAGATGTGTGGTTAATGATGCATTAATTATCTTTTTTCATAGATTAAGACCACAATACTCCCATTTTCACCTTATTTCTCTATGGTCTCAAACTACAATTACTCTATTGGATACCATGGTATTACCCTTTGTTCCAGAGGAACCTTTTTATTATCAAAGATCATTATAAATTTTGATTTCTTAATAAGTTATCATCTATTTATCTCTCTCTGAAGATATTCTTGTTTTCTCTCACTCTAATAATTAGATCAATTCATTCATGGATAGATCTATTTTCCTTATTGTAGATCATTAAAATATATTTTTCCATCTATTGTAGTGAAGGTGTTGTTGAGGTTAGATGAAGAATATTTTTGTCATATTCATCATTTCTATTATCATATGATAGGTATGTAGCATCACTCTCACCACCACATGATCTAGAAATTAAAGGATCATTTTTATTTAAAAATATTATTGGAATTACTATTTAAATATATTTTGGATTTATGAAAAAATACCTATTTAGTCTCTGTTATGTAAATATAACAATTTTATTTCTTTTTAGAAACCCGTATTCACATATAATTTTCAAATATTGACATTAAAATTCTGTAAAGATTTTGATGCCTGAAAAGTATTGAAAAAAATTATTATAAATGAATAAAAAAATTTTGGTGAATAATTATTGTATGGAAGTAATTATGTTTGTATATTTTTATTGGGATTTATTATTGTCATGATGTTCCACCATCAATGTTGGATGGATAATGGTTGTGAATTACCAGCATCCACGGTAACACTATTCATGAGTGTGGGTTGGGGGTTGTGAGTGTGTGGTCATGGAAACTATTATTCCAAATGTGAAAAACTGGTATAAATCATGTTTTCATTTTTTATAACATGGATTTAATTTTTTAATTTGTATCTTTCTTTAACTATTTTCAAAATATTTTTTATTAAATGTGAAAACCATTTCTTATATCTCTGAAATGGGTTGATAATTCATTGGGGAATGTCTAATGAATTTACACTCACACACTTCTTGGTTAATTTTGTGTATTTGGTGATATCATTTAATTGTACATAGAAAAGGGAACATTATATTATTTATTTGGAAATGAATCTTGATACAATGGGCATGGAATGTGGTGTGGTACTTGGAGACAGTTCAGTTACTGTTTGGGATCAAGTAAAATTATTTTTCTAGAGTTATATAGTCCTTTGTTTTTCTCAAATTTTATTCCTTTTCAATTATCACTCTAATATTGATATTTAATTACTTTTAATTTTTAGTGGTATTAATTTATAATCATGCGTCATGTTGTCAGTTTGGATGGGTATTTACTGTATCCTAGTTGTTTATCTCCTGAGGTAATATCATCCCCCAATGATAACTTATTAACTTTATAATTATTTTCATCATATGGTTTCGTGGGAATTTCATCGAAGGTAGTATCGCCTCCATTACATCCCAAGACATTAGGCGAGGAGTAGGAAATTACAAATGGTATCATTTTTTCGGTCTATTTTCGTTATAAGGATGATATCAAAGATATATAAATGTTTTAACTTGAAGTATTTATCTAAAGAACACATCTCACCTTTTAATACGGAATATCTTATTACCATGGTATTTGGGTATAAAATACTTCTAGGTAACATATATGGTTTTTACATTTCATCATATTTTATTTAGTAAATGAGTGGAGAATAAAATACAATAGTAAAAAGACATTATACTAGGGTTTAATTTTCCATTTTTTGTTTGATAATATAGGAAAATGGTTAAAAATATTACACTAATGGAATTTTGGCCATAATTACTAAACTTTTGTTTCTTATGTTGATTATAAATGTTTTAAACCATATGTTTCTAGTAACTGGTGACAAAGAGGTGTTTTTTATTGTTATAGAAAATGAATGGGGTTTATTTAACCAAAAATAAAAGGCCATAATTTTTTTTACCTGTATACATAGGTGCTCCAATAATTAGTTCAGATCATCATTCCTTTTTTTCAAGATGTTGATAGAGGTAACCTAATTGAGAAGCCTCAATAATTGGATTGCCATATACTATTTTAAAAATAGAATCCACCCATTTTTTTATGGTATTTTTCTCCAAAAAAATATATTCATTAACTGAATAGGTTAAATAAAATCTTAATTTTCGTTATTATGCCAGCAATGATAATGGAATAATTGGTAGTGTATATGCTGAATGATATTGCATGGAAGCGGTGGGATTTAGTAGTCCAAGATAATATCGTCCAAGTAATAACTTTAGGGGACTTTAAATAACTCTTTATCAAAAAATTATTTCATAAAAAATTCAGTATTGTGAGAATAAAAGATTTATTTAACTTTAAAAAAGAAAATGCATCTAAGATTGAATATGAAGCTAATATCATGAACATATTCCAGTGGCCCCAAGAAGTTTTGTCAAATGCATACCTAAAAGAAAACATATTTTATACTATTATGTGAATATATTTTCTCCCTAAGGTAACTATTAATGTCATCCTAAATTAAAAGAAAATTTAAAATATAACAATAATAGTGGAAAGATATATTTCATGAAATATGGTGGGAGGAAGTATGTTTATCTCCAAGGGAATATGTGGCAATTTAAATGTTGGAAATAAATAGAAAAAATAATAATTCCAAAGTGGCGGAGAATAATATAATTAGACCATAAGATTATTTCTTGAATCCATGAACAATGGGTAATCCAAGCTGATTTCGTTTTCATTCACTTGATCATATCAAGAGAGAGAGATTATTACAATTCCCAAATAATGTCATAACTATAACAAGTAGGGACATATCCAGTGTTTTTATCGTATTTCACTAAAATCTACACTTGTAAAAGTATATCATGTTTATCAAACATCATATGATTCATCTGGGTTATGTCGCAAGAAATATTATCTCCATTAGAACCAATCATGTAATATTGATTCTAAGAACACCACAAATCCTTTGCAAAAAAATCTCATCAAGGATGAATAGAATAAGGTAGTGTAAGTATGAATTTTAATGGTGATGAGAAAATACTAAAAAATGGTCAACCTATACCTTCAATAGTGAAATGTACAATAATCTTTCATTAGACCCTAATGTAAGACTTTTTTTATTCTATTTCATCACAATATTTTAATTATTTTTTCAACATATGGGATGTCATGGTGTGATAATATCTTCTATTTTAAAAGATCAAACACATATAGTTAATTAAGAGTGTTGGGTGTTTAAGATTACAAATTTTACTATAAACATTGATGGAGTTGAATTGGTTTGGAATTTATCTATTCCTATGATGGATATATATTGCATTATGTTTTATGTACTTATTTACATCCTTCAAGTACCAAATTGATTTTTATTCTTGGAATGTTATTTTCACAACATCCGATAGTTTATAAAATATCATTTGAGGATATTGGGAAGTAAATTAAAGAATAATATGACATTGTTTGGGAAACATCTACCAAGGTAACATTGTTTCATTTTTGGGTTGGTTGTGTTTGTTGACACTGTAGGTTTACGTGGTGAATTATCGAGTTCCAGATATGTTGTTGACAATCCATGTTCGTAATGAAACATAAAAAAGGTATGGTAGATCTAGATGTGTTACAAAAAGAGTAGATACCCAGTGGCACTGTTTTCCAGTGATTGCCACTTTTTTTGGGGTCCAAAATTTGGAATTTGGTGAGAATCTTGAAAAGTGGGTTTCCTTGAAGATCTCATCAAAATATGGAAATGGAATGAGTATCGTGAAGATGGGATTCTCGATATAGATTTCATGAAGACACAAAGAATGTTTATAGTGTTCTTCACTATTATGACAAGTTTCGCGAACGACAGAGATAAAGGGCATTGCGAGGGAGCTTTGCGGTAGTGGTGTGAAGGAATCAACAAAATGCTCTGTGATTAAGATGAGATCCATGATCCAAAAATTCCATTAGTTCATTTCTATGTTGAGAGAATTTTTGTGCGAATTTTAATGCTTTTCAATTTGATCTGACGTGGCACTGACTTCACATGGAAGGTTCTTGAGTTGGTGGAATCACCTATAAACAGTCCTCAAACCCCCCAGGAGAAGTAGAGAGTTTTCCATGAAAAATGTGTTTCTCTCATATCGAGAAGGATGTTCATGATGGTTGTGTACTTTGCAAAAGGCAGGAGCTTTGCAGTGGATAATCTAGTTCTATGAAAGAGGTGTGTTCCGTGTTGGGTCTGTGATATTCGAAAAGGAAGTCACTTTGCGATGGCTGGAGCACTGCAAAGTAGTTTTCTCCACAAAGCCACTAACTCTTCCAAGGTTTATTCTTTTCAATGAGGTAAGGTATTTGTGAAGACTTGTTTGAGATTCGTGAAATTGGGACCATCATGAAATTGGGTGAATTGTGACGCTATTTCCAAAGGATGTTTACCAATGATCAGTAGAAAAAGGGTATTCAACAGTGGATAATATTTGAACTTCAATAGAGCATCTACATATAGTGTATGATGCATTCATTAGTGATAATTAGTGGACCTACAAGTCAATAAACTATGAGTGGATCCCTTCGATGTTCAGTGAGCAGAGGAAGAGAAAGAAGGTTATCCTTTTACCGGTAGTGAACAATAGAAAGAGAAATTGGCAGTAACCCTTGTGAATGTAGTGAGATGAACCTAAAATTTTTTCAGGCAGTGATCTTGGGCTTAGAAGTGATCTAACCAAAACATTATTGGTAGTGATATTTAGTAGATTTTTCTACAGCAGCCCATTGTTGTTTTTTTCTCCATGAACGTAGCCGAGTGAGGGTGAACCAAGTAAAATTCATTAGGTCTTCCTGCTTTCTTCCTTGCATTACATCCAAAGAATCATCATCAGAAAAAGAATAAAATATGTTATCATAATAACACACAAGTTCAAACAATGAGATCTCGGTGATAAAGAGGTCAAGATCTAGTGGGTATGGAAGAATTTAATAAAAAATATCCCTACCCAGATTCAGACCCCCACATCTTAGGGTATATAGGCCCCTATTGGTCCAAACAATTGGTATCAGAGGGAAGGATTATTTTATCAGATTTTTTTTCTCAAACATTGTTTTGTAGATTTGTGTGGATAATGATTCTTTATGCTCTTATCTTAGTGTCCCATGGAAAAGTGAAGAACTCCAAAGAAGAAGAAGTGTTTTAATATCCCCCAGTGTGGAATTTTCAAAAGAAATACTGTGATTTAGTTAAAGGAATTGTGTAGTGAACAAAATATTTGTTTGGATGAATCATACAGAAAAAATACTTACAAATTCAGTGATTCTGAAGTAATGACTAAAGAACATGATATTCTAAGTGATGTTAGAACTACAAATGATGAACAAAATCCTAGAAAGAAAAAAATTCGATGTTGTCCATGAAATAAAGGAATTAACCTCGAAGTTGGGTGAAGAGAATAAATCTAGAGATATCTAGATTCATGCATTGGAAGTTGAGGTTAATAAGATAAGATGTTTAAATCAATTTATTTTTTATGTGTCCCATGATCTAAGGGAGAATAATTATTCATAGGATGAAAAACTGAAAAAGTTGTCTATAAGGAGAGAAAATATCAATGTTGATATTGAGGGAAAGAATCTGATCGCTAATAAAATTTAGAATTTGAAATCCCAAAATGATGATCATACAACACAATTATCTGAATTAGTTTAGATGAATTAAAGGATAAAACAAGAGAATTCATCCGTCTATGATTTTGTTTCTCAAATATAATTGAAAATAAAGGAGAGAAGTGTTATTGTAGATAAGATCACATGAGAATAGATAGTTGAGATGATTAGTGGAAAGAATCACAGAAGAGAACTCAATGCTCAACATGAATCAATAGATAAAAAGATTCTGAAAATGGAGGAAGAAATAGAGTGGGTAAATAAAAAATGGAGAAAACAAATTCCAAAGAGAATCCCAAGTTGAAGGATTCCTTACAATTACTATTTGATAACCTTCACCATGTTATATTGAAAGAAAATCTAAATATGATACTTTAGAGAAGTATCATGAAATGAGAGTATCATCCCAAAGGCCATACAATTTGAGAAAATCTGGAATTGAATATAATGATTCCAATCCTATCCGTGATAGAAAAAGAGCAAATGAAAATATCTAGAGATAAGAAGAAACATCAAGGCACTAGTGATAGACCTAAAAAGGATTTTACAAGAAGAAATGTCGTCATGCCATATTTTTGTGGGATTCATGCTAACAAATCAATATTCTATTCAGATGCTCAGAAATACATTTTAGGCTCTGAAAATAGAAATATTACTATATCTAATAATAAGCATATGTTTCATGAGAAATCCAAATGAAGATTATCTCAGAGGAAATCATTAATTAGATGTTATTACTAGGGAATAATGGGACACACCATGTGTACATGTCAGGAAGCATAAGAACTCAATTTCCGAGGAATAACTCTTGCTGCATCAATATCTCAACCAAGAATTGAGGAAATGATGTGTGCCTTTGATGGAAAATGTTTTATATGTTCTGATTATGGTCATTTAGAAAGACTTTGTCATAAAAATAATGCAATAATGTTATATAAATCACCTTCTCTGTCACACTCAGAACTTCTCTTATAGAGATAATATGAACAAACCCATAAAATTAAAGGTAGATCTACTCCAGCTGTGTGTATGAAGAATGAATATTCAGTGGAGGACTCTCCACCAGGGATAAATAGTGTGGTGACTCATATATCTGATAAAATAATGAGGAGTAAAGAAAATATTGAAAACATCTTATGCCGTCTGCCAAATAGAGAAATGAATAAATTAAGAAAATCTATGACATGGTTGAAGAAGCAAGGTAGGATGACAAGTAGAGATATTCTTACTCTGATAATGAATTAGGGGAAGTGGCATATTGGTGGAACATTGAAGACGGAAATGTGTACCAGTGGGTTTAAACCCCAAATTGTGATAAAGGCCATGCAAGTAGAATCTACATATCAAAAAAAAGACATATCATGTGGGTAATGAATGCTTAGTCATATGGAAAAAGCAGTTGAAGTTGGATAGGTATCTAGAATAAACAAGGAAAGAATGTTATGATCTACAAGAAAGAATCAAAGGGTTCACCCATCAGGATCCACCACAATCCTCACAATGAAGATTATAGAAGATCTCATTTCCTTATGTATATAAATTCTATTAACTAATGTTAAAGAGTTTTAGGTTTAAAGGGAGATGCAATCAATGGGGAAGTGTGAAATGTTCTAGAGTTTTAATTGATTGAAATCAGATACCATAATTGAACAAGAAAAGGGGAAATTGAGCACAATAGAAATTGATGGTGTTATTAACTTTATCTCTTTTTTCCTACACTGAGTTCCAACTCAGTAAAGTTATAGATTTTTTAGAAGGTTCAATTCCAAGTGCTAGATGATAATAATAGGTGCATAAGAAATATAATTCTTGTGGGTCAAAAAATTGGTCCCCACAATAGGAAGAGTTTCACAAAAAAGGGGGATATCTCTATCTTCTTATCATAAGCCAGATCTCAATGGGATATAAAGGATGAAAGTTTATTCAATCTAAAATCAAGAAGATCCATTGGTGGAGAAGCAGAAAAATTATTGTATTTCGTGATTATCTATTTTCTCTAGTAATATGTTATCACCTAACTATTTTATAGATACCAAGATACTATGAGAGAACAAAGACAATGATTCAACATGAGGCAACCAAAGTTGTTGAAAAAAATAATATCACTATAGTAGAGAAGAAACATAATATTTAATAGAATATTTAATAGTTTCCTTATGGTGGTAGTGAGAACATTAGAATCTCAGGGCTATAAAATGTGTAAAATGTTTATTCATACGAATTTAATGATGATGAGTAGAAGGAAGCAGGTGAAGATAAAAAAACTAGGTTCAACCTATGAATGATGAACTAGATTATATTGAAGAATTAGACATGGGATATTGTTTTGAGGCTAGAAGATAAAAATTTAATCAAGTCTAAATGGTTCTTTCATAATAACTTGAATGAATATTTCATAATGATTTGAAACGAATCAGGACTAGTGTGTAAAGAAGAATCTGAAATATAGTGTATAGATGTTGATGAGACATTTTCATCAGTTTCAATACTAGTGACAATCAAATTATTCCTAGACATTACAGTGAAACATAATATCAAAGTGTATCTATATGGATGTCAAATTTGCATTCATGAATGGGGTTCTAGAAGAAGAAGTCTATATCGAGAAGACATATTGTTTTCTCATTCATGGGGATATAAAGAAGGATATTTGGCTGAAGAAGGTGTTATATGGTCTGAAACAATCACCAAGAGCATGGAACTCATGACATGATCTGTATTTGAAGAAACATGGTTTCCAGCGTGATAGATTTTTCAACAATAGATTTTTCAAAAAAAAATCAGTAATCAAAGGATGATGGTGCTGGTTTATGTTGTTGACATAATATTTGGAGGATCAAATGGAGCTCAGTACAAACAGTTTTCCAAATTCATGAAAACTGTTTTTGAAATGACAATGATTGGAGTGTAAACATTTTTCCTTGGTTTACAGGTGTCACAAGGAATAAATAAGACTTTTATTTCTCAATACAAATATTCCTAGGAGGTTGTGAGAAGATTTGGAATATAAAATTTCAAGGATAAGAAGAATCTCATTGCTACCCGGATGAAATAATCGAAAGTTGATAATAATAAATCTCAGCTAGATCTATTAAGATATACCGATATAGAATAGAACAGTTTAGTAGATGACATGAATTCAATATCAGGGGTGATTTCTATCATGGTGGATTCTGTATTTCGTTGCTAAGAAATAATCAATATTTCTTTTCATTGAGCACCACAGAAGCGGTGTATATTGCCGCCTCTCAAGAATGTACACTGTTATTGTGGATGAAGTAGTAGATCAAAGATATGGGAGTTGAATTGATGTGTCCAATCAGAATCTAGTGTGATAACTTGAGTGTTATAAATCTTATAAAAAATCGCATCTATCACTCAAGTAAGAAGCACATTTAGATAAAGTATAACATTATCAAGGAGAAGGTTGAGTATGGAATCATGATGTTGGAGTTTGTGCTATATAACTACAGGGTGTAGACATTATGACAAAGGCCTTACGCAAAGAAGCTATTGAGAGGAATCAACCGGATCTGGGAGTTCACTCGACTCCCAGCGCCTAAACAATTTGGGATGTGGGACCCCCTCCCCCTGCCTCTCCCGGAAGTATGGGGTGTTTTTTCTTATTGTGGTAATATCTGTTCTTCCCAATGTTTTAGACCACAAAGGAGTGTCCTTTGGGTTCATTGACAAAGAGGGAGATATAGTGACTCCAAAATAGAGTGAAATTGTGGCTAAGGAAGGCAGAAAATGTCTTATTCAAATACACAAGGAGAATATAACTAGTGTAGCAGCATGATAGGGGGAGGGTAATGAGTTATGGGGAGAGTTTTAAATATTATGATACTTGAAGTGATTGATCAATGATTAGATATCACAACAACTGAGGTTTATGAAGAAACCAGTTTATTGGTGTCAGTATGGTATCAATGTTGGGTGTTAGAAATGAAGTGATGCATTGATGAACTTTTCATACTACTATTATTTCTCATGATGATAATTGCTCATGTGGGATTAGATTATGTGGTGAGTGAATCTTTGGTTTCTATCTGAATTGCAAGAGGTAAAGGATCGTAGCTGATGAAAGGAGCTTCAGAGCGGTATCAAAATGCCCAAAATCGTTATGATAAGAGTTGTAAACAAACACAAAGGGGGTATTGTTGGAAAGAATCTATCATGGTAACATTTCAGTATTTTTCATTTGGTTGTTCTTGATGACAATGCCTATTTCCATGGTGAATTATCAAGTTCCATAGAAGTTATTGATAATCTATGTTCACAATGTACAACGAAAAAGAAATGGAAGATCTTGAGGAAGTACAAAAACAACAGATACAAGGTGGCATGAGTTTCATAAAGATAGGATTCTCTATGTGTATTTCGTGAAGGCATGAGTAATTTTGATGGCGTTCATTGCCATTACAATGACCTTCGCAAATGGTAGAGATAAAGGGAATTGTGAGGGAGCTTTGTGGTAGTGGCATGATGGAACAGACAGAATGATACACAATTATGATGAGCTTTGTGATCCGAAAATTTCCATACTGCTTCGCGATGTTGAGATAATTTCATCAGGAGTTTTGGAGCTTCATGATTTGAGATTAAGTGGCACTGATTTTATACAGAATGTTCTCAAGTCTTTGGAATATTCTATAAATAAGCCTTTACCCACCTAGGGAATGTAGAGTGTTTTCCAAGAATATTCCCTAAAATAAAGAAGGAGTTTCATGGAGGAAATGTGCTTCACAAAAGATAGGAGCTTCGCAGCAGGTCATATAGCTCTACAAAAGAGGTGTGTTCCACGTTGGCTTGGTGAGATTTTCGAAGGAAGTATAATTGAGATAGAATGACATCTATGGTGGCCTAATATTTGTGAAGGATTTATTATTTCAAAGGATTGATCTCTACAAAGGAATGTGAACCATGAATCATTGATCTCTGTGATGTTGTGTGCTTTGCGAAGAGGTTGAGACTTAAAAAATGCGAGTTTGAGCTTCATGAATTTGAAGGCTTTGTGAATTTGGGTGCATTACTAAGGTACTTCCAAAGGTTTTCAACTAGTTATCAAAAGAAATGGGTTATTAATCAGTGGATTAAATTAGAACATCAAAAGAGAATCTACAAACAGTGGAGGATTCATTCATTAGTGATAATGATCAGACCTACATGTCCATAAACTATTATTGGATCCCTTCAATATGTAGTGAGAAGAGGAGGAGGTGGAAGGTTGTCCTTTCTACTGACAGTGAGACAAAGAGAAGGAAATATGGACTGAACGTTGGGAAATTAGTGAGATGACCCTAAACGTTGTTAAGGGAGTGAGCCTGGGTATATAATTGATGTAGTCCAAACATTATTGGTAGTGAGAATTAGTGGATTTAGTATAGAAACACATCACCATTGTATGCTCCTTAGACAAGCCCAGTGAGGGTGAACTATGTAAAAATCTATGTTCCTTCCTGCTTGCTTCCTTGCTTTGCATCCAACGAACTATCATAAGATAAAGAACAAAACAATTGATCAAAATAAACACCCAATTCCAATAAAAGTGACCCATGTGATAAAGAGGTCAAGATCTAGTTGGAAAAGAAGAATTTAGTATAGAATATCTATACCCTGATTCACCACCTATCAAGGTATTTAGCCCTCTATTAGTCCTAACAGACCATTGGTACAAGTGTCCAAAAATTGTCCTATCCGTTTTTCAATGATGAACTTCTCACCCGTTAATGAAACTAGCCCATGTAATTTTCCAACAATCATTGAAACATTTACCTATATCATTCTCAAAAATATATTTGTATTTCCTCTCAAAATATAATTGGAATTTATGATTGATTTTATGAAAGGGATGCATCTTATTTCACTTCCATATTATAAGATAAAATAAAACAAATTTGGAATTAAAATCCATATTATAATAGTTGGATGGAATAGGGATATTTCAAAAGAGCACACCTCCAAGGGTAGCACTTGTTCTTCTTGGAAAGATCGAAGATGTTGGTTTTTAGCTATGTGTAGATGGTCATAAGATCAACCATGTCTTGATCAATATTATATATCATTTTCACAAGATTTATGAACAACTTGATCAATTGAGGGGATCCTTGTGGTTCCATATAATTTATTTATGATAAGGAAATCATCAAATTTAATTTTAGATGGTGGATATTTCAAAAATAGATTTACATAGTTGCTATAGGGATAATGAGTATGTGGTTATTCACTTTGGATTTATGAATTCACCAACAGTTTTTATTGGAATTTATGAATGATATAGTTATAATGAATCTTTTTTGGAAGTGTTCATTGATGAGATTCTGGTGTATTCTAGAACTAAGTATTATTATGAGTAACACTTGTATATAGTTAAGATGATCTTATGGAAACATTGACTTTATAAAAATATTTAATATTTTTATTTATGGATAAAATATATATTTTTACATGGCTGTGTCATCTCAAAATGAGTATTTTTTATAAATTCTTTAAAAATAGAGCCATTCATATCTTAGAAACTAATAATGAATGTTTTTTATATATTCATTTCCTTAGGCTTAATAGGACATTATCGATGATTTGTTCAAGATATATCATGACTTACCATTCCAATTATAGATTTTTAAAGAAATATTTTTCCACTCTAATTGAGTTATGAATTATATAATTCCCTTCAAGAGAATAAAATTTTACTTACATAAGAACTTATCATTACATATTCAGAGTTAGGATACAATTAGTTGGTTTAATTTGATACATCAAGAACTAGTTTAGGATGTGTTATCAGGCAAAATTTCCATGTTGTATCCTATTTTTCATGATTCTTATGATATCATTCTAAATACTACACAAATGATTATTTGGAATTAGCTAATACAATCCATGCTTTGAATACTTGGTTTCAATATCTTTTTAGTGATAAATTTACATTGTTTATAGATCATACATTCTTGAAAAAAACTTCTCTCACAATGATATTTGATCTTAATGAAAAAATGGGTATAATATCAAAAAATGTTTGACCACAACTTGATGTATACACATAGTAAAGTAAAATCCCGAGATGATTATTTTAGTATGAATTATTACAACCAATATGATAAAGGGGAATCAGATAAATTGAAGCTAATGTCGGTAATAGATGATATGCATCAAGATTTTGTTTAGAGATGTTATAATATGGGATTATTTTTAGTCTATTTTGTTCCTAATTTAGTTTTTTATTTATTGGATGCTTTGGTATCAAATAAAAAATTTCTATCCATGAGATAAAAAATCAATGGTTGGGGGACTATTGAGGGACTTAAGAGACATTTATTTTGGGTTTAAGAGATAATATTGTGGTTCCTACATCTTATCTAGAAAAAAATCATAATTCAAATGAACATTGAAATGGTATACTCATCAAGATATTCAAGAAAATATAAAGTCATTTAGAATAATGTTTTTCTTGGATGGTATGAAATGTAAGATTCTGGGTATTTTCTCGATATACCTCTCATTTTAGAAGGTGAAGGAGGAGAAATAATGTATAGTTATTATGTTACACTCTTTTCCTAATATAGTAGTTTTATTAGAGTTTATAACTATAGTTTTTCTCACCGGTATACCAAAAAATAGTTTAGAAACATGATGTTATATGATTGATCATGGATTGGATCATGATGTTAACTCACTTCATCTAGATTATTGAAACCATTTAAAAAATAATACTTATCGAAAATATAAATATTGTCAGTTTATAGAAACTCAACATACTAGTTTTGGTTTTTTCTAACAACAAATATGTATTTAATTAATTATTTTTGAATCCATCAAAAAAATCTCTCCTATATCAGTTAACCATGATCAAATATTACCACCCTCAAATAGTTATAAGATTTGAATAGACAACACCAATGTAGGAAGATATTCTTAGAGATTTTTTTGTGGAATTCTGTATATCATGGGAAGAACATATACCATTATTTGAGTTATCATATAATAACTACTATCAAGATTCAATAAATTTGGATCCTTTTAAGGATTTGTATGGTTGACCTTGTCATTCTCATCTTTGTTGGGTGGATGTAGGTGATACTTCAATTATCTGTTATAGACTTGTTAAAATAGAAAATTGAAATTATTTAAATGATTACAATGATAATTGATATGGCTCAGAGTCATAAGAAATTATGTGAGGATCATCATTTTTTCTTATATTCATTTTATGTGGGTGATCATGTTTTCTTTTGAATCTATATAAGGCTATGGAAACATTATTTTTCTATGTAACTCATTCTGTCTCCTCTATTCATTGTCCCTTTTGAGATATTTACTAAGTGATTGATGTGGCTTATCAATTCCACTTACTAACATAGTTTAGTTTTTTTCATAATTTATTTCTTGTGTCGCAATATGAATAAGTACATACATAATCCATACCATGTGATTTGATTTGTAAAAATCATCCATGATCAATATGATATACTAATCCATCTATCAATACATATTTTTGATCAATAGAAGAGTATCTAATAAGGGAAAATAATTTGTTTGATATTGATTTTATTCTATCATGGTCATATTCTCCAAGAGACATGGGAGTATGAAACAGAAATGTTGGAGATGTGTCTTCAGATCTTCCAAAATAACACTGGACAAATTATTTCCAATGACATAAAGACCAATGGTGGAGATAATGTAACACTTCAAGATATAGGTATTTTACCATTTTATGTTTTTATTTTGATATTATATAGTTCTTTTGTTATGTTTCTAGAGTTTTAATATAGTTTTAAAGTGTTTGGAGTATTTTTTGATTTGAAAAGTTAAATAAATGTTTGTCAAAACAATGTCCCAACTCTAGGAAATTGTGTATTTGATGAAGGGAGTATTTGGGTTAGCATACTATTGGGACATGGATTATCAAAACCATGTGAACACCCAAGAGAAATTGAGAAAACAGGAATGCAGAGAAATCAGAGTTGGAACACAATTTTTCAAACCGTGAAATCCAACCATGAGAGGGTGTGGACTTAACACTATGACAAGACATGGTTGGGTAGAATTTTACCTTCTATGTGGAATAACTGTGTGAATATTTTTTGGGTGGTGGTAACATGAACAAAGTTTGATGTGGTCAAACCATGTGAAAAGTAGTTAATTCTATAATAATAAGGCATTTCCTAGTTTAATACCTAAAAAGCTTCATTTTTTCCCTATTATTCTAGGGTCTTGAACTCTTCTGACATAATTTGTTTCCTTAAAATTTCCCATTGATCCAAATGTACATTTTGGAAAATAAATATGTGTTATATATTTCAATTCATTGGTTTCTAAACATATCTCAGTCTCTCAATAGATCCTCTCATTTTTTCTCACACCGATCGTGATATATATCAATACATGTAGAGATCTCTATTCCTTCTAGTGGATGTTAAGGAAATATTTTTGGACATATTGAAGGGAGGGTGTTATAAGGTAAGATGTAGAATCTTTTAATCTCATTCTTCATGTCCATCATCTATTGAGATGTAGGTGGATTTTATCTCCACTCTATTTGATCTATAACACAAAGGCATCATTTTATTTAATTTTATTACATATATTTACTTTGAAATATTTTTGTGGATTCCAGAAGGAACCCTATTTTGATTCTTTTGGAAATTTGGAATGTTTGATGGCTTTTGAGAAACCCCTTTTTTCTTATAATTTTAAATAATTTTTTTATCATTATTTAATGTTTTTAATTCCTTAATGATTTGCATAAAATTATTTATAAGTAAGAACTATATTATGTGAATTTTTTTGGAATGGAAATTGTCATATTTATGATAAAGTTTGATTATTAGGATATATTTTGGTTTTAAAGTACCTTTTTAATGTGGGATAGTTTATGGTCATGATGTACCACCATCAACGGTAACAATAATCCTTAGTGTGAGTGTGTAGTTGATTGTGTGTTGATATATAAATGATAATTTCAAATGTTAAAAAATGGTATAAATATTTTATGGTTTTTTCGCACACTAATTTCATTTATGGATATGTAGAAACTCTTAACCAAGTTTTCAAAAATTTTATATAAAAAATGCAAAGTAGTTCTTATCTAATTGGAGTGTGTTGAGATGTATTTGTGGAATCAATACAGAGTATATACTCTCTCAATCATGGGAATATTTTAATAATTTCATATGTTATTTATCAAGACACAGAAATGGGGAAAGTTTCATATTTCTCTATTGATTCATCTTGATACAGTGGCCATTGTGGGTGATGTGATGCGTAGAGCTAGGATAAGAGGTGTTTCGGATTATTCCACTTTGGTGTCCTATAGTTATATGCTCCATTGGTTTTGTAAATTGTCTTTAATTGTTTTTTTTCACTCTTATATTGTGGTTTAATTTTTTTACTTTTGAATTTTTTTGATTTATAATCTTTCATTATGTAGTTTATTTGGGTGTTAATTTATATAATCTAATATGTTTTATCTCTTGGGATAAAATACCCCCCACCACTTCTTAATTTCCCCTTCACATTTATTATTAGCCTTTGGTGTCATAGGGATGTCAGCTAATGTTAATAGATCTTTTATCCCCTCCAAATAAAATGGGTGAGGGGTGGGATGTTATAGGTACATATCCTTTTAGTAAGATACAACACAAATTATTTATAGTATTTCAAAAGTCCCAATGTACCTAGTGGGTAAGTTCCTCTTTTTAAAAAATCATAAATTCTGTTCCATGATGAAATCCACAGGTTTAGGTGATCCATAGGTTAAAATTACAATTTTTTCAATTGATTATAATCATACATATTTTGTCTAATCTTATATTTTTTAATATGATACTAAATTGTTTGTAACATAATAGTCACATGATCCGCATGATCTAGTCCAAAATAGTTATTACACTAACTTCTTCCAAACATGTTGGATTACAACACCCCTTCCCATAAATTTCATCACATAAAACCACTTTGATAGTCGAATGAGATCATTTTTAATGAAAATTCCACTAATGTCATATACCAATCCCAAATACCCATTTAGTTAAGGAAACATTATTTAAAAATAATTTACAAAGGATAATAATTTTAGACATCCCATAATCATGGGGATGATATGATGTTCTTAAATGTATCTTAATGTTGTGATCCCTTTGAACACTCCTAGATAATTTCATTGTGAATAAAAGGTCATGATCAGATAAAATTAATTAAGGGGCCCTTAAAGCCTTATAATTTACCTGATATAGATTTGTGGAGGTTTCCAAATGGGTATATCTTATATTATCCCAAATAAATGAGTAGAATTTGAAAAGACGATTAATGACGAACCATATAACATCATTATTCTCAGTAGAATATGGATGTCTACTAAAAATGTCTATTATTGAATTTTCCCACTTTCATACAGGTATAAGAATTGGTTGCATGAATCCCTTTGGATTTCGACTTTGAGACTTTATCTACTAGCATAGTAACCATTAAGATATAAAATCCAAAATTTCTTATATCATACATTCCCACAAGAAATGTCCCCTAAAATTCCTATACATATTTTTTTTACCATGATGTATAGGGAAATTTTAGATATTTTCTTCATTTAATTCTTACCTTTTCTAATATGATATATATGTAACACATATCATCTTCCAAAACATCAACAGTTCATCTTTATAGATGTAGTATCCCAATTTACCATCATTTAGTTATTTAATCAACCATTGTATTTTCTCATCATCCTATAGGGACTTCTCTATATTTTCAAGATATAATGGTTTTGGAATTTCATGGAATTATAATGGTGGAACCCCTTACCTAGAAATACACATATCCATTTTTACTAGACCTTTAAATATAGAATCCTTTTTAATCTTCATTATGATCAAAATATTATGGTCTATCATACAAAATACATCATCCACCCTTTCCTTCCATCCAATGGTAGTAGTGTATGGAGAAATCCTAGTTTTTTAGTAGTTCCAACCACTTTCATTGACATAAGGTGAGCTCTTTATGAGATGAGATACACTTTATATTCTAGTGTTCTCTAATATATAACATCATTCACTATATAGGTTTTGTCTCTATATATTCAATTTAAAAAAATTTGATTCATGATCAGGGCCATGAGTATGATAGTTATGTTTTTGGATTTTCAATTACCATTATAAAATGTCAATCACTATATCATTATGCATAATGTCACAACAAATTACATTCCCCAATGTATGATTACTCATTAAAAATAATTCCATACCTAATGGTAGAGTTAATAGTGGTTAATAAATTAGTCTCTTATTCAGATCTTTAAAAAAATACTCACATTCTATTTACCATGTGGATTTAATCCATTTACTTGATATCTTTTTTAACGAGTATTCCAACTAAAAAAATCTGAAAAAAATCTGATAATAACTCTTTCTCAGAAGAACCTTCATATCTATATTATGTTCATCAGTGTATTCCATTCTTTGAATTAATTTTTCATTTAATTTCTAGAAGATATTATATCCTTAGAGACATTATTTACATGAAAGTATACATTATTGATCCAAAATTCACACATAATTATTTTCCTATATATTTCATTTTTCCTAAGTGTCCTTTGATTTATTTACAGATGACTCAGATATAATTTATAGATAATAGTATATATAAATATATCACCAAAAAATAACACAAAAATGATATCAATATAATCCTTTATTACACATTTCTTCAGATCCATGAATATATAAGGTTAATTAGTCATTCAAAATGTCATTACTGTAAAAAGATCTTGTCAATACATTATTTGAAATATCCTCTTCAGTATATCAACATTATTCACCCATAAATGATGATAACTATAATTATGGACAATCTGTAAATTTAATTGGGATCCTTGAAGTTTATAAATTCTGTTATCAATTCATGGTAATGGATTCTTATTCTATATAGTAATGGAATCGATCTACTGAAAATCGATTCATGGTCTCAAAGACCCATCCCTATTTCTTATGAATAAAGTATAGGCCTCCACAGTGAAATAATAGGGTATATAAATCCCTTATCACTCAACTCACCTATCTCTTTCTTCAACTCCAAAAACTCTATTGAGTACATTATATAAGGAGTTTCAGATTTATTTATTTTATCAAAAAAAATTAATAGGGAACTCATTTTTATAATCCAGTGGATAACGAAGTAAATATTTAGTAAAAAATCAATGAATTTTTATACCATAGATATATCCACTATTTTTAATTTATATTCCTTATCTGTAAATCATTGTGGATCTCCCATTGTTTTTTAGAAATTCATTATCGATGGCTACTGGGGGGGCTCTTGAAATGATTTAGATAATGAAGTTTCCCCTATAATTATAAGATATTCTACTTTAAATTTGTGAATACTAATATCTTCTAATTTGTTATAATTTTTTCCTTATAATTTGAAATCAAATGCATACCAAGGTTCATATTAAATTTAACCATAGGTTTGATAACCATATATTGAAATTTTTTATTCCCATGCATCATAATTTGAAATGCATCACATATATTTTTTTCAATATGAATTCATATTCGAGCCCTAGATTATAATTCCCATACTATATTGTTTTGGAAATATTTATTGTTTTTAGAAAACATTGAAGATATAAACTAGTCCAATGAATAAAAATAAAAAAATTAGTAGCTAACATTGGGGGAACCAATTAAAGTAATTTCCACCACATAATTTCAAAATTTGACTTCAACTATTGTAATCACATAAGGTTACTCTCTTAGGATATAATTCATCATCAAATTTTTGGTACTAGTTTATATAATGCACCTATATATATTTAATTCATTAAACATCAATATATTATTCCTTTCCCTTTCATTAGTAAGAATGATCACTTTTTTTAAACATTTGTTACAAAGCCATGTTCCCTTCCTTCTTTCTAAAAGGTGTTCCTTCCCACAGTTATCACATGTATGAAATCCAATCATTCATATCTTCAACATTTATATATTTTTATTCCATGATTATCATCCAACCTCATCATCGTTTTATTTCTCTATAATATATATATATTGTAGAAGTCATTTTTATGTAAATTTTACATGACACAATATCCTCATATAATGAAATTGGATGTGAGACCAATGACCTTCAAAGGATCTACCTTTACCAAATAAAAGAAAAAATAATTTTTTTAGTTCTATATATACTTTTTACTAAATGTCTAGTAACTCATGTAAGGGTAGCCTCATACTCAATAAAATTTTACACTTTCTTTTTTCATTGATTTAGGAACATATTTCCAAATTCCTCTATTTCATAATGTAGCAATTATCTATCATAGATTAATACTTCAAATGTTCCCTATTTCACACACATGATCACATAATGAAATTTAGTGTTTTGAAGAAGTGAAAATTATTTGTCATCATATACCTTCATATGATATACTACTGTGTTTAATTTTAAATTTGAATTACGTCACAAATTTATAATTATATTTTATATGTACTTGAACTATTGTTCAGATAAAATGTTTTAATAATTCAACTAAATGATGGAGGTTATTGTCAAATTAAATCAACCACCATAGTTACATCGTGTTGTGTATCAAAAAGTTGCTCTATATGGGTGAGGTTATTATGTCAGAACCTACGTAAAATTATACAATAAGTTTATGCATTTATTTTCCTAAACTCCATCATAATTAAATTATGTAGGGGGGATATCGTAGTACGAACGAAGAGTATTTAGATGGTTCTTATTCTTCTCGATATTATCTATCATTCTATAATAGCATATATATATATTTTACTCGTGATATTTAATTATAAAATAAAATTATGATTATGTGTTTTGAGGGTTCCCTATAAATATTGAGGCGTTTTCATAGAACTTGTGATATCTAACTTGGTTTCTCTAAATCTAGTGCCCAAGGTTTCTGTTAAACCTCCTTTATTATCAATTGTAACATGTAGGACTCTGCTAACATGGAAATGGAAGTTATATTACCATATTGGTCTAGAATATAAGTGGACCCACAAAATAAAACGCATAATTATTATTGAAAGAATGTATACATATATAAATTTGAAATGAAAAAATAAGATAAATCATGAATACATTATGAGAGAATCATTATTTATTTCATTATATACATGAAAATTACACATATACCTCCTATAGGTTTTCTCAGGAAAGGGAAAAAATAATTTTATGCACATATCCTCACTAACATGTAACATAAATTATAATATTTCTTATCGTAAACATGAAATAATTGATACCAAATGAATTAATGAACATCATGATGATATAATCAAGTAAAATTGATGGAATTATACATTAATGGAAAAAATGAAGACATGGATAACAATAATCATTAATCTCATTTTAATGGAATGCATGATGATGAACATTAAAACCAACTATCTAGGATTTATTCCGTGACACTTTCCTCTCCTATGATAATGCATGTGCTAAAATCCAACCTGTTTTTTATAATGATACATTCCAATGCATTAAGGAGATTTTTAATTCTAGGCCCCACCTGTCACATAATTTTGTACAATAAATTCCCCATAAGATTCATCTATATCAAAAAATAGTCCCTAAAGGTCCTCTTAGTAAATAAATAATGATAAAACATATAATGAGAAATAAATCAATCAAATAATTTATTATTCAATATAGTAATGTGGGTTTTGAGGAGAATATGCATTATTCAACTTATAAGATGTGGGTTAATGAAAAAGTAACATGTCGTACCACCATCGAAGAAATATAGGTGATAATGTAAATTCATTATGAGATGTTTTCCATGTAAGATAGTAATTGGGTAAAATAGTTTACATTAGTTGGAGAAAAAGGAAATGGTAGAAAAAATCATTTATCATGGTTCATTAAGAGTGTTTGAATATTCTAAATCATGTCCCTTGGGAGTGTTACTCCAGTTGTGCAGTTTTAGGGCCTCTCATCATGATATAGTGTGATGATTTTGTCTATGATAAAAAAACTATTTACAATGTGATTAACCATAGATTCATCGATAAAAAAACAACATATTCTTTCCAGTATCGAGATATGGATTTATTTCACAAGAAATTACACACACATTTAATTTATAAAAAAATAGGATGTTTTTTATCCATGGAAAAGGACCAGTTTCAAAATAAATTTGGTAACTCTTGAATCTATGTTATATGATAAAGGGAGAGATAAAAACATCAGATTTTAGAAACCCTCAATTTCAATATTACTATGTAAATATTCTATCATGTAAATTTATTCACAATAAAAAATAAAAATGGTGGTTAATATACCTTGTGTCCCATGGAATAAAAATTGAGATGGGAAAAACCATACATATAGATTCGGTGAAATTAAATCGAAACACCTTGAAATAGAGGGATTAAACATGATCAATAAATTATATGCATTTTTTAATTTCATGATATAATATCACAAATAGGTAGTATATACACCACATATAAGAAGTTTAGTGTATAATTCCAAACATGTCCTAAAGAGATGAATTTGAGAAAAAACCCTTTACCACATATCATGACATCCATGAACATATATTAAAATCATGTATCAAATAAATATCTTTCATAATAACATAATAAATAACCTCAATAATATACATTTCCATACATACTATTCATGAATTTTTATTCTCTAAATTAATTCTACTAATCTTCCACATCTGGTGTTTATAGTTTTGATCAGTTGTAAGAATTTTCTAATCGTGGTTTATGTATTTATTATTCTAATAAATTTCATCATTAATATATAATTAAATTGACTATAAGGGATGATTTATAATTATTTATTATGATTCAAATACCAACATTGAGTGCTTTAGTCTTTTTTCTTGAATATGAAATCAATAACAAGCATGTTTCAGCTATTCTATACTATAAAAGTGTGATTTCATAATTAATGAAAAAAATATTATTATATTTTATCAAAAAAAATTAATTAAAAAATTCAATAAAATTTTATTATTAATTAGGTTTTCATATTCATTCATTTTAAAAATTCTTAATGTTTTTTAAGAAGGTGGTTAAACCGACCCGAACATGAACATATCCTGATTTAATGAGTCATTGTGAGGTGTTTTATTATAATATAATTATACCAAAAGAATAATTATATTATTTACTATTTATTAGTGATATATATTTCAATTTCAAAGAATCATGATAATATTTAATTTATATAAAAATATTTAAAAAATTAATAGTATATTATCCATTTTTTATGAATATTTTAAATGATATATTTAATAAAGATAACTTACTGATCATATCATTACTAGGTTCTCATATTTATCATACTATAACTAAAATTTTATCATAAATATCATTTTTATAATTTAATACATTGAATTGAAATGATGGAAGATGAAACACATTGCATCATGGAGGAGACAGTATGCGTAGCCCACAAATTATGGTTTGTGTTTTTATTAAAGTAAAGGGAAAATATGTTTAGTGTTTGTATTGAAAATATGAAAACAATAATTATTATAAAATTCTGAATTAATTCTATAATATTGGGAAATATACAATTTATATTTAAATATAAATGAAAATACATTATGGAAAATGTTGACCATGTGTTAAGGACATTGTGATTTTTTGGATGATTCCTTAGAATGGAAGGGAATATGATAATATTTTATAACTATAAGATTATGAGGGTCAAAGAAAATTAGAGGGAAAATAAATAAAAATCATTTTCAGGATAAAAATGAATTTTTAGTGTGGTATTGAGGGTGATACGAGGTTCCAATTTTATAGTAAAAAAGAGGGTAATTTTCATGGTAATTGAAGTTAGATAAAAGGTAGAAGTGGAAGCACATAGGTTTTAAGTGAGTTTGGTGAATTTGGGGGGTAAATGGTAGTTTAGAAATTTGGTTATGACTATATTTCTTAACATGTGTTTATATAATTTCTTTTACCTTTAATTATTACAAATTCAAGATATCTCATTTACTCATTTACACTTATCAATAATAATTAAAAGTTACACATATTAATCATTTTATGACTCCAAAATTAGTCTGATAATTCTTACCAAATTTAAATGTGATGAATTTAAATTTGGGATCCATTTAACATAATTCACATTCTAAATATTAGGATATTATCTTTTAAATTAGAACATAAAATATATGAATAACTTTTTATGGAAAAATCTGTTTTTATATATTATGTTTTAATTCTAATTGACTATTTATTGTAATTTCAATTGTACATTATATAGTAGTTTTTGTGTTTAAATGTCATATAAGAGTCATATTATAAATTATATTAAACTAATTTATTTATGTAAAATTAAATAACTCTTGTATAATTAATCCACTGAAAACAATTGTTTTACCTTTATCATGGTAGTCAAAGATCATCAAAATTATTATATTTTAAGTGTATAAAAATAATATTGGAAAATTTTTATACTTTTTATTTAGTGATTTTAAATATAAATAATATTTTTTTATAAAAATTATATTTATAAGGAAATTAATTTTCACATTTTCTTTGATAAATTTTTTTTTATAGAAATTCTCAAAATCCATTTTAACATAATAAATATATGATAAATTAAAAAATATAGATTATTTGGTTAAAATAAAATTTTAATATTTAGAAATAAAAATTAAATTATACTTATAAATGAAGAATATTGAGAGTTTCTATTATATGACAGTTTAAGAATTGGTGTCTCCCTACTACATTAGGAATTTAAGGATTAAAAAAATAATTTTAAAATATTTGAATAAAAAAATAGGTAGACTTTTGATTTTGTGGAATATAAACTCATGTGACATCTATAGTATAGTGAAAGATGAAACCATTTTTAATTCAATATAGAATATCTCACAGTATTATAACATGGATAAAAAAATAAATGGTCAATACCTATAAATAAGAGGAAGCTACGACTATTGAGGGGATTGAACACCATACCATGAAATCATGATACATCTATATAGAATAATTTTACATCTTTATTTTCTTTGGCATTGTATATTTTGTGTGTGTGGAAGGAGTAATTTTGTGCAGGTGGCACTACGGTCTATGGTTCTTGGGGAAAGAGAACCAGTTCAGCTATGTATTTAATATACATAATAATTATCTTTCAATCTATGTAATGAGTATCTTTTAGTAAACTTTGAGGAAGAAAACAAAATATAAAAACATAATAAATATACATCCTTGATTACTTTAAAGAAATTAAACTTCAAAAATGATTTTGGAATTATAAAAGTTTATATTATTTTCTATTATATTACTTGTAAAATGTTCATCCTCTTGATATTCTTCTATAAAACATATTTGAATCCACAATGTCAAACATCATTATATGTTATAAAGTATATTTCTATTGAGAAATTGTGATATGATATTCCTCTTTATAAATTAGTAGCCCAAAATGTTTCTCATTTCATTAATCATAGGAATTTCAATCAAAAACATATTCTATAATCCAATTTATTTAGAATTTATTTCTTTATTTACAACATAACTAATATATCTATATTTAACCTAATATCAAGTGATTAATTTTGTTCATATTTATTATAGAGTTACCTATCCACACTTACTTTCTTGAACATTAACTTCATCAACCATGCATGAAACATAGAATTCCATTCTCTAATGGATTGTTTTACCCATATAGATCTTTATTTAACATATGTGCATAACTTTAATCATCCTCAAGAAATAAACCACCGGGTTTCTGATCATAAACTTCTTCTTCCACCACTTAATTGAGCATGGTAGTCATGAGAAACATTTTTAAAATATGATATTTTCTTTGAACTATAATACTACGAAATATCCTTGTCATAACAATGAAATACAGTATAAAAATGTTATCATAATAATAAATTCCTTTAATATATGAGTACCCATTACACACTACTTATTATTTATCTATTATGACTTTTATTTTTTAATTTATCTTATTTTGAAACAGAAACATGTTTTTGATAAAATTATGTTTATTTGGATTGGAGACCAAATTCCATGTTTCACACTTCTCTATCAGATCCAATTACCCGTTCATTGAATCTCTCCACTTATGATGCACCAATGTTTCCTTCATGTCTATTTTTTCAACATGTTATAATAATGATTCATGTGTTTTTATCATCAATGTTATTGTTCTATGAACTTATTATACTAAATATAAATTAATATTCCAGACATCCACAAACATTATTATCCTAAAATGAGATGAATGATATTGGTCTCCAACACATAAAATAAAATAACCATCACTTAAAACCTATATATGTGTAGAATTATTAAAAAAAATTCAAACTATCCTCAAATAAATAATTCTTCATCACTTATGGTACATAATAGTTTATGGTTTTTAGAATTGTTTTAGTGCACAAAAAATTTCATATAATCATTATCCAATTTATTACCTTAAAATTTACTTAAATAGTAGTATACCTTCAATATGGGGAATAACCTTTGAAGACACCATAAAATCATATTTTATAAAAATTCCCTTATTTTTCACATTTCACATTAATTATAAAATAAATTGAAACGCCATAAAATTTTCTAACATGGTGGATTATTATAATACATTTCTTATTGTTTCAAATTTATGTTTCTTCCAAAAAAATAGTTTTTCTGAATATGAACCACTATAAACATTGACAAATATAATTATCAATTAACATGTTATAAGTCATCCCTGCCAAAGTTATATTATTTCATTCAACAATAAAACTTTTTTATGGTGATTATGGTGGATTTTTTTCATAATGACTACCATGCATCATAATATATACTTCAAATATTCTCATAGTTTATTCCAAACCATTGTCTATCTAGGTATTTGTTATAGTGAAACCAAAATCATTTTCACTAATCATTTGGAATCAATTGAAAGATTTTAGCTTCTAATTTATGATTCGTAAATATAACATAAATGGTATGTGTAAATTAATTAATTAATCAATTAAAATACATATATATACTTATTTGATTTCTTGTTGATAATACAAGATATGTCAATATATATAATCTCAAATGGATGAGATATTTGAATCAGAAATTTCTTCTAAGGAAAAATATTAATATTCAAATTTTTTAATAAGGAGAACACTTAGTTTTTATTTCATTAAAGTATAATGAAAACAAGGATATTCTATCCTTATGTATGTTTACACATATTATTTTAGATAAGATAATAACTTATTTATGACCATGATTTGTTTTCAAATTTCCTGATTAATTTGTAATAAATTTTATCAGGTCCATCCCAAAAAAAGTTTCCCCTTGTTTCATTTCATCTAATGAAAATACATTTATATGTTAAACTCATAGAAATGAACCCATATTTTTAGATAATCTCATTATTACCCTCATCACATAGATTATACACACTTATGATATCATTTTAAACCTATTATATTATAATGTGTTCTCTGAATTTAATATATATATTTTAATTAATATTGATATGAATCCTTTGATCGGAAGTGAGCCATTATATAAAAACTTCACTAAGCATTCATTGAACTTTTCATCATCCTTTATAATTATTAACAATATTGTAATGTGTAAATAATATCCATTATTCATAATCTGCATTCTGTCTTTTTATATACCTATAAAAACATTCTTTTCACCATTAAACTTCTTTTAATACTTTGAGTATTGAAATTCATACTGAACAGGGCAAGTAGAATAGAAAGACAATATTAAAAAACATGAAATATCATTGTTTAACTTATTATCAACCTTTTGTATAGAATTTTCATTTTTCTTATATGAGTTTTTAGTGGGATTCCCCCTA
Organism: Viscum album; assembly: GCA_963277665.1. Lineage (NCBI taxonomy): Eukaryota > Viridiplantae > Streptophyta > Magnoliopsida > Santalales > Viscaceae > Viscum > Viscum album. The sequence goes on from OY728154.1 coordinate 73,002,542, forward strand.
TAACATATAATTTGACACCATATATTCTCATAAGAATTATGGTAACTAAACTTAAAATTTAGATATATATGTCCAAAACCTCCATATTTATAGAAATTACCTTAAAATTAATATTTTCCTTCGAAAATACACTATTTTCCATAAGATGAACCCAAATATTCATCCAATCTATGGTCATTGATTTTGGATTCGTTTAAAAAATATAATTGTTAGTCGACTCAGAATACCTTCTTCTTTTATATAATCTTATTTTAATCGAATTTAAATCCTTATTTTTAGAAGTTTTTTTTATTTTAATGTTCCAACAATTTCTGGTGATTAGAGAATCATCTGTTATTTCCTTAAACAAAAAACTATTCACTCATGAATTTAATTCATGTTTCATACAAACACTTCAATGATATAATACATCCTTGTAGTATTATATTTTCTTTTAAATGTGTACTTAAACTTTCTCTTAGTATGCAATGTATTTATAACCCATCTTCCATGAGATTTCATAAACGTCCCAAATATAATGTGGAATTTTATATTTATTCAAGTATAATTACTTTTTTTATTTAGTATAATTTAATTATATATTATCATCATCCCTCACCATAATTTAAAAACTCTTTATTATTTCATTTTCCAAGGTCTTATTTATAGTATGATACATCTTGAAATGATCAATATATTTCATTAACCCAGAATATTTAAGAGAATAACAAAAAAATATTATTCTTGATTATTAATTTTCATTATTAATTTTTTATTTTCCTTATATAACATCAATATATTTGAAATAAATTCACTAAGATCCCACATCAACATCAACATCATTTGAATTTCTTCCTCACTATTATAATTTGTTATTTCATCACCACTATACCATACCTCATTCAATTATAAAATTAGTAGTTTACAATCAAATTCACTAGAATTCTCAAATTAATTTTAATAATAACTGACATCATCCTAAAAAAATTTATAATTTGTTTCGTATTTAATAAAATTATAACCCATTAATTATAATGAAAAAATTTATTAATCTTATTTTATAATTTTGGTTTTTATAAAATCCTTGATTTTTCAACCTCATATTTCTAATCGTCTTTTTTAAAAAAAAAAGACAATTTTATAATAATTATTAAATAACACCATAATTGAAACATTTTATTAGTATATTTCTCATGATTGTTTTCCATATTATCACACTTCTTTGAATGAGTTGAATCATTTTTAATTAATTAATTTAATATGTCATTTGTATTTAGAATTTTCAACCTCTAAAATTGATTACTTCATTAACTTATCTTATTTTGGTGATTTATAAAAAATGTCATTTTTTGTTATAAAATTATTTTGAATAAAATTCCCATTTTGAATATCATATATAATAATTATATTTTTTAAATCATCTAAAAAAGTGAACCCAAATCATTGTCTTCATGTGTGGAGATGTTTTTGTCAAACCTTTCTATATAATGCATAAAATAACATTAAAAATCATTATAGCCTAAAAATATTCACCAAAAACTATAATGAGGATAATTATTTTTTTAATAGAAAATTAATTCATTAATTAATTTATATTTCATCTTTTGATGGTCATTATACCTTTATGTCCAAATTTACAGTTTAGCTTCTTAAGATTTTCCATTAAATTAAAAAATATTTTCTAACTTATAATAAATGACATTGGACTTTTTGATACCATTTTTCCTTGAAATATTATTTCCATAATGTTAAATAAAGTATGAAATTTTAGCAGATCTATAATTACCTGTATTATTTCAATAAACCATGGATATTACTCCACCTTAAACACAAGGGAAAAATAAATCTATTTCATCCTAGAAAACATCCAAACTAATGGATAATAAGTTTTATAGAATATAATGATTATAAATTTTATAAATGCATCCATTAAAATCCATAATTAGTATAATGTTTATTTAATTCATGTGTCTACTATTAACAATGAGAATTCAATGAGTAATTCGTCTTACATAGATGAACTCTTCATCTACAAACTCCACACAATAGATTATCAAGTAAGGGAACCAGTCTCTAGTACCTATTAATTAATGACCCTCAAGATCAAATTGAATTCATTAAGATAATAGGGGTGGTGGTTAATCATTTAATATAATTATTTTAAATTTCATTTGAAACAACCATCCTCCCCTATAAATGTGAATTTTATATATATACTTGGTAAACCCCTTGTTCGAGGTATTATGTTTTTTATAGTGTATTTTTAAGATTAATCATGTTTGTTTTAGACCTGAAATGGTTTTAGATCTTATATATTATAATATATAATGATTTTTCAGGGTGTAAAATTTGAGTATAAATAGAATAAACTGTGTGTGTTCTCCAAGAAACCACTTCGAATAGAGGGGGTATTTTGGGATGTCGTACGGAAAACACAGGTTTTATCACACCATGAAGCTTGAAATTGCTACTTGGGAAAGATCTATTTTCATATTTGGCCAAAATATTATCAAACCATGTTGCCTAACCATGTGAAACATATTTATAGCTATGGAAATTAGGGGATTAAAACCAAAACCTACCTAAAAACCATAAATACCTTCCATTATATTTGAATCTGAAAATATAAATAACTTAAAGTAATTTTTTTTATCTTTAGACTATAGAAAATTCTATAAATGATACATTAAGAATTAATTTTTAGGAATCTATGGTAAGAGTTATTTTTACATAATCTACTGCTATATCTCTTAGTGTTTCCTTGAGTTAAGCTGCATACTAGTTCTTTAATACCTATATCTAGTGGTTAGGGTTTATTTTGATTGGTATTATATGTTGGATTGTAATTTGAGAGTTTTAATTTACTATATCTATGCTGAAGTGATGTTATTTCATATTGACATTGTGATTGAGGTATGTGCGTTTTATATCACTCCTCTATTTCAAATATTTGATGGATTTGATTTCTAAATTATTGTGCTATGATTTCGAAAAGAAATCCTTTGTTTATAATTTTTTTACAATCTTGTTTTCCATGGATTCATGTAAAATATATGGTTTTTAATTTGGTTTTTGTTTCAGTGATATCTTCTGAAAACATCTGGACTGATTTCTTTTAAGTGGTTTGATAATGAGGATTTTTTTTTCAATTCAATTATGAAAATAAAAGGTTTTGGTTTGATTAATGAAATATTAAATATTGCCTAAAAATACATAGTGTTGTGGGCTCATTTATATTTTTACAAGTCCCTTTTGAAATAGACATGGTGTTCGATGATGACAGGAAGGGTACATTGTATTAAACACCTTATAGAATGGTTTTTTTTCATTTCATGTGGAATTGTAAAACTATATTTGTTTCATAGTACAGACTATAAAGGTACATGGGATTTTGTAACTCGTGATTAAATAGTGAAATATGGATCAACACTCATGAGTATTTGTGTCATCATTTTGTATGAATGTATATGTGTGTGAGAAACATGGTTGGGTATGATAAGTGGAATGAAATAATGATAAAAGTAATCTTGTTCTATTGGTTTTACATGAAGTAATATTATTATAATTTTTTTTATAAATTTCTCAACCTATATTTAATCTAATTAATGATACAAACATTATTTTGACTTAGTACTATGTGTGGGAATAACATTTTGAATGAAATAGTTGTTTTGGTTACCCACCCATGCATATACACATTGGTGTATATATAAACATTATTCGTTACGATGTAAATAAATAGAGATATCTCACATTTTAAATAAGTCTTAAATAATTCATGATATTTAGTTATAGGGAATGTAACTCTATGATTTATATTTTTTGGATGTTAGGGTTTGGTCTATATTTGTATCATTATCTCTCTACCTGGTTTAGTTAGTTGGAATTTTTATTTTTAATAGTTTTTGGGCACCACACTCTGATTATTATGTTGGTTATGAATTTATGTTCTTTTGGTTTTATTCATGAATCACATAAATATCTATATTTATTGAGATTAATTTTTCAGGATGTTTTATTTGTTGTTAAAAAATCCACTAATGTTTTCCTATACCCTTGGAACTTATATCTAGCCCTATGTATCTTTGAGATGTCAGATACAATTAGTAGCACCATCGACTCTTCTCAAGATAATCGGTGAGAGGTAGGATGTTATAAATGGTTTAATTTTTATTGTTACTTGACATTGGGATGGTTTCAAGGAGATTTTATGTGTCTAGACATGGTATTTATATAATAAAAATATGTACATAACATTTTTCTCCCAAAAATCAAGTTACCATTCCATCCAAGGTATAAAAAAGAGTTTATTAAGATATCAAGTTGTTTTATCAACTCATTATTGTGGGTTTATCCAATTAGAGGTCTGTATCATATATTAGTTAAAGGAATTCCAAGAAGGAGGAAATCATTCATTTTATTGTTTATTTTTGATGCATTAGAATGGGTGAGATGATAACATTATATAATGAATTGGGTTAGTATTGTTCAGGTAAAATTTAGAGTCTAGAGGAAATGGTATCATGAATATGTTAAGTATTATTTACCATTATATTTTATATTGATTCTTATGAGAATTGAATTATGTTTAAGACTTCGTTGAGTTTTATTAACTAAAGGAACATGGAATTCATATGGAATTTGAACCTACATGAATAATGAATTTAATTTATACTAACTAAATAAAAGGTAACAAGAATCCAAACTATTATATGATATTTTCCACCATTTTAGATTGAGTACATAATGGAATAATCCCATGTTTACTATTTATAATTTTTTATTAGCATCCATTTCCTTATTATTTCCATATAGAACATATACATAAGTTTGAATACTGGTAATTTATTTTGAAATTTTATGATATTCATGACTTAATATGCATTTATAAAAAACATTAATTTAAAATTTTGATGCTTATTTAATATGGTTAAACAAATAAAATGCCATAACTTTTAGTTATTATTAAATTATTTCATTTTATGATTGGTTCAAAAAAATATCATTTTGTTATTATTCCTTGTTATATTACAAATTTGTAAAGCAGGTCCAATACCATGAATATCATATCACCTAGAATTTTTTTCCTAATATTTTATCAAATTTTAATGTAATTTTGGAAAAAATACATTTATGAAATCTTTATCAATGAAAAAAATCAGAAAATGAAACTATTTTTTCACCAGGAAGACAAAAAATAATGTTTTCATATGTTAATAACCGTAAAGTGTTGTAATGTTCTGAAAATTTAGGTAAAATTTCAAATAATAGTTAATTACTTATGAAAGTATGTTAAATTAATCATTTTTTAAATTTTATTTTTGTTAAATTTATTTTTTAAATTACCATTCACAAATTTTAATGAATATTTTCACTAAAATTCATATTATTAACAACTTTTGGCATGAAATATGGTAGTAAAAAAATTTCATAGAAAATTGAGTTATTTTCATTAGTTGATTATAATTTCAGATGATTAATATTGTTATCCAATAATGTAATTTTTTATATTAAAATTATATATTTGTTATGAGTTTCTAATGTATTCGGTCAAATTTTCCTGTATATCAGATAATTTATTGATTATGTGTTACTTCTTGGTAGTTCTATAACTTAGTTTCTCATGTTTATATGATCTAAGTTTATGAGAACTATTTTGATAAAAAAATAGTTTTTAATATAAAGAATTCCTTTAGAAGAAAATATTTTAAAAAATGGATTTTATTTTTTTTAACTGGAAAAAATGATTTTTAAGAATTTTTTATGATTTTTTAGAAAATTTAGATTTAGTTAAATTTTTTAAGAGAAACCTCCAGTAAATGGACTTTAGGAAAAATGTTTCCATAAAAAGAGATAATTTATGATTCTAAAAAGTTCACTATTAGAATTTTTACAAATTTTAATTTTTATCATGTTGTGTATTAAAGATATTTAATAAAGATAATTTCACAACAGTTTTACTTGTTTTCTGATTTTAAAATGAATCTACATTTTTTCTTCAAATATGAATTTAAAAATACATATTTACCAAAAATATTTTCTTTGTTTCTGTAATTTTTTAAACTTTTATGTGGTTACTAGGGAAAGGTGACACATATATACATATTATATGGAAACCTTATCGGTGTGTTAGAATATAAAATAATGAGTCGTTGTACCTGAGAAAGATGAAATTTGATATTTTCATTTAATAATGGTTATGTAGGGTAAGGTGGTTGTTACATATGCTTGATTTACTGTTATATTGATTATATTTGCATGCTTTATTAATTTATTTATTTTTATGGTTCATAGTAAACATTCTGACATCCTGATTGAATTTTTTTGTTCTACTGGAAGACATCATTCATGGAAGGGAAATAGTAGTTCCATAAGTATCTGATGTCTTGTGGGATTATCATCATGACATCTCTTGGTAATGAGGAAAAATGGGAACTTAAATTGGTCACCATGATCTATTTAATTTTGAAAATTATATATTTTATATAATTCACTAACAAAAATATATTTTGGTCATAATGTAGTGAATATCATGATTTCTTTCATTTTATGGTATATTCATTACTCAATTTTACATGTTATAATGGTATCTTCTATTGACATTTTCATATTTTTAATGGAGTTGAAATGATATTATCTATATTTTTATTTGTTATGGGTCACATTTTTGGGTTTAGTGGGAAATTATATATCTTTTATGGGGTTGATACATTCCTTTAGAGATTTATAGGGTATGGGTTCATTTATATTCATGTCCTGAGATTTGGAAGTTAGTGTGATATTTTATTAGATACCATGTGGAGTCATAACCTCTTTACATGGAATGTTATTTAGGTTGGTTGTCTAAGTCTTCTCTTTTTTTATCACCAATAAATTATTTAACCCTGTCTATTTGTTCATAATCTATAAGGTAGTTTTCTTCATGTATAGCTAGTCACTATGAATTGGGTTATTTAAATTTCTAAAAAATAATGGTTTGTGGATAAAACAACTATATTGAACATGGGTTTTATGAACAAAGATGTTATTATGGGTTTTTTGGTGGATCTCATTCCTTACATAGATGACTAGGTAAAAAAATTGTTAGTAGACACCTCAATGTATTACCATAAGTTTCAACATTATATGAGGGAGCCATAAGCACTAGTTAGGGGATGGAAGTGTTTTCTCCAATATATCCATCCAAATTTGGGTACCTCCTATTAAATGAAAGCTCATGTGCACTATCCATCCAATTTTAAAGAAGTTATACATGTTTTTGAATGTCACAACTGAACTAGTGCACATGTTTTGAAGATTACCTACATATTTATTATATTGAAGGTGAAATATCTTAGACTTGTAAACAATTGTCCTCATAAAATTTTTGTTATCAATGTTTTAATTGGTTGGCACATTATGTTGATTTATTTCATTACAGTTCATGGAATCATGGATAGGATGTTTGGGTTATGTGGTATGTTCAATAACTAATTACATCATGGGTAATACCCCCAAGATTTTATAGTATTTTTCTTTTAAATGTTAACATCTTTGATAGTTTTTCATCATGACAGTACGAGTTTAAAACCATAATGTACATTTGCATATGAACTTTGGAATAGTTATATGACAATTATAAATAGTAATACAACCAATAGAATAAAAAATTCACCTATAAAAGTATAAATAAAATATATGTATATTATAAATGAATATATGGTTTATTTATATCATTGAATATGTAAATAAATTTTGTTATTTTTACGAAATATAAATGTTTATTTTCAATTTAATAATTGAAATAAGTATTTAATAGAAAATTTATTTACACAACATAGATTCCTTAAGTAATATTTTTCATTTTCATGATTATTAGATAAATTTAAGAGAACATAATTAATTTTTGAAATTTTCATAAAATCATTTATAATATCGATATATAAATTTTTTTGTTAAATGATTATTTATTTAAAAATTAAATTTCAAAAATTCGGAAAGATATTTATGTAATATAGATTACATATAGATTTGACGAATTAAATAAATGGTTAGGTTTAATTTTTAGTACTGTTCTAAAATAATGGATATGTATAGTGATTAGTAAAATACGGTAATTTATGGTATTCAAAAAATACATGAATTGTTGAAACATATATGATGTATGTATATTATAATCCCATATCTCAAACTATCATTCAGTATTATAAAAATATTCATGATATGGTTGAAAATATTCATAGTCTTGAGCCAAAATAATATTCTAATGAAGAAAATAATCAAAGACACCACTCTCCACCACAATATATATCACCCCTCACCACATCTTTTCTCTACACATCCAAACCCTTGAATCATGTCGACTTTATAAAAAATTACACTCCCCAACCTCTCTTACACGTTATTGTGTTTTTTTTCTCACCTAAAAGTCCATTTCAAGTTCATTAAGGAGGTTCTGAATGAGAGGAATTCAAGAGGTGAAATCCCCTTTCTCTCTTTTAGTATCCTTTCATTTACTTTTAGTTTATTATCCTTTATTTAACTCATATATACAAATATAAAAGATAAAAATATATTCTAAAATATATTATATTTTATTAAATTAATAGGATATCCCCCAACAATTGTTTTCTCTTTTAATTTTTATTCAAAAATTGAAAGCAATTTCTGTGAGGTGCAGATTTTATACCTTTGTGGATGATAAATTTTAATTTTTCAATTCCACCTTCAAGTCTTGTTATAAACTCATATGATGTTTAAAAATATTTTAATATATGTAATAAAAATTATTAATTTTTTTAGAACAATTTTGAATAAATTATATTAATTTTTAAAACAATACAAGTGTATAATGATCGAAAAAATGTCAAAATAATCCAAATGATTATCATTAATTTTTTATTTAGTTAATCATCATCATATCTAGATAATATTCAAATATAAGATCATTAAATATTATGAAATTTCATTAATAACATATAATTTCAATTGGAGATAACTATTCCCATATCGTATGATCTTTTGTACATGTATACAAGTGAACTGGTCATGAAAACTAAGGAAATGAACACTTTCGAATGATGAAATTGAATCTCAAATTAATGTTATAAAATTACAATATATTAAATAAAATTTGAATATGTTCTGAATTAAATTATTAATGAATATAATTTCATTAACCATGATTTTAATTAATAGTACAGAAGCCTTATTTATATATGGTATGCATTCTCTCATCTCACATTTGTTTTCGTGAGAAAAGTCCCATTCAACACTATTCAGAGTGTGTGGTGTAGGCATATTAACGTTTTTTATAATATAAATAATATATTTATTATCATAGTGATCAATTATTCATTTTATGATAAATAATTTTATTGTACATACGGTTCGACTGTTTTCCAATTTATAAGGATTCTCCTAGATTCTTCGTTTTTTCATTCGTGTTACACTTTCTCTCTAATTTCCATAGTGTAATTTTACAATATTTTGGTATAATTATTCTTAATTATATTTTTTTCACAAAAAAAAATTATCCATATCATTTTAGCTTCCTTATATAGGGAATAACATTTTTTGTAATGTGTTGTTTTCAATCCCTCTCGTTATGCAATCCCGATTTAAGGAAACTTCCCATTTTCATGCCCAATTTTAAGTACACTACAAAATCTCTTTTAAGAAACACATATTTTTATATAATCACCCTTAATATACTTAAAACTATCTTAATTAACTCATGGGTCTAGGAAGACAATTATTTTTTGTCCTTTTTAAAGACTCGTTTATATTTTTCCCTTAACAAGAATTAAAGTGGCTCATTTATAATGTTTCTTAACACTTTTTATATGTTTTCTAATTCATTTCCAAATTTAATTATGGATTTTATTTTATTATTACTAAAATATAATTCCATTCCCTTTTTCGTGTCCTTTATACACATTTTATTACTTGATTTTATGAAAAAATTCAAATAATTATCCAAAAGAACTCTTCTTTCAATCTTAAAAGGGTATTTCTCTAATGAATTTCTCAGTTATTTTATTTGATTTTTTTTATATTTTAAACCCCATATTTCTATCCTATTCTTTATTGATATTGATCTATTATTTTACAATCTAAAAAGTTTTATTCACTATTTTATGATTATTAATGGGGATGTATTATCATAATACAATTCCCCATATTACTCTGTATAATTTATGATTATGTTGAAAGATTAGAGTAGTTATTAAAATTTTATATAATTGATTTAATATAAAAGTATAGGTTGATTATGTTTCACCCCATTCATATAAGGGATAAATTATACATATTAAGTGATTGTCGGGTCCCTCTATATCCTCTCGATGAATCGATTGGTCTTATGATACAAATTAGACCATCTGCATACCCATTTATATTGGTGTATTGGCCAACACCATGACTATATTATTCGATGTCCAACATTATGAATTACATTATTATAATATAAATAATTGATAGACCATGTGATTATTTGACTAGTAGAATATCTATGGTCATTTTTTATTATCATGTGATTATTTACAATACATTATTTACTTAGCATTTATTCCTTCTATATTATGTTCTAGATTGGGTTTTAATGGATTGTATTTTAGTTATTCACCTTGAGTTAATGATTATGTTTATTATAGATTCATCTGTATTTATTACCCATATAGATCAACTAAGCTGACCCTTTTATTATGTTTTCTTTTCCCCCAGATGCATAGAATTAAATTATGAAAGACATGAAAGGATAATATTGAGTTTTATGGATGTCTCCAATGGAGTTGGTGGGTTGTTTTTCCTTTAATATTGTAATGTAAAACTTATTTATAAATGTTTTTTTACAAATCTACTAAACTTTTTTGTCCTTATGAAAGATATATCATTGTTTATTATAGAAATGTTATGAAGTAGTGAACCAACTCTAGTATACTAGGGCTGGGGTCTGTACTGTTGGTATTAGAGGAAATTGTGTAAAAATAATTTAAAATATATATAGAAAAAATAAATCAGAGAAAATAACCCTAAGTTAGAACTTCATGATAAGAATAAAAGAACATCCTATAATTTTTGTAAGGTAGATATTTTGTGGGTCTTCCAAGAAATACATATCTGTCTCAATACTACAAGTGAACATGGTTCTAGAAAAGATATACCTAGGGGAAACAACTCTGAAAATGTTCATCAATCTTTACTTGACATAACCTTGTACAAGACAATGAACCATACTGCACACCAAGTTTGACACTATGAGGGATATTATTAGGATAATTCTTCTTTTCATTCCATACCATTATTAAATATTTAAAAGTGAACATGTCCCTAATGAAAAAATGATTATGATACTTGTTATGCATAAATTCCCAATTTATGTTACATTTTTTTATAGTGTGAAATTATTTATTATAATTCATAATCATATTTAGATTATGGAATTATTATTATAAATTGATCATAGTGGAATGAACGGAAAGAGTATCAATGCATGTATTCTATGTTGTGAGTTATCTTATATATAGGATAATAATATTGGAGTAGGATCATCAATGGGAGTTGATAAACATGTAACTATACCTAGATAACAAACTTAGATTCTAAATAAAAACAATAACCATATACAATATCCTAATCCAAAATGTGGAGGAAAAATGTTAGACTAAATCATGAGAAAAAAAACCTACAGCATTCAATGGGACTAAAAATCTATCTTTATCTTAGTAGTAGATAAGTTCTACAGAAAAGTTATTTATTTCATTTGGAAGTAACAAAAGGGAGAAGGATATCATGTTAGTTAATCATCAATTGGGATATTAAGACCAATGGTAGTGATTAATTCAAAACAAAAAGGGCAATGGAGAAATTAAACAAATATAATGTATTAATTTTAAAATAATTTCTTTTGAATAAATATTTACCTCTCAAGTAGTTGGCAGATATTTGGAGGGAATTCTTGAGTCTGAGACAAAAAGAGAATCAGAACATTGATAAGTACGTAGCTAAATTTACATGGTTAGTAAGGAATGTCACAGACTATATAAATAATTAAAAGATAATGATTTATCTATTCTTTTATGGGTTAAAATAATTCCTATGAAGGGCACTGATCTCCCAAAATTTCTCATCATACGAAGATAGAGTTTCATGTGCTATGAAGGAAGAGAAAAACTTCCCGAGAATTTATGACCTTAAAAGAAATATATAGAAGTAAATGTATGTTTAACACATTGGAAAATAAAATAAGAAAAATGGGAAAAAGGGAAGAGTTTTCTTTCCATCCTCTAACAAATATGGGAAGAAATATCATGGAACATTACAATTGGAGAAGGGTGTTTGTTACAAGTGTGGAGAAAAAATCCTCTAACACTGTGATTTCTATGGAATGAAAAAATATACCAATTTTCAATTATGTAATTATAATGAGATGGGAAATTGTGAAATTTATTATCCTAAGAATTAAGAAATCTTTCTTCAAAAAAGGACAAGGTATTAAGGCAATGCTGATGTAGTCAAAATAGCTAAGGTTGATGTTCTTAATGATGTGGTGGAATGAACATTAATTATCTCCTCAAATTTAACTAATCCAATGTCTCAATTCAGATCATTGCAAACCTTTATATATTCCCAGGATTATTTAAAAATTTGATATTTCCAATTCACATTAACTAATGAGTTGTTAGTAAAGACACCTAGTGGAAACCTTATTGCAATATTTATCTTAAGAGTAGTTCCTATTAGGACACATAAATGTTCTCTAATTTATGATTTCGCCATCATACATAAGGTTTATTTTGATGTTATCTTCAATATGAAATGCATTTAGAAATAAAATAAAAAAAATATTGCAAATAGAATGAAATTATGATTCGTAATGAAGGAATGAAAATTTGAATTTTAAATGGAATATTTCATCATCCGAGTCATATTTAGATACACCTCCAATATCTCTTCCAAATGATAATCTTAGAGAAGAATATGAGATAAATTATATTGATGAAAAATGTGATATTAAAATTTAGAATGAACGTATTATGTTAGAATACATAGAAGTATTTCTAGAGGATTTACCTAGACATCCTTTTGTGTGGGATGTTGAGTTATCTATTGATTTAATCCCTGATGAAAGACCTATATAAATCACTCAATATTGAATATCCATAGTAGAGTTAATATTGATAAATAAACAACTAGATTAATTGACTAAAAATGTAATTATATTCCCTAGGGTTTCTCCATGTGGATATCATGATCATTTATTTAAGAAGAAAGATAGATACATGAGGTGGTGCATTGAATATAGGGAGATTAAATCAATTACTATCATATGCCTCACATTGTTGACTTCTATGACCAACATCATGGATATTAGTATTTTTAAAAGATTTATCTTCACTTTTGATATCATCAGTTGCATGTGACTAATGAATATATTCCAATGAAAATATTTTGTACACAATATAAACTTTAAAAGTCTATAGTAATGCAATTTGGAATGACTAAGGCACCAATTATTTTTATAGATATAATGAATAAAGTATTGATTCAATATATTGATGATTTTGGTCTAGTTTTTATTAATTATATATTGATATATTCTAAATTCTATGTGGACCATGATGACCACATGATGAATTTTCTAAATACTCTTATAAGAAAAGAGATATATAAGAGTTTTAGAATGTGTGAATTCTGGCTACATAATGTTGCTTTTTATGGCCATATTGTCTCTATAGATGGAATATCAATTGATACTATAATGAAAAATGACATCTGAAAATGGTCTACACCAACAAAAATAAACAAAGTATGTTTTCTCATTGGTTTCGCATGTTACTATTGGTGTTTCATACTGAATTAATATACATTAGAAAACTTGTAAACCAAATGAACTCATAAATGGTTTAAGTTCATATGGAAAAAATGTGAATAATTTTTTGAATAATAGAAGTGGAGAATAATGAATTTACTGATCTTGAATATATAATTAAGAAATAGTGGGATTCTATTTAATAGTGATCCATCAATGAAATGACAAGGATGTGTCTATATATAGAATGACAGAGTTATTACCTATGCATCGAGGAAGTTAAAAATGATGAATAAAAATATACAACTGATGATCTTGATTTAACAGCTCTAATATTTTCTCTAACCATATAGAGAAACTATCATTATAGTGAAATATGTGAGGTATATAGATATCATAGGATCATGAAATATATCGTCTTAGAGAAAGAACTCAACATGAGGAAAAGGATATTTCTCGAGCTACTCAAGGATAATGATTTTTGAATACACTATCACATAGAAAAGGAAAATAATATAGAAGATGCATTGAGAAGGATTTATCATGGAGTTTTAAAAAATGAGTATTGATAAGGTTCCAATGAACATGGATATATTAAATTTGGATATGGGAATTATCAAATATGGTGAAACATATCAACTTTTTCAAATGATTTCCAAACTATATTTATTCGGAATGATGAGATGTTCCCGGTCTGATGATGATAATTTTCATAAGAAAATTAATTCTTTGAATAAAGGGATGTTTTAAGACATTATGTATGAGGATATAATTCAAAAATTTGGAAAAAGTATTTGTGCTCCCTCTATACTGGAGCTAAAAATAGAATTATTGGATGATGCTCAAAACTATAATTTCTCTATACACCTTGATAAAACTGAGATTTATATAAATTTAAAGGAAAATTTTTTTAGGAAAATATAAAGTGGGAAATTGATGATTATATATTACGATGTTCATTCTATAAAATGTTGAAGGTTGAAATTCAACATCCTAGAGGATTTATGAAACATATACCTATTTCTTTATGGAAATGGGATGAAATTACTATGGATATTGTCACTAGATAACCAAAGACACTAAGTAAGAATAATGTGGTACGACTAATTTTGGATCAACTTACCAAATGACGACATTTCCTCATAGTAAGTAAAGTTTTCTACAAGAGTTCCTGGTAAGAATCTAATAATTATTCTATAAGAATTTAGGGTGCACCACTTTCAACTGTGTGTCATCATGATCTGTGATTTATATCAGAAATTTGGAATTGTATTCAAAAATATTTTAATAATGTGATTCATGTGAGTACTACATATCACCATCCAACCTATAGGTAGTCTAAAAAGACCACAAAAACATTATAATGCATGTTGAAACTATTATTAAATTACATTCAAGGTATTTGGGATCAATATTTACCATTGGTAGAGTTTTCGTACAATAATAGTTTCCATTGAGCTATTCAAATGACATTATATCAAGCGTTATATGGAATGATATTTCATACACTATCTTGTTGGGATGAAGTTGGTGAAAGGAATATTTTAGGCCCAATACTGGTAAAGGAAAAAATATAAAAGGTAATTATTGTTCAAACCCATATCAAATAAGCTAAAGGGGGAAAAATCCATGCTGATAATCAAATGAAGGATTTGGAATTTCATCTGGGAGATCATGTTTTCTTTAATGTATCTCTATGGAAGGGTGTTATATGACCTAGAAAGAAAGGGATGAGTTTTAGGTTCAATGGACCCAATTAAATCATTGAGATAATTGTAGTTGTGTCTTATCATTTGGTGATGCCACCCAGCCTTTCTGAAGTACATAGTGCATTCAACATCTCTTTGTCCTGGAAATACATGCCAAACCCAACCCATTTCCCCACTTCTGAAGTAATAGATTTGGAACATGATTTATCATACAAGGAAGAGGCTATCCATATTATGGACACTAGATAACATGTGTTGTGGAATCACCCAACTCTACTATTAAAGGTACTTTTGAGAAATCATAAAATCGAAGTGGAGACATGGGAACGTGATTAATTTATGAGGAATAACTCCCCTAATATTTTTTTGAGGTGACATTATAAACCTTTTGAGGATGAAATTTTTTGATGTTGGGAAAAATGTAACACCCAATAATTTTATGGTATATGTATTTTAAAATTTAACATCTTTTATAGTTTAAGCTTCACACAAAACCGAGTACAAAACCATAATATAATACTAAATATTACCATTGTAATTGTAATATGACCATTATGAATTGTAATATAACCAATATAATAGAAAATTAACCTTTTAATGTATAAATCAAATTTAGTTATCTTATAAATGAAAATATGTTATATTTATATCATTGAATAAGTGAATAAGTGTTGGAATTTTTGTGAAGCATAAATGTTTATTTTCAATTTTATAATTAAAATTATTAATTAAAAGAATATTTATTTTTATAAAATAGATTAATAAATTAATATTTATTGTGTTATGATTATAATATAATTTTATAAGACCTAATTTAATGTTTTTTAGTATTATAAAATCGATATTAGTATTCAATTCCATATTTTTTATCAAATGATTATTTCATTTAAAAATTAAATTTCATATATTTAGAAAATTATTTTCAAAAATTTATTCCATTCTTAAATTCTTGACCTCGAAAAATTTGTAGTGTATTCTTTTTTTTCTAAAACAACTGAATTGTTAGTGAATAGTGAAATATAGTAATTTATGATATATAATAAATACATCAATTGTTATGACTAGAAGATGTAATCCCATAATATCAAAATAATCATCATTATTTTTATATTTTTATATATAAGGTTCAATCTATTCATATTCATTATGAAAAATACAAAAGTAATGAATAAAATAATCAACAAACATCTGTCTCCTCCACTATAAATATCTCCTATCACCACTTCTTCTCCTCACTCCTCAAAAGCCTCGAAGATTATCCAATTTATTCCCAAATATTCTCCCAAACCTCAACCCCACATTTCGGTTTTGTTCATATCATCAAAAAGGCAATTTCAATGTTTATTACGGAGGTTCTCAATGAGAGGAGCTAGGGGGGGAAAATCACATTCCACGCTTTTAATTTTCATTTATTTTATTTTATTTTATTATCCATTATATAACTCCACTCTCAAAAAATGAATGATAAATATAGTATTACATATACACTATAATTTTATTCTGATAAAAGGATATAGTCCACCAATTATTTTCTCTTTCCAATTTTAATCTAATAATGAAAACATCGTCTCTGAGGTGCTGATTTGTAGCTTCCATGGATGATGAGTTTTTGTTTTTCAATTAACCCTTCATGTCGGGTCGTAAAACTACATTTATGGTTAAAACATACTATAATATATGTAAAAAAACTTATTTAATGTTATGTAACAAGAATATATACAAAATATTAATTAATAAAACAAAACTGGTGTGCGATGATCAAAAAAATGCCAAAACATCCACACAGTTATCATTAATGTTTTATCTAATGAATCATCATAATATATAGAAAGATGATATATAATACCATTATATATTATGAAAGATCAGTAATAACATTTAATTTAAAATATGGATAACTATTCCAATTTCACATGATCTTTCATACATGTATACAAGTTAACGCATTATGAAAACCAAGGAAATGAATAGTTTGGAATGATGAAATTGAATCTTATAACTCATAAAAAAGACTATAAATGATAATAATAAAATTATAATAAATTAAATAAAAATTTAATATGTTTTTAATTAAATTATAAATGAATCTAATTTCATTATCTAGGAAATTAAGTACAAGTGTGGAACACATTTAGACATAAGGTAAGCGTTTTTTTCACATCACTATTATTTATTTTATATATACCTTATTCAACAATATTTTGTATGTATGATGTATGTATAATTATATTTTATTTATAATATCATGAGTATATTTATATTCATTTTAATAAATGATTCATTTTATGGTCATTAATTTTAAGGGGAATATGGTTTGACTATTTTTAAAGTGGTAGGATTCTCCCAAAATATTTGATTTTCATTTGAGTTACTCTTTCTCTCGCATTACCCAAATGTAATTGTTTATTATCTTTATATAATTTTTATAAATTATATTTTTATGTTATAAAATCATTAATCCAAATAATTTCATGTTATTTTGATGGGGAATTACATGTCTTATAAGGTTGTCTTTTCAATCCCTCCCGATAAGCAAGCCTAATTTATGGAAAGTTCGCAATTTATTACCCATTTTAAAGTACACTCTATAATATTTTTTAAGAATCGAATATTTTTTAAAAATAACCATTTATATAATTATAATTAATCTTATTTAATTTATGGTTTTATGCAACCAATTAAACCTTCATCTATTTTAATTACTCGTATAAATATTCCCTAAAACCCCACTGAACTGGCTCATTTCTGATGATTATTAGACACTTTTTTTAAATGTATCCACTTTAATTTAAAAATTTTAGTACGAATAATATTTTAATATCCCTAAAATATATTTTCATTTTTTTTAATTTCTAGTATATACATGTTTACAAAACTATTTTTGTGAAAATACATATTATTTTCCAGAAGGACTCATCTTTAAAAAGTAAAAAAGGGTATTCCACTCAAAAATTGCTCAATGATTTTATGATAATATTTAAATATATTTTCAGAACCTATATATAATCCTATTATTTATTGGGATTTATAAATTATGTTACGATATAACATATTTTATTTAATAATTTGTGATTATTTATGGGGTTTTACTATTTTGATACCATTCACCATATTAATATGGATGGTTTGTGATTATGTTTATAGAATAGGGAAATTATTTACATTTTATATGATAGTTTCAACAAGAATTTATATGCTGATTATGGTTTAGAAATTTCAAATTAGGATGGAATTGGACTATATAAGTGATGGTCATGCCCTACTATAGCCCCTTGGTGCATCGGTAGGTTTGATGATAAAAACTAGACTGGGTTTTTACCCATTTAGGTGTGGTATCTTGGCCAAATTCTTGATCGTATGTTAATGATGTCTGACAGTATGCATTACCCCGTTATGATATTAGTAATTGATTGACCATGTGGTTATTTGAATTATATAATATTCATGGTTTTGTTTCATTCTCATTTGAGTGTTTATATATAATTATTTAGTAAGCTTTTATTCCTTCCATATTATGCTCAAGATTATGCTTTAATGGATTTTGTTATAGATACTCACTTTTCATTTCTATTTATATTTATGTTGTATTCTTTTGTACTTCTTACCCTTTTTGGTCATCTAATCTCACCCATTTTATAGTTTTTATTTTTCCTTGGTTTCAGATGATTTGTGTTATGAATGACTTGTATGGATAATCAAGAAGTTTATGAATGTTTCTAGTAGAGTTTCTATGTAGATTTTTTCTTTTCATTTTTTACTAGAACATTATTTTTTGTATATGATTTTCCAAATCTAAAAAATAATTCTCTCCTTCACTATATGAGTTCCTTGTTTAATATACTAATTTAATTAAGTATGATACCAGGTTTGGGATACTGTGGTTGAGGACATTACATTGTATAATTTTCTAATTATCATTGGGTTTTCCTAAAACTATTTTCCATTATAGGATAGTGGTTAATGAAATAACTTTTATAATATTGGTTATAAATGAATAAATGATACCATCTTTGATAAAAGGGGGGAAGTGAGGTAATATATTATATCGGTTAAACTATATGATGAAATTTATTATGTAATGGAAGGATTATTTATCCTTAAAATCCATTAATAGGTTTATAGTTTCCCATTGATGCTTCATGTGAACCTTTTGGGAGCATCATACCATCAATTTGTTTTTGGTTTTGATTTATCCATGGAGTTTTTGTTCTGTACCAATGTTTTTAATAATGGAATTTTCATTGCTTATTGAATTTGGGTGTAAATGTGTAATCACCTAGGAATGTAGTGGAATTTAATTTTTTCGACGGTGGAACATTTTGATCTCCAAACCCACATGGATATTATTATCATTTTTGTAGCATCAAATTTGTGATTTAAATTAGGGAAAATAATCCTTTAATTTCATTATATCCAATAGTTAGTCTGATACTAAAAAACTATTTCATGTTCCCTTAACAATCATGAGCCTTTTGATCCAATTAGTATTCACTATGTTTACTCCCTTTTTCTGGTAATGAAATTTACATTCTAGTTCAATACTTAACCTTTCCATGTCAATGGTGTTAGTAGTGGTTATTCTATTCAAAGAACATGTCCAAAATACTATTACATTGAACTATAGGTTTAACCTCATGCCTCTCCACTACTATCTTCTATCTTTTTTATAATTGAAGGCCTTATATTAAAGAGAATGAAACACCCCCAATTTGTGTTCTTAAGGATTTTATATTGAGTTTTTATGATTTGGTATGTTTTTTATGACATAGTAATGTCTGTGAATTTTTTTGGATTGTGCAAAAGTGACTTATAAGGAACATAGTTTGATAATTGTATAAGGAAACCAATCATGTTCTCTATAAAACATTGTGGTATAGAGATGGTATCTTTTGGGAAGTTTTAGAGTTAGAACATTATTTTTGAAACTATGCGTATAATGACCCAAGTTTTTCATATATATCTATTACATTATTTTAAATATAATATACATAAAAGTGTTCTACAAACAAAATCAAAAGTGTACGTGTGTTTGGAAAATTAAAACCATACATAACATTAAAAAAATAAAACATAAAAATTTAATTAATTCATTTTTCTATAGCTTATTATTGGATTTTTTGTTCTCCTTAGTATTAGAATTTAACTGAGGATATACAACAAAAGTGGGATTGATAAAAAAATTCTAATAAGGGACATGCTGAGAATAACAAGAATCATCATAATAATAGAAAATGATCATAATCATAATAATGATATTAAATACTAGATAAAGGTATATAATGAAACAATGTGTAAAGATGAAACATTATTCCTTAGTGTTGAAATACCACACATTGTTTTGAACAATGATAGAATAATGTCCATGTATATTTCACTTTATCAAATGATATAATTAACATTACCCATTGAGTTGGAGTGCTTTATAACTCCATATGCACCCGTCTCATCATAACATGAACATGCGCTATAAAATTATAGCTTCACAAGACATGCCATAACATTTATATTATCATGCAAGAAACATAGAACATATTTCAATATTGGACATAAAATAATCGTTGTAATGTAATGGGTTTCATTTCATAATGAATAAATTCATAAAATTTGGATATCCCAAAAAAAGTAATAACATTGAGGCTATTAAGATTGATTGAAAAAGAAACAATCTCATGGGAAGTGAAAGATGTTTATTTTTTTAAAAAAAATAGTTTTTTAAAAAAATGATTGTATTTTCCAAGAAACCAGATAAGAAAAATTTATCTCCAATAAAATAAAAGGTAAGGAAAAAATAAATCATTTTAAAGGAACACCTATTCTAAAAATAGAGTGAAAGACAGAAAACCTAAAGAATGAGAGTTAGGTTATAGAATCCCCTTACATTATGTCTTAATTCATTCTTCTTATTAATTTCCTAAATAATCAAATTAAATTTATTAATTAAAAAATATGGGACCTTTTATATGTGAACATGACTAATTATTATTTTATTATGTTAATTTATGTGATTTTTGTGTGGCAACCCAAACTCCATTAGCCTGAAGATGGTGTCTGCTACTAAATACATTTGCATGATTATAAAGAATGAATCTATGAAAGATCGATTTGTTTAGTAGTCTTAGTAAACAAGACACACAAATGAGTATTTTATAGATGAATACATTTATTAAAACATAATTTTTTTATTCTAAATAAATAATTGTGAGGATAACTCAATTCCATATAGTAAAATCCATGTATATATTTCGTAGTACACTTAATTGATTCATAGGGAAAGAAACATAATATGGGTGAGATCAAATTCTCAGTAATGGAAAAATATAGCAAAAGAAATAATGAATAAATGATAATAAACTAACATAGAATGGTGAGTAAATGATAATTCAAGCCTTTAAAATATCTTGATAAGGAAATATCAATATGAGAATATTGGAAATGGAAAAACATGAAATTTATGAAATGAACTAAAAATTAAATTTATCCAATGATATGTCGACAAAATATCTAATGGACAAATAATAACAGAATTTTGAAAATGAAATGTATTAATAGATAAGTTGATTCCATATCTCATGGATGAATAATAACTAAATATAAATGAAGTAATTGATTAATTATTAGATTCCATGTTTTCTAAGTATGTGGTACCTTTACCATAAAGACATTTCATAATATATTTTTCCAAATTTTCTATAAACAACCATCTAAGATGGATATCAAAATGACTCGTCCTATGAGACTACCGATGCATTGAGGGCCTATATATAATAGGTCCCCACATGTGTCGTACGAGTCCCAAACATTCCACATCTATAAATTAATAGATTTAATAATTTTTATTATCTAATATCAATATAGATTATAATAAATAGATTAATCAAAAAGAGTATAACATATGTAAAATGTTATAAGGTTAAGGTAATAATAATAATATCCCTAATAAATAAAATGGTCAATTTATGAGAAATTCAATTTTAAATGATAATATGAGAGTGGTGATTTCAATTGGATTAATTAATAAATCAAGGAAGTCAATTTTAATATTATCCATGGTCAAATATTTCATTAACCATCCAGTGATATATTAAGGAAAATATCAACACAAAAAATCCCATGTGGAGTAAAAATAGAGGGTTGTTAATGATGATGAAATAAAATAATAAAACTTTAAAATATTATTGAGGTAAATATCCTTTGATTTTGAAAAACCTTTTGAAAATATTTTCTATTTAAAACTCCTTTTAAAAACCATTTCATTTGAAAAAATCATTTTGAAATTTATATAGAGGATTACAAGAAATTACAAAAGATAAATCCATACATGTTGTATGAGGTTAAAATAATATTCCTTATGTATGGTAAAAGTATAGAAAATGTCTTATTTGGAAAGATATAAGAATATTAATTCTAAGATATTGGTCAAAAAATGGTAAAAGTGTCTTTACAAAATCATTTGACAATAATTTGTTTAAAACATTTAAATAAAACATGGTTTTTAAATGGAAAGAGGTTCTCTAACTAAAGAGAGAAATAATATTGGCATTTCTAAAATAAATTTTCAAAAACACTTAATTACAAAAGAGTGGAAAATGGTAATTATACAAGAAAATGGTCATGAATAACAATAGATAAATGAAAGGGAATATTTAATAATGGTTATATAATTTTATTAAATGGAAATTCCATTGAAATACAATTAGAATTAGTCTTGAGGAAAATAATCATTAAGACATCCCATGTCTTCCATACCAAATTGAATCATATTTAAATAATAAAAATCATGAAATAAAACTATTAAATTATATTCATAAATACCATGAAGTAAAATTAATTCAGGATATAATATATAAAAATGGGAAGAAGATACCCCACAGAAAATATGTATGTAGTGAACATGATATTAATCTTATGGATGTAAAAAGTGTGATGGAAATCTCATACCAATGCTGTAACAAATGAATTAGAAAAAAAATGTATTAATAATTAAATAAATAATTTAAATACCATTATGATAACTAGGTTCATGGTTTTATATTTCAATGTTTTAGTATGTATAACATATATAATAAATTAAGATAACAACAATTAAGTATTCCTCACGTAATGGAAATGAGACAATAATCCATTACCTTAATCTTTCTTTTGTGCTCTGTCATTTACCCTCTAGTATAATGTATTAAAAAAATTAATTAATAATACAATAACATTACTAATGTTTATAATATCATATATTTACTACTTACAATAACACATGATTCAATAATCTTCCATTATTGGACTATTTTCGGTGTTAACTAACTAGTCTGTTTAGTATGTTTTAATTGTTATTTGTTTTTATTATAGAATATTTATTTGTATTATTATATACTTAATCAAAACCAGAATATATTATATTATATATTCAGTTCATATGTATTTATAATTGGTCATAATATTTGGTTATTAGACATGAAGTGCATCGTTTAAGGAAATGGCAGGTCATACATAAACCTGAACACAACTCTCATTTATGTATTATATTATATTAATTAAAACTAAATGATACATATTTATATCATAATTATATTATCGTATCTAATTTATATATTATATACAGTTTTATTGAAATCATCCATTATATGTTCCAGATATGGCATGAACGAATCATACCACTTTTAGGGAGAAAGCATCCACACTTCCACAATTGAAATTATCATATTTACACAACTTGGAATGAATAAATGTATGTTATAAATAAAAATAACATAATGATAAAACATTATAAATAACATATATATCATATATAAATGTAGTTTCTATCATAATATCCACTATAAGAGGTTTTAATGTAGAATTGAACAATCATCTTTTCGTGACGCAGCAAATCACCGTTCACAAAATTAATATGTATGTTTTCCCATTAGATGGAGGTGTGTGTATTTTTAGGTATAAAATATATTATAAAAACTTCATAGTATATTTATTATACTATTATTGTCATGTATGTGTATAATAAATTGATTTTATGTGTTTAAGAATAGAAATAAAAATAAAGAGATTGAGGTAAGACATTGCATTTTAATCTGGAAACATCTTTTGGTTTAACCAAAAGGAATCAATTGAAGGTATTTTTTCAAAATGGAATCTTCCAAGTAGATGGTATGGATGTTGGGAGGATATTTGGGTAGATATTTTCCAAACTTAATAGGTTGGAGAGGTGTGAGGAATGGGTAGAGGTGGTGTCTTTTTATAGGGAAGGAAAAGGACTCACATGGTATTCTTGAAAAGAAGGTTAGTGTACACATGTTCTTACAGAACAATTCATACCAAACCACAAAAACTCATGATTTAAATGTTAATGGCTGAAATATTTCCATAAAAGTGGTTTTATAAAATTTTATTTGTCATCTGGGCCTTTAAACATAGGGATTTATTCCATTTTGAATCCTAGTTACACCTAAATAAATATAATTAATTTTAATCACATTCACTAGTAATTTTGTTTCAAAAATAAATTTTATATTATTAAAAGAGAAATATTATAATTAATTTAATATTGTATGTTTGTTTTTTAAAATTCAAACCATAGAAGCAGCAAAATTATGATTTATGATAATCTCCCAGACAGATGAATTAACAGGTTTTACTAGAAAATTGTTCAAAAGATTGTTATGTTTTTATATTCAACATAAAAAAGGTAAATTCACTCCCATGGAACCAATTTTATTTATTTATTTATTATTATTACAATATAAATTTAAAAAAAAATTATAAAATTATTGTTTATTAATAATTAATTCAGCAAAAAGGCAGTTTTTAACTAAAAAATAGTATTTATCAATATTCATCAAAAATTGTGGTTTCTCATAAAAATCCCATATATTCATCGTTGGATAATTTTTATTTCCAAAATTAAAAATTAAGTTTATTTTATCAAATTAAATTCCTAAAAGTGTCAAAATTTATCTTTAAAAATGTTTCACATTAAAAGGCTGTAAAAATTCCTTAATAAAAATATAGGATTTTATGTGAAATAGTGGGGTTGCTAATATATTATGCTTACCAAATCTATTAGACGAATATAAAAATAATAATTTATTTATATATATATTATTTATTACATTAATATAACTCACTAATTGTAATAAATTTAATATATTAGTGTAAAACAACATTGTGAGTTAAAAACTAATTCAATATAAAAATATCCTTTTAATATTCAGTTGGTTCTTATATTCATTTATAATCAATTTTTAACCAATTATTGAGCTGTATTACACATATATTTTCTTAGTTTAGTTAATACTATTAATAATAGATAGTTTAGATCTTATTATATTGAATAATAATGTTTTAATTATAGATTGTCTATCTTTAAGACTTGGTATTATATATAGCATAAGCCACCGGAGAAGGACTCTTTTCAATGTAATGAAAGTTATATCGGAAGGTATTTATAGATTATTATGTATTCTAACTCAGTGATTCGTGCAATGAAATATATAAAATATTTTATAAAAATTAAATATTTTATAATGTATATAGATATTATAATACCCTACACTCTAGATGTCATGCGTTATACATGCTATAAAAAAAAGGTTCTTACATTATTTTTTGGGGCTTTACAATCTTCCAACCATATTTAAATTGCCTCTTATAAATTTAAACTCTATCATTGTAATGTATTTTTTGATATTTCTTATATTGAAATCCCACATCATCAGAAGAGTTTTTGAAACATCCTCTAGAAAAGAGAGAATAGAAAATACCATGGTCCCATGGACAACCATGAAATTAGGCCTCGAAGTAGGAGAACAGTATCAGAATGTAGAGATTCAAAATTGGATGAAAATAAAAATATTCAAAGTAATTGAATGCGTTCATAAATATAAAACATGTTAATTATCAATGAAAAGTTTATATCTTAAAATACATAAATCTGTGATGATTTAGAAGACCATTAGTTCAATATAAGATAAGGTATTATGACTAAATTCTATTTCTATTTCACTTTCATAAGTTTGGGTATTATTTTACTGACCCAAAATATTATGAAATATTCTTTCCTGGTAGGTTTTTCTTTTATAGGAACAATATTAACATTTTTTTATTCTATGATCAAATTCGAATTCATTCCTTTACTACCTTGAATTAATTACCAATAATGAATTTTTTATTCCACAATCACTAAAATAATCTTTTACAAGTTCATAAGATTGAAAGTTATAACTATTTATCCATAATTGTCTTCCAAACCAAATTAGATATTAGATTAATATATAATCCTCCAAAGTGACCCTACTGGTTCAAAAATAATATTTATTTGTTAAGTTATTTAACATAAAACAATTAAAATTGACAAGGACATTGCGTTGGGTAGTGGTTGGCGAAAAACCCTTATCTTCATTCGGTCATGGGTTCAAGCCCCATGAATTTTCTTGATAATATTACTTTTCACCTTGTTCATAGGATTTCCTTTTATATAATACAATTAATATAATTTCCAAATACAAATATGATGGAAATACATGATATTATGTTAATCTCTAAATAGAATTTTAACTAATATTTTCAATACAACCTCAATACCTGAATACCTCATCAATTTTATTTCCACATCGGTTCTTCCTTAGTTTAGGGTTTATCTATAATATCATTAGTTGGATTTCAAAATCACGAACCCTTATCTTCAATTTCAATCAACTTTGGTTTAACCTCGATTATTTTTTTACAAAATCCATTCCATTTATCGATATGGTTTAGTAAAGAAAACATGGATTATACCAAGCATAACCACTGAGAGTGTTAAATTAGGTGTAAATAATGCATGTTGTCATGTCCTAGGATAACCTATGTCTTTCTCGGAACACTATGTCAGAGTTGTTAATCCTAGGTACATCTTTTACAAAACAAAATCCAGTTGTAGTATCCATATAGGAATGTATTCCTCTGAATACCCCCAAAATCTATACTTGACCAAAATTCTAGGGGTTTCATATATAAATATTTTCATATTCTACTATAATTTTATGTTTTCTGATCTAGGTTGTCACAAATATATTCCCAATATAGATAATAGACTTAATATGATACCAACTATAGCATCTTGGACCCATTTATCCCAGATTCAGTGTCTTATACTGAATGCATTGGAATGAATACACGGAATTAATCCCCGAAGGACTAATCAGTTTAGCAGTATTGGTAAAATAGATACACAAATGAGTATTTTATAAATTAATTAATTCATTTAAATTATTTTTCTTATTTATAATTAAATATCTCTGAAGAGATATCTAATCAAACTAGTAAAATTGACGAATATATTTCATTGTATGCTTCATGGATTTATAGGTAAAGAATGATGGTAAGGTGGAGATAAAATGGCCAATAAAGGAAAAATATAATATATGAAATAATGAATCAATGGGAATAAATTAACATCGAAAGATGAATAAGATATAACATATAAAATTCAAATAACTAGATGTGGTAATATAAATATAGAAATTTAGGAAAATAAAAAAATTGACATTTAATCAATGAACTAAAAATTAAATGTATCTATAGATATATTAATACAATATCTCATGGATGAATAATATCAGAATCCTAAAAATAAAGGAAATGATTAATTATTGGAGACAATGTTTTTTAGGTACATGGTTTTTTTATAATCAAGAACTTTAATGATATAGTTTACAAAATGTAGTGTAAAAACCTATGTAAGGTGGCAATCCAAATGACTCATCCCATGAGACTACTGATGCATCACGGGGCTATTTATAATCGGGATGCACCTGGGTCATGCCAACTCAAAACATTCCTCATTTTTTAAATATTTAATTTAAGAATGATATTTATCTAATATCCATATAGATTAAAAGATATAAACTAATCAAACAACATTAAAATTACACAGCTTTTTTAAAATGGTATATTATTTAGGAAATAGAAATATTCATGATAAATGAAATGTATAATTTAGGGGATATTAAATGATCAATGATTATACTAGATTAATGATTTCATTGGGACTAATAAATAAATCATGGAAGTAAATGTGAATATTATCCTCAGCCAAATAATTTATAAACCATTTGGAGAAATATTAAGGATAGTATAAATAAAACGAATCTGATGTGGATTAAAAATAGAGGGTTGTTATCATTTATGAAATAAAATATTACTTTTTAAAATATTATAGAGGAAAATATGATTTTATTCTGAAAAAAAATTGAAAATATTTTTCTTTGAAATCCCATTTTAATAAAAATAATTACAAATAATCCTTTTTAAATTCATAAGAAAATAAGGAAATGATTACGGATAGATCCGCACATGTCAGACAAGGTAAAGAGATTATTCTTTTTTATAAAAAAATATTATAAAATGCCTCATTTGGTAAGAGAAAAGTAGGTTCTGTATAAGATATTTTTAAAATAAAAAAGGTTAAATGTTTATTTAAAACACCATTTTTAAATAATTTTCAAAAATATTTTAATAAAACATGGTTTTTAGAATAAAATAGGTTCTCCGACTACAGATAAAAATAATCTCTGATTTTCTTATAAACATTTTCTATAACACTTGAGTACCAAAGGGTGGAAAATGGAAATAATACATTAAAATTTTTATCAATTACTAGATAATAAATAAAAGTATTATTTAACAATTTTTATATACTTTCATTGATTGGAAATTCCATTGAATGGTCATTAAGATTAGTCTTGATGAAAATAATCATTAATCATTCCCAAGTGTCTAATACCACTATGAAGAATTTTTAAATCATAATCCTAATGGGATAAAAATATTAAATTAAAGTATTAAATACCATGAAGTAAAATTAATTAATTATTTAATATATTAAAAGTATAAGTTGATATAACATAAAAAATATGTAAGTAGTGAACATGATATTTATCTAATGGATGTAAAAAGTGAGATGGAAATCCCTTACCAATGTGGTAACAAATGAATCGAAAAAAACCAAAGTTGATAATTATTAAATAAACAATTTAAATACCATTAGTATAATATGTTTAATTATATTATATGTTATTCTGGTAGTATTTAAACCATATATAATCGCTTAGGTTTACAAAACTTAAGTGTGCCTGACAGAATAAAAATGAGACAAGAATCTCTTACCTTAACATTCCTTTTGGGGTGTAGAATTTAGACTACTGAATAGTGTTTTAAATTATGTTAATTACTAATGAAATGACAATAATAATGTTGAAAATATCATATATTAACTTCTTACAATATTTTATTACCCTTTTGTTAACAATCATTCATTATTCTGACTATTTTGGTTGCTAATTACCTAGTTTGTCGAGTATGTTTTAACTCATTATTTGTTGTACTTATAAAATATATCCCGGATAAATCAACTAAATAATTTAACCCATGAAAAAAATATCTTATATATTCAGTAATTTTTTTTTTATAATTGTTCATAATATTTTGATATTCAATATGAAGTGCACCGTTCATGGAGTCGGTAGGCTGTACGTACTCATAAATGCTCCATTCAATTATTTTTTGTATTAAAATAATTAAACCTAAATGATAAACATGTATATAAAACTAAATATATCATATATTTGTAATATATGTTATATAATTTTACTACAAGCATCATTTACATATTCCATGTATGGGATGAACGAATCATATCGCTTTGAGGGGGTGGTAGTCCTCACTTCCTCAAACAAAATTTTCATACTTATACATCTTGAAAAGAATAAATTCTTGTTATAAATAAAAATTATAGGATGTTAAAAAATTATAAATAATATATATATCATATATTAATATATTTTTCATCATAATTTCCACCATAATATGAGGGATTAGAGAATTGATCAATCATCGTTTCGTGATATAGAAATTCTCCATTCATAGAAATTATATGTTCTTTGCCCATTATATGGAGGTGTGTGTAAGTGTAGGTATAAATATTAGTATAAAAAAATCCCAATATATTTAATATACTGTTGTTTTTATGAAATAAAATAATAATTATATTTTAGGAGTTGGAGAATGGAAATGAATATAGATAGATTAAGAAAATACATTACCTATTAATCGTGTAACTTCATTTCGTTTTAACAAAATGCATGCATGGAAAGAATTCGTCTCAAATGAAGGCTTCTAGGTATTGGGGAGGGATTTTGGTCAGCCATTTGAGTAGATAATGGACGAACATAAGAGGTTTTATATGTGTGTAAAATTGGTAGATGTGGTGTCCTTTTATAGGGAAGGAAAATGACTCACATGGTATTCTTGAAAAGAAGATAGGTCTACACATGTTATTATTCAAACCCAGGTGACACCAAACCACAAAAACTCTTTATTTTATGACTAATGGAAGAAATATGTCTATAAAATTGGTTTTGGAAAAGTTTGTAGGTAATTTGAGACTTTAAACATAGGGTTTTAGTCCCATTTTAAATATAATAACACCTTAATCAATGTAATAAAGTTTAATCACATTCACTAATAATTTTTTTCAAAATTCTATTTTTTCTTGTAAGAAAAGAAATATTATATTTATTACAATATATTATGTAATTTTTCTAAAATAAAAATAATAGAAGCGGAAAAATTATGATTAATTCTAATCTCATAGACATACACATTGACTGGTTTTAGAAGAACAATTTTCAAAATATTGTTATGTTTTTATATTAAATAAAAAAATGTAAATTAATTATAGTGAAATAAATTGTATAAATTGATTTATTATTTATAAAATTAGAATCATTTAAAAGAAACTATAATATGAGTTAGCATTTATAATTAATTAGAAAAAAT
This sequence comes from Viscum album, assembly GCA_963277665.1. Lineage (NCBI taxonomy): Eukaryota > Viridiplantae > Streptophyta > Magnoliopsida > Santalales > Viscaceae > Viscum > Viscum album. The sequence goes on from OY728154.1 coordinate 73,033,826, forward strand.
TGTAGTTTTTTACTAAAAACTAGTATTTTCAGTATTCATGAAAAATTTATGTTTCTCTAAAAAACCAAAAAACAATCACTCTAAGTTAATTATGATATCCTCAATTAAATAATAGAGGTTATTTTATCAAATTTAGTTTATATAGGTGTCATAATTAATATTTATAATTTGATTGGCATTAAAAGACAGTAAAAAATCCTTAATAAAAAATATTGGTTTTTATGTGAAATATTGGGTTTTATCTTATCTTGTGTTTAAAAAATATATTAGATGAATATCCAAAATATTTTATTGAATATATAACTTATTTATTACATTAATATAACTAAATATTTGAAATAATTTAAATCTATTAGGGTAAAGTAGATTTTGGAGTATAAAAATAGTTCTCTATAAAAATATTATTTTAATATTCAATTTGTTCTTATATTCATTTCTAATTTACTTTTAACCAATTATTTAGTTGTATTGAACACATATTTTTATAAGTATTTTAATAATATTCATAACGACTATTTTATATCATTTTATATGAAATTATAATGTGTTCATTACTGATTTTTTCTCAGAAAGACTCAGTATTGTGTATAGCATAATCAATTGAAGATGGTCATTTTTTAGTGTAACACAAGCTATAAAGGATGTTCATTGTCGCTTATGGTGAATGATAACTTAGTTTTTCATTCTTTGAAATATATAGAATATGTTTTAAATAATAGATTTATTATAAAGTATATAGATATTATATTACCTTGCATGCTTGTTGTCACATATCATACATGTTATCTAACATAAGGTTCTTACATTGGGTTTTTGGGGCACCAAAATTTATAATGAGTTATAGAGTTTAATTTCATCATTCTAGAGGGTTCCTTTTCTGGGGTTTCATGATTGGATTTCTTGTATACGAGTGTTGATGTTTATGTAAAGGTAGAATGTTACCTAATAATTGAAATTATATATTATTAATGAACATAAAAAAGTTATTTTTTTAAATTCCATTTAGTTATATGGTAGGAAGAATAATTTTTATTTAAATTGTTAATGAAAATGATTTAATTTATTTGGTGGTTTTTTTGACCATCATGAACTCATATAATTTGTTTAAATATCATTTTTCTATATTGGTTTCATAACCATATATAGCCAACAAGGCATATAATAAAATATTATTTAACCATAATTATGCTTTTATAACAAGCCATGAAGGTACTAGTAATAAATGAAAACGAATCCTCTACTGTGGTGGTATATCGACACACTAGGAAAAAATTTTCATTTTTAGAATAAAAGGAAAGGGAAAGATATTAGAATATTAATTATTCCATTAACATAATAAAATTAGAGTATGTAAAATATTATTGAGTTATCATTTGTCTTGGATAGTTATAGGTGAGGAGAGGTAAAGAAAAAAAATTAAATTATAAATAAATTAAAAGAAAAAGAATGAGGTTTTTACCACATCAATATATCCCCCATGAGAAACTTATTAGGGAAAAAAGATGTATTTTTAGGAGACCAATATATTCTAGATGTGTGGGGAGTGGATTTAGATGATTATTGGGAAGAATCTAGACATGGCTCAAATCATGGACTATGTGAAGATAATAGGTGTCATTTATAGGGGAGAAGAGGGGTGTTTCTCATTATTTTATTTTTTTGATTATTATTTTGGATTATGAATATTAATAGTTTGATATTTATCACTAATAGTTTAAAACTAATTATGTGTAGTTCAATATTTTGGCATTACATCATCCTGACATCATCTATGACTTGATTATTAACATATTTACCTTTTATCATTAATTATCGTATATTACTATTCACAACAATTCAAGTTTTTTAGAAAAATCCCATAAATTCACCCTAAACCTTTTTTTGATGTTTATAATTTAATAATTACGTTTATATTATGAAAAATATTTTCAAAATTTGAGAAGTTTAACTTTTAATCAAAATCATCATTTACATGGAAAATACTTATTTTAAAATTATAACATATTTTATAACACTTTGAAAAATTAACCAAGGTATCACAAAATTATGTTATAATAATAAGTAAAAAAATATTAATTTATAAATTAATTTTATAAAAATGAATTTTATTTTAGAAAATTATATTATCTTTACATGTATAAAAAACACTTTTATTTTATAAAAATATCAACACTTAATCAATAAATTATAAAATATTTATTTACTTATACTATTATATATTTATATTATATTTTTCATTTATAAGATGCCTAAATTTTATTTATACATTCATAGATGAGGTTACTATTCTATTGGTCATTTTAGTATTCATAATGGAAAAAATACTATTCTAGTGTTCATGTTATAGTTCCATATGTTTATGTTATTTTGTAACAAAAAAACACTTATTTCATTAATTCATCATTTAAAATGATTTTAATATCATGTCTAAGTTATTTTATGTGATTTATAATTTGTGAGATAAATATAAAAATAGAATTTTCATTGATAAAATTTTGGGTTGTTACATTCTTACCCACTTAATAAATTTATCCCTCGATTTTTTAAAATACTATGTTGAAAACAAGTATGGTGATTTTCCTTCACCCCCTACTTAATTTCCAGTTATTCCTCTTCAAACATATGACTTTTACATAGTACATTGACCATGTGAGTTTCCTTGTTGCATAAAACTTTATCTCTATGGTCCAAAATCTTTATTTTATTACCCTTGTAAAAGAATTTTCCAACTGTTCCACATCTGGATCCAGTACATGCGAGGGATCTAGTATATACTACCTCAAGAGGGATACATGGAATAAATCATGTACTTGATATATAGTTGGAGGTTTTTCCAGTAGATATTACATAACATTAACTTGGTCAAAAATCTCAAAGGGGTCGACTTACCTGGGACTCAACTATCCATTTTTTCCAAATATCAGGATCATTTTTCATGGAGTTATATAGATTAATAAGATGTCTCAAGAAATAAAATATCGGCACCATTAATGAATTTATGCATAGAGATTTTTTCGTCATCGGGCTTCCTTGATGTGTTTCTGAATGGTTTTCAAATTTCCCACAATATCTTTGTCCATTTTAAGTCTTATCAAATTATATTCAGAGAATTCATCCCAGCACACTAGTGTTCTAAATCTTTCCCAATAAAGGGCTTCATATAGAGCCATTTGGATGCTCGAGTGGAATAAATTATTGTAGGAGAACATGGGTAGAGAAATTTGTTGGTCCCTTCATCCATTTAAGTACTTATAACATGCCCTCAACAAGACATCCAATGTCGGAATAGTTTGTTTATATTTTTCATATGCTTGAGGATGATAAGTCATACTGATGTTTAGCTCAATGTTTTGAGCATGATGGAGAATTTTCTAGAACATATAGGTGACTATGAAATACAATTTGGATATAATTTATTGTAGTAATCCATGTATATTTACAATGTCTCTGATGTATATTCATGTAGTTTAATCTAGTGATAAGTCCAATGAAATTACGATAATTTGAGTGGTCTTTGTAAGACGATCTATAAAAACCCATATAACAATGTTTCATCAAAATGTATTAGGAATTAAGAAAATGTCCATGGAGATGTTTTCCCATTTTCATATGGGTATGTATAATGGTTTCATCATACCTTTATACAGTTTCCTTTCATCATTCACTTTCTGACACACTAGTAACTTTAATGTATATTCATATATCTTCTTTTTCATATTTCCCCACCAATAGTTCTCTTGAAGACCCAACACATATTTGTTCTCCCTTAATGAAATGAAAAGTTTGATAAATATATGTAACTCAAAATATCCTTCTTTATCTTCACATAATATGGTATATGGAATAGTGATCCAAATCTTGCATCTCATTGCCCATCAATTTTAAACTCTGAGGATTTCCCCTTTCTAATAGATTTAACCTTCTTCTAAATTTTCACATAATTTATTGGAGCATCCATTACTTTATTAATGAGGGATGGATGTGAAATAAATTGAGTATTGATTGATGATGTTACTTCCTTAATTATTCCCATTTCTATCCTTTTAAAATATATTATGATTATCATCATTGAAAATGTTCCAGGATCCTTTCAACTTAGCGCATCATCCAATTTATTCGCTTTTCCATGATGGTAGTGGATCGAGTAGTCATAATCTTTAATGATATATAACTATATTCATTGGAGCCTATTATGCTCCTTCTATTAAAATATATAATTTCGTGTCCTGTGATCAATATATATTCACACTTCTCTCCATGGAGATAATACTGCCATATTTTCAGTGAAAATATCATAATTTCTTACTCTAGATATTGTGTAGGATAGTTTAGATCATGTATTTTGTACTTCCTTGAAGAATAGGATGTCACTATATCTTATTTTATCAATACATAACCTAATACCTTATTTGAATAATATTTTAGACTATAAATAATTCGACACATATTGAATGTGTGAGTACTATAGTGATGATAATCCTTTTTTTATCTATATGAAGAAACATTCATAATCACTAGTCCAGAAAAACATTTATACCATTTATTAATCTTAGATAGTGGTCTTGAAAATAATTATAGGTTCTTCACAAATCTTCATTATTTCCTAGCTACACTAATGGAACTATATATCTCAATTACAATGGTTGGCCTTGGCCACTATTCGATCGGCTTTGTCATGAGAGGTTCCACATATATTCTTTGGCTGGTGAAAACATGCCCCAAGAATGATACTTCCTCCATATAGAAAACATGTTTTTATACTTTTCAAAAAAATTATCCCTTAAAAATATCTTTATAACGATATTATAATTATCCTAACGTTCCTTCCCTCTCTTAGATTATATCAAAATATCAACGATAAAGACTTCCAAAATGGTATCGAGGAAATCCCTAAAGACTCAATTCATTAAGCCCATGAATATTTATAGAAACTTAGTTAGTCTAAAGGGCATCACTATAAACTCTTATTTTCCGTACCTCATTTTAATTTTAGTCTTAGAAATATAATCCTTCATCGCATTTAATTGGTAATATCTCAAGTAATAGTCCCCCTTATAAAAACACGTGGACCTACGTAGTTGATTAAAATATTGATCTATCCATCTATGGGGAAACTAATATTTATCATGATTTTTTATCTCACAATAATCAATGAAAATTTGAATTGATCAATCATTCATATTAACTATTTGGATTGGGGAACCCCACTGTGATGGACTCGATCACAAAAAAACTCTTTTCCAAATTCTTCTATAACTACTTATTAATTTATTCCAATAAAATAATGGTAATTATATTGGGTGTATTTGATATAGGTATAGATATGAGAATTATTTCAGTTGAGAAATCAACTTCATGGTCAAGAGAAAGAATATACAATGATTTAGGGAACACATCACTATAGTCTCTTACAATGGCCATGTCATCAATCATGATTCTCTCATTTTTATTAATCATTTGAACTTGATATGTTTTTTTTAATCCAATTAAATCCACACTTGAGGCGATCTATCTGAAATAGATTCATCCTATGCCTTACACTTGTATAGAAATTGAGTATGCATTAATATGTGAAGAGTGATCTCTTTTTCCAAATTGTTGATGTTGTATTTGTATAAATATAGACAATATGTAACCAATATAATATCAAAATCAACCAAAATAATCTTGAAAATATTTTTGGGGAGGTTTAGTCCAAAAAAATTTAATGGTGATGTGTTATATAATATTGATGAAATAAAAGCCCTAATTTTTTTTCTCCCAGATAACTAAACCTCTATCTTTTTGAAGTGGTTTTTGAAAAGTTCTAACAAAAATGCCAGATATGAAAGAATGCATTGAACCATAATCAAATAAAACATTCTCTATTCATTAATGAATAATAAAAATAATTGCCACCACATACTTTATAGGCTCCACCTCTGTTGTAGTTATGGAATATGCCTTAACATGATCCTATGGATTTGGTGGATGATGATGCTGATTACACTCATTTACTCGAAATTTAGTACATTTTATTACATAGTGTACTTACTCCCTACAATTGATGAATCTAATCATGGGTAGATCTTTTCTTCCGCCCCCCCATTTTATCATGATTCATAATTTATTTTCAACATTTTTGGGCTTTATGGAATTCTATCCCAAACTTATATCATTTTCACGTCCCTTTGACGGAATTTACACGGTCCTTCTTACTAAATTTTTGACATGTGTGTGGTTAAGTTTTCTTTCCACCATTTTTAATATACCCCTTAGAATGAAACTCCCTAGTTTGGTTTCTTATTAACATATAAATGGGACCATTCTACATACTCTATCTTCATGTTGAGAGAACATCAAACAACTTCTTCAAAACACCCATAGTCTAGAATTTATATAGACTTTCAAAGGTGTGGTTTAAAAAACAATGGAATATATCTATTTTTCTATCATTGTTTTAAAAAAATCCCAATGCTTACCTTGAAAGCCTTGTGAAATTTGATTCATAGGACATGACAGATTCCACTTTATTTTTCTTAGCTCTACGATTTTCTTCTCTATATTTGTATAATGTTTTTGAGAGGAATATTGGTTAATAATAATTATAATAATGTCTTCCCACCACATCTCTTCAATTTATTCTTTTGGCTTGGTGTTCTCAATAAACAACCATCGTTGGTCGGTCTCTCTATATTAATGATAAATGAACAGAGTCAAATTATCAACCATCGAACAATGAAGAACAGAAAATATCTTCTCTACCGATTTGACCATATTATCTTTGATGAGTGGATCAGAAGATCCAATAAATGTCAGTGATCGTTTCCACTTAAAAGACTTGACTACCATTTTCTCCATATTATGTGAAGGAGTAAGTTCCACATTATTAATGTTATTTTTTATAGTCTAGGGTAACTGGGTATGAATATATACGAATTGTTTTACTCAACCTCCAATGGTATTGAGCATGTCATTTGGGATATTTCTTCATTGTACCTCAAATGGATTGTGGGCCTGGTTTATCTATGTTCTTACCATTTTATAAAATATAAAGGGTTAGGAAAAAACAGAAGTCAACAACTCATGAATAAATAAATTAATCTTATTTTCAATTATGTTTAATAGTATATCATGTGAGATACCTATGTTTATCATTTTTAAATAAAATCATTTTGGGTGCTTCTATATAAGTTGTCTCATACGTTGGTTTTTCACTAATTTTATCTAATTTTAAATCCTAAATTATATAAACCACGCTATGGTACAAACTATAGAGACCATGTTTTTTGTTACAAACATATAACAATATTTTAAAGATGAAAAACATACAAGAGTTAAATAAATAGGATAAAAGTTTTATTTTATTGGGAAATTTGGTACCATAAATAACATTTAAAAAATAATATATAAACATTTATTTAATTCTTTCACTTATATATTCTTATTGGGCCTTAAGTGCTCCTCAGATCAAGTATTCACTTAAGGATATACATCAAAATAAGGGTTGAGCTTAAAGAAGTGACGTTATTAGAAGATGGATTATCCAATTAAAATAAAAAAAATACTATAATATAAACTATATTATAGTTATTATTCTACTTTTATAGTTGGAGGTGAGGAGTGTATAAGATAACAAATTAAAATGAAAAGAAAATAAAATAAAAAGTAAGAGAGTTTTACCTATGAAATTTCTCTTCATTGAGAACCTTATTAAGGAATATGATTTTTAATATGATAAGACCAAGATATCATGGGTGAGGGGGAGGGCATTGTAAAATTAATTGGTAAGAACATTGAAAATGATCATTTCTTTGAAGGTGCTAATAAGAGTGGTGGGGAGTGGTGGTATTTATAGGGGAAGAGAGGGGTGTTGTCCCATTATTTTATTCATTAATTTACTCTTTTTTATCCAGAATATTAATATTCTAAGACATATCACTAAATATATTCAAATGATGAATGATTGTTCCATATTTTCTCCTGACATATTAATCAAATAATCTATTACTCAATCATTTTTGTATTTAGTGTTTATTGTAAATTATTGTATTTTACTATTCACAAAAAATTCAAGAAGATTAAAATAATACCAAAACATGACACTAACCATTTTTCGACATGTATAATTCCAAAATGATAATTGTATTATAAAAATAATTTTATATGTATTAGAAATTTAATTTTAATTAAAGTCATTATTTACATGGAAAGATCTTTTTTCAAAATTATAACTTATTTAATAACACATTGAAAAAATAACAAAGGACTCCAAAAATTATCTTATAATAATATGCCAAAATAATTATAACTTATTAATATATTTTATGGAAGATAATTTTCTTACAAATAATTATATTAATTATAAATTTATAAATAAAAAATAATGTTGTATAAAATTAACAACACTTAACCAATAATTTTTAAAATATTTTCACACATATACTATGACATAATTATATCAAAAAATAATTTATATGTTGCTTAAATTTTCTTGATACATTCATAGACATTTTTACTAATAAATTGCCCAGTGTAATATTCATAATAGTCATAATACTTTTTTAAAGGTCATGTTACTCTTCCATCGGGACAGGTTCTTTAATTTATATAATTACATCTTATTTCATTCATTATTAATTTAAAATGTTTTTATTGTGTTCTCTAATTGATTTTATGTGATTTATATTGAATGAAATAATTATGATTAGGTTATTCCAATTAATAAAATTTTTGGGCTGTTACAGTGTGACCTAAATATGAAACTTTGGAAAAACATATTCCTATATTTGTGGAACATTTTGTCAAAATGTGTTTCCTAATAATCCGATTATATTTTTTACTATAAGGAAATTGTGATTCAAAACCAAAAAATATCAATGAAACCTTATATATATTCCCTACCTAAATGGCCCGCAGGCGTTCTTATTCTTTATTGAATTTTGATAACCCCTCTTTCAAGGGATGAGGGGGAACCCTTTCAAGGCCCATAGGCTTTAGTGATTACATGAATAGTAGTCTTAAAATAAATTACATGACCCAAAGGTCTTAGAGAATCCAACAAAACTATAACTACAAGGAACTAACCCTCCCTAGCATCTGCATCATGATGATAGCCCTACACCAACGCATGTACATCTGGATAAGATTCCCTATGCAAGCATAGTCTAGTCCTGATGGCATTATCATACCCTCATTTTCTTCTAAATATGTTGGTTCTCCTCTGGTGAGTGTGCATTCTCTGAATCCTCCTCTATGGCTACTCCTTTTTTGTAGAGTCTATCTGCTGAAACTACATTGATCATGTGGTACAAAGGCCTTGAGGTTTTCCGAAGGTCATACAGACCTGAATATATGGGTGGCCCAAAGGCCTTAAGGACTCCATTCCCAAACCGGTGACCCAATGTGAATTGTTCCAGTTACTACAGTACCAAATAGTACCTAATACTATACTTGTATAGCACCATCTACAGTACAACAATGGTTACTAGGAATTATACATCCACCGAGTTTCAAACCTAGGTCTAGTGGATTAACTTATAGAGACCTCACTAAATGGGATGAGGCTCATATGCCCCTTATATATCTTCCATAATCTTAAGATCTCCATCCAGTTACACCCTATTGGGTATTTGTGATGACCATTAACCACTATACTCAGATTCCATGGATTCATTGGGTGTAGGACCTTTTCAGTAAAAGGTATGATTTATTTTCTTCTACTCCTTCTAGATATCATTATTTTTTCCTAGAATAAATCATAGACTAGTATTTCAATGAATATATTTTGGGTTTATGGTTTTTATGGTAAGGTTTCATTGGACCATCATAGGAGGGTTGTGAGTTACTGTATATATTATAACATGGTGTGATTATATCTTTTCGTTATGATTGTGGTTGGTAGATTTTATATCAATCCTCTATTTTTAGAATTAGAAGTCTTGGATTTAAAAATTATTGTGTTTCAATTATGAAATAAAAAAATTTCATTTTTTTAAATCATTATTTCCATAGTTTTAATAAAAATTTGGGGATTTTTTATTATATAGTTTTTGTTTCAAAAATATTTTCTTAATCCTTGTCGAATCATTGTTTTTAAATGTTTTGAGAATGAATATTTTTATAAAACTCTTTTTTTTAAATAAAAGTGATGTTTTTATTAATAGAATTTTAAAATATGGCCTTTTCATGCATGGTGGCATGGATTAATTTTGCATTTCATGATGAAATATTGAAATATAAATTGTAGATAATGACGACTAGAATGAAATAAGGGATATATCACCTCATGACATGGGTTAATTTTTTATTATATGAAACCTTATCAAAATAGTATTATAATTTATGTTAACAAGAATAGAACCTAGTAATTATCACCTGGGGATGATTTGGTTGAGGATGATTTGCTGCGCTTGAGTAAATGTATTTCATTTGACATGAATGTGTCTATGATATAGAGAATAATTACTAGGTATTCCAAGTGGGAAAAAAATAAGAAATGTGTTTTTTCAATTTTTTTCTTAAATTTCATTTATCATGGTAATGTATTTTCTTTATTTATCAACTAGGCATTATATAAATATTGTGCTAACGTATTTCTCGTTCTTGTGGTGTGTGTGGGTAAGTCTTGGTAGATTTCCTACTGAGAATGATTACTCACTCTTGTGTGTGAAATTTGTTGTGTATGAAAATATTATTTCATTTGATGTATATAAAGGTAGTTATCTCATATGTATAGCTTTTAATGGGTCATTCTTAGTCCTCAGATATGCAGCACGGATCTTGGTGGTTGATGTTGTGTGGAACTCAGGGTTAGTTCCATGTTTAGATCTTCACCTCTCTATATAAATATCTTAGTTTGTGGTCCTATTTTGTACTATTGTTTTCTACTACACTCTATTACATATTGTTTTTCATTTTATTAGTTTTGGTTATACTAATGAATGATGTTTGTTACCATTATAAGTTATTTTTCACTAACATGATGTTTTATGTAAGGGTAAATCACCACCCAATATTTACGAATTCCCTTAGCACTTCTTTCTAGTAGATGGATTCCTTGGGACAACATGTAAGGTCAATAAAAGCATCTTTTATATTATAAATATAATGGGCTTGGGTTGTGGTTCTAAAATATTTCAATCTCAAAAAAAACCTTGTATGATTTCTTCCTTCAAGGTTTACTACTAAAAATGATCATATATCTATTGGATTTGTTTATATTCACCCAAGATCATATAACCCTACAGTTTCATAATGTGAAATAAAAATTTATATGTTTTATCCTTGATATTACATTGCATAATAGTATCATGGATATTTAATGCTCTCTCAAAATTACTTATATATAAATAATTGACTTCAGCAATAAGAGAATCATCAGCCAAACATGTCATCCATTATGATTTCTTCAGGCTTTATATTCTCTGTATTTTTATACTTTCAAATACTCAACTATATTTTTTCCCTTATTTTATCTCATAAATATTTCAAAATATTTCAATGAATCATATTTATTCATATGTAATAAAAATATATATATTATTTTGATAGAAAAAATGATCATTATGTTTTTATTTTTATTTTAATTTAAAATTAAAATAAAGAACTACATTTAAATTATTCTCTAACTTCCCATACTATTTTCCCCTTTCATTATTTATTGGAAGGAACAATCCTGACAAAATGAAGAATAACTCCTGATGTGACTTCTTTCATCACAACTAACCAATTTTCTTCTACTAAAATGAAACTTCTTCTATATTCATAGTGAATATTTTTTTTCATGGTTTCTGTAGTGACCCTAACCCAAGTATCCTAAGGCCAATATTATTTATAAAATTGTAATAAGATACAAGGAATTTAATATCAATGGTCTGAATAGTTTAGTCTTCCCAATTAAGTAGATACATAAATGATTCTTTCATTACATATAGATATACAAATCTAAACACATTTTTTTATAATAAAATTATTTCTTATATAATAACCTTGCATATCAATTATAGTAAACATAATAGATACCTGGGAAAGTATAAAAAATAAGGATCGACTTAAATTCATAGTATGGGTTATGTACATTAGAATCTATTACGAATAAATTTGAATAATAAATATTGAAAGGTAAATAACTGAACACACATGGAATGTAATCAACAAACTTAAAAGGAAGTGTATCCAGAGATAATATCAATGTTAAAATATCAGGGATCATAATCAATATGAAAAGGTAAATAAATGAAAAAACATTCAATTTATTCAATAACATGACTATCATAACTGGATAATGTATAATTTTTATAGAATGGAAAATAACTAAAACTCATTCCATTTAATCAATAAAAGAGAATGAAATGAATCAAGAGATAATATCATTTTGAAAATTTATTGGATAATAATTATTTATTTTTAAATGAATAGAATTATTAATTACTTTATTTCATTTATGAGGAACATGATATTTATATATTCAATATCTATCCAAAAAATGTTTATATCTACTAGTTACATACCCATTAGTTTTGAACAACAAATATTATGCTAGTATACTAATTCAACTCATGAGACAACCGATGCATCAAAGAGATATCTATAACTGGGCCAATCCATTTCGCAATATCCAAATAATTGCTTATATATATGTTAAAAAATTTAATTCATGAATAATGTGCATTATTATTTAATATCTATATTGTTTAATGGATATGTACTTATAAATATTTCCCCATTTAATCAAATAATTTTCAAAGAAAGAACTGCATGAAAACGTTGTATACTATTTAAGAAATAATAATATCAATCATGAGAGAATATTAATATTTATATAAATTTAATTTCTAGTGAAAATTTAATATAATAATGTTATTGTTTTAAGAGGAAGTTAATAGTTAGAATAGAAAGTGAGATTGTACAATAAATTTTAAAAAATAATAATTCTCAATAATAATAAACATAGATAAAATGATTCCAAGTGTAACATAAAATACCATGAATTAAATATGAATCATGAAATTTCATGTCAAAATATATTTTTATGCACCACATAAAATATTATTGGTATATAATTTTTATTAAGACTCAACGGAATGCCAATTGAGATGAAACCCCTTACCTCATGCTTCAATTTGGTTCAATACCCCGTAAACTTATATATAGTGGTTTTAAATATATTATTAACTAATTATAGAAAAATATTAACATTTATTATATAACATAATATCCTTTTATTACATCTTATCATCTGTTCATTATAAATATTTAATTATATTCATTATTTCATGTATTAATTGTCTTATTTTTAAATGCTTGTTTTTTCATGGGAGACCTGGTTCTTGAATATATTATATATATACATAATATCCAAAAAAATAATCATTAAATTATTATAATATTTATTAAGACAAATCATTAATGATGCTTATGTAAAATGAAGTATCTTACAATCACGGAGACAGTTGGTCATATGTACACAAGAGTAAAGTTTCCATTTTCTAATTATCGTTATGGAAAAAGGTAAGTAATATTATATATTTTAATAATGATCATAATAACATAAATGAAATAATTTTTCTTGTAATATTCTTATATATATCATTAATGTGTGGTGGGGTTGAAAATCAGTCATATAATATTGTAAAGGTGGTTCTCCACAAATACACGAATGATATTATCATTTTCATTGGGTGGAAACATTATAAATAAGAAGATATATATATTAATTATCTGTTATGAATGATAAATATGTCATTACTTTCATAATTATTCATTTATATCACATATAATATGTGATTGTACCTTCCATGTAATGCATTTTTGAAAAAATGAATCACCTAGGTTTGCGATGGGGTAGTCCGCCGTACACATGAGTGACGTTATCATATCACATAGGTAATGGAAAATATAATTTTTATATATTATAAAAATATTATATAGGTATAATTATGTTATAAATATCATATATATAATTTTTCTACATCACCATACCAAACTATTAAATGTGCTTATGGAAAAACATAATGACAACGGTTTGGGTGGAGTTAGTCTACTGTATACATGGATAGTGATTTCGTAACATATTTTATAGGGTATGAAGTGGGTTTAGGTCCTGATATTAACCTAAAAACATCTAAATATATTTTATATATTGAGGTTATTATATCATCTTTGTTTAATAAAAATTGTAGTGGGTGTAAGAAAAAAAAATTAAAGAACTCCTTCAATAACATTACCTCTTTTTGGGTATCCCCCTTTTTCTTTTACTATTATCATATTAGGTTTGATTTATGAAAATAAAATGGCTTATAGTGTGAGAAGATGGAATATTTGAAGTGATTTCGGTATATATGGGTTGAACGCAATTTTTTTATGGTGTGAAGAAGGCATGAGAGTAGGTGGCCTTTTTAAGTGATGAGAGTGCCCCACTTGTAATATTTGAAAAGTTAAAGGTATACCCATGTATTTCAGATTATAAAGTGTCTAATATAGGATATTTTTTAGACATGGATATTATGAATATAAAATGTAGCTACAAAATAGATTTAATATAAGTTTTTAGGTTTTATTAGTAATTATCTTCTATGTTTAACCCCTAGTAAATCCATTTCACCTTATCCATGAAAATTATTTTTTATAGTTTTCACTTTCCAATTTGATAAAAAATTAATTTTAACTAAATATATAAAATAAATTATTATAATCAAATTTATTTAATTCCATTTTTAAAAATTCCATTCACTATGATGGGAAATTTTGATTTAAAATTAATCTCTCATACACGACACGAAAAGAGGTTAATAAATATAAAATGTTTAGAATCCTAGAATGTTTTTATATAAAATATTATATATAAAAACTGTAGAAATTAACTAAATTTATTTCATTGATATAATATTGAATAATGAATGAATTAAAAAATCCATAATATATTTTATCATTTTAAATTATTAAAAAGGAAATCGGTTTTCACATAAAATTCAGTATTTCTAACTATTGATCAAAAAATGTATATTTTTAGAATAATATCAAAAACATAACCTAAGATAGTTTTTATGTGATTATTTAAAAAATTATTATTTTTAAAATAAATTTTTTAAATGTTTTAAATATTAATTTAAACATTTATGGGAAAATCCTAACAAAAAGTATTTTAAAGAAATACAGTTTTAATTTTTTTTTTTAAAAAATTAAATAATTATTATTTTATTTCTAATAAAAAGTTTAACATAATTTGAATAATTTATTAACCATGTAAAAAACCACCAATTAAATTTATAGGTATAGTATTTTTTTGTTCAAATTGACATATGGTTGGGCATTTTTCAAGCTATGAAAGAATTATGTTTCAAGTAAAATATTTCGTGGGTTGTTTAAGATTGGTGTTCCATGTCACATACACTATCAAACACAATGTTATTTTTCTAAATAGCAAGGTTATACATTCTCCACACCTAAAATATATTGCGCCCTCCCACATTAAGATCAATCTCATTAGTCATTGGTTTAGAATTTGGAAGTACCATTGAAGAAAAACCAAAATTGATAAAGGGATGAGAAAACATCCTCTTAATAAGATAGAAAAATGGAGTACAAAGGGCGTATGTGAAAACACATAATTAGGTTTCTATGTTTAACAACACCGGTGGAATGTTAAGATGTCTACAAGGAAAAATATTATCAATAATTATTGATAATGATACATGTCATTCATCAAAGCCAAGTTAATGATCAATGGAAATGAAGGTCCTCAAAACCACAAATATATGGTGATTTAAAATACCATTTGATTAATTAGATACTAATATAATATGATTGTGTTTTGGTTCTATATCATTATAATTTAGTTGAGGAATACCTTTACACTCTATGAATATAATTGATTTTGTTTTATTGATATATATCTATTTCATAAGCACAATTTCATCATTTGGTTGTAATTTGATCATTTTTCAATTCATTACAAACTCAAATATTTGAGTATCCAAAAATGAATTTTTTATGTCCAAAACAATAAAATTCACTTTTAATGGATATTAATATACTGTAAAAAAAGGGTGATTAGAGGATGTTTTTAGTGGGGTTTTCCACAACTCTCTCTAAATTCAATTTCTATAAAAGTAATATGGTGTTATGAAAAACCACTACTAATACATGACCTTATAGAGGGTTAAAAATCCAATATAATATTTTTAGTATAATATTTTTAATATTTGGTTCTATTTTAGTGGTGGTTATGTCAAAACTTCCCTTAAAATAATAATTAGTGGACTTATATGTTTGGTTGGATTTTTTCAGCCCTAAATATATAATATTTGTTTGGATATTAGTTTATATATATATATATATATTATTTATTTTAATTTTAGATGCTAGGAATATATAAATATTTATGGTGATTAGTTTTTTAAAAGGAAATAATGGGGGCTCACCACCCCCATCAATATCTTAAATTAAAGGGGTTTTGAAAACCATCCAACATAAGATAATAGTTGGGTTTTATGAACTAATGTTAATAACTTATATTATATGGTGTTGTTCACCCATTAAAATATAAAAAATTAGAAGGGGTTTAGAACACCCTCTAATTCAAGAACTTACCTGGGGTTAATGAACCACTTCTACTCCATTTGAATAAAGGGGGATTTTAACACCCTCTAATTTATAAAATTATAGGGGTTCAAGATCCATTTATAATACATTTTATTAGAGGGGGTCTTAACCCCATTATTTTATATTTTTCAAAATAAATCTAATATAAATTAAAATTTTATAATATATTTGTGTCTGTGCGCATGTGTGTCTGTGTATATATTCACAGACATATTATATAAATTCACTTCAATTTATTATTCACACACACACACATATATATAATGACATTATATAAATACTTTAAATAAATAATTATACATATAAGAAAATTTATAC
Organism: Viscum album; assembly: GCA_963277665.1. NCBI lineage: Eukaryota > Viridiplantae > Streptophyta > Magnoliopsida > Santalales > Viscaceae > Viscum > Viscum album. The sequence continues at coordinate 73,050,728 of OY728154.1, forward strand.
ATAGAGAGGGAGGACGAGAGAGACCCATCGCGAACCATGACCAAACCCGCCACCATGAGATGTGAACCCTAACCCTAATCCCCACACTTTTGCTGAAGTTGTTGCTGGTAAATCGTTTGAAAGCTCTACTGAACATGATGATGTTGTCCAAAACATTCAGATCAATCCAAAGTCATATCGTCATCGAGGTCAACTTGTCGTCCAATTCTCAACCGATGAGGTTAGCTTTCTTTCTTCGGATCTTCGGTATGTTCTAGTTGGGAAATTTCAAAATAGGAGGACTTCATTAAAATTTCTTCGATCTTCTTTGGAAATCGTCGGATTTACGGGATTTCAATTGGGTCTCCTCAATGTCTCTCATATTGTGCTACGATTTGATTCTTTTGTGAGTTATTAAAGACTTTGGGCTAAATGAACTTGGTCCTTTGGGGGATGCTAAATGAGAATTCTTAAATGGACCCCTGACTTTGATCCTTAGGCTGAATCCCCAATTGTTCCAGTATGGGTTGTATTTCCTGGATTGCCTTTGCACTTATTTAAGCAAACTACTTTGTTTTCTATCTCTTCACTCATTGTCTTCCCGATGAGGCTTGATTATGCCACAAAAACTATCTCTAGGCCCTCTGTTGCAAGATTATGTATTGAAGTTGATTTCACTCAACTATTTCCCTCAGATATTTTGATTCAAATTGGTGACTTTGGTTTTTCACAAGAGATATATTATGAGAGTGTACCAGACTACTTCCATCTATGTTACAGGCTAGGGAATAATGCAAATAACTATGGAAAAACTAATAGTTGATCCAAATATTTAACATCAATATGGATAGAAAAGTATAAAGTAAGGCAATAAGTTGTGGTTGAGCCCTCTAAAGGTTTTTGCAAGGAAAGAGAATATGAGGTTAAAATGGGTTTGATTTCTCAAGCACCTGAATGTCAGCTTTCAGATATTGTTCAGGACATTCTTGATGTCACCAAATAGCAAGAGCATCCTAAATCTGAAAATAATGAAATTTTTCTTTCAATCATGAAAGGAGTTCCAATTTCTGAAAACCAGGTGATTATCAAAGGTATAAGGGTGAAAAATGAAGTTATACAACAAGATGTTGATGAATCTTACCATATGAATTCTGGTAAGATTCCTAATGTGGGGGACCCGTCGCATTGGAAGGAATGAAAAGGGGAAAATCAACATGGACCCTGATGGCTTCATCACCACAATTCCTAGGAAGGATCGGAAGCATAGAGAGAATACCAGCCATGAGAGAACCGTTGTCACAAGATCATTTGCGACTAAAAGCTCTGCCCTTGAGATTCCTCCACAACCATTTCCTTCTGAACCTCTTCCTGAATACTCACAATAATCTGATTGTTCTGACAAGGATGCTCATTAAAGTTGCTGAAGATTTCATCAAAGATCCATTTTCTGATTTCAGGTGCTTTGATTGAATATCTCTTTTCTAGAATTGTTTCAACTACTGGATGTTCTCTACTTTGTCATGCGACTACTGATCTTGCTTGTTTTTTGGGTTATTAACCATGAAATTTGTATGATTCATTCTCTCTACCTTCCTTGAGTTTTTTATTGATGTCCTGTTTTGCATGGATCTTATTTGGATTGAGCTACTGCTATGTGTTGGATCTTGACTTACACTCAGTCTATCATCCATATTTTTTGGATTGGTCTGGCTGGTCTGCATTTTCTTCTTGGTTCTCAGTCTGTTTGCTGCTTTGGAGTTTTCTCTGACTATTAGATGCTTTTCATTCTTAGTTCGATGTTATTATGCATGTAAATAGCCCTATTTCATAAATCTTTTAGCCCTTGATGTGAAGATCCTTGCTGGGTGCTCCTAGATGGAAGATCCCTCTACCTTTTGAAGGAGCTAATTTGGGGTACTGGTTTTTGTTTGATTGAGTTTCCTTGTACCCCCCTTAATTCCCTACTGGTGTAACCACATTACTCCTCGTGTTTTGTATTTCAACTTTTCATTTAATAATTTTTTTTGATGACATGAGCTCGGAAAAAAGTTCATGTAATCACATTTCAAAAAAAAATATACATATATAAATATTGGTATACATACTAGAAATTTAATTATAAATATATTTATTAAAATATATAAAATTTACATATGATTTTGAAAATACTAAATAATTATATTATGATTTAAATTATACATATATTATGATAAATAAATTTTTATTTTATATTTTCATATAAATACATTTATATTATACCATGTATAAAAATAAATATATTATAAAAACAATTTAAATTATATATATATAATATTATAAATATTTTATATTATATGAATTTATTTATATTATATAATTAAAATATATATATTGTGTTATACCATATTAATTATAAAATTATTTATTTAATAAATTTATATCATTTAATTATATAATATATTTCTAATTATGTGATAGTATTTAATTTGGTGCATATATATATCTCTGTGTGTGTGTGTCTAGGTCTATGTTTAAATTATATAATATAAATGCAGTTAATATAATATATGTATAATATAAATAATAAAATTTATAAATATTGAATTTATAAAACCAAAATATAAATTTATGTTTTAAAAAAATTGTGTACAAATAATAATAATGACTAATAAGATTACTATTACGCACACACAGATGGGTTCTGGAGATGTTGGCACATCAACAGCCCTTTTCAAAGAGATGAAATCAATGATTCTAGAGCTGAGAGTTGTGGAAGTTTTTGATAGACTGTGAAGTGATTTGGGTATTTGTAACTCTTTCCTAGGTGATGAATAGGGGCACGTTCGGGTCAAAAAAATGTTCAAATACCCATCCATCTTTGATAGATGATGGGAAATCTATTGGTAGTCTTCTTTATGAGGAGGCTGTTGTGGACTAGTGGGATAGGATGGGGACGGTGGGTCGGGAAATCATTATAAGAGATAAACATAATCCTGGGGAGGTTAGATGACCTTGTAATTATGCTGGTATAGTCAATGTAGATGCCATTTGTAATGGATCTCACAATCATTTTATAGTGTTGGGAGAAGTTGATTGTCATGGTTCCACATATGGGGATGTCACAGAAGTTATTCATGGACATTACCACTATTTGAGGATGGATAAAAATGTAGTGGTATATGATTCTGCTTCAGAATATTCTTCTTTTTAGCCCAATGATGTGGAACTCAAGGAAGATTATCTAAGATCTTCCTCAAATAAATGGAAGAACAGACTCAGGGATTTAGATGGTTTTATTATTCACTCACATTGATATCTGAGAAGAAAATAATTTTCAAATATACCTATCCATCATGTTACTAAATCTTCTTGAAAAAGTAATATCCCTCAAAACATTTTGACTGATATTGATGATCACTCAATGAAAATGTGAAAAAGATCTTCAAAGCATGTGGAGTTAGTGCTGAATGAGACCCTTGAATCAGATACAGGGGATCCAGATGGCCCTATGCTAGTGAATGACAATAATGAGGCAATGGGATCAGACATCTCTCAATACCTCCTCATTCACTCGAACAAATAAATGTTAGAAGAGTCATTTTTGGTCAAGATTTATATTAATTGTACATTCCCTCATAGTTTCTAAAAAGTGACAATGAAAAATGCCATTGTAAAAAGAGGAGAAAACACATGAAGGAAATACATATTTTCAAAAGACTGAAAATCAGTCCACCCTTGTTAAACTAAGGAACCATCAATGTATAAGGTATGTGCATGCAAGATACTTGTGCGACCCATCACCATTTCACCCATGGTCTCCTATTTTCATATTAATAGACCCTTGGAGTCATAAATTGTATTGAAGAATTTACATGAATCCTAATTACACCTCTGGTCGCCCTAGTGCTTCTCCCATGTCTTCCAAAACATTCAATGTTGTTTATTAACATCAATAGTAGAAAAATTGAAGGAGGATCATTGGTCATAAGTCCTTTTAGTTTCTGAAAACCATAACACTTGTGCACCTAATATGCCTAACCTCCTTGAATAAGAAACACTTGCACACCACCCATTACTCTCAACGGAACATGAGAACCCATCTTTTGGGAATACCTGTGAATACTCTTGAATGAATGATTTAGGTCTCACCAATGTATTAACATCCAGGTATTTTGTCACTTATGTAAATATCTAGTCACCTAGGCCTACTTCGGTGCCCATACTTGTGCACCAGTAATTACTTGGGCTCCCTTCTATGATTCACTTAATCCCATAAGTCTAAAAGAAATCAATCCTTCTTTAAATCCCTTCATGTTAGGGATTCTTTTTTATTTTCTCCCTTGTCTGAAATGGATAACATTGATACCTCTATCAAAACTTCTTGATATCTCAAAACATTGGGAAAGACACATCATCATGTCTCTTATTTGGGTTTGTATATCAATAGTTATAAGATCTCCGCATTTGTTTCTTAATGGGGTTAAGATGCATGGAGTGTCAGTGGGTTTGTATATCCACAGTCACATGAACCATTCTCCCGTGAACATTATTGGGAAGTCCCCGGTTTGGAGAATTTGGGTTTGGGTTATGACCTCCCCTTCTCATCTCAAAACCTGGAAACTTAGGTCTCTTGTTGGGAAGGTACAATTCGCACATTCTTTTTCATGAAATCAAAGGAGAAGTCTCCCTCCCATACCATGACCAATTTTAGGGCTGGCATTCTTGTAAAATCCCTTAACCATTCAAGTAGGATGTTATAGTCTTTATCATCTATATTTCTTTCACAGTCACTCCTTCCATACATTGGACAATTTTCCAATGTAAAGTGAATTGAGTGAAGGATCGTCACCTTACCCTTTTCCCTGGTCACCTCTCCCTCATCAACTGTTTTGGTTGTTGACAGATCCTCTTACACCAGCAAAGGAGGAATAGTGTGGGAGAATTTGTTGAATCATTCACCTACTCTGATTTCTCACTTAGAAAATAACTCGCGTGGGCTTAGAAATTCGTGATGATTACAAAATTTTTACAAAAACCCACAAGGAATGAACTACAAGAACTCTTATTTCTATAATAATTTGGATATGTTGGAAGAATTCTTTAGGGACCGATATCACTAGATATGCTCTTCCAGAATCCAACCCTTGTTCTCTTAATCTGGGAATCCTCTTTAAGAATAAGTTATATATTAAACCCCCTAATTATAAGGGAATATTTTTCTGGAATTAAGCTCAAACTCATTTCTCTCAATGTACTACAATATCCTATGAGAATCATCAATCTATGTGGTCTTTGATTCCCATCCAAATGGGATACATTGGAAGCCTCGATGAGGATCAAACCTAGAAATTAAAATCAAACCTATTCCCTTCATTCCATATTCCCAAAGGGTCAAATCATTCATGGAAACAAAAATTCCTTCCATGTTCCTTGGGCTGCTTAGGCATAAGTCCCACACCAAGCTTTGAATGAGAACTTTTAACTTAGAATTTCTTACCACATGAAGTTAAACTGTATGGCTAGGTCCATATCATATTTAAAAAAAGGTAAGATGTGTCACATTAAGTGTCATAGAACTACGATGGTTATGATTCCTTTCACAATGATACGTAGGTATCCCATTTTATGGGTATAATCCCAATATTAAAACAAACCTTCATCTCCTTGGACAATAATTATTTCTAGAGTGCCCCACTAAGGGGGTTAAAAACCAGAATCATCATAACAATGATTGAAAGAATATATAAATAGAATATGAGAGGACACCATTGATGGATAACCTCGAATACATACGGATGTATTCATTAATAAATATCCTCAAATACATAATGATGACTATAAATTTTACACATTTTAATAATTGACTATAAATTATAAGGGAAATGTATGTTATTATTGGTTTATTAATAAGGATTCCGGAAAAAATCTTAATATATACACAGAGAGTCCCATAATATACAATAATACCCCCCAAAAGGGTGTGATGAGTCCAACCTCCCATCCTCTTGACCAATGAATGTTTTATGTATCGTATGTTAAAACATAACGAACGTCAGACTTTGGAAAGAAGGTACATTTTGGATAAAGAACTATTTGATGTTTCTAGTTCCACGAATAAATCAAATGGAAACCTCTTGGGAACAGTTATTCCTAAACTATAACACACGTTCCAAGGAACTACGAAACAGAAATGGTGAACCTAATGTGAATCCTTAACGATGTAAATATTGTCACCCACCTGTCAGGCCTATATAAATTAATAAAGGAAGGTTAGAACAATGAATATATTGCACATGTATTCATCTAAAATATGTTCCTTTAATGGGGTATATTGTTGTTTATTAGTTTTCTCATAACTCTCTTCATTACAAAATGGCTTCCTTCAAACTTAAACCCGTGAATTCTTTGGTTGCTGCTCAAGCTGGATCATCATCCACTAAAAGGACATCATCACCAACTCAGTATCATAAACTCTGGGATTACAATATACTATTAAAGGAATACAGTCATCATGGTACTATCCCAACAATGGAGGCTTCCTGACATGCTCTCTAGGTTAACAATAACTCTTGGTCGTCCGGTCAAAAGACAACTGATTGTCAAGAACCAGATTGTACCAACATCTGTCATCGACCATTTTAGGTCTTTATCCGTAGAACACCAAAACCAGTCTCTCCCATTCTGTAGGGAGGTGGACCAAGATGTCACTCATGGACTCAATTCAAAGTAGCATGGATCCTTCCCAAGGACTACCACCAATAATTGCCACTAGTAGAATCATGTGGTAGTGAACCCCCAAAATGACGGGGGTGTTTCTTTTGGTTGTTCGTCCTAGTTCCCTAAAAAATGGGCATGCAAGAAGAACCTCTGGGGACAACGTCCAGCCAATAGTGACCGGTTTCTTACCTTCTCCCTAGGTATGTCCATCAACCTAATTTGATGGAAAATAATGACAGCACATATTCACCAGTCCATAATAATTCCACTTCCTAGCAGACTCATCTGGAAGAAAATCTCCAATCCCACCAAGAAAATATGGTTGCATGTCATGGACATGCACATAAACCAGTTAAAAAATTATCAGTCAGTCAGCAATATTATTTGACAGCATTCAAGGAAGCCTGCCAATCAAATGTAGTGAAAACTAGTAAACATGAATATACACATACTCTCATTCACCAATTCAGTCACCATTATTGTCTTCTAGCATTAAAAGAATCCTATCAACCATGATTGATGTAAAATATCCAATAGGAACATACACCTACAAAATTCATCAAGCCTAGTAACATTATCGCTCGACAACACCTGTAGAAGTCAGTCAGAATGCTCTGACAACAAACCTAGGGAAGACTCAACTCTATACCCACATACATTAGTACTATTGGTATCCACTTACTAAAAAAGAAGTACATGAGCAGGCACATACAAATACTTCAGATACATAATGCAAATATATGATAGTTTTGATTGCTGAACTCACCAAAAAAATCTAAGAAATGGTGAAAGAGCATACAGAAATTCCTGCTCATATTCTAGAAGAATGCCTGAATATCATAACAATAATTTCAGCAGTATCAGGGGAACAAACACATAAATCTATCCCTGCACTGGGTATGACCCATCATCATGCCATCTGGGAGAATATGTATACCCAAGTTCCAATCTATGAGGGTTATGGGGAATACTCCCCCATATCATCTGAATAACCAGTTTGGGAACGTACACCCTTTCCAGTTAGCGGTAATTTTCCCATTTTAATGACTACTTCAAGGGATGCACATACACCTTCCAATGATAACCACTTATCCCAGAAAGTGGGCCCAACTATGTGTAAGAGAAAAACTAAGAATAAGTCTCTCCAAACATAGTTATAAAATCAAGATCCAATCTGCGATCTGGATCCTCTTAATGAAAGAGTTCTTGAATCCCTCAAATATTTATCTATTGAATTTCATGATCATACCCTCTCGTTACAAACTTATGGGATTAATAGTAGTAATTCTGAATTTCCCCATCAAACACTTCATCATGAATTCTTCCTTCATGAAGATTTTTTCAATCCCGAGATCCTATCTTCAGTTGAGAGCCACAAAAACCCTCTGTGTGTCTAGAAGACCAAGGAGAAATAGGATTTATCCATTTCTATAATCTACCATAGTGGTACTCCTCATTATGGTATTTTCTATGAATGTTATCTCTTTAGTATTGTTTCTTATAGGCAAAATATTTCTCTAATAGAAAATGTATTAATGAGAAATACCTCTTCTATCAAGGAACTTTCCAACACAAGGACAGTCATGTCTCATTCCGTGTCATTAATGGGTGAAATAATTTATCAATCAAAATAAATCTAAAGGGAAAAATCATTTTTGAACCTCTCTTGGTCATTAGTCTTCAAATACAATAGAGGAAAAATAAACTGATTTCATTGTTTTAATAAAACATTCGAGAATCACACACTCTGGCCAGGCCAAGTAGATAAATCTCTAGAAAACGATTATGAAGATATGTTGAACATGAAAATTCCATTGTATAAAGGTTAAATACTAGTCATGCTATTGACTTTGGAAAACTCTAAATACAACATTCCAAAATTGATGGCATAATATTGTATTTATGATATCCACGACAACTTATGGATGACTCTTCATCATTTAAAAACAAAAGTATCACCATATGATGAATATCAAAATCAAGTAAAGTTAAAAGAAGGGTTTCTACGCCAAATCAATTTGGCATCTCTATAAGTTTTACAACATTATAAGGTTGATAATAAATAGATAAATCTTTGGCGTGCATGCCTCGATGCACTAAAGAGGCTACAATAGTTAATTTCTAATACATCATTTGGTGTTCGTATTAGAGGATTTAGTGCATAAGGAGCATTGAATTTCACAACACTGTAGAATCATAAAATCTTTCCAAAAGTGACCTCACGCAATGTTATTTCCCATTGATGGGAATAATAAACAGATTTTTTATGTAATAAAGTATATGCTCAAGAATAGGCCTTAACTAGCTTTTATCATAGTTAGCCTCAAAGAGAGAAAGCTATTGATATAATTTTTCATCAAGCATTTGAGAACCTTATGCAACCCTCCAGCTTAAAGGATATCATCCATCATATAATGAAAATGTTTGAAATAGTAGATAATTATTCTGAAACAGGTGATTTGATTGGTTGTCAAACAATGCACCCTGACAATTGTTGAATCGGAATATTTAGTAGTTCAAGAGATTCCCCAGCCTGCAGGGATGGGGGCTTGTTTAATTCAACAATCAAATTCAATAAAAAAAGATCAAAGGATTGGAGAAGAAGAATCAGAAAAACCTCAAATTATAGGGTAGTGAGATTTTTCACATCTAAAATTCCCTCCTCAACTGAAGTATATTTTATCATGATTAGGGAAGAAGCCAAAAAGAGAGGGCACAACTGAACTATCAATGGATTCACTTTAGTTATCATCTATCAAATACTTCCGAGGAGTTCACCATATAGAAGAAAATAGACTCAAGGATGATACAGAAGGAGATGATCTAAAAACATACTGACAGAATGTCATGAATGTATTAGGCATCAATAAATGTCATTACCACCACAACAGAAGATCATCCAGAAAATGAGTCTAGTTCTAGGGAATCAGAATATTATGTTCTTATCCATAACACTGTGCACACTGAAGCAAACAAAGAAGATGTGCGTACTTGAAATCGGAGGGATACATAGAACCTAGGTATGCCCTCAAGTAACCAACTCCCACCTATTCAAAATGTACCTAACATGGGGAAAGGTAAAAGTCAGACCATGTATCACTTTTCCACTGGAGAAGGTCAATCTATTTCACTTCAAGAAATCATTTCATATCAAGAATAGTAAATGAATAAAGTGAAAATACTAAAAATATAGTTACTTTGAAGCATCATTTTACTAGACATGCTCCCCAAGTAGATCCTCAACTATCACATCCTATAATATCTCCGCTGAAAATATGATTTTTGGTAACTAAACATGTAGATAATGAATTCTCTTCATTTGGTACACAGGTATGGTAGGATCGAACATATCCTTATTGGCCTATCCTCGTGGGTTATCCAAGACAACTACCAATAGCACCACTACTAGTGGGTTTTCAAGTCATTATACCTGTTCTGTAACTCCCCTAGAATTTATGAAAAATGTTATTTTTAATTTAATCGATGTCCTGTGTTGTACGCTACACCAAAATGAGCTTTCACTACACGCTTTTTTGACTTGGCTTGCATTACACGCAATCGCGACCGTCCACGATAGCGTATGTTGTACGCAATACCGAGTTTCACTAAAATACGATATGTTATATAAACTAGCCGTTATGAATATTAATACCCAATTTTTGAAATCTTATCTTTCAAAATGGACTTCGTTTTTCAATTCGGAATATCTAAATTAGACTGGGGTAAAAGTTTGGTATTTTTCTGAAAACTTTCAATTTTTGATGAATAGGGAAAACACTAGGTTACTTTTTAAAAATAGACTTTTTATATAAATATTATTTTATTTAAATTTATTTTAGGTCAAAATTGAATCTTAATACCTATATATGTTAATTTTAATTCATTGGAGTCATTTTAAAATAATTTTAGACATATAAAAACTTTATTGAACTTTTCACCATCTTTTACCCACCTCCTCAGAGAATTTGCAAATTTATATAAAACTTAATTTTACCCCTTATGTGAATGGAATTTCAAAAATCCAAGAGACATGGCTGATGTCAGTACGTAAAATTTGGTTCAATGAGATGAAAATAATTTTTGTTGAATAGTAACTTTTTACTTTTATTTACCACAGTTTAAAGTAAATAGGGTAATTAAGCGTAAAAATGATATTATTATTACCCTAACACATGTCCTAATTCTATTGTATAAGTTTAATTCGTCCAAAAACAACCTTAGGAATAATATATGACCATTTAGGTCCACATGGATTAGATTTGGACATTTAATATTATTTTATTTAAAGAAGAGTTAAAGTAGGTAAAATCAAACTTAAATAACAAAAACATGTTTAATATAGTGTTATACATAAGATAAATTCGACTATAAATATTAATTAGAAATCTAAAAATATTTCCTACATAATGAAATTTTATCTATAACTTTTAGACATTAAATGATTTAATTTATTTATGACACAATAATGATACAGTAATTACCTTATTAATGAAATATTAAAATAATTGATGTTATAAATAAACAAATAAATGTAATTTTAGACTTTTTATGACCTACACTAATATTATAGGTTATTATTACATGTTAGTATTGATTTAGTTATTTTTTTGAACTAATTATGATGTTATTAGTTTCACCAAAATCAAGTACCAAATAGTGTCAAAATTGACATAAAATAGTTTATAAAACAAATATTATATTATTAATTGTTATTTTTTTCCTAAAAATATAAGGTTCGGCAAAATGACTTATATAAGGATATATATATTAATAATTAACCTCTTGGGGTTCTTTTGGCTTGTTATAGTATGTTTATTAACCATATAGTGTATAAAAACAAGAAGACACGGTAAAAGTAAAATTATTTAACTTAATGTTAAATCTAAATGATAAGGTAAAAATAGTAACCTAAACCTGTATAAAATATATTGGATAAGATTATTTTGTCACATCCCCACCTTATCTTCGAAATAAATCAATTTGGTGCTATTAAAAACCGAATATGACTTTATTATAAAATAATATTTTAAGATTTCCTAGGGTGCCCCTCTCCTCCCTTATAAAAGATCACCTCCTCCCTCACCTCCTCACACCACATTGAGCCTTTAATATCAGCCAAAACCTTAACATTTCCTGTCTCAAATTCCCCAGAAACATTCTAGAGGTCCTGGTTTTCTTCAAAGACCATATTTAGTGCCCTAATAGGAGGTTAAGAAGAGGCGCTTCAAAGAAGAGGTAATATCCGTTACAGATTCTTTTATCTTTATTTCTTCTTCAACTTATTTTTTGTTAGTTGTTTCATTATGAATTAATTACATAATTATCACTCATATACTGATATGTTATTATAATTATGAAACAACCCTATTTCACTTTCTATCCATCCTATGGAAAATAAAATCACTGCAGGTGTATACGTACAGAATACCATCTCCACGCCGTGGTGTAAACTATTTTCCACCACCACCTTACTTGGATGGGTATAATGGTTTAAATAATATCTATATAAGATTATATTAAAGTTATTTAGATTATGAAATATTATACATACACTTTAATAAAATTCCATGATCATGGGAATGATATCACCACTCATGCGTACGTACGGCCTACCGTCTCCACGATGTGATGCGACTCATTCTACAAGATCTTCATTGAATAACGATTGTATAAATGAATTCAATGAATAAATATGTTATATATTACACTAATACTATTCTAGAAATGAGGTATCTATAACCTAAAAATAATAATAATAATTTATTCGACAAAACATGCATAAGAACAAAAAGCATTAAACACCCGAATAACAAGTAACAATGAAATATTACTAATAAAATGCTATGAATATGACCATATACGATATCATAGAAATGAGTAATATTTTCGAATAAGTAAATAACATTATTCAAATCATTATACAAGTGGGTCAGACACGTATGAAGCAAATCGGACCTATGGTAAGGGATAATCTCAAAATCTGAAGTTTTTATCCAAGATTGTTTATACTTCGACATTTACTGGGGAATATTTTTCATACAGATCCATGTTTACTCAATATGTAATATTATTTCTATCCTCTTATAATTGATTAAATCCAATTTTACCCATTGGTGAGTTTTTAGTAAAGGATATGAATGAAATATTTTTTCATTTTTAGAACGAGGTACTTTTTGACTTTTCTGTCCCATGTACGAGAAGAATGTTTTTTTAACTTATACAACATGATTGGATTCATAGAACATTATTTCCATGAAGCTTACTTTACAAGTTATCATGTTTATTTTTAATAAACTTATTTTAGTTTAAATTGTTATGACATGTTATGAAAGGAGAAATGTTTTTGAAGTAGAAAGGATATTTTACTCAAGAATGGAGTTCAAGTGTTGTATCAAAATTATTTTCCATCTAAGATAATATGGGGTTTTGTTTCTATACCTATTTTTAAATTTATTTGTTTTTGTTATGATGGAATTATTTTTATGATTTCATTTATCTTATATGGATTATGTTATGATGACATGATGTTTAAGAAACCCATTTTTATTACATGGGTTATGCTATGATGTATGATTTATGATTTTGTGGAACACATAAGAATGATATCATTATGAGATGGTTGGGACCTATATCTCCCTCCAGTTCATTGGGAAAATATTTATATCTCATGAGATAGACATGGCTAGAATGATAGGTTCATCTGGTTCAGTGAAACAGGACTGAAACGAGGAGTGAACTTGGTTATGAATTGGACATTGTCTGCTAAGATAGTCTTGGCAATGAGTCTTGACTAATAAGAAATTATTCACTATGATTATGTGTGTATGCCACGAAGTTTCATGTTATGATTATTGGGATTACATTTTACTACTACGATTTATCCCATGTTATGAAATTATGATCTCTTTTGCAGGTTAAGATTTCCAAAATGTTATGTTCTTTTGAATATGTTGTGATTTTTATTTCTTTTGTTTATCCTTACTGAGAATTTGAGATCACCCTTTTGTATGTTTTCTTTTCCCTAGGTCAGGAAGAAGGGTATTAAGTAAGATATTCCAAAAGAAACTCTAGATATAATAAAATAAAAGGGATACGGTGTAGATGTTTTATAAACTAGTTGTTTATGTTTCCCAGTTTCTAATGATATTATACCTCTACGGTCCTTTCATGGTTTTGTTATATGTTTTAATATGTGTACTTCAATTTTGATGTAATAACAATGTATGTAAAGTGTGGGTCAATATAGTTGGTATCAGAGGAAAGGTATAGTCAACAATTGGAAACATGGATGTGAAAGCCTTAGTAAGATCCCTAATGATAAGTCTAAGAATAGAACACAATCATAGTGTTCTATAAATGGTCATGAATAACCTATGATAAGAGATAAGACCTTAAGTGTGAATTTTTATTCTTGAATATTTTGTTTTCATATTATAATTAGTGTTGCTCACACTATTCTTCATGTTTTTAGTCAATGGATGGAACCCGAAAGAACCGTGTTAATGTGGAATGCGATGGGAAATACAATGATTGTCCCCCTGAGGAACCAAACGTAATGGGAGCTGGAATGAAAAATATTGTATCCATTCTCACACAACTTTCTCAAGCTATTAATAATGTAGGACATCCAAATGAGAAAAGGAAGGAGAAAAATTATGTTAAATCCTTCATGAGGCAGCATCCACCCTCATTCAGTGGGTCTACTGATCCATTAGTGGCTGAATGGTGGATGAGTTCCACTGAAAAGTTATTTTCGTTTCATTAATGTTCTGAACATGATAAAGTCATCTTAGCAGTATATTGTTTGGAAGGTGAAGCTGGTCAATGGTGGAATCTTATCAAGAATACGAGGCCAAGAGATGAAATTGAGTCCATGGAAAGGGACAAGTTCATGAAATTATTTTTCAATAAGTACTTCCCTCATATTCTTCAAACAAAGATGGAGAAGGAGTTTCTAGAACTGAAGCAAAAGGATGATGAATTTGTTTGTACCTACAAAGAAAATTATACAAGACTTTCAAGGTATTATTTCTAAATTATTATCCAACCTGAGAGTAAGATCGATCTATTCATTAATGGCTCAAAACCAAGAGTTTGAAGGGAATTATCCATAAGGGACTTAAACAGATATGAGAAAATTGTTTGATGTGCTCTCAAGGATGATATGAAGATTGGAGTAACCCATTAGTCATATTAATTTCATAAGAAAATGAAAATGGAATTCAAAGGAAAATCTAAAGAGAACACTGAAAAGAAGATGAGTTTTCCCTTATGCTCAAAGTGTGTAAAAGAACCTTGGAGGGAGTTGTCTTAAAGGGACAAGTAAATGTTTCAAATGTGAAAAATAAGGCCATCAGACATTTGAATTCCGCAATGATGGGAAGAAGATGTCTAGTGATGTGAACAAAGAAAATTCTACACAGAGTGAACCTACAACACTTCAATGTTACAAGTGTAAGGAAATGGGGCATTATGCTAATCAATTCCCCAATCCAAGGGTTGTTGATGATGAACGATGTCAACAAACTCTTAAGACTAAAGACAAAGTAATGTCACATGCAATTTCTATTAGCGATTTGGAGTATGATAACTAAGTGGTGAAAGGTACACATACCATCCACTCTAATGTAGAAAATGTTTTATTTGATTCTAGATCCACCCACTGTTTTATTTATAAAGAATTTTTAAAGGGTATAACTGTATTATGTCAATAATTATATGATGAGTTAGCTGTGACAATCCCTAATGGCACAACCATTGCATCAGAAGTTTATAATTATTCTCTAATTGATGTTTGTGGGAAAGTGCTTCTTGAAAATCTTGTGATCCTTCCTATAAAATAATTTGATATGATTCTTGGCATGGATTTTTATTCTTTATATGGATATCATATCAATTTCCAAAGATGAGAAGTTAAATTTCATATTATAGATCAATCTATGATCGTGTATCGATGTAAGGATTAACATAACCTTCCAGAAGAAATTTCCTCCATCTTATAGGTCTTGATACCACTAAATGAATTTTATTTATCTCAAATGGTTGGTGAGAAACTCACAATTAAGAATGTCCCCATAGTACGGGAGTTTGATGATGTATTTCCGGAGGAATTGCTAGGTTTTCCACCAAATCTTGAATTGGAGTTTTCAATTGAACTCATACCAGGTGCTTTACCTATTTCAAAGATACCTTTTAGAATAGCCCCAATTTAGTTGGAGGAATTGAAGAAGAAACTTCAAGAGAATGTTGAAAAGGGATTAATATTCCCTAGTGCATCACCTTGGAGAGAAATTGTTCTGTTTGTTAAGAATAATGATGGATCAATGATACTCTGCATTGATTATCAGGAACATAACAAGATCACTATCAAGAACAAATATCCTCTCCCACGCATTGATGACTTGTTTGACCAACAACACGGAGATCAATACTTTTCCATGATTAATCTTCATTTAGGGTATCATCAATTAAGGGTCAAAAGGGAGTATATACCAAAGACTTCAATCCGTACAAGTAATGGACACTATGAATTTATAGTGATGCCATTGGGTCTTACTAATTCCCTTGCTATCTTCATGGACCTAATTAATAGAATCTTTAGAGACTATCTTGATTAGTTTGTTGTAGTATTTATAGATGATATTCCTGTCTATTCCAAGATAAAGGAATAACATGAAGAACACTTGAGAATTGTATTAAAGACCCTGAGAAAGAATAATATTTATGCCAAATTTACCAAGTGTGAATTCTAGCTTCAAAAAGTTCATTTTTTTGGTCACATAATCTCCAAGGTGGGGATATCTATGGATACAGCACAAACAAAGGTTATCGAAAGATGGTCGAGGCCAACAAAAGTAACTGAGATCCACAGTTTTCTTGGTTTGGCTGGATATTATTGATGTTTTTTGAAAGATTTATCATTATTATCTTATCCACTAACTAGGTTGACTCGAAAAGGAGTAATGTTTTGTGGTTGGAGGAATGTGAAGATAATTTCAAGGAGTTAGAAAGAAGGTTATCCAGTGCACATGTGCTCACACTACCTTGTAGTGGAGAAAAGGTTTTGATCTATAGTGATGTATCCAAGAAGGTATTGGGGTGTGTTCTCATAAAAAATGATATGGTGATAGCTTATGCCTCACGACAGTTTAAAATCCATGATAAAAATTAATGAACTCATGATTTGGAGTTAGCTGCGGTAATCTTTTCATTAAAGATTTAGAGGCATTATGTTTATGGTGAAATGTGTGATATTTATGTTGATCCTAAAAGTTTAAAGTATATTTTCACAAAAAAGGGAGCTTAATATGCATCAGAGAAGATGGTTGGAGCTGATTAAGGATTACGAATGCTCAATTCATTACCACCTTGTGAAAGCAAACAAGGTGGAGATGCATTAAGTCGACAAGACCATGCTAGCTTATCCATGATGAGGATTAGAAAAGATCCAATATTTTTGGATTTACAATTTATGGATCTTGGAATTATAATGGAAGGGGAAAAATCTTATCTTTCTCAAATAATTTTTCAACCCTATAAACATGCGAAGATTAAAGAGGCACAGTAAGAAGATATAGAGTTACAAAAAAAGGTGAAAATGTTCCTGAATTCAACTTCGATTGTGATAGGATGATAAGGTTCAGGAAATAGGTTTGTGTTCCTCCCTTCTCAGAATTAAAGAAGGATCTTTTGGATGAGGCTCATAGTTCATCATTCTCTATTCATCCTAGAATGACTTATATGTATAGGGACCTGAAAGAGTACTTCTAGTGGGATGGCATGAAAAGTGATGTTGCGGAATATTTTTCTCGATGCTTGGTTTGTCAACAAGTTAAAGATTAGAGAAAAAAGTCTAAGGGGATGTTTCAACCATTACCCATACCTGAATGGAAATGGAAAAACTTCACTATGGACTTTGTCACCGGACTTCCTAAACCATCCAAAGGCAATAATGCTATTTGGGTCATAGTTGATCATCTTACAAAGTTGGCACACTTCATTGCTATTAGAGAGGATTTCTCTCTTGATCTTCTTACTAGGATATTATTACAGGAAGTGGTAGGATTTCATGGATTACAACATTTCATTATATCTAATCGAGATTTGAGGTTTACCACAAGGTTTTTGTAAAGTCTTCAGCATACTCTGGATACAAAGTTGTGTTTCAGCACTTCTAATCATCCTCAGATAGTCGGTCAGTCTGAGAGAAAAATTCAAAATCTAGAAGATATGTTAAGAGCTTGCTATATGAATTTCAAAGGTGGTTGGGATCAACACCTACATTTGGTGTAATTTTATTATAATAATAGCTTTCACTCTAGTATTCAGATGGCACCTTATGAAGCTCTCTATAGAAAAAAATTTCGAACACCAACTTGCTGGGATGAAGTTGGAGAAAGAAAGCTATTAGGACCTGATCTAGTTGATGAGATGGAAGAAAAGGTCATGTCTATTCAACAACACATAAAAGTAGCTCATAGTCGACAAAATAGTTATGCCGACAATCGAAAAAAATACCTATATTTTGAAGTGGGTGATAAATTGTTCTTACTAATATCTCTTTGGAAGAGAGTAATGAGATTTGGAATTAAGGGAATGTTGAGCCCTAGATATATCGGTCTTTTCGAAATAATGGATCGTTCTAGGAAGGTAGCTGACCGATTGGCACTTCCCTTGAATCTCTCTCATGTTCATGATGTGTTCCATGTATCTCTCCTGAGAAAGTACATACCCGATCCTTCACATGTACTCATATCAGAAGTTGTACCGCTGGAGCAAGATCTTTATTATGAAGAACATCCGATAGAGATTCTGGATCATAGAGAAAAAGTTCTATGGAACAAGACCACTCTCTTGGTGACATTTTTATGGAGGAACCACCAATTTGAAGAAGCTACATGGGAGCTTGAGGGTATGATGAGGGAGAAGCATCCTCATCTGTTTGTTACAAAGTGACGAATTTTGAGGGCGAAATTCATTTTACGGGGGGTAGAATGTAACACCCTGAGATTTTATGAAAAATTTTCTTTTTAATTTAATCAATGTCATGTGTTGTATGCTACACCAAAAGTAGCATTCACTATATGCGTCTCTGACTTGGTTTGCATTACACGCAATCGTGACCATCCATAATACCGTATGTGGTACGCAATACCGAGTTCCACTAAACAATGATATGTTATATAAACTAGTCGTTATGAATAGTAATACCCAATTTTTTAAATTTTATCTTTAAAAATGGATTTCTTTTTTGGATTCGGAATATCAAAAT
This sequence comes from Viscum album, assembly GCA_963277665.1. Classification (NCBI taxonomy): domain Eukaryota; kingdom Viridiplantae; phylum Streptophyta; class Magnoliopsida; order Santalales; family Viscaceae; genus Viscum; species Viscum album. The sequence goes on from OY728154.1 coordinate 73,069,674, forward strand.
TATCCTTGGGTGAAATTTTGGTATTTTTTCGAAAACTTTCAATTTTTGATGAATAGTGAAAACACTGGGTTACTATTTAAAAACCATCTTTTTAATTAAATATTATTTATTTAAATTTATTTTTGGTCAAAATTGATACGTAATACCTATATATGTTCAATTTAATTCATTGGAGTAATTTTTTAATAATTTTAGATATATAAAATGTTTATTGAACTTTTCACCATCTTTTACCCACCTTCTTGGAGAATTGGAAAATTTACATAAAACTTAATTTTACCGATTTTGTGAATGGAATTTAAAAAATGCGAGAGAAATGGTTGATGTCAGTAAGTAAAATGTGGTTCAATGAGATGAAAATAGTTTTCGGTGAATAGTAACTTTTTACTTTTATTTATCACGGTTAAAAGTAAATATGGCGATTAAGGGTAAAAATGATATTATTATTACCTTAACACATGTCCTAATTCTATTGGATAAGTTTAATTCGACCAAAAACAACCTTAGGAATAAAATTTGACCCTTTAGGTCCACTTGTATTAGATTAGGACATCTAATATTATTTTATTTAAAGAAGAGTTAAAATAGTTAAAATCAATGTTTAATAACTAAAAAAAAATTTAATATAGGGTTATACATAAGATAAATTCGACAATAAATATTAAATAGAAAGGAAAATTATTTCAAACATAATGGAATTTTATTTATAATTTTAGACTTTAAATAATTTAATTAATTTATGACACAATGATGATGCAGTAATTACCTTATTAATGAAATATTAACATAATTTATGTTATAAACACCCAAATAAATGTAATTTTGACTTTTTATGAATTAAACTAATTATTTAGGTTACTATTATATGTTTTTGTTGATTTAATTAACTTTTTTATAACTAATCATTCTATTATGAGTTTCACAAAAATCTTGTACCAAATAGTGTCAAAATTGACATAAAACATTTTTTTAAACAAATATTATATTATTAATTGTTATTTTATTCTAAAAAATCTATAGTTCAGAAAAATGAATTATATAAGGATATATATATTAATAAGGAACCAGTTCGGGTTATTTTTTCTTGTTATTGTATGTTTATTAACCATATAGTGTAAGAAAACAAGAAGACACGGTAAAAGTAAAATTATTTAACATAAATTTAAATCTAAATGATAATGTTAAAATATAACCTAAACTTGCCTAAAATCTATTGGTTGAGAGGATTTGGACCCATCCCCTCCTTAGCTTATAAATAAATCAATTTGGATAAATTTAAAACCGAAAATGACTTTATTATATAATAATATTTTTTGTTTTTTCTAGGGTTCCCCTCTCCTCCCTAATAAAAGGGAATCTCCTCCCTCTCCCCCTCACACCACATTGATCCTTCATGCTCAAAAAACCCCTTCCAATTTCCCTTCTAAACATCTGTATAAACATACTAGGGGTCCTAGTCTTCTTAAAAGTCCATCTTTAGTTCCGTAAGAGGAGGTTAAAAAGAGGCGCTTCAAAGAAGAGGTAATGTCCGTTACCGATTTTTTCAACTTTATTTCTTCTTCTACTTATTCTTCTTTAGTTTCTTAATTATGAAGTAATAACATCAGTATCACTCATATAATGATATGTTATTATCATTATGTAACATCCCTATTTCACATTCTATCCATCCTATGGAAAATGAAATCATCGCACGTGCGTACGTTCGGAATACCGTCTCCACACTATGGTGTAATATATTTTCCACCACCACCTTACATGGATGGGTATACTAGTGTAAAGAATAACTATATATGATTATTTTAAAGTGATATTGATTCTGTAATATTATACATACACATCAATAAAATTCTACGATCATGGAAATGATATCACCACTCGTGCGTGCGTAAGGCCTACCGTCACCACGATGTGATTCGACTCGTTCTACATGATCTTCATTGCATAATGATTATATAAATGAATTGAATGAATAATTATGATATATATTACACAAATACCATTATGTAAATGAGGTGTCTATAACCTAAAAATATGAATAAGAATTTATTCGACAAAACACGCATAAGAACAAAAAAGCAATAAACAACCGAATAACAAGTAACAATGAAATATTACTAATAAGAAGCTAAGAATATGACCATATATGATATCATAACAATGATTAGGATTATGTAATTAGTCAATAACATTATTTAAATCATTATACAAGAGGTTCGGACATGTACGATGAAAATCAGACCTAAGGTAAGGGAAAATCTCATAATCTCAATTTTTATCTGATATTGTTTTTGCTTCTGTATTTATTGGGGAATATTTCACATCCACATCCATGTTTACTCAATATGTAATATTATTTATATCCTATTACAATTTTTTAAATCCAATTTTACCCATTGGTGAGTTTTTAGAAAAAGATATTAAAGGAATCTTTTTTCGTTTTTAGTACGAGGTACATTTTGACTTTTCCGGCCCAAGAACGAGAAGAATGTTTTTTAACATATACGGCATGAATGGATTCATAGAACATTATTTACATGAAGCTTCCTTTACATGTTTTCCTGTATATTTTTAATCAACATCTTTTAGTTTAAAAGTTTATGACATGTTAAGAAAGGAAAAATGTTTTTGAAGTAGAAAGGATATTTTCCTCAAGAATGGAGTTCAAGTGTTTTATCAAAATTATTTTCCATCTAAGATAATATGGCGTTTTGATTCTATACATATTTTTACATTGATTTGTTTATGTTATGATGGAATTAATTTTATAATGTCCTTTTATCTTATACTGATTATGTTATGATGGCATGATGTTTAAGAAATCCATTTTAATTACATGGGTTATGCAATGATGTACGATTTATGATTTTGTGGCACACATAAGAATGGTAAAATTATGAGATGATTGGGACCTATATATCCCTCCAATGCATTGGGTAAATATTTATATCTCATGACAAAGACATGGTTGGAACGACAGGTTAATCCGATTCAGTGAAACAGGACTGAAACGAGGAGTGAACTCGGTTCTGAAATGGACTCTGTCCACTATGATTGTCTTAGCAATGAGTCTTGACTAATAAGAAATGATTCTATATGATTATGTGTGTAGGACACAAAGAGTCATGTTATGATTATTGGGATTACATTTAACTACTATTATTTATCCCATGTTATGAAATTATGAGCTCTTTTGCAGGTTAAGATTTCCAAAATGTTATGTTCTTATGAAAATGTTGTGATTGATATTTCTTCTTTTTACCCATACTGAGCATTTGAGCTCAACATTTTGTATGTTTACTTTTCCCCAAGTTAGGAATAATGATAATAAGTAAGATATGCCAAAAGGGACTCTAGATATAATAAAATAAAAGGGAGACAATGTATATGCTTTATGAACCAATTGTTTATGTTTTCTAGTTTCTAAAGATACAAAACCTATACGGTCCTTTCATTGTTTTGTTATACGTTGTAATAAGTGTGCTTAAATTTTTATGTAATAACAATGTATGTAATGTATGGGTCGTTAGAAGTTCAAGCTCTAGTTTTTTTACCTTTATAGGTGAAAACTCATATTGATATTCCTAAAGTTCTTATGAATACAATTGAGGCATTAACAACTCAATTAGAATCTATGGAAGAATGGAGTGCACCAGTTCTTTTCGAGAAGATAGCTTACCCCTAGTGGGTGGATCCAATCCCTCCTCCACTAAATTTTTTGAAATCTACATTCCCAATATTTAATGGTCCAAGATATCTGAAACAAAACATAGCACATTTTGTTTCTCATTATGATCCCATGATGATTACTCCTCTACAGAAAGAAGCAGTGAAACTCAAATTATTTGTAATGTCATTACAGGAACCAACTTTTGTATGTTATATAAATTTTCAATCTCAATCAATTACTGGATGGGAAGATCTTTGATATAAATTCCTTCTTCAATTTAGCTCAACGCTACCGAAGAAAACTTTTTTTATCTTACTTATTGAAAAAAGGGATAATGGAAGTGTTTTAGATTTCATTACTCTGTAGATAGAATTAAGATATTTCATAAATGTGGAACTCCCTAATAAAGATTTTCTGCCAATTTCTGTGTCATATCTGTATGATGAGTTATGAAAACCAATTATCCCTATGAGATATACAAGAGAGTTTCATTAGTTTCCCAATAGGTTGAGTATTCTATTATAGAAACTAAAGATAAATCTCATGGGATTTTATAATCTCTTAGAGGAGAAAAGTAAAAGAAGAGGAAGGTAAAGTCACAGTCATGTATTCACCTGTATCGGCTTCCCCTTCAAAACCTTCATCATATCAAAGTGATCTACCTCTCAAGTGTTAGCAGAAATGATCTCCTCATCAATATGATCAAAGATATCAAAGGTGGAAACAGTTTGAGGAGTTAATTAACAATATTTACTCTATTCAGAATGAACATGTTCCCAATAACTTCATCTCATCTTTGGAAAAAAATTTGGTTCAGTTTCCAAGGCCGAAGAAAACAAACAAATAAGGATATAAAGATCTTCTAAGTTATTTTTCCGTTCACCAGATGATGGGGCATCCCATTCTAGAATGTTTAGTTTTGAAACTCCTCATGAAAATAATGGTATTCTCTGGAAAAGATAAATTAAAATTTTGTCATCCCAAGTAGCATGTGTTATTCCTCTTGATCTAGAGGAAGAACGTAGATGGCAGGAAGTCAACGATAAAAATTCATAGAAATGTGATGATTTCATGATTAGGAAAATGATTAAAAAACACATTACATTTTATGAAAACTATTGAAACAAATGATTGTGTCTTCTGTCACTCTAGTCATAATAAAAATCAGATTCATTAAATGATCAGTCCTCTAAAGGTCAATCCTCAAAGAAGATATGTGATCATAAGGGAAAATAACTATCCAAAAAAGACGAGCTCATATCAAGGCCAATGATTTATTAGACTCTATTAGATTTCATACCATCTGTTTTAAAACTACGGGAACCACCCTTCCAAATGGATAAACTAGAACCGTCCTTCCATGAAACATTTTCATCATATGAAGAATTATCTTTGGTTCTGTTAATGTCACCCACTTAATAGATCCACATGCAAACGATGATTCTGGTTGGGATGAGCCTAAACTCCTGGTAACTAACTAGGTAATTAAAGGAAGAATCCAAGGTCAAGGATACAAGGGAAGTCATGAGTATTTTAGAATACACCATTTTAACTCTACCCCTACTCGAACCATATATGTGGCAGAAACTCATGGGAGAGCCTTTCAGTGGGCTCAAAAAGAAAAAGGAATTTCTCCTGTGTATGAAAGGATTGGTCTTAACATGATTATTTTAGAGAAAAATTAGAGGTTACACCAGAATTATCTCAGTAGGTAGATAGATATAGTCTTTCTAATCTACCAAAACTAGATGTATTTGCATCTTTGGCACTGACACAGGGTACATCTACATCAAAAGTTTGAAATTCCAAGGCACCTACAAAACTACACATCAAGGAAGGGAAATTCAAACCTCTAGAACAAAAGTACGATGTTTTGAAATTATTATCCCAAGTGTCGGACAAATTTTCAATCATGGATTCCTTGAATCTATTAAAATATCATTGAGAAGTACTTATTGAAGATTTGTCATGTCTTCAAGAGTTTGAAACCAATATTGATTCTACTGAGGATTACCTTATTGAGAATGTTCCTCTATTATGTCATGAATTTATATCTTTTACAATTGGAAATGAAGATTATCTTGAACATGGACACGTTAAGCCATTTTATCAATTTTTAAGGTCAACAATATAGACAATTGAAGATCCTTTATTGATAATGCATAAGGAGTTAACCAAAATCCTATCCATACACTTATTCGATTGGGCCTTAATGAATATGAAATATATCCTTTCACTTTAATGTTTCAAGGTTATAAAAAGAATGAGAACGATTAAATAGGAGTGATTATACACAAAACTATGTTTGGAGATCTTTTGTCTAATTAAGATTTTATGGTTTTCTGTCCAAACACAACCTTAAATATTCTTCTTGGAAGGCCTTGGCTTCATCAACATGCGACCATTCCTTCTTCATACCACCGATGTCTCAAATATTGTTTTAGTGGTCAAATAGGGACACCATATGGTGACAAGGCTCTATTCAAAATGTGTGAATCTCTATATAGTGGGGAAAAATTTTATCACACAAAGGGAATACAGTACATGACAAAGGTGGTAACCATAATCAATGATCTGAATGGCCAATAAAAGTTACCAAAAACCCATTAAAACATTTTCATATATATTATGTGTTGTCTATCAATAAAATTGGGGGGATAATCCCAAATCCAAGAAATCATTCAGTGACTTCCGTAATTTTAATCACAACAATGGATCCCGAAAGCCTGGGAGAAATTGTTGATTTACAATTTTGCGGTGAACACTAAAATAGAGATGTCTTCATTTTATCCCCTAAACATCAACACGTCTCTGCTTCACCAATCATACTAGAAGAAGATTTAGAGATACTAGAGGAAGAAATGGATGTTGATTCCCAACCCATCATATCCTCTTCAATTCTCTAGGAATTCCCTTCATCCTTAGTAGGGTCAGAAATGGTGGTCTATTCTTTAGGATGATCAAACACTAACTCCTCCACTATATTTGAATGTTGTTCTTCATCACCAACTATGAATGTATAAATAGAAGAAGAGTCATGTAAGGAAGAAAAATAGGATGTTCTTAGATATGCACCTACAGTATTTGAGGAAGGTGTCACTACCACTGGGGATGAACATAGGGAAATAAATCTAGTAATATAAGAAGATACACATCCCATAATAATTAGTGTGTCTATGAATTTTGAATAGAAATATATGTATAAATTATTTCTAAAAAAATATCAAGATATATTTTCATGTAACTATACTGAAATAGAACACCATATTCACAATGAATCCAATCATAATTTATGTTTGACCAAAGTGCATTGTGGATTTAAGTAGGAAGCAAGAAAAACACACTCGACTCATTCCTATAAAATTGAAACTGTAGTAAAAAAATCATATCATGAAAAATTTGTCAGAGAGGTTCAATATCCCAATTGGATGGACAACACTGTCATAGTGAAAATAAGAATAGGAAAATCATAGTTTGCATTGATTTCAGAGATCTTAACTGGCACTGTCTTAATGAAGAATTTTAAATTCCAATAACAGAGGTTTTAATTGATAAAACAGTTGGATATGAAGTTCTTTCCTTCATGGATGGCTACTCTGGGTACAATCAAATCCACATGGCCCTAGAGGATGAAGATTCTACAGCCTTTAAATCTTCTCAAGGTGTGTTTATCTATCAGGTATTGACCTCTGGATTAACGAATTCAAGGGGTAACATATCAACATTCCATGCACCACATTTTCAACCCCTTATTAAGAGAATTTTTTAAATATTATTTAGATGATATGGTGGTTAAATATAGACAATGTGTCGATCACTTGGCTTATATAGATATCATATTCAATAAAATTCTGCAGCATAGTTTGAAGATGAATCCATAAAATGTGATTTTGGTGTAACCTTAGGATAATTCATGGGTTTTTTGTACAACATCGTGGCATCAAATTTGATCATGTGATGGAAAAAATGAATTCTTGGAATGTCACCACCTAAAAATTTTAATGAATTAAGAAGACTCCAAGGAAACTTGGCCTATATTCGGCACTTCGTGACAAATTTTCCAGTCAAGTTTTTTCCCTTCACTATATTAAATAAGAAAGGAGTAGCTTATCAATAGACTAAATATGTGCAAGAGGAATTTGATACCCTCAATAACTATCACTTTTTTCCACCAGTATTAATTGCTACTATTTATGGAAGTCCACTTATTTCCTAGGTGGAAACTTTAGAGTGATCACTAGATGCCTTCCATTCCCAAAATAATGATGACGGAGGATTAAAATTGCCTTTACAAAAACAATCTAACTATACATGAAATAGAACCACTATATTCAAGTATTGAGAAGTGTTGCCCACCATTGATTTTGGCAGTTTAGAAATTGAGGCACTTCCTGCAACATCATGAGGCCCAATTGCTGTCTCACAAAAACCAGATCAAATTTATCTTAATTCTTCCTATGATTACAGGTCAGTTGGAACAATGGGATTTTATTTTGAAATAATTTGATATCTAGTGTGTGCGTCATAAGGTAATTAAAGGACATGATTTGGAAGATTTCCATGCTGAACATCCATCTGTAGAAAATACATCATTGAATACTGAACTTCCTGATGAAGTAGACTTATCTATTCAAGATAATCCCCAAATGTGGGAAATGTATGTTGATGGTGCCTCTAGATGTATAACTTTTAAGAGAATGGAAAAACATGAACACAAAAAATTAGGATATGGAATTGTACTTATCTCCCCAGAAATGGAAATGTTGTCAAATTCCATCTTGTAGTCAGAAGTCAGTACCAACAATGAGGCAGAATATCAAGATCTCATCATAGGCCATGAATTGTAACTCCAAATACAAGTGAAACACCTAAAAGTGAAAGGGGATTCTGAGTAGGTAATCAAACAAATAAATGGGTACTATTCTATTATAAAATAAGGTTTAATCCCTTTTTATGACTATGTCAGAGGGTTAATAGATGAATTTCCCTCAGAGACAACGTTGTTTTATGACCTATGATCACAAAATACCAAAACCGGTGCACTAGATAATGTAGCCACTACCCTGGATGATCCAAATTGGGATGATACAATTCTTTGTATTGCACATCATCATGTGGTTCCAAAGTTTTATCAAACTATAATAGATGAAATTAATGAAATTAGCCCTACTTCTGGGCCATATGTTCATACCATGGGATGGATGACACCCATCATTGAATAACTTTAAAATAGAATAATTCCACTAAATATAGTTGAAAAAGAATAGATCTGATGAGGAGTGTCCAATTTTACTCTTTATGATAGTCCATATCATAATAAAATCCTCTAAATACAACCCTTTATTAGAATCCTCTTCAAGTGAATTGATGGAGAGGAAACTACAACTGTCATGAAAGAGGTGCATGCAAGAGCTTGTGTTGATCACCAGTCTGGGAAGAGGATTTCTGATCAATTCTGAAGGATTTCACACATCTTTCTATCAGTGACGTAGAATTTCACCAATTTCACCAAGAAATTTCATCACTATCAGGTACATGCCAACTTCATTCAACAACCCCCAATGTTGTTACAAACAACTAAATACACCTGGCCATTTTCCTTATGGGGAATTGATGTAATAAGATCATATCCTCTAGTTATGACTAAGAAGATCATGAATATTGTCAATAATAATGATTTCTTCTCCAAATTGGATGAGGAAGTACCTCTCAAGGTATTTTGAGGAAAAAAATTCTTAGTTTTTTCAAAACAGACATCATCACTAGATTTAGTGTCCCTTAAACTATACTGACAGACAACAATACCATCTTTTGTTGTAATGAGGTATAAAGATTATATTAAGAGAAAAATATCAAATCCAACCATACATCTCACTATCATGCATCGACGAATAGACATATAGAGGACTTCAATAATACCTTATCAAATATAAACTAGAAGATGGTGGATAATGATAAGAAATATTGGCCTAATGAATAGTTCCATGCTTTGTGGGATTATCAGATTAATACCCGTACTACCACATAGGAAACCCCATATTACTTTTTGTATAGAACAGAAGCAATTTTTCCAATTGAAATTAAATTTCCTTCACTCTGAGTTTCAATTTGTGATTGGTTTTCTATAGATGAAAAGTCTCAGAAATGATTTGATGAAGGGAATAATTAGATGAAAATATATTCCATACTCTGCATCATTTGGAAGTCTATTAGAATAGAATAGAATAAGATTTTAGAATTAAAGTTCACCTTTACTGATTTCTTCATCGAGAATTTGCATTAGTCCTTAGGACTTGAATGATAACAGGAAAGAAACCTCCAAATCTTGAGGAAAAGTGGTATAAACCTTATTTCATACATAAGGTCTACTAGAGTGTAGCTTATTCCCTAATATAAATTGATTTTGAGCTTATTATAACTCCATCCAGTATGTGATTAGTGAAGAAATAAATTGTGTAACTCCAATAAGTCCTAACTGCATTACTCTAAACTACACAACACAATGTCAAAGTTGTAAGACAATAAACTTCCTAACATCTATAAGAATCCATGTTGTATGATGATATAATGCATATCATATTTGTCCTTGTCACACGATGTTAAACTGCATAACATCATTTTTCCTTGTTACACAACATTAAACTATACGATTAACATATTCTCTATTTTTTGTTATGAGATTACATATGCATGAACCATTGACATCATTATTAATCCATAGTGGCACATGAGATTTATTACTCCCTATGTTTGATTGAAATATACATAGGGGCCTCATTTCATGAAATATGTGTTGTTTGATTTTTATGCATATGGGATATGTTGACATGAATAGATCTACAATCTTTTTCCCAGATGCAACCACAAATTTTTTAATTTACTTGTTCTCCTATTTTACAAGAACTAGATATACAAATAGTGTTATTTTAATATTCATGGTTCAACTTTCATACAATCTTGTGTCTTAAGTTTGATCATTCTTCTAAAATGTGATAAAATCCCCCATCTACCACATTATACTAAATTGATGTGGGAAATGATTGTTTAACAAAAACATCTGGATTGATTCTTCTCTTTATGAGATACGTTGAGATGCCTTGATGTCCAATATTGGACCTATTAATGATAAAATACCAATTTTTCCCTATATTGGAATCAAACCTACATAGGGAATGTTCCTGAACTATGTTTGTCTTGATTCCCATACATATGAGATACTTATTGAGACTTGGGTTTAATTATTTGGTTCTTCCCCAATATTCACTTTTTATATCGGAATCACTTCATGTCCTCACTACATGACTCTAAACTTCATAGCATAATATTGATTTAAAGGAAAAAAGTGAAGTCTCCATTTTACATATGAGTCAAATATATGTAATGGACTCGAAACTCATGGCCAATAAAGATTCAAATATTTCTCATGTTCATTTAGCCTTACCTCATCCCATATTTCACACTCTTAATCATGAAAATCTTCTGATCTTCAAAATCTACATTACCTTTTTTGGCGATAAAGTTTCTAATATCTAAGAACTATTTTTCCTGACTATGTAATATGTAACCTCAGGTGGCCATACATAAGATTCCTACATAATAAGCCTATCAGTCAAAATATTCCACGACATTACTATGAAACATATGACCTAGTTTTCCCTACATAATACGCCCCCCATAATGGGTTTTTCAAATAATAATAATTTCATTCTTTGTTAAAGTGTCCTTTTCCACTTCAAAATTTTATAAAAATATATAATAATATGTATTTTAAAGTAGTCATTCATGTATATTTGTCCCATTACCTTTCTCTAAATTTGAAATCTTCAAGACAATGGTTTACACAATTCCCTCTCCATGTGTTCAAAGAAATATGAAATAACCTTGGATCACATGACAACATATCATATATTTTTTCCATTTTTTACCAAGTCATATGACCTAAAAAATATAGACATAATACATCCTAAATTTGGGCCAGATCTTTGAAAAATAATATTCCTCTGATTCTTAGGAAATCAAGATTAGAAATTCTCTCCCCATAATCAGGTACCATTATTAATAAACCAAAATATATGCTTTGAAAAAAAGACTGAATCTCTATAAGCATTCTTAGACTTTTAGAAATAGAATATAAACCATTAGAGATGTATTTTTCTTTACTATGTTGTACATTCCCCCAGAGGCGATGCATAAAATTTTCATACATAATAGGTTTGTGGGTCAAAAGATCCCACTCTTTAGATGTGAAACATATGCCCTAGTAGGACCTACATAATAAAAACCCCAAAACAGATTTTTCAAATAATTGTAATTTTGTTCTTAGAAAAGTCATCCTCAAATAAGTTTAGCCCTTTTCCCATATTATTCATTGAATTCATAAATTCCTAAATCAAAATTTACAATTATTCCCTTCTATACCTGAACATGGTAGCATGTTTCCCAAAAAATAACCATGAGATTGATAGATTTTCAATCATATGGGAAAATATAAGGACCTTAAATTAAATCCACCTAATGTCCTCACTACAAGTCTTAAAACAGAACAGTATAATGTTTTCACTGCCTAACTTAAAACTACACATAATAATATCCTCACTACATGACTTCAAACTGCGTATTAGGATATCATAAATTCCCATTTCGAACAAATTTTACAAATTCCTCGTACACCAAAGTTTTATAGAAGTTTTTTTCCTATTCATGACATATGTCAGAATAGATAACACATTATTCTTAAAATCACATTCCATGGAAAACCCACCCCCTATGGTCTTGAGTCACCCAAATCATATTTTACCTTGTCTATCAATTGTACAATATTAAATTCCTAAAGTGCTATTTTACATGACTATGAAGTATGTTCCCCTAAATGCCGACAATAATATTTTCCTACATTACAAGTTTTCTAGTCAAAATATACCACTATTTGGATATGGAACATATTCCCTAGTCGACCCTGCACAACACAACCCCCAAAACAGGTTTATCAAATAATAGTAACTTCGTTCTTTGAAGGGACTTGTTTTTTATTTATACAAGTTTTACATTTAGGGACCATAAAAAATCACGACTCAAGATTCCCCTTTGAAATATTTAATGAATATTAGAGAAATTTTTAGCCACTAGGAATTGTTTGGGATTTAATTTAAAAAATTATGGTCAAAGTTGTTCAAAATGAAACACTAGCCCTTTCTTATCCGACATGCAAGACTCAAAACTACCAAAATCAAGGGATGTGGTACTCACTAGATTAGAAACCCCGAATGGAAACCCTAGACAGAAATAAAGTCTCATATCACTAAGCATACATTTTTATATGGTTTAGGTATTATTGATCAATATAATGTCAAAAGATACAAAGCTTGTGGGGTTTGTTTATATAAACCTTGTAAAAATCATACTATTATTACTAGGCCCATTGGATTAGGTAAAAAAGAAAGCAAGAATGAAATACAAATGAATAAAGATGAAATTATTTTCATTTGTGAGAAACGAATCATAGAGAAGCATCCATTAACTAGAGTCTCTCTTCTATCAGAAATCACAAAAAGGTTTTCTACATAACATCTAATTTGGTCAATAACCTATTGAGCCCCATCAAATACTTATTCAAGTTCATTTAACAGACTTGCTTTCTTCTCTTCAGGATGGCAATGTGCTTCCTTAGCATCTGCAATCGCCTTTTCATCATCCTTCTAAAATTCGCCTATTGAGTAATAAAGCTTATCATTCTCTCCTTTGATAATATATCATTCATGTTGAAGAAACACCTATTGAATTGTATTTTATTTAATATTTAACTTCAGTTCTTTCAACTTTTCAGAAAAATAGGCCTCATTTAGGGATAGTGCTACTTGGAATTCATTAGTGTTGATCAATCATTTAGTTTTTATCTGATCTTGCTGAAGCTTCTGCACTTTATCCCTCTATTGGATAATCTATTTCAATATCGATTGAATTTCACGGTATTCAAAACTACTAAATTGAATCATGATAAACATTGATGAAAGATGTAAAATTCTTGAAGGAATCTTCCCATGGAGTATTTTAGATATTATCTTCCATATATTTCTCAATGCCTTCTGACATGTATGATTAATAGCCTTTTTAAGTTTTGAGTCTGATTCAGAATCACTATCATAAGGAGGGAGATATTCTGAGATTAATGGACTTAAAGATGTTCCCTATTCCACTCCATCCATGATAGTGGTTACTTCACATCCTAAAACTGTTTGAACTAATGGAGATGCTTCATCCTCCAATCTAGACATTGAACTTGATTGCCATTTACGGTGAATTAAATTATGGTTATGGTTAGTTTCAATGGATAGTGAGAGTGATTACAATCAAAAAATTAGATTCTCTTACATAACAGTTGGTCGGAATCTTGAGAAGACTCCTCCTCAATGTTATTAGTTTCAACAGTTTTTGTTGATGTCTATTGATGGGGAATGCTCTCTACAACTTTCTCAGGATCCTATGAATGGATCTCTGGATGATTTTTTGTCTCAAGATTCACCAGAGCTAATGTATCTGTAATGGTGGTATTGACATTAATATTGATGCTTCCTTCAGGAATCGTCATAGCAGTAGTTTCTTTAGATGGAACAACATATTTCAGCCAATCATTAGAAATTTAATCATATGAATATTAACAGGATGAAAAATGAAAATTCACGTATAGTTGGTTTTCTACAAGGAACTTCAAAATCATCTAAAGCATTTGGTATATTAATTTGATCTAATAATTATTCAAAATATATTCGAACGTTCATTATAGAATCTTATGATTTCCCAAATCCAATGTTAGTCTCTCCAGTGGGATCAGTCAGCATGTATTTTTTTACAACCTTCCTCCAATAACCATTGACCCCGAACAGCTTCCTAAGCAACAGTTGTGGGGTCAACATCAGTTGTCATAGGATGTTTTGGTGCATGTGATGAACCTAATGTATCACATGATGGAAGTCATTTGTTGTCATATTGGGTGTCTTATGATTCACTATTGATTTACCAAAGGTATCATGTATATTGATAGTAGTTATATGGGCAGTACTGGGAATAGATGTTTATTTCTTTGGCCTCAATGCCTCTTCAGGAACTACTGGGTTAGAAGTAATTTGTACATGTTCCGAGGGACCATCAAATGTTCCTTGAATATTATTGGTAATCTCTTCAAGAGAAGAAATAGAATAAATTCCTACAATCCCGCGATGTTTAATTTTTTTTCATGAATTAGGCTTAAATTATAGTAGTCGGGAAGGCTTACCTCTAATGAGAAAATGTTTAACCATGGTATCATTTCATTAATGCTTTTGTTTCATCACCTTCTTTGGAGGACTTGTATAGTCATCTTAAAAAATAGGTATTAGAGATTTCAACCCCTTTTCTAACTCATCTTTTATGGCCTATTGACCTATAGATATCTCTCCCGATTGACAGGGTGATCCACTAGCTCTAAGATAAGTACCACTAGGGATATATTGTTGCGATAGAACATGAGTCGGTTTTCCATTATCATGCTATAGGTTAAAATGATATTTCCCATGAGAAAAAATTATTTGATTAAATTGAAATTTCAAAGAAGAATAGAATGTGACAAAAATAAAACTTACATCTTTAGGAACCAAAAAATCTTTCCATTCATCATCAAGTAAAAGGTAAACCCCTACAATGGTACCATGATCTATTGCTTCCATCACCTACTCCATGGTAGGATTTTATTCATCAGTTGTGTATATGAACATTTCCATTTCTCAAATATAATTTCTCACTTCATTAGGATAATTCATAAATAGAATATTAGAAGATGCTTGTAGATACCCTATTCCTAGATTATACGAGCCTTCACAAAAATCATTCCATATGGGTTCAGCATCACAATGAAAACGTTTCCAACTTTAAACAGCCTCTGCTAGTATATATTCTGAGTACATGCTGGAGGGTTGTGGAGAGGATACTTCAGTTTTGGATTTACATTTCTTCCCAATTTATGTAGTCCAAGATAGGGGATTTGAAAATGGGACTCTTCTCTCTTCAGAACAATGGAAACTAGACCTCCTCAGTACAAACTTATTAGGGATTGATGGGGTGGCTCTCCTAACTCTGACAAGGGGATTATATCTTGCATGAGGTGACATTGATGATCTAGGAGCCTCTTCACCTTCACACTATATCTATAATGATTCATCCCTAGGCGATGGAGAATTTCCTTCCAAATAAAAGGGTTCATTAATACTACCTCTATTTATCACCAACAAAGGGACACCATGGTTAAATACCCCTTCAGGGTAAGATGCAACCCAGTTTTTAGAATACCTGACAGTCAATCTGTTTATTGAATCAATGATAGGTAAATTAAATACTTCCCTAGTCTTCTCTATAGATGTTATCAACCATAGTTGTCAGGAAACCGTCATATGTTTCTATAATCGGATATGCACTAGAGGGGTTGCGATACTTTTTTGTAGAAATTTGAATTGACATTCCAATATATAAAGAGGATAGGCCTTGCATATGATTTCTCCTCCGATCATGGTGGAAAATACACTATCTCTATAAGAAAACATATATGCCCTTAGCACTAACATGGTCATCCCATCATCAATAAATCACCCCATATGTGGTTTAACATAAGGTAATAGATGAAATTATTTATACATTATCAACCAGACCTTGATGTCATTAGAATTCAGAGATAAAGGTGAAATACTAGAGAAATCCAAAACAGATGGTTGGAAAGAACTTCCAAAGGCATGTACCCAACTTTTCACAGCATATGTTTTGAAATGAGTTGTGATACACCCCTATAACACCTATAATGGTACCTTTATTCTAAAAGGATACTTCCCTATGTAAATAATCAGTAATCTCCTATGAATATTTTCCAAAATAGGGGGGCCAACCCTACCATCATCCTCTCAGCCAGCTTGGCCACAGTAACAAAAGTTCCTAGCATCACACCACCATTGGAATCTTGAACTGGAAATAAATACATGTTGTTCCAAATTTCAAGGAAACCACCAAGACATGTCTTCAAATGAATTTTGGAATTGACTTCATATCCCCACTTGTTGAACTCTCTTTTATTATTTGCCAAAAAGTGTCGGGTGTACCTCTCTTCTCTACATTAGGATAACCCGTTGGATGAGTTCAAGTGGGTCCCTTCTCCTTATTATTTACAAGGAATATTTAAATACACTCCTTTATATAAATATCATTTATTATGCGGGATTTCATTGCATTCATGTTCTTGAGATTATTAAATATTTTCATCAACTCACAAACCAAGTCTGGGGTCTTTTCTGAGTCATTTTATGTCACCTTGGTAGTAATAAATTCATCATACATATCTCTATGTATTGGAGCACTATATTTTTTGTAGACATTCCACAACCTAATGCCTACTTATCTGCATGTCAAGTCAAAGGAGTTAGTTTCTACGCTCCATCGGCATAATAGCTCTAGCACAAAATCATCATTCCTATATTCATTGGTTTTCCTAACACATATAACCTCATAACTACCAACACCTTTTATGTAATATATATAATTTTTTCATGACTTTCACACCCAAATATTCCCTCATCCATGCAGGTTTTACACCCCCACAGGGGTGGATATTTCAACTTTTTTTTCAAGACTTTGGATTGATCAATCTGAGAATCTCAAAAGATGGACGAATTGAAGTGTGGTTGTAGCTTAGAAATATGTGCTTTCAAATTTGAAGCACACGGTCTGTGATTTTTGAAAAGGTCCTTATCTTATATCCCAATGTTAACATATGAACCCCTAATGGAAAAATTGACAAATGAGAAATTGGTATAGCCTTGAAACCAAGAAAGTGGAATATAGTACTTCAGGTCTGGAACATTAACCTCCTACATTTTTCTATGACTACACAATGAAAAATATGTTCTCTGGGGAAAATTGAAGTGATATTTTTCAAATATTTTTATAGTTCTTGGAGTGTAGTATCATAGACGTCAAATTATTCATGACCAGAAACAGTCATCATGTCATCGATTCTCTTACTAGACAATTCATTAGTGGTTCTTATTATTTTCTAAGCCATTGAACGAGAAAAAGGGATTTAAAATAATATTATATATAAATTCATTTTAGGATTTTTTGACAAAGGAATTGATAAAAATTAATGACCACATAATGGAGTGCATGTCCAAACATGGTGTGCAAGTATAAAATAAGTGTGAATGTTTGGCTACGCAGTTCTAGCGCAAATAAACAAAAGAACTTCAACTAAACAAAAGTGTTAGGGAGAAAATGACTTGCTCAATGAGAGATAGATTTCCAAAAGTTGTGATAATTTTCACAGAAGTGAAGCTAATATATATAAGCAATGAGAGTTACCTTGCACACCAAAAACTAGCATGCTACAACTTGCATACCACATTTACCTTTTGTGCTACCACATGTGTTCCACAATAACCTCTTTGTTTCTTGTTCATCACATTACCACAGTATAGGATCCTCTTTTCATTCTGGATCCCAATCTAGGGGGTGTTTTGACACTCTATCTCATAAAAATTTCTAAAAAGTGATAAAGGGAATTACTTCGAAAAAAGAGGAGAAACACATGATGAAAATCATGATTTGAAAAATCATTAAAATTGGATCTCCCTAGTCAGACCAAAGAGACTTTGGCACGTATAGTACTTTCACGCCCAATTATGGAATGAAAGATTCGTCTGCGCCCCATAACCAATTCACCAAAGGTCTTCTCTTTTCCTATAAATAGAACCCTTGGGTCTTCATTTTTATGGATGAATTTCCCTGAATCCAAATTTTTTCTATGGTCACCCTAGTGGTGCACCCAAGTATTCTAAAACATTCAAGGTTGTTCTTTGACACATAGAGTAGATGAATTGAATGAGGATCATAGGACATAAGTCCTTTTAGTGTTTAAAAACCAGAACACTTGCATGCCAAAATCACTCAACCTCCCTGAATCATAAACACATTCACGCCACTCATTCCTCTCAAAGGAACATGAGAGACCCACTTCTGGGAATATATGTGAATACTAATGAAGGATTGATTCATGTCTCGCCCAAGTATTTACATTCTGGATATTCGTTTCTTAAGTGAACATCAGGTCACCAAATCCAACATTCATGCCCATACATGCATTCCAGTAATTAATCGGGTTCCCTTCTTTGATTCACTTAATCCCATCAGTCTACAAGCTATAAAGCCTTCTTAAAATCCATTCATGGAAGGGGTACTTCTTCATTGGATCTATTTTCTGAAAGTGATTACATTAAAACCTCCACCAAAACCTCTTGACATATCAGTCCTTTAGGAAAGTCACATCCCCATGTCTCTTATTGTGGTTTTTTTATCCACAGTCAGAGGTTTCCCACATTGTTTTGGTAATGGGGTTAGGATTCATAGAGTGTCTGGGGGTTTGTATATCCACAGTCACATGGACCTTTCTCTAGGGTACAATGTGGGGAAATTACTAGTTTTTGGAATTATGGTTTGTGTTATGACCTCCCATTATAATCTATATAACCCATAACTTCATGTTTTTGGAAGTGAAGTTTCTGTAAAATCTTTATTTTCTATGCATGAAATAAAAAATTATCCCACCCATACTAGGAAAAATTTTAGGGAAGCCATCCTAGTGTAATCCCCTAACCTATCATATAGAAGGATTTAGTATTTCTTATATCTACTTCTTTCACCTTCAATACATTCTTAAATTAGACCCTTGTCATGTGTTATGTGAATATAGGGAAGGCTCATCACCTCGCCCTCTTCTCTGGTCGCCTCACCCTCATCCACCATCGTCGTCGTAGGCGTGTCATCTTCCACCAGCAGAGGAGGAAATGATTGGGTATGTTTGTTAAATATCTCACATCCTCTTATTTATCACATAGAGCATGACTCATGCGGTATTAGAGAATTTTGATGATTATAAAATTTTAAAAAACACCATCGAGGAATGAACTAAGAGAACTATGATTACCACCATAATTAGGGTACATAAGAAGCCTTCGTCGGGGCCTGAGATCACCAGATATCCTCTTTAGGAATCCAACACTAATTACCTTAATCTAGGAATCCTCATTAGGAATAAGCCCCAAATTAAACCCCAAATTATAAAGGCATTATTTTCTAGAAGTATGTCCAAACTCATTTCTCTCAAATGAGTACACTCTCTTATGCGACTCGTTGAACTATGTGGGCTTTGATTCCCATCCAAATGGGATGCGTAGGAAGCCTTCATGAGTTTCAAACCCAACACTTAAAATAAAAAATGTTCTCCTCAGGCCATATTCCAAACAGGGTCTAACATTATTTGGAAACCCATATTCTTTCTGTTTTCCTTGGTCTTCTTAGGCATATGTCCCACACCAAACATAAACTAAGAACTTTCTCCTTATATATCCTTACCACATGACATTAATCCATATGGATCAGACCATATCACATGACCTCAAATGGTATGATGTGTACCATTAAGGGGAACTAAGCTATGGGGGTTATGATTTCTTTCAAAAGGATACATAGGTGGCCCATTTTTTGGTACGATCGTAATATCAAAACAAACCATCATCTCCCTGGATGACAAGAAATTCCAGAGTGCCCCACTGAGTGTATTAAAAACCTGTATCATCCTAATGATGATTAAATGAATATCTAAATAATATATTAGAGGATACCATTGATGGAGAACCCCAAATAAATACATATATAACTATTAATGAATAACCTCAAATACACACTGATGATTCTAAAATTTAGACATGCTAATAATTTATTGCAAATTCCAAGGAAAATATGTGTTATACAGAGTGAATTAATAAGGATTCTTGGAAATTTCATAAAATATTTTAAAAGTGTCTTATAGTAGACAATAATCCCTCCTAAAAGGTTCTGATGAGTCTGACCTTCCATCCACTCAACCAACGCATGTTCTTAATTATCATAAATTCAACTATAATGAACACTTTCCAATTGAATGAAAGTAACTTTTGGATAAATAACTATTGAATTCTTAGAGTTTTATAATTAAATCCAATGGAATCCACTTATAAGTAGTGATTCTTAAACTAGAACACACATTCCAAATAACTATGATACACTTTCCAAGAAGGATGCTCAGCATATGTTCAAATGGACATTACGTGTTGATTTGAACGAAAAAAAATTATTGGATAGATAAAATATATAATTTTAATATACTGATTCAATGTGGGGAACTAAATCTTGGAGGAGCACATGTAGTATTGGGACAAGATGGATCTCTACTTCAAGGATCTCATAAAGTAAAATTCAGCAATTGTGTTTATCTCCTTTAATGGCATCTATTTTGGGTACATAATTCTAACCGCTTTATATTTTTATGGAATGGCTCAACCCTTTTTAAGAGGTTTGATTTTTTATTCTGAATCTTGTTAGTTTCCCACATTTTCTTTAAAATTGATTTTCGAATAAAATATTTTATTTTATGGTAATTATCTTATATCTATAAATATTTTATAAATACATAGACATACACACACACACACACACAAAGAAATGTAATTATAAATGAATGTATAAATAATATAAATATATAATTGTGTAAATAATATAACATTATATATAAATATAAATATATTTAAGATGTAAAGTATATTTATATTTAAATATATATATATAAATTCATCTAAATAGAAATATTATATTATATTATATGAATATATATAAGATAATAATATATATATAATAACTATATTAAACATATATTACATTAATAGTCCATATATTAAATATATTTTCTTGAAAATATATTAACTTTTATATAAATAAATATATAAATAATATATTTTCTTTATAGAAAATCTATTTATAAAATATAAAATATATATTAATATTCATATATATATGTAATAGATATATATTATTATTATTTTAACTATGTACATATAAATACAATATATATATTAAATATATTTTGGTAATATATATATATATAATATGTAATATGTAATTATATATACATATAAATAATATAAATAATATATAAAATTATCTTATATATATGATATAAATATGTTTATTTTTCATTTGTATATGTATAAATATATTTTTATAAGTATATGTATATGTTTATATATATATATATGTATATTCAAAAACAATTATATATAGTTTTATTTGAATATATAGTGTGATATGTATATTGACCTCTGTAATTTAAATATATTATAAAATTTCTACATACTAAATACATGAATAAATTAATTTATATAAATCTATATATTAGTTATATATTTAATTATACATAAATATATTATACATATAATTGGTTTTGAATAAACCTAAGTATATATATATAAATATATTCATTTGTATTTTAAACCATGGAAGCAATACGACATAGTGGAAAAGGGAGGTAGTGTGTCCAACACTACTTCTGGATCAGTTGGTTCTTCAAATCCCTTTTAGGGAAGTTTTATTTTGGGACGGGGGGACTTTGTTTGTAGGTGTGCATGATGAGGGGAAATCTAGATGTGTGGGACGGAACCTGTGGGGGATCAAAGGGAAATGGGGATGCACAATAAGTAGTGTGGGACATGGGGGTATCTCGTGGTATAAATGGGGTAGGTTATATGGTGTATAATAAGAGGATATCTTGGTATAATAGGGGGCAGTTCTCCAGGGGGCATTGAGAGGGGGACCACATAGGATAGTGATTCTGAGAAAAATGTTTTTGGGGTAGTTCTTTCTAACCACTCAAAAAATTGTGCAAATTTAGAGGTGGTTGAAACCACCCAAAACTCAGCACAGTCATGAACTTTTAGTCTAAAAGTGGAAGGAGTATAATGACCCTCTAATATGGTCCAAAAACTAATGGTGGTTAACACCACCTCTAATTGGGTTATTTATACAATTTTACTAAGAAATTAGTGTGGGTTATAACCCCCTCTAAAATAACCTCCATAAGTATATCACAAAAAATAATAGAGGTTTCTACAACCACCAATAAAAATATGTTGTTGAAATATTAGTAGTGGTTTTTAAAAATAGTCGATTAAGTATTTAGAAGTGTTTATAGCCCCTGTAATTTAAAAGATAACCCCTTAAATAAACTGGTTTTCGGTAGCGAGATCCGTAAAAGAGTGAGAAGCCTTTCCACTCATCTCCATCTATTTTATAATACCAATATGGTTTGCATAAATTGTGGAATATAATAAATTAATCTCTAAACATTAATGTAACACCACCTATACATCCTTAACATTTATTTTTAAAATATTTTAACCAAAAACAAAGAATTATTAACATGTAAATAGTGTAGGACAATATTAGTTGATAAACACATATAATCCTTTATTCATGGGTTCAATCCCCATGTCCTTGCCAAATGCTACGTGTTGTCACCCAGCATGAATTTTTTATATTTTATAAATTATATTAATATATTTTTGATAATATTCCTAAAACAATATGATCTAAATCCGTAAAAATAAATTTATTCTTTAAAAACATAATTTTACTTACGTTTTCTATACAACCATTCTATATAATGTCTAATAATGTTGTTTGACTATAATTAATGTTTTATTGATGTTCATATTAATAATAATGGTTATCAATACCTCCAAACATATTTCTATAAAAGGAAAAGTCATTATTTCGTAAATAATATTTTCACTAATACAAATTAAAAACAATGTGTTAAATTGTAATAAAATTTTCACAAAATATCATTAATCATGGTAGACACACATCAAATTAAACATTAAAAAATGTTTTTAGGAAATTAAAAGTATAATCAATATTAAAAACATAAAGTCATGATGGTATCCATAACTCTTATGTTAACGAAGAAACATGATATTCTTAAATCTAACAATATCCTTAGATGTATCATAATTTGTATCACCAAAATACCATTGGAAAAAAAATTACTTCAAAAATTAAAGTCATAATCCCCCATATTTAAATAATTTATCATGTTAATATCTACATAGCTCCCTCCATATTCTAGGGTTTATTCTTTCTAATAGGAAATTGACATGGATAAATCCCAAGTTTTCCACATTTATGACAATGACTTATAAATGGATCGTTAGGATGAGATTTGTTTCCTTCAATCACACTCTTCATTTTTCTTCATCTTTTCATTTATTAAAGACCTTCCTTTACTCACATCAATCATGTTACAATTCCACTGAATACATTCATTGGTGTCTCCTTCCACATTTATTATATAATTTAAATCGAGTGTTCTTTTATACATGGTCTCCATCACTTGAGCTCTTGGTGAAATCCATCCTTCTCTTATTTAGAGATTCTGATAGTTGGTTATGTTATATATTTTAAATCATATTTCTAGAAAATTGATTATGTATAACCATAATATCTTTCTCTCAAATCATCATCCCATTGGTTTCTCATTGTTACAGAAATTTCCTTTATATTAAATGTTGCAATGTTTCATTTGTATTCCATCCATTGACTAAATCCCAAAAATCATAGATGTGACTTATAATAATAATACTGAGAAACACATATAATCATTTATTATATGATTAAACCACATTTTTTCAATCTATGTCACCTTATGTTTAACATAGTTAATTTATTTTCATCATATATTG
This sequence comes from Viscum album, assembly GCA_963277665.1. Taxonomy (NCBI): domain Eukaryota; kingdom Viridiplantae; phylum Streptophyta; class Magnoliopsida; order Santalales; family Viscaceae; genus Viscum; species Viscum album. Next base: position 73,093,962 of record OY728154.1, read on the forward strand.
AAATCATTCATAATGTTTTGTAAAGAAATTATAATTTATCCTAAGCATATCCCTAGGGAGTGTTAAAATAGGTATGTAGTAAGGCCTATATTCATGTTCTAAGTGACGATTGGGTCATGTACAATGAACTACTTCCGAGTTATTACCCCTAAGAACATCTATTACCGATCCAAATACTCTTTTAGTATCAAGATATCAATGTATTCCTTGTAAAAACGATATAATATATACCATACCAAAACATTAAGATATTATTTTATAGATTTCCTCATTTTCTATCATAGGGTATTGTTCCCTAATATAGTTCCCATAGACTATACAAAACATCTGTTGATACCAATGATAGCAACCCAAACCCCAGTAGACTGGAGCCAGTGTATTATTTATTACATTGACATAAGATACAAAGAATAAAATCCTAATTTATTTAATTTTTAGTAGTATCAGTGAACTAGATACATATATGTGTCTTTTATAACATATTAATTTAATGATTAAAAACATTTTTTTTCATGAATAACATAAATTCCCTCTAGAATATCCTTGTGTATCAGTCAATATAAACTTAAAGGATTACAGAGAATGGATACAAATAAGGATGAGATAAAATTAAAAGTATGGGTTAACTAAAATGAAAGATATCATTAATAAAAAATAATTATCAATACATCAAGATAAATAACTTCGCACTCATGACATGTAACAAATAAACTGAAATGGGAGTGTATCAAGAGATAATATAAATAAATAATATCAAAGATAATAATCCATATCGAAAGGTAAATAATTGAAAACGCATTCCACTTAATCAATAAAAATACTATCATTTATTTATAAGGGATAATAAATTTGAAATGTTAAATATCTAAAAAGACATATCATTTAGTAAATAGATGATAATGAAGTAAATCTATACATAATATCATATCGAAAATATCAAGGATAATAATAATTGAATTCTAAAAGAAAGAAATGATTAATTTTGGAATGTCATGTCTCAAGAACATGATACATCTATCATCAAGATCTATCCTCAAGACAGTTTAAAAATACATGGTATAATCCCATTAGGATATTCTAAATAATTTTCTACCAATATACTAATTCGACTATTGAGACAACTAAAGATTTAGGAGAATTTATATAATTGGGCCCCAGCCATGTCTTCTTGTAAAAATCATTCCTGATATATCTAATTGTCAATTTAATTCATTACCAATGTGTCTTACAGTTGAATATCTATATCAAGTAAAGAAAATGGATTTATCAATATTTCCCTAGTAAACAAAATCACTATCAATGTTAACACCATCTATAAAAATGGTATAAGGATTTGGAAATAATCATGTCCATAATAAAATAATATGGATATTTAAAAGAAAATCACTTTCTAATAAAGAATATTATAAGAAAATGATTTATTAAATAGAGTGTTAATGATCACAAAATAATATGAGTTTTTTCAATAACTATTTCCACATGGTAATTTTCAATTAAAATTCCCTTGGATGAAATTATACAATTGGAATCATTTAATACCATGAAATATGGATGAATCAGTATATTAAATGTTAAAGGGGGAATATATACACCACAAAAAAAATAATTGGTTCATAATAACAAATAATTATCAATGGTATGTAAATTGAGATGAAATACATTACCTTACACTTCCTTTTATGTGAACATACAATAACCTAATAAATAGTGGTTTTAGACAAGTTATTAATATATAACGAGGATATAAAAAAATTTATACTATCATATATATACCCTTTATTTCATCCTATCACCAGTGAATTAGTAATATTTTAATATTTTTGTTGTTTCATGGGTTGATTGTAATGTTTTCTCATGCATGTTTTATTATCAATAATCTAGTTATTGACCATATTATATAGTTAAATAATATAAAATATAATAATCATGACATAATTATTTTATTTAAATGAAAATTATACTATTAAAACCAATCATGAAATAATTTTTATGAATAATTTGGTACGCTGTGATATTCAAGTGGTAGACTATATATACGCCAGTGTAACATTTCTATTTTTCAATTATCATTATATAAATAAGGTAAATAATATTTTCTACTTCAAGTATTATAATAATATTCTAATATCATATTATTTTTTTAAATTTAAATATATATATATATATCATCCATGTTTTGTGGTGATGAAAATAGTGTCACATCTTTTTGTGAACGCAATTTTCCACATATACACAAATGAAGTTATAATCCTTAATTGATCGAAAAGATACGAAATAAAATAATATATATTATATTTTCATAATTATAAATATTTCATTAATATCTTATTTATTTCATTTATATCATATATAATCAATAAATTTTTCCCCAACACCATCCATTTAATGCATTAGTGAAAGACAAATCACATCGCTTCGCGAGACAGTAGTCCACTGTACACATCAGAAATGTTATCATATATCCAACAAAAAATAATATAAAATAGAATATATTATATAGTTAATGAATATGTATAATTATGTTATTAATATAATATATATTATTTTGATCCATCATCATACCCAGCCATGAGAGGTGGTTTTGAAAAAACAAATGACATAAGTTTGAGAGGCTGTAGTTTTCCATACAAATTATGGATGATTTCATAACCCATTTAATGAGAGTGGGGGAGGTTTTAGGCCACTAAATTATTTAAAAAAAATACTTTTTAATAAACAATTTTTATTTTATAATCTTATTTTATGAATAATTTAAGGGGGAGGAGGTCAAATAACATAAAAAGGCTTGTTGATGAATGTTACCTCTTCATCAGTTATTCTCCATTTGTTTACACTAAATCACTACTAGGATGGATGTGTGATACAAATAAGGCTTATAAGATGAGATTATTGAAATTTGAATGTGATATTTAAAGGTATTTTCTGATAGAAAAGGGTATTAAGGTGTGAATAAGAGAGGATAGGGGTAGACTTTTAAAAGTTAGGTGAGAGGTACAGTTGTAAATTTGGAAATGAAAAAGATATACCCAAATTTCCCCCCTATATAAATGGTCAAAAAAGATTATTATCAATTTGGATAAATTATAAGGATTAACTCTCCATATAAAATATATTTTATACAAGTAATTATGTATTTTTAACCCATATCCTTTTCTTGTAACCCTGGGTTAATCCATTTTTACCTTAACCACAGAATGTAATTTTGGATTTTCTCAATAATGATTTTGGTAAAAAATTAAGTAGATATTATTATATATTATAAATTGTGATGATTAAAAAAATTCAATAATTTTTTCCAAATTTCATTCACCTATTAGGTTAAATTTAATATTCTATTAATCGTCTAGATGAGATGGGAATTTAGATTTTTAAAAAAAAATGTTTAATAGTTTATAATATTTGTATTTCAAAATTAAAAATCAAAACTATTAAAATTAAATAAATAGTATTAAATAATATAAAATTTAACTAATTTTACTTTAAAACATATTAAATATATAATTTCAAATTATAAATATTTTAAACTAAAATGCAGATTTTATTTTGAATTCAGTATTTTTCACTATTCATCAAAAAATGAAACTTTTCAGAAAAATATCGAAAATTAATCTTAGCCTAATTATGATATTTTGATTTTAAAAATGATATTTATTTTTAAAATATGTTTTCTAAAATTTTAAAAATTTTATTTTAATGTTTTTGTAAAAATCATTAATAAATCATCTTCTAGAAAAAAACATTTTATCAAAAAGGAAAATTCCATTTAAATGATTTTTATTTTATTTATAATCATTAGGTAAACATAATTTTACTAATTATTTTAAACTATTCATACAAAAAAATTTGGACTAGGTATACTATAATACAACTCACTTTCACTTAGGGATTCATGTTCCGTAAGATATCCAAGAGATTAAATTTAAAGAAATATATTTCTTCGGTTTTTAAGGATGGTGGTCCTTCTCACATACAAAATAAAGTACAATGTTTATATTTTGAAATATCGGGGTATTACATGAAATATCTTATTTTATAAATACAATGAAAAATATAATATTAATGTTTTTTCATCACGGTGTGAGGCACCTCGTAAATTTTCCTTGTCCTATAAGATCATAGTGAAATATAATTTATACAATGCGGTAGATTTTATCCAAAAAAAATCACAATAATATCTCTTCAAGATATTTAATTAAATAAATACTATATTAACATCAACATATTTAAATTATGATAGAATATCCTTCTAATTTCTAGAAAATAATCATTTTAAATTACCTAGTAATTTATGGAAATTCCTTTAATATTTATGATATCTTCTATTTTTTTCAAATTATTGAATAATATTTTTTATTTTAAAAATATCACACTACATAGCGTGAGTACCACATATATAATATAATTTTTTATAATCTATACTAGGAAAAATCTTCATCGAATTTCCACAAAAATATCAAACATTTTACAATATTATACAGATGCCCATTGTAGTTTGGAACATTGATAAAAACATCACCTTGAGAATATATTTCATATATAAAGTTCATTATTCCTTTCATCAAATTTCTACTCATTTGGAAATATATTGAATATCATATAACATATGTTATGTATTTATTGTATTTTCCTAATATTGATAGATTTTTTCACTTCTCTATTGAATATATTACATATCTTAGTGACTTATTACTTTTTTAAATTTAGTTCAGTCCTTGAAAAATGTTATACACATGAAATGAAAAGTCATATATGTTACTAAACCTTTCAATGTTTCAGGTAAAAACCTATAAAAATCATAGGTATCATCCTCAGAAGATATTATATATACATGGTACTCTTAGACTACATTTTCATCTCTAAAAACTATATTCTGTATACAATCAGCTTCAATACATTGTTAAATTTATATTTTGAGTTAATTCATACATTTAAACATATTATTATCCAAAACATTCTCTTTAATTTGGAATACTGTAATACCTTTAAATTTATTCCAAACACCATATCAATATTAACCTCATATATTTACTATTATTTTATATGATTTTTATATTATTTATTTATAAAGTGTAAAACCAAAAAAATAATCATATACACTATTATATCATCAAATAAAATTCATTAGAAAAAAAATATGATGAAACATATATATATTTAATATACTCAAAATCCCCCTTAGGTCAAAAGACATTCTACAATGACATAATTATTACAAATCATAACAACTTCTTCAATCGTAGTCTCACAAAAAAGTTATCAAATGATAAAATGAAAAATATATTTTTTGAACCCTATTAAATGTAGGTTGAGTCAAGATTTCCTAATAAGGGGAATATGGAAGGTAAGAATAAAATTTCTCTCTAGTTGGTGATCTTAAGACTTTAGTGGAGAGTAATTTCATAGAGAGTCATTTTAATAAAGTTTAAAATATTAAAGGGAGACCATTACATGATGTAGTAGTGATTTTTGATGTGGTTAGAGAGTTTTAAACACAAAACCCTTATATCCTGAGAGTAAATACTATGCCTTATATATTTGTGGTGTGTTAGGATGGGATATGTAGAATTTTTACATATATAGACTCTCTAAAAGGATAGAAAGTAATGGTTTTCTTTTTTCTTCTTACGATAATATCTCAAAATTGATGGGATATCTTAGATCAAGTAAATAGTATTGAGTGGTTATCAATTAAATATTATAGTAAATGATTATTTGGGTAGCTTTAATCATTAATAAATGAATATGGAGTGAGTTCATGAGTTTGTAGAGTCTAATCATGGGAATATAACTATTTTATATGCATATAGTTTTATATATTTTATCAATATTTATTCAACCTTAGGTGGGTAGAGTACACAAAAGGCTCATATATTTGATTATGGGACATATTTATAAATTTCAATGAAGGTCATCCAATTTTTTTATCCACCTATATTGATGTTGTAAACAAATCTCCCATAGTGAAAAATTATTTTGAAGAATAAAATAAGGAATTAGGAGGATTAGGTAGATATTTTAATAGTTGGAAGATGAAGGGAGATGAATATAATAGAGGATGAAATTTGACAAGTAGTGATGGGAAAACCATTCCTTCTCATTCAAAAATTGGTAATGCACTATTGGGATTCTATCAATGTGGCTAAAGTGTCTCTAGCTAATAAGTTTTTCATACTGAGCCAAGGGAGAATCACTCTTAAAAAATGGGATATATTTAGATAGGTCTTTGAAAATGATCAAGTAGGATGGGGGGAATGACGAAATTTATATTTAAGAATATCATGAATTTAATAATGATTTAAAAATTATCATCTTATATATATATTTTGTGAGGTTTTCTTAGGAATGTGGATATGTTTCTTATTGATAGGATTAGTGAGAAGATTTTAAATATATGACTCAAGAAATAGAGGGGAGAAGACATGGTGTATGTTTAAATTAGATTATTTTATATTAACAAAAAACTAAGGAATATTAATGAGGGTTCTTCATAGAATATACATATAATTTTAGTTACCTTATCTTTAGTAAATGTGTTATTTGATTATGGTAATTCCTATTATATAATGTATTCTTGTTTGGTTTCTAATTTGGAATTATATGTTGAGTATTTATTTATATTTTAATCTATTAATAAAATAATCATATTTGGGGAGGATGACATTAGAATATATTCAAATTATTCAATTGATATTTATGGATATAAATAAGTTTATAATTTCTTCATTATTGACATGGAATGCTATTCTGTGATAATTTTTATGGATTAGTTTTAATTTTTTGAAATTAAAATATATTGTTATAATAAATTAGTGACATTATTTGGATACAATTATTTATCATATTATTTCTAGGGTACTGATATTATCATTCCCAGAGATCATTCTATGATTTAGAATAACTTCTGAGGCGGTAGTGATGATTGTTGACTTTTGTGAGGGTGTTTACAATTATAAATTTTATAATATGATTAATAAATATTATTATTTATTTCTAAAGGAATTGGAATGGATATTATTATAGAAGGTGATTTAGTTTTATACTGAATTTATACTAAACTCAAATATTACTTATGGACATTCTTATAAAATATTTCATGTTGATCTGTGAGAGTTCAATATTCAATTTAATGATTTTTAATATAATGGATTCATTAGGAAATATGGGAATTTATGTGTTTCTATAGTGCCTTTTCCCATGAATACCTAAAAGAGAGTACAATTAGGTTCATTATCACACATTCAATCAAGTTACAACTATGAATCGATAATGATTTGCATAAATTTATGATTTAATTTTTTATATAAGAAAATATTGATAATTTTACGAGATTAAACATTGATTAGTTTATTTTAAATTGAGAGTGTGACTATAAGATATGTTTATGAAAACCATTTGGATGTGATATGTCAATTTTGAGTACATGATAATAATGTTGAGGGTAATAAATACACCCACAATGTTTATATTCTCGATGAATACTTTTTAGTAACCTTATTAAGATTCATTGATGATTTTATTTACCAATTATATGATTGTGTATTAAAAATATTATTAAAGTAATGATTATAATTTGTAAATTGACTTAAAATCAATAAAATAATATTAGTTTTATATCGTGGTATCAAAATAAAAGCTCATTATTTGACATGTGAAGTATGTTGGGAATAGTGTATTTGAATCAAAGCTATTTTTAGATCTTTAGGATGTCTATAAATTTATAAATTTGTGAGATTTTGAAGAATTTGTTTAATATATATAGACCCTTGGGAATTTTAGTTTATTATTATAAATATAGAAAATATTTTTTATTCTTTACATATATTGGTTGGAACATAGACTATGAATTGGGTGAAGTTTTAATTAAATGATAATACGAATTTATGATTCTGGAGTTGAATAAGGGATTAATATGAATTCAAACACTCATTTAACCGATAATAGAAAAATTTTATAAACTATATTTTGATATTTTATTATGGGATTAGTTTGTGTGTCGATGCAAGAGGGATGTGTGGGGATGATGATTAATGATGTATTTCAATAGATGAAAATAATTACCCTAAACAATTTCTTATGCTGGATTTCATTTTGAATGTTCTATGATGTTCTTGACATTATCTATTAAGTGAGACGTTTTTGGTATCCACTACTTATAAAATGTAAAAGTAAATAATTTTATAACATAGTTTTAAATATAATATTGATGATATATTATAAATAGATTCTTCATTATAATTTTATGACTATATAGACTCCATTAAAGGGAAATGACATAGAGATTACATGAGTAAGAGACCCAATGTGGATATAGATTCATGTTACAAAAGATTAGTAGTAGCTTATATAATATTTCATAGGGAATCATCTTGATTTATTTTATGACTAAGCATATGTTATCCTGTCTTCATTAATAATCACTTCTTATTTGTTTGGGAATTTAAATGAAGGATAGAATTTATATCATAACTATCATGATTTTCCAAAAAATAATATATATGTAATAATATGATCAGGTGATCACTTATTAAATATTTTCAATTGTATTTATAAGAATGAATATTTGTTGGAAGGCATCAATAGGAAGAAATGATAAAATATTTTTATATTTCTTGATCAAAATTTTCCCTAGGTCTCACTACGATATACCATAGCATTCAAGGGGTTTTGTGTGTGGTTATTTTTAAAGCGTGGAAAGGTTTTCTTCCTTCAATATTATTTACCTTTAATTGATTGAAAGCTAAAAACAATTGTATAAGTAGTATGCTTCAATCATAACCCCTTCTAGAAAATAAATTGGATGATATCACTATGGATTCTTTTATGGGTTTTTATAGATTATAGAAGGGGAAAAAGTAGTTTTGGTCATTATTAATTGGATGACTAATGATTCTCAACATCTCCTCACAAGAAATACTTTGGAAGTTGAAAAGGTTTGTAAAACATTTATGGAATATTTTTTGAGAGATCAAGGAATTTAATATAACAATATATCTAATTATTATATAAAATTTAAGTATTGATTTTGTAAGGGAATGTGGAATGTACTTGGTTCTAAAGTGATGTTCAATACCCATGATAATCCACAACTTATTGAATACATTTATTGTATTATTAACATTCATAAATAATATTCTTCATGTGTGTATTAATGTGTTTGGATTTGTGATGGAACATGTTTTGGACATGGTAGTGTTTATTAAAAAAAACAGCTCCCAACCATTTATTTTATTTGATATACTCATGGATTTATATATATGGCCATTTCCATAGATGTTTTGAAAGATGAAAGTGGGTGAGGAGTTTTTGGAATTTATTTCGGAATGATACTTCAAATCCATAAAAAAATTATCAAGAAGAAACTGGTTACATGTCAGTGTGAATTGGTGTTATATTCTAAATAAAAAAGGCTAAACTCTTTATTTTGAAGATTAAGGTCTTTCATATATTAATATCTAAAATTATTTGGGAAATTATATAATTTGTAAGAATGTATTATTAGATACACTATTTTTATGGAACATGAGATTCTTGAGAAGATTAGGTAGGTTTCTTATATTATACAATTTCCACTAAAGTACAATACTATTCCAGATTTCACATATCAGAGTTGAGTTAAAATAAACCAAATCCATATTATGTACATAAATTTGATGATTTAGAGTTGGATCATTATCCATATTTTATAGAAAGCGTTTTTTGTATTACTGATCATAGTGATATGTTTTTGGGTAAATCCATGCCACATATAATTGTTCTATGGGAGAATGAATGTATGTTTGATGTGAAATGAGAATGTGAAACAAAATGATCTCTTAATAGATGGAGTTATTAATTGTAAACTATAAATCATTATTCCCAATGATGATAATCCCAATGGTAGGGAGTTTTTAATGATCCTAATTTTATAGGAACAATTTTTATTTTAATTTTTATGTTTTTTTTTCAGTATTGGTTTATTTTAGGAGATTATAGTAATTAAAGAAATATAATTATTAAATAAAGGAAATAAAATTTAATAGAGGATTAAAAAACATAATTGTCTATTCTAGTACCATCCATGATGTAGTGGATGACCCTACACCATGGTGTGTTGTACGATGATGCATTAGTATTTTAATTACACACATAAGTCATTGAATATCTACTTATAAGAAATAACAATAAGTATAATAATTATGTGTTGATGATTTTAAGAGTTTAATTTCTATAAAGATTCATTTAAATGATAATTTATCTTTAAGTGGATTAAAACATACATTGTAAAGAGTTTTACTATTTTAGTATTTGAGAAAAAGTATCATTAATAAGGTTTAGTGTTCTAGTTCCAAGGAGGGTATTTTGTGGGATATATAAATTTGTTCAATGATTGGGTGAAATATGTCATTCCTAGAATTTTAATTTAATGAAAAATATAACACCTTAAAATTTTTATTTGAATTAATAATAATAACAGTATATTAGTTGGCACACAATAATGAGCTTTAAGTGAACTGAGATGTATCATAAAAATAGTTTTATTAAATTTAGATCTAGCTGTTGAACTGATGGTAATGAATATGGGTAACATAATTATAGAATGTATCAATACATATATTTATAATTCCTATTAAATAAAAATATATTTTTTAAATATTTTAGAATATTGATATCAATTATTGAAGTCATTTTATTCTATAAAAATGGTTCTTCGTAAAAAAAATATTCATTTTTTGTGTGGAAGTTATAATTAATTTCTACCAAAAATAAAAAATTCACTATTAAAAATTAAATTAATAATTTAATATTAATGTAAAAATTATTTTATAGTCAAATTTTTATAATTTATGGATAATATATATTTTATAATGAATGAAGGAAAATACTGATTTTTATTGAATGTTGTGTTTTGTTTAAATAATTAAAAATCATTTACTTTTTCAAATTGGTTTTAAAAGTTAAATTTGTTAATTGATATTTTGAAAAATATAATTAAGGTAAAAAAATTATTTTTATGTTTTATTGTGGTTTGAAAACATTGTATACTTCATAAATAAATAAGAAGAATTTTTTGGTCGCATTTTATGAATTTAATTTTCAATCTAATGCTACTACATCTGTGAACTAACTCATGAAAAATGAATTCTATATTTTTATTTTAAATGATATTTTTCATAGTTTTATTTTTATTTTGTTCATTATGATTAGTAACCGTGGTTAATACATTCCACTGTAGAATGGGTAAAACAGGTATAAAATGCTTACAACATTGAAATAATGCTTTATAAGATCACTAAAAATATTTTAAACATACTTTATTAGTGTATTTCATCTATTTACATCCAATACATATATATATGTCCTCTTTTTCCATTTATTTTTATTATGACATTTTTATAAATATATGAATATAATAAATTTAACGTGTCACTCTCCTGACTGTATATCTGTAAATTTTGTTGATCTAGATAAAAATGTGATAATTTTAGTTAAGAATTATTTTATGAAATATTAATTTTTTATTTTATCATATTAATTATTTTTAATTTTTTGGGACAGAATAATTACCTTAAATTCTTTTTCAATGTTGACACAGTAATCATTCAATTAATTGGAAAATAAAATAAATGATTTAAACAATATTAAAAGTAATGCAATTTGATTGAATTATTAAGGTCAATGATTTTTCATAATTATAACATATTATTGAAATGTAAAAATTTTATATTCTAATCACAAATTTATCATGTTGTTTTCATATTCAAAATCTTTTAATAGTTCTTAAATTGAAATTAACAGGGTTTCATGTTGAATATAATTTATTAGATTGTTTAAACAATTATAATGATCATGAAATGTGACGTAGAATGATAAATGGTAGATCATTTCATCCCCTTTTTTAATTATCCATTGGTGAACATGTATGTAAAATTATAACCCTCTAATATTAAAATATTTATTACCACCGTCAATGTTAAAATTTGTTAACAAAGGTGTTAAGCCAACAGATATGGTTTAAAATGATTTCTAATCCAATTTTAATTTTATTCGGTAATTATGATAAGAATAAATATTATTTATCATTGATTTTATTTCATTTTTAGTCCATTTCACTTGTCTTGTATACATATTATGATATAATATTTTATGTACTTCAAAAAATGGAATTAATGATACTTTATAATAAAAAAATATTTTATAAAATGATTTTAAATTCATAGAACTCTTATATTCAGAAAAATGAATTGGATATGGTTGTCAATATCAATATGTTTCAATTTAAGGGTCACCTGTATTTATATGGGAATATCATTGACACTAAAATATTAATAACTGTTGATATTTTGGTAATTGTCAATAAGGGATATGGGTGGGGTGGGTTAAATAAAGAGATAAGGTTGAAGACATCATCTAAAATTATATAAATTTTATTGGATGAGATTCTTTAGACTCATATTTATATTATCATTGAATTATATCAATTTGGATCCATTTTTACATTAAACATAATTTATATAATTTTAATACGTTATGTAATTCTAAGAGTTCCCCTCCCGTTACAAATAAAAGGAAACCCACTCACACTTTTATTAACACCTCTTTAATCCATTTTTATAGTCCAAGTCCAAACAATTTTTATTATAATCTTACCTTTATATGAAATAGATGTTTTTCTATCTTGAAAGACCATTCCTAGGGTCCTTAAAAAGCGATATAATGGAGGCCTACCATGGAAAAGATAATCATCTAACCTGACCTCTTTCTGATTAATTCTTCTTCATCCTACTCCAAAAGAATGGTATTAATATTGAAATTACATTTTCAATGTCCTATTTATATTTTTATTATGTAACTCCCAATATCCACCCTCTATTCCATCAAACATGATTTGAATGTATCGATCTTGTGTAATTGTGGACTATCACCTCCGCATAGCAATATAATTCATTTTCCAAAAACATATTTCATTGATGGTTATTATAATGGGTTAAATTATTATACATTATATTTAAGAAAAATTTATTATTCTATAATTATAACACTGTAGATACCTTCTTACAAACCAATCTGTTGGAAAATGATTTTTTCACATGTGCATATGTGTTGACTACAACCTCCAGGACGTGGTGTGATTCATATTTTCAATTACACATTACTTGGATGGTATTAAAAATATAATTAAATAATATATATAATACATAACCTAATAAATATTTTGAAAATTTGAATTAATATTTTACTTTATTTCATTATATATGTCAAAATGTGAATGTAGTGTTCAAGCATAAATACGACCTACCATCTCTTTGAAAATTGTTGTTCATTTATAAATATCTATATTTTTTGGGTGAATAAATATATATATATATTTATTAATAATGAATATATATGGTATTTATATAATTTTTAGAATAATAGAGTATTTGGTACCATTATAAATGTACAAAGACCAGGACCATTGAACCCAAACATGCATGAGAAATGTAGTAGTTATCATCGAGAAGTGTGATTTTTGTCAGAAATTGTTAATAAATGGGTGGTAAGTCATTATAATTAATTTATATATGGTGTGATATATATATATATTAGTATAGTTTTATAATACATATACAAGACATATATATATTATTCACAAGTTTATAATATTTATGAAAAAATATGATACTAGAAGTAAAGGATTTACATGACACATTAATTTCTGTAAGCCACATTCCATATTCACCACTATTTTCATTTTAGGTGGGGTTATTACTAACAATGATTTTATCTTATAATGATTTTAATATATATTTTGGGGATTATCATATCCATGTATGTTTTTTAATTTAATGAGGTTTTTATTCAAAATTTACTAAATAGGTAAGGGATTATATTTGAATTTCATTTTCTTTAGGATTTCTTATGCTTGATTTTTAATTAAAGAAATTATACAAACCTTATTAATAAGTTATATTTATTTTTATTATCATACGTTAATTTTTGGGGATTTTTTCTTTCATTTTCATTAATTATATAGTTAAGATATAAAAATATTATATTAATTGAAAATACTATTTTCATTAATACTTAGTCAGAAAACCATTTATTCCATATCTATGTTTTCCAAAATATTTTTTAGAATTTTTATTTACTAATATCAATTGATTATTAAAAAAATTCACCCATGATTTATTTTTTATAAATTCAGTAAATGGAATCTTATTTTTGTTTTTTGAATAAGGTAATTTTTACTTTTTACTAAAAATTTGAAAGAATTATTTCTTTTGACATATGTTCCCTGAATATAATTTCCAAGATTCATGACCAAAAATTGATTGGTACCATCCTTTTAATTTTTTTTGATATTGGAAATGAAAATCTTTTCTTTAATGTCCAGGAATATTTTATATTTGAAATAAATGTTTTAAAATGGAAAGGTTATTTTTCTCAAGAAATATAAAAAGTGATCCCTTAATGGAATTTTAGTATATAATAAAATGCATTGATGTTAATTATGTTTAGTGGGGTAATGAACCAATTATAACATCATTATTCTATTTAAAAGTTTTTATGATTATTATTATAATAGACTTAAAAATACCATTTGTTTTCATTGGGTTATTATAAGATTTATTAAAGTAATTTTTATGAAACATGTATCTTATACATGAGTTAAGATGATATATTAATTGTTTTATTATATTTTTTCACACATAGATATGGTTTTAATTATTTTATGGATGGGTTTATAATTAAATTTCCCAAAAATTAATTGAGTAATGTTTTATATCACAAGATTTAACTATGAAAAACTAGATTATATGATTGTGCCATTATGAGAAACAAGTGGTAACTCTTAATATATTATAGGAAATAGTTGATGATTTATGTTATTTTATGATTATCGAAAAACATATTGATTCTAGATCCATTATGATTTTATGGACTTGGTAGTTAACCTTGGAGTATGAATTTTTTATTCACTTTTGATGGTTCCAATCTTTTGGGACATGTTTTTATGTTTATGATTAATCCTATTGGTTTATGATTTATTTTTTACAATCCCTCACTCTTGTGATTTATGACTTTTAAAATATCATATTTTTATACCATAACCTATGTTTATGATCTATGGTATATTTTAAAAGAACTATTTAATCATACCCATGTTCATATATTATTATTTCATATGATCATTAAGTGATATCTAAAATGTTTACCCTTAATGGACATCTGATCCCAATCTTTATTACGGTTCCTTTCACTGGGTTATGATGAATGAATTAAAATGGATTATGATAGGAAGGTCATAATTTGATAAGGATGTTATGAGAGATGATGATGAATGGATATATAAAATTCTTAGGTATATATTCTCTAAAGACACTAAACGATCATGTTTATATCATAGATTGTAATGTTATGTTATGTGTAAACGAATTGGGGATATGGTCCCTCATGTGGTATGACTGTTTTCATTTGAGTTTTTATTTTTTTCTGTTTTATCCGTTTTTGGGTTTTTCATTTAAACCGTAAAATTATATTTTAAAAATTGTTAAGGGATTGTTTTGTAATGTAACTTTTGTTTGGTCAAATTTAATTTTTTTTTATTTTTTATATTTATCCAATTGGGAAAATTTATTCCTAAATATTGTCATCGATACTAATGCACTATTTTACAGCATTGGGGATCATAAAATCCCCTCCGTTCGTGCCACTGACTAGGTTGTGCGCTGGATAGGATGGTGACCCCGCATGGTTTGTGATAAAATGGTATCAAAGTCGGTCATCTCATTTGGGTCATTTTTATAGGGAAGAGTCTGGGTATACAATAGCTCTGATTTTAAATAATTCATATTCTAGTTACGAGTAGGTTTCATGACCAACACACCACGATATGGGACTCAATTAACCAACAAAATTCAGGTTTCATCTAAGTCAATTTGTTTTTGTGATTCGTTAATGTTTGGGGAAATGAAAAGAGGGTTGGTTACATGGTCTTAGTGGGATCGCATGGCCTAGAAAGTCATGTGGGGGAGAAAATTTCCATAGAACACTCTCTATGATGGTGTGGTTTTACGATTATGTCCCCAACCATATTTCCAAGGTAGCTACTAACACAAATTTATTCTCACACATTCTTGTATCTCACTGGGTTTTGGAAAACCCTTTCTAAAACATATGATTAAATTTTTTGAAAAAGTTGATTTCCAAAACTTTGTTTCGAGTGGATGGGGTTTAGTTTATCAGGAATGGATTTTTGTAACCTAAAATGTGGTTTAATACAATTAATTGTTTGTAAAGCATAAATTAGGTTAAAACTGGTTTGTAAAATCATTTATAATTTGGATTTAAAAAAATATTGGAATATATATTATCATGGATTAATTATTTTTGTATTTATGTGCGATGTTTGTAAGTATCCTTTTATTTAGTAAATAATGGGATTTTATAGTGTTTGATGAATTTCTGGATTTTTTTTTAAATGAGGTTAAATGAGTTTTAAATGAGTGAGTGTTTATTACAATGAGTTTTGTTGTGAAATCAGGAGTATTTTAATGTGAAGTGAAAGGTTTTAAGGTTGATGTGTAAGGGAAGAAAATGACCTCATGTTTGAATGGTTGGTGTTTTTTTTAAAACATTTTATGGAACACGAAATGGGTTTTAATTTTTCGGTATAGTAGGTTATGAAAAAAAGATTTAGAGAATGTTGAAAATGGAATGGTGAGTTGAATTTTTTTTTGGAAAGTGTAAGAGTTTTTCTTTAACCTTTGGTATCATTGTGAGTTGTCACATGCATAGGATATATTCAGGATGTGAATGGGTTCCCTGTTTGGCATGGGAAAAATGCATGTGAGCAGTCTAGGCAAGATTGTGTTGGCTTCTATCTTTAAGATATTTCATGTCTTTTTTAGGTCTTCTCTAAGAAAGGATTAATGATGGACCACCAGTGTAGTAAGTATAGTCATAAGAAGAATCTGTGGCCATTTTCAAGAATTTATTGCCATTTGGGACTTGTTTTTAGTTCTATATCCTTATAATATTTCTATCAGTCATAGTGGTCATGTTTAGTGATACCTCGTGGTGTATTGTTCTCACTCATCAACAAAGATAGAGGTTGTTTAGATTTTCATGAGAAAACATATTTTGAAAGATGTGTGTTTCCTTCCTATAAATCTCATAGTCCTCAATTTTATTGGAAGGTGTCTACTATTTTTCCTTCCCCCCAATGTTTTTTGTTTAATGTAACAAGGGGTTAAGTGTGTACACCATTTATGCCCTTCTTTGAGTGAATGTTCCATATGAGAGTATGTGGATGTTAGGGTGTGATATGTGTGCTAGTTTTGTCTCAGTTGTGACATGATTTCTTGAGGAATCAGAAAGTGATGTTAGATTCTTGAGGATTTTATGCCTGACAACGAGGAAGAAAATTTTTCAATAAGAAGAGCTCCAAACATATGTCCCAAAGTGAATTAGATGCATAGTTTGGAATCCCCAAGGGTATAAGGGATCGTGTTCTTATTTATATCTTCAGTGTTGGGAATGGAGAATGTTTAAGAATTCGATGTAGTGATTTAGTTTTAAGTGGTCTCATGGGGTGGAAAGGGACATTGGGACTCTTTTCATAAATTTTGTGATCTGTATTGGTGGGAGAGACCCTCCTTGGTTATATGGAGGTGGGGTGGTTTTTTTCTCAAACTGTAATGCTTGAACCATTGTGTGTAAAAATCTCTATATGGTTGTCCATGTATGAACAACCTTGTAAGTTGAATTTGATATTAGTTGGGTTTGGGCCTCCGGGGATGGTAACACCTGTGGGAGTGGTGAACCACATGATGTCTTCTGTAGAGTTTTAAAATTTCTTAGTCAGGTCCCTTGTGGAGGAGAATTTGGTTCTATTGGAAGCTCCAATGTTAGGCCATGATGGGTATATTTTTTATGGTTCAAGTGAGTTGGATAAATTGTTTAGTTTTTATTATAGGGATTCCCACTATAGGTATTTCTATAATTTATCAAGAGTATATCAACGTTAGCATATTCATTATGGTGTGGATTTCATTTTGGCCTCCATGTGTCAATAGTTTGGTTTTGACCCTCAGGTAGGATTGATGGTAGATAGTCTCGTTTGGACTTATCCAATACCCACAACTACTATTTTATTAAACATTGGGATTGTAGCGCACCCAACAGTTTTGTTGAAGACATAATTTTGTATCTTAGTTTGAATTCATTGTCTGTTTCAGGTAAATTTGATGACCCTAGTTTGGTTTTGTTTAATTTTTTTTGTTTCTGGATATGATTTGATTTTGTTTTCTCATTTCAAGAAGGTTGCATAATTTTTACTCAGTGAGGTATGGGGTATTTCGACTCATGGGGTTGGTTTGAGTGTGCGGATAGTTTCGTTTCCTTTGAATTATCAAATTTAGGTGTCTTGGATTTAGGGGGGTGATACTTTGTAGAAAATCCATTTTGGTCTCTTGGGTTCAACTTGTAAAAAAATTTCTCTTAAAGTTGTGTTTTTGACATATTGTTATTATTAATTATTTGGGAATCTTTTTGGGTACCAAAGGAGTACCAGTTATCTCATTAAAATCAACTAGTACTCCAACACATCCAGTTTCATAGTATAATAAGCAAATAGATCAAGTAAAATCGGGAATTTACTAAAAAACTTTTAGAGAGAAATAAATATGAGTAAAATGATAATATGAAGAGCCTAAAAAAACATAAAAGATTTTGAATTTCATGTTTTTGATATAGGATCAATAATTTTTATAAAAAAATTGTTTGAAAAAAATTATTGATTGATTTCTGTATTTAATAATTAGATTTTTCTAAAACAAATATAGGTAAAAAGATTATATATTTGATGGTTTTGATATATCATTGGTTTTTTTCTTCATAAAACCTTTTTAATGGAAATTCAGTAATAATATCATCCACATCATCATACATTATCACAATGAGGGTCAATGAAAACAACTTCCAAGTCCAATATGGCAATATCAATAGTCAACTCATGGGAATACATGCCCTCTTTGGGTCCCTAATTGACATCACTTGTTATTGAATGTATTAATTACCCAATTGCATATGGTTTTATTCTCCACCCACAATGAAATGAATCTTATAGAGGGCCACATCAAATTTAGGTCGCACGCCCACCAGCTTTCCAGACACCATTTTCATCACTCTATCCCATTAAAATTGAATACTCACCATCAAAATTTTCCATTCATATATATCTCCAACATTCCATTTCAATCCTCCAATTAGAATTGAATCTAATTATCGAATCTAGAAAACTCTTTATATCGATAAAGTTTTCTCTTCATATCAAAAACAACTTCAAAAAATGATATATGCTTAAAATAATTTTGTAAATATGAAAAGTGGTGACATATAAATAGAGATTTTATATTGATATACTAAATTTAAAGGAAAACCTATCAAAAAGAAGAATATTAAAAGAACAAATTGATAATAAAAAAATTAAAGAATTCCAATAAAATAAAAACAATGTAAAATAGAGTTCAAACACCTTTTGAAAAAGTAAAAACACTTATGAATAAATCCATACAATCATAATCCACAAGAAGTTGTGTATTGAAGCATGTTCTATTTTAATCTGTATATATATGATCTAATTGGTGACTTGATAAGAAGATTTTATATTTGAAAGTAATGGAATACCTCCAGAAAAATAATTGAAGAATGTAGTGGACCATATGCCAAACAGAAATTGGTGAGTTTTTAAAAGTTTTTGTATTCAATAATATAAATGGAATGTGAGTTTTGGGATATAAAAAATTAATCTTATAAGATATATCCTTAACTTTTTTTTACAATTATGGGATCTTATAAGATATCATTAAAGTTAAGAGGTTGAACTAAAGAATGTTCTAAATCATAATGTGAAGATATTTTGTAGACTATAACATTATTATGAAATACATAGTTAACATCTAGATATTTTTAAATTTTTTTGTGCCATGTTTAACAGAAATTATATTTTTCATGTATGGATAATTCGCATGATTTTGGAAAAGTTTTGGATAATTATATTGTAGTTCCAAGATAGATACATGATAAATAATGGTTTTCCACATAGTAATAACATGGTTTTTATAGTCATGTATGCTCTTCATGTAGTCCAGTACGAGGTATCCATATCGTGTACAAAACATGGGTTCTCACATATAATGTATTTGGCCCTAGAATTGGATCAAATGACTCCCATAGTTTAGTATGTAATTTTCATATGAAGATCATTATAGGAAAAGAGAATACATGATCTATGTATGGTGATTTCACAATGACTATGAAGGTAATTCATAGTTCAAATACAGGTCTGTAAAGGATAGTTCATGAAATAAGTTAATGGAAATCATGACCATGAAATAAAATATGTGGTAATGTAGTGAAGTATGCATCCGTCAGGATAGTATGTGGTTATATGATAGAAATTATTTTAGTTTCATAGAGGTTATTTTACGAAGGGTTGAATTGTAATTTTAATTATGGGGAATATGTTCAAGGGTGTTTTACTATAGATACACCACTATTTATATGATTATATATGGATGAAAAATTAAAATAGATATTATGAGGTTAATAGGGAAGATAACCTATAGTAGATCAATCCAAAAAGAATATCATGAAGGAGAGTTTTTCAAGGAAGTTTGTAAAGAATTGAGGTAGTATGAAAAGTGTGTTTGTGAAGTAGAAATTTGTGGTGGGTAAGTGAGGTTTAATTCATAAATTTTAGTATTCAATCCATCAAGAGAAATACAGGGTCCACATGGTTGAGTATATAGTGAATATAGGCAACTTACAGGGTTATCCATGAAATGGAGTATGAGGTCTGTAAAGGAAGTACATGGTCTATCATGTTGAGTATGTTGTGAAGTCTTGACATAGAGATGGAGTGAATGTTTAATAGGTTATCATTGATGTTTATAGGAATTTGTTTCATAAAATTTGAGTTATGAAAAATTAAAATTGAAAATATTAAAATAAAAAATATACGTTATAACATTACCGAATGAACATTAAAATTACCATAGGATTTCGATAGGTAACAAACATATGACATCGACTCCGGTAAGTAATCCCACTGACTAAGGGGGACTATGGAAATGAATTTAAAAATGAGTAAATGAATTCATCAATGAAGCAAATTGAAATAATATAAAATAAAATATATTATACTATATGAAATAATTCAAACCAACTAAAATGTAACCAAAGAAAATATGACAGTAAAATGACAATATAAAGAAACCATGAAATCTTATGTCAAGATAATTAGAGGAGGTGCTAGGGATCTTTGATCAATTAAACTACCTAAAATTTAAAAAATCCAATGGTATGTGAGGAATAGTGAACTTTCAATAGAAAGTCTTATTAGAGGAGTTCATTATGTCAGAGCATATATTAGTAGACAACACATTGATCAAAATCAAACATTAATATGACTGGGTTTTTATTTCCATGTGATTGGTTCTGAAACAATGTGGTGTATATATGTTCTTATAATAGATGGAGTTAATTTGGGGACACCTATTATAGGTCAGGGTATGATCTATTTTCTCCCTTCATAAACACTCATACATCTTTACATGGGTGTCAGATATGAATTCCTTAATAACAGCTTATTTTTGGGTTAGAGATCTAGGGAAAAGTCTACCTAGAACATTATCAATTGGGTATTCTTTATTGAATGAGTTAAATATCCCTTTAAAGAATATCATCATCCATTTTCTTAAATATATTTGATCTTGTAGATTATCAATTAACTAAATCATGGAATATTGCGAATCATTCCTATGAAGTGTTCATTAATTAGAATATCCACAAACAATCATGGCATCATCTACTATTTAAACTATTGAAATTGAAAACATCAATAAATAAGATATTATTCACAATTCCATGAAACAAACATCATAACGATATAATATTTTATTCTTCATTCGACTACGACATCTTATTGCAACATATTTCTTGAGACACAACATCTAACCATGAACTAATATTAAATTTCATCATTTTCATACATTGTAGTGTCATATTATGGTATGATTTATAAGGCACAAAACTATGGTGTTCAATTGTGGCATAGATAATGCTCATTATGAACATCTTTCCCAGTTGTGGTTTTATATTTAAACGTGAATCATAATCCATTATGCACAGAACTACATAAAATATTTAGACTCAATAATTATAATCATGTAATATATATGGTTCATGGTTCCAGTCTTCAAAATCAACCTTAGTGACTGAGTTAACTCACCCATTAAATAATCTTGTCTTCCTATTTCTTAATAATATTTTAACTTGTAGATTATTCTATCAAAAAAATCCTAGAAAAATGGCCATCATTAATGTGAAATGTTCATAATTTTAAAATCCATAAAAATCATGTCTTAGTATTGTCTTTATACTACTAATATTACAGGATTCAATATATAGTAAATTATTCACATTACAATGCAAATAATATCATAAGGACATAATATTGAGTTCTTTATTTGACAATTACTTCTGATTGAAAAATAGTTATTTAGCCAAAATATATAAAATTGCACTCATATTAAAATTATTTTTATTCATACATTATAGTGTCATATTATACTGTGATTTATAAGGCACCAAACCATGGTGTTACATTATGGCATAAGTAATGCTCATCATGAACATCTATCCTAGTTAATGTTTTATATTTAAAAGGGAATTATAAGCCATGATGATCATAATTATATAAATAATTTAGAATCAATCATCATCAGTATGAAATACGAGGGGTTAGAAGGTGAGGACCACCTTTAGTGGTATGAAACATACCTGGGAAATGATTTCAATATATGAGTGTGACACATTCTAGAAGAAAAAAATATTTTCCTAATAGTTTTTATGATAAATCACTTTTTATGTGAATCTCTTGAATCCTTGGTATGACAGAGCAAATCTAATTAAAATGGTGAAAAAATTTAAATTGATTTATCATATGAGTTTATATCTATTTTCTACAACTATTCAATCATTTTAATCTATGAGGTTTCAAATTGTAGGAATTTATATAACAATTAGCTCAAAGAATCTTACTAAATCCATGGAAGCAATGATTTCAATATGGAGGAAACATATCAATGTAATATTTGGGGTGTTTTTAAATCCCATTGAGTCATTTAATAAGGCTCTGAAAGTAAAATAAATCATCTCTAGAAAAAATGAAATGTTCCTATGACACAGATTTCATCCACCTACATTTAGAAAAGTCTCTATATTTCATTCATACCAATTAAAATTATCATATTTCATCAATATGAAAATTAAATTCCATCATTTGATTGAAATTGAAATGTGAAATGATATATTTTGAATCTAGGTCATGTACATGGAATCATTATTCATAAAATACCTTGGAAATTAATGGACATTGGATGATTTCTCCTTGAAAATTGCTATGTAGAATGATGTGGTCATCTTCTAGTAGTTTTTCAAAGCAGCTTGTAGGGCATGATTGATATTTGGTGATTCAGAATGAGAATAATGATAAAATGATGTCAGCTTAGGGAAAAATATAAGATAAATAATTGATGAGGGAGATGAGATTACATGGTGGGGGAGACGAGGATACACGGTGCACTACCATAATTGTTGACAGATAGATTTTGAGAGAAGTATTTCTAGAATTTAGATTTCATGATTGAGGGACTCAATATTTCTTGGAGCCTTCACAATGAAGATGGAGTGGAATTATTGTGAGAGTCTCAAAAGAGATGAGATATCTATGTTCCAAAGAGGAATAAATTGTTAGGATAGTGGAATATTGGTGGAGATGGAGATGTTTTTCGAGAGACCATGAATTGATGAGGGAGTGGAATTTTAAAAAGAGTCTCAAAGGAGACACATATTCTGGGAGTGGAAGGGGATGAAATTTTTGGGATTGGAATTTTTGCATAGTCAGACATGGTATCAGTAGTGTTTTGTTGGGGGCGAGGCATGTTAGCTTAAAAGGGTGAGAATGTTGGAGGGAGAGACACATGGAATAGGAGGGGAAAAGCTTCAATATAGATAATGGATTTGGTTCTAATGTAGATAGTACAAGCAGTTTTAAAATAAAAATTATTCTTTGGTTATTTCATAGGAATGTCGGATTTTAGTAAAAAAAAATTGAATCATCGTGAAATGAGATGAATGTTTAAGAATGAATGTTAGGAGGGTAAATAATTTCAATGATTAGGTTATCCTTGAATCTTGTATACTATATTAGATCTAAAAATCCTTAAAAATGACTTTAGTGAAAATCAACTAAAAAACATCAAATAGATTTTATTCCTTAGCATGGATTCAACATATCATAAATTTTTTGGTATAAAAATTTTACATCATTTAAATTTTAAGTGCATCACATACTCAGATAAATACTTTAAATGGTAAATTGTTGATGTTCTTCCTATCTAATATGTGTATTTTTTTAAAACATTTTTCTCAATCCCACTAACCTCTCATTCATTTTTTGATAATCAGGTTTTTATATAAATAATATATTTGGTTTACGGATTAAAATATTTCTTTTTTATGTTACCAAAATATCAAATTTAAGTAGAAAAAATCATCATTTTTATAATTTTGATGTATAATCCTTAAAAGTTACCTAAGAAAAATTGGTTACTAAGAAAAGTGCAATACTTATTTAGTGGTGAAAATAAATAAAAAACTTCTTCAATGTAGTGAAAATCAATGAAATAACATCAAATGGTTTCTTCATCCAGAGACTATACAAAAAATGACTCTTCATGATCATATGATGTGATTAAATTTAAAATGGAATTGTACCTAATGTTTGAGGATTTATTATTATGGGACAATATTATGAATAACTTGATGCCTTCAAAATAAAAATCGGATACGTAAAACCATAATGAGAGTGAATCTAATTAAATTTAGAGTAGTGAAAAACAATTGAACAACATCCAATGGATTTTTATTCTTTTATAAGGATTGTATATAACATGACTTCTAAGGATCATGATATACAATTAAATTTATTAAGAAAGGGTGCATAAGGATCCATGATCAGGGATTAGATGATTTCTATTTGAATAGAATATCAAATCTTAGTAGAAAAAAATATTTATTTTTATAAATGATGTGTATATGAAATAAAATGTAACTAATAATATTAGGTTACTAATAATGTATATGTATTCATTTGGTTTTATAAATACATAAAAAATGACTTCAATGTATTGAAAATAAACTAAATAACATCAAGTGGTTTTTTGTTCCAAGGACAATACATAACATGAATCTTCTTGATCAGATGATGTGATTAAATTTAGAACGAAAAAGTACTTGATGTCTGAGGATATGTTATTATTTGACACCACATTGAACAAGTTGATTTCTTAAAATTAAAAATCAAATCCATATAACCTTAATGAGAGTGGATGTAATGAAACTTTTAGTAATGAAAATCTACTGAACAACATCAAATTGATTTTCATTCTTTTCCAAGGAGTGTACATAACATGATTAACCAAAAATAATGTTATGCAATGAAATTTATAATGAATGGGTGTGTAAGAATCGAAGCTCTAAGATTATGTGATTTCTATTTGAACAATATTATACCCTTTCAAAATATAGTATAGAAAACCATAATACTAGTGAAACATTTGAAATTAACAAGTGTGAAAATAAAGTATAAAATTCTTAAATAGGTAAAGAGGGTAATTACATGAAATGTTGTATAAGATCTGTTGATGCTTTAAAATTTAGAAAAAATGAAAATTTAGTCCTAGGAACCATGATTAGATGATTCCGCTTCCATCAAATTTATTCCAACAAAGTAAAATAATTAGGTTTACAAAACCCCAATGGTTGTGCATGAAATGAAATAAAAAGGTTGAAATTGATATCTAAAATCCTTAAATAGAAATAGATGTAAATTAAAAAAACCATTTTCATAGATACAGATCAATGATTTTGGTAGGTATGATCATCCTAACCATATTCAGGGTGTTTCAGGACACCTGATGAAGAGAATTCATGTGGGTTAATATCTATCATTGTATTGAAACACTAAGAAATAATTATTTTTGATTAAAAGTATGATTATAGAGATATTATGAGGTGTGTTTGTATAGATACATTGGGATTTAAAATAGGACATAATGAATAAATAGTGGGTATGTTAAGAAAAATATGTATGATTTAAGGGGAAGGAGGTGAAGTTATGTATCGAGGCAGAGGTAGAATAGCGGGTAGAGAAGAAGGAGGAAACGATGTTGATAAATAAGGGGATCATGGAGTTTCATGTGAATAAGTCATGCGTAGAGTTATTGGTGGAGAAGGTGAACATAGAATAGGAGACCGAGGTGGAGGATGATGTGTAAGAGGAGGCAGAGGTGGAATCATAGGAGGAGGTGATGTAGTTGGAGTTGTAATCAATTCAGGGAGAGGGAAAAAATATTGAGGGAACCATCATTAAGTGGAGGAATTCTGGATATACACGAGGAGAAGAGTTTAGAGGAATATATGTGGGGAGGCAGAGAGGCGTAGATGGAGGCATCGACTGAGGTGGATGGGGAAGGAAAGCAGAGTTTGTGAAGGTGGAGTATGGAAAGAGTGCAGATATGAGGACACACTAGCCAATTCAATGTAAATATGACAAGTGTAAGGGGGATTACAAGACATAGTATAGATAATGGACATTGGGATAGATATATAGGGGAAGAAAACATTGTTATGGGGAGAATTTTCACACCCTGATTTTTTATTTCCATTTTTTCAGTTTGGGATTGGTTATTGGGCAGTCTTTCGGGAACCATATTTTATGGGTTAGAATCTTGGGAGTATTATTCCATTTTTTTTCTTTGTAATATCTATCCCCCCTCGATTTTCCTTTTATTTATTGGAGATTAATGTGAGTTTTTATATTGGATAGACTTACAATACGACAGGCCCACAATTAGTAGTAAGCATGAACCGAACCCTAGAAACTACAATGTAGGAGACAAAACCTACCACACGGCCTTTACATAGCTTTCTGCCTTGGCCCAGGTAGAAATGCAACCGAGTCACCTTAGGTAGAGGTGGTCACACGTTATATGAATGGTTTGGAAAACTATGCTGAATAACCATGCCATTGTGCCAACTCATAAAAAGAATTTTCCCACATTTATCACTCTATGGTTTTAACCCCATTATCCCATTATCTCAACTCCCTCAGAATCCATATCCCTAGTTGTGTCTCCCTCCATATACTTCTCTCCTTGAGATTCAATTAATGGGTTTTGTTTGGTGTATATCCATCGTGATCTCTAATGTAATTCATCTTCCATCTTTTTTCCTCTTCTTTTAGTGTCTACCCTCTTCTCTAATGGGGGTTTTGGTTTTATAGAGGGTTTGGGGTTCGAATTAGGGGTTTAGCCTTGGATTCTTGTGCTTGATTCATTTGATTATGGTTTCCACTTGTCTCTCAGTGGTCCAAATGAGATACAGAGGAGATTTTACACATATTTTGGTATTTTATTCATGGGACCTAGGTGGATCCAAGCCATAACAATATTAGATGAATTTAATCTTCTTTTTTAAAATTATAAATATGTTATGTGGTTTACTTGTGTGGTGAAAAAGGAATTTTTATGTTGTTCGACATGATTATACAGTGATAATGAGATTTATAAAGGGTAATGGATACAATTTATGTGTGTGATTTAGTGTGGGATTTCATCATAATGTATTAGGGGTTATTTTCAAGGTGGGAATCACGTTTTCAAAGGATCATGTGGCATGAATTGGTTTGGGTTTATTTTTTCAAAAAGGAAATGTAATACATTGGCATGTTAGTCATGTCTAGAATTTATAAATATGTGTTATAAATTTTTTTAATGTATGTAATCATATTTTGAATTAAAATGGGATTCAGTACATGGATTTTAAAGGTTCTTGGCCCATGAAATGGTTAAGCATATCATGTGATATTCTTAATATAATTTTAATGGGGTTTTATGAATTTTTCAAGTGGTGGAAAATGTACAAGAAAATGGTTTCGATGTGTTTTAAAATGGGGAGTATCTTGGTTTATAGAAAATGGTGATTTCCCTATTCACATATAATGTTTGGAATATGTATGAGAAGGTAGTGTTACCTGTGATATGTGAAGAAGAAATTTTTTACAAAGGGAATCCCAAGTACAAAGGTGGGAGGACTGGAACTTGTGGTCTATAGATTTAGAAGTGGCTTCTCTTCATTTCTAATAGCTGAAATGATGTTTACAACAATAAAAAAATATAATGGTGGATGATCTCCACTAAAAAATTGGATGTTTCTCCTCTCTAGTTTCTTATGCTTGAGGACACTGAAATTTATAGTTACTGTAACACCATTAGCTGAGCTATTAGGATTTAGGGTCCCACTCAGGCTAGATCAACACTAGTAGATTTACCCATGGTTCTCTACTATATATAATGTGTTTACATCCATTTGAATATATAATACCAATTGAGTGTGTGTGATAATTATGAAATTCTCTTACCATTTAATCTACTATCTATGAAATAGGTTTCTTTCAATGTGTTTCATTTTTAACTATTTACCTAATAGTTATTTTAATTAGATGATTATTTTAAAAATATTGGATTTTAATGAGTGTGTTAGAATATATTCTTAATTTTATATTGTGGTACCACTTTCTTGGTCAGAATCCTACTTGAATTTTTCTCACACCCTACACACACCCTTGGGTGTATATAGATCTTGTTGTATGTTTATTCCAAATTTTTCAAGGATTTTCAGTGATCTTGGTGAGGTTTGTCATTGGTTTTATCATGTGGATTTAGTGGCAGTGGCATGAGGATATTTTCCCTAATGTGTCATGAAGGTTTGTGTTTGAGTTTTTAGTTTCTATTATTTTAGACCTTTTGGGGTTCTTTTAATGTTTAAACATAAATTTTGAAAACTATTAAGTAATTGATTGGTTGTGTAATTTCAATTTTGGCATATTTAAAACTGTTTAGTGATTATTTGTATTAAAATTTGTATAATTGTTCCCAAAGCATGTTATTGGAACCCATGCACTAGTTTCCATCCTGTGGGGATCAAGAATTCCCCCCAGGTCATGCTATAGACCGGGTTTGGTGGCACGTCGGATGGAGACCCATCATGCTTCATGACACCTACCATTTTTGTGATATTCCTTTTTGGAACTACTTTTTAGCCCTTATAATATTTTGTGTGTGCTTGATGTGTCACCATTGGCTGACTTTCAGACAATGAGGTGTCTTAGTTTTTCATGTCATGGTATAGTGGAATCAGAGGTGGTTCATTTTAGGGAAATTCGTTGGATTTATAAGTGTCTTCATTCTTGGTTTAGGAACTTAAGTCGATAGTTCCAAA
The DNA here is from genome assembly GCA_963277665.1 of Viscum album. Taxonomy (NCBI): domain Eukaryota; kingdom Viridiplantae; phylum Streptophyta; class Magnoliopsida; order Santalales; family Viscaceae; genus Viscum; species Viscum album. Next base: position 73,123,332 of record OY728154.1, read on the forward strand.
TTAGCTTGAGTTCAGATCATAGGATAGAGAACTCAGTTATGGTGTGCATAATGATGTATCCATACCTCAAAACATAAACATCTTACATGTTGAATCTGAATGCTGAGGCATTAGTTTTAGGGAAACCAATGAGGCACGAATCATATATGATTTGTTATTTTGACTTTTGTGTCCTTCTTGAGTCATATCCCCAAATATTATCATCTAACCGTGATACATATTATTAATATTAATGTGTTCTACTTGATCACAACTAAATAAGAGACCAATACAAGGTTGTGGGGTTGATCAGTTGAGGGGTGTGGTCTTAGTTTAGGGACCCACTCATGAGGTGCTTCCTCTAGACATGTATGGAGATGTGGTATCACCTATTGAGTAATAGGAGGAACCCACTCAACTATTCTATATAGAAGATCAATAGAATATTATATAGTTGATAGATCTGAATTATTGGGATGATTATGGGAAAAGGTTTAGTGCATTATGTGAGTTTTAATGATAATGACTTCTCAGGTTTAAAGGTTTGATCGACCCTCAGTAAATGGTGGATTGGCAGGAGGTGATGGTTAGAGTCCACATGAATGTGTAGACCCCAAAAGATCCAATAGGTGTGCTTGTAAATAGTTTTATTTATCGAAATATAGGGTTCTAGTAGATTCTAATCACTCTAACTCATGATTAGATGATTCTATTATGAATATAATTTCAAATGTTTTTCCATGATTATTCATACCCTTGGAGCTTTCATTATGTGCCAATCCTGGAGGATATATTTCTATAGTAGTGTGATATGTCAAATTATGAGTACAATATGAGGTTTTAGAACCTCTACATAATAGTTTGGAAGATTGAGAATATCATTAATAGATACATCCATGGTATCATGTTATACTTATGAATTCCTACTTGTACTAGAGTGGTAGAAAAAGACTTGGATACTGTGAACATTCTAGAAGAGTGATGTCGGGCAGTGGGAGATAGCAGTGGGATTCTGGTGGATGAGTAATATGCAATGGCTAAAAGGAATCAATAATCATGGTCTCATCATTAGATGAATACTAATTTGCATACTCATATAAATATATCTATGAAATGTAGTACACATAGAGGGTCTAGTCAGTTGGGAGAGGGTAATTGAAGTACATGTGATAGCCGAGCTAACAAGAATCATGATTTTATGAATTATAAATAATTGAATGATGGATATATAGTGAATGGATCTCTATTATGGATATATAATTTCACATAAGAATCTCCCATATATAGTTAGAGTGGTGCCCATTGCGGTGTTTTAGATAAATGGGTAGGTGGATCTCTAGAGGGTGGAGTTACTGGTGGAGTATGATGCTACAATCTTCTCCCACCACCACTAGATGGATTCCCATTCTAGGCTTAGATATATTTAGGTAAAGGGGTGGGATGTTTTAGGATATTGAGAGGTATGATTGGGATTTTCCTAATATTATTCAAGGTATGATATGTTTCATTTCTACTCTAGCATCAGTATTTGTTGAAAAATCTGTGATTCTGTATTTTATCTCTACATACCTTGTGCAAGAGATAGATCATTTGATTGATTATTTATCCCTATAGATTTTTTCTAGTGCTTTATATAGATAGAAATTCATTTATATCTCACATCCACTAGTAGTATAATTTTTCTTTTAGTATAGGGAGTTTCTCATGAGACCTGTTGGTTAATACAAGGAAACCTTATGATTTCATCCTTGTAAATTGAATGGTTTTCAATTATTCACACCCAAATAGACTATCATTAATTAATATTTTGATACCTCTAAATAGTTGATAATATATTCACCTTTTATGGAGATAATTTTCATATGGAGAAGAAAATATGTATCATGAGTAGGATGATAAAACCTATCACGCATTAGTTAGTTTAGTGGATAACATTGTAGTATCTTTAAGAATCTATATTTTAATGATAGTGATTGATTTTATAAATTACTTTCATGAATTCTTTTAGTGACTACCTATGAGGTGAGAAATAAACTATTGCATTTATTAGTACCCTATGACCACATTGATATCTTTTACAGATAACATATAGCCACTACTAAGCTTAATAGATTAGGGTATTACATTTTTCAATTTGAGATAAAGGGTTTATTGAAGCTAGTGTATCCCCCTAGACAACTCTATGTTTATCCATGAAAACATTGGATGGGGTTTTGTAGCATTCCATTTACTATCATCCCAAGAATCAGGTAACCATAATTAACGAGTATAACTTCATTGCATTGAATTTTTTTGGACTTGTGGAATGGTGTGTATTTTCTTTCAAACAAATATCATAAAACTATATACCATCGGCTAACTATTCACAATAACGATATGATAAAGATGAAAGTATAATTTCTCTATAAAAACTATGGGATCTGGGTGATTCTTTTTATTGTGCCTAATTACCACAATGTGTTCATTGATCTTATACATTGATTCTTATATCCATATATACATTGATTTGAATTATTATTCACTGATGACATTATAATATACTATACATTATAGATGGATCACACAACGCATTTGATGGTGTTCCAAGACTTACTCTAGGAGCATCAACTATATTGTACGCCATAAAAGTGATAGTTTTGGAACTAAGTGGTTTTATTTTTGTAGAAGTTCATCTCTAAACATGATGTATCCATGTATTTAATGAATATTAAAGTATTAATTTCTTAAAAACCTCCCAAGATAAAGTTAGAGGTATAGAGTTTTCATGGTTTGGTGGTGTACAATTAGAGGTCCATGGAATAATTTTCATGGATGTAAACCCCATTGAATACCATTATATAGAAATCGAAAATGTTTTCCCAGACTAATAAGTGTCAATGATACTTCAGAAAGAAAAGGAATTGGTTTAACAGTGCCCCTAATTTTAGATTAATATAGGAGGGTGTCAAGTATGTGGTGTTTTGTGAAGCCCTTGAAGGTGGTATTGTATGCTTGTTGATGCAGACTCAGTCAATGATCACTTATTGATCACGACAGTTGAGACCCCATTAGAGAAATTATGTGACCCATGACTTGTAGTTTGTACTGGTAGTTTTCACCATAATGGTGTGGAGGTATAATCTCTTGGTTGATATTTTTATTGTTTTGTCATAACTCAAAAGTTTTAGGTATATATTCACGTAGAAATATCACAACATATGAAAAAAACCTTTGGATAGAGTTCTTATGGGAATATGTCATCGTGATGAATCCAAGCCTTCTTCTGTGTGCGAGGGAGGCATGACTGGGTGATATAAACAATGATGTTCTATAAGAACATTTATCTTTGGAAGATGTACTAGGGAGATATTCTAATGGTGGGGATCACCCCAAAATTTTCATTGGATAGAAGATAGTTCACATAAAATTTCAGGTGGAGGTGTTCTGGTTGTTTCATAATTCTCACTTGCATATCCATCTATATGTGGGGAAGACGTATAAGGATATTTATTTTCTATTTTTTTGTTTCTACATAAGGTGTAAAGATCGTATGTTATTCTATAAGTGTATCAAATGTCTAAATGTAATGGATGAACACCGGGTTCTAGATTGTTTGAATCAACATCTGGATATTCGATAGTGGAAGTTAGATGAAATATATGTGGATTTTTTTACTTTGACTCAATTTATTGTGAGGGGTCATGATTTAATCAGTGTGATTCTTGACCAAGATACCTTGTTATCACGCATTCATTCCATTAAGAAGCAGAGTTTAGTTAAGTGTTTTTATAGTTGTGCATGCAGTAGATCGTCCATATTTATGGGGTATCCACATTGATCATCTCTATTCATGATTCTTAGTTCATGTCACATTATTGGAGTAGTATTGGTGAGTATGTTAAGAACTATTAATGGATGACTAGAATGTTTCACCCCCATATGGATGGATACACTGAACATATCATTCAAGTATTAAAAGATATGTTGAGAGAATGTGTTTTAGACATTGAACACTGTTGGGTAGATCACCTTCTATTAATAGTATGTTTCATATATAAAACATTAATTATAATATTATAGTTGAACCTTTTGAGGAACTTTTCAACAGACCCATTCAGTTACCCTTGTATTGAACTCAGTTTTGTGAGATATCTCTTGTTCGGATAATGTTGGTGTGGGAAACAATAGAGGGGGTTTAAGTGATCAATTTTTATATAATGTTAGCATAGAACTGAAACAAATATCCTGTTTACCAACATGATAATCCTTTCGATTTGGATTAAGGAGATAATTTTCTCTTAATACTCTCCCCACAATGATGATTATAGAGACATTCCTTAGGAAGTAAGTTATCGCTGTGATTCATCAGAACATTATAGATCCTATACGGGTTTGGGATAATTTATTACCACTTTACCTTACCACCATAATTAGATCTAGGATATGAAACATTCCACATATTTGATATAAATAGATATGAACATGGAATATCACTTGTTATTTACTAGTGAGATATAAACATCGAGGATGAAGACCCATTCCTGGAGGATCCAATGGTAATTGAGGATAAACATGAACTGATCCTTTATGGATGGAACATTTGATTTGTTTTTGTGTTTTTACATTACGGTAGCATTCATGAAACTCCTTATAGTGTGAGATCCATATGTGAGTTTAGTACCCCGATATTATTGAGTGGTTTTTTATTTTTTGGTTGATAATCTTTGAATAAGGGGGTAATGTAATGAATATGTCTTCTATAGTTTGATCATGTGAGTATTATTATATTATATATTAATATTTTTCTGAAAATTTAGTGTTGTTTTTGTGAGTCACAAGTCCAAAAATAAATTATTTAAAATATAAATATATGTTAAGGGACATGCATGAATTATTTCAGATTAAATTTATTTCCGCTTAATCAATAAATCTATTAGAAAATCTCAGAACATTGTAATTTTTAGAGCCTCATATTTACCCTAGGAGTTGTATAACATTGGTTGGTGTCTGTAACACCTCATGATATTAAAAATAAATCCATGTTCGATAGCATTAATGACATGTAACACCAACCATAAATGAAAAACTAAATATTATTATTTAAGAATATCTAATAGAGCATAGATATTAAATTAGAATATAGAACTATGATTACTTTATTTTTTAAAAATGTAAAGACACCATACATATTATAAATGTACTGATAAATTCTCAGTAAATAAACACTCAAATTTTTGGAATGTTATTTTCTTCATCAAAAACATTTTCGTCAACAAATGGGTTATATTTCTTTTTGTTTGAAAATATAATCATCAGTTTGTATAAATATAATAAATTTAATTTGATTAAAGGTTATAATTTTTTAAATCATCATTTCAAAATTATCTTATAGTGAAATTTAAGGATTTTTTGTACAAATGATTTATTTTAAAACAAATAGTGAAGATATTTATTTTTTTCAAATTTGAATTTAATTTCAATGTATTTAGATAGATAAATTATATTTTATAAGATTTAAATTTTCATTAGTTTCTTTTGTGTAAAAATATACCAATTATATTATTTTTAATCAATTGTATATTTGAATTCAGAATTAAAAATAGTTTTAACTATGAGGGATTTTTTTTGAAAAATGGATTTTCATTGTGTTTCGTGTATTAATATATTATTGATTGTATCCACTTATAGAAATTGAGTATTTAAAAATATATTATATATTTTACATTAGGAGGACCAAATTTAATAAATGTTTCCCTTCTATTATAGGTCATTATGATTAATAACTATAGTGAATTTTTTTTACCATGGTAAGGGTAAATGAGGTAATTAAGGTTATAAATAATATAATAAGGACTCCAAAATGACACAAAAACTCTAATTTTCCAAACATTATGAGTCTATTTCCGGCCATTTAATCCAATTTTTAAAAATATAGAAACCTGGTGGCATGGTTTTCTTGATTTTTACCATTATATTATTTTATGTAAAGAAAATTCAGAAATGATACTCTGTTTTTTATCCACACATATTTGATATAGGGTTAAAAAGTGGATATGTTTGATTTTAAAATAATTATCATAAATATAATACATCTTTTTATCATGAAAAATTATTTTTATTTCTTCAGTATGAAATAATTATCCTAAATTCTTACACAATGCTGAAATAACATTTATTCAATTAACAGAAAAAGAAAATAGATCATATTAAAAATGTTAAAAGTAAAATCATTTCAATGAATAATTTTGTTTCATTATTGTTTTGGAAAAATATAAAATATTATTTATTTATTTATGTGTTATATTATAACTCTTTTACTGTCATGTTTTTTTCAATGCAAAATTAATTGAGTAGTGTTTAAAAGTAAAATATTGATAGTTTATGTTAGACAATATATTATTAAATTATATAAAAGTCATAAAATCTGGAAAAATACAATTATTATTATAAATAGTCTAAATTTACATTACATAGCCATTTATTATCTAATTTTTCACATAGAAATAAAATTATAACCCATTTATATCGAAAGAGTCATTACCACGATTAAGGTTAAAATTGGTTAGCCAAGTTATTAAAAAATATATATGGTTTAAAATGATACAAAAACATGTCCAAATCATAATTTTTGATTATATTGGTTTATTATCTTCCTTATAATTTATCCACTGTCAATTTTTGGAAACATTTTGCAAGATTTAGATAAATATTATATTTTAATATTTCATTTATTTTTAAAACTGAAATAAATTATATTTTATATTGAAAAATATTTTATTAAATGAATAAAATATTATAAAAATTATAACATCTTCTATGTTATTTTTATATTTTTTAAAATATCAACCCTAGTTTATTTATGAGAATTATTGTTTCTAAAAACTATCTTGAACCATATTGAGTAAAAAACATTGTTATCTTGGCAGTGAAGGCTAAAACAGATATTTAAGGCTAAAAAATCACATAAACATTTTAATTTTCATTTTTAAAAGATCATTTGGACTAGTAATTATCATATATTCAAATTCTATCAAATATTATTTATTTCAACATGAAAAGTAATTTCGAATATTTTAATACTTTATAAAAAATAAGTAATGCCTCTCCCCTCATTATAAATGGGAACCACCTCTCCCCTTATATACACACCTCAAGAAAATTTTAATTTTACAATAATTACCTGAAAACATTCCTAAAATACCATAAAATATTGTTTCTGTGTTGAATTAGTCAAAATATCTTCCTTGGAGGGCTTAATTTGGAAAGGAAAATAGATTGTTTGAAGAAGAGTTTTAGCTTTTAACCAAATGATTTAGGTTTATTTCAGATTCCACCTAATTCTTATTTTATTCCAAAATAATGATATAATAAGATCCCCATATACCATATACATAGATTAGTTTTTACTAATGTGATAACTAACTTCCACCACCTCTTCCATCAAATTGGAAATGAAACCATCATTCGTGTGTACAGTGAACTATCATCTCACGAATCGTTGTAATTTGTTTTCCATCACCACCTATGAAATATGGTCATAATGATCGATATAATGTACATATATATTATATTAATTATACAATTATCATTCAATAATATTATATATCATAATTTACTTACCTTTTCATCAATTCAAAAATTATATTGGCATTCATGCGTATTTGTGGATTTTCACCTCCACTAAGTGATGTGAATACTTTTACAAAACTAAATCTCATGGATTCAATATAGAAATATACTTAAATATTGTATATAATATTTAAAACATAATTATTACTCTACAATGGTAATATAACACTTACCTTCCTTCCATCATGATCATTGAGAAATCGAAATGTTACACATGCACACATACATCTCACCATCTCCAGGATTATGATGCAATTAATTTTAAATAAACATGTTTCATGGATGGATTTAAAAGTATAATTGATGTATAAAAATTATTATTATGACATTATTATTATAATTATGAAAATTTAATAATTACCACTTTGACAAAATTCATCTTACCGAAGTCATTTTGTACATATGAGATGAATATTGTTAAATCATATAGCATAAACATAAATGATTAACTAATGGTATATGCCTTTATAATAAGTGAAATAAACGGAATAATAAACCTAAAAAAGTATCTTAAAAAATTAAATAAATGTTTTATTATTTAAAAAAATTTGGAACACACATGATGAGTTAGGCTCTACGTATTGGACACGTTAAAAATAACATTTTAAATGTTTTAAAGATTAATTTTCAAAATATTTATCTTCCATTTAAAAATTATTAATACTATATTGTTGATGTATCAATATGGAAAAACTAAATTATAATGGAAATTTTATGTCTCATTTCACTTTAATTCATGGTTTATTAAATGGTTCTTTTTTATAATTCTATATAGAATGTTTTTTCTTTCTTTACAGAAAAATATATTTTATTTTAATGTCTTCGTCGTCAATGGGTTTTCTGAACACCATTGACATTATTTGCTTTCCTTTTATTAGAACCATTCATGTTTTATTCAAATAAAACCCCAGTTTTCATTTTTTAAATTTCTTTTTAAAAATTATTTTATATTTAATGTATATTTGGATGTCTAGAAATGTTTTTCTAAGTTGTGTATGGGTTCTATTCGATCTTCCTTTTTTCATAGGGCTACGACATTTTTCTTTATAATATGCATTCTATAAGTCTTCCATATTATGAACATTATATCGATGTTTTATTTATATCTCTCACATATATACCAAGATTATTATCAATTAACTTGATGGGGAAGAAAAATCCTTACATTAATTTCTCAAATGAAATCATTAAGAAATATATTTTGATTTAGACATGGGAAATGATTATGAAAACATTTTCATTAAATGTAAAATTCGTATGATTATGCTTTATAATTTATTTTCTTTCTTGGAGCACATAATCAATAATATATAATGATGGAAAGTATCATATTATATTCCAATTAAGTGGTTAATGTTCCCATGAGATGTTATGTATGGGATTAGAGAGTATACACAACCCACTGTGGGACTATATCCATCATAGGTTTTGGTATTGGATGTTATCATTGAATTATGGTTATTTAATTTTTTTATTGCATATTTCTTATGTTTGAATAATTTCATGATATAACTTTCATTATATTATACATCTATATGATTACTCATGAGATTAATTTTAAAGGAAAGCATTTGATACTTTGTAAAGATAAAATTTATAACATTTCACGTAAATGTTTCCATAATTATTCCATTATTTGAAAAAAAACATTTTGAGTTTTATTTTTCTTTTAAAAATTATTATGAAAATATCTTATAAATCCTTGGGTATAAAAGTTTTTTTCTGGGGAGATAAATTTTATATTATGTACTTAAAGGTTAATTACAAAAAATATAATATTATGTGAGTTTTAATGAACTAACATTCCTATTTATATTTATATGCCCCTCAATGAATATTTTAAGAACATATGTAATTGTAAAATATTTTTCATATTGTTTTAATGATGATTTTGGATAAGGATGATCCCTAGTTATATGTTCTGATGATATATCATGAAAAACATTTGTTCTATCAATTTTTTAATGTTATTTTTGGTAAAATTATTGTTAATGTTTCCTCTATCTTCTTGGATATTTATTTACGTATGTTTTATGGAAACAATATCAAAAACTATAATCGTTGAAGAACCTCAACCATATGTACATGAATTCTATAATTATAAAAAAAATTATGTTTATGGATGGGTCTCTATAGTAGGTTTCATGTGAATGGTTTAGAAAACATTAGAGATTAATATGTTCAATGTTAGGTTTACTTAACATTTAGGGATTCCATCATGTGTTTATATTTCTAAAGTTAATTTGATGGTTAAATGATTACACACCACTTTTATGATTTTTTGTTATATAATTCTAAGATTATTAATAGTATTTTTTATACATTTAGGTTAATATTACCCATGGGGTTAGTATGGGTTTTAGTTAAGAAGTTATTTGAGTAAGAATTCCATCACCACACACCACCAAATCTTTTTTTTCATTTTCTGAATAAAGAACCACTTTTTTGGATAAGTGAGAACCTTACAACTACAAACATGCAAAGAACATACAAAACACATTACACCATCCAAAACACACATTGCACTATACGAAAATTAGGAGGCTCCAAAACAAAGCGCATATCACGCACAGAAAAATTCAAAAAAACAAACCAGCACACGTCAGCAACATCACTGTGAGACAGTTGAGCAGCGCACCCTACACACCAGTGAAAATCATGGTCATCCCAAACTCTATTGTTGACGAAGACCCGGGAAACATAGAAGACATCACTAAAAGGATTCATGAACCAATATTCCCTGATTTAACTATGCCTTCAGCAACTCAACTGAAAAGAGAAATTCATCTTGAACCACTGGATCAGAAAATCCCAGTCCATACTCCTCTTAAACACCACCATTTAACCTCCTATCGTTTTCAGAACACACTTCAGAGACAATCCTTCTTCGAGAATAATTTCTCTCCTAGTCAGCATCAAAATCTCAAATAAACAAAAATTCACAGAAACAAGAACATCGCCGAGGAAGCACACCCCAACTGACATCAAATCCTCAACCCAACCATGGCATCAACAAGATCAAGGACATCCCATTTCCAAAATCATGATCTCAACATCACAAAAAAAACCCGCATCCAAAATCTAAATAACATCAAAGATAGTAGACTGAAAACCGTCACCAGAACACCGGAAGGTAGCCCTGCTATAGATCCCATCGCCACCAACTAAGACACCTACCAAGACAAAACTCTCAGTTGAAGACAATCATCTCGCCACCATGGAACCCTATTTAGCAATGAGGGAACAAGAAATTGAGGGCGATATGACTGAGTGTGAGGAGGGATTCCGTGTCAACCTAATGTGAAGGTAGTGGCAGCGACGAGGTGAAAACCTAGTTTACAGACCCCCTTACCGGTGCGTCCATTATATAAAGAATTACTTCACATTTTATGAACACATGTTTAAAGGTATTTATATCTTTAGGTTTTATTTTATTTTAAAAATTCATAAAATTAAGGGATTTTACAATTTTGGATCACTATCTTTATCATTAGATAACCATGGGATTGAAAATTGATTTATTTATTAAGTGATTACTGTTATTTCACTGTAAGAACACTATCTTGGGAACCGTATATGATCAAGAATAAAAAATTATTACGATACATGTTGAATTATGTTTTTGTAGAATGTATGATTTTATATTGGATTTACGAAGATTCATGTTATTATAGACAAGATTATAATATTTTGGAGAATATATGATTAGAGTGTATTCATTTTTCAGTTTATAAGCTTATGAGTGACTAATATTGATGGGGGAAAATTTAAAATCTAATCATAGATGAATATGTGATTAAATCCTTCATATTTTGGATTTTAGACATCATTAGGAATATTTTTAATAACATTAAGATTTGTTATTTATAGAATGTTCTATTTTGAACTTTTGACACTACTATTAAGTTTTGGAGATTAATGTATTACTTATTCGTTTGAAGGTTTTTCATATGTAGAATTTTATTGTTCAAACCATTTTAGATTTGGTTAATTTATAAGGATAAAAGGAATATATTTTTATCATTTTGTGGATTTTCAGATATGTTTCATGATTATATTAGATTTGTCATTCAAAATTAGATTCATCTTGAGTACACATTTTTTGTTGAAAAAGAAGATATTGTGGTAGAAATTGGTTAAAATATAAAATTATACATATCATGTAAATATTTTCCTAGATTCTGACAATATATGGTAAAATTATTCCTTAACTATAGGAAATGGATCCCTAAAATGAAAAATTTGTACAAATTACAATCATTTCTAAACAAACAATTATCGTTTTTATACATATTTTTTTTATGGTTTTATGGTCATTATCAATCTCATGATCATTCACCTTATTGTGATAAATAATCATTTGTCACTATATCTCATTATATGGACATTATTATTTTCTTCCATGTCAATATTTTCACTTCACATGAATTTTATCCTATTGAGAAACCTGTTATGTGTTATTCCATATTACCAATATACTTCTCATTCTCTCTTTTCATGTAAATGTTCTATTAACACTTTTTATGAAGTGGAATTTGAAAAAAGATTCTTGCAGATGAAAAACCCTTTATTAAAAAGAGAATCAAAAAATTTAAGGATTTTAATATTAAGGGGGGAAATATAATAACCTAATATTAAAAAAACATTGTTCAATAGCTTATATGACCTAGAAAATTGAGGTTACATGAACTATGGAATATAATTATTTAGATATGATCATCATAACCATGTTATTACATTGATTTTTATAAATATGATTAATTAATTTATAAAAAAATATATAAATTTACTATTTAAAATAAATTTATTGATATATTATTTGTAATTTATCTCTCACTGTTTGGTAATCGTATTTTATAATTAATAAATGAATATTCATCAAATATGGTATATTTTATTGAAAAACCGTTATTAATAATTTACAAATATGTTATATTGTTTTACTAAAAATGATATCATTTTTAAAATAATCATATCAAAATTATCTTACGGTGAAATATTTTTATTTTATTGAAATATTTAATTTTTCAATGAAAAGTGGAAAATAATTCGTTTTATCAAAATTTGTATTTTATTTTAACATACATACATATTTGGAATCTATTTTGGATTATATTTAATATTTCATTAACTCCATAAGCCTAAAAAGAATCTAATTATAGAGTTTTAAATTAATTTTATACTTCAATACTGTAAAAAATCATTTTAAAACATAAAGCAACATTTATTTGTAAAATTGTTTTTCATTGCATTTTGAGTACTAATATAAAAATAATTACTAGAAATAATATAAATTTAATATTAAAAAATATATTCCATATATGGAGTTATTTAGGCCCAATTTTCTAAATATGTCTCATTTTTTTGGCCATGATAAGTAATAACTTTAGTAAATTGTTGTCCCCATGGTATGTATAAATAGGTCAATATGTTAAGGATTAAAATATAACAATAAAACATGAATTTATACAAAATTAGGAGAATATTTTTTCTATCTAAATCAATTTTTTATAAAATATGGTAACTTTTCTCAATTTGTTTTTATTTTGACGTTTATATTATGTTATGTATAGACAAGCCAAAAATTTCATTCTCTTTGTTTTATTATGTGTAAATTACTAACATAAGGATAAAGAGAAGCTATATTAGAATATGGATGGATTATTTTAAGGATGAAATATATTTTTCATTATAATTTTTTCATTTTATTAAGGATGATGTATTTATCCTAAAATCTTACGTAATGCCGACACAAAATTGAATCAAGGAATAGAAAAGTATAATAAATGAATTTAAAAATAAAAAAATTAATATAATTTGACCGAATTATTGTTCCCTAATTTACAATAGAAAAAAATGAAATATTATTTATTTATTGGAGTATTATATTTGAAATATGTTTTTATCGTGTTGTCTTCCAAGACAAATTAAAAGAATTGTGTCAAAATGACAATAATGATACTTTATGTTAAATAACATTTTATTGAATTTTTTCAAAGTCATAAAAATATTTAAAAAAGTAAATCAGGGTTATAATTGTCTAAAATATTAATACTTTTCCATTTATGTGTCAATTTTCAAATTATATATAATATTTGGACACTTTAATTTTGAAAAAAGACATTATCATCATTAAGGTTAAAAGTAGTTTACCAAGTGCTTATTTGAGAATATATGAATTAAAATGATATAGAACATATAAATATTATCTTATGATTACGTTAATACCATATGATTCATATAATTTAATACATGATATTATTTAACTATTTGGAATGACTTAGAGAAATATTATATTATAATATATCATGTATTTAAAAACATCACATGAATGATATTTAATAAAAAAATATTTTATTGATTGATTTATAATTAAAAAAACATTTTTTCAGACCATTGATATAGATACATTATAAATTATCAATTATGGTCTCTTTATGGGACAATTTTAGTTTTATAGTACTATATTAACCCCTAAAGTGTAAAAATATTTGTTACCATGGTAATCATCATAAGGGTTAATGGAGTGTTAAAATAAAAGGATAATAGAGAAAAAATACCTACACTAAACCAATTATTATTTTATAATAGGATATATAATAATAATTACATTATATTTTAATTATATAAATATTTATTCATTTTAATGTGAATATTAATTTATACTCATGTAATACTTCATGAAAATTCAAGAATTCACCTCCCCTTACTATAAAAGAGCTCCAATATAATATTCTATTTAAACATTATGGCATATTTTTTCTTCCAATACCAACCCAAATACCTTTCTAACTTCCCTTAAAAAGTTATTCTTGGATTTTTTAGTAATAATACAAACCTTATATGTATTATTGTTTAAAGAGAAGGATATTCCCCAAAAAAGATGTATAAATTTTAACCAAATGTTTTAGATATATATCTTCTTCAACCTCCTTAAAATATAATCCATACATGATGATAGAATAAAATTATCATCTCCAATATAGTTAGATGTTATTATATAAATGTAACACTCTATATATATATATCCAATTCCACCAATGGGAATGAAAACCCTCATTTGTGTATACGGTGGACTACCGCCTCATGAGTCAATGTAATTCTTTTTCCATCATGGCCTCTAAGGATTGGTAAGAATGATTTATTTAATGTGGCTATATATATTTATTATTAATTCAATAATTATTAATATTTAAATATAATATATCATCTAATTTTTTATATCCTCATCCAATAAAAATTGATAATGCATTTGTACGTACGTATGGATGACCACCTTCGTGAAGCGATGCAATTTATTATTCATAACCACATCACATAGAAGCTATATAAAAAATTATTAACTATAATTATAGTTTAAATATGATATAATATTCACTCTTTAAATATGAAATAAAATTTAAATTCATTATATCCAGATGATTGGAAAATTTAAATGCAACTCATGTGTATGTATGACTTTTCATCTCAACGATTATATCATAGCTCCTTTAATTCATAACTACATTTCATGGTTGGGTTTAAAAGTATAATAGACTTATATAAATTATTATTATTTCATGGTTATTATTCTTAATATAATTAAATAATTAAATATTTTACTTTTTTCCGCATATCAATTTATTTTTTGGAAAAATGAGTTGAATGTCTTGAAAACATTCTATTTTAACTTAATTGATTATGTAATTGTATATGACATATTAATAAGTGAAATAAAAGTAATAAAAAATATTAAAAAAGTTATTAATAAATTAAATTATAAACAAAAGATTATTATTTGGGAATATATTGAATACACATGATGAGTCGGCCTCTATGTAAGGGAAACATTACATAAAAAAATCATTTTAAATGTCCTACAGATTTATTTTATAATTAATTATCATCTATGTCCAAAGTCTTAATCAAAATTTATTGATATATTTATTTGGTGATAAATTAATTATAAATTATATTTTATATATTATTTTACTTTCATTCAAAGGCTTTGAAAATTAATATATTTATTGATGTTATATGGAATGTTTTTACATTATCTAAAAATACAAATAGAATATTCCATTTTAACATGTATAAAATCAACAGTTTTTTCTGAAAGGATAGAAGTTATTTTATCTTTGGATTCATTTCAAAGAAATAATGTTTTGTTTAAAAAAATCTACATTCCCATTATTTTTATGTATTGTACAAAAGGGTTTTTAATTGAATTTATATTTTGATATTTTTATATGTTTGGGTTATGTGTGTAAGGGATATATCCGGACAACCATTTTTCATTGAGTTATGACCTTTCTATTTATAAATAAATTTCTCTCTCTATTTAATATTATAAAATTTTATAAAATTATATATATATATATATGTCTCTCACAAATAAATATTTCATATTCTCCATTCAATTTATTTGGTAATTGGTTCCTTACATTCATTTCTAAAATTCATTCTTTAAGAATTTTCATTTGATTAAGATATGATGAATGATTATTCAACCTTTTTAATTCTGTGGTTAATTATTACGAATATGAATTATGATTTATTTACTTTTTTATAACACAAAATAATGAAAATTTTATGATGGTTTCACCCATATAACACTTTATTGAATTGGTAAAGTTTTTATCACATAATACATTATGTATAAAATTAGGGAGTAAACCTAATCCACTATTGGACATTGTCCACTATCTTATGTTATATCGGAAGTTAACATTGACTTCTGATTATGTCATGTATCATTCTTCAGGTATGTTTTTTAAATTTTTATGATCTCATGATATTGTTTCCTTTATATTTCCAAACAAGTGATTAATCGTGATATTATGTATAATGGAATGTAAATGACAATTCATAATGGTGAAATGTGTGCCTTTTTAAAAAAAATTAAACTATTTTTTTCAACATTGTAATGGATGATTTATGATTTTTTTTTATTTCATTTAATAGTTATAATGATATATTATGTGAAATTATTTGGGAATAAATGTTGATTCCTTTAGAAATAAAATGTCTATTTTTATTTCAATGATTAATTTTTAAAGATAAAAATATTGTATAAATATTCATTAAATAACTTGTTTCTTTATTTTTTTATATACATTAATAACATTTTTGTTATCATATCATGTTTCAAAATGTTTTACATAGGTTTCTATAGATGATTAGGTATATGGTTGAGATCAATGTGATAGTTTAGAAGATATGTCATGAAAATGAAATTTGTTATATCATAAATGTTTTTATGAGGGAAAATGGTTACACTATTGAAGGGTCCACATTATTATGATATATTTATTTTAGTAAAAGTGATAAAACAAATATATAAAAAAATAAACATTATATGTCATAAAATTTATTTAAATGAATTCTAGAGTTAAAACTCGAGATTGTTTTTTGTTTAAGGCTGGGTCGCTATAACATTGGGTATTTCATTAAGGACTATCATCAGAAGTCATGTTATGTAAATTGAACAATCTATATATATATATATATATATTTTATTTAATCTCCTCAAACAATAATCCTTATTTATAGTTAATCCATTATTGAAAATATCCAAGGGTGGCTCTGTGACCTAATGAGAATAAAGAGGAGTGGAGATTCATTGGAATTATAAAATCTAGAATGTTGATCAACATTGGAAAATCATAGAGAATATTGAGGTAAATAATAAAAAAATATAGATCATCTCCTTATTCATCGGTGTATGTGTTCTTCACTAATGATAGGTATTTAACTGAGGTAGGTCTCATTATATTGGATTTATTCTATTTTATTAATTTGATAATCATAAATTTATTATCAGATTAATATTCAGAATTTTCTATTTCATAGAAAGGAATATATTTATTATTGATGTAAAACCTAATTATTTATTTCATTACACCTGATTTTCACCAACTAATTTATAAAATTTACCATTATTTTATGGTATCACATCATTCAATGATAATTCACATCATTATTGTTGTTATCCTACAACTATTATTCTCAACATTTTCTACTGAGATCCTCCTGTGATCAGTCCCCCGTATTCATGGATGATGTGTGAACTACTATGATATTGATGTTTCATTGATATACTAAGGTGGATTATGGGTTTCCTATGATGTAATATTTGATTGTGATCCCCCTACAGTAATAAATGTGCAACAAATACCCCATAGGAAAATGTATTCCCATTATACGACTATTGAAGTAGGGTAAATAATGATAATAATATATCAATTTTTTATTTTATTTGAATTTAAGTGGTTTATTTGTGAGGGAGTAGGTGGAAGACGTTGATTTGAGTGCCTTCCTAAAGACCAATGGATCCTATAAAATCTAGGTATAAACGGAATATACGTCATTGAACACATGGAGTGCAGAATAATTTTTTTAGTTGATAGATATCCATTTAGAGTTAAATATACCACACTCTATATGGGCCTATCACACACCATGTGACCTAATTTTGGATGCTAAGAATATACCCCAGGGTACAAGGAGACAAGAATGTCCACGATTATAGGAACGACTATATTACACAAGAACGTGGCATGGTATAAGTGTATGGGTTTGATGGAATAGACATAATTGGGATACCAATAACATTCATGTATCAATTTACATGATAAATAGAACCAACATTATATTCAATCCTTCTCTAGTAAAAGAAACATTCAAGTGTCTATGAATGGTCACATACCATGTGACACGATGTACATGCTAAGTACTTCCATAATTAAATTCTATCTTTTGTATCTTCTTTTTGTAGACTCAGACTTATTTATGCTAGTAGCCTATATGATGTATTTCGTTCTCATTGAATGCTATAGTGACATCATTATGGAATCAATGATATGACACTATTTGGTACATGAGGGAATATTTTTTCAATGATGATTGGTTGATTGAATCTATTAGTATTCTTTATCAGAGAGATTCTAGGGTCGATACTCCCCTATTACACCATGGTGCAGGTTCCCCATATGCATTACATAAGTACAGTTTATACTCAACCATAGTACATGTGGTCTGGGTACTCTGTCAAGGAATTGGAACTCTCCCAGCATTAATCTCTGATATGGAGTGGGTCCTCCATAAGAGTTATATTTCCGTTGAATATAGAGTGCAGTTATAAGGAGAAGGTCCCTCCACACTTATTGTTTGGAGGCTCCACACTGTTCTTGACATTGATGTTGGACCTTTAGGATTTTTAATTTGACTCATTGTTCTCTGTAACTTATAATGATTAATATATCTATTCAATATTCATTTGGATTTATTTTTAGAATAGATGATATTGGTTTTCTATAACCTATTTATTTATTGGTTGAACTAGCTATATTTCCCTTCCTACTACCTCTTTATGGGATTTTGGGAATCCAATTGGGTATGTATATACCCACCAAATCCTGGAATTTTTTACATAGGTTTATTCTTAGGTAGATGACAGGTGGATCTATGGTGACATTGGTAGACCTAGTTTCAAAGGATCATAGTGGTATTGTGATGTGTTAACTGTGATTGGTGGTTGTACATTGTGATTGTGATCTATAATCTTTTTTTATTTCATTTTCACCTTTTTAGTATGGGTCCTCATTTTTTGGTTGGACGTGTATTTTCCCCCTTATATATATTTTTTACATTGGATTATGTTTTATTTTTTCTTAGATTTTGTTGAATTTACTGTGTACCTTATATATGCTTTTAACTGTTAATATATATATGTGTGTACATACACTAGTGAATGGATCTAGTGGTGTTTGTGTGATTATTGGTACACTAAGATAAGGCCTCCCATTTTTGAGATATTCCTTCTCACTAGTAGTTTCCATCCCCTAGCCTATTCGGGGTTTGATTTGGGAGTCACCCTCATATTATTGGTAGCCTAAAAAGTGTCTCATTTGTTTGAGTTAGGAGAAGTACATTTCCTGAATTGTGTTATATTGATTATAAAACTATCTATCATCTTTAGAAAAAAAATTCTTATATTTAAAATGTTTTTTATTTACATTAATTACTTATGTCTTCATAGTTTTTTACCCTTCACTGATTTATGGTTTATTGGTCATTATATTTCTCTTGACCCTATCCTCTGATAGGTTTTTCTCCTTGATAAATATATTTTTTCTTCCTACCAGTGTTCTAATTATCTGGGACCATGATTATGTATTATTTTATGTGACTATTATCCTACCTAATTCTACTTCTAATTTTTTTATTATCCATTTATATGTCACAAGTTTCAAATAAAGGTATTTTAGAATACTGATCCTTTTATGACTAATATAATACTATGAGGGTAAAATTTATATAGAGGTGGTGGGGTGATATAGCACAGTATAAATATATTTTAAAATAATAATAATCTCCATATATATCTTAACACACATCATCGAGCTTTAGGTTAATTTATATTTATTATAAAAATATTAATGTGTAAATGTTCCAAGTCATTGAATTGATGGGTATGCATACAAGGTAACACATTATAAAATATATTTCTTCTAATCTTCATTAATAATAATTTATTGACTAATTATTAGTAAATAAACACACAATTGTGATTAAAGTCATTTTCATTTTTAAGATTGTATATTCATAAAAAATGTATTTTATTTTATTTTTTTATTTTAAATTATAATTAATTTCATCCAATTATTTTATTTTAAAAATATTATATAATAATTGAAATTATTACTTCCAAATTATCATATAGTTAATTTTAGATACTTTTCTTAAAAATGTTTTTTTGATGAATGGAGAAAAATAATGATTTTGACTAGAAAATTTATTTTCAAGTAACGAAATTATAATGTTACATTTTTATTTTAAATTGGTTTTAAAAATAACATTATTTAATTTATATTATATGTAATCCACTTAATTTTATCACAGATAATTTTATGTTAGATTTAAAAAAAATTACAACATGTAACATTTTATTCTAGCACACTACCTTTTAACATAATGTGATTTAGATTTCAAATTAAATTATTCAAATTATTTTAATTTAACCTTAAAAAAGTAGATTAAATATTTAGAATTATGAAAAAAAATTGATAAATAGTCCCCTTTTATTTTTGGTCATTATGAATTGTAACCGTGGTAATTATCTATAAAAAAGGTAAGGATAAAACAGAAAACCTTGTTTAAAACATTGGTATAAGGCCATAAAATTATTCTAATAATTCACATTAACTTCTTGTATGAGTTTATTTTATATATTTACATATAATTCTCAATTATATGTCCACTTGGTGTCATTTTTCTTTCATTATTACCATTATATTATTTTATAAAAATAATATATAAAACATTTCACTTCCTTTACTTTAATATCATTAATTTTTTTAAAATGAAAAAATTAATATTGTTTGGTTGAAAATGTATATTTAAAAGAATAGTTATCATTATTTTACATGTAAAATTTAATTTAATTTTTATTGATTGAATAATTAAAATAAATTATTATGTAACACCAATATTGTAATAATTCATTACTAGGAAAAACAAAATAAATAAATTTATAAATATAAAAAAATACATTATTTGGTATTTTTGAAGAATTTTTTAGATTAATATAGTATGTTAGAAGTATTTTAAAAGATTATGTAACAATTACAATTGAATCATGTTTTTTTGAAGTCAAGTTATGTGAATAGTTCTTAAAATGGTATCAATAGCATATTGTGCACAATATATTTTAATTAATTATATAAAATTAATAAAAAATATTAAAATTTGATAAGTAGTATGAATAATTTTAAAAAATTTCACCCCTTTACAAACTTCGATCTTATTTTTACCTTATAAGTAATATTATAACCCTTTTATATTAAAAAAGTCATTACTAAGATTGAGTTTAAAATTTGTTAACCAAGGGGTTAAACCAAAATATAAGGTATAAAATGATTTTCAAAACACTAAAATTATTTTCTGTGATTATATTAACACCACATATTCCTTTTATTTGAATAAATTTTATTTTTGTATAAATTTTCATGAGTTAGATACATTTTATATTATAATATTTCATCTATTTTGAAATAAGACATTAATTCTATTTGATAGTAAACAATATATTATTAAATGATTTAAAATTCAAAACAATAATATTTGTGGACCAGTGAATGGGATATAGTTGAAAATATTATCCATGGTCCATTTATGGGTAACCTTCCATTTTTATGGTAACATATGTGACCCTTAATAAGTAAATGAACTTTTTATTATATTAATTGATAGGGTTAAAATAATGAGATAAGGTTGAAGGAATCGCCTAAGATTATAATAATTTTGTTTTATTAGAGAGTTTATACTGATACTCCATTTATTACTAAATATATTAATTTTGAGGAATTATTCCATGAAAATTATTTTATAATAAATAAGTAAATTAAGTAATTCCATGACTGCCCATCCCATAACATACAAAAGGACTTTACTTTTCTCTATTAATTACAAATAATTGATCCATCATGTTGGAAATAAATCTAAACATTTCCCATATAAATGTCAATAAACATAAATTAGTGGTTTCGGCCTTCTTTAAAAACCATTACAAGGGTCCTTAAAAAGGTATCTAAAAGAGGTATAATGAAGAAAAGATAATAATCTTACCTTACCTATTTCAATTTATTTGTTCATCAATATCCTATATATTTTTATTATTTTTCAAGAAATAATAACTTAATTATCATAAATATAATACAATAATACTATAATAATGGAACCAATAATATCAACCCCATATCCCATAAAATGGTAAGTGAAGTTATCATTTATGTGTTCTTTATGACTACCTCCTTCACATTGTAATATAATTAATTTCATATCACCATATTTCTTGGATATTTATTATGATGGGTTTGATTTTTATAAATAATATTTATTACATAATTATTATTCTTTAATTATATGACTTTCTCTACATTATTACATTCTTATATATTGTGAAATCATAATGTTACTTGTTTGAACATGTGGACTACCCTCTCTATAATGTGAGGTGAACGGCCATCAATTATCATTTACTTGGATGGAAAAAAAGGAAGTATATAATGAATTTATATGAAATATATAATATAATAATGATTCAAGGAAGGTATATTATTATTTTAATCAATTTTTTCATCTATAAAAGGTTAATACAATGTTCACTCATACATATGGATGATCGTCCACCAAAATGGAGTAATTAATTTATATATATACATTATATGGATGAATATAAAGATATATATAATTAATATATATGATTTTAATATCATGGCCACCATTCTGGGGATGTTGGAACCATGATCAATTTATAAGGTATTGTACTTAGAAACTGAAACATGCATGAGAAACGAAGTAGTAATAACCAAGAATAGTGACTTCAATAATAAATTTTTAGTAAAAGGGTGATAATATGTCTTAATTAAATAATATTTTGAATGGTATTTATGATTACATAATGATAATAAATTTATAATAAATATATATTAATTATATATTATATATGAACCCATATAAATAAAAAAGATATACGAGGTTAGGGATTTTCATCTAATAATTATTTCTATGAGGTACATGACATATTCAACCATTTTTTCTTTTATGTGGTGTATATAATACCAATGAATTCATTTTATGGTGATTATCATGTAAATTATAAATGAATTTAGATCCATACATGGTTCTCTGTTTCATGGTGTCTTGATTCTATGTTTCCAAATTGATAAGGAAAGTATTCTTCAATCTCATTTTGTTGGGGATTATTTATTCTTGAATTTATATTTAGTAAATTATATGATCCTTATTTCAAAAATGATTTTTTTAAATTAAGACTTAGTTATTAAATTGAATATTTTATTTCTTTTTATTTTCCAAAAATTATGTAATCAAGATAATGGAAGAAGTTTTATGAAAAAAATGACTATGTTTTATTATTTGGATAGGAATATTTTTCCTCCATATTCATGTTTTGTGAAACATTTAGAAGAATATTTTTTCTAATCGCAATTTATTTTTTTTAAATCTTTATTACCAGTTTTTTATTTTTTACTAATTATTTAATATGGAATAACCTTTTTTGTTTTCCAAATAAGCAAATTTTTAATTTTTACTGAATATTTGAAATGAATATTTATTTTAAAGTAAATGGAATGAAAAATATTTCTCACCATAATGATCGATCAATAATTTGAATTTTAATTTAAAAAATTCCTAGGATATTTATTAATAATTATTTTATCAAATTTGGAAAATTTTTAAATTTAAAATAATAGATTTCAATATGAAAATATTTTTTTCCACAATAAAATTTACAAATTTTATTTTCAAGGTAGTTTGATATATGATAACTTAGTTAGAGTTGATTATGATTTATTAGGGTTACGTTCCTATTATAACCTATAAATGTTTCTTAAAATTCATTTATTATTATGATGCTATGATTTTTATGAAACCTATTTTTTTTAGTGGTTATGCTATGATGAAATTATAAAATGTTTATAAAACCATTTTCTTTTCACTAGTTTTGAGATTCTATGAATGTTTTATAATCCTATGGCCTACATCTTTATGGTATTTATATTCTGATGGATGGAATGGAGTTATAATTCTTTCTAATTCATAGAATAATGTTTTATATCTATTGAGATATCTATGGGAAACAACTCAATGTGCTTGATTCAATATGGGAAAAAAGACAATGTGCTTGATCCACCAAGTAAAATATGAGGTGATTTGGGATACACTATCAGAAATATGTGTTGATACCTAATAATTTATGATAAGAGAAATATGTTTTTATTTCTTATCTACTATGATTTGATGGTCATATGAGTTAAAGTTGACATATTAAATGTTTTATATACATATGATGGTACCATAATTTTGGGACATTTTTTTATGTTTATGTTTTTGACTCATTGTTCTTGTTTGATTAGTGACGTTCTCCCACTCTAATGGACTGTATCACATGAAATGAGAAATTGGTATACAATCAGTCATTTTTATGATATATGAAATATTGGGTATGATAATTATATATTATTTTCATGATCTCATAACCAAATGCATATATTATTCTTACATATTATCTTCAATTACTGTTTCCCATGATTAACCATACTAAGAATTTGAGCTCTCATTTTTCCATTTCAATTCCCCATAATATGAATAATGTTTTCAAGGAGGGTTTGTCATAAAGGGTATAATGTGATAATGATATTTTGATAGATGATGAACAATGTATGCAAATAAAATTTTTACTAAGATATAATCCAAATATATTAAACCATCATTGATGTGGAATGGATCCTAATGTTATGTATTGAATATTCAACTAAAAATATGAAATATTTATATATGAAAATATTGAGTCATTATAATAACTCTTTAAAAATATCACTTTCCCTCTCGATCTATTTTTCATTACCTAAACGGTTCTATAAAGTCTTGTAGTAGAGGGAACATGTCATATGTATTAGATGATTTTCATAACCTATGAGAATTTTTGGAATATAGATTATATCGTATGTTCATAGTGTCTACAATGATTTATTGGTACTATATATTAGAAAAACAATATCATTAGAGAAAATAGATTTTTCTTATGTTTCCTATTTTATATAGATACATTTCACCACCAAAAAACATTATCAAGGGATGAGTTTGGTAGTGTGCATATAATTGGAATATGATTGTATTATTTTTGTATGATCTAATGGGTAGTTGATGTAGGGTACCAAGAACCAATCATAAGAGGTATATGAGTGGTGGGGGAATATTTTAATAGGTTCTATGTCAAGAATGATTTGGATATGTATTGGGTAGCAGATAGCCTTCTAAGAAGTTTTTTTCCTTAAATTGGGATATTTTATTAAATGTGTAACCTTTGGATTTTGGTAAATTATCACATTTTCATATTCAAGGGGGATTAATATTCAAATATTTCACACAATAAACTCTTTGTCTCCTCATCTAAAAATAATAAGTTCTTTTTCTCCATTTTTAGTTGGAATTATGATCTATAAATTGGCTTAGCTTCATGTGAGAAAAATCTATAAGAATACCATATTTTTTAGGATTCATCAAGGTTTAGATAATTTCATGTTCTAATTTTATCTATTTTCTTCATTATTAATGATTTAATAGATTTGATGAAATCTAACTAGAATTATTTCTCTTTAATTTGATTATATTTTCATTTTTGTTTGTGTTAGGTTATATGTTAAACTATTTGGCATATAATTGAGTGATATTGTATATATTATGAACTAATTTTGAGGATAATTGATTTCAGTTAATTAAGTTGCTTGATAAATTAGTTACAATAATTTTGAATAATTTCTCAGGATTTTATTGTTATTTTAATAATTTATTTATTTTTTTATGTAAACAATTATGGAATTTATTTCATAAAGAGATGTCTCAATGGGTAAAATGATAATTAAAATTGCATGTTTTTTGTAATCATTATGGGAAGAATAAATGAAGATAAATTGAAAGTTGAAATTGATATTCTAAAGATAATTTCTACTTTCAAAGTGCTTTTATCTACTATTACATTAGTGCATAAATAATATATATTTGTTTAGAATAATCAATTGATATTACAATCATTTTCAGTTTTGGGTAATTACTCAATAAAATGTATTTCTGTCACTAAATACATATATAAATGGGTGAAACCTAACTAATTTACTATAAGTGAGAAAAAATATATAATGTTAATTGTAACTAAATTTAATGGCTTTTTAATGTTCATAATTATATTTTATGGATTCATATTTAAAATATAATATTTATAAATGATTGTATTCTCAAAAACCAAAAAGAATACAGAATCAATTTTTTTCCATAAATCATGTAGTTTTTTAAAAGATAAATTTATTTAAATATTAATCTAAATTTGATTAAAATAAATTAATTTTTAACTAATTATGTGAAAATTATCTTACGGTTATTTTTTGATTTATCAAAAATATTTTTTTATGGTGAATGTTGTAAAATACTATTTTTAAAAATACTATTATTTTTATTACATTATCATGAGATAATAGTGAATTTTTAATTTATAAAACAACATATATATATAATGTTTTTAATAAGAAATATGGACTATTTAAAAATATAATTTACAATTTTGAAAATCTATTTTAGGGATTATAAAAACTATGTTATATTTTATTCTAATATAATAACTATTTCAGTCCTTTTTATTAAATATTTATTTACAAGAATCCATTCAGATGTGGATTGTTTTTTAAGCCAAATAATTTTCATTTATATTCATAAACCAATAAATTTCATGAGGATAAATTCTATACATGAATTTCAGGTTATATTATTTTTATGTTTTCAATGGAGGGTTTCTAAAAACTAAGTAAATATACAAAAAATGTAAATATTTTCTTACCACTCCTTCATTGAATGAAGGATATTCCTAGACTCTAACAATTCATATAGTACCAAATGGATGATTATTGGATTTATAATATTGTAAATCATTATAATAGATACTGTATTAATTATCATTTTAAAATCCATTTTAACAATCAATTAATATGCACATCATCAAATCATGTCTAATAAGTTGAATGGAAGAAAAAAATTAATTTTTATTTGTTTTTATAATGATATTTGATATCTTTCATATTATACACTATGTCATTGTATAAAGAAAAAACTCAATCCAAACCATAGATTAGTACCCCATCCCTTGGCAGGATTTACTCTTTAGTGAAAATTTAAAAAAATAACTATAAAATAAAAAACACCTAGATGTATGTCATCCATGTACTGAGTAATAATTATAAACATAATTCTACAAGTAATAAAATAAATACATTAATATAAAGTATTCCCCTGAAAGGCAATAAAACATGGAACTAGGCAAAATGTAAGAAATCATTATCTTCAATCCTATTTTAGACTATAGATGGAAATATACAAATTAAAACCTGAATGATCTTGAACCTATAAATACAAAATAGAAGGTAGTATCATATAAACATTTTAAATGAAACCACAATTTAAAAATGATAATTTTAATATCTATTTAATGAATCTAAATTGAAAATGAATTTTTATGGACTTCTATACTTTAAAAACTATAATTTATAGACACAAATCAAAACATTTATTTATAATTTATATATTACTTTTTATTATATAATTTTTTTAAAAATGAAATTACTATTCTTCAATATTTTCTTTTGGATTATGTTTGATCTAGGGTACCATTTTCCTCAAATAATTTTGTAACCATCATGAAATTAAATATGAACTCATATTGAATTATGTGATATTAAAGACAACGCATCATGAATAAAATTTAACTATTTTGAAGCACATGAACATAAAATTATATCATCATATATGATAGAGTAATTTTATTTATTAAAATCTAATTCATGCACATAATAATACATTATTAAATCATTGAGTATAGAAGAATTACAAATCTATTGAGATTATTTTAATGGAATTTAGTCAAAAAATCAATAAGTTCTTCATCAACAAATGATGGAAGATAAATACTATATTATAAACAATTATTCGATATATGATCATAAGGATTTATATGGCTCAAAACACATTTTTTAATGAAATGGGAGAAATTAGAATTATGAAACAACCCTATTTATATCTTCTTAGGTGTAGAATGTATCAAATAAAATATTTTTCATCCAGACAGAATTTACCAATAATATATTTTGATTTATCTTTTTTAATGAGGGATTCTATATCCTCACATTTTTTTTAAAATACTAGAAATGTTTGTGTTTAAATGTAGCTTTCTTCCCCATCATTATATCATATTTTATTTTAGATATATATTTTAAATGTTAATGATTCCTAATAAAAATTTCACTCTTCAACTTATTTCCCCATATAAAATCATCTACTTTTGGATGATTCTTCATATTCCGTTCCATGTTAGAATGTTTACCATTTTTCAGTGTTGTAACTCTATTATATTCAATATTACTAGGCATCATCTATTATGTTTCAATTCAATATTCATTAAGAATCCTTGTAAATGGTACATGTTGAAAAACATAAAATTCTTATTTTTTCAAAACTTTCTCATCATTTTCCATATCATACATATATAATATTCTTTCATTAATTCATAATTATTCATATTTAAATATTTCACAAAAATAATGAATTATTTTTTTATATTAAATCAATAAAAGTATCATTTATTATGCATAATTGTTTAGGTGCTCAAAATGAATAATTCCAAATACAAAACAAATTTTCTTTATAAAAAATATTCTTTCTATAGTGATATCACATGATGTAATTAAAACATAACTAAAAATATATAAATATATATTGACCTGAAATTCAAATTTATGAACATGATAAATCATTAATTTAGAGATTATGGGTTATTTATGAATTTAAAATTAATATCCAATAAAATACATTCATCATATATGTTAGAAAAAGGATTGAAAACAATATATAATAACAACAAATATAATTGGTTATTTGGAAATATAATTAAAAGACTCATACATATATAAACATAAATTTGGATACAAAATTTATAATTTCCCACAGAAAATATGGTCCACTATGAATCCATCCCCCAGGTCATCCCATACCACACAAAAATGGAATTCCTGATCTCCATGAGCAAAAAAAGTGCAAGGGAATTTTTGGAAGTATTATTGGGGAAGGATTTCCCAAAACAATAAGTTATATATGAAATGAAAATTTATTAAACATTTCATCCAAACTCATTATTTAGTTGTATTTAAATTTTAAATAAAGAAAAGTTTAAAATAAAATTATTCAATTTAGTGACAAATCTGATACAAAAAATGAGGAAAATACACCATCTCACACACCAAATCCACCACACAGAAAATCCACAGTCCCACTGTGACCTCTATGGATATTTTTTTCCATCAGTAACCATAACTTAAAAATATTGTACAATAATATGGAAAATTTAATAAATAAGGATATATAAGATAAAAATAAATAGCATACCGACCTTTGAAATTATAACCCATCATCTAGCTCTAAAACCTCAATACTCAGTAATCATTAATAAAAGAGATTGAACCTGAATCTAAAAAGTAATTGATAAGATTTAGATATAACCACAATAGGATATTTTTGTGAATGATAGATCAATAAAATTATTTAAATAAAATATAATTTTGTAATTGTTTTATGAACATTAATAAAATGGGGGTTTATTATATAATTATATAAATGGAAATATTAATTTCTCAACCATTTTATAAAACTTTCTTTTTATTTTCATTAAATGAAATCCATCACTTTGAAAGCCATATTTTGGTCTGAATAATTATTTATTAAAATAACCAATTTAAAAATACCTTTAAAAATACTATATATAATTCACATTATAAATATATTTAACCTAAGATATATAAATGATCATGGTAGAATGAAATAAAACCTTTCAAACTAAAAAAAATAAAGGAGGCTGATACTAAAATAATAAAACAAGTTAATAAAAGATCATATGAAACATATTTTAGAATAGGAAACACAATAAATATTTACTAAGGATAATAGAGATAGGGTAAATTCAAACTTATTTATCACAAGTTAGGGGGAACATTAATGACTGTAAGTGGAACTATGTCAACTTCACTAGCCCATTGATTTTCAGTATCACAAGATTAGTAGGATGTGAACAACAATACCCCACATGTGTGTATGACACCTTTACTAGTGGAATAGACCATTTATGTTCTTGGATTTACTACCCATGTATCATAGATTCCTAATTGGTTTTAATAAGACCACATTAATCACTAAACAAATATTTTCATTTAAAAAACTAGTACACAGTTCCAAAGTATAAGTTAAAAATGAAATATAATCTTATTCAATAAAATAGGAACATTTTAAATAGAATACCCACAATAATAATAATAAATTTATCTTTAAAAAATTAAAAGTGGACCCTTCAATTATAATTGAAAAACATACACCAAAATTTCCCATTCGAACTCATTTTCAAAACGAAATTCAAATATCAAGATTAATTTTAAATGATTACTTTTATCATTATACACACTTAAACAAACAGACACACACAAACATATATATATATATATATATATAATAAAAATATTCACATATCTGGAAGTGACCATGTGAATAAAAATTTATATATTTATTTAAATTCCTATATATATGCGCATAATCACCGATGTGGAAAAATACATTTAAAAAAACACTTTTAGATTTTCCTTAAAACCGAGAGAGATACCCCCACTTTAAAATTCAAAACAACTATTCAAATATTAAAACTTATTAATAATGTCTATCTGGGAAATTCTCAAAACACAAGGTTTATTTGTTTTAATAAAACTATGTTTAGGATGATTAAAATTTAATTAATTTTTATAATTGAAATGAAAATAATGCGAAGCTTCATTTTCTTTTCAAATATTACTCAGTAATATTTTATATTTGTAGATAATTTTAAAGATGTAATTGTAGTACAAGTAATTAAATTTAAATAATTTAAATACCAAATACAAGGGTGAACTTACCTCAAATAAATGTCAACCAGTCAAAGACTTTGAATACATAAAGAACATGAACTAAAGGAGGAATAAAAAACTCTAAAGTTGGAAAACACAAAAAATATATACCAATCTTGAAACCTTGAGGGTTTATATATCTACAACATGGAAATAGAGAATAAAAATAAACAAGTGGAAATGAGGATATTATGTGAAATGGGAAACTGACATATCATTGATGAGAGATGTTCAATGCTTGGTGTAATGTGTGTTAAAATTATAGGATAGGTGATGGGGAAGGATGATGCATGTATTGGTTCTACCCATTATCCAACCATGTGTTATGTGAATAAGGTGAGAGGGGGTTTAGTGGTATATTTTTTTTAAAATAAGGGTGGGTTATTTATTAAAATTTAATATTTTATATCAATAGTTAATGAACAGAGTTTTCACATGGTTTTGCAGACTGTTCAATAACCAAAAAACCCATCAATAGACACACCTGGGTAAACTCATGTTTGGGTAACATAGTTAGATAAATATTTTTATAACCATGTAAAGCCAGCCTATTAGAATTTAATATGTTGTAGCATTGTATCCACTAAACATGCAGTAACATTGTGTGTGTCCAATTTCTTAGTTGTTTCAAAATATATAAAAAATAAAATCCCAAATTTAAATAAAAAAATTAATGGTTATTAGATAAATAAATAAATTAGAAAATTATGGGATGGGGTGTTACATTTTTCCCCATCATAAACCGTTTTAGGCCATATGAATCCTTGAAAAAATGGTCTCTATGAAAATAAATAGTTTAAATAAACAAATTGATGATATAATTAAGCAATATGAAGGACCCCAAGTACAAATATAAAATTAATACCAATGATATAGGGCACTATACTCAACACCAAAATGGGATGCACCATAATTATCAAAATCCCTCATTATAAATACCCATAAAGGAAAACAAAGAATATAATTTGAATACTCAAAATAGAAAAAGGGCACCTCAAAGAGTGAAAAAGGATGATTTTGTAAAAATAAAGCATGAAAATGAATAGTTATCCAGACTAAAGGGAAAAATTTGTAAGAAAAAAATAATAATAATCAAACATCCTATAAAAACATCAAAATATTCAAAATTATTAACAGTAATTATGCTTATTATTATGATATTGGTTGGGGGAATAATCACAAAGACGGTTTCCAAACAACATTCACTAATAATTAATAAGAAATGAGAATCTAACTAAGTATGAATGAGTGTACAAATCCATATATGTCTACCAAAGCAGCCATAAACACCATAATAGATCTCCATTGGTACATGAAATTTCTAAAACATGAACCCACTCATAAGAACATACATGATCAAGATCATTTCCATGAAGAGGGATTCATGTGTTTTATAACAAAATTCTGAAATATCATAAGAAGAAACCATATCAAAAAAATATGAACGACGTCTATTATGAACTATGATTACCTTAGAAAGAAAAAATGAAAAACAAGATATGAATAAAATAACCATAAATAATATATTAACATATATGAATAAACTAATCCTTAGTAATAATAAATAAATAGAAAAACATGGGGTATTAAATCGAACAAATTGAATCATAGGCGAACCTATATGAATAAATAATCTACTATTTAGGATGTTACCCATGATGGGGGTAACACTCCTTAATATTTTCCATCACTATTCCCAATAAAGTCAATTAAAAAGACCTAAAAACAAGGACAAAAAACTAGACTTGTATTCTTATACAAAAAATACTTATAACATCTCATAAAAATAAAAACATTTCTAAGGCAACCATCGATTGAATTGAGAAATATAAATTGGAATTTAAAGAGTTACATCAGAAAAGAGCACCACCAAATTCACCATATAATATAATATTTGTATGGAAGCATCTCAAAAATATACAACCAATAAAAACCAAATGAAATCTACCTCTTAATAAAAAATGGCAAACAAAAAAATAAGGTACTCACCCATTTAATTCAAATATTTTTGTGGCGCCAAGGAAAAGTAACCAAAACCATTGGCCTAAAATAATCTAAATATTGAAATTAAAAATAATTTTATTAGAATTAAATAAATGGAAATTCATAAGAATAAATCAACCACAAATTTGAAATACTTTTTAAAATCAAATTTCCCCCTCATAACCTAATAATTAGTGCAGAAATATTATAACATGGTTTTGTAAAATCATGTATATAATAATGAATCATTTACAATTTTATAATAAAAAACATTCCCAAGTGAATTTTCATTATTTCGAAATCAAATATAATATGTTTCCTAAATCCATTATGAACTAATCCCAAAAATATCAATACAATCCAATAAAAATACTTTCTAAATTTTTTCATGCTTTCACTAAAAAAAATTAAAATTATTAATATTAAAATAATTTCTATTTATTCAAATTAACCCTTTATTTTTTTTCCAAACCCCTATTTTTTCATTAAAACTACTATCTCACTTTAAACTACCACTAGTAAAGAAAATGTTTTTTACCTCACAATTTTTTACGTCGGTTATATATAACTGACGTAAAACATGCGGAGAGTAGCTTTTTCACGTCGGTTATTTTCATAACCGACGTTACAAATCGTGCATGTTCGTTTTTTACGTCGGTTATCCTATAACCAACGTAAAAAATCAATGCGCGTGGGGTTTTTTATGTCGGTTATTTGGAAACTGACGTAAAAAACTCGATATCTACGCGTTTTTTACGTCGGCTATGTGATAACTGACCTAAATAAACAAAGCGAGGGGTTTTTTACGTCGGTTATTTTATAATCGACGTAAAAAAGCCCCCCAGGCTTTGGTTTTTTACGTCGGTTATAGGGATAACCGACGTAAAAAATGTGTAAATATCGGGTTTTTTACGTCGGTTTCCAAATAACCGACGTAAAAAACCAAAGCACGAGGGGGGGGGGGTTTACGTCGGTTTTAAAATAACCGACATAAAAAACCCGTACATAAGTCATTTTTAACGTCGGTTACAAAATAACCGACCTAAAAAACCAAAGAGTGGGGGTTTTTTGACGTCGGTTTTAAAATAAACGGCATTATAAAACTTTTAGAGAAATTAAAGCCTCGTGGACTGTCATTTAGGATGTTTCGATTGACAGTCCGTCAGCTCGTCTCTCTCGCGCGGTAAACCCTAATCGGCTCGTCGATCGACCTGCGTTAAACTCATTTTGGCTTCGTTGTTTATCTTCTTCACTCCTTTCGGATCTATCATCTCAACTCGCAACATTCATGTAAGCCTTCCACAAATTTATTTCGTTCATTTTTTTTCACGGATATTCTATAATTATGTTTTGCGATTTTTGATGTTCACCATTAGGTCGAGAATGTGTACCTTATAAATTATATGACATGTTCCTTGAAATACTAGTCTGTGGGGCACATAATATCCGAGGCATGTATTGAAAATACTTTTGGATCTATCTACCTTGGTGTACATGGTATCAAAAAATATACACACCTGTGTGTAGTTCCATATAGATCCAATGGCAATTACACCATGTACCCACCGAACTAACCAACTACAGTTCAAAAGGCATGTGGATTCATCACACGAAATATGGTATTTAACTATATATGGACACCCTATCTTATCCATAGAGGGTACTACACAACCTATCTTCATTGGAATACATGTCATGTACAGTAAGATTTTGATTGAACATCTTGTTTCCCACACGGTTCCACTCATACTACCGATGCATACTATCCAGCTACCAATATTTCCAATGAATCATATATCATATTTTGACTATGACTTTTTCAGTAGTTTATAGATTATATACATCCAATCTACAGGGGCATATATCCTCATTGCACTACATCACCAAAATCCATTCCTTTGAACTATCATCATCAGATATATCACTTGATTTTACATCATCATTGTAAAACTTGGATCACCCCAATGATCCTTATTTCAAAATCAATGTATCAATTTGTTTAATTGATTACTAGTTTCATAGAGATCATTCATTTTTTATTTTTTGAACAACTATTAAAAAAAATTGGTGACACATGTCTAATAAAGGAGGGATGAAATGAACAAAGAATGTAGACTGGGAACAAACCTCAATAATTGAACATGTTGGCCTCAATAAATTTTTATTAAAATGATAAATCAGTAATAAAAAAATTATCTTCAAAATCACAAACTATTTATTGAAATCGATATACCTAAAATCATCATTCAACCAATGAATTTTTGAAATAGTGGGTGCTCTCGACCCAACTATGTAATGTTTTTGATTACCATATCATGTATACAGATTTCTGTAAATGAATTTTTTTACCATTATATTATATACTATTCTATGCCTACTATTGAAATGATAATTTTTATAGATTAATTATTTAGATTCCTTTTTTCATAGGGCTTTAGTGTGCTTCCTCAACATTTTCATGAGATTTTTTAGGGAGGATCTTACTATGTATACATGTTATGCCCACCATACATAAATATAAACAATTTTTTTAGTTTTTAAGAGCAATTTGTAGTTTTTTATTGATGTTAGTAGCATGGAAGTGTTGTGGAGTAGCTTTCATGAGTATATAGAGTTTATTGTTTCTTCATAGTTTTACTTTTAGTACTAATAATCTTCTTTTTGGTTTATGTACAACAATACTTGTATGAATTCATGCATAATTATCTAAATATATTCATTTAGAACTAAGGAGGGTTACTTTTAGTGGGAGAAGATCCTAAATGATATGGTATGAATTCATTCTATCATAACCATAAATAAAATATAGTTGTATTTTATTTATCATATACATCAACTTATACTCTTCTTTTTCATCACAAACCCTTTGAGAATAAAAAACCAAACTAAGGGCTTTGGTATCCACATTGCCTTTTGTTATAGAATATGGGACGTCAAAATCAATTGATTGATCATATTCCTCCGAAAAACACTTCCATTGATTTTTATAATTGTGTGAAAATATTTACCAAATGGATTTAGGGTCTACAGAAACCATTAATAACATGTTAAATAGGTAGTTTATCTAATATATTAAAACATCAAAACCGAAATCAATATTAAACTATGTAGGCGTCATGGTTTTCTTTGATTCAATGAAATTTAAAACTGTTATATCTAACTATATTTTGTTTAAAAATAATTTTCAAGCAAATTTTTTTAAATACCTATAGATTTTTTTATATTTTAAATTGTTTTACATTCAAATTATGATTTTTTCATATAAACATATATTTATCTTCTCTTAAATATATATATTTTTTGTTGATATTTGTTATAGGTAATAATGAGTCGAAGTTGGATTACGGCACATCGAATGAGCAATGAATTTGGGGAAGGTGTTGATGCCTTTTTGGAATTTTCAAAACAAAATGTTCTAAGTAGTGACATTTTTTTCTGTCCATGCCTGAAATGTTTGAATATGAAGAAGTTGAAAAGTAGAGAGATAAAAGGTCATCTGATTTGTCATGGTTTTAATCCGAGTTACAGCCCTTGGATTTGGCATGGTGAAACTAGACAGAATGTCACTGATGATGATGATTCGCAAGATGGTAACTCCGATGGAATTGAAGAAATGATTCGTGATATTGTAGAAGAACAAATTGAGATAGAACCGACAGTTGCGCATCTATATGGTGATGGTGAAAACCCATTATGTCCCGGTTGTATAGATTTTATGGTTTTGTCGGCGGTGTTAAGATTGATTAACCTGAAGGCGAAGCATGGATGGAGTGAAAAAAGTTTTACAGAGCTGCAAAAATTGATGAAAGACATTCTTACAAAAGATAACGATCTTCCAGATTCACATTACAAAGCCAAGAAAATATTATGCCCGATGGGATTGGGATACAAGAAAATACATGCCTGTCCGAATGACTACATTATATATATGAAGGAATATGAATTTCTATCAGAGTGTCCTAAATGTGGGACATCACGATATAAGGTGAAAGAAAAATCACAGGCTGATGTAGAGATTACAAAGCTCCCTTCAAAGGTATTTTGGTATCTTCCTATAATTAATCATTTCAAATGTTTATTTGCTAATTGACATGATGCAAAAAGGTTAAGATGGAATGCTGAAGAGTGGGTATGTGATGGAAAAATACGCCATCCAGCTGGTTGTCCACAATGGAAGAAAATTGATGCACAGTATTCTACATTTGGAAACGAAATTAGAAATCTCAGACTAGGGTTGTGCACAGATGGAATGAATCCATACCGAACACTCAGTAGCACACATAGTTCATGGCCTGTTTTATTGGTAATTTACAACCTCTCTCCTGAAGTTTGTATGAAGCGCAAATATGTCATGTTGAGGACAATGACCTCTGGTCCAAAGCAACCCGGTAATGATATTGATGTTTACTTGTCACCATTGATTGATGATTTGAAAATGTTATGGGCTGATGGTATTAGGGTGTATGATTCTTATAAAATAGAATATTTTCAGCTGCATGCAGTGCTTCTGTTCACTATAAATGACTTCCCAGCATATGGAAATTTTTCTGGATACAGTGTTAAAGGGCATAAAGCATGTCCAATTTTCAAACAACAGACGTCCTATTGTCAATTGCATCATGGGAGGAAAACAGTGTACATGGGTCATCGAATGTTTTTGCCTATGGAAAACCCTTATAGAAGACTAAAAAGGCATTCAATGGCTCACAAGAATTTGATACTGCTCCAAAACTTTTATCCCCTGATCTGTATTTTGAGAGGGTTAAAAACCTTGACGTGACATTGGGAAAGACACAGAAATCTGGTAATGATAGACATATTTAGAAGAAAAGGTCAATTTTTTTTGAGTTACCATATTGGAGGTATCATGAAGTTAAACATAATATTGATGGCATGCACGTGGAGAAGAATATCTGTGATTCTTTGATTGGAACATTGTTAGATATTAAAGGAAAGACTAAAGATGTGTTGAATGTAAGATTAGACTTACTATCAATGGGAATACGTTTGGAGTTAGCTCCCACTCCTAAAGGAAGACGAACATTTCTTTCCCCGGCTTGTCATACATTATCAAAGGGGGAGACAATTAGCTTATGTCAGTTTCTCCATGATACCAAAGTGCCTCAAGGTTATTCTTCTAATGTTAAAAATTTTGTCTCATTGAAGGACTGGAAGTTGATAGGTATGAAATCACATGATTGTCACATCATGATGCAATAAATTATACCAGTTGCATTGCGTGGAATATTGCCCATTCGTGTCAGAAAGACTATAGTGAGGTTGTGTTATTTTTTCAATTCAATTTGTAAGAAGGTGATTGATGTGAATGCTTTGAAAATTTTGGAAAAGGATGAAATTTTTATACTTTGTCAATTGGAAATGT
This sequence comes from Viscum album, assembly GCA_963277665.1. Lineage (NCBI taxonomy): Eukaryota > Viridiplantae > Streptophyta > Magnoliopsida > Santalales > Viscaceae > Viscum > Viscum album. The sequence continues at coordinate 73,161,810 of OY728154.1, forward strand.
ATTTTCCTCCAACTTTTTTTGATATAATGGTGCATTTAATGATTCATCTGGTTCGAGAAATAAAGCTTTGTGGACCTGTATATCTTTGTTGGATGTATCCTTTTGAATGGTATATGAAAATATTAAAGGGGTATGTTAAAAATCTATATCGACCTGAAGCCTCCATTATTGAAAAGTATATTTCTGAGGAGGTAGCAGAGTTTTGTACGTACTACTTGGCTATGGCACAACACATAGGTTTTCCACCATCTCGCCATGAACGAGTTAATAATGAGGGAAAGGGGATTCGCGGCTTGAAAGTCAAATCATTGTCAGCTGAACAGATGAAGAAGTTAGAATCATACATCTTGAATAACATAGCTGATGATCAACCGTATATCACATTTCATATTAATGAGTTGAAACAATGTCATCCAAAGAAGAAAGAAATGTGTATTTTGAATGAGCACAACAAAACGTTTTTCTCATGGATTAAAAAGACTTTGCTTGGTAGATCAGATGTATCAGAGACATTAAAATGGATAGTGGGTAGTCCATGTTTAAATGTGATAACATGGTCCAGTTATGACATTAATGGTAATACATTTTATACAAAATCTCAAGACAACAGAAGTGCAATTCAGAATAGTGGTGTATTGGTGTTCGCAGAAGCAATGCATTTTTTGAGTGCTAAGGACAAAAACCCAATTTCTGCATCAAATTCATATTATGGAGTGATTGAAGACATATGGGAGGTTGATTAATTTAAAAGTAAAGTCCCTGTTTTTAACTGTAAATGGTTTAATGGTAACAACAACATCAGACACGATGAATTTGGAATGACACTTGTTAATCTGAATAGATTGGAAGACACAGCTGATTCTTTTATAATGGCAACACATGCAAAACAAATTTTTTATGTATTAGATCAATCAGATATGCAGTGGGCTGTTGTTTTACAAGGGAAAAAACAATATGTTGGTGAGGATGAACTTGATGAATATGCTGATTTATGTGAGATCCCTACTTCCATGGAAATATTAACATAACATAATGGCGATCATGTTGAAGACATAGTTTGTGCCATAAGGAACGATCACGACGAAGGAATTTGGGAAAACAATCCATTTGTACATTCTTCAAATTACAGGTAACATATGTTTATTTCTTGTTTACATTTATTTTTTCCATAAATGTTAGATACTGTAAGTTTTTTATTTATTAAAACATGTTTTAAAATAAAATAAGTATACGTTTTTATTTGTTTTAAGTTTTTTTAGTTTACTTTATCATGTTTATAACCATTACATGAATTTTAAAATGCTTATTTGTGTTCACCGACAATTACTTTACCATGTTTACAATGTTTTCCAGGTTTACCATTTTTACCATTTTTACCATCTTGACCATCTATGCCATCTTTACCATTGTTTAACATGCTTACCATATTACAAATGTTTACTATTATGTAACTTAGTACACTTTCATATTTTCTGATTACAGTAGTATTAAAATATTTGAATTTGTATATTTGTTCACTGACAATTACTTTACCATGTTTACAATGTTTATCAGGTTTACCACTTTTTCCATTTTTACCATCTTGACCATCTTGACCATCTTTGCCATCTTTACCATTGTTTAACATGCTTACTATATTACCAATGATTACTATTATGTAACTTAGTACACTTTTCTATTTTCTGATTACAGTAGTATTAAAATATTTGAATTTGTATATTTATTCAGTGACGTTTGATTTTTTTATTTGAAGGATAATGAAAGATCATTCAGATGATCAACCACATGATTCTGGAGAGGAGCATATTGCTGGTCATACCTCTGGGGATGAACATTCACGTGCTCCTATTACAATAAAGAGTTCAAAGGTTGGTAAACGTGGGTGCACACGTTTACCAAAATTATCACTTGCCCATATGCAGGATTAGAGGATAGTAGTTGAGTATGATGATGATGATATTCCTAGAGGTCCGAATGCCAAAGATTTTAAGAGTTTTGTTGCAACTCAGTCTAAGACCAAAGTAAGCATTCTATATAATGATTGGAGAGGTGTGGATAAAGCGATTATCTCTCAGTTGTGGGAGATGATTTTGGTAAGATCTTTTTTCATTGTTTGATGATTATTTTAATGTTTCTAGTATATATAATATGTTTAACCTCTTATTTATCAGATGACATTTGATATTCCTGACACTAGAGGAGTCAGGAAGAAATGCTTATCGTTGGCTGCCAAGAGATGGAGGGATTTCAAATCAACCCTCTCATCTGATTTCATTTATGGTCATAGGAGTCATGACAATCCATGTCGTATATATCCTTTTATAGATGAAGACACATGGAGACAATTTTTTGAAAGTAGAAAAAAAGAGTCATTTCTGGTAAGGGAAATGTAATGTTTTATAAAATTTCTTATATAAATGATTTTATTAATGTTTTGTTAATGATTTCTTATTCTTAAATTACAGCAAACAAGGAAAGATCATCAGGAGATCCAATCTAAAAATTTATACCCTCATAGTTTATCTCGGGGAGGGTAGACATTATTTGAAGAAAAAATGATGGTGGAAAAATTTCAACAACTAAGAGCTGAGTCTTAATGCTCTAGAGAGGTGGCCCCTCCATCCCCTCCATCTATACATGAAAAATGGAAGAGAGCTCGAAAGGGAAAAAAGGGAAATATCTTTCAGAAGAATCGAGAATCGTAGCTGAGAGGATTGTAAGATATCTATTTAATTTATTTAAGTTATCTTTTTTCTTCATATAAGTTTCAATAATTACAGAAATGTTAAATTAATTAATACATGACTCTCTTGAGGAGTAGAGTTTAGAGGGGACATTTACAGCTACTGGTAGGGAAGATATTTTATTTGCAGCATTGGGAAGGCCCGAACATCCTGGTCGTGTAAGAGGATATCCGGCAGGTGTATCGGTAAGAAAAGTGTTTCCACGTTCTTCAACTTCTAACATTGAGGGGGTTTATAAAAAAAATAGAATCCTTGGAGGCTGAAGTTCAAAATATTAATGCGACGATGGAAGACAGGATTAGAGAGTCGGTGGAGTCTATGTTTGCAGAAATGCAAAGACAATTTCAGACTGTAGCTCCCACTCCTCCACCTCCCCCTATAGACCCCATTATTTATCCTCCACCTCCGCCAGTAGCTCCCACTCCCCCACCTCAGCCTGCAGACCCCATTTTTTATCCTACGCCTCCGCCGCAGCTTCCTACATATTGTGAGTTGTATGTTGATGATTCTCAACATCATATAGTAGCATACATGTTGATATATTGTATAGGAGATACAGTTCATCATCAAAAATTAGAGGTAGAGAATCAGAGGGTCACTGTACATGATATTATAGATAGATCAGCTAGGGTACCAATACCTATAGATGAGGTGGCGACAGTTGGACAGAGTATCGGCCATTTTTTAGTTTGGCCATCTATACTTCTTCGACTCATTACCATAGAGGTATGAATGTTATATATTTTATTTTAGTTTTTTATTAAATTTGTGTTATCATTTGAAAACTACTATATTTCTCAATTTTTTTTCACAGGAATACTTCAAAGGTAAAGAAATACTATATAGACAACAACAAAGACAACATGATATGACATCAGATACAGATTCCAGTGGTCTTGACAGATTGTCAAGATATTCACATTTGTTGTTGGGTTTTTATGAGTTTCAAATGGAATCTCATGTTTGTGGACGCGAAATAAGTGTGGGGATTACAAAATCTGATATCATGGAGCTTGTTACTGGAGATAAGTTGGGCATCAACATGGTGAAAATTTTTTCCATGTAAGTCTTAACACCTTTTCCCTGTATTATATTTATTAAAAATGTATACTTATGTATGTTTTGTATTAGGTATCTTTATAAAATTTGTGAGAGGAATGAACTGACAGAAGTATATGGATTCATGGACCCGCAATTGATTTCCCTTGAAGCATGTGCATTGACTGAGGAACAAAGAATGGTTTATATTGCTGAAAGATTTGAAAATAATATAATCAGACAATATTGGATGATGCCTTTTTGTGAGAGGTATGAAACACATTTCTCTCAAAGAGTTAATTATCTTTTAATATAAAAAACCACTAACAGTAAATTTCCTTTTATCAGTGATAATTATATGTTAGGGATTTTTTGCCCAAGGGAGAAAGCTCTTTATTGGATATGATCTGTTCATGGTGATGTGCGGGAAAGTTTTAAGAATATATTGGAAAAGTAAGTTTCAATTGCTCAATAGTTTTATATATTATAATGAATTTTTATATTTACACCATTCCTATTATTTTCTAACAGTGCATGGGTCTACTTTCGAAAAAACACAAAGAAAAGAAATGCAAAGATCAAATATCTAAATGTGAAGGTAAATTCCCATTTATAATTTGTAATTTTTGATTTATTACATAAAAATAATATATTGAATTTACACTCATTCAAAACAGAATTTTCATGAACAACAAGGCCTCATCGAATGCGGATATTATATGTTAAGATTTATGTACGAAATAATAACAACTGGGATAGTTTTGAATTTTGACATGGTACGATTTCCTCTTAAACTTTGCGATAATATTTCAATTTGATTTATTCATTATACACGTTAACTATCTTCTTTTTCATTTGTAGATTTTTGATGACCCTCAACCCTATACTGCTGAAGACATCAAATAAGTACAAGTGGAGTGGTCAAATTGTTTTACAGGTTTGATTGAATTTTAGTTGTTTGTAATGTAAAATGAAATTTTGAATATTGTCCTTTTAATTGTGTATTTGGTAGTTGGTTAGGTTGGATTTTTTTTTGAAGTTGACAGTGTAAGTTTTGAATGTTATATAAGTGAATGTTTAATTTTTCTCTACTTCTTATTTTGGTCTACTTTTTATGGTTTATCTGGTATGGATTTGGGTCTGTGGGGGAGGGGTTCTAAGGGTGTGGGGGTGTGTTCAGTGGCGTTGGGGGGTGTCCAGCGGTTTGGGAGGGCTGTCTGGTGGGGTGGGGGGACAGTCCTGGGGGGTGAAAGGGATGTCCAGGGGTGTGGGAAGCCGGTCCAGGGGTGTGGGAGTGCCGTCCAGGGGTGGGGGGTTGTCCAGGGGTGTTTGGGGCTGTCCAGGAATGTGGTGGGGGTTGTCAAGTGGGGTGAGGGGGTGAGGAGGTGCTGTTTAGGCGGGTTGGGGGTTGTCGAGGGGTGTTTGGGGGTGTCCGAGGGTTGGGGGGGGGGGCAGTCCAGGAGTGTGGTGGGGGCTCCAATGGGGTGGGGGAGGGTTTTCCACGGGGTATACGTGAGGGTGGGAGCTCTAATGGGGTGGGGGAGGGTTGTCCAGGGGGTATACATGAGGGTGAGGGCTCCAACGAGGTGGGGGAGGGCTGTCTATGGGGTATAAATGAGGGTGGATGCTGTCTAGGGGTAAGTTTTATATGTTATCGATGTACATGATTAATTTTGATGTACTTCTGTTTTTGTGGTACGATTTCTTGATTTGTTTTCTGGTAGATTCTGGTGGAGAGAAGATGACTGCATTCAGTTAAAAAAAATTGGGTTTATCACGTCGGTTATTTAATAACCGACGTTATGAAATGCCTGGAAAATAGTTTATCACGTCGGTTATTTAATAACTGACGTGATAAAAGGTCTGCAGATTGGTTTATAACGTCGGTTATTTAATATCCGATGTGATAAAAGGCCTGGAGAATGGTTTATAACATTGGTTATTTAATAACCGACGTGATAAGGGGCATGGAGAATGTTTTATCATGTCGGTTATTGAATAACCGACGTGATAAACGGCCTAGACAATGGTTTATCATGTCGGTTATTGAATAACCGGCATGATAAACCACCTCCCTCTGGTTTATCACGGCGGTTATATAATAACCGACGTGATAAACCCCCTCCCTCGGTTTTTCACGTCGGTTTTATATGAACCGACGTGATAAACCCCCCTCACCCCAGTTTATCACGTCGGTTCTATATGAACTGACGTGATAAACCCCCTCGCCCCTGTTTATCATGTCGGTTGTAAAGGAACCGACGTGATAAACCATTTTCCAGGACGTTTATCACGTCGGTTATTCAACAACCGACGTGATAAACAATTCTCCAGGACCATTATCACGTCGGTTCTAAAATAACCGACATGATAAACATCGCGATTTTATGTGTTTGACTTCGGTTGTTAAATAACAGACATCAAAAACCTTATTTATAACGTCGCACGTATTAACATCGGCTAGAAACCGACGTAAAAAATTAAAAATCACAGACGTAAAAAACGTTTTCTGCACCAGTACCAGTTATAATGATATTTAATATAACTATTACAATCATTCTAAACTAAAGAAAATTACCAAGACTTATAGAAAAGAATGCTATTTTTAAAAAACATTTTATTAGAAATATAAAGAATCTTATTTAGTTTAAAACATTTTATAAATAATCTTTCTAATTTAAAAATCCGAAATATACCTTAAAACCCATGTTTTATTTTTAAAATAACCACAAATTTCCATCTAGAAAAATAAAAAAAAATACAAAAATACCACTTTATATATTTTTAAACTATCTTTTATCCATTTCAAACTGAGCCATTATTAGTTCTAGAACAACCTTTACAAAAATAACCAATGAATTATCAATACTAACCAACCTCAAATAACATGAAAGCACCATTATAGATTCGAAAAAAAATTGTTTCCCTTTAAAAATAATTTTATTAGAAATATAAATACTTATATAATATATAAATTAAATCATCACAACGGATTTGTTTATTTTAAAATAGAATACTCACTATTTTTTAACAATTATTTTATAATTAAAACTCACAATAATAAAATAAAACAAATATAACATGACCTACAATGAAAAAAATAATGTCCAATACATAATCTAGGGGAGAACTATTCACTACCATGTGGCATAGTGGACTATGTTATAATCTATTAACTACTACCTATATTTATAATAAACCATGTACTTTAGATCCACGTGGCTTTATATACATTAAGATCTCACTAGGTACTACATGTTTAGTCCACATATCATCCAATAAAACATAAAAGTAAAATACCTGTTGCAGATAAAATTTAATAATAGAAACCTTAAACCCATTACTCAAATACAAATGTTCCATGGAAACTCAATGTTCTAAATTTTAATGTGAAAAATAGTATCTTCCCAAAGACACCTCTTGGGTTCTGGTCGTCCTATATTCGTACAACTATTAATATCAAAATATAAAATAATACTCTGGAAACTAGGAAATCCGAATAACCTATAATTTGATAAAAATTTGTAATACACCAACAATTATGAACCTCAAACATAGTCTAAAATCTATCCCATGATATCGTCAAAGGGTGTTTTCAATCCCCATGGGATGGTTCAATTTCTTAGGGTTAATGAAAACATAAGTTTAGAATGGTTTTTACAAGGTGGATAAATTTAATAACTAGTGAAATTAATTATTAAATTCTTAAAAGACCCATACTTATGTCATGTTTCAAAAATAATAAAAAGAAATAGTTTAAAATAGGTTTATGAAATTTAAACCCAAAAAAGACATTGCATATGTAAAAATGGATCCTTTATCTCACTCTCCAACTCCCTCACATTGAATAAACCCTTTTCCCTTTGAGATCATCATAGATATTGTGTGCCCCCAGTAACCAAAACTAACGCTATAAAAGTCTTAGTTGGCCAATATGATAAAGAAAGATATTTATAAAATGAAACTAACAAGCTTCCATGTGAATTTATAAGTCACCACCAAACACTAAAATCTCAACACTACATGAGAAGTAGTAAAATAATCAAAACTAAAAATTCAAATTTAAGAGACTAGCAAGTGAAATAAGCTTAATAAGAAGTCGACATAAATACATCACACTGAATGAAATTATTTCAATAAAGTATCTTTTCCATTATATTTTGAAATAAATTATTCAAATTATGTTTTTAAAAAACATTTAGCAAATTATTTTATTGACATTCATTGTTATTTTCTCAAAATTAAAAAATAATAATTAACTATGAAAATAATTCCTTGATTTGAAGAATCCCTTATTAAAATTTATTATTGATCGTTGTTAGGTTTGTGAAAGTTTTATTTATGTTTCTCCAAATTATTTATCTGGATATAGATAATCATTTGTAGATTATAACTAACTTATGATTTCCTACAATGGGGTTTCAATGTGTTTTGGGTAGAAAGTTTTTCACTGGGGTAAACTTCCATCAGATAGAGGTCATCGGTTGAGGTTCCATTAAAAAATGTTTATATAAAGAGGATTTGATGACAAAATAGTGATAATTAGATAGAGCTCTTCTAATTTGATTCTTTCTAGGCTACCGTAACATGGGTACCCATATAAAATATCTAGGTTACCTTTATATGGGTAGATAAACCATGTTTCTAATGTTATAAAACTGTATGTTTACACTTACAAAGGTATATATTTTTCCTTGATAAATGATTACTTTTGGATACAATGGAAGATATAACTGTGTATCAATAGTTGATTACATCAATGGAAGATTGAAAATGAGGATTTTATGATGGTTAATGTTGTTGATCAGATATGGAAATATATTATGAGGTTTGGAGTCCCATCTGCGAAAGAAATATATAAAAATGATGAAAAATGCGTGTTTTTTAATTATTTTAATGGGACCTAAATTTTCAGAGGAAGTGAATGTGTGTTTTTAATCTACTGTATCTCTAGAAATTCAAATATTTTCAGTGTTTTCCCATAGATATATGACTTATTTTGAAATATATAAATATTGTCTGTATAATTATTTGGTTGTTTTATACTTTAAGTACAAAAATGGAGTTTTTTCATGTTTATTAGGTAGGATCATCCTAGTTATTTTATAAATAACCTTGGGGGAATAAAGTTATCAATAATACACTCTTTTTGAAATTATTGTGAATAATATATAAGGTGTAGGATGATGGGATCTGACAAAAGAATCTATATATAGAATGTTCTGTTTCCAGGTTTTCCATTGGATAGAATAGAAAGCGTTTTCTTCTGAATAGTACTTCATTTCCTAAAAAGTTGAATAAAATGATTTTTTACATTGCTGGTACAGTTGGTTTTACATCACTCCCAACATTTTAGTTGATTTATCCCCTTAATGTGTTACATTTTGGTTGGCTTACTAATATCTAAAGAATTATTTTATGGGAAGGGAAATTATCAATCGATAATTATTATGGAAAACGCTTTTCATTTTAGAGAATTATACTAGATGAAATTTTGTTTAAACAATATTATGATATTCTAGTTTTTCTTAAATGTACTAAAACAATGGATGAAGAAAAATAAGGGTGGTAGAATAATAAATCATTTTCATTACTCTAAATGTCTCTTGAAATCAATATTTCATTCAAAATTAGGGAGAGAAAAATATGTCCAATGTAATGAATGAAATGGAATTATTTTTGAAAATAAAATGGTTCTTAACAATGTTTCCATGGTTTAAAGATTGTTCTACATAATATTTTTAGTTTCAAGTCCTTATACCAATAATGTAAAAGAATTCAACATCATTTTAGGGATGCTCAAATTTTAAAGGTTCCAATCACATATGATGTTTTTTCTTTACTTCAAATTTCTTTTCTTCCAGAGAGCCAATATTCCTTATTGAAAATAGAGATAAAATCCTTTGAGAAGGAAGAAATTTTATTTGATGAAATCTATAACAAAAAATTAAATATGGATTTAGTGGGGAATGAATTTTATAAATCATCCAAAAATTACCTCAATGAAACCATACTGGTACAATTAGTTCTTTGGAAATACCACCATAAGAAGAAATCATTATAGAATTATTACAAATGACAAAGTACATGTAAATCTATAGGTTCAAGTCATACATATTTGATTTATAAAAAAAAGGAATATATCAAGGATAGTTGTTGACATTATACAAATGTTTCTAATTTTAGATATAATAACTCAACCATTACAATAGATTGAGAGTCCAATATGAATATAAGCATGGTCATTCCAGAAGATTCACGGTTTATTGACATAGTAACATTATTTAATTCAAGAGGTTATAATGGTTTCATTGTTATTTATTTACAGGGAATCATGGGTAGAGTACTCATACCATATTATTAAGCTCATGATATAGTTGGAAATGGTTATGGAAATATTTAAATGATGAGTGGAAATTTCATGAATCTGAAAGATATTAGAAACATTACAGGCCCCTGAAAGAACCTAATAATATTTGTATAGTTATATGATGTGGGTTAATAATTAAATTTTTAATGGTTTTATAGAATGTAAAAAGGTTCCCTGGAAATTAATCATCAGGTGAAAAGGTAACTTTCATCTCACTAAAGAGAGTGATGGAGTTTCAACTATCAGAATCAGTCCATCGGACAATCCAAAAAAGTGGCATTGTAGGATTGGTAACATTAGTGTGAAAATTATTAGAGTAATAGGGGTAAATAGAAAACTCAAAATTGACTACATAGACCATGAAATATGTTATATGTGTATGTTAGAAAAAAAGGATATTTTTCTTCTACCTAGATGGGATAAGTCCATGGAGTTGAAGGTTAGATCTTGTTCATTCAAATGGTTGGGTTCCTACGCCTTTTCTCATGAATAATGGATCCTTACAATTTATGATGTTAACTGATTACGATAATAATAAATAAGGGTTTCTTTCCTAAAGAATAAATCCAATGTTTTTTTATGAATTTATTTAATGGATATATATCTCCAATAAAGTGTGTGAAATAATGTTTCAAAGTATATAGATAGACTATAATTGAGAATACACCAGAAATAACATTCATAACATGTAAATAATATAGGTAAAAAGTGGGAGAAGACTATTATAGGGACTAAAAAGTGTAAATAGTGAGATATTAAATTATACACTAGTAGACATATTACAATTTATGAGGCTTATCTTGGGATTTCAATAGGGGTTTTACAAGAAGCCTTCAATACATTAGTTTTCATGGTCAATAAGATATAGGCATTAGCTATGAGATATGAATAGTTAAAGAAACTTTTTTTTAGTATGAAAAAATATTCATCCATCATAAGGTGTTAAGAAGTAAAATACATTAATATTAATGATAAACATAGAGACAGGATATAGATTAAATCCAAAGTGTGTTTTCTTGTCAAATTTAGAGATGAGAAATTTGGATATATCCTCTAGTCTAATAATAGAAACTAATTTACCCAAATATAAGATATATTATTAATGAATATCATAGACATAAATAATGGAATTTATATTATAATGAGGTTGAGGATAGATACATTATCAAAATTCATGGTGATTGGAATAATGTTATCAGATGAACTTGATTCCATGAAAGATCAGAGGAAACATGATATTCTAGAACTCCATTATCATAATTAACTAATATAGGAAGACTATTAAACCATTGATAGATGGTGATATTTTGGAAAAACATATACCAGAAATATAATAATTAGATAGATCATTATTAGATGTAATAATATCAGATTTATAGGTTCAACCGAATGAATTTGAGGTGATTTTGTGAAGAAACACTCATAATTTGAGCCCTCTTTAGAGGTGTGGAGAAGATATGAACATCCTACATACAAAATATATATGGGAACTAAATTTTATTTATTAATTAGATAAACTTATACAAATTATATATATGGAGTGACCAATGGAATAGGAAATGACTTCATTAAGTCTCAATTATAAATGGGTGTTATGTGATATATTAAATGAATAGATGTCTTCAAAAAAATTATTTTTTATTTCAAAGAGGGACCTAATGTAATTATGATATGAAATTCATGGTTAGGGGGAATTATTTAGAATAAAACAAGTTAATATAATTATAAAAAAATTATCACCTATGGTGAAACACCCAACTATTTGGATATTAGACAACACTGTTATGTCTGATGATCAGTATTTGGCAAAGATGGATGTAAAACTGCATTCAACATAGTTAATTGGGAGAAGAAATTAACACGGTTTATCCCATGAGTTTTTATGTTCATTAAAATAATGATTTAGTTTTGTTTCCCAAAAATGACATTATTGCTTAAAACAAGCTCTAAGACAATGGAATAGGACGTTCAAAACATTCTTGTCTAAAGAATGTTTTCTCAACATGAGTCTAGTACCTATTATTATAAAAAATAATGGGACTATAGAATATATATCAAGATATTATTTTATATGGATGATATGTTAATTTTTTGTACGGAGTTTTGATGAATTTCATAACTAAAAAGGAATATTACAAAACTATTTAAGATAACGAATCATGGTCGTCCATTGAAAATATAGGGTATAAAAATTGATAGTTATGGGAAATATTGCTCCTTGGTTTTCACTTAGAATGAATAAATTTGGAAATTCAACAAATTATTTAGAATTGGTATTTGTAAAATAGTCTTAACACATATCAACGGACAATTAAAACATAGTAAAACTCATGTAACATCACCGAACAAAGAAGTTCATGACATTGGGAATATTCCTTACGATTAAAATATCTAAATATTTATGTGTTAAATGGTTTTTAGTTTACCATATATCAAATGTTTTGTATGAGCTATTATCATTTACAAGTAAAATATTGGAATAAAATATCAAGTATTTGTGCAATAGACATCACAATACATGAAAGGGTTGGAGGATAAAATTTTATATTTTATGCATTATAGTCAGTAGAATGATTTTTAGATATATATTTTTATTGGACATTAATTCAAGGAAAATTACTGCTAGGTTTGTATTTACATTCGGTTGAACAATGGTGTGTTTTATCTCTCAATGACAACCAATGGAATCATTATATAATGTAAAATAATAGTATAATATAACTAATTATATTAGGAAATAGATTATAGGGGTTTGGAACATACTAAAGGAACTCAAAATGGGGTTAGATAAAGGAAAGTAATTATGTTAAAGTTAAGGTTTCATCAGCTTTCTTGTAACATAGTATTTCATAGAAGAACAATACACCTGAACTAAAATATCATTTTTGATAATGTCTTCTGTATGAAAAAATTTTGGATCATAAAAATATCAATGGGAATAAAATTCATCTTGAAATGTTTAAAAAAGAAATACTTCAAGAAGTATTGTGGAAACATTTTTCTTTGATGGGCCATAACTGATCAGGTACAATGGATGCCCAGTCTGGTAGAAATTTATATCATGTTTTTGACATTATCAACACAAATCTCTAAGACCATTTGATTCATGCTCAGTGTTATAAAAAAAGTGATATTATAATATCAAACATGAGATAATGGGAAGAATACATAATATTCATGGGGCTTAGATTATGGGGGTTTTATATATTTTAGTAAGGCTTGCACAGTAATATTTCCTTAATTATGGGATCTTCATTATACTTTTGGCACAATCATTTCATTTCCCTATGATAATTATATTGATGAAGAGTGTGATAAAAAAGTGATAGAAATGGTTTTGTAAAAATTCCTATAGGTTCGAGACTAACACGTCAATGTATCCTTAGTTAAGGATATAACCCATATAAAGATAGGTATGATATTTAGCTATAATATGGTGCTAGATCCTTATGAAATCATCCCACATATCTTTTTTTGACTTGAATCAACATCCATATTGTTCACATTGTCCTCATCCATCTAGTAGAAGATGAAAGATGGTAGAACAACAATAGATGTGTCATATAGGCTTGAATAAATGGAATATTGAGGGACATACACCATGTTGGATGCCCATGTCACATATCCCTCCATTTTCCTCTAATGTATAAAGATTGAATATCGTGATGGGTTTGTTGAGTTTTCTTGGTTAGCATGAGGGATCTATTATTTAAAAAATGTGGCATGAGTGCATATCCCTTGGCATATTATGGGCACTCTCTAGAAAAAGGTGATGGTTGATCAAAGGATCATGGTCAGTAATTCAAATATTTCAATGGTACATGAATAATAATGTCTTCCTAGAAAGTATGAAATTTCTAAGGATGCCTTCCTAACATGTTCAAGGGTGTCTATCATAATTGGATGACATAATAGAGTATGTATTCTTGATATGTTTGGGGATTTCCATCTAACAAGGCTATCATTTATGAGGATATATTGTACGATCAGACTGATATACCAGAAGGGACTCATATGATATAGCTGATGAGTTTAGGGTTCCATTGCATGATCAAACTGACCTGTCTAGGTGTCTTCATGTGATCTCATTGACATATATTGGTTTCATTGAATTAATCAGGCTGACATTCACCTACTTAGTCATATTATAGGCTTAAAATGGATGAGGTATGTTATGTGATCAAGAGAATATGTCTAGAGGGTTTGGAAGATCTAGGATGACATGTATAAAGGTCATCATATTATCTTTATGGTGTTTCAAAATAGCATAAAAATATCTTTTTATCATTTCTAAATTTTGTGTCATGTTCTAGAAAATGATCATGCAAAATGTATATCATTTTTCATGGAAATAAACATATCACTATTTGCATGATGCATCCATAATTTTTATCCCCTATTGCATGAAAGCATAATTTTTTGTTTGTTTTTCCTTACATAGGAATCATGGGAATAATCTAACATGCTAATGGTAATTCATGTGATCCATATGACGTAACGTATATCCTTTACATGACCAATGAGCTGACCACATGAAGCACATAAACCTACTATTTAATCCCTTATGTTACTCACTAGAATTATCCGGTGGAAGACTCTTGATAATATATAGTCATCATCTATGTAATGTCTTATTTTACATCTATTTGTGTTTATTATATGTGTCTGAAGTGTATTATAGGCATATATTCCACATATCTGTGAAACTTTTATTTAATATTATGCCTGGTAACATGGATTGATTTGGGGGAGGGAATTTACTAATATGATGATAACATATCATGCACTTCAAATGATCAAACTAAATATCATCAATGAAACCATCCTTTTTTGAAATGATAAATAGATATTATGCAATCACTCCATCAGTATCAATTTTAATGTACCCATGGTATTTCTGATGGTCTTCACATGATGAAAATGGCTTACTAAATAGAGTTTATTGTAAGGACCCAAAATTTTATTAATGAAAATTTCTCTTGATCTAATTAAATATATAATTATGTAAAATGGTTATGTAAAACATATTCACTTTCTTGGATTTATTATTTAAAATTTTAAAATACTGTTAAGAATTTTTATTGTTTCTAATATAGTTGCATAATAGTGATCACATGATTACTATAAATATAGGGCTTTAAAAAATCCAATTTACTAAGAAAAGGATGTGATGGCCTCATCCTATAGAATTTCTCCATACGAAGACAATTTTTCATAGCACAGAAAGGAGGTATCATCCCTAGGATTTTCTATTGACCAAGACTAAGTAGTGTTTCAAGAGATTATGATGGAACAAAACCACCTATGTGAGAAGTGGATGTTAATAGAGATTAACACATAAATGATGTTATCCGAGACACCCCAAACATCATTCACCATCACACACATTACCCATAGGTATTATGGGTGTGTTATTAGGGGTTTTGTAACAATATTCTAGAATTATGATTATGTGCCTTATTTTTGTATAGAATAAATAATATGCATTCATTTTATTATTGTTACTTGGTAAATGTATTTTAACGCACAAATAGTATTTTATGTAAAAATTTAAATTCAATTAATAAAAATATTTTAATGAATTAATTGATATTTTAATTAATTAATATTTTATTTAAATATTATTACTGAATTATTATTTATTAAATGTAAATGATTGTATAATTTTGATGAATTTTGTTGTAAATTTTAATATGGTTTGAAATCTGTTTTTTCCAAAACCCATGATTTTTTTATAAATATCAGCTTTTATTTGAAAAGTAAAAATTAAAATATATAAAAAACTTAGAAAAATTAAATATTATTTTTGGATTCAATATGTCGAAATTATCTAATGCTGCATTTTTTAAAATATTCTGCGACAGTCAAATTTTTGGGTAAAAATTAAATACCTTCTAATTATATAATGAGTTTTATGGCATCATAACAACCAAATTGTGATGGAATAAAATAATATAAATTTTATATTCGGAAAATATATTTTTATCCTTTAAAATAATGTGATTATATATTTTCTTGATTAATTTTCTGGTGCCTTAGTGGACCCTCCAAAACTTATAAAATATTTTAACTTTTTAAATTGATTTCCTTGAGAGTGTGACTCACCTATACACAATAATGAATAATATTTTAATAGTTTGGACCATTTATCTTATAACATAATGATTTTTAGTACCATTTTAAGAAAAAATCATTGTAAAAAACCATGGGTTGGTTTGTGGTTTTGATATTAAATTATATCGATTCGAAAACATAAGTTTCTGAAATAATAAGGCCCTCGCTTTTCCTATATATACCCAAAAAATATATCATTTCTCACCACTAAACACCATTGTATCATGTTACTATTATACAATCCTCTCTCTAGAATCCTCTCAAGTATCCCAATTCTCTAAAAAATTCCCTCCCCATGCTCTAGAAGTCACACACATCCAATAATGGATCTTCTCATTCCTTCCTTATTTTATTTCCAAGTTTCCTTATATTGTTATGCCATTATATTTTCAATTTAAAATGTTGGGCTATAATTTCTCAACTCCCCTATACATCCCTACTTATGTTTAAATGATTATATAATCCTTTATCTCTCATTAAAGACCCCCCATGTACTCTTGTTACCATGCCAAAATTCCATAATGGATTTCTATCTCATCATTATTTTCAATAAAATATTTTATATTATGCATATAAATTAAGTTAAATATGTTGGGATATTATGTTACATTACCCAATTACTTTAAATTTCATTTATAAATGATTAGATACCCATTTTCTCTCATCAACCAATTTTATGATTTCTATTTGACGTCGTTATCCTGCTAATGTTACACCAAACATTCCCATGCCTAAATCATCATGTATGTGGATACCATACCCATTTCTCTATCATGTGTCTTCACCATTATTCAGAAGTTATTTTTCATTGAGAACTAAAATTTATGTATTCCACATATCTTATTCATGGAATAAATTATGGCTTTTAATGAATACATGTTATATGATCTATGTGGAACACTTATGCACGAAATGAAATGATTAAGATGGATGCACCCTGATAGCTCTCCAATGCATTTGGAAAAGAATAGTATCCTGATACTCCATGTTAAATGAGGGTTTACTCATTCTAATTAAACTTAAATAAGGTTTTACTCATACTAATTCATGTGTAATGAGGGTTTAGTCATGCTCCATGTGCCATGATCAAGGGATCATGCTAATATCAGGTTACATGTTGTTTCCACATTTCCATGTTATGACAATCAGTCTATATCATTCCTTTATGTTCATAGTTTTCTTATTCACCGCTTATATTAATATTTTATAACATGTATTTTTTTTTTCAGGTTATGCCTAGTATAATCCCTTACTGAGATTTATAGCTTACCCTTTTCTTATGTATATCCTTTGGTTATCTCATACAATGCTATGTACAAAAGAATGTTGTGGTCATGTAAAATATGTTTTCAATAAAAATGTTTTATTTTATGTCTTATGATTTCATGTAATATTCATAATTTCCCATGAAACATGACCACTGGATCCATAGATTTTTCTTTAGTACATGTTAATATAATAAATCATGTTAAACTTAGTAATAATGATTTGGGTAGTTATAGTTGGTATTAGAGGATATGTTTAACATTTTTTGAGATTGTGATTAGAAAACCGTAATGAGAGCCTTAGGGATAAGACTATGTATAATAAAATCATCCCTTATATTTTGGTGATTATATAGTAAGTGGTTTATCAAGAAAGTACATCCCTGTTAGGAAACGAACAAGTAGAGGTGTCTTAGTCATAGATGTATCTAGGGGTAAAAATCGACAACACCACATTAGCTATACTTGAACATGAACTAGTGAAATAAAATGGGACTTTATATACTCTTGGGTTGACACTCTTGAGGGATATTATTAGGTAAATTCATAATCTTTGTATGAACCATTATTAAGGGAATAAAAAAATTCCCCTAAAAAAATATGTTGGGATGTAGATCATGGATAACATAGATTGAAACCTATAAATTCATAAGTTAAGGAAAGAAATGTAATTTATAAGTTATCCTTTTTTTCATTTTATTCTCCTTTATGTGATAGCCCTAACATTACTTTTATTATAGACAATGGATGGTAGTAGTAGAAATCAGGCTAACAACTAATTTGAAGATCAATGTGATGACTGTTCTAATGTGATGCCCAATCTGATGGGAGCAGGAATCACAATTATTATCATGATATTCCCTTAGTTAATTCATGTTGGGAATATAAATATGGGTCAAGACGAACACCCACCTCTCTAATAAATAACATGATGCAATCGAGATCTTCATGAGACAAAGGCCTCATATATTCAATTGGTCATCTGATCCCTCAATCTTTGAAAATAGATAAAATCAATTGATAATATATTTGTAAGAACCCAAATATTCTTTTCAGTTATGTTTTCTTTTATTTGCTGTTATTTAGAAAAATATGAGTCTCTGGAAAATTTTGAAGTACACGCTGTGTACTTTCTGAGTTCATGTCGTGTACTCGATTACAACTGGTAGCATTGTGATGGCCGTGTAGTGGCTGTGTACACGACCATGTGCTGACCTAGAGATCGCCTTATGTTTGGAACTGAAAAGGAAAGTATACATCATCTACTTCTAAATTACACACCGTGTATTTTATTTTTTATTCATTAAACATACTATGGTCATGTTTAATCACCAAAATTCCCTACTACTAGGTCTGGTTCGTCCGAGAGATACCATACAGCCATGAAACATTTATAAGCCTCTCAGTGAAAATCTATTCTTTGAATTGACTGACGCTGATTGCATTGGGATCATCTCGGTAATATCTTCCTTCCTCTTGAGTGTTATTTCATTATTCTTTATCTTTCACAAGTTATCCTCCCTTGAATGTTTTAGATGTTTTTGTAGATCTACGGTGTTCTTGGGTGATTAGAGGCTTGAATTTCACATATAGTGATCTCCCAACACCGAGGTAGGGGTTTTGTGTATTTTGGTTGAAGGCCTTTGAGTTATATGAGCAAAGGTTCCCAATACCCTTGAACGAGGTATTTATTGTTTACTGATTTAGCCATGTTGTTTGCCTACTATTATTATATGCTTGAATAGTGGTTAATTGAATAATAATAGAGATAATTTCTATTCTTGGTATTTTTTTACCCGTGCATATTTTTTTATGACTGTTTGGTATAGTTTTCCTATTAGGCTGATGTTTTCTTTTCATGCCTAGTATTGTAGGATGGAGAGATTTTAAATATCCTCCAGGATATTATGCTCTAGACTTTTAGCCAAGTAGTTCTTGAGGATTACATTGGATAATATTCTTTTTTATGCTGGTTGACGTACAAATGGCCATTAGAACTTGGGGTAGTGGACCATAGGGAGAATAGATGTAAGGGCTTCTTCTGAGGGTCTATTATTTGTAATCATGCTACATGACCGTAGGGGGAATTGACATTGAGTGCCTTGTCAGAGGGTCTCTAGTTACATTACGAGGCCATATGGAGAATTTACATTGAGTGCTTCCTCAGATTGACTGTATTTTCTGTTGAACAATGATAGGGGAAATTCATGGTGAGTGCGTCCTCAAAGAGTCTTTATTCATAAATGACTGTTCGGGGAATTGACATTGAGTGCTTCCTTAGAGAGCCTTTACAAAAGCTAAAACACAGGGGTTTGACTGTGTGTACTTCCCAAAGGTTTGTTTGTGGTTGTTAGGTAGGACAAGAGGGGATTGGATGTGTGTACATTCCATAGGGTTGCCTATTTGTAATTATTTGTTTACTTGCTTTGTGGAATTGGATTCTTTGAACTGTAGGAATGTTTACTGTTGAGCACATCCTTGTTTACTGCTTCATTTTCTTATTTTATACCATATATATTTACTAACTATTAGGCACAAATCCTATGGTGGTTGCCTATTTGGATTTCATCTCACACCCTATTTGGGCAATGCTTTTGGGCCCAAACATATTATATTATTGTAGGTATAGATAAGATCAAGCGCCCTTCAACTTCTAGTAATTGACTTCTTAGAGCAGTAGAGCATATGACCAAACATTTGTTTGTGATGTTTTGAATTTTTTTACAATTTTTTTCTTGTACTTTGGATTAGTACTGTATTTTCATCATTGGGAAATGTTTGTCTTCTTTCATTGACATATGTATCATGTATCATTTTTATATATGTTCTCTAGATGTTTATTTAATCAGTCTTCTATTGTTTCTTATTGATTGATATTATTACTTCTTCCTCTATTTTTAATTGTTTATCATATTCTATGTTACAATGCCAATGAGGGCATAGTTTCCCCACTACGACACCCAAGGCCATCACTGCTAGTTAGCAGCCTTTGGTATTAGGGGGAATTTACATGAGGCCATGTGACCAACCGTGTACTGTGCGCCTTTGGGAAGCTTCCAGAACCGGGCCATTACAAAGTGGTATTAGAGGGGAAGTTTCTTTTCTCTTGACATACTATTTTGAGCCTATATATAGGGATTGGAATGAATTGGTACTTGGTGATAAGTTGTTCCTAGGAGTAGCTAACCCGTGTGCAGGGAAACACCAATCTACTTTGATTATAACAATTTTTCTGGTTTTAAAATTTTATAGTTGATTTGATTTTTACCATTAGTGATTCATCTGTTTTGTGCTATTATTTTTGATGTTATTGAGGTTCTATTTCAATTACAACCTGATGAGATAAGGGTATTCCATCTCATGCATCATATTGGCACTTTCAAGAAATCACATGTCAAGTATTCTTACAAAGTAATTTGGTGTGCATTAGCGATTGCATGTTGGTGTGAAAGGTAGTGTGTTAGATATGAATTATGTTGTGATAGATTCCTTGATAGAATACCTAACTTTTAAGAGGGTATTTCATTGTGTAAGGCCTTGTTTGAATGAATGCCAAAATTTGTTTCTTGAAGTGTTATGGGCCCTCCAAAAATGGAATTTAGTGGATCATTGACTCGTTTTCCATCTATATGACATGTATAAGATGCCAATATTTTATTTGTGGGGAGTATGGGCCCCCAAGAATCATAATTTTGAACTTTTAATGTTTGTTTCAGTGTTTTTCTGGGTTTTGGATTATTATCTAACGTTTACTATTTAAAAAACCCATAATACATGGCGTGTAATGATAAACACTTTCCATGTGTACTTCTGTTCGAGAGGAAACTATTTTCCTTAAGTACACCCTGTGTATCGTATGTAAACACCGTGTAGTCTCTAACTGGGACACTAGTTGTGTGGGTAGAAACATGGGGTTGGGTAATCTTGGTAGAATAGGTCATGTGCCTGATTTACATGCCATGTTGTTGAACCATGTATCTGGACGTGTAGTGAGAAACACGGGTTGGTTAAATCTTCTTGTACACACCGTGTCTGGTCTAACACGTTGTGTAGTTGTAACAGTGTGACTACCCAATTAACTAACAACATGGGCAATTGAAACCTAAGTACTACATGTCGTGTCCATCTAGAACATGCCATGTAGTGTGAGCTGTGTATCTGGACATGTCACTAACAACACGGTATAGTGAATGTAACGACCTGAAATTTTGAATGAATTTTTGTTTCCTAATTTTGTGTCTTATTTTAGTTTATACTCAACAAAACTATATTATTTAATTAATTATGTGAGTATAATTAAAATGAGACGGTTTGGTTTTGACTGTTATATGACAGTTGGTCAATATGACTGTTGGAAAAAAATGATGCAATTGTTGTCTCTAAATACAGGTGATCTTGTTTGATTAATAAACAAATAAGATTAGATGGCCTCATCTAGTAGTCTCAGGATGGTCGAATCCCATCTGACAAAACTTGTGATGGAGGTAGCACCACTGGGCATTTCTCTGGACCAAACCCAAGCCTAACTACATCTTTTGAAGATGGAGCAGAATCGCCTTTGGGAGAAGTTCAAGCTTATAGAAGTCCCTACTCGGGCAATTTTGGCCGATCCACCCTCGGATTATCTCACCTTAGCACACCTTACACTTAGGTCCTATACTGGCGTTATAAGGGGATATGTAACGAGACTGTAGCTTCTTTGTGTAATCCTTTGAGATAAATAAAATTGTGATTTTTTCCTATAGTTAATTTTTTTTTTTTTTCGGATGGTCGAATAAATATAATATGTATACTGATGAATTTTGGAAAAATGGGATACTTTAAAATATTTATGTAAACCTTAAATAATTAATGATGTGTAATTATTTTCAAAAAAATGGTCTTCTGGAAATGTGTTCAGTAAGAAATTTATAATCTAATAAGATCAACATAATTTTTCGTGAATAGTAAATTATTAACCGTGATTTTACACTTAGGATTAGGAATGTGACCAAATGGATTAGTAATCTCACTTAACTAAAGTGTTAATATAATTTAGGAACCTTGATTAAGTAAGGTGATTCAATAAAATAGGTAAATAACTGTTTCGGAAATTATTAGTTAAGTATTACATTTTTTAGGTAAATAGTGTTTTTTAATTAAAAATTAAAATAAATTATTCATAATTTTTTTTTATAAAATGGAGTTTGTTTTTGAATTCATATCATCGATATTAGGTTAAGGTGATTTTTGGGGATTTTTCTTAAAAAAATGAATTTTTGGTGAATAGTTAAAATACAATTTTTGGATTCGGGTGTTTAATGACATCATTAAGGATGTAATAATTATGTAATCTTTCTTGTAAACTTATGAATATTATGATAATGTATGAGGTGTCCCATGTGGCCAATACCATCGGCAAATACCATGGTCAAGCCCATGGTTTTTGCAATACAACCGATGAGGTGTCCCTTGGCCATTAATGACATGTCCCCTCACTTCTCCTATAAATACCAAGCCTTTACCTCATCCATTTCATTTAAAAATCCCCATCAATGATGTTATGGTCCCCTTACCTCCCAATGAGTCCTCCCAGGGTTCCCTCAAGCCTCCCAAGGTCCCGACCTTCATGCATTCGAAGTTACTCTTCAAGGTAAGGGATCCATTCACCCTCCTCTTTTTATGTCATTACTTCTTTTATGTTTTGTCTTATATTTTAATCTCTTTATGTTGAGGGTATGTTAATATGTTTTCTAATTACATTACTTTTCATGTATAGTTTTTTATAGACCATTTTTTCTCTCATAAATTTATTTTCTAAATTTTTAAGTGACGTCGTTAGGCTGCCGAATCTTTCGTAAAGGAATTCACACTTTTTATTTCTTTTCAAGTTTTCTTTTCATGTGGTGTGTCATTAAAATGTCCACAACATGATCTTATTTATTTTTATTTTTTCCATCTACTTCAAAATTATTAATTTATGAATGTTAGAACCTTGTCCCCGCTCTTTTTATTATTTTCAAAAACCATGTTATATAGTGGTTATGCTACAGAAATTCCGTCTCAAAATTCCTATCTATTTCTATCAATAAATTATCATATTTTATTTATATCAATATAAAGACCTATTTAGTTTCTATGGGTGTTCATAAATATATATATATGATATATTTGATTTTGGAATTGACATACATATAACCCTCATTCCCTTTCCATGGGTTATAAATGACATACTGTCATGATTTTGACACGAAACTCATTTCTTTGATTCTCTTTTGGTTATTTATGAAATTTCTTATTATGATCTTTGTATATCACATGAATATAAAGACATATTAAGTGTGTGCCCTGATATCACTCCAATGCATTACGTAAAGATTTAATCTCTAGAGATGACAAGTTTCACGATACCTTGGTTAATAACCTTGGTAATTTTTATGAGACCTTGGGGATGCACCTTGGTGATATTTTCATGAATGTCTAAATGAAATATTGTAGCCACATATTAACGTTATTATTCAAGTTATTTTCATTATGATATACCAATTTTTTTCATTCCTCAAGTCTTTATGTTTTTAATTCATGTTCTTATTGATATCACAAGTACATTGATTCCCTTGTTTACCCTTACTGGGCCTTCTGCTCACTCTTTCCTTTGATTTCTATCTACAGGATATGAGATGCAGTAAATATACATAGGATTACTCATTAATTAATCCTTAATGGTGATTTAGAAGAATATTAATTTTGGATTCATGTATTATGTTCTTGATTTCCAAGACACTAGACTTTAAAGATCCTCTATTTGTAAAATGTAATGAAACGTTATGTTTCAAAAAGGCAGGATGCCACAGCTGGTATAAAAGGATATTTTAGTTATTTAGGGAAATTAGACAATGAAAATTTTTTGAAGAACACTATTGAAAAGTTTAAATATAGGGAAAACCTCCTGGTATTTTTGTGAGTATTGAGTAAGTGGTTTATCAAACAAATCCATCCCTCTCTGGATACGAGCAGGTAAAGGCGGCTCAGGACCAAATGTGCATAGGGGTAATACCCGAAAACACCGCTTTGAGCTCGACTCGAATGGGAACTAGTGCACAACAACAGGACGTACTGCAATCTTGCTTACGGCACTCCTAGGGGATATTTTTGGTCAATCACATGCATTTTATGAATAATTATGAAGGAATAATAGAGAAATATGTTTGATTATGCATGATGTTTTAAGATATAGAATCCTTTATAGTAAAAATATTCATAAATGAAACAAGTTTCTCACTAAGATTTTATTCTTTTAGAAAATGGCAGGAAATGGGAACCGTGAAAATGGTGACCGCAATGAACCATGCACTGACGTCCCTCTGATGGAAGCCAGAATGGAATCATTCATGAAAATGATGAACCAAATAACTCAAGTTAGGAGTAATAACTTGAATCAAGCTGAGAGGATGATCTCACCATGAAAGGAACAACATTATATTGAGCCCTTTATGTGATAACAACCACCAACCTTCAGTGGATTGACTGGCCCATTGATTTCTAAGCAATAGATCAGCTCTATAAGGAAGATATTTTTTGTGCTACATTGTTTAGAGCAGGAGATGGTCACCCTGGTTGTCTATCTCTTAGAGGGAGAAGTTGATCAGTGGTGGGAACTAATCCAAAATAGGAGGCAAAGAGTGTAAGTTGAAGCTATGGAGTGGGAATAGTTCAGAGGGATATTTTTCAGTAATTATTTCCCTCATTCCATGAGAACAAGAATGGAGATGGAGTTTCTTGAGCTGGAGCAGAAGGAGAATGAATCTGTGGGATGCTAAGAGATGAACTTCACATGGCTTTCATGATATAACTCTAGCTTTGTCATGGATCCAAACGAAAAGGATGATATATTCTTCGGAGTACTGAGACCTCATATGTGGAAGAATCTAACCAACCAAGATTATGATAGCTACGAGGAGATTATGCAGAGTGTGATGAAAGTTGAGCTAGAGTTTGGTGAGATGTAGTGGTATAATAAACCAATGACAAGAAGAGATCAATGATACCCTAGCTTTGGGAGGACTTTTGATCAGGGAATAGGAATAAAGCAAGTGAAACATCCCACATGTAATAAATGTGGGAAGAAGCATTCGAGGAACAACTTGATCAAGAGTTGTAAGTGCTAAAAGTGTGGCAGAGATGGACACATTGCGAGTAATTGTCATGGTGAGGTGAAACCTCAACTTCCAAACACAAATGACAAAGAGAAGATGGTGTATTCCCTACCTAATGTCTAGTTTTTCAAGTGTGGAAAACGTGGGCACTTTTCTAATTACTTTCCAAATCATAGGGAAGTGGAGGGGAACCACCATCAGCCTTAGAAAAGGCCAGGGGATCAATTCCACGCTTTTTCTAACATGACAGCTGAAGTCGGTGCTCCAAATGATGTGGAGGAAGGTACTCTTTTTGTTCACTTAAAGCTAGAAAGTATTTTGTTTCATTCTGGTTCTACGCATTCCTTTATTTCCTCCATGTTTTCAAGGAATTTAGAATCCACCCCCGAATTGTGAAAAGTAGAGTTGTCAGTCAAGAATCCTGGTGGGACTATCTAAGCATCGTCAATGTTTAGAAACTCTAGTATTTACTTTAGTGTGAACAATCTTATCTCAAATCTTGTAGTCATTCCCTTGCTGGAATTTGACATTATACTAGGGATAGATTAGCTCTCAAAGTATAATGCCAACTTCAGAATCAAGGAAATATCAGTAGTCTTGAATAGAAATCATACAGTTATCTTCCAAGGAGAGATATCTCAACCTCAACTTTGTCTAAAATACCCCCCTATATCCTTCTTTATGGATTTGATCTGTGAAGAAGAAGAAAGAGATGACAGTTTGATGATAAAAAATGTCTCCATCATCTAGGAATACGTTGATGTATTTTCAGAGGAGTTGCCTGGACCTCCCCAAGAAAGAGGGTTAGAGCTCTTCCTCAAACTCGTACTTGGATCTCATCAGATATTAAAGACCCCGTACAGGATGGAAAATGTGGAACTGGATCGATTAAATAAACAATTCCAAGATCTTTTATAGAAGGGGTTTATTCAACCATGTGTGTCTCCTTGGGGAGAACCTATTCTCTTTGGGAAGAAGAAGGATGGATCGATGCAGCTATGCATTAGTTATAGAGAACTGAATGGGAGAACAGTGAAGAACAATTACTCTCTTTCAAGAATTGATGACTTATTTGACCGACTTCATGGGTCTCAATTATTCTATAAGATTGAACATCGATCTGGTTATCATTAATTGAGGGTGAATAAAGAAGATATTCCAAAAACTGCCTTCTGATCAAGATATGGGCATTATGAGTTTGTTTTTATGCCCTTCAGACTGACTACCGCACCTCCTGTTTTTATGGATTTGATGAATATAGTCTTTAAGGACTACCTTTATAACTTTGTGCTAGTTTTTATTGATGATATTCTGATATATTCCAAAGGTCACGAGGAGCGTGAAAATCATCTAATGGTTATCTTTCAAACTCTACAGAAGGAGAGAATTTTTTGAATGTTCGGAAAATGTGATTTCTTGTTACAACAAGTTGCTTTCATAGGGAACATTGTAACCAATGAAGGAATCACAGTTGACGCTGTAGAGACAAAATTTGTAGAGGAGTTTCCTGAACCTACAACCATAACTGAGATTCGTAGTTTTTTTGTATTTTTAGGATATTATAGGAGGTTTTTGAAAGATTTTTCACGACTTTCTAATCCATTAACCAAGTTATCTCAAAAAGGGTTCAAGTTCATCTGGACAAAGAAGTGTGAGGAAAGTTTCCAAGAGCTGAAGAAGAGATTGGTTACTACACCTGTGTTAACTCTTCCCTCAAGTGGATAAGGATTCGTTATTTTTAGTGATGAATCTCTAAAAAGTCTTGGGTGCATCATCTTGAAAAATGAAAAGTTCATTTCATATGCATCTTGACAGTTGAAGATTCATGAGCAGAATTATCCTACGCATGATCTAGAGCTGGCTGCGGTAATTTTTTCTCTGAAGATTTGGTGGAACTATACTTCTGGGGAGAAATGTGATATATACCCAGAACATCAAAGGTTGAATTATATTATCACACAAAAGTAATTGAACATAAGACAAAGGAGATGGATGGAACTTCTTAAAGACTATGATTTCTCAATTCATTATCACCCTGAAAGAGAAAAAAAAGTTGCAAATGCATTAAGTAGGAAAGCCCGGTTGTTCTTTCTATGATGAGGACTCAAAAAGATACATTGATCAATGTCCTAGTAAATCTTGGTATAGGAATTATAAAAAAACGGTACATCATCAACCCTAACACAAATTATTTCTCAACTGTCATTACTAGTGAAGATCAAGAAGGCTCAGAAAGAAGAACCATTGTTACAAGAGAAGTTTGAGGATATAAAGGATGGAATGTTTCCTGAGTTCAATATTGATCAAGAAGGTGTAATGGTATTTCATACAAGACTATGTGTTCCATCTATTCCGTAAATAAAGAAGGAGATGATGGATGAAGCTCATAGGTCTACTTTATCTATACATCCTGGAAGATCAAAAATTTATAGGGACATTTGTGATCATTATTGGTTGGATAATATGAAAAGTGAGATAACTGAATGCACTTCAAGGTACCTAGTATGTTGGCAAGTGAAAGAAGATTGAAAACTTCCTAAAGGGTTGTTTCAACCACTACCCATACTAGCACAGAAGTGGGACAATATCACAATGGGCTTTATCACTGGTCATCTGAGAACTCCCAAAGGAAACATTACGATATGGGTTATTGTCGACCGTCTCACCAAGACTGCACATTTTATCTCTATTCGGGAAGATTTTTCTATTGTTCAACTTTCCAGGATTTACGTGAAGGATGTGGTAAGGCTGCATGGAGTTCCAATTTCTGTCATATCTGATCGTGATCCAAGGTTAACATCAATATTCTAGATAAGTCTTCAACAATATCTGAGCACTGAATTGAATTTCCGTATGGCCTATCACCCCCAAACCAATGTCAAATCTGAAAGGACTATTTAAACACTCGAGGAAATGCTAATAATGTGCTCAATGGAATTTAAGGATGGATGGGATCAAAATCTCCCTTTAGATGAGTTCTCTTACAAAAACAGCTTCCAATCGATCATTCCATTGAACCCTATGAAGATCTATATGGGAAAATGATGAAGAACTCCTACTTATAGTGATGAAGCTAGTGAGAGGAAGATTCTTGGGCTTGATCTTATACAAGAGATGACTGAAAAAGTCTATTCCATCCAACAACACATTAAGGCTGCTCAAGGTTGGAAAAAGAGCTATGTAGACAACCGTCAAAGAGACATGGATTTTGATGTCGGTGACAAGGTATTTCTTTAAATTTCACCTTGGAAGAGAGTCATGTGGTTTGGGAAGAAAGGGAAGCTCAGGCCTAGGTGAATTGGTCCCTATGAAATCCTTGATCACGTTAGAGCAGTGGCCTATCAGCTTATACCTCCTCCAAATCTAGAACATGTGCATTATATATTCGACATATCCCTCTTGAGGAAGTAAACATTTGACCCTTCACATGTACTAAAACTAAAACCGGTACAACTAGAAAATGACCTCTATTATTAGGAGAAGTCAGTGGAGGTCTTGGATCGTAGAGAAAAGGTTCTATGCAACAAGACTACCCACCTTGTTAAGGTGTTGTGGACAAACCACAAATATGAAGAAGCCACATGGGAACTATATGTGTCTATGAGGAAGAAGTAACCACACCATTTTTTTAGGATAGGAGTTAAAATTTCGGGGATGAAATTTTTTAAGGTGGGAAGAATGTAACGACCCAAAATTTTGAATGAATTTTTGTTTACTAAATTTTTGTGTTATTTTAGTTTATAATTACAAAAAATATATTCTTTAATTAATTATGTGAGCATAATTACAGTGAGAACATTGAGTTTTCACTATTATATAACCATTGGTGAATATGACTGTTGGAAACTAAATGTTGCGATTGTTGTCTCTAAATACAAGTGATCTTGGTTAATTAATACAAAAAGAAGATTAGATGGCCTCATCTAGTAGTCATGGGATGATCAAATCCCATCTAACGAAACTTTGGAAGGAGGTAGCACCACTAAGCATTACTCTCAACCAAACCCATGGTGAACTTCATCATACGAAGCTGGAGTGTAATCTCTTTCCGGAGATGTTCAAGCTTATAGAAATCACTACTCGGGTAATGTTGGTCGAGCCACCCTCAGATTCTCTCATCTTAGCACAAATTACACTTAGGTCCTATGTTGGGGTTATAATGGGCTATGTAACGAGATTGTAACTACTTTGTGTAATCCATTGAGATATATAAAATTTTGATTTCTTCCATTGGTTATGTTTATGTTATTTTCAGATGTTCGAATAAATATTGGATGTATATTGATGAATTTTGGAAAAAGGAAATATTTTAAAATATTAATCTAAACCTTAAATAATTAAGATGTGTAATGGTTTTCAAAAAATGGTCTTCTGGAAATGTGTTCAGTATGAAATATATAATCTAATAAGATCAACTTAATTTTTTGTCAATAATAAATTACGAATAGTGATTTTAGACTTAGGAAAAGTAATGTGACCAAATTGATTAGTAATCTCACTTAAATAAAGTATTAATATAATTAAGTCACCTTGATTAAGTAATGTGATTCAATAAAATAGGTAAATATCTATTTTGGAAATTATTAGTCTAGTATTAGTTTTTTCGAGTGAATACTATTTTTTAATTAAAAATTAAATTAAAATTATTTAGAAAATTATTTTGATAACATGAAGTTAATTATTAAAATCAGGGCATCAATATTAGGTTAAGGTGATTTTTGGGGATTTTTGTTAAAAAAATAATTTTTTGGTGAATAGTGACAATACAGTTTTTAGGTTCGGGTGTTTAATGACATCATTATAGATGTAATAATTATGTAATCATTCTGTTCGACATAGATATATTAATATATGGTATGAGGTGTCCCATGTATCCAATACCATGGGAAAGCCCATGATTTTTCCAATACCACCGATGAGGTGTCCCTTGGCCATTAATGACTTGTCCCCTCACTTCTCTTATAAATACCAATCCTTTCCCTCATCCTTTTCATTTCCAAATCCTCCACAACTATGTTCTAGTTTTCTTACCACCCAAAGATTCCTCCCAAGGTTCCCTAAAACCTCCCAAGGTCTTGACCTTCATGGTTTCTAAGTTACTCTTCAAGGTAAGGGATCCTTTCACCTTCTTCTTTTCAATTCATGACTTATTTTACATTGTGTCCTATATTTTTCATCTCTTTATGGTGAGGGTATGTTCGTGTATGTTCTCATTACTATCCTTTTCATGTCTAATTTTTGGGAGACCCTTTCCACCCTCATAAATTTTTTTTCTAAATTTTCAAGTGACGTCGTTAGGCTACCGAATTTTCCGTAAAAAGAATCGCATTTTCTATTTCCTTTAAAGTTTTCTTTTCTTGTGGTGTGTCATTAAAATTTCCAAACCATGATATTATTTCCTTTTATTATATCCCTCTACTTCAAAATGATCCATTCATGGATGGGAGACCCTTTTCCCTACTCTTTTTATTATTTTCTAAAACCATGTTATATAGCCATTATGCTACAGAACTTTCGTCCCAAAATTTCTATCCCTTTCTCTAAATAAATTCTCTTGTTTTATTTATATGAATATGCAGACCTATTTAGTTTTTATGGATGTTCATAAATATATAAACATGATATATTTGATTTTGGAATTGACATACATATAACCCTAATTCCATTTCCATGGGAAATAAATGACATAATGATCATATATTCAAGCTCTTTTTAAACGTCACAATTTTGACACAAAACCCATTTCGTTGATTCAATTTGGGTTATTTATGAAATATTTTATAATGATCTATTTGGCTCAAATGAATCTAAAGACATATTAAGGGTGCACCCTGATAGCGATCCAATGCATTGGGTAAATATTTATTCTCTAGAGTTGACATGTTTCACGATAACATGGTAAATAACCTTGGTAATTTTTATGACACCTTGGGGATTGACCTTGGTGATATGTTCATGAATGTCTAAATTAAATGTTTTAGCCACATATTCAATTTCTGATTCAATTTCTTTTCATTGTGATATTCCTATTTCTTTAATTTCTCATGTCTTTATGTATTTATTCAAGTTCTTATGTATATCACAAGTACATTGATTCCCTTGTTTAACCTTACTGATCCATCTGCTCACCCTTTCCATTGATGTCTATCGCCAGGATATGCGATGTAGTAAATATATAGAGGATGTTCCTTTGATTTATCCTTAAAAGTGGTTTTTAAGAATGATTATTTTGTTTTCATGTATTATGTTCCTGATTTGCAAGACACTAGACTTTAAAGATCCACTGTATGTAAAATGTAATGAAATGTTATGTTTTAAAATGGCGGGATTCAACAGTGAAGCTCGTCAAGTACACACCGTGTCTAGAAAGAACAAGTCATGTAGTCTTGTTCTAGGAGAACTGTGTGGCCTAGTTATTTGAGGGAACGCAGGAAGAGGAAGAGGATTCAAGTACACACTGTATGTTTGGACAACATGTCGTGTGTTTGGGGTGCTACACGACTAGTTTTGGAAAGAGTACATGCCCATATGAAAGTCTTAAGGGAACATGTCGTGTAGTTATGTATACATGCTACATATCCATGTTTTGTAAAAATTTAATGCTTTCCTTCTCTTGATCCCTTCTTAACCATACAGCTTTTAGTCCCTGATAGTCTTAATTAAAGGTGTGCATTTGACCTTGCAGACTCATGCCACCGAGACGTCCTCTGGTTGTATTCTACTTACAGGGCAATGATCAGACACAGGAAATGGATGATTAGGGATTACCTTTAGATCCCCCAGTTGTGCCAGTCTTGGAACCGACCATAATTCCGGACATAGGTGTTGACCCAAAGTTCCAAGAGTGGTCAATTATGTTCATGCAGATTTTCCAAGGAGTACCGCCTCATACCTTATCGATGGTAGAATTGACATGGGTCTTTCAGCAGCAGCATCCTCCGACCTTCACAGGGGAAGGAGGACCTCATGATGCAAAGTCATGGCTTTATTCCATACTGATAGTTTTTGAGAATCTTAGGATTCCTCCGAAGAGGAGGGTCAAGCTCACTATGTATATGCATCAGGATTCTTCCAAAATATGGTGGGATGTGATCTGATAGGCGGAACGGCAACAAGATATGGCTTGGGAGGAGTTTCAGCATACCTTCTACTACAGATTCTATTTGAATACTTTGAGGGATGATCGAGCCTAAGATTTCATGAGTTTGGATTAGGTTTCTCTTTCTGTTATGGAGTAATCTTCCGGCTTCACCAAGCTACTACTCATTACACACTTTATAGGGGTCTATGGGTTGTTCATGGAACAGATGTTTGTGGATGGCCTTAGGTAGGAGATTCAGGCACAGGTGAACATCTTCATTTTGACTACTATCTCTTCTATCGTCAACCAGGAACTGACCATAGAGTGTAATTCGAAGGATTCTGGAGCTGTGGGCCTGGGCGGTTCAACATCCAATGTTAATGCTTCGCCCGCTGATAGTAGGAAGGGTCGTAGAGAGACTACACATGGAGATCCAAGTAGGAGAGATGTATCTACTAGTTTCCTGGTGGTTTTCTGCCATTGTGGGATGGTCGGTCATATGAGGCCACATTGCCTGAGAAACCTAGAGGAGTTCCGATCATGAAACAATATGGGTCACCTTCATCATTTCTGTCAAATATTTTCACCAACAGCTGGTGGCATGGGTTCTTCTATGACTCTTCGTTTTGAAGCGGCATCAACATTTTCTCATCAGTCTAGCAATGGGAGTTCGTTTGGCCGTACGGGATGACTTGGAGGTCATGGTCATTGTAGCAAGTCACCAAGATTTCAGTGACAACATGGTGGATCTACTTATAGTGGTCAGGCAGGGTCACATGCCCACAGTGTAGGTCAGAATTTTAGTGCAAAGCAGACCCAGTAGTATTAGGATCACAGACCCTCTATAGTTTGAGATACGATCATAGTTTCCTCAGTTATATATTTTATGCATTTTGATATAGGTGATTCTCATTTCTTTGTATATATTTCTCTTGTGGATATTCATGGGATATAAATATTTTCTTCTGCTAATATCATGAAGTTAGACACTCTGTTTCGGACTAGAACCGCTAGTGTGCGATAGTGAAAAGAGTTCCCTATAGAATTTTTTGGGTGTCACTTCTTATGGGAACTTTATTTCCTAGAGATGATAGGCTATGATGTCATTCACAGAATGGACTGTTTAGTTCTCTTCTAGAAAGTCATCGATTGTTATTGCCTTAGAGTGAGTTTCACATGACGAAAAGGGAGATCATTTCTTCATAAGGGTGAATGCGATGTCCAGGCGAGCAGAGTAGGACCCGATCATCATGGGATTTGAGGAGTTACATCCCTGATTGCTCGTCTATACCTGGATGGCCAGGGGACATCACAGTTGGACTTTCCTCCAGTGGTTTATCATTTCAGAGATGTCTTTTAGAAGGAGTTTTTAGGTTTTCATCTGAAGTGTGGGGTAGAATTTTCCATTTATCTTGTGGTAGGAGCCGCACTGGTGTCCATTCCTCCTTATAGGATGGCTACACCAGAGTTACATGAACTCAAGAAGCAGTTGGAGGAGTTTAATGAAAAGTGTTTCTTCTAACCCAGTACCTCTTCTTCGGGTTCGCCTATCTTTTTTGCGATGAAGGTGGATGTCACCCTTAGAATTTGTGTGGAATATCAGAAGTTGAACTAGTAGACAGTCAAGAACCGATATCTCATACCAAGTATTGATGATCTCTTTGATCAGCTTCGAGGAGCGTGGGTTTTCTCGAATATTTACTTGAGATCTAGTTACAATAAAATGCATGTCAGACCATCTGATATAACTCTTACAGCCTTCCAGAGAAGGTATGGTCTAAACGAGTATGTGGTTATGCCGTTCGGTGTCACAAACGCACCTGCAGTTTTCATGGAACTAATGAACCGATTGTTCCATCCATACATGGATTCTTTTGTTGTTTTCATCAAGGATGATATCTTGGTGTACTCTCACACTGGACCCAACCATGATACCCATCTTGAGATCATTTTGAGTACACTAATAGAGCATCATTTATATGCTAATCTCTCAAAATTCAACTATTAGGTGGATCAGATTCACTTTATGGGTCATTTTATCTTAAAGATAAGAGTATCAATAGTCCCAAAGAAAGTGAGATAAACAGTTTACTAGAATCAGCCAAAGAATTTCATTGAGGTGCGATGCTTTCAAGGGATATCTGGATACTACAGGCATTTCATATCAGACATTTCATACTTAGAAATGCCACTGAAGGTCCTGACTAATAAGGGTGTAAAGTTCTTGTGGTCAAATTATTTTGATTCATCCTTGAATTTGCAGAAATTGAGGTTGAATTCAGCACCGATACTAGTCTTTATAGAGCTAGATAGAAGCTATAATACTTACTGTGATGCTTTGGGTATCTGTCTGGGTGTTGGTCTTATGCAGGGGGTAGGAGTCGTTGTGTACGGGTCTTGGCAGTTGAGGCCACATGAGAGGAACTACTCGACACACGATATCGAGTTGGATACTGTTGTTCATGCCTTATGTAGTTGGAGACATTACCTTCTTGGAGAGAATTTTTTGGTTTTCACTGACCACAAATTTACCAAGTACATCTTCACTCAGCATTATCTGAATTTGAGACAAAGAAGGTGGGTTGAGTACCTTTAGTCCATTGACTTTGAACTTGCCAACGTGCCTGAGAAAGGCAACATAGTGGCTGATGATTTGAGAATGAGGAATCAGATACACCCAGTTCATGAGGCTACTAGTGAGTGGCAGCTTATGGTTCTATTCTTTGGGATGCATTAGGAGGTGCATGACCGATAGGGGAAGGTATTTATTTATTTTATATCTATTACCTCTACTCTGATTGATTGAGTGTGAATGAGGAAACTATCATATTTAGAAGGCCTAACCCTATGGGAATGTGTGTTAAGAGAGGACCCTATTTTGGGATGTACCATAGGCATGGATGAGATGTTGTATTTCCAAGGGCGCATATGGGTGCCAGCAAGCATACGCGAGGAGCTGATGCGAGGCTTTCATTCCTCAGTTTGGGAAGTTCATCCTAGAGTCCCCAAGATGTATTTTGATCTTCATCATCAGTATTGGTGTCCAGGTATGAAGATATATGTTGTCAGTTTAGTCATGAGGTGTTTCACCTATTAACATGTGAAGGTGAAACATGAGCGACCAGTATGGATTTTGTAGCAATTACCCATTCCTGGGTGGAAGTTGAATGATGTCACGATGGATTTCGTGACAGGATTGTCGAGGTTGCCTCAGGGGAATGATGAAGTATGGGTTGTCATTGACAAAATCACATAGGTTTCTCAATTCAATATGATCAAAGCGACCTTAGTGTTGATGAGCTAGGAAGGTTTACATTCAAGAGATTTTACTTTTACATGGAGTACCACACTCAATTGTTTCAGAAAAGGATGCATGATTTACTTCTCAGGTCTGGAAGGGACTACAGAATGCTTTGGGTACATAGGTACATTTGAGTATATCTTACCATCCCCAGACAGATGGCTATTCTGAGTTTACGATTCAGGTGCTTGAGGACATGTTCCAAGCATGAATCCTAAATTTTAGAGGTTCTTAGGAGAAGCACATACCTCTTGTGGAGTTTTCTTACAACAGTAGTTCTCAAGTAACTATTCAGATGGCACTTTATGAGGCATTGTACGGTAGGCTATTCTAATAACCTTAATGTTGGTTGGAGATAGGATAGGCAGCTATGAAATGACCTCGTCTAGTTTAGGAGACCATAGAGTAGATAGAGTTGATTCGGAAGAGGATGCCTACTGCAACATCTCAACACCTGACTTATGTTGATCAGCAGAGAAAACCTCTAGAGTTTGAGGCTGGGGATTAGGTTTTCCTATGTGTCACACTGAGGTTAGGACATAGAAGGATTAGGAGATAAGGTATGCTTTTCATAAGGTAGGTCGGGCCATTTGAGGTATTAGAGAGAGTTGGATAGGTTGCCTATTGGTTACACTTACCTCAGAGGTACCAGGCTGTGCACGAAGTCTACCGCGTCTCTTAGCTACAACATTACTTCTTAGAATCATCTCATATTTTCTAACCTGATGAGGTTGAGTTAGAGGTGGATGCCTCATTCGTGGAGCATCTTATCCATATTGTTGATCGAAGTACGAAGGTTCTCCATGGCTGGTCTGTTCCCCAGGTACGAAAGTTATGGAAGCACGATCAAGTGCAGGATGAGACTTGGGAGAGGGAGGTCGATGGACGATCATAGTGGCCGGAGTTATTCCACATTTCTTCTTTTATGTCTCATTTCTAGGGAAATTAGGAGAAAATTTTCTTTAAGGGGGATGTTCATAAGAATCCAGAACTTTTATTATGTATTATTTCCTTTTCTGATCATTTTTGAGAAAAAGAAGAGTTTCTGGAAAATTTTAAATAACATTCCATATTACTTTATGAGTACATTATGTGTACCTGGTTACCATAGGTAGCAGTGTGATGGCCATGTATAGGTCATTCAAATGGCCATGTGGTGACCTAGAGACCACCTAAATCGGAGTACAGAAAGGGAAAGTACATTTTGTGTACTTATAATAACACATTGAGTATTTTTTTCATTAAATGTACCAAGGTTGCGTCTAATTGAACTAATGCCCTACTTCTAGGTTTTTTCCTCCAATAGAACTTGTACGACCATGAATCTTTTATGACCCCCCCAAGAGAATGTTTTTACTCTGAATTGATCACCACTGATTGGGTTGGGATTGCCTTGGTATGGTATTCCTTCTTTTTGAGATTCATTTCCTAATTCCACCTCTTTCTCATGTTATCCTCTGTTGAACATTTTTGAAATTTTTGTAGATCTATGGTGTTATTGGGTGATTCAAGGATTGAGGTTCACGTATAGAGATCTCCCAACACCATGGTAGGTGTTTTGTGTCTTTTTATTGAAATTATTTGAATTATATGTGAAAAATTTCCCAATACCCTTGAACGAGGTATTTCTTGTCTATTGATCTATCCATAATGTTTGAATGCTATGCTCTTATGCCTGAAAAAGATAAATTTATTGAGAATAGTTTTAATTTCTATTCTTGGGATGTTTTTACCAATGCATATGTTTTTATGACTGTTAGGTATAGTTTTCATGTTGGGATGCTATTTGCTTTCTATGCCTTGTATTGTAGGACAATGTGATTTTGCTTATCTACCATGCTATTATGTTTTAGATAGTTATCCATGTAGTTCAATAGGTTTACTTTGGCCGATACAATTTTCCATTCTTGTTAACTTACACCAGTTCGTGAGAACCTGGTGTAGTGGACCATAGGGAGAATAGACGTAAGGGAATCTCTAGAGTGTCTGTTATTTTTAATCACACTACGAGACCATAGGGGGAATTGATGTTGAGTGCTTCCTCATAGGGTCTATATTTATGTTACGAGGCCACAAGGGTAATGGAAGTTGAGTGCTTTCTCATAGTGCTTATTGTTTCCGTTAAATGACTATATAGGGAATTTAAGATGATTTAATCCTCGGAGAGTCTTTATTCATACATGGATATAAGGGGGATTGACGTTGAGTGCTTCCTCAAAGATACTTTACAAAATATAAAACAGAGGGGTTAGACTATGTGTACTTCCTAGATAGTTATTTGTGGTTTTTAGGTTGGAACAAATAGGATAGGTTGTGTGTATATTCTATAGGGTTACGTGTTTGTAATTATAGGTTTGCTTGCTTTGTGGAATTGAATACTTTGAACTGTAGGAATGTTTACTGTTAGGCACAGATCTCTTGGTGGTTGGCTACTAGGATTTAGTCTCACGCCCTATTTGGGTGATGCTTTTTGGTCCAAATAGATTATATTGTTTCAGGTATAGATAAGGGTAAGCACCCTTCTACTTCTGGTACAAGACTGATTGGAGTTGGATAGCATGGGACCAATATTTGGTTTGTGATGTTGTGGAGTTATTTACTATTTTTCTTGTACTTGTGTTTATTAATGTACTTTCATCATTGTGAAATTTTTGGGTAATTTCCAAGACATATGTATCATGCATCATTTTTTTATTTGTGCTCCAACTATTTATTTCTTCAGTATTCCACTATTTCATGTTGTTTATTATTATTACTACTTCCTCTATTATTATATATTTATCATCCACTATGTAACTCTACCAGTGATGGAATAATTTCCCCACTATCCCACCAAAGGAAGTCACTACTTGTCGACATCCTCTGGAGTTAGGGGAAATTCTCTTGAGGCCATTTGACCAACCAGGTATGGGGCACGTCTGGGTGACTTCCAGAACTCGGAAGTTACAATCTTCTCCATCCTTCAATGTTCCAAAGAGGAAAAGGTTCTTCTATCTTCTTATAATATGGAGGGTAAAGTTGATCTATGGTGGACATTGATCAAAAACATGAAACCTGACAAAGATATCCAGGTGTTAGAATGGAAGGATTTCTAGAAAAAAAAATCGATAAATATTTTCATTACACCCTCTGACTTAAGATTGAATGTGACTTACATGACCTTAAGCAAAAAAGTTGAAAAATCCATCCATGAATATGATGAAAAATTCACAAGGAGTTCACGATATTTATCAATCTTTGATTTTTCCTCTAAATGCATTGTTGACCGCTTCTTTAGTGGGATAAAACCTAACCTACAAAAATCTCTATAAATCTGTGACATCGATAGCTATGTGGAAAATGTCCAATGTTTCCTCAAAGTAAAAAAGGGAGATCAGAGAATCTCAGGGGTATCTTGGGGACACGAACATGATAGTGTACTTTAATTATGGTGGTCCAACAGATAAATCCAATGGTTCTAAGAACTTCTAGCACCACACTTGTCAATTGCGTGGTAAGTGGCACCCTAGAAAGTGCCTAAAGGGGATGAGGAAATGATTTAGGTGAGAAAGAGAAGGGAAACTGCCCATTATTTGTCGACAAGAAAAAAACACTAATGAAATATAGGAGAGGAACGCTCAGTTAAACCATCAACACATTTTTCATTTCTTCAACAGTGAAGAACATGGACACTTTTCATACATGTGGCCTAATAAATGGGTTTTTAGAGGCAACCGACAACCTCAATGGCTACAAGGGAGAGCTTTCTCCATCACTACCGCCAAAGATATCCCAAAAAATGAAGTGGTGATTGGTATGCAAGTTATTCATTCAATAATTGAGAATGTAATTTAAGATTATGGTTCTACTCATTCTTTTATGTACCAAAAGTTTAGTACAACAATCCCAAGACTACCAAAAATCATAGAAGTAGAGATTTCAGTGAGAATGAAAATTGGGGAAATTGTTGTATCCCCTGAATATAACTCCTTCCCTAGCAAAATTTTTGGAATGAACATCCCATCAAACCTCATCATACTCCCTCTAGTGAGATTTTATTCCTTTCTCAACATTTATTTGTTTTCCCTATAT
The DNA here is from genome assembly GCA_963277665.1 of Viscum album. Taxonomy (NCBI): domain Eukaryota; kingdom Viridiplantae; phylum Streptophyta; class Magnoliopsida; order Santalales; family Viscaceae; genus Viscum; species Viscum album. The sequence goes on from OY728154.1 coordinate 73,201,929, forward strand.
AGAGAAAACATAAATTGTCATGAGAGGGAAATCACTCCCCATTGGGTGAATCCACCCTCGATTCTAAACAACAACAAGGTGGAGAATGGATTTTCTTTAGTAGTATCATCTCATGAATCGATATTACTACCCTATGAGGATGCATATATTGCTTATATGCTTGTTCATAAGGAAGAAACCATCCATCAAGACATGCCTATGTGGGGGAATTCGCTAAATTGTTTTCCAAGGAATTCCCTAGTCTTCCTCCTAAAATAGATGTTGAATTCTTGATTAATCTTATTCCTGGGGATTTTCTAATATCCAAGACGTCATATAGAAGGAATTTTGGGGAGCTTGAGAAGATAATAAAAAAACTACAAGAGAATCTGGATAATGGTTTTATATGCCCAAGTGATTCACAGTGGGGTGCACCTGTCCACTTTGTCAAAAAGTAGTATGGGTAAATGGGCCTTTGCATTGATTATCGTGAGCTTAAAAAAATCAGGATAAACAAAAAGTATCTTTTTCCATGAATTGAAAACTTATATACCATCTACATGGAGCCCAATACATCTCCATAGTGGATCTGTGGTCGACATATTACCATGTAATGGTGAAGAAGGAGGATATCCCCAACACTTCTTTTTGTACAAGGTACAAGCTCTATTAATTCATAGTAATGCCTTTTAGACTCACTAATTCTCTACAAATCTCAATGAAATTGATGAATACAATATTTAGATATTACCTTAAATTTTTTTTTGTATTCTTCATATATGACATTATAATATACTCTGTAACCAAAGAGAAGCATGAGGAGCATCTAAGAATTGTACTAGAGTCCTTGCGAAAGGATAAGCTATGTGAAAAGTACAGTAAGTTTGAGTTCTAGGTAAAGGATGTCTCATTATTAAGTCATATCATCACAACCAATGCGATATATCTGTATCCCTCCAAGACAAATGCAATTGAGTGATGCCTGATGCCAGCATCAGTGACAAATATAAATAACTTCCTAGGGTTAGCTTGATATTATTGCTGATTTGTGAGAAATGTCTCACAATTTTCAAACCCTATTACCAAGATAACTCAGAAGGGAGTCAAGTTTTCTTGGAGTGATGAATGTGAATATATCTTCAAGGGGTTGAAAAAGAGGATTGTCAATATGCCCATTCTCACACTAACAACATGTGGAGAACTTTTTGTGGCATTAAGTGATTCTTTGAATAGAGGCATGGTATGTGTGTTGATGAAAAATGACAAAGTCATTGGCTATGCTTCAAGTAAATTGAATGTTCATGAGAAAAATTTTCTAACACATGATTTGGAGTTGGATATAGTAATCTTAGCTTTAAAATATTGGCGACATTACCTCTATGGGGAGAAGTTTGAAATATATATGGATCACAAAAGCCACAAGTATATATTCACACAATAAGAGTAGAACATGATCAAACTAAGATGGATAGAGCAAATCAAAGACTACTACTACTATATCCATTTCCAACCTAGGATAGAGAAAAGGTGGTTAATGCATTAGGTATAAAGGATCAAGAAATTCATTCATTAATGATAATTGAAAAGGATCTAATCTTCTTGGATTTGATCAAGATGGAAATGGTAATCATAAATAATGGAACATCATCAATCCTTTCACAAAGGATTTTTCAACCGTATATTTTGGAATGGTTAAAGTATTATCAAATTGATTATTTGGTAATTTAGAAGATAGTGGAATCTATCTAAAAATGGAAATCATCAGAGTTGAATGTTATTGAAGAAGGAATTGTGAGATTTGGGACAAGACTATGTGTTCAATCAAATCTGGAGCTAAAGAATGAAATTTTGGATGATGCATATTGTTCAAATTTATCCATTCTCATAGGAAACACAACGATGTATCAAGATCTATAAGAGCATTATTGGATGGATAACATGTAGAATAAGATGAAAAAATATACCTAAAAGTTCATGGTATTCCTGAAAGTGAAGGCTGAGAGGCAGAAGTATAAGGGGATGGTGCAATAATTACCCATACCAATATAGAAATTGGAGAACATAACTATGGACTTTGTTACCAGAAATCCAATGAAATCCAAAGGAAACTATGTGATTTGGGTTGTTTTGGATCATCTTACAAAGATAGTACACTTTATTACAATTTAGGAGGATTTGTCATTGGATCAACTAGAACCGATATACAATAGAAAACCGGAAAGTCTACCTGGTGTACCACTATTTATTGTATCTGATTGAGATCCAATATTTACAAAAATGTTCTGTAAGAGTCTTCAGCATGATCAAAATACTGAGATCAACATTAGTATGACTTATCATTCTCAAACTGATGACCAATATGAGAGAATTATCCAAACACTTGAGGACATGTTGATACCATTCTAAATAGACTTTGAAGGAGAATGTGATCAAAATATTTCTCTAGTTTATTTCTCTTACAAAAACATTTTCCACTAAAACATACAAATGGATCCTTATAAAGACCATTATAGGAAGTGGTGCAGAACAGCGACATGTTTGGATGTGGTTGGGGATTGAAAACTTCTAGATCCAGAAATGGTCAATGAAATGGTGCAAAATGTTAAGACCATCCAGCATAGAATTAATGCTACTCAGAGGCGACAAAAGATATATGATGATAATAATCGACAATACAAAGAGTTCGATGTTGGAGAAATTGTGTTCCTTAGAAAATCACCTTTGAAAATAGAAAAGATATTTGGGAACAAGGGAAAGCATATTCTAAGGTACATTGGCTCTTTTATAGATCATTGATCTCCTTGGAGCTCTGGCCTTTCGACTAGCACTCCCACCAAACCATTCTCAATTACATGATGTACTCAATGTATCAATATTGAAAAAGTACATACCTGGTCCACCCCATGTACTCAATCCTGAGGTGGTACCATTGGATAATGACATCTCATATGAAATAAATCTGGTGAATATCATAGATAATAAGGAAAAAGTAATATGAAATATGACAATTCCCCTCATCAAGGTGTTGTGGAAAAACAACATGATTGAATAAGAAACTTGGGAATTATAGGAAGTGATGAAGCAAAGTTTCTCACATATTTTTTAGTGTGGGAAAATGAAATCTTGAGGGAGAAATTTCTTAAGGGTGGAATATTGTAATGACCCTGAAATTTATTAATGAAAATTATTATTGATCTAATTAAATGTCTTATTACGTATAATAGTTATATAAAACATATGTAGTTCCATGGTTTTATGTTTTTGGATTTTAAAATATTGTTAAGAATTGTTACTATTGCTAATATATCTATCGAATAGAGGTCACATGATTAGTATAAATATTGGCCTTTAAGAAATCCACTTTACTCAGATAAAGGAAGTGATTGCCTCATGCATTATTATTGCTTCATACGAGACCCATTTTTTTAAATCATGGAAAGGAGGTATCATCCCTAGGATTATCTCTTGATAAATACCATGTCAATCTTCTACACGTTATTCTAGAACAGAACTGCCTATGGGAGAAGTTAAAGTTAATAGGGATTACCTCCCAAGTGATGTTATTCGAGCCCCCCCCCCCCACGAGTTTATCACCATCACACACCTTACCCTTAAATCTTATATAGGTGTTATAAGGGGTTAGGTAACAAGACCCTATCACTATGTTAATGTGCATTATTTTTTTATATAATAAATAATAGACATTAAAATTTTTATTGTTACATTGTAAATGGTTTTTAAGTATAAATAGTATTTTTAGTCAAAATATTAATTCAATTAAGAAATGTATTTTGATTAATTGATTTATTTTTTAATTAAATAATATTTAAAAAAATATAATTACTAACTTATTTTTTTTAAAATATAAATTATTATGACATTTTCATGAAATCAATTTGTAATTTTTTAAAGGTTTGAAAGTTGTTTTTGTCAAAACCCCTTAATTTTCAATAAATGTATGTTCTTATTTGGAATGAAAAAATTCAAATGTTTAGAAAATTATATAGATAAAATAAATAATATTTTTGGATTCGGGATGTCAAAATTATCTAATCATGAATTTTTCATAATTTTGTGAGATAGTCAAATTTTTTGGGTATAAATTAAATACCTTTTAAATATATAATCTGTTTTATGACATCATAATGTCCCAATAGTGATTTAATAATGTAATATAATAGTGATATTCAAACATGATATTTACTGTTGAGTCAATAAGGTTTTCCTTGTGACTTTTCCATTCCCTCTTGTTTTGAAAATCACAAACACCTTATCTTAAGGAAAGTTGCTTTCTTAAGGAAAATCGCTTTTATAAGGAAAATCGCTTTTATAAGAAAAATTATCCTTATCATATTTTCATTCATATTTTTCTTAAGTATGAGATTCGGATTCATTTTCACGGAATTGTTGAAACCATGATATGAAGCATTCTGTTTTAGGATCCGATTTCTGGATAAGAACTATAAGGAAGTTTCATTCCGAATTACAGATATGAACTCTGACTAAGTTCTATTCCAGATTCAGGATACGAATTCTTATGAAGTTCGATAACAAATTCTAAATACAAATTCTAATGATCAATTCTCATTACGAATTCTGATGACAAATTCTCATTCCGAATTCTAATGAGGAATTCTCATTACGAATTCTGAAGAAGAATTCTCATTACGAATTCTGATGAAGAATTCTCATTACAAATTCTGATGACGAATTCTCATTCAGAATTCCCATTCCGAATTCACCTAATAAATAGAATCTGATCATCTTTGTTTTATACGCTCTGAATTAATTCAGACTCCAAAAAATTATTTTTGGTTAGACTCCTAACTTTCATTTTGCTTATGCCTTTATATTTTGACTACTCTTTATTATTGTTCCTTACACTCCGAACCTTCACTCTGAATTCTTCATTCCAAACGTTTGAGTTAGATGTAAAAACGATGTCGTACATTCTGTTACACTTGTTTTGTTATAAAACGATGTCGTCTATTCTGTTTCTTATTAACCGTTGTCTAAGTGACACGTGTACAGGTCCCTCCTATCTTTAAGGAAAATATGACCGTTGGAGAAGGAGCCGACCTTACCTATAAATATGAGCTCATTTGAAAGAGATCGGTGCTGAAAGGCTGACAGATCTTCTACTCATGTGTTTACATTCTTGAAGTGATTTCTAGAGAAAGAGGATCTTATTAACTCTCAAAGCTTCGTGCGACTCCGAATGTTGGTGATTACATTGGAGGGCTTCCGGGTATAGGAAGACAGAGGTGCCGACTACCTTGAAGTTCGAGGGCTTCCTTTCTGAGGAAGACAGAGGTTGCCAACTTCCTTGAAGTTGAGGGCTTGCGGGGATAGCAAGACAGAGACTCCGATCTTCGTATCAAGGACTTACCCTGGTGTGTGTAAGACAGACTTGCTTGAAAGTATAAATCAGGGGACCTTTATCCAAGGTTGTTGGATACCATTCTCTTTGGGTTAAAAGACTTATATCTTGTTACTAGTAGTTATACAACTTGTTTTTATTCCGCTGCTTTATGTATTATAAGGAAAGTATAACTTTCTTATACTTCCTTACTTGTACTCTGTTTCATTTAGATTCTATACGCTTTAAGGTAGAATCTCATATTGTAATCTTTTGTTAAGTTTCAAATTCCAGAACCATCTTTCCGGAACTTACTTTCGGAATCTCTTTCCATGTTTGCATTTAGTGTTAGAGGTGTTGTGAATTTGCTTAGTTTAACATTGTTAAACTTATCCCTTTCCTTTTCTTAAGGAAAACATAGTTATTCTTAACTAACTTTAAAGGTTCCAAAGGAATTTATAAAGTGTACAATTCACCCCACCTCTTGTATATTGAGCATCTACATTACTATTTCGATCCTACAATTGGTATCCGAGGTTGGAAACCTCATACTCTATACCAATCTTACATTTGGTATCAGAGTAGGTCTCTGAAATACTTATACTCACGATAAGTTTTTCTTGCTCACTTTTTCATTCCGAACTTTCTCATTCCGAACTTGTTGTTACGAACTTTTTCTACTAACAAGTTTGCGTGCAAAGTTATTTTAAGTATGGCAGGAGTCAATGTTGGATCAATTGATAATCTGAATCCTATAAGACCACCTATCTTTGATGGTAATGATTATGAATACTGGATAGATCGCATGAAGACTTTTGTTATTAATACTGGAGTAGACAACTTTGTTATTCTTACTGGTGATTATAAAATTCCTGACAAGGAAGTCAGAACATTTACTAATCAGAAAAAGCAAGAATATCAACTCAATTATAAGGTATGCAACACTCTACTCTGTTCAATGACTAGAAATATATACAGCCATATTTCTTCTTGTGAAGCAGCTAACTGTATCTGGAAGAAGTTATAGGTTACATACTTTGGGACTTCTAAGGTGATTGAGACTAGAAGAGCTATGCTTAGAGCTGAATATGATGGCTTCAATTTTCCTTACGGAGAACCTATCTGTAAAGTTCAACAATGATTTATGACTATAGTCAACAGTCTACAATCTATGGGAGAGAAAGGTTTAGATGATGAAGCTCTTGTGGATAAGATAATTGATATTATGCCCAATGAGTGGGAGTCCAAGAGAACAGCTATAGATGAGAACATGAAGGTCACTCAAATTACTCTTGATGAGCTATTTGGAACTCTTCTACAACAAGAAACAAGAATGAAGAGAGATGCCGACAACATCAAGAAGAAAAATGAAAATGGTACTGTTGCTTTTACAACAACTTCAAATCAGATGAAAGCTAAGACTCCTGAGAGAGTAACCAGATCCAAGTCTAAGAAAGTTATTTTCCAATCCGAATCTAGTGAGAGTGAAGTCTCAAAAAATGAACTAGCAAATCTTGCTCGAAGTATGAACAAGATAGCTGGTCAGTGAAATTTTCAATCTAAGTATAAGAAAAGGGAAAGGAAAGATAAGAAAGATGGGGAGGTTACTTGTTATGAATGCAAGAGAGCTTGACATATTAGACCAGATTTCCCTTTGCTCAAAAAGAAAGAAAGGAAAGATATTCAGACAGGAATGGAAAGAAGTATTATAAAGCCAAAGCTAAGAATGTTCTAAAAGCTAATGACACCTGGAGTGCCCGTGGTGGTGACTCTTCAGATGAATCTTCTGATTATGAATCTTCAGGACAGAAGAATATTGGTCTCATAGCCAGATTACCTATTGATAATCATTGTTTTATAGATAAGGTATGAAATGCTGAATCATTGACCAATGTTTCTTTAAATTCTAATGATAGTAAGTATTATAACTCTTCTGATGAAGAATCATCTTCTGATGAAGAAAATACTTTACCTACTTATGAATAAGTCTCTAGGTTTGCTGAACTTCTTGAGATTGAGAATTCCAAACTCAATAAGAAACTTGATAAGGAAAACTCTAGGAATTCTATTCTTACAAAAGAGATATCAGATCTTTCTAAAGATCTTGATAGGAAAAATGCTGATTTTGAAAGTATTTCAAAAAATCTTGAGGAAGCAAGTTCTGAGAAGAACAAACTTTCTAAAGAATTAGAAAAAGTAATTTCTAATAAAAATGTTTTTGAGCCTAACTCTAGTTCAAAAACTAATAATTTTGAAGATAAAAATGTGGTTGTAAAACTCAAGTCCGAAATTTTTTCCTTAAAGAAGTGTTTATCAAACATTACCCATGGTAAAGAAAATTTTGATAAAATGTATTCTCAAATACGACCATTAAGAAATAAATCCGGATTTGGTTATACCCATGCAAAACCTATTTTCAGTTACAATTATTTTGTTCCTCAAAGTTCCCTATTTTGAACCAAGTGTAAATGTGGTGGTCACTTGGCAAAGAATTGTTCATTGAACAAAATCCAATCTTTAGGATTTCACAAAGCGTACTTCTCTAAGAAGATGTGGGTTCCTGAAATTTTATTGTCTATAAATCTCGGATCCAAACAAGTTTGGATTCCGAAAGTCAAATTTTCTTCTTGATTTCAGGAAAATAAAGAGAGTACCAGCAACAATACATGGTACATGGATAATGGATGTTCCCGACACATGACTGGTAACAAAATCTATTTTGAAAAGATTATCAAAACGAAAGGAGGAAAGGTAACTTTCGGAGATAATGCTAAGGGACAGATTGTTGGTATTGGTAATATTGTTTTTCATAGTAAAACCTTGATTTCAAATGTTCTTTTTTTAAGGGTCTTAAGCACAACCTCATTAGCATAAGTTAGTTATGTGATGAAGGTTACCTTGTGAATTTTAGGAATGATAAGTGTTTAGTTCACAATTCCAAGGAAGAATTTATTCTCTCAACCAATAGGCAAGATAATGTCTACACTTTGAACGTAGAAGACCTCAGGAGTCAAGATTTACCTTGCTTAAGTGCAATGGAAGATCATTCCTGGTTATGGTATAAAATATTAGGACACTGTAATCTTAGAAACCTATGTAAACTCTTTAAGACGAAACTAGTTGAGGATCTACCAGAGCTTAGATTTGATTCTTCTAAAGTCTGTGATCCTTGTCAATATGGAAAGAAAAATAAATCTAGTTTTAAGTCAATCGGTGAAGTCTCAACAACTGATGCATTACAGATAGTGCACGTGGATATTTTTGGTCCAACACAAACTGAAAGTATTGGAGGCAAATATTATGTGTTTTTTCTAGTTGATGATTACACTAGATTTAATTGGGTCTATTTTCTAGCAAAGAAATATGAAGCTTTTTCCTATTTCAAAAGTTTTAGAGCTCAAGTTAAAAATGAGAAAAACCTTCCATTGAAAACTATCAATAGTGATCATGGAGGAGAATTTCAAAATTCTGAATTTGAAACTTTTTGTAGTAAGAAAGGTATTACTCACAATTTTTCAGCACCTAGAACTCCTCAACAGAATGGTGTAGTTGAAAGAAGAAATAGAATTCTTCAAGAGATAACTAGAACCATGTTGAGTGAATATTCTATTGCTAGATATTTCTGGGCTGAAGCTGTAAATACTTATTGCTATACTATAAATCGAGTTTTGATTAGACCTTTTCTTAATAAAACGCTTTATGAGTTATGGAATGGTAGAAAACCTAGACTATCCTACCTCAAGGTTTTTGGTTGGAAAGTATTCATTTAGAATACTAAAGATAACCTACATAAATTCCTACCAAAATCTGATGAAGGGATTTTCTTAGGATATTCCACAACCTCTATGGCTTATAGAGTTTTTAATAAAAATACTTGCACTGTTGAGGAAACAGTACATGTAAAATTTGATGAGTCAGATCCTTTTGTCTTTAAACCATCCCATCCTACATCTTCAGATGTGTTTTCAAAAACTGATTATCAACCATTGATAGAAGAACCTTCTGATAAGGAAATTGTTGAAGAAGATACTTCTGAAATATTTACCCCAGAAGACTTTCTACCATATGTTGATGAACAGGTTTTACAAAACCCAAATCAGGGGTTTCTTAAGAATCATCCCATTGATAGCATCATTGGTGATGTAAATCAACCTGTAAGGACTAGAAGTTCTTTAAGAAATGAAGTATAACATCTAGAATTTCTTTCCCAATTAGAACCTAAAAGCACTGATGAAGCTTTAGGCGATGATGATTGGATCAAAGCAATCCAAGATGAACTAAATGAATTCGAAAGGAATAATGTCTGGACCTTGGTTGAAAGACCTAAGGAGACATCTGTTATTGGAGTAAAATGGGTTTTCAGAAATAAATGTGATGAAAATGGAGTCATAGTAAGATATAAAGCTAGACTTGTTGCTAAAGTCTATAATCAGCAAGAAGGAATTGACTATGAAGAAACCTATGGTCCAGTAGCTAGACTTGAATCTATCCGTATTCTACTTGCTTTTGCAGCATTCTTCAATTTCAAACTTTTCCAAATGGATGTGAAATGTGCTTTTCTTAACGGTTATGTTCAAGAGGAAGGTTTTGTTGAACAACCTCCTGGATTTGAAGATACAAAACATCCGGATCATGTTTTTAGACTTACCAAAGCTTTGTATGGTCTTAAACAAGCCCCACGAGAATGGTATGATAGAATCACTGGATTTTTGCTTCAAAATAACTATGTTAAGGGAAATGAAGATCCAACACTTTTTATTAAGAAAGATAAGAAAAATGTTTTGATTGTTCAAATTTATGTTGATGACATTATATTTGGTTCAACTCAGCAATCTTTGACTGAATCTTTTGCTATTCTAACGAAATCTGGGTTTGAAATGAGTATGATGGGTGAGTTAACATTTTTCCTTGGATTTCAAATTTCTCAAAAACCAGAAGGAACCTACATATCTCAACATAAGTATATTAAAGATCTTCTGAAAAATTATGGTTATGACAACACTAAGAGTACAAGTACTCCCATTGGTACCTCAAACTCTTTAGATCTTGATGAAGTTGGGAAACCAGTAGATCAAACATCTTTTAGAGGTATGATAGGAAGTCTACTTTACTTAACAGCTAGCCGACCAGACTTAATGTTTTAAGTATGCTTATGTGCAAGATATCAATCCAATCCTATGGAATCTCACTTAAAGGCAGTAAAAAGAATTTTTCGCTACCTTAAGGGAACCATGGATCTAGGATTATTTTATACTTCTGGAAATGATTTTGTTCTAAAAATATTTTTTGATGCTGAATTTGGTGGATGTAGAATGGATAGAAAATGTACACCCGGAACTTGTCATTTCTTTGGAGATTCACAAGTTTCTTGGTCCTGCAAGAAGCAACATTCTGTAGCACTTTCCACTACTAAAGCTGAATATGTAGCAGCTGGAAATTGTTGTGCTCAAGTGTTGTGGATGCAACACACACTCACAGACTATGGCTTCAGTTTTACTAAAACTCAAATTTTGTGTGATAACACAAGTTCCATTGACCTATGTAAGAAAGATGCACATCACACCCGTGCAAAACACATAGATATTAGGCATCACTTTCTTAGGGATCACACACTTAAAGGAGATATTATTCTTCAGTTTATTGGAACGCAAGATCAACTTGCGGATATTTTCACAAAATCTATGCCTTCTGATAGATTTGAATATATTAAACAGAAGATAGGAATGATATTCGTAATGTAATACTCCTTAATTAACTTTCTGTTGAAAAATTCTCCTTACAGTAATTAACTCCTTTTCATATGGGGAGTACATCTGATTGTTAGTTTAACAAAGTTTTACAAAAAAGTTGTTTTCAAACTTTTCGGAACGAAGATTTCCGGAATGGAATTTTCGGAAAAACAATTTTCCAGAATGGGAATTTTCATACAGAATACTTCTGGAATAGAAGAATTCGTATTAAAAACATCCGGAATGGAAAATTTCGTACTGGCAGTTTCATAACCAGATTTTTTGTACCGATTTTTCGTACGGAATTTTTTTTCGTACTAAATTTTTTTCCTACTGATTTTTTTACTAAGTTTTTCGTACTGAGATCGTTTTCCGTAGTAAAATTTTTGAGAACTTTGTCTTTTCCATAATAAAGTGTTTTTGTAATCATTTTTATATTATCCATTACGAATAATCCTCCTCATCCAATCCGAAAGGTATGATTTCCCCACTCAAGTTTTCGTAGTTATACTTTACTTGCTAGAATTTTCTTGTATTATGTTTTCGGATTATAGTTTTCTTAATTCTTTACTTTAATAAAAACCTCAAAAAGATCGGATTCAAGTTTTCAACCGTCAGATCTAGTCTCAGCTTATTCCAACCGTTAGATCAACCAAGGAAGTTGAACCGTCGTTCCATTGCCTATATAAAGGGGACCCAAATACTTGTCCCACATCGATTTCAAGCTCTCGCGTCTCAAATCTCTGCCTCTCTATTTTAAAGCCGTTCCGAACCTCAGATTTCTCCGTTCTGAACCTCATATTTTTCTGTTCCGAACTTCATAGAGGACTTCAGATCCGAATGTCTGCGGAGTTAGTGTCTCAAGAGATGTATTCCACCAAACCTATTTCACAATGGTTAGTTTATAGAGAAAGGTTAGTCCATCCGGATTTCTTCAATAACTATGATTCTCTTATTTCGAAGAACATCAAGTTGAATGGCTGGGAAGATGTTACTGTATCCAAACTGGGGACTCAAGACGATGTTTTTACGGAGTTACTTATTGAGTTCTATGAAACATTTTCCTTCTTTCAGGAAGATAATAGGGAGAAGTTTTCTTTTAAGTCGTATGGCGAGACCTATAAGCTTTCTTATACCAAGGATGCAAGCGTGGTAGGGCTGTCCTATGAAGGAGAAGCCGAATTTATTTCTCATGTATTGACGGACTCTAAGGGTAGCTTCGACAAGGAAAAAGCCTTGAAGACTCTCAGACTCTCTGAAGACAAGGCTCCGAAGATTGCTAGTTGGCATAAAAATTTCCGGATTCTAGAATTGTTGGTACAAGGGCTTATCGTACCGAGGAAAGGTGATAAAGATAGCTTGAAGAAGAGTGAGATCTATATCTTATATTTCCTGATAAATCTATGGAAGTTTAACTTCGTGAGGCATATTCTTATACCCATTGAAAATATTAAGAAAGGAAATCTCAGAGCCCAGATCGTAATGTACCCAACAATATAATCAAAGTTGATAGTTTGGTGCCTTGAATCTTTCAAGGAAGCTTGCAGATCTAAGACAAGGGTTTGTAAAATTTTATTGGCCAGTGATGATACCCTTAAGAGGATGGATGTGGCTTTCAACAAGGAGATTGGTGAGTTCGTCGATTTGCCTAATCAAGTAGAAGCGGCTCCAAAGGCTGCTGAACCGGAATCATATAATCCTATAAAGAAAAGAATGTTGAAAGAAGTTACAGCTAAAGTTGAAGATCCTAAGTCTAAGAAAGTTCAAACCACACCTCCCAAACCAAATAAAAAGAAGGCCTATCCTGATGAGCTTGTTGCGAAGTGGAGAGCAGATAAAGAGAAAAGGAAATAAGGGGATCCGCAGTTCGGATTAGACCCTGCGGAAGCTAAGGCTCTGAAAGAAAAAACAGCTGATGAGCTTCAAAAACAAGTAAAGGAAAAGAAGCTTAAGAAGATGTCAGAATCCGAGGTAGTCCAAACGTTGTTGAAGTTTAATGAGATGGTATCCGGAATCATTCCAGTTCCAAGATCTTTCTCCCTAGAATCTCTACTTGAGACTCCAGGAAGAAACCTTGATCTTCTAGAGGAGACTACAGCTGAGCATGTTGAGCTACTTGAGCAAATTCAGCAAATGGGAGATGAAGAAGTAGTTGCTGAAGGAAGTGGTGAAAGAGGAGATCTTTTGAAACAAGTAGATGATTATAAAGGATCGCCTTTGGAACATCTCTCACTTCGAACTTCAGAGGCTGAATCCTCTAAGTTAGTAACTCCTGAGAAGGATAAGAATGAGGAAGATGTTGTTCAAAAAATTGTTGATGATATTATTCAAGTGTCTACTGGCGAGCAGAAAACTCCTGATCAAGAATCGATTCCGAAAATAGACAAAGGAAAGGAACTCCTTGTTGAGACTCTGAAATCAGTGGCAAGCAAGAAAAGAGAATTTGGTGATTCATCTAAAAAGAAGTTGGAGCTTATTGAGGAAGAAAACTCTCCAAGCTGAGTTTCAGATTCGGAGCCATCCTCGTTGGGGCATGAATTTGTTGTTCAGTCCTTAAAGAAGTTGGTGGGAACCATTCCGACCTTCTTAAGTATTGACTCAAGGTGCCAGTTGCTCCAACATGCTCTATATCAGAAAACAGACTCCGTATCTATGGTTATGGATAAGTGTGTTGAAATAGAAGCTCAGTTCAAAACGTTTTTTGTTGGCTATGAAGCTCATAGAAGATCTTGCAAGAGGATGACAAACTGGTCGAAGAAGACTGTTGAAGAGATGAAGTTATTCGATGACTTTCAAGACAATTTTAAAGATGCCTTTGAGACCGAGGACAAGAAGATAAATGGGTTAACTTTATCCTTTTAAGAAAAGCTGACAGAAGAAAAGAACTTCCAGATTCAAGAAGTGAGAGATCTGAATGGGAAGCTGAATTTCGTTTCTCAAAACTGGAAGTTTGAAAGGTATCATCGAATTGATTTTTAAGAAAGGATCAAGGCTCAGGAAGAAAAGATCAAAGCTCAGGAAGAAAAGCTGAAAGCCCAGGAAGAAAAAATTGAAGCTCAATATGCAAGAATAGTTGTCTTAGAGAAGCAAGCTGAAGAAGATCATAAAGACCAGATGAAGATCAAGACTATTCTAAAGAGGCTCATGTCGAAGGAAAAAGATCCGAAATAACCAAATCTGATCTTTTTGTTGTATTTTTTTTGTTTCCGAGATTTCAAACCTAATGAAATTCGTGCTTGTCGTTTCTATTGTTTTCATTACTAATTTTTCAGGTACTTTGTTATTTTTTCCATTCCCTCTAATTCTTTTTGAAAATCACAAAGGGGGAGAAGGAAAAAGATCCTTAAGAAAAACAAGAACTCTAATAAGAGTTTATCAAAGGGGGATAAGGAAAAGATCCTTAAGAAAAAAGAAAAACTCTAATAAGAGTTTGTTTAAGGGGGAGTTTTTCATTAAAGAAGACCTTCTTATTTATCACTCCGGAAATCGGAATACGATCCTTAGAGTTTCAAAACCTAAGGGGGAGTTAGTCGTATTCATCAATATCCTTAAAGCAAAGGGAGATAAGCCTTAATGTTTTTCTTTCTTCTTATTTTTTTTTCGTAAGGATGTTTGTGATTTCCAAAAAGGGGGAGATTGTTGAGTCAATGAGTTTTTCCTTATGACTTTTCCATTCCTTCTTGTTTTGAAAATCACAAACACCTTATCTTAAGGAAATTTTCTTTATTAAGAAAAATTGCTTTTATAAGAAAAATTTCTTTCTTAAGGAAAATCGCTTTTATAAGGAAATTTTATTTTATAAGAAAAATTATCCTTATCATATTTCTATCCATATTTTTCTTAAGTATGTGATTCAGATTCATTTTCACAGAATCATTGAAACTTCTATATGAAGCATTCTGTTTTAGGATCCGATTTATGGATAAAACTATAAGGAAGTTTCTTTCCGAATTACGGATATGAACTCTGACTAAATTCTATTCCAGATTCAAGATACGAATTATTATGAAGTTCGATAATGAATTCCCAATACAAATTTAATGATCAATTCTCATTACGAATTCTGATGATGAATTCTCATTCCGAATTCTAATGAGGAATTCTCATTACGAATTCTGAAGAAGAATTCTCATTACGAATTCTGATGAAGAATTCTCATTACGAATTCTGATGAAGAATTCTCATTCCGAATTCCCATTCCGAATTCACCTATTAAACAGAATCTGATCATCTTTGTTTTATACACTCTGAATTAATTTATACTGCGAAAAATTATTTTTGGTTAGACTCCGAACATTCATTTTGCTTATGCCTTTATATTTTTACTACTCTTTATTATTTTTCCTTACACTCCGAACCTTCACTCCGAAGTCTTCATTCTGATCATTTGAGTTAGATGTAAAAACGATGTCATATATTCTGTTACACTTGTTTTGTTATAAAACGATGTCGTCTATTCTGTTTCTTATTAACCGTTGTCTATGTGACACGTGTATAGGTCCCTCCGATCTTTAAGGAAAATATGACCGTTGGAGAAGGAGCCGACCTTACCTATAAATAGGAGCTCATTTGAAAGAGCTCGGTGCTGAAAGGCTGACAGATCTTCTACTCATGTGTTTACATGCTTGAAGAAATTTCTAGAGAGAGAGGCTCTTATTAACTCTCAATGATTCGTGCGACTCTGAATGTTGGTGATTAAATTCGAGGGCTTCCGGGGATAGGAAGACAGGGGTGCCGACTACCTTGAAGTTCGAGGGCTTCCATGCTGAGGAAGACAGAATTTTCCAACTACCGTGAAGTTGAGGGCTTGCGGGGATAGCAAGACAGAGACTTCGATCATCGTATCGAGGGCTTACCCTGGTGTGGGTAAGACAGACTTTCTTGAAAGTATAAATCAAGGGACCTTTATTCAAGGTTGTTGGATACCCTTCTCTTTGGGTTAAAAGACTTATATCTTGTTACTAGTAGTTCTACTACTTGTTTTTATTCCGCTACTTTTTGTATTATAAGGAAAGTATAACTTTCTTATACTTCCTTACTTGTACTCTATTTCATTTAGATTCTATACGCTTTAAGGTAGAATCTCATATTGTAATCTTTTGTTAAGATTCAAATTCCAGAACCATATTTCTGAACATACTTTCGGAATCTCTTTCCAAGTTTGCATTTGGTGTTAGAGGTGTTGCGAATTTGCTTAGTTTAACTTTGTTAATCTTATCCCTTTCCTTTTCTAAAAGAAAAACATAGTTATTCATAACTAACTTTAAAGGTTCCAAAGGAATTTTTAAAGTGTACAATTCACCCCCCCTCTTGTATATTGAGCATCTACATTACTATTTCGATCCTACAATATATATCAGAGGTTGGAAACCTCATACTCTATACCAATATTACATTTACAACCTTTAAAAAAACATAAATTTAGATTTTTGTTATTAATTTTATGGTGCCATAGTAGACCCTACACAACTTATAAAATATTTTAACTTATTAAAAAACATTTCATTGAGAGTGTGACTCATCTCCACATAAGAAAGCATAATATTTTAATTAATTTTTACATTTGTCATATTAAATAATGTTTAAAATTATCTTTCAGAAAAAACCACGTTCAAAATATATGGGTTGGTTTGTGGTTTTCAATATTTAATTATATTGATTCGAAAACCATGGTTTCCGAAATATTAAACAATTCCCCTCAGTTTTCTAAAATAAACCCACCAATGATCCCACATACAATCACTCAAAATCCATTTAAAACGTCCCTACTCTTCCCTCCTCTCTCCAAATCACTCCCAAGGCACCCCAATCATTCATGAAACCCCTCCCCAAGCTCTTGAAGTCACACACTTCCAAGTAAGGGATCCTCACTTTCCTTTCATCCTTATTTATGTCCATGTTTCCTTATACTATTATGAACTTATATTTTCAATTACAAATATTAGGGTATGATTTCACACCTCCCCTATACTTCCCTCTTAATTTTTGAATGATTAAGGACCCCTTTATCAATAATTAATTCTTCCCATGTACTGTCGATAACATTCCAAAATTCTGTAAGGGATTTCTCTCTCCTCATTAACTTTCAATCAATTCTTTTATATTCTTCATATAAATTGAGTTGAATATGTTGGTATATTATGTTTCATTAACCCCTTACTATCCATTTCTTTTATAAATGATGATTTACTACGTTCCCTCTCATCAAACCATTTTATGATTTATATTTTATGTCATTATACAGTTGAAGTTACACCAAAAGTTCTCTTTCCAAAATCATATTGTAAGTGAATACCATATCAATTTTTCTATCAAGTGTATTCACCATTATTCAAATTTAATTTTTGATTTAGGACTTAAATTTATGTATTGAACATCTAATATTTGTGTAATAAATTATGTTTCTTAATGAAACTATGTTGTATGATCTATGTGGCACACTTATACAAGAAATGAAATGATTATGAAAGGTGCGCCATAAGAGCACTACAATGAATTAGGTAAAGAATAGTATCATGATATTCCATGTACAATTAGAGTTTACTCATTATAATTCAATTGAAATTTTGGTTTACTCATGAAAATTCATGTTCAATGAGGTTTTACTAATTCTCCATGTGCAATGAGTCTTGGATAATTCTAATATCATGTTAAATATTGTTGCCACATTTTTTTGTTATGACAATCATGCTATATCATGCCTTTAAGTTATTGTTTTTATTATGATACATTGATATGCCTATTGACTAACATGTATTTTATTAATCATGTTATGCCTTGTTAACTCCCTTACTAGTCTTTATAGGTCACCCTTTTCTCATGTATGTCCTTAGGTTATCTCCTGCAATGCTACGTACGATGGAATGTTGTGTTCAGGTAAAATATGTTTTCAATAAAGATGTTGCATTTTATGTCTTTAGTTTCCATGTAATGTTCCAAATTTTCAAATACACTAGACCTTTTTTATCCTAATAGTTGTATTAAGTTCAATTTTATGATATAATACATTTAAATGCGTGTAATAAGGATCGGGGTTGTTATATTTGTGAGATAAGGTCACATGATTAAAGTACTTTTTAATGATTATGCTGGCATGCCAATGGGCCTTTGTGTGATCTAGTCACATGTCAACGAGTCTTCACATAATAAAAGAATTTATCATTTGATGTAGATAATATCTTCACATTATGATCAATGTTACTTAGTTCGTATAATTATCTCTTCACTTTCATCCGTAATCACATGGATTCCTCAATGGTTTCCTAGCCTCGGTCCTCTATGGTGTTACATGATCGAATGAAGCATATAATCCCATGTTGTGGAAAACTATGTAATTTTCATCTCATACAGATCCTATAATTTTCAACATTTATTGGACAATTGACTAAATAGTTTGTTAGGATTTCTATATTAGGATATTTTATGTTCTATATTCCATTTATGGAGAATTTCACATTATTAGGATAATATATTAGGGGTATTTCACTTGATCAGGATGACATATCTAGAGTATTTTACTTGATCCATGAACTGATCATGTGAAGTGTGTGATCACTTCAAATGAAGATCAATGTAACTCACATCACATAAGTACCTCATCACATTCATAATTTTTCACATGAATTGCAAGATTATTTTCAATAACTTTTTTTATTTTTTGTATGATAAAAAATAATTTTCTAAGTAATTTGAAAGATTTGGAATACTATTCTAAGGGGAATCGCATGATCAAGAGGGCTTGTCTAACGGGATTTAAATGATTAGTGAATAGATCACATGAAGTTAATAATAGATTCACATTATGTTCCTTGGGTTATTCTATTTCACGTCTTACTTATGTTAATGTGATTTGAGTGATCCTGGTGATTGATCCCCATTTTTCCAATCTTCTTACTTTTTTCCCCATACGGGAAAATAATAATTGTTCAGTGGGTGTTTCTTTGACCCTGACTTTTCTGATTCACATTTTGTTTAATAAAATATGGAAATGGAGAAAAAATATAATATTTACTTCAGAAAGATAAAAAATAATATAATATTATTACATAGGGTGTAATAAATACAATCTAAATGAGTTTTGAGACAACAAAAAAGGCTTTTATTTAAAATGTTTTTTAAAATATGTTAAGCACTCTCTCTTCCATATACATATTCTATAAATGATTCTATAATGTTATTATTTTTCTCTAAATGATCTATAATATTCACTCTCGATTATATTTAAATTTCATTAGATGGTTTTAAAATTGTATCTTTTTAAATTTTTCATTATGGTTATTTTTAATTTGTTCACAAAAGCGAAAAGAAATTTTCTTTAATGGATACTAATTGATCAAAATTTTTATCATCGTATCCAAAATTCATTTTCATGATAAGTATATATTTTATCAACATATTTCAAACTATATCCAATTCTTGTTATTATAGGGATTTTTTTAAAGAGTATTCAATGAAAAATGTAAAATCTTCCTTATGATTGTGAGAAAATGGAATTTATATTCAAATCGATTGAAATGATATTTTGTTATTAATAAGTGTAAGATTACATGTTTTTACCAATGGTACGATACTTTATAATTATATATGATTATGGGTGATACATTTATCTTAGGATAGTTTGTGAGCCTAATATATCATTATAATGCATTAGTTGATGGATTTCTCTTCAAAGGTGAAAACAACGGAAATAAATAGGTAGGTTACTCATATTTAATTAAATGGGATTAATTTATTCAAAATGGATTAAACATAATTGTTAAGGGTTTTGAACATTAATTTCCAAGGTAGATGTATTATTCATAAATAATGGGTTTTGTGGATTTGTTTGGATTTCATGGGATAGTGAATGTTCATGAACTTTTAATGGTGAATGGTTTTTTTTTCAAAGAAATATTTTCACGAGTTCCCACATACTTCATAGTTCCATAATAATTATATTATTTTTAATAATAGGATATAGAATACATTTTTTTAGGAAATGGTTTATTTTAAAATGTGGAAATTTTTATATATGAATTAAATGTTTTATTTGGAAATAGTTAAATGTATTCATGGGTGTTTTGGTTATTCAAATGACTAACAATATTCTTTTATTTTTATATCCTCTAATGATAGTTGTTTTTTTCTCATCCCATATTTTCAAATGTTTCTCATCAGATCAATCAGTTAGTAAAAATTCTATCAATGTTTTGATTTTTTCTACGGTGACCATTCTTAAACAAAAAAAGTATCTTGAATGAAAAATGGGTGTAAATATATACCAAATTTTTTGACAGAAAAAGTAAAATGTTTGAATTATCCCTTTTATTATGTAATTTTTTACATAATAACTTAAAAATATATAACATAATTCCATTTTAACTGAATAAATGTGATACCCTTATTATAAATCATGTAACCATGGGTTGATTTAATTACAGAACTTTATATATGAATTTAATGTTTTATGTTAAGTTTTTCATAAGCTATTTTCTTTTAAACTAATGTGGACGCATTATGTTGTCTTACTAAAATTTATTCTCCATCCATTTATGTTTTTTCTATAGAATTGACTTGAGTACTTTTTGTATTATCCCTACTCAGGTTCTAGGCATCGATGAACTATTCCATTTGGTCAATTGACGTCTAGTATGCCTTCCCATACATAAGAGACTACTGACTAGAAGCGAGGGTCTAACATCGACCATGTGAAGACTATACACTATTTTATTAGTGTAATACAACAACAAAAATTGGAAATAATAAGAGAATAACCTATAACCATAATCATAATAGTACCTACATCACATGTTTTCTAATGTAGGGAATACAATATCAAAGCCGAAGAGTAAAAAAGTATTTCCCAAAGTATATGTCTCGTGTCTACATTAAACACCAAATGTAAAGAAATAGAAAACTCTTAAGAGGGTCCTAAACTATGTCTAGTTCCCACATCCATGATTTATACTAACTCAACCATCTAATATATGGATTTTTCCCTTATCTGGTCTTGGGTACATAAATTCTACTTTGGTACCGATCAAGCAACCTATGTAGGGTGTGAGTATAGCTCATTAGGCAACCACTGAATACATCTACCACAATATCTTGTTCATAATAGTGTATGAAGTTGTATAAATAATTTATTACAATGCATATGTAACTAGTTTTCACAATATCATTTATTATTTATTTGACAACATAAAACCTTAGGTTCCCAAGGACACTTGATCCCCGAAATGTACTTCGGCCCCTGACGGAGTCTGAAACCATTCACATATTAAATTAAAATTTTATTAAAATGAAATGGGATTTAATTATTCATTTATTTCAATTCATTATCACAGTTAATTAAAACCATAATCCAGTTCCAATCACATGGGTGTTCAACACCATGTCTAGAGCCTTGTGGGTATTTGGAGCCTCTGTCCATGTCCCACACCTCATGGGTTTTTGGAGCATTATTCTATGTCCCCTAAAATTTTCATGCATGCATTGGGTATTAGTACATCATATATAGGGTCTTGTAGGTATTTTGAGTTTCAGTTCCTATCCCACACTTTTTTGTCAACCACTCATATATGGTTATTCATAGAATCAGTCCATGCCCTAAAATTTTATATCATACAATCACAAATATCACCTATACCACAATACCACTAAAAGTAATTACACAATTAATTAATCCAACTAAACAATTCCATATCCATATCACTCCATTATTTAATTAAAAAATTAATTAACCACCTCAATTTTATTAATTAACCTATTATTAATTAATCACGTCAATGGTTGTATATCCATGACCACCCAAATTATTTAATTAATCAATTAATTATTCTATTTAAATGAATTTCCATATCCAAAAAATTTACCAATTAAATTATTCAAATATTAGTTTACCCACTTAAATTAATTTCTTAATCTCAAAAATTCCCATTTATTAATTCTACAATTTATTAACAAAATTCATCAATATCAATATCCATAAATTTGTTCAAAATTTACTTACTCTAATTCACAATTTCATAATCAAAAGAAATCACATTAATTAATTCATGAATTAGTTAATATTATTCCATAGTCTCAATATTCGAATAATTAACACAATAATTAATTGTTCCCCAAATACCATAATTTCAATTTTGAGATAATTAATTCATAAATTAATTATCCCCTTCTCCACAATTCCTTTAATTAATTAATTAAAAAATAAATTAATTTAATATGGAAAAAAAATTATTAAACAATCAATAAATTATATAATTACATACAAATAATTGAAATCATGAAAACATGATTTGAATAATATACCACAAACCTCAGTTTGTTAATGAGCGATCATCCAACAGAAATCCCCAATATGAACATAATAATGACGTATAATGGGTTCTAGATATTAAACTCTAAATCTAGGTCAAAAATCAATATACCATAATCCTAGGTCTATATGTTCAATCCTAGATCTAAATCCAACCAAAAAATTAGGAAAACAATCCTTCAATGGATGTAAGATGAATAGTATAGCGAATGTAAACCAAAAGGGATGCGATCCTTTTATCGATAGGTGTGTAGATTTTTTATCTAGGCCTCAAATCAAGAATAATAAAGCCAAAAATATCAAATAAGTTAGATAATAAGATCCAAAATCATGAAATGACATTAGGGATCTAGTTAGGGTTGAGTAGGGGTTAATTTGGTTCTTAGGATATTCAAAAACTAATTTTCAAGGAATTAAAATATCAAATACATGATTGACTACTCGGTTTCCCCTAACAGTGTGCCTTAACCATGAACATTGTCAATGGGGGTGTACGTTTTCCTCTTATAGGGTGAAAAGCTTTAAAAAAATGTGTTATCCATCTCAGTCCCATCTATTGGGATTACCCAGTTTTCTAACCTAGGGCTCACAGTTTGGAAAATCCTAACACCAACCATGCACTTTCCCACATCCATCAAAAATTTCAAATTTTCTCCCAAATGTACCCCAATAAAAAACCCAATTATATTATTCTCAAAAAATCAAAATAATACCTAACAAAAAACCTAAAACATCTCTAGAAAAGGTTGGGATCTTACAAACACCCTACTTTTTAACATCTCTTCTATGAGATTTACTCATAAGAATATCTTTGTTTTTTAGTATAAAAGTTCAGTCCATTGATCCTTAATATTTGACTCTATGTATGATGTTTATTTCTACACATGCCCATGTTTCCACAATAAATGAAATTTATACATGGTTTCCCTACAAAACATTCTCAATACGATCCAAAACACATATCAGGTTCCCCTTAACAGACACATCCCTTTCAATGTCAACATCATCCACATCTTTTACAAGAGATGATTCAGGTTGATACTTCCAATGATTTGACACATGGAAAATGTCATGGTTAACACTACATCTCTATGGAAGATCCATTCGGTACATCACCAACCCAATTCATTCCACAACCTCAAATGATCCAATAAACCTAGGTTCTAACTTTTCATGTCTATGTATCATGTTGTAAACCATCCTAGTTTAAAAACTAAGGGATAAACAATCAATCTATATAAACTCAATGGATTATTGATGTCTATTTGGGTATGAGTTTTATCTACTATGATCTATAGCTATATGGTTCTAAAACAATGTATTTGATCAGACATCTTTTTCACAAGGCTCAGTCCTAACAACCAATACTATAAATCAAGACTTCAACAACACAAATAAATGGACTTTATCAGTGTTATAGATGTTTATATAATGAGTGAGATGTTAAAGGGTTAGCTTTATCAACACATGAAAAAAGCTCTCATAAAGGCCCCCTTTATTAGTACTAAATTAATGTGTTGATAAATGACGCGTTTATCTGTGCTTTTTTCGTGATAATATAGGCCCCACTAATAAAGGGTATATAATTTTAATCACCCCACCCCATTATCATCTCCCCTACCTTTATCAGCGCACCCCCTCACCGCCCACTTTATCAGTGCTTCCCACACCACATTATTATTTTCATATCACAAACCCCTCCCTTTATTATGTTTTGAACCTGGGACCTCCAGCTTATACACTAACACCTTTTCCAATCAGCTATACAGATTTGTTTTACATTTTATGATATATCTATAATTGTATATATATATATCGTTATATTTACCTATCTATATATATATATATTAAATACAAATTTATTTATATTTATTTTATAAGATTTATATAAACTCTAAAAACTCCATAGAACACATTAGAACATTATCAAACTTTGGAAACCCTTAAACTCCTAAAACCTTAAAATGCCAATAACATCTGATACAGTAATCTGTTTCATCTTGGAAAATGTAAAATAATATCCTATATTAGAATATTTGATATTATATGTGGTATTAACCAAATGGACACATGGATTAGATGTTATATCAATTTAAATTTTAAGAAACCTAGTCGACGACTAAAAAATCATTTTTGAAGTCCATTTGGGGATTTTTAGGGGCTAAAAACTAACAAAAATATTTTAAGACTAGTATTAGACTTTATGTGGAATGGATATCAATATAGGATTTGATTATATATGTAGTAGATACAAAATGGACATTTAGATTAAATTTTATGGTCATTTGATGTTCGAGTTTGATTTAGGACTTTTTTAAAACTGTAATATATAGTATTCCTTTATTTATCAGATGATTTAAATGTCATGTGGTTTTAGATAACTTCTTAAGATCACATTTTACTAGTTTTTCATCTAAAATGGACACCTGGATGGAATGTTATGACCATTTTTTGGATTTTAGTTTTTTTTATGTGATTTAAGGGTTTTTCACATTTGACGGACTTTCAGATGATCATTACTTCTAAACCAAGTGTTTTTTTTCCTCTAATACATATAAAATTGAATCTTGCAATGAGATCTATGAAATGGTGATGCATGGGAATCCTCAATCACCTCTATAGAAATATAAAATGCATAGAATGACTCCAAATACTAATAACTTCAACTATGGGTGTCTGTTAATGAAATGTAATTTTTTTTGAAATGTACCCTTTATTATCACTAGTGAAAAAGTGATAAAAATGGCCCCCTTCATTAGTGATTTTTTTATATGATATGATGAATAAAAAAATTTCCTTTTTTTTACAAGTGTTGATAAATGCGGTCCCTTTATCAACAATTTTTTACAATTACTGATAAAAAAACCCCTTTAATAGTGCCTTTTTAACACTGTATAAAACCCCATTAACATTGATAAAAAAGCTACGTTAAAGGCCACCATTAACAATGAATTTTTTAGAATAGAGAAAGTGGGTTTTAATAGTTCTTTTAGCCAGTGATGTTTAAACTAGAGCACTGGATAAACCTAGTTTTGTACTAGAGAAATATGACTCACCTAACTCCATCCATCACAGATTAAATATTCATGGTCTACTAAATAGAACCTCCTATGGTTCCATCAGTATATTTCAAGATAATTTATTTTATAGTCACACTCTACTAATTCTATGGGATTTCCCTATGACAGAATGTGTTTTAGAACACACGTTCATAGAATATCCTCAAGAACCTATATAGTACACTCTGACTGCCCATCTGTCTGTGGGTGGAAATATGTACTCAATAAAATGTACGTACCAAGCACCTTCTATAAGACGATCCAGAAGTCTGATGTAAAAAATGAATCATGACCTAAAACAACAATCCATAGAAACCCATACTGACAGATTATTTCCCAAACATTCAAGTCTACTAGCTCGTCCACTAATAAAGTCTCCCATATAAGAACGAAATGTACCACCTTTATCAAAAGTTCCACAATCAATCTGATGGTTTCATTCTTCTATGAAATCATTGAGATAACATCAAAAACGTACATAGAAACGACATTCCACATCAATTCTATAATTGTAAATGGATGCAACAACCCACCAGTTCATTGATTCTCATCTTTAACATATAGAAAGGTATAACATCATGTCAAGAAACCTGTTATCTACTTTTTCATGCCTGGACACTAAAATTATTGACATAGTTCACGGTACATTTTGGTCACCAATATATGTATTGCATAATTTTTTGCATGAAACTTATGAATTAGATCTTACTGCATGTGCGTGGTCACAAACAACATGATTCCTAACATAGTTGATCACATCCTCATCTATGTTCCAATAATAAGGTGACTCACCACCATCAAAGATTTCCCTTACATTAAAACATTCTATATCCTCATATTCCCTGAAACTGATCCATCTCAATATGTGATTCATCTTATCCTAAATATCATAAACTACAAAATGCAACTCATCCAGTAATTCCATCATATTTCACTCATCACTAGACTCATGGACCAACTGATTCTGAGTTTTCCTACTCAATCCATCAACCACACTATTCCCCTGTATGGGGGTATATGAAAACTCTAAATAAAATAACTTCATATAAACAACCCTTTTCCCCTTCCATAGATTCAAATCTCACTGTGAGAAGTTATATATCAAAATCTTGTGATCTATATACACAACAAAATACTTGTCCTAGAGATAATACCACTAACACATTAAAGCATAAACAAATTATTCTAGCTAAATTTTATTTTTAGGGTATTTTTTTCATGTGGCCAAACTATCGAGAACCATATGAAAAAACTTTATCTATCTGTATCGATACAGCTCATATCCCTATCCCATAAGTGTCATAAAACACCATTTACTATTCACTTAGATCGGGTAGGGTCAAGATAAGTGTCGATGTAAAAAAAACTTCTTCAGCTCCTAGAAATAATTCTCACATTCTTCCATCAATTCAAACATTACTCCATTTTTTCAAGATAAATATTTGTGCTTACAAGCGGGTATACTCCTAGATAAACATTGGATAATATCCACCCAACCCCAGAAATATATGGATATGAAAAAAGATCTTTGGACACTCCCAATACACAACATCCCCAACCTTCTCAGGGTAAACTAAAACACCATCCTATAATATTATGTAACCAAAAAGGTTTATTTGATCAATCCAAGACTGACACATATATTGATTTTAATATAGATGATGATATCTTAGTTTACTCAGGATGATCTCATGGTGTTTTTCATGATTGTCAAAATTATTTGAGTACACCAAGATATCATCCAAAAAAACTAGCACAAATTGATCTAGGTATGTATGGAAGATCTAGTTAATCAAGTCTATAAAAACATCTGGGGGATTTGTTAACCCACATGGCATTACAAAAAAACCGTATAGGTCATACCAACTTCTAAGAGTGTTCCTTTTTATATCATATGTCTGAACTCTCAACTGATGATATCCTGATCTAAAGTAAATTTTGGAGAAAACACAATCTCCCCTCAACTAGTCACATAGATCATTGATAAATAGAATATGACACTATTTATTTACAATCATCTAGTTAAACATATAGCAATTAATACAAAGGTGTAAAATCGCATCGTCTTTCTTTATAAACAGCACTAGAGAACCCCAACCTGATGTACTCAAACAGATACATACCTTATCCTCTAAATCACCTAGTTGAGTCTTCATCTCCCAAACCAATGATGCTTCCATTATACTTCATGAAATATAAATATTCTCCCACCTGTAATGATATCAATTATAAACAGAAAATATATCTTTGGTGGAATCAATGATAAGTCTGCTAGAAAAACATCTTGAAATATATCCACTATGTTTGGAAAGACACCATGCTACACTCTTAAATCATCCAACAATAGATTTGAATCCAAATATTTCCCAATTACTGAGTAATTGTCCCTACTCGGCCTACTTTGAATGATACTATCCAATATATACCCATAATCATGTGAAATATTAATATTTCTAGGATCGAAATATACCATTGGAAAAAATTCTACCCATCCTCAAGATAACACCCATAACATAAATATATTAATTTAGATCATTCTCTAAATGGTGTATCTGTCATTAATATCCCACTCAAAAACTCCACTTAGAGGCTTAAAAAATTCATAGGTCTGGTATAAATAAAGGAATGAGAGGCACCAATATCAAATAAGGCACTAGATAATATAGAATATATAGGAATATTACCTCTCATTTTCAATGATCCAAACTTGATATTGTTGATGCTTCTTTCCATCACAAAGTCTAACGACTGAAAAAGGGAAATACCTTAGTCTAAAGTGATTTATCCTTTGAAGAAACATCAATAATTGAAAAAGGCATGAACAAGGATTCCTCCCACTTGGGTCGCACACGTTTTTTCATGGTTGTGCAAATATACATGTGCGCCACGTAGTGGTCATGTAGGTGACTTGCGTGCCCTCTTTGATTCTCACCCAGGGTCTTCCCTGGACTATAAATACCTCTTGTGGGCCTCCCATTTAAGGACATAAAGATTCCAAAACTCATATTTGATCTCCTGGCACCCTAGTCTATTCTTAAAGTCTTCCGAGCACTTCTATGGTAATTTCTTACGTAGAATAGATGTTCTAAATAGGGGAAACAGGGCCTAAGTGTTAAAACTAATCAACACTTGTGCACCTAAGTGGCTAGACCTTAAGGGAACTTGCCACACTTGCGGTCCGCCTTATCCCCTCAATACAACTTGTCCACCACTATTTTGGATGCTTTTAGAGATAATTTTAAGGGCTTGAGCTAAGTCTCTCCCAAGTATTACCATAAGGGTTGACCATTACGCAGGTACCCATGTGTCATGCAAGTCTACTTGCACGACCAGGACTTGCACACCCACTCAGGACATGCACGCCTCTCTCTTTTAGGGTGACCCTCCTTCTTATTCACTTGCTTTCTTAAAATCCACATCTCATCTTCAAGATTTAGCCTTTAGAACCCTCTTTAAATCTATTTATGGCATGGTTCCTTTGTTTGCTTTTTTATTTGAAAGGAATTATATGGAAAATCTATCAAAACCTATTGATTTAATTATTTTATGTCACTAATATTAGAGATTTAATTCATTAAACCTCATCCTTTAATGATGAGAGAATCTTTAACTTGGGAATCCTCCTTAGGAGTAAGCCCTAAGTCCCCTAACCTGGGCCTCCTTTTCATGAGTAATCCCCAGTCATTAAATTCCATTAATTTTGGGCATCCTCTTCAGGAGTAAGCCCCAACCATAATTCTTTTAATATGGGCATCCTCCTTAGGAGTAAGACCCAAGTTCCCAAAATCCAAATTACTTAACCTGGACTTCCTTTTCAAGACTAATCCCCAGTCATAATTCCTCCTAACCCGTCTAATTTACTTTTGTTTGGGATTCCTTCTCAGGAGTAAAACCCAATCACTAGTCCCCTCCTAATTTTGGCATCTTCTTCCAGAGTATGCCTCAAGTTAGAGCATCTAAATATCTATAAAGAACATATTCCTTTATAGACCTTCTTCTTGGGTTTCTTCCCTAAAGTAAATCCTAATCTTCATCTATCTAGGCAGTCATACATACATAATCCCCACAACATTTTTTATAATTGAATCTTTTATGGGACAACTATCTGGTTTTACCAATACCTCTTGTTTCTCACACCGAGCATGACTCATGTAGGCTTCGAGTGTAAAAGTAATTATGAAATCTTTCTTTGAGACATCAACCATGCAAAAACATCATACATCTTTACTCGAACTACATGGGTTCTGATTCCTTTTCTAATAAAGGATAACTAGGTAGCCAACACTACTAGAAAAATGATTTTTCCCAACGCTTCTATACCAACGGTTTGGCCAAACCGTTGGGGAAGGCTGAATTTTGGACCACCTTTCCCAACGGTTTGGCCAAACCATTGGGAAAGGGTCTCCACAATTCATCCTTCAACCAGAATACCCAAAATAAAGTAAGACCTTTCCCAATAGTTTGCAAAACCGTTGGGAAAGGTCCTTTGATTTTTATGGAATCTACCTACAGACAACATTATATAAATCAAAATTTAAAATAATTAGAACAATACCTATATATATTTATGAAATTAGGTTAACAAAAGTAATGTTAGGTTATTGGTTAAGTCATTCCGTTATAAACTAGATGTTTTGGGATCAAATCCCACCGGATGTTTCTGTTTTGAAATACATATACCAACGGTTTTGAGAACCGTTGGTATAGATTTTCTAATTACTTATACCAATGGTTTTTAGAACCATTGGTGTAGACCTATTGTAACGGCTTACTTTCCAATGGTCCTCCAAACCGTTGGTATAGCCTACACCAATGGTTTGGGGACCTATAACAACAGTTACAAACCGTTGGTATAGGGTATTTTTCCCGTAGTGCAATCTGGGGGTAAAATCCCAACTCTGAAATAATCTATGTCCTTTTGAATGACATTAAACATCAAGTTCCCTGCTAAGTGGATTTAAAACCAGTATGGTTATCATAATAACCAAGATATTTCTATATATTGTATCAAAGGATAACATTGACTAAGAATATCTAACAATTAAAGATGATTCTCTATCGATGAAGAACCTCGAATACACATAAAAGATTCTATAAATCTCATACATATAAATTATTGATTGTCACATCTTATGGAAAGCTCATTTTCATACATGGTAGTGTAATAAGGATTCACGAACAAAACTTAAATCTATAAAAAGAGTCTTGGAGTAGAAAATAATTCCCCCGAAAAAGGTGTGATGAGTCCGACCTCCCATACTCTCAACCAATAGAAATTCTTATGCCTTATTTGTCCACAACTAATGAGCACCTACCTTTGGAAAGTAGGTCCAAATGGATATGGAATCATTGGATGTTTCTGGTTCTGCGAACAAACCCATTAGAAACCGATTAGAATGTTTGAACCTCAAATAAACAAGGTCATCCCCATTTCTCGGGGAAACATAAAATAGTGAACCCGACGTGATTACTTAACCAAGTTAAATTGATGTTTTACTTATTTGTTAGGCCCGTATTTATACTCAATGAGAGGGCCAACAAAACAATCAATAATATATGTGCTCATCCAAAGGATGTATTAGAGGAACTTATCATGATTATGTTTGTTATATCAAACTAGAACACTTTTCCAAAATCTTTTGTGTTAAAAAATGGATTTTCTTAAGTTCACACCTGTGAATACCTCTGTTGTGAATACCTCTGCTGCTACTCCTACTGGATAGTTGTCTGATCTGAGGATGATATAACCTACTCAGCATCCTCAATATTGGGTATCAAATGCACTGGTTAATGAATACTATCAACATGGTACTATTATGAATCTAGAGGCTACTCGACAATCCCTCTAAGTCAATACATCACCCTGGTCGTAAGGACAACGACGGCCAGCAATCAAGAATCAGGCGGTGCCAACCACCGTCTCCAACCGTTTTGAGTCGTTATCCCAGGAACGCAACAACCAGTCACTCCCATATTCTGAGGAGGTGAATGAGGAGGTCACAAAAGGCCTTAACTCAAGGAAACAGAAGTCCTTCATGAGGGATCCCACCAACAATCACCAGCAGACTCATGCGACAGTGCTCCATCAACATGATGAGGGTGTCGTCTCCAAGCGTTCGGCTCAGGTTCCTCAAACCCGAGAAGGAAAGAAAAACCACTAGAGGTGACGACTGGTAAATAGTGAGCAGATTATTATCTCTGCCATCTCCAGAGAAGTCCACCATCCTAACATGGTGGAAGGCAACGAGCGGGCAGACACACCCATCCATCATAATCCCACTGTCTAGCAGACTCATCTAGAAGCAACCCACCAATCCGGCCAGGAAATTCTGGAGGATTACTATAGATTGGAACATACAACTTTTTATAAATCATCAGCTGGTCAGTAGGCTCGTCTGACTACATATGATGAAGCCTGCCAACCCAATGTGTTGACAACTGGTAAACAAGCACATACACCTGCTTACACTCATCAATCCTGCTAGCAGTCTTGTATGCCAGTATTGAAGAAAGTTCATCAACCATGTTCTGTGGAGTGAAATCAGCAGGCACATACACATGGTAGTATTGATCAAACCTACAAAAAGTTTTTTTTGGTAGCACCAAGAAAAGTCAATTGGAAATCCCCAGGGACAAGAAAGAGGCAGACTCAACTCTCTGCACCCACACATGAGTACTTTCAGGATTCACTTACAGGAAAAGGAGGACAGGAGCAGGAAAACACACCTACTCCAAGAACAGAATGGATGTATATTTCCATTCCGGCAACTGAGTTCACCAATCATATTCTCTCAAAGTTGAAAGAGCAGATAGAAATCCCTACTCATATTCTGGATGCCTGCCAGGATATTATAACATCTTCAGTAGCATCACAAGGAATCAAATGAAAATCTATCCCTAGCAATGGAGTGACACATCAACAGTTCACTCTTGAACAGACACACACATCTGTTCCAGACCAAGAGGGTTGTGTGTCATACTCCCCCATTTCATATGGACAACCAAGTCGGGCACACACACCTGATTTTAGTAGAGATAATCAGCCTAACCTGATCCTTTCTCCTGAGCAGGAACAGACACCTACCCAAAATGACCAATTTAGTCAACAAGTGGTTCCTAAAGTGAGTAAGAAGGTGTCTAAGAAGAAGGCCCACTCAGCACAGTCAAGAAACCAAGGTCAAATCTGTATTAAGGTCGTACTCGATGCTGGAGTTCTTGATGCACTCAGACAAATATCTGTTGTAACTCAATATTCTACTCTCTCAGTTCCCAATACAGCGAATATTAATTCTGAAGGTCTTAATCATATACTTCCCCATGAAGGCTTTGTTCATGACAATTCGTCCGATCTTGAAGTTTCATCTTCTAATAAGAGCCATAAGAACCATTTGTGTGGCCAGAAGATCAAGGAGAAAAATGTTTCATCTTTTCATGTAACCCACCATGGTGGTCCTCCCCATGATGAAGAATTTAGCTGTGAAATTTCTATCCACAGTAGTATTTCACATTTCTTGGAAAATTCTGCAATAGACAATGTAGTGACAAGAAATCCCTCTTATCTTGGGGCACATTCCAATGTGAAGCCAATCATTTATGATTCTTTTCCACTAGCAGGTGAAATACTTTCTCAATCAGAAGATAGCCTGGGGTATAGTTCATTCTCTGAACCAACCATGGGTCGTTCATCTTCTAGTTTGATCAGTGAATTCTCTACCGATCTGATTAAATCGGAAGAAGCAATAAGGAAGAACCATCTTTGGTCTAATTAGGTAGAATAATCTTCATTGAATGATAAAGAGGAAGGGTTGAATATGATAAAACAACTGAAAAAAGGTGAATTTTTTTTCATTTATTGGCTTTTGGCTGACTCTCAGTATGACATTCTAGAAATGTTGACCGAAGATGGAATTTATGACATTCGTCTGAACACATGGAATACTCTTTATCAGTTGAAAAAGAAAATATTATCATATGATAAATATTAAAATCATGTCAAGATAATAGAAGGGTTACAATGCCAAATTTACTTGTCATCTCTCTCATTTTCTCGATATCCGAAGGCTGAAAAGTAGCAAAGAGCCCTTCAGTGCTCATGCCTTGACGGACTAAGACGATTGCGCCAGTTGATCACCAATGCCCCATATGGTATTTATATCATGGGATGGGGTGTCCATGGAGCACTACATTTCACTGTACTCTCCAGTCAGTGAAGCCCTCCAAAAATGGTTTAATGCAATGTTATTGCCCATGGACAGCCATAGCCGATTGGCTTTGTTTGTAATAAAAGGCTCACTCAAGAACAAGCCTCAACTAGTTCTTCTCAAAATCAGGCATACATAGAACAATTTTTTGAATTACCATTCAATCAACCAAACATGAATATTGAACAGGCTTCTCATTTGGAGCATGCACATCATCAAGTGACAGAAGTGTCAAAAATCATCCAACGCTCTTTTGAGCCGGGTGATAAGAGTGGATGTAGTTTAATGCATCCAACCAATTTCCAGACTAAAGATCATAAGATCAGGAGAGATTTTAATAAGGTATCAGATGTAGCAACTCAAGAACCACCCTATCATGCTAGACTGGGGTCTCTTTTAACCCGACCCTCAGAATAAACAAAGAGGATTCGGGGATTTGAGTAGAAACAGCAGGAACTACCCCATCCATAGGACTGGGGAGTTTTTCAAATCCTCAATCTCTCCCTCAGAGAGATTTAGTCTTTTCACAATTAGGGAAGAATCCCCAAGTGGAAAAAAGAGAAAAAATATTAGGAGACTCCCTTCACATTGCGGTTCATCAAGAAATTCCTGAGGGATCAAATCAACAAAAGGTAATGTCTTGTCAAGGATATGGAAGAAAACAATATCGCAGAAATGCTGATAAAAGTGATGAAATGCATTATGAATCAATAAATGTCATCAATGCCCTTATTTCATATACCTTGATGAGGCTCACTCAGAGAAATCAGATGAGGAAACTTCTGCTCAAGAGGTTGTATGCACAGATACAAACGAAGAAGGTGTACATACATGAAATCAAAGGATTACCCAGAATCTAGGTTATCCTTCAATTAACCTACTCCCCCTCTCCGAAAGGTGTCCAATAAGGGGAAAGGAAAGAATTAGGTTACATACCCTTCCTATGGAGAAGGTCAATAGCTCTCATTAGAGAAAATATTTGAACAACAAGAGGAAGAGATAAAGGAATTAAGGAGGTTGAATGCATAACTATTTCAAAGTATTATTCCTCCTAATCGTGCTAGAGTCAGTCAGCCATGGGAATTTGTTGCGGCTACTGAGATGGATCAAGAATATCCTCCTTTATCAGTACAACCTCACAGTTCTAATCCTACGGGTCATGAACAATAACAACTGCTGGTGTTATCATCAGTTGTAGTACTAGACACCACATATGTCCAAGCTCCAGTTATTGCACTTGCTCAGGTCCAAGCTCAACCAGATGTTTATAAAAAGTTAATAACTAATATTGAGACATTAATAGCTCAGTTAGAAGCTATGGAAGGAAAATGTGCTCAAATTCTTCCATAAAAGAGAGCTTACCCTGAATGGGTTGATATAATTCCTCCCCCATCAAATTTTTCAAGTACCACATTCCCAATCATTAATGGTTCAGGAGACCCAAAGCAACACTTAACACATTTTGTTTCTCGTTGTGATCATATTATGGGAACCACTCAACAACAGGAAGTAGTTATGCTTAGGTTTTTTGTACAGTCATTACAAGGGCCTGCTTTTGTTTGGTATACAAGTTTGCAGTCTCTGTCAATTATCGGGTGGGAGGAACTCTGTCAACGATTCCTTCTCCAATTCAGCTCAACTATTCCAATGATAATAGTTTTTTATCTTAAAAATTATATGCAAAGGGAGAATGAAAGGGTGTCAGATTTAATTTCTTGCTTGAAGGGATTAACATATTCCCTGAGCATAGCACTTCCTCAAGATGAATTGTTGCCAATATGTGTGGAAAATTTGCATGATGATTTTCACACACCGTTGATCACTATGAAATACACAGGAGGGTATCGAGACCTTACTTCAATCGCTCTTAAGATTGAAGACTCTCTTACAAAGGCTAAACATAAAACTCGTGTAATTCCACCAGCTCCAGGAGGGGGAATGGGTAAAGAAGATACTATAATAGTTATGCTTAAATAGGCACCTTTACCAGCTTCTACTTCAAAACCATCATATTATCGAAGGTCTCCACCCCCTGATCATCAACAAAATAGGATGTTTCATCAAGTTGATCAAAGAGATCAAAAATGGAAATAATTTAAGTATATTAAGAGAAACTTTTACTCTTTCTGAAATGAACAAGTTCCTGGTAACTTCATTTTGGATCTGGAAAATAATTTGGTTCAATTGCCAATTCCCAAGAGGCCGAATAAAGAAAAAGATGAAGACCGTACCAATTATTTTCCATTTCATCAGATGTTGGGTCATCCCATTCAGGATTGTTTTGTATTTAAAGACCGCCTACAAAAAATGGTGGACTCAGGAAAAGTCAACGTGAAAGTTTCTTCAGCTCAGGTAGCATGTGTAACTGCTACAAATATAGAGGAATAAGGCGAGTGGCATGAAGTCAAAAGAAAAAATGCACAAAAATACTATGATTGGATGGTCAGAAAAATGATCAACCGAACTCATTCCATTTTTTGAATGCAATTGAAGAAACAAATTGTGTCTTCTGCTATGAATGACACAACAAATCCCCCTTCATCTGAGCGAAAATCCTCAAAGAAATGGCATAATTAAAGGAAAGAAGAGAAATCATAAGAAGATGAGATCATGTAAAAACCCAAATTGTCTTTGAATCTGGAAGATTTTTTGACATCTACTTCAAAGCCACGAGAAATACCCCACCAAACGGCACAACCTAAATTGGCTAATCAGGTGGAGTCTTCATCGGATGAAGAGTTGATCTTTGGTTCTGTTAATATGATTCATTTAACAGATCCGTATGCAAGTCGCAGTTTCAATTTTGATGGTACTGAATTCTCTGTATCAAATAGAGGAATTAGAGGTAGTTCCAAAGGACTAGGATACAGTGTAAGACGTGGATATCCTAGAAGCCACTATTCCAATTTTTCCCCTTCTAGAACTGTGTATGCATCAGAAACTTGTGGCAGAGCCCTTCAATGGGCTCAAAAAGAACAAGAAAATTATTCCACCAATAGCAGACTCAGTCCTGGAACAGTAATTCTAGAGGATCAGTTAGAGGTTCCACCTTCTTCCTCTCAGCAAGCAAATAGACCAATTCAGTAAAATCTTCCAAAGCCAGGAATATTTCTAACTCCTACCCCGATACAAGATGCATCTACTTCTGAAGCATAAACTTCTAATGTACCTACGAAACCATAGGTTTATGTTGGGAAACATAGACATTTGGATCAAAAGTATTATGTATTGAAACACTTGGATCAAATACTATCCAATTTATCAATTTTTGATGCCTTGAACCTATCAGAAGATCTTCGGGAGGTGATCATTGAGGCTTTTTCAAGTCCTCATTAATTTGAAACTAAAATTGCTGCATCTGAAGTCTACCATGTAGAGAATAATCCTGCAGAATGCCATGCAGTGATATATTTCATAGATGAGGATGAAGATGATTCCATGCATGAAAATATTAGACCATTGTACTTATCTGGCGAGGTCAATGGTGTAGATGTCCGAAGAGAATTCATTTATAATGTTTCAGGAGTCAACCTCATCCCCATATATACACTTCGTCGATTGGGCCTCATAGAATCTGATTTATCTCCTTTTACTTTGATGTTACAAGGATATGATAAAAATGAATAGTAACCACATGGTGAGATTAAACTCAGAACGTATTTTGGAGATCTTGTATCCAATTCCGAATTCATGGTTTTTGATCATGACACAGCCTTCAAAATATTTATTGGAAGGCCCTGACTACATCAACATGCGGCTATCCCTTCATCATACCATCAATGTCTCAAATATTGTTTTGATGGTCAGATTGGGACATTGTATGCTGATAAAGACCCATTCAAAACATGTGAATCTCAGTACATTGAGGTGGAATTCTATCACATGAAGGGTTAGGAGAAAACCACGATGAAGGAGGTAACCAAAGTTAATGCTCCATTTGGTTTGGAAAAGATTATATTAAATCCTTGTACACATGTGAGTGAAGATTATGTGTTTCCTATCTGTCAAATTGACATGATAGACCCAAATAGAAATACTATTATGGAAACATCCTTAATGTCAATTACATCAATTAAGCTAGACAGTATGGGAGAAATTGGTGATTCACCAAACAATGATGAAAGTTCAAATGGTATTGTCTTCATTTCATCTGTGAAATCAAGCAAGTTCATACTTTTCCAGCCAGGCCAGAAGAAGTTATAAAAATGTCAAAGGTGAACGATAATTTCGACTCAGAATCCATCACCTCCTCTTTTTTATCCAAGGAATACCCTTCATCATCAGTCATGTTGGGAATGGAAGCTCATTCTTCAAGATGTTCAAATTTTAACATCTCTTCTGATCATGGAAATTATGTTTCATCATCTACTATGCAAGTAGGAACAGAAGAAATAACACATGTTGAAGAAGAAGAGGAAGATCTCCGGGATGCTCCTCTTGCTTTTTAAGAGGGTATCTCTACCACTATGGATGAACTCATAGAAATAAATCTGTATACGAAAGAAGATCCACACCACACTTTAATTAGTGCGGCCATGAATCATGAAGAGTAAGAGATGTATATTTCATTTTTAAATAAAAATCGAGATATATTTTCTTGGATCTATATAGAAATGACAGGGCTTGATCCTGATGTTTATACTCATCGTTTGGGTTTTCCAGAAGAACATCGAGGATTTAAGTAAGCTGCAAGAAGAACACACCCAACCTATGCTTCCAAAATTGAAGATGAAGTGGATAGGCTTATCAAAGAAAACTTTGTTAGAGAAGATCAATATCCCAAGTGGTTGGATAATTTTTTCCCTGTGAAAAATAAAAATGGTCAAATTAGAGTTTGCATTGATTTCATAGATCTTAGTCGGCATTGTCCTAAGGATAATTTTCCAGTTCTGATAATAGAACTCTTAATTGATGAAACAGCTGGCTATGAAGCACTTTCCTTCATGGATGGATATTCAGGATATAATCAAATCTGAATGGCTCTAGATGATGATGAATCTACAGCTTTCAGATCTCCTCAGGGTGTGTTTTGCTATTGGGTAATACCCTTTGGCCTTAAGAATGCAGGCACAACATATCAACATGCCATGCACCAAATCTTCAAACCCTTTTTAAGGAAACATGATGAATGTTATGTGTATGATTTGGTGGTTAAATTCAGGAAACTTTTTAGTCACTTGGCTAATTTGGAAGTCATATTCTATAAACTTTGGCAACATAATTTGAAGTTGAACCCCTTAAAATTTTCTTTTGGGGTAACCTCAGGAAAATTCATCGGCTTTGTTATATGCCATCGTGGTATTGAATTCAATCCTGAGAAGACAAAGTCAATCCTGGGTATGTCCCCTCCTCGAAATTTGAAATAATTGAGAGGACTTGAAGGAAACTTAGCCTATATTTGGCGTTTCATTACCAATTTGGCAGGCAAAAGATTACACCTCACAAAAGTGATGAAGAATGGAGTCACTTACCAGTGGGCTAAAGAATGTCAGGAATCATTCGATATTCTCAAGAAATATCTCTTGATTCCTCCGGTGTTAATGCCACATGTTGAAGGAAGAACATTTATCCTTTATGTGAGTTCCTTAGAGCGATCATTGGGTTCCTTCCTTTCCCAGAAAAATTATACTGGGAATGAAAATAGCCTCTACTATCTCAGTCAGACTATGATTGAAGCAGAAGACCGATATTCAAGTATTGAGAAGTGCTACCTAGCATTAATCTTTGCAGTTCAAAAGTTGAGACACAACCTGCAACATCCCGAGGTTCAATTGGAATCTCGCAATAACCCGCTCAAATTCATCCTTAGTCGTCCAATTCTTACAAGACGTTTGTCAAGGTGGGCAGTTATTTTGCAGAAATTTGATATCCAATATGTGTCTCAAAAGGAAATAAAGGGTCACGATCTGGTTGATTTCCTTGCTGAACACCCTTTAGTAGAAGATACATCTTCAGATATTGAACTTCCTAATGAGGAAGTCTTATCTATTCAGGAATTACTTCAAACATGGGAAATTTACTTTGATGGTTCTTCCATAAGTCTAACAGGTAAGAAAATGTAATATTCTAAATTCAATAAAATTGGGTTATGAATTTTTCACATCTCTCCAGAAAAGGCAGTGCTACCCTATTCTTTCTCATTTTTTGGAGGCGGTACAAATAATGAAGTAGAATACAAAGATCTCATCACAGGATCAGAGTTAGCGCTTCAGGCACAAGTGAATCATTTAAAAGTGAAAGGTGATTCATACTTGGTAATCAAACATGTCAATGGGGATTATGAAATCACAAAAGGAAATTAATCCCATTTTATGATTACATAATAGAGTTAATTGTTGAATTTCCTTTGAAACCAACATTTTCTCATGTCCCAGGATCACAAAATAACCAAGCTGATGCATTGGCTAATATAGCTACATCCCTGGCAGATCCAAATCAGGTCGAGACAATCATCATTATTCTTCATCATCATACAATTTCATGTTATG
Organism: Viscum album; assembly: GCA_963277665.1. Lineage (NCBI taxonomy): Eukaryota > Viridiplantae > Streptophyta > Magnoliopsida > Santalales > Viscaceae > Viscum > Viscum album. The sequence continues at coordinate 73,242,043 of OY728154.1, forward strand.
TTCAAACCAGAAGAGACGAAATCAATGAAATTAGTCCCATGTCTGAACCATATAGTAATACTTCGGTATGGATGACAACTATCAGGGAATACCTTCAAAATGGAATACTTCCACATAATAGAGCCAGAAAAGAACAAATCCGGTGACGTGTGGTCAATTTTACTCTTTATGATAGCCCAGATCACGTAGAGAAAATTCTGTACAAAAGAGTTTTTGATGGAATTCATTTCAGATGCATTTATGGTTAAGAGACAATGGTTGTCAGGAAAGAAGTGCATGAAGGAGTCTGTGGTTCCCAACAATCCAGACATAGACAATCTGATCAAATTCTAAGGCTAGTATACTTTTGGCCTTCAATGATACAAGATTGTGTTGATTTCACAAAGAAGTTTCATTATTTCCATGTACATTCCAATTTCATTCATCAACCCCCGGAGTTGCTTCATACAGCTAAATACTCCTGGAAATTTTACATATGGGGAATGGATGTAGTTGGTCCTTATCCTTCAGCTACATCCAAGCGGTTTAAGTACATTCTTACTGCTACTGACATCTTTTCCAAATGGGCAGAGGCAATACCTTTCAAAGAAGTCAGTTCTGAAAGCATTGTTAGCTTCATCAAGTCTAACATCATTACCAGATTTGGTGTCCCTCATACCATATTGACGGATAATGGAACCAAGTTATATTCATCTGATGTAAGGAAGTTGTATCAAGAATAAGACATCAAATCCAATCATTCATCTCGTTATCATGCAGTGGCCAATGGATAGATAGAAGGTTTTAACATGACACTTTCAAACATACTGCAAAAACTGGTGGATAAAGATTATAAATCATGTCCTAATAAACTCATTCATGCTTTATGGGATTATCGTACCACCACCCGCACTGCAACACAGTCAACTCCATATTAATTGGTATATGTAATGGAATTAGTCTTGCCCATTGAGGTTCAATTACCCTCACTCAGGGAAGCCATTTGTGACCAATCATCTATAGATGAACAATCTCAAAAGTGATTGGATGAATTGGAAAGGTTATATGAGAAAATATTGTGCACCCTACACCACTTAGAAGTCTATCAGAATCGAATAGAATGAGCTTTCAACAAAATAGGTTGTCTTCATTCATTCAATCAGGGAGAATTGGTATTGGTTCTCAGAGCTCCAATGATACCAGGAAATAAACCTCCCAAAATGGATCCAAAATGGGAAGGACCTTATTCATACATATGGTCTACTCCAATGGAGATTATTATTTAATCTCAATGGATAGAAAACTAATAACTACTCCAACCAATGCGATATTTTTGAAGAATTATTTTGTTTAACACAAATACTTATACGTCCCGCAAGATGTTAAACTCCACCATCGATGGTCCATGCATATGACCTTAAACTATTTGCATCCATATCATCCAACATGACGTTAAACTGTGTTTTCCTTATAGTAAGACTTCAAATTACATAATCCCTTTCGTCCAGCATGATGTTAAACTGTGACATCCTTGCTACATGACGTTAAACTATACAGATGTCCCTTACATCCAGCAAGACGTTAAACTACACCATCGACAGTACATGCATATGAACATAAACTATTTGCATCCATATCGTCCAACATGATGTTAAACTGTGAAAAAGTACCACTTTGTCCAACATGACATTAAACTATGTCCTCTTTTGTCCTCACTACATGACATTAAACTGCACAGTCCCCCTTTCATCCAACATGACGTTAAACTTGATTTTCTTCTGCTACATGACACTAAACTATGCCGCACGAATAGTCCTCACTATAATACATTAAACTGCATAGTCCCTTCATATGTCCTATATGACATTAAAATTTGTATTGTTAAGATTTTTAATACCTCTTATTTGTCACACTGAGTGTGACTCGTGTGTGATTTGAATAAACTTCAACCATAAAACTCTCTCTGGGCCGATAACCATGTGTATGTCCCAATACCTTTCTGTTTTGGGTTTTTTTCCTCAAGAACAACTGGATTACCAATTCATTCTCTATTTGAACTATGCGGACATTGATCCTTGCCTTTTAGGCAGGGTACGTAGGCCACCTCTTGAGGTTCAAGCCCAAAACCAATCTCTTCGCATCGGTTTTCCTTCGTCTCATACGATGTTGATTCATGAAACCGCCTATGAACCTATATTTTTTACATTGGTTCACCATTGTCCTTGCTATATGATGTTAAAATATTCACACGTTTGTCCTATATGACAATAAACTATAAAATTCTTTTACATTCTCACCTGATATGGAATCGTTATTTACATTGATCTCTAATCATGTTATGTTCCAAAGACTACGTGCATACATGGAAATTCCTAAACATTTTATCTTGGGTCAAACCATCATTGCACTAAAGTCCCCTTTCACCCTTCACTTGTATGAACCAAATCTGTACAGAGGGTATTTCTAGAACTATGTGAGGCTTGATTCCCATCCTTATGGGATATGTAGAGCAGCCCTCGAATCAAGCCCCAAGTCTTTGTGCCTAACCCCAAATTCCATTTTCAGTCCCCTGTCTGAAATGTCCCTCTGAAAACACACAATGTGTATTTCTTATTATGGTCCATGCTCTATGACCATAAACTAAGATTTCCTATACTCTCATCCCACATCACATTGAACTGTATTTCAAGAACAATATATGTCTTGATTTCTATCCTTATAGGATACGTAGTGAAGTCCAACTTTTCAATTCAGGACCTAGCCACAACATGATTATGATTAGCATTGGTATGTGTATCTATACATTTATTGAACAAATGCCCATTTTTTATTTGCCATACTCCTAACTTTAAATACTTCCAATTATCCATAACCCCTTTCTTGACTTCCGGTCATAAAATTTTTTATACTTGAGAGTTCTTTTGCCTGACTATTCATCACGTGATCTTAGGCGGCCTTGCATAAGTAGTCAACATAATGGACTTTTCAACCAAAAGATGATATTATTTGACTATGCAGCCAATTCCCTTAGGTTTCCCTATATAATTCAAACCCCTAATTGGTTTTTCAAATAATGATAACTTCATTCTGGAGAAGAAAACATCTGTTGTCCTTATTTGTCTTAATGATAATTTATAGGGATCCACAAAAAATAGTTATCCTTAACATATTTTTCCCATACATTTTTTCATGATCTGAAAGTATTCAAGTATATGGTTTATATTTCCCTTCCCTACATTTGGGTCAGACCTTCGTAGGAGTGACATTCATCTAGTTCTTAGACAATATTGTTTATAAATATCTTTTTCATATTCAAGTACCTATCTCTATACAGCAAACTCTATGCCTTGAAAAATTTGAATCCCCGTAAACATCCACTTGCTTTTAGCAGTAGAAAAGTATATTTCTAAGTGTTCTTTTTCCTGACTATGCAGCACATGCCCTTAGGCATCCTTGCATAAGTAGTCTACATAACAGACCTGTCATCCAAAAGATGCTATTATTTGACTATAAAGAAAATTCCCTTAGGTGGCCCTACATAATTCAACCCCCTAATGGGTTTGTTAAATAGTGTTAACTTCATTCTTGGTAACTAATTATTCTAATTCCTTTTAGCCCCTTTCTCACATCATTCCTCAAATTCAAAATTTCTTAAGTCATAGTTTACATATTTTTCCCCAATACATGAATATGGGAAAATGTTTTCAAATTAATTATTAGGGAATTGAGTCAATTTTAATCCATTTTGGTCAAAGATATTTCGACCATAAACATTAGCCTTTTTATGTCTGACATGCATGACATTAAAATTCCCACAAAAGACATGGGAAATATGAACAAAAGTCATGTTCCAGCTCACTAAACATAAATTTTGTTTGATTTAGGTAATATTGAGCATTTAAAAGATTAAAAGTTTGTAGGGTTATTTATAATAATCCTAGAAAAAATCATACTATGTTTACTAATCCCATTGGCATAGGTAAAAATTTAAAGTAGGTGGAAAGAGAAGGCATGCACAAATGATTGAAGATGAAAGTGTTTTTCATTGATGGAGAAGAGATATAAGGACATCCACGGATTGGAGACTCTTCTCTTTTTCAAGAATAACAAAAGGCTTTCAACATAACTCTTCATTCGATTTACAAAATCCCAAGCTTCATCAAAAGCCACCAGAAATTCATTCTTTCAACTAGATATAATAAGAGATGCAGTGATACCAGCTCTTCAAGGAACAATTGTAAAAGAATGTTCTTGAGTGAGGTTTGAGAAAAAATTTTGCTGATTAAATAGTGACTCTGTTTTTCATATAAAATACACGGAAGATGGATACATAGATCTATGAATTGAGAATTGGATGTAAAGAGCCATTTGGAGAGAGTACTCTTTTTAGATATTGTTTCCGATGTCATGATAGTCATCTCTCCATCAACCTGCAGCGGAAAACATATCAGTCCATGGTTTTCCATTTTCACATCTGCATGGAAATGGAATGAAGGAAGAATTTGAAAGTTCACACCACTGTTACTGCTCTTAATGCACGTCATAACCAAAATAGAGGAGTAACAATGCGGCTGCATCTCGCTCATATAATACTTTGCATCTGGAATATTGACATCTTACAGATGACCATGCCCATACAGAGGCAATTAGATGCTCTGTGGAAAATTAATATGATAATTGTTCAAGTACATGGAAAAATCTAGGAGTGTGATGTCGCATATATTGTTGTAATCATGACAAACGATTCTCATCATGTCATCAATCTGCTTGCTAGCTAGTTCATCAGCCATACCAATTTTTCTAGGATCTATTTAATCTACACAATGGTCAAATAATTAACTCTTAAGTGAGTTTATTTTTCATAAAATGTGTGAAGAAATGTAACAAACTAGCCAAGGCATTAAGGCAAACAAGTCCCATAGTTGGCGTGAAAGTATAAGTGTGTCGTCCAAGTTTTGGTGTGCAGGCATAACTGTACAAGTCCAAGCAAATCTACAGCAGCGCAACATGAACAGAAGCATTGAAACTGCAGAAAAAAAGTCACTTGCGCAACGAAGAAAACATCCACAGTGAGAGCTCAAAAGTTTGAAATCTGATTTCTTTGTGTGAGGAATGGAAGGATATTTATATGACAGGATGCACCTCTGCGTGCTGAAGCCTGCGCGACTTGCACCTATGCGACACCATTTGCATGCTCAACACTTGCGCGCTGCATTTTCCTTGGTTTTATTATTTACCTCAGAGTCACATAATCAATCCTTTCAGATCCAACTACGAGAGTGGACTTTTTTTGACGCTCCTTTCCGTCACAAAGTCTAACGACTGAAAAAGGGAAATACCTTAGTCCAAATTGATTCATCATTTGAAGAAACATAAAAAATTGACAATGGCATGAACAAGGATTCCTCCCACTTGGGTCGTGCATGTTTTATATTGGTCATGCAAGTATACTTGCGTGCCACATATTGGTCGCGCAGGTGACTTGCACGCCCTCTTTGATTCTCGCCCAGGGTCTTCTCGAGCCTATAAATACCCCTTTTGGGCCACCCCATTTAAGGACGGAAAATTTAGAAAACTCAGATTCGAGCTCCTGGCACCCTAGTCTCTTCTCAATGTCTTCCGAACACTTCTACGGTAATTTATTACCTAGAATTGAAGTTCTAAATAAGGGAATCAAGACCTAAGTGTTGAAATTCATCAACACTTGCACGCCTAAGTCTCCATCCCTTAAAATAACTGGACACACTTGTGTGCCACCTTATCCCTTCAATAAAACTTGTGCGCCACTCTTTTGGAAGCTTTTAGGGATAATACTAATGGATTGAGCCAAGTCTCACCCAAGTATTACCATAAGGGTTGACTGTCATGCAAGTAACCATGTGTCGCGCAAGTCTACTTGGGCAACTAGGACTTGTGCACCCATGCAGGACTTGCATGCCTCTCTATTTTTGGGTGCCCCTGTTGCCTATTCACTTTCTTTCTTAAATCCACCTCTCCTCTTCATGATTTAGCCTTCAGAACCCTCTTCAAAGCCATTTATGGAATGGTTACCTTGTTGGATTCCTTATCTGAAAGGAATTCTGTGGAACATCTCTCAAAACCTAGTGACTTACTTATCTTTATTTCACTTATATTAGAGATTTCATTCATTCAACATAATCCTTTAAAGATGAGAGGATCATTAACATGGGCATCCTTCTTATGAGTAATCCCCAACTCCCCTAACCTAGGCCTCCTTTTCAAGAGTAATCCCCAGTTTTCAAATTCCCTTTAATTTTGGGCATCCTCTTCAGGAGTAAGCCCCAACCATAATTCTTTTAATATGGGAATCCTCTTTAGGAGTAAGCCCCAAGTTCCCAAAATCAAAATTCCATTAACCTGGGGTTCCTTTTCAAGAGTAATCCCCAGTCATAATTCCTCTTAATCAGTCATAATTTAATTTTGATTTGGGATTCTTTCTCATGAATAAAACCCAATCACAAGTCCCCTCATAATTTGGTCATCTTCTTTAGGAGTAATCCCAATGATAGAGTATCCAAATCTCTATAAAGCACATATACCTTTATAGACCTTAATCATGGGTTTCTTCCCTGAAGTAAATCCTAATCTTCATCTATCTGGACAATCATACATACATAATCCCCACATCATTTCTTATAATTGAATATTTTATGGAACAATTGTCTTATTTTACCAATACCTCTTGTTTCTCACACCGAGAATGACTCACATGGGCCTAGAGTGTAAAAGTCATTATGCCAACTTTATTTGAGCCATAAACCATGTATAAACCTCAATCTTCTTTAATCGAACTACGTGGGTTCTGATTCCTTTTCTAATAAAGGATATGTAGGTAGCCCAGCTATGGGTACGATCCAAAATATGATATAATCTATGTCCTTCTGAATGACAATAAACTTCAAGGGCCCCACTGAGTGGCTTTAAAACCAGTATGGTTATCATAATAACCAAGAGATTTCTATATAATGTGTTGTTGGATACAATTGACTAAGAATCAATAAAAAATACAAATGATTCTCTATTGATGAATAACCTCAAATACACATAAAAGATTATCTAAATCTCATACATATTAATTAATGATTTTCACATCTTAAAGAAATATCATTTTCATATTTGGTGGTGTAATAAGGATTCAAGAATATAACTTAAATCTATAAAGAGAGTCTCAGAGTAGACAATAATTCCCCACAAAAAGGTGTGATAATTCTGGCCTCCCATCATCTCGACCAATGAAAATTCTTAAGCCTTATTGGTCCATAAATAATGAGAACCTACCTTTGGGAAGTAGGTCCAAATGTATATGGAATCATTGGATGTTTCCGATTCTGTGAACAAACACGTTAAAAACCGATTGGAATTTTTTATCCTTAAATAAACAAGGTCATCCCCATTTCGAGAGGAAACACATATCAACAAGTGTGGTATGAATAGAATGAAATTTTCCTGCCCCACTTCTAGGTGATGAATTTTGTACTCTCTAAGATTCACTACTCTGTTGGTAAGGGTGCTCATTCTTTGAAGTAGCTCATCCACTTTCTCTAAATCCAAGTCCATAGAACTCTATGTGACAAACTGATATGGACTATAAGATACCATTACCACACTCTAGTGTTGACTGTCTCCTATATCACTACTCTTCTGTTGTAGGTTCTTACAGAACCTATGTTGAATTACAACTATTTGGCATGATTAGACATACACTAGTTGTTAGGTATAATGTTTAAAAAAATACCCCTTCCTACCACAATAGTGAACAAGCATTCCAGTAAGGTTTGTAATAACTAATCCTTACCCCAAACCACTCTTCTTTCCACAGATCTAGCTTTAACTATTATAGATATGATTCCTACCCATAGAAGACATACTGACTGATCAACCATTGGAAACCATGAGTCCTCCACTAGAATACTTATGCAGGTTCCCCTCCGATATGAGTGCCTGATTCACTTATTCTGAAACCTTCTTCCACCCGAATATATTTACTAAGGACTTATTTTCCCATGTATGTTCATCCAAAAAGCATTTATATGATGTAGCCTCATCCATAGGCTACACCAAATAAAATCACTGCCAATATGTAAAGTGTACAACATATTCCACTATGTAAATACTCCCTTGAGTAAATCTCATGAACTTAACTTCTCTCTCTTTCTTTAGCTTCTTTGAATGAAAGATGTCCATGAACATCTGCATAGTATACAATTTTCCATCTAGAGTCTACATGTAGCACCAACTCTTTTCTTGATAACATAACATATAAGCATCCAAGTTGGCTGTCTTCTTAGAAGGGATCTTCATATGATCAAGTATAGTCTTGATGGACTCAATCTAGAAATTTGATGAATCTAGTCTACCCTCTCCAATAATGGTTAGAGGATGTTGTAACTAAAACTCCCATGTATGTTAAGACATACTCTTTACTACCCACTCCGGGTCTCTCTCCATAAACTACATTAAGAGAGAAAAGTTCTCATGGGATTTATCTCCTGCTTCCTCACTCAACACCATCTATGCCCCTAGTTAGACAATTGGTATATCATCACTATGCATATTCTCTTGTCTCCCCCTCAATAAAAATCATAAAGGAGAAATATGTTTATAGTGAAAAACACACATCATAGGACAGATGACACCACATTATCATGTTTATGTAAGAGGAAAATTTAAAAAAGAACAACAATTCACTTTCCCCAAACCCCTCCACATGGTCAAAATGGAGGCGTTATCAGTACAATTAACAATAATACCCCTAGGTCTTGGTTACAAAATGGTAAACTCATTCAAATATTCAAGAATCTAATTAAAACCCCAATATTTTCATTTTGAATCACTTCAAAACTAGCTTTCATATTAGATTCATATTGATTTCTTTTTTCAAAACTAGGAAAAATAGTCCAAGTTCATCGACATTGCCAAAAAAATTCTCGTGTGTTCCAAAAATGATGCATGTCCCAAAAAATCATGAGTTCCAAAAATGATTCATGAATACTCAACTCTCATTCCATAGAGGGACATGATGAAAATATAAGAAAAACATAACAACCATTATCACAACACAAAACAAGTGTGTCACATATGGTGAAATAACATCCAAATGTAAAAGAAAATACCAATAAACAACATCCCACAAAAGATACTTGGATTTTAACCTCGTACATGGGTTAGATACTCCTAAGATCATGAAAAATACTAAGGCCCAATTAATCCTAGTCTATTTTCTACCTATCCCAAATAGTATGACAAAACACCGACAAAATAAAACATAACATATGCCACATTTTAACAACCCAACACAAGTTCCACATGATGGTTCCCCTATCCAGTCATTCACATGACCACACGCATGCCTCCCAGTACGCCAAAGGCTACAAATAATAATGGGGGTTTAATATTGATCATGTGGATACTATAACAACATTTATCAGAGTATTACACTAGAAAAAATCAAGAAACAATAAATTTATTACATATACCCATAAATAGAATAGTTACAATATCACATGATGACTAAAGAACAAAATATAATTTCAAAAAATGAATAGTAAAATATTCCATGCCAATGTATATGTCAAGATTCAACCTGAAACCCCATTGGTAAATACACTGAAAACTCACAATCATTTCAAAACCCTCATCTTGTTCCCTTATCTATTCTTCATCTAAACTCATCGATCTAACAAATGACCCTTTCTATTATCCTATCCGGAAAACCTAATATCTATTCAGGTACAAATAAGGATGCATGATTAGGTTTTCAGTACAACTCACTAGGCCCCCACCACCATCATTTAAATAATATCTAGTTAATAACAATGTATAAATTTCAAAAAAATATTAGTATAGTGCATGAGTGAACTATTATCAAATTATCATTTATTCTTTCTTTAACAATATAAACCCTTTAATTATGTGGGACACTAAAATCTAAACACCTTATTTGGTCGATGATGGAGTCTGAACAAGTTTACACGTCTAATTCACAATTCATTAAAATGAAATGTTCTTTCCTTATCCATTCATTTCAATTCATTATCATGACTAACTTGAAAAATATTCTAATTCCAATCTCATAGGTAAATAATCTCATGTCAAGAACCCCATGGGTATTTAGAGTGTCATTCTTTGTCCAATACACCTTGTGTATTTAGAGAATTACTCCCTTTCCAGTATAATTTCCCAGAATTCCTTGGGTCCCAAAACATCATGGCTTGGACCTCGTGGGTATTTGGAGTTTCAGCCCATGTCCAAAACTCGTTTCTCAATCAATCACATATGGGTATTTAGAGCATTTGAATATGTCATATCCTTGTATATCATGCAATGACATATATAACTTGTACCATATTACCTCATTAATTAATCCAACAATTAATTAATCATACTCATACATTCTATATCTAGATCATTATATTAATTAATTCAATAATTAATTAATCACATCAATTTGATTAATTAATACCATAATTATTTAATCAAATTAATGGAGGTATAAAAATGACAACCTCCATTAACTAATTCAATAGTTAATTAATCTAATTCAATCTATTTACATATAACAATAATTGACCAATAAATTTATTCGAAAATCAAATAACACACTTTAATTGATTTCTTAATATTAACAATTCCTATTAATTAATTCAACAATTAATTAATATAATTCAACAATGTCAATATAGATAATTTAATTCAAAAACTACAAATTCCAATTCACAATTTCATAATCACAACCAATACCAGAAATTATTTCAACAATTAATTAATACTATTCTAAAATATCAATATTCATTTATATAACAGAACAATTAATTATTCCCTATATCACAAAATACCACTATTATGATAACTAATTAAACAATTAATTATCCCCAATTTAAAAATGATTTTAATTATTTAATTACAAAATTAATTAATAAAATTAGAAAATTCTATTGATAAAAAACTCTATAAATTATAAAATTACATACATAGTATTGAAATCATGAATATGTGATTTTAATAATAGATCACCTGTATCGATTCTTTGAAGATCAGTCATCCAACAAAAATACCCAATATGTGCAGTGCCACGATGTAGACTGATATATTGATATTAAACCCTAAATCAGGAATAAAAAATCAAGATACTGTAATCCTATATCTAGTTCCACAGTCCTAGATCTTGATCTAACTAAAAATAGATAAGAACAATCATTCAATGGATGGAAAAAGATTGATAATGTCAAAGGAAACGACATAGAATGAGATCCTATTACTAGGCGGGGTGAAGATCTTTGATATGTGCTTTTAATCCCAAATTACAGAGGTTAGAATAGAATTAAATCTACTCAGGAGGCTCTAAAATAGTGAAATGATGTCAGCGGTTGAGTAACGGTTTAATAGGGGTTAAAATTGGGGCTTGTGAAATTTTAAAACTAATTATAATGGGATTAAAATACCATATAAAAGGTTTTCTACTCAAGGAACTCTATTTCTCCTAAACATGGACCTTAATTGTGTGCCTCATCCTGGGGGTGAGCGGTTTCTCATAAAATGAAACCTGGTTTAAAAAACCATGATCCAACTATATGAATATTTTATGTTAGGGTTCACACTATTTATTGGGACAATGTTCATGGCTTGGGAAAACTGTACACCAACCATTCACTTTCCTACTTACTTCCCAAATTTCCACCCTTCACCCAAAAAAACTGTAAAGAAAAAACCCACTCCATGTATACTCAAACTATGAAAAAAATAATTCATTAAAACAATCTTGAGACATCTCCAAGCACTATTGGGATCTTACACTTATAAATCCACAATTTTCATCAAAATATCTTCGGTTTATATTGGTTTGATATAAAATCATATGAAAAATAAAACATGTATTATACTATAATTAAAATATTATATAAATTATCGTACAAACAGTTTATTAGAAAATACCTCATTTATAAATTCTCTGTTGAGGGTTCAAACTAGTCATTCTTGATAATTTTATTTACTTCCTAAAGAACAATGATGTTAGTAATAAGGTCCTCTCCATGTTTTGGTTATTTATTTCCAATGTAAGACATATTTATACTTTGTAATATTGTCTCTAGATGAAATGTAATGTTAATAAATATGGTAGAGTAGTCGATGGCTTGATGGTACCCTCAATATTTTTATGACTTATTAATTGGTCCATTATATTTTTCTAAATCAACCTTTCATTTACACTTTTATTATATTTTATGTAATAACATATATACCATTAAATAATTTTCCATTAATAGTAAAATTATTTTCTTTGAAAAAATTGGATGTCACATAAATTATATTTATTAAATGTCTTTATAATATTTAAAAAATACACTATGAATGTTATAATAGAAATTTTACCTTCGGAATATCATGGTATTTTAGGGGAATAGGTATCTTAGTGCTTGGATCATTGTATTTATGAATTCCTACTCTATCATATTCTTTTGGATTATTTTTATCTTGTAATATACACTATGGATATTGTATATTATACCTATCATAATAATATGATGAATTAGTGATGAAAAAAATAAATCATACTCAATTTTACCTATTTTTTAGAATGATATTACTAGTTGTTAAATTTCAATTTAACAAAAATTATTATAATATAATATTTGTACCAGGAGTAAGGTTTGGCATTAGGCGGAAATCAAATCCTCAAAACTGGGGATCTGTGGATTTTATCATTATGGTTGGTACCTTGTTGATTATTATGACGGATCTATTCAATGAATCTAGGTTATCACATGATAAGGCAAACTATTTTTTAAATATTTATATATGCCTATATATTTTTCAATTTATCATCCATATCTACCTATTTGCTTATGTTCTCATTGTTTTTTAATAGTGACACATTAAAAACCCAACTAAAATTTTGACATTAAATATTGTATGGTTTAAATCCATTAAAATTTGTTGTTTATCAGCTATAGTATATTATTCTTACTATATCTAAATTAGATGAAAATAATATATGAAAATAATTATTCAACATTATTTAATTTTGTATCAAAGAAAAAATATTGTTTAAAAACACATAAATTTATTTTATTTCTATATATTGGTTTTATTTGATTATCTATTTTAACATTTTTAATTACATGAAACTCTTTTCGTAACACATAATATGGGATTAAAGTAGCATTATATCACAATTTATCAATCTATATATAAATAAATGAATTCAAGTATGTTGTTTTTTAATTTCACATAAAATATTTGTGATAGATTTAGAAAAAAACCTTTTTTAAGTGAATCGTGGGAAATATTTACTTTAAAGTCAGGGTGTGGTAGTTTTTATAAATTTTGTTTATTTTTGTTTGTCGGAGTAGGTACTCAAGAGGGTGGTGAATTGAGTTCCAATTAAAAATTTCTATTAAAAATACCCCAAATTAAATAATGAGCTAAACTGTATTGAATTTATAATGCTTGAAAGCATTAAATTAATTTCTCAAAGATTGATTATTTCTCAGTTAACATAATCTGATGATTAAGTTATCTTTTGAAACTAATTTACTGGCTAACAAAAATTACAATCACTTGCTATTTTAACTATCAGAGTTACTTCAAAATAGGTTTGTATTTAATGTAATTAGCATCAGAATATTCAATAAAGTTTTAACTAAAATAAACATGCACAATAATTTTTACCAAAATGTTCAGCCTCAATCCAAGACTTAGTCCTCTCAAATAGTTTTATATAAACTAAGATCCACCCCCTGGATTGGGGTTTACAACAGTACTCAGAATGTCTAGGTCCTAAGACCTCTATCATAGTTATACGTGGGATAAACCAAAAACAATATCACACTGGCTATTCATGTAACACTTGACCTCTACCGCTATCCACAGTGGGAATGGAAATATTTAGAAATATTAAGTGAGGATATTAGTTATCCTCCAGTTCAGCACAGGAGACAGTGTGTGCCTAAATATTCAGAGCACACACTGGTCAAAATGTAAATAAATGAAACACAATAGAGCTAAACAAATAGAGATAAGTTTAGAATGCTCTATGTGTTTTGATTGATGTTTTGGACTACTTAGATTGAAGTATATGAATTTTGATTCCTTATTTGGTTTTTTTCAAGAAACATAGTGTCTTTTTCTATTTGACTTCGATGTCCATGTTGATAAATCGATCATCTTGAGTGTGAGTGAAATCATTTAAGATATTAAATCCTTGAATGATTAGGTTCTACAGACTCAGAAAATGTTCTTCCATTTTCTTCTATGCATGTATCCTTTTGTATCTCCAGAAGGTTGTCTCATATGTTCATCGAAAGATTGATCAATTCATGTATATTCGTTGTTTTTAATGTTCCGTTTTATATATCCTCATCTCCGACAATGGGAGTGATTACATTTTCATGGGTACGAGGTTTGGTTTCCTGACATGCTAAAAACTATCATTAATTAATATCAGATTCATCAAAAACATCAAATATGACCGTTGATAAATGAAAAAATAGAAATAGGGTTTTGAGAAACAATGACTGGTTTTCATTAGTAGCTCTTTGTGTTAGTGAGCATGTAGGAGTAGGCATGTAGCAATATGTCTTGCATCCGAAACTGTTTGTCTCTATAACTGTATCTCACTTGAATCAGTAGCCCCTTCTATCAGTTTCTCCTTCTGTCGTTAGATCCTTCTGTTAGTAGCTCCATCTTTTGGTAAACATTATGTATCAGTGACCCATACTGGTGAGCTTGTAACGATTGACTTCATAATGGTGGTGGTTACTCTTTATTGGTCGACTTGTCCATACTGGTAGACTTATTATATCGGTAGCTTAGTTGTAATGGTAACTATATGCATACCAGTTACCTTTTCCATAACAATAGACTTCATATCGATAGTTGTTTTGTATAAGTATATCTTCTTATCAATACCCCTTCTTATCAGTAGCTCTTCTAATCGGTATGTGTCTATCTGTATCAGTTTGTATTGGTGGAATTTGTCTGTCTGTTTATATCAGTAGCTTGAATCGGTAACTATGTACCAGTGACCTTGTGTCATAGGAATCTTGGTCTATCAGTGACCTTTACTTATTGGTAGACTATGTACCGGTAGGTCTGTATCAGTGTCTCAACAGTTAATACTTATCTGTTCAATGAAAATCATATTTAGATTGATTCAGTAACATTTCTAAAGCATGTATAAACATAGATAAAAATTTATTAAATTATTCTAATGATTGTATTGATATTTTTGTCAACATTATTTATCATATAGATAGGATTATAAACACATATTAAAACATAATTGATATTATCAAAACATGTGAGGTCAACAATATCCCCCTTTTTTATAATCACAAATTATGGTATTATAATCCAAAAAAATCATTAATATATCTATATAAAATACATTAGTTCTTACTTCTTAGTGTGAGTAATGACATTTTCAAATGCATCAGAGAATAGAGTATTTCATGCAAATGTTTTAGAGGTATGAAATAACTATATCAGAGGTAGAATTAGAAAACAAATGTACCATAGGTAGAATATTTTATGATCATATATATATTATGCTCATATTTATCCCCCTTTCTTATAGTCATGATCATATTTCTCCCCCTTTCTTATATTCATGCTAGTATTTATCCCCCATTGTGATTAGAAAAAATTAGTAATCAATGGATTAGAGAAGAAACATAAGGTAAAAGAGAAGAAGATCATATATATTTTTTGGGAGCAGAAAGAGACAGAGAAATACAAAATTGAGACAAAAAGAGTACAAGTGATTCCTATTAAATGTCCTAGACACTATTCAATCCACCTCCTAAATGTCAACTTTGGATTTGGATTTGGGATCGGAGGTAGACTTAGGCTAGTGAACACCAGAAAGTACAACTAGATCTTGAGCAACAAAGACTATTCATGGCATGTATTGGGTACTCCTCGGAGTAATCAATGGTTAAAAGATTCAGATATCTTGAGATGGCGTCATCTGAGGAATGGAGGTAGACTGAGGAGAGGTAGGTAGAGGTGGAGGTGCAATGATAGGAGTACAGTCTACATACTAAAATGGCAGCAATAGATTCAAAAAGTCTGTAATGATCCCTCCTTCTCTCTCCATAGACGAGATAAAGTCATCCTTGTTCTCCATAAATTTGTCTAGAGCTGGAGTCAACTCCCTCATCTTGCTTACTTGTTCTTTGAAATCTTGATTGACTGGAGGTAGTTTCATGTTATATAACAGAAGCATGATATTATTGTTCAACTTATTCTTAGTGTAGATCCTTTGGAAATAGAAATCCACTATGTCTTTGACCTCATTTTTAGAATCAGTGGCCTCTCTCATAAAATTCTAAACAATTTTCCATATTTCCCTAGTGGTAGTCACCATAGGGGTCAAAGCAGCAGAGTCTACAGAGCCACTGGTAGAAGACTGTCCAATCTGTTCGCTCAGCACAGCTCGAATCTAATCAATATCCAAAGAAGGCCTAGTAGTACTCAGAGCTGCAATAGTAAAGGAACTTGTTTCCTAAAAAGATTTAGTCATCCCAATTATAAGATTTTTCACAAGAGAGTCCTGGGTGTTGAAATTTTGTTCCATAGAAGTTTTAAATTCCTCAAAACCTGATACCATTTGGCCAACTACACTCTTCACAAAAGCCATGTCTTTGTCCTATTGAGATTCAGAGCTCATATAATACTCCATAGAGGAAAAAGATTTATTTAGAGATTCAACATCCTCTACCATGCTTGAATCTTGATTCTGGTAGGTCTTAACTTTATCTAAAACACCAAATACCAATTTAGTCATCACAGACTAAATAGATCATATTAAAGAGGTTTCCATTATATTCATTTCTTCCACAAAATTGGCCTAGAGATCATACTTCAACTGGTTTAAATCATATTTTCTTACTATGTGCTTTGGTGAAGTTTCAGAAACTAAATTATTGGTAACTTGTTGTCTATTGATGGGTGTCTCATCTTTAGAATCAGGATAGTCCAACCCAAACACTACAAAACCTAGGTCTTTTACCCTGTCTTCAATCTCATTAGCTATGGGAACATTACCAAGTCTGGTTGGATTTTCACCTCAATTTGTTCATTCTCCTATATATCTATAGCAATATAACCCTCAGAATAATTCTCCATAACCATTTCCATTTCTCCTACAGGAGGATCATCGGGAATGGGTGCAGGTTCTGCCATCTCAAACAGAACAACCTCTATAGGCATATCAGTCCTTCCAATTGATGGACTCAAGCTCAAGTTGTTCTCAGTTGAGCTGTTAGAAACATGTTCTCCACCTTCTTGGACTTATTCTTCATTGTCTAGAACAAACTGGTCTGTCTCATCAATATGGGATTTTTCATTACTTACTCTCAACTTAGGTTCCGTTCTAGATGATACAAATTCAGCAACAACACATGGAGGCAAGTCTAGATCCCCCCCCCCCCATCAGCTACAGAGGTATCCTCTTCATCAGTATCATCACTATACTGAGGTTCCTCTTCCTCAGGTCCTAGACCTAGATCCCTCACATCCTTAGGCCTAGAAATATGATCCATGGGATTAAACTAATCATACATCATCCCTTCATCACTGACCCATTATCTTCTCTATGGATTCCAATTGATCTTAATTTATTAACAAACAATTTTAATAATAAAATAGTTGGCTTTCATAACCACTGTCTAATCCTGAGACATAGCCACACCTCTTACCTTGATTATCAAAGAAATCAGCTTTTCAAAAAATAGAGCATTATTTATTGAATTTGGCCTGGTCATATATTCAGTTTGAATCATGAGAAGCCTACCGAAATTTACATTGACACCATGCCTTAGCAAATTCCACAAATAAATATCTTGGTATTTCAGATTTGCAAAGACCCCTCTTCTTGGACGTAGCACATGTTGGATGAACATGAACAGTAACCGGTTCTCTCCATCTATTTCTGTAGAAACTACTTGTCTAGGTGTTCCATATCCTTTTAATTCTTCCATGATAGCTTCATATTCAAATATGTTACTAGTAAAATGTACTGATTTCGAGAAGTACCCAAACTCTCCTTCATGTAGAACTAACAGGCACTCATCCCACTCAATATAAGAAAAGGATATTGTCCTATCATTTACTACTAATATCATTTTGTTCTCAACTTCTGATTTCTCAAAACGAACCAAATCATAGAATTCATTTACCAGCTTCAGATGATAAGGACCATTGTTATTCGAGAAGCACTCTACCCATTTCTGCTCTTCCAGCACTTCCAGAACTAAAGACATATTGGTTATCAACCATTCTGTGCAAGGCTCTTTCTCAACTACTATTTTTCTTTGAATGAGATGCATAATTGTAGGTTTTTTCACTTCACTTCCACTACTAAACTCTCCTTTGAGTCTCTTGGAATTCGACTCATCATCCTTTTCACTGACTGATGGTATCATCACTCTTGTCATTCTATGAATCGTGAGGATTAGGGTTCGAGAGAAAAGAAAGCTTGGGAGCTAAGGACTGAAGGTAAAGGGTTTCAGGTGGATTGAGATGAGGTACATACTTATGTTTTATCATCCAGGAATCAAAAAATAAATAAATAAAGCACAATAATTATAGTAAAGATGGTATAGATTCAGGAGGCTAAAGATACAATGTTTTAAAAAAACAGTGCAAACCTAACGGTGATATATACCAATGAGGATTCCTAACGGTGAGGTATTTTTATAGGAGAGGTCCACTAAAAGTGAGGTATAACAGTGTGGTTCATACAAGTGAGTTATACCAGTGAGGTTCATACGAGTAAGGTATAATAGTGAGGTTCATACCAGTGAGGTATAACAGTGAGGTTCATACCAGTGAGGTATAACAGTGAGGTTTTGTCTAATGGTGAGGATTTGAATAATGGTGAGGATTTGGGTAATGGTGTGAATTTGGATGACGGTGAGGATTTTGATGATGGTGAGGATTTGGATGATGATGACGATTTGTCTAATGGTGAGGATTTGGCTAACAGTGATGATTTAGGTCTACAAAGTCTATCATTCCTAACTCATGTCTAATGTAACTTAATCAATCTGAAATTAAGGGCTTGGATAATATGTCAGCTAATTGATGTTCAGTACCTATAAATTCAAGAGTAATATCACCCTTTGGGTAATGGTCTCTCAGAAAGTGGTTCCTTAAATCAATGTACATTGTCCTAGAGTAAGACACAATACTCTTGGAAATATTTATTATACCAGTGTTATCCGAGTTTATAGATACATGTCTAAAATAATATCCATAGTCCAATAATGTATGTTTCATCCACAGAATTTGTGCACAACAACTACCAACATCAATATATTCCACTTCAGTAGTAGACAATGCAACAGAGTTTTTCTATTTATTATACCATGATACTAAGGACTTATATAGAATTTGACATGTTCCAGATGTGCTCTTTCTATCTAACATCCAACTAACAAGGTTAGCATCTGAATTACATTTTAAATCGAACTATTGTCCTTTTGGATAAAATAATCCTAAGTTTTTAGTATCTTTAAGATATTTGAAAATTATTTTAACAATATTGAAGTGTGACTCTTTTGAATTAGATTGAAATATTTCAAACATACACTCACTAAACATAATATCTGGTCGAGTATCAGTAAGATAAAGTAAACATCCAATCATACCTCTGTTGTTGTTTTGTTCCACCGGTTTTCTAGTTTCATCAGCATCCAACTTACAACTAGCACTCATAGGTGTATCAAATTCCTTATAATTATCCAAACCAAAATTCTTCAAAAGATCCTTTGTATATTTACTTTTATTAAAAATAATACAATTTTTATATTGAAAAACATGAAATCCAAGAAAATATTTAAGTTCTCCCATTAAACTCATTTCAAATTCATCTTGCATACCATTTGAAAAATCAATACACAATGTATTTTTAGAATATCACAAAATAATATCATTATCATATATTTGTACTATCAAAACATCTTTGGAAATAATTTTAATATAGAGAGTTGGATCAGAAATCCTTTTAGAAAAAATTTTTAAATAACAAAACTATTATGTCTATCATACCAAGCTCACGGGGCATGTTTTAAACCATATAATGATAAATAATTCTTAAAAACTCGATTTGGAAATTGCGGATTATTAAATCCAGGTGGTTGTTCAACATGAACATCTTTAATTATAAAACTTTTTTAAAAATCACTTTAACATCCATTTGATATAACTTGCAATTCAGATGAGCAGCGTAGGAAATTAGAATCCTAATATATTCTATTCTAGCTACAGGTGAAAAGGTTTCATCATAGTATATTCCTTCCTCTTGACTATACCATTGTGCAACTAGCATTGCTTTTCTCTAACTATATTTCCAGACTCATCAACTTTATTCTTAAAGAACCATTTAGTGTCTATGTTCAAAGTGTCCTTAGGTTTTTCAACTAATTCCCAGACTTTTTTTCTTTCCAATTTATTTAATTCTTCTTGCATATCTGTTACCCAAAATTCATCATTGATTTCATCATTGATAATTTCAAGTTCTAACTGTGAAAGAAAGGCTTGATGATCAACTTGATTTATTAGAGAAGCTCTAGTCTATGTCCCTCTATCAAGGTTACCTAAAACAGCATCTAAAGGATGAATATTTAGAATCCTAGTTGATCTAGTCATGGTAGAACTAGAAATTTCCAGTTCTTCTCTATGCTCGGTTTCTCCGGAAGCAGATTCTGGAATATTTTCATAACTAGTTGTATTTACAATAGGTTCACTAATATTATCATTAATGTCCAGAATAGACAGATCTTCTTCAATATTTTCAAGAGAATACTTAGGTTCATGTGGATCAGTTTCATCAAATTTAATGTGAACATATTCTTCCACTCATTTGGTTCTTTTATTAAAGACTCTATAAGGTTTACTGGTTATAGAGTAACCAAAAATATTCCCTCATCACTATTAGAAGAAACTTTGTCATGATTATCCTTATTATTAAGAATAAAGACGTTATAACCAAAAACTCTAAAGTAACTCACCTTAGGATTCCTATTATTCCACAGTTCGTAAGGGGTCTTTTTGAGAACAGGTCTAATCAAGACTCTATTTATAAGATAAAAATCTGTATTTATAGATTCAACCCAAAAAGAAAAAGGTTAATCATATTCATTGAGAATAGTTCTTGCAATTTCTTGAAGGGTTCTATTCCTTCTTTCTACTACACCATTCTGTTGATGTGTCCTAGAGGCAGAGAAATTATGATTGTAGCCATTATGTGAGAAATAGGTTTCAAAATCATAATTTTCAAATTCATAGCCATGATCACTTCTTAGGGTATTACTATTAATTCCACTAAGTTTCTCTACAAACTTGGAGTACTTAATGAAATAGGAACAAGCTTCACTTTTGGGGATCAAGAAAATATACCAAAGTATATCGAGAAAATTCATCTACAAAGACATAAACATAGTGCTTACCATTCAAAATAGAAAATCTAGAAGGTCTAAATATATTTATGTGAACCAACTAGAGAGGTTGAGCAGTTGAAACATCTTTCTTAAATTTTAATGAAACTTTATGTTCCTTTCCCTTTTGATAGGGAGTAAAAACATTGTCTGATGGGAATTTTAGTTTAGGTTTCTCTAACTAAAATTTTCTTAGTCAGTTTATTAAGTGAATGAACATTGTAGTGTACTAAAATTCTATTCCATAGTAAATATTTTCTATAAAAATCATTTAAATTGGTAACCTTTTGTTTGGCTAAATAAGTTAGATCTATAGTATAAACATTTTCATTTCTCAAGGTAGTAAATGCCAAAGAATTTTTAGAATCAAATACATTGAAAGCATCATTTTCCATCTTAACATTAAATCCATTATCAAAAAACTATGAAATTATTAATAGATTGTATTTTAATACATTAATAAATATTACTTTAGAAATTAAAACTGAATCAGTGTTACCAATCTGGCCTAAGCCGATGATTTTTCCTTTTGAATTATCACCGAAGGTGAAATACCCTCTATCCACCTTGATTAAACTTTTGAAACATGAGTAATATCCTATAATATTCCTTAAACATCCACTATCCAAGTACCATACCTTATTATAGGTACTCTTCAGGCATGTCTCCTACAAAACAGGTTTAATCAAAAATGATTTTGGTACCCAGAATTTCTTGGGTCCAGACAGGTTAGCAAACAAAACATTTGGTACGCATATTTGTCTAATGGGTTTCAAATGATCAATAGATTCAAAAGATTTCGAAATATAAACTTTTCATGATCTATAACTATGTGAATATTGTATTGAGACATAAGAGATTCCAAAACTGGAACTAGCAACATACTATCTAGATTTAGGAATAAACTTATTCTTAACAAGCTGTCTCTGTCCAGGTTGATATCCTAAAATAGTAGTATACATTGGTGCTACATGTTTGCCTAGAATTTTTGTAAGATTGTTCTTTACATTAGTGAACTTCTCCAATTATATTCTAAGTTTCTCTTTGGACAATTTATGTTGAGTATTCTCCTTTAATAGTTGGGAATTCTATTCCTTTTCTATACTAAGATCAGATTTAATAGTACTGGACAAGGAATAAAATTTCTTTAATGATTTATACTTATCTTTCATCTCATTGCAGGTTTCTTCTATCATGATATAGTATTCAAATACCTCTTCACTAGTCATGTTTTCAGAATCAGAATGATCTCTAGAATAATAAAAATTTAAAGCAGAAGTATCCAATGTTACCTCAGATGTGTTTGTCATGAAACAAATATTATCTGTTTGTGAATTTTCATCCTGATTAGAGCCAAATCACTTGAACTATCTTCTGAAGCACTCTAGGTTGCTTTCATATCATTCTTTTATTTTCTATCCTTATATTCATATTTATTATTGTATTTTAACTTTGGACAGTCAGCTTTCACATGTCCTTTCTTCTTGCATTCGTAACAGACTATGTCATCACTTTTATCAGTCTTTTTCCAATCTTTCTTCCAATGAACTTTACTACCATACTTTCCCTTGTAATTTGGTTTTATGAAAAAATTATTCTTTCTATAAAACTTCTTAAATCATATGGATATATGATCAATTTTAGCATCACTGTTTGATGCACATTCACCCCATCTTGAGCTATTACATTCACTTTGGATTTTTTCCTTTATCATTGTTTTTTGAAGCAGAGGTTTTAAAGGCTACTGATCTCTTTCTTGGTTCATCATCTTCTACCTTGTTTACCTTAAGTTCCACTTCATACATTATTAACATACCAATAATATCTTTAATAGGAAGATAACTAATATCACATGATTCTCCTATTGAAACTGATGTGCCTCTCCATCGGTCTGGCAGACCTATGAGTAACCTCATGATTTTCTCCTTTACTGGAACAGCCTTTCCCAGTGAGCTCATTGTATTTAAAATTTCATTGAAACTGAGATACATATCTGACATAGATTCATCATGCTTCATTTTAAAATTGTCTTATTTATTAGTATAGGTATTCAATATCATTTCCTTAACATTGGTTGTTCCCTCATGAGAAATACCCATTGTATCCCATATTTCATAAGCAGTTTTATAAGAAGATATTTGATTAAATTCTTCATCTCCTAAAGCACAATACAGAGCATTGATTTCATTACAATTATTATTGTAAGAAACTTTATTAGGTTCATCCCAAGTAGTTCTTTCAGTTTCATTGATCTTATACTGAGTCTCTATAGCATACTAGATGTCAAATCTCATACTCTATAAATGAATTTTAATTTTTAGTTTCCATTGGGCATAATTAACACCATTAATGAAAGGTGACATTTTGGTAGCAATAACTTCCAATTTATTATCCATAATTATATATTAGAAAATATTTTTCAAGGGATAAAATTTAGAACTAACAGAAATTTAAGATCATTATGATACAACTAAAATCCAAGTTGAAAAAATAGAGTGTTTGGAAATCCATTATAAAAACTATTTCCTCTGATACCAAATGTTGGTCGGAGTGGACACTGAAGAGGGGGGTGAATTGAGTTCCAATTAAAAATTTCTGTTAAAAATTCTTCTATTAAAATCCCCCAAATTAAATAATAAGCTAAACTGTAGTGAATTTAAAAATCTTGAATGTTTTTAATTAATTTCTCAAAGATTGATTATTTCTCAGTTAACATAATCTAAATATTAAGATATCTTTTGAAAATAATTTACTAGATAACAAAAATTACAAACACTTGCTAGTTTGACTATCAGAGTTACTTAAAAATATGTTTGTATTTAAAGTTATTAGCGCGGAATATTCAATATAGTTTTAACTAAAATAAACATGGACAACAGTTTTAACCAAGAGGTTCAGTCTCAATCTGAGACTTAGTCCTCTCATACAGTTTTATATAAACTATGATCCACACCCAATATTGCGGTTTACAACAGTACTAAGACTTTCCAGGTCCTAAGTCCTCTACTATATTTATACTTGGGAAAAACTAAAAACAATAGCACACTAGCTATTCAAGTCACACTTGACCTCTACCACTATCCACAGTGGGAATCAAAATGTTTAGAAAGATTGAGTGAGGATATTAGTTATCCTCTAATTCAGCAAAGGAGACAGTGTGTGCCTAAAGTTACAGAGCACACACACTGCTCAAAGTGTAAATAAATGAAACACAATAGAGCTAAACAAATATTGATAAGTTTAGAATGATCTATGTGTTTTTAGTGATGCTCTGGACTTTTTGGATTGAAGTAGATGAAGCTTTGAGTCCTTCTCTAGTTTTTGTCAAGAAACAGAGTGTCTTTTTTGTATTTGACTTCTAGGTCCATGTTGATCTGTCTAATCAACTTGAGTGTTAGTGAAATCATTGAAGATATTTAATCCTTGAATGATCATGTTCTACAGACTCATGATGTGTTCTTCCTTCTTCTTCTATGCATGTATCCTTTTGTATCTCCAGAAGGTTGTCTCGTATGTGCATGGAAAGGATGATTAATTCTTGTATATCACTTATTTTTTGAGGTTCCCTTTTATATATCCTCATC
Source organism: Viscum album (assembly GCA_963277665.1). Classification (NCBI taxonomy): domain Eukaryota; kingdom Viridiplantae; phylum Streptophyta; class Magnoliopsida; order Santalales; family Viscaceae; genus Viscum; species Viscum album. The sequence goes on from OY728154.1 coordinate 73,267,067, forward strand.
TCCAGCAATGGGAATGATTATATTTTTACAGGTACAAGGTACGGTTTCCTGAAATTCCAAAAACTATCATTAATTAATAGCAGATGCATTAAAAACATCAAATATTACCATTGCTAAATAAACAAATATAAATTGGGATTAGAGAAACAGTGACTAGTTTTCATTAGTAGCTCTTTGTATTATTGAGCTTGGAGAGGTAGGTGTATAATAGTAGGTCTTGTATCATTAACTTTTAGTCTGTGTAAAGGTAGCTCGCTTGAATCAGTAGCTCCTTCTATTGGTATCTCCTTTTATAAGTAGCTCCTTCTGTCGGTAGCTCCTTCAATCGGTTAACTTTATGTATCAGTTACCCATATTGGTGAGATTATAACGGTTGACTTCATAATTGCAACATCCCAAGTATGTAATAAATAATAGATATTTTTATCAATTTCTATTTATTAATTAGATATTGTTTTGAGGCTTAAAATGATAATAAATCCAACCAAAAGCATGGAATACTCTAGTATTTTTTAAAAGATTGTGTTTAAAACCTTTTAATGGAAAACCATTTTTAAATCTATATTTTGATAATTTTATAAGATATATTTGTAAAAATAAACATATTCTTTATGATTGGGACATTGAAATTTACTTTGGATAAATTTCTGGTATTTTTCTGATAATGTTCATTTCTAATGAATAGTTAAAAGTGTTGTATTTTAATTCAAAACAACTTTTTAATATAATTTATTTATATAGTTTGATTATCTTTTTAATAGGTTTTAAAGTGTAAATAGAATATATTATTACCATGTAATTCAATGGTGGACATTGGAATTAGTTTTACTTTGAAATTAGACTTAAACTAGTGTCAATCGTTTTATATATATTGTTTCATAAAAACACGCTATTTGTCATGACAGAGAGAATTAATTATTAAATTAATTAATTTAACTAATATGTTTTGAATTTTTTAAAACATAAATCCTTTTTGAATTTGTAATATCAAATATAGCTTTGGGTGATGTTTTGGTATTTTTCTGATGAACATCAATTTTTGATGAATAGTGAAACCACGAAGTGGTACTTAAAAAAATTGATTTTTCGTTTAAATGAAATTTTACCACCTCTGTGTTTTGAATTTCAAAAATCTGACATACATGGTTGTCATTAAGAAGTTAAATGTGGTTCAATGGGATTAAAATAATTTTTTGGTGAATAGTAACTTTTAAGTTTTTAATCGCGATTAGAGGTAATTAGTGTAATTTAAGGTTAGAATAATGTTTTAATAATATGAAATGAACTTGATACATGTCCTACCCTTATTGGATGTGTCCTGGAAGACCAAGACAATCCATGGGTCAACATGGGGACCCCATGAAGCCACTTTGGAAGGAAAATGACATTAATATCTTTTTATTTAATGTTAAAATTAAAATGGCACAAACATGAGTTATTTTACTAAAAAACATTTAAATGGGGTTATACAAGTAATATTTTTGACTATAAATAGTAATTGTAAATCTAAAATGATTTAATACATCATAGTATTTTTTTTATAATTTTTAGACATTAAATAAATTAAATTATTTATGACATCATGATGATGCAGCGATTACCTCATTATTTAACGATTTAAATAAAATGGAAAGATAATATAAAATCTAAGAACTAAACTTGTCAAAAACCTATTGGATGGGTATATTTCAATGCCTTATCACCTTATCCTCAATTTCTATAATTTTGGGACCTTTTAAATCTGAAACGCATTTTAAAATAAAGTAACATTTCTTTACTTTCCAAGAGTGCCCCTCCTCTCCTCTTATAAAAGGCCCCCAACTCTACCACCTTACCCACACTTCCAAAGCCTTTCGATCAGTCAACCCCTGGTAATTTTGTCTCTCCACATGCATATATTACTCCTAGAAGCATCACTTTGGGTAGAAGTCTTCCCAAGGAAGCCTTTGAGCTCAAATCAAAGAGAGCTACTAGATTTTAAGGTAATATCTTCACTTGTGTTCTTTTGTTTTATTTTGTTTCTCCAACCCCCTAAACTCATTTTATTCATTTCTTTTGTAACAACTCCAGTATCTTCAATATTCAAGGATGTTTTTATAAGAATAATTCGAGATACACTTACACACACCAACATCTAATGGTTAAAAAACATACTGTTTTTGTGGATGGAAAATTTCGGCCTCACGAAACGATGATTGTTCAATATTCTTCTAACACCTTCAAAGGTGGCCATTAAGATGTCACTATATTTATATATGATATATAATATGTTTATGGTTTCCTTAATCTTATGTATTTTTCATTTATGGCATACCTTTATGGTTTCCATTATGGGTAAAGATGATATATTTATTTAAGGAAGTTGGGACTACCGCCCCCTCAAAGTGATTTGATTCATTAATACCATATGTGGGATGTATAAAGGATGGAGTTATGATATTATATATGATATTATACTGGAATTATAATATAACTTTATATCATTATGATTCCATTCCATAAAATACGAAATAGAAATTAAAGTAGCGTTCATGTGTACGTACGGCTTACCGTCTCCATGAACGGTGCATTTCATTTATTACCTCTAAATGATTATGTAATAATTATAAATGCATGTATATACTGGATATAAACAATATATATGGCATCTAAATCATGAATATCATTCTTGAGATAATGTATATTTGACTACGTGAACAACTTGTAAATATAAGAAGTTCACTTTTGACTCAAGTACCAAATATCGACAAAACGAAATTTATTAACTTAAATGATTACATAATGTTCATAACATGGTAATAAGTGAAATAAAAGGAATAATGAACTTTAAAAAGGTTCTTAATCAAGTAGAAATTAACTCAAGTTTATTATTCCGGACATTAGAGAATGATCGAGTCAAGTTGGACCCAAGGTAAGGGAACTTCTTAACCCAATTTCCGCTCTTTGGGTTAATCTACTACATTCAAATTATGTAATGATATTATTATGTCCTATCTTGTATTTATATGTTCTTTATGTGTACATAGAGTGAACAAACATAATAGATCTATTTTATTTAAAAAATGATCTTTGTATGGGACTTCATCTCAATCTCCTTTCATTGATGCATATTTTATTTTATACACAACCTTCCTTTATACAGTGTATACACCCCTTTGAATTTTACGTTTATCCAAAAGGAATCTTTTTTTATACAAAGAATTTTACAAAATGACAAAAGGGAATGTTTTTGACGTACGTATTTGGCAGAAATGACTTCTCCGCCTTCGTGACCATTATTTGAGTTTCGGCTTCCTCTACAAGCCATACCTTTTTTATAAATGAAAAATAAATCCCATGTTATATATTTCTTTTATTTTGGTATTGAAAATGGTTTTCATAATGTTTTTATTATATCAATGTGTTGTATTGATATCTTGTGATTGAAATGTGGAAATGTTATGTTTCCTTTATGCATGTTTTATGTGTTATGATTATGTTATGGTTCTTGGGCATTGTTTTGAAGACGGGTGGTTCCGTGATAAATTAATGGTGGGTGAGCCTGGTATAGCTATCCAACGCATTGGGTAATGAAAAGGAGTGAAACGTTAAGGTTTATTTGACGAGATTTAGGGAATATACTGTGATGGGTATTTCAAACGTAACCAAGAGGGTTACTCCCTAAGTAAGAATGTTATGAAGGCCTCAAGTTACCTTTATGTTTTATGATTTCTATGAGTTATTCATGATTTTATGAGGTATGTTAAGGTGCCTATGTTTTTTAGGTAAAGTATGACTTTATTCTTATGTATATATGAACTCATGTTTCCTTTACATATTTTTATAACACATACTGAGCTTTTTATGCTCATTCCATGATTTTGAAATGTTTTTCACAGGTCAAGGGGAAGGTACATGATAAGATGAGAGTGTCAAGGAAGTGTCAAGAAAGAATCCATGTTTTATTTTGAATATGTTTCGGTTGATGGGAAAAAATGAATACTATCTTTTATATAACCACTTTGTTTAAATGTGGAATGTAATGCAAGTTTTATGATCTAATTCTCTAAAACTCTAAACCTGAAAAGATCCTCAATGTGTAATCTTGTAATAACTCAAGATTAAGTAATGTTTATGGCTGGGGCCTTATAGTTGGTATCAAAGGTTGGTTTAGATAACTTTAGGAGTCAGAATTTTATTAAATGATTATCCAAAAATATTTTTTTATAGTCAAATTTAAATTATAAAGCATTTGAAGATTACCATGTTTTTTCATCTAAGACATGTTTGTTCAGAATGGTATTCCGTAGAGGAAACAAGGAAGAAGTGCTATGAAGGCATACAAAAAGATATAACCTTGCGAATCAGCATGCTGAGATTTTTGGAATTGGAACTGAACAGTTTTTTGTAGTAATGGCACAGTTGACTCAAGCGATAAATGGTGGTGGTATCCATGCATGAGATCAGCCGGATCAACTGTAGAGGAACATGTCAGTGGTGGAACATTTCATGAGGCAACATCCCCGATCATTCAGAGGATCATCTGACCCTATGCTAGCTGAAGGGTGGATTAAAGCACTGGAGAAGATTTTCGAAGTCATGGGGTGTTCAGACAATCAAAAGGTCAGTCTTTCTATTTACCGTTTGGAGGGTGAGGCAGATCAGTGGTGGTCGATGGTTAAAAATAATAGGGACGCTGATGAGATTGATGCTCTCGACTGGGATGAATTCAAAGTTATGTTTCTTGAGAAGTATTTTCCTAAGGCTGTTCAACTTAGTATGGAAAAGAAATTCTTTGAATTGAGGCAAGTGTAAGACTCAGTGGATGCTTATAAAGAAAGGTTCACTCGATTGTCAAGGAATGCTCCAAATTTTATCCGAGACCTTGATAGTAAAATCAATTGTTTTTACTCAGGATTAAAGCCAAAATATCGAAGGGCTTTAGATTCTTCTGAGTTTAAGAGTTATGAAAAGCTTGTTCGATGTGCTAAGAAGGTGGAAATGGAGTTTTCCAAAGATCAAATGTTCTATAACAACCAATTGAAGAAGAGACTGAGGTGGCAAGAGAAATTAAAGAATTCTTCAAAGAAGTTTGATGGTAAGAAAACTATGTTTCTAGTTTGAGATAAATGTGGTAAAAGGCATGCTGGGGAATGTCTTCTAAATTCTGGAAAGTGCTACCGATGTCATAATATGTGACATAAGGCCCGTGATTGCACTGAAAAAGATTAGGGTGATGGTAAGACCAAATTTGATTTATAGTTAGTGAAATGTTTTAAGTGCAATGAGATGGGTAACTATGCAAATGAGTGTCCGAAAAAGAGCTTGAGTGATGGGAAGTAGTTAAACTACAAGTAGAAATGGGTGCTGAAATCCTTTGCAACTACTTCAGTAGATGTCGGGCCATCAAATGAAGTTGTATCAGGTACTTTGTTTGTTTTTTCATATTATGCCAGTGTGTTGTTTGATTTGGGGTCTATGAATTCTTTCATCTCTGAAACCTTTTCTAGTAAAATGGGAATACCATCTCAAGAAATTACTCCTAAACTTGTGGTAAAAACACCTAGGGGAAATGTTGAGGCAAAAAGAATTTATAAGAATCTTCCTATCCTTATCTGTGGAAATAACCTACTTGCAAACCATATTGTTTTACCTCTAGTATAGTTTGATGTTATCCTGGGTATGGGTTGGCTCTCTATTTACCATACTAAGATTGATTGTAGAGCTAAAGAAGTTTCTTTTCAAGAAAGGCATTCAGTTTGTATACAATAATGATCCCTTACTATTGATAATATATCAAGAGGCCGAGAAACATGTAAAAGATGGAAATGAATTTTATCTTGCACACATTGTTGAACACAAGGGAACTTTTCAGATTAATTATGTGCCAGTGGTAAATGAGTATCCTGATGTTTTTCCGGATGAGTTGCCTAGAATAATACCAGATCAGGAAGTTGAATTTACTATTGACATGGTTAATGATGCTAAGCCAATTTCAAAACCCATTATCGAATGGCTCAAATAAAACTTTCAGAGTTGAAGGAGCAATTGCAAGATTTATTAGAGAAAGGTTTCATTCGACCTACAACATCAGCACGGGGTACTCCTGTTTTATTTGTTAAAAATAAATATGGTTATATGAGACATTGCATTGATTATAGAGCCTTGAATAACATTACTGTTAAGAACAAATATCCTTTGCCTCATATCGATGATTTGTTTGATCAGCTCTAGAGAGCTCAGTTTTTTTAAAGATTGACTTCAGATTGGGGTACCATCAGTTGAAGGTAAAGGAAGGAGATGTTCCGAAGACCATGTTTCATACAAGATATATCCATTATTAATTTTTAGTTATGCCTTTTGTGCTAACCAATTCACCTGCAGTATTCATGGACTTAATGAATAGAATTTTCCATGAGTTCTTGGATAAGTTTGTGGTTGTTTTCATTGAAGATATTTGGTATTCTCTAAAATTAAAGAAGAGAATAAATTTCATTTAAGGGTTATTTTTAAAACCTTAAATGAAAATAAATTGAATGGGAAATTAAGCATGTGTGACCTTTGGTTGCAACAAATTTCATTCCTTGGTCACATTGAATATAAATATGGAATAACTGTTGATCCTACAAAAACAAAGGTTGTTGAAGAATGGCCAAGACCCACAAATGTCACTGATATTCATAGCTTCATTAGTTTGGTAGACTATTAACGATGGTTTGTTAGAAATTTTTCACGGTTATCTGGTCCAATGACTAAGCTAACTCAGAAGGGTGTTAAGTTTATCTGTACAACAGAATGTGATGATTGTTTTCCGGAACTGAAAAGAAGACCGGTGAATGCTCTAGTTTTGGAACTACCTTCCAGAAATAGGGAGTTTATTATCTACATTGATGCTTCATTGAAAGGACTTGGTTGTATCCTAATGAAGAATGATCAGGTAATTTCTTATGCTTCACGACAGTTGAAAACTCATGAGGTAAATTACCCTACACATGATTTGGAATTAGCTGCTGTTGTTTTTGCTATAAAAATTTGGAGGTATCATTTGTATGAAGTAAAGTGTGAAATATATACTGATCACAAAAGTTTAAAGTATATATTCACTCAGAAAGAATTGAACATGAGATAGAGGAGATGGATAGAATTAATCAAGGATTATGATTGTACAATTCATTACCATTCGAGAAAAGAAAATAAAGTGGTGGATGCTTTGTTTCGAAAAAGTAATTCTTCATTAACAATGTTGTGTTTGAACGTGATCCTTTGGTTAATGATTTGATGAACTTTGGCGTAGAATTATTTGGTGCAGGATGTCCTTCTGTTTTGTTTCAGGTATCAGTGAAATCTTTTCTATCAGATAGAATCAAGAAAGCACAGAAGCAATACAGTGTGTTGCAAAAAAAGGTAGAGATGGTTAAGAAGGGTAAGATTCATGAATTCAACATTGATAATGATTATGTGTTGAGATTTGGGAAGAGATTTTGTGTGCCTTGTGATTCATAGTTGAAGAGAGTGTTGTTATGTGAAGCTCATAGTTCTCCATTTTTAGTTCATCCAGGCAGTACTAAGATATATAAATATCTTCGGGAGTATTACTGGTGGGATGGAATGAAAAGGGATATTGCAGATTTTATAGTGAAGTGTTTGACTAGTCAATAGGTTAAAGCAGAGCAGCAGTTACCGAAAGGGATGCTTCAGCCTTTACCAGTGCCAGAGTGGAAATGGGAAAATATATCCATGGACTTCGTTGTGGGATTTCTGAAGACATCTCGAGGTAATATTGCAATCTGGGTTATTATTGATCGCTTGACAAAATCTGCTCATTTTCTTTCCTATTAGAGATACTTTTTCCCTAGATCAACATTCTCATTTTTATCATAAAGAGATAGTCAGGTTACATAGACTTCCTCTCTCCATTGTATCTGACCGTGATCCCAGGTTCACTTCTAACTATTGGAAAGGTCTTCAGAAGTCGTTGGGTACTGAATTAAATTTTAATACATCTTTTCATCCTCAATCAGATGGGTAGTCAGAACGAACAATTCAGACTTTGGAAGATATGCTACGTGCTTGTTCGATGGATTATCAGGGATGTTGGGACCAACATATTTATTTGGATGAATTTTCATATAATAATAGTTTTCAGTCCAGTATATAGATGGAACCATTTGAGGCGTTATATGGGAAGCGGTGTCGAACTCCAGCTTTCTGGAATGAAGTGGGTGAATGGAAGTTGATGGGACCAGAATTGGTAGAAGAGTGGGTAGAAAACGTTTGGCTGATATAGAGACACATGAGAATAGCTCAGAGCAGGTAGAAGAGTTATGTGGATAATCGGAGGAAGGATCTATCTTTCGAGGTAGGTGATCATGTTTTTCTCAAAGTCTCACCATGGAAGAGTGTGATGCGATTTGGTAAGAAAGGAAAGCTGAGTCCAAGGTTCATTGGACCATATGAAATTCTGGAGAGAGTTGGAACAGTTGCATACCGAGTGTCTTTACCTCAAAGCTTACCTCAGGTACAAAATGTTTCTCATGTTTCAATGTTAAGGATGTACATGCCAGATCCATCTCATGTTTTAAGTCCAGAGTTAGTTCAGCTGGAAGAGAACCTATCTTATGAGGAACAACCAGTCCAGATTCTAGACCACAGGGAGCATGTGTTACGGAATAAGGTGATTAATCCGGTACAGGTTTTGTGCAAAAACCACATGATTGAAGAGGCAACATGGGAATCTGAAAATGTAATGGGGGATAAATACCCCCACTTATTCGATAAGTAAATGAATTGCGGGGACGTAATTTTCTAAAGGGGGGAAGGATGTAACATCCCAAGTAAGTAATGAATAATAAATATTTTTATCTATGTATATTTATGAATTAGATAATGTTTTTAGGCTTAAAATGAGAATAATTCCAACCTAAAGCATGGAATACTCTAGTATTTTTTAAAAGATTGTTTTACCGCCTTTTGATGGAGAACAATTTTTAAATCTATCCATTGACAATTTTATAAGCTATATTTTTCAAAATAAACTTATTCTTTATGATTGGGACATTGAAATTTACTTTGGATAAATTACTGGTATTTTTCTGATAATGTTCATTTTTTAATGAATAGTGAAAAGTGTTGTATTTTAATTCAAAACCACTTTTTAATATAATTTATTTATATAGTTAGAATATCTTTTTAATTGGTTTTAAAGTGTAAATAGAGTATATTTATACCATGTAATCTAATGGTCGACATTGGAATTAATTTCACTTTGAAATTGGACTTAAACTAGTGTCAATCTTTTGATATATATTGTTTCATAAAAACACGCTATTTGTCATGACAGCGGGAATTAATTATTAAATTAATTAATGTAACTAATATGTATGTAATTTTTTAAAATAGACAAAAAAATTTAATTCGTAATATCAAATGTATCTTAGGGTTACATTTTAGTATTTTTCTGAAGAACTTCAATTTTTGATAAATTGTGAAACCACTAAGTGGTACTTAAAAAAACAGGTTTTTTATTTAATTGAAATTTAACCACCTCTGTGTTTTTAATATCAAAAATCTGACATAAATAGTTGTCACTAAGATGTAAAATGTGGTTTAATCGGTTTAAAATAATTTTTTGGTGAATAGTATCATTTATGTTTTTAATCGCGATTAGAGGTAATTAGTGTAATTTAAGGTATGAATAATGTTTTAATAAAATGAAATGAACTTGAAACATGTCCTACCTTTATTGGATGTGTCATGGCCGATGAAGACACTCTATGGGTCAACTTGGAGACCCCATGGAGCCACTTTGGAAGGAAAACGACATTAATATTTTTTTATTTAATGTTAAAATTAAAATGGCACAAACATGAGTTGTTTTAATTAATCAATTTTTAAATGGGGTTATACAAGTCAGCGTTTTGACTATAAATAGTAATTGGAAAGCTAAAAAGATTTACTACATCATAGTATTTGTTTTATAATTTTTATCCATTAAATAAATTAAATTATTTATGACATCATGATTATGCAACGATTACCTCATTATTTAACGATTTAACTAAAATCGAAAGATAATGTAAACTCTAAGACCTAAACTTGTCAAAAACCTACTGGATGGGTATATTTCTCACTCTTATCAACTTATCCTCGAATTATATCAATTTGGGACCTTTTAAAACTGAATCTTATTTTAAAATAAAGTAACATTTCTTTACTTTCCAAGAGTGCCCCTCCTCTCCTCTTATAAAAGGCCCCCACCTATACCACCTTACCCACACTTCCAAAGCCTTTGGATCAGAAAAAACCTACTCATTTTGACTCTCCATATCCTTATATTACTCCTATAACCTCAATTTTGGTATACGTCTTCCCAAGGAATCCTTTGAGCTCAAATCAAAGAGAGCTACCCGATTTTAAGGTAATATCTTCACTTGTGTTCTTTTGTTTTATTTTGCTTCTCCAAACCCCTAAACCCTTTTTATTCATTTCATTTTTAAAAACTCCAGTATATTCAATATACTAGGATGTTTTTATAAGAATCAATTGAGCTACACCTACACACACCTACATCTAATGGTTAAAGAACATACTGTTTCTGTGGATGGTGAATTTCGGCCTCACGAAACGATGATTGTTCAATATTATTCTGACACATTCAAAGGTGGACATTAAGATGTCACTATATTTATATATTATATATAGTATGTTTATTTTTTCTTTAATCTTTTGTATTTTTCATTTATTTAATACCTTTATGGTTTCCATTATGGGTAAACGCGATATCTTCATTTAAGGAAGTGCGGACTACCACCCCCTCAAAGTGATTTGATTTGTTAATAACATATGTGAGACGTATAAAGGATGGAGTTATGATATTATATATGATATTATAATGGAATTATAATATAACTTTATATCATTATGATTCCATTCCATAAAATATGAAATATAAATGAAAGTAGTCTTCATGCGTACGTACGGCTTACCGTCTCCATGAACGGTGCATTTCATTTCTTACCTCTAAATGATTATTTAAAAATTTTAAATGCATGTATATACTGGATATATATGATATATATGTCATCTAAATCATGAGTATCATTCTTTAGATAATGGATATTTGACTACGTGAACAATGTGTAAATATAAGAAGTTCACTTTTGACTCAAGTACCAAATATCGGCAAAATGACCGTTATTAACTTAAGTGATTACATAATGTTCATAACTTGGTAATAAGTGATATAAAATGAATAATGAACTTTAAAAAGGTTCTTAAGCAAGTAGAAATTAACTCAAGTTTATTATTCAGGACATTAAAGAATGATCGATTCATGTCGGACTCGAGGTAAGGGAACTTCTTAACCCAATTTCCGTTCTTCGGGTTAATCTCCTACTTTAAAATTATGTCATTATATTATTATTCCCTATATTTTGTTTATACTTTATTTATGTGTACATATATATAATACACATAATAGATCTATTTTATTTAAAAAATGATCTTTGTATGGCACTTCGTCTTAATCTCCTTTCATTGAGGCATATTTTATTTTATACACAACCTTCTCTTATACGGTGTATAATCCCCTTTGACTTTTACGTTTATCCAAAAGGAATCATTTTTTTATATGAAGTCTTTACAAAATGACAAAAGGGAATGTTTTTGTCGTACGTATGCGGTGACAACAACTTCTCCACCACCGTGACCATTATTTGATTTTTGGCTTCCTCTACAAGCCATAACTTTTTTTTAAATGAAAAATTAATACCATGTTTTACATTTCTTTTATTTTGGTATTGAAAATGGTTTTCATAATGTTTTTATTACATAAATGTGTTTATTGATATCTTGTGATAGAAAGGTGGAAAATTTATGTTTCCTTTATGCATGTTTTATGTGATACGATTATGTTATGGTTCTTGGGAAGTGTTATGACGATGGGTGGTTCCGTGATAAACTAAGTGCGGGTGAGCCCGATATAGCTCTCTAATGCATTGGGTAATTCGAAGGAGTGAAATGTTAAGGTTTCTCCAATGATATTTAGGGAATATACTATGATGGGTATTCCAAATGTAACCAAGAGGGTTACTCCCTACGTAAGATTGTTATGAATACCTAAAGTTACCTTTATGTTTTATGATTTCTATGATTTATTCATGATTTTATGAGGTATGTTATGGTGCCTATGTTTTATGGGTAATGTATGACTTCGTTATTATGTATATATGAACTCATCTTTCTTTTCCATATTTTTATAACCCATACTGAGATTTTTATGCTCATCCCAAGTTTTTGAAATGTTTTTCACAGGTCATGGGGAAGGTACATGATAAGATTATAGTGTCAAGAAAGTGTCCAGAAAGAATCCATGTTTTATTTTGAATATGTATCCGTTGATGGGAAAAAATGAATACTATCTTTTATGTAACAACTTTGTTTCAATGTGGAATGTAATGCAAGTTTTATGATCTAATTCTCTAAAACTCTAAACCAGAAAAGATCATCAATGTGTAATCTTGTAATAACTCAAGATTAAGTAAGGTTTATGTCTAGGGCCTTATAATAATGGTGGTCGTTACTCTGTATCGGTCAAATTGTGCATACTGGTAGAAATACTCTATCGGTAGCTCAGTTGTAATGGTGACTGTCTGCATATCGGTGACCTTTTACATAATGGTAGACTTCATATCGGTAGTAGTTCTATATCAGTAGCTCTTCTTACTGGAGGCTCTTCTTATCGGAAGCTCTTCTTGTCGGTAGGTGTCTGTCTGTATTAGTCTGTATCGATGGAATTTGTCTGTCTGTTGGTATCGATAGATTTCATCCATAAATATGTACCAGTGACATTGGGTCATAGGAATCTTGGTCTATTAGTGACCTTTACTTATCGGTAGACCATGTTCCGGAAGGTCTGTATCAGTGACTCAACACATAATACTTAAATATTCTATTTAAATCATATTCAGATTGAGTCACTATCATTTCTAAAGCATGTATAATCATAGATAAACATTGATTAACATATTCCATTGATTATTTTTATATTTTGGTCAACATAATTTTACATATATATAGGATTATAAACACATTTTAAAACAAAATTGATATTATCAAAAAAGTTGAGGTCAATAATTTTATACACTCCATTATTATCTCATATATAAATAACTAAATATTATAGTGATCAACACATATATTTTAAAATTTAAATGATTACAATTATAGAATTCATTATATTGTCCCTCCTCCTAATGATTAATTAAATAATTCGAGTTTACTTGGTTAATTATGTGAGTGTATATAACTGGTGGTTTGGGTTTTACTTCCTATATAGTGACCCTAAGATGAAGCTTTATAAAAATAATCGTAAATACAATATGATATATTTTAGTGACCATCATTAAAATTTCATTATTTGATCTTCAAATACAATTATACTCTTCAAGGGATAATGAAGAGTAAATTAGTGTTTAATTATTTAATTTATTAGTAAAATGAGAAATGTATTTAAAATTTCTTTCTCTATTATCATCCCAAATTTATGGATTCAATGACATAAATTATTGTTTTTTATATCTATATAAATTAGTATGTGAATTTTAATATGGGCCATGATGTAACCAATAGGAATATACATTTTGAGGTCAATATTTTGACTATTTACATTCCATCAAACCTCAATATTTTGACCTTTACTTATCACCATAATAATATTTATTACATTTTCATGTTATGTCACTCCTACTTTTTTTCAAACATATCTTTTTCTTTCATTCTCATATTCTTCTTTTTTATAAATTCCATAATATTTTTCTCCTTCTAACATTTTTTCAATTTTGAAATCGGCATTTTATTTTACCAAAAGAATAGGTGATTCAGCAGGTGAAGAGTCAATTATATATAATACTAGTTAAAAAATTATTTTAGATTACGTAAATACACATCTCAAGAAATAATATTACAAGAAATCATATTTTTTATAAAAAAATCATTAATGATATTTACGATTTTGATGAAATATGTTTTCCTATTATGGATGAATAGATTTAGAACCACTATCAGGTATCCACATCCGATACATGTAATACCATCTAATATAAATGTTACCATATATTTGGATATCAAAATAAAATTATTATGATGTACCTATAAAAGGGAAATCAATAATTGATTTTTCATTTTAACCTATTTTTAGTTGATAAAAAATTTAAGAAATTATATTTTTAGGATTGACAGAATAAAATATATCCTCTACCTGTGATTCCATTATAGAGTGTTCATCTTTTTACTCATCCTTACTATAATTCAATTTCAAAAAACAAAATTATTCAACTATAATTTTTCCCCTAGTATCAACCCATTTACATTAATAAAAAAACATAGAATATTACATACTCCATTAATAATATTTTCTTGATGATTCCAAAGTTTGAAATATACAAATAAATTGGATTTCTATCCTTCATATCAGATACATGAATTACCTACACTATAATAACAACTCTATTACATAACACCATGCTACATTAATCATGTACATTTGTATACATTATATAATTTTTTATTATTTATACACTGTGAGAAAATATATATAAACTTATAACACCATTTATCAATTCAAATCATTTTGAAATTGAGTTCAAATTTTCATATAACTCCATCAAAATATAGTATTGAATCAATCATATTGACTATTGATTATTTTTCTCATATCCAGGTATTCTCTTATGATGCATTGGGAAACCTAATAATTACTTTATGAATTTTAATTTATGGAATAACCATTATACTATAATGTAAAATGTAAATGTGATCCTTCGATTTCATTGTGATAGTAACTCTAAAAACACATCTTGCCAAAAAAATCTCCACTAGGGAACCCATTATAATAACATTTTAAATAACAATCCTTTCAACAATGTACAAATAGTTGGTATAAAATTTAATTTCTTATTCAATAATATATTTCATTATAATATATCCTTCTCAATGAAACTAATTTTGGATATGTCCTTTCAAAATCCTAAAAGATGGTTCATTGGGTACTGCATTTATAATTTGTACGATGAAATAGTTGAATATATCAAAAGAAGTGAAATTTTGAGTAAATAAAAATATTAATTAATTTTGGTGGGAATAACATACTAAATCATAGAATGTGGCAAGAATTTATTCCTTCATGATTAGAAGCGTTGTTGGGTCTATAACATTACTACATATATCATTGAAAGGGATGAGAAACATGGTAAATGTGTGTTTTAATTTTTTAGGTATAATGAATCATAAATACATGGGAATTAAATATTGTATCAAAACATGATAGTGATGTTATTTTAATTAATTTAATTTATGTTGACCCCACTTTTTCTTATATCAAAATTCCATCATTTTATTGATAAATGAAATAAAATATATAGAAATCCAAGATTAAAAGGATTAGATTCATAGTTAAATTATGCTCATAAATAGCATTAACATAGTAAAACAATAACATATATTTAAAACCTTTATCTTTGTCATTAAAACATCCCTTTATCCTAAAAAAATGTAACCACAATAGCATATACATCAAAGAGAAGGTTGTGCTAAATGTCAAATAAGAGGATGAAAAATTACATGAATCAATATAAAATATTTGATCATAATAAAAGTCATCATAAAATAATCATATAATAATCATCATAATAACTATTGGAAACATTATACTAAGTATTGGAATGTGGAAATGCATAAAAATGAAACATCATATCTTAGTGGTCAAATACCAAAAATAGTTATGAAAAAATCTTGCATCTTGATCATGCATAACATATGTGTATGATAATAAAAACATTATGAACAAATATAGAATAATATTCACACATAATTAAGATTTTCTCATGAGATACTTCACATTAACTAATGAATTAGAGGCATATACAATGATCGGCCCACCCTTCACATCATAGCATTTATATAATCATGAACGACACATATAATGTATAAAAATCATTGTTATAAAATAACCCAAAGAAATAAATGGATTTCATAATTATTTAATAAAAAACATTAATGATTAATCATTGTGGTACCCAAATTAAATGGGAAAAAAATTGTATTAGAATCATCAATCTTGAGTGAAGAAGAAACAACCTTAAGAGGAGTCAAGATGTGTTTTTGGAAAGATTAGTTCTTTTAGAAAATATTCATATTTGTCATAAACAAAGACGGAAACATGTATATCCTCTAATGTAAGATGTAAATACTGTGAAATTATATTTAAGGAACATTAATGTAATACCCAGACTAAATTTTTCCATGAAAGAGGTATTTCCCAATGAAAATGAGTTGGGTTCGAGAATCCCCTTTATTTATGTTCAGATGTATTCTACACATGAACTTAAAATCATGAATAATAAAATTAGAGTTAGTAATTTTTAAATCAGGAACATTATCAAAAATATACTTTATTTATTATAATTTTATTATGTTCATTTATGTCCATTTGTATGAGTTATAGAGTTTAATTTCATCATTCTAGGATTATTCAATTCATTTTTTATGGTCTGTTCCCTTGGATATAATTAGGAGAGTTCTTGTAAAATTGAATAGAAACTAGAGAGTTGTAATGTAAAGGTTTTAATACATCTCATGAATTTTAAATTATAACTTATATTTTTTTTCATATATTATATTGATTCATTACATAAAACGTTCATGAGAATGTTTAGTTTATTATGGAACAATTTTCAACCATCATAAACTAGTTATCATTTTATTTAATATTATATTTATGAAATTGTTCCATAATAAGATAAAATTTATAAAATTTATATTAAAATATTATTTTAGAATAATAATGGTTTTATGACCCACCTCAAAGGTGGTAATGGAGAATGCAAACTCATCATCCATGAAGGTGGTGTATCGATACATCACTGGGGATGTTTTCATTTTTAGAATAAAAGAAAATGAAAGTGATTTGATGAAATATATTACATTATAACAATATAAATCCATTATATATATAATAATAGATATATTATGAATTTTTGGATAATGTAGGTGAGGATATGTTTAGAAATGGGAATAGATTAAATGATAAATAAAGTGGCTTTTCATCTTTAATGTCGTCTCCTGGAGAAACGCATTAAGGTACTTGTGTTTGGTATTTTATTGAGATCATACAATATTGGATGTGGGGAAAATACATGAGGGTGGAATGGGGTATAATTTATAAATGATACAAGGCCAGTAAAGTGTTAGGAGAATAGTTGGAGAGGAGTAGTATTTATAGGGGAGATGGGTGTTTTTGATTATTTTATTCATTAGATTATTATTTAGGATCAAGAATATCAATGGTGAGGATAAATATGAATAAATAAAGTAAATTATTTGTTTGAGTTCAAACTAGTGGTTTCTTACCTCATCCATACATAATCCATGACTCAATAATTCTTGTTTTTAACATATACTCTAAATTATTATATTTCTATATTCACAAAAAATCAATTATTATAGAAAAACCAAAAAAAATCACCATAAGAATTTCTTGATGGGTAGATTCAAAAAAATAGACTTCATTTTAGGAAAATATTTATCTAAATATAATAAATTTAATTTCTTATTAAAATCATCTTTTATTTGAGAAATACTGATTTTAATATTATAATAAATTTTATTACCCTTTGAAAAATTAATTAAGGTCTCATAAAATATTATTATAATAAAAATAAAAAAAATTAATATTAATTTATGAATATATTTTATGAAAATAATTTTTTTTATTTCATTATATTAATTATTAATTTGTAAATATATGTTAACATTTTACAAAAATACCAACACTTAATTAATCATTTGTAAAACATATATTTATTAATACAACATTATAATTATATAAAATTTTTATTTATAAGATAACTAAATTTTATTTATAATTTTATTTGTGAGGTTACTATTCTAATAGATAGATTACAATTCCTAGTGGTCATATTTCTATTACAGTGGTCAAATTAGTATGTAATCAGTATAGGTTCTTTTATTTAAATAAATAAAACTCATTTTTTTCTTAATTTTTGAGACTAATGTTTGTATTGGTTTCAATTTTTATCATTTTTTATGAAATAATTATAAAAATAGATATTCTGTTGGTAGAAGTTTGGGTTTTACAATCTTTCACCCATTATGAAATTTCACCCATGAAATACTGTTTTACATACTTAGGTGAATATAGGTGTGGTTATTTCTCTTTTATTTCATAATCCAGTTCCCTTGTTGACTCATTAATTTTATGATACCTACACCAGACATTGATAAGGTAAGTGATATTTTTTTATAAAAAATTGTCACTTTAGACCAAGATCATTACCATATATTCTTCATATGAGATGCCATTATCCAATTTTACAATATACATATTTATTATATATGATGGGTCAAGTATTTACTTCTCAAGAGAGAATCATAGAACACATCATGAACTTGGGACATGTTTAGTGGAAGTGTAATAAGATTGGCCACTCATCTTCATATAAGCTTCCCTTTCATTAGAAACACATGACCCACTTCCATGTTGGAATTCAAAAGAAATATTTATCTCCAAATTCTAATGCCTTGTATATTTGAAAGCTGTCAGAATAACATGTATATTGACTCTAAGAATATTTTATATTTTGTTGTATGGTATGAGCCATCTTGGTAATCTATTTAAAAATATCATTTCCACGTATATTTTTCTCAGAACAATTATCCTAATATGTTGGTGTTCTACATTGTTTCCCATAAAGAGCATTATATCGATTCATCTTAATACTCAAGCTTAAGATTTTATTTTATGAGAACCCAACCAACGGGAGATTCTGATCCCATCCTCTATGAAATTTCATTGACTAGGATTTTAGAATGTCCTCGAGCATCGAAATAGTCCTATCAAATTGGACATCTGTTTGTGGGTGATAGGCTATGAGTAAATTCAATTTAGTACGCAATGAATGCTGAATACTTATACAAAATTTAGATGTAAACCTTTGATAACTATCAGATATGATTGAAATTAGAACCCCATGCAACCTCACCACTTCATTCTTGTGTATTATGGAATGTTTCACAACTAATAAATCAAACCAACTAGTAATGAATATGGAATTCTTGGTGTGTCAATCCACTATAATCCATATCACAATGTTTCTATAGATTGTTTTTGGGAGACTAGTGAGACATTATATAGTGACATTATCCCACTTCTACATGGTTACAAGTCATGGATGCATATTTCGACTAGACATCAGTCACTCTACATTTACGTTCAAACAGAATAAATATCACGATATATACTCCAAAATTAGTATCTCTATTATTTATGAACATAATGTTTCTCTAAGATCATAGAACTTCTTGGTACTTTTAGAGTGTATAGAGAAATATGAGTTGTGTGAATTATCCATTTGGTCATTCTTTTTCTTAGGTGATGAAGGAACATTGAGACTACATAAAATTTAATGAAACAATCCTCATCTATGTAGAACTTAAGTATCTCCCATTCCTTTACCATTTCCACGTTATTTTGAAGCTCCAAATCACCCCTTTGTACCCCCTAGAACTTCTCTTGGTTACGTGGTTGGGAAATGATTTGTGAAAAGTAGGATGTATTGCGTACTATTAGGATATCCAAATTTATCCTTTAATATATACATGAAGATTGAGTCTTTCTCAATTCACATCTTGTATAAGGTTACAATATTTTTTCTACTAAGAGAGTCGACTACATTATTCCCCTTTCTTTGATGATAATGAATTGAGAAATAATAGTCCATTATTTTCTCAATCCAACTTCATTGATTAAAATTTAGTTCCTTTTATAATTAATTATTCTTTATACTCTTCTGATAATTATATATGAAAATACTATCATGATAGAGATATTGATTCTTGATTTTCAAGGGAAAAAAATCAAATATGTGAGCTACAGATAATGTTTGAGGTAGGTATGATTCTGTATCATTGACTATCATGTGGAATAGGATATAACATTATCATTATACATGACTAAAAAAAGAAATCATTTCTTTGGAGAATTAATGTATATCACAGTAATTTCTATATTTGTTGGTTGTGCAAGTACATGTTTAGTTATTTTCCTCTTCTTGAGCTATTTGAAACCTTTATCAAATTCTTCTACCCCGACGTACTATTCCCTTTTCTGTGTCAAATTATTTAGCGATCTAGATACATGTGAGAAATTTCTCACAAAAAGTTGATAATACCCTATTATTCCAATAAAACTATGGATTTCATTTACCCATGTGGGTATGGTCTATTCCTCAATTACATTTTTCATTGAAGGGGCTATAGAAATTCCATCACACAAGATCATGTTCTCTAAGATAGTTCTCCGATTCATCCAAAAGTTTTGCTTTATAATCATGACATGCAATATCACTTTCCTTAATTTCACAATCACAATCCATAGGTTTTTTTCATGTTCCTCCTTTCAATTATAGTAGATGAGAATATCATCAATAAACACTTCCAAAAAAAATCAATGTAGTATCTAAAGAATATTCTCATCAATTCAATGAAGATTTTAGGGGTATTAATAAGTTTATAGTAAATCACTAGGAACTTATAATCTCATACCTTGTACAGTAAAAAATCTTATGAATATCTTCATTATTCACATTCAGTTGATGACATATATAATTAAAATCCATCTTTGATAATTACTGAGCTCCACATAATTCAGGACACAATACATCAATCCTTAGATAATGATACTTTTTCACTATGGTAATCTCATTGATCTCCTAGTAATCGATACATTGTTGAATTGATCCATACTTTTGATTTATGAAGTGTGCTATAACACACCAAGGTGATGCACTAGGGCATATGAACCCTCTATCCTAGTTATCATGAATCCACTTATTTAAATATTCTCATTTAATCAGGACCATACAATAAGGGAATTTTGAGATAGAATTAGATCTAGGTATGACATATGTTGATAAATCTACCTCATGATCTCGCGGATTTCTGGGAAACTCTTCATGAAATACATCAAGGAATTCCAAAACAATGGTACTTTTTTCTAGGTTTATACCTTCCTTTCAAAAAATCATTTGAACTAGGTATACTTATTCATAGAGAATAAACACCTACCCCATTGAAGAATTTTAGAAATGAGATCCATGGTCATCCTTGAATTTGTAGTGGATCTTGGGATGATTGAGAAACAGAAATGATATTTTATTTTTAATAAAATTTGATGTCTGAACATTATAATGAGATCCATTCAATACACACAATATCATTGAATTCCACCAAGTAATGTATATTTATATTATATGGAAAAAGTTTCCACATATTCCAATAGGATATGATTCCAACACTTGGGTTGAAATGATTTCTCTTCTATGTCTATTTACAAATATCATTACATCAAGGTATCATGACATTGAATCATTATTTCTAAGAAACATTAAGGATAAAGGGAATTCCTAGAAAAAAAATTCTATACTTTTTCCAGTATTGAGTGAATAGTGTGTGTACCCTCAATGAATTTATTTTCTTAATCAACATCAGTTTTAGTGAAGGAATCATGATTCCTTTGATCCACTATATTTGGCGGATGTTAATGATGATTACTCTCATGGATGAAAGTTTTAGAGCACCACCTTAGAGAGTGGACTTTGTCAATACTATTATTGAACTATGGGTGGCGGTATTCTTTCGTCAATCATATTGGATAACCTATTCTTTTTTATTAGATATTCATGTTCTTGGTGGCCTTCTCTCCCAAACATGAACTATTTCCCCATCACATTGAGGTTGTTCCTATGATGTGTTTACCCAAATTTTAAAAATTGTGTGGTTGAGGTTTCTTTAAACCATTTTAATTAGATCATTTAACTTGAAAATTGATCTTTTATTAATTATCATAGCTATATGAACATTCTTAAAACTCTCTCTCTACTTTGAGAGCACGTTAAAGATTTTCTTCATAACTTCCAAATTCTCAGATCGTTGGATCTTTTCAATGGTTTGTTTTTAAACATATAATGAATCTAAATATTTTACTAGAATTTTTTATAAAAAAACCTAGGTATATCATCAAGTCTTGTTATGTTATCATCATATGTCGTCATAGATTCACCTTTATTTTTGTGCAACTATATGAATTCTCTATAAATCTCTATATGAATAGTTCATGGGAAATACTTTTTATGTAATATTATCTTAAATTCTCCCCACCTCATGTCAAAAATTTCAACATTGTTCTTTGTGTTCTATATAAATGACCAAAATTTATTGGATTCTCTATCTAAATAATAGATGAATACTTTCAACTTCTCATTCCCAGAATAGTGGCACACAAAAAATATCTTCTCCATTGAGTTAGCCCACTATTCTACATGAAGTAGGCCATAAGATATATAAAATGATAGTTCAATTTTATGCATAAAGAACTCAATAAATAGTTCGTCCTTATTGGGTTAAGGAGGAAATTCAATGTGGTACAAGGTATTGTTCATAGCCTCATATAATTTGGTAAACATCGCCATAATGTTTGGAACCCCACATCCCATGGAATTGGAGATATAATTTGGACAATAATTTAATTATACCTCAAATGTTTTATTGTCATGGTTTCTCCTAGTTCAAACTATTTATTAAATATAAAAAGGTTTTAAAAAAATCAATTCTAAAAAGAATGAATAATTTATTTCTTATACAATTAATACAAAATGTATATCTTATGGGATCCCTATATTTATATCTCTATAAAAATATTCTTCTACTATATTTTACCTATAAATAAACATATACATATGGTTTTCAATATTTTTTAATATTCCTAATTCCCATGTTAAAGACATTGTAATCTGATACCAACTATAGAATCAATGTGGTTCCTTACATTGAAATTACATTACTTTAATGGTAAAAATAGAATAGAGATACAAATACTGGATCAAAAGCATTAATATCATGAAACAATTAGGCCCATACATAAAATGAACATAATAAAACATAAACATTTATTTAAGGCCATTATATTGTTCCGTTAAATCTCACATTCTCCTTAGAACATGTAATCACCTGAGGATAAGCATGAAAGAAAGGGGTGAGCCATACCTCGGTAAGAGGATGAAAATTGAAATGAATCAAAGTAACATGATTGAGAATAATAATAATCACCATAAAAAATAATATGATCACTATAATAATCATTATAGGAAAAATAAAATAAATGAATGGAATATAAAAATTCATAAAAATGAAACATCATGTCTTCGTGGTCAAATACCACACAACGTTTTAAAAAATCTTTTATCTTGTTTGCACATACCATATTGGCATAATCATAACATCATATTCAAGAATAATGATAACATCATTTTTACACATAATAAATTTATCTCCTGATATACATCACATTACCCAATGCATTTGAAGGGTATATAGTTATAGGAAAACCCGTCACATTATTACATTTACATAATCATGCATTCCACATAGAACGTATAATAATTATAGTGAAAATATAACCCATAGAATGGAATGGTTTTCATAAGAATTTTACTAATAATACATTCAATAAAAAACATTTGGGTTCCAAAATGAAAATAAGGACAAAATTTTTGGTATAAGAACCGTAAATCATGAGGGAAGAAGAAACAATCTCAAGAGGAGTCAAGATGTCCTTATGAAAGAGACATTCTTTCAGAAAATCATTCCATTTTCTTTAAAAAAGTGTGGAAAATTCATATCATCTAAATGAAGAGTTCATAAAAATAAAATTATATTTATGTAACATTAAAATAATATCAACACTGAAGTTTGGGATGAAATATGTATAACCCAAAGAAAGGGAGTTGGGTTCATGAATGTAACACCCTGAAATTTTATGAAAAATATTATTTTTAATTTCATTGATGTCTTGTGTTATACTCTACACCAAAATTAGCTTGCACTATATGCATCCCTGACATGGCTTGCATTACACGTATTCTCGGCCTTCCACGGTAGCGTGTGTTGTAGGCAATACTGAGTATCTCTAAACAATGTTATGTTATATAAACTAGCCATTTTGAATAGCAATACCCACTTATTGAAATTTAATAAATTTTATCATTCTATTTCGACTTCTTTTTTGAATTAGGGATATTGAAATTAGCCTAGGGTGAATTTTTGGTATTTTTCTGATAACATTCAATTTGTGATGAATAGTGAAAACCGTAGGTTACTATTTAAAAACTGAATTTTTATTTAAATAATTATTTATTTTATTTGAATTTATTTTAGGTCAAACTTGATACATAATACCTATATAAGTTCAATATAATTCATTGGAGTCATTTTATAATCATTTTAGATATATAAAAATTTTATTGAACTTTTCTCCGTCTTTTATCTACCCCTAGTAGAATTTGAAAATTTACATAAAACATAATTTTACCACTTCAATGAAGGGAATTTAAAAAATTAAAGAGACACGGTTGATATTAGTATGTAAAATTTGGTTCAATAAGATAAAAATAATTTTTGGTGAATAGTAACTTTTTACTTTTATTTACCATGGTTAAAATTAAATTGGGTAATTAAGGGTAAAAATGATATTACTATTACACAAACACATGTCCTATTTCTATTGGATAATTTTAATTCGACCAAAAACAACATTAGGAATAAAATATCACCCTTTAGCTCCACTTGGATTAGATTAGGAAATTTATTATTATTTTATATTAAAAAAGAATTAAAATAGTTAAAATCAAAGTTTAATAAGTAAAACATTTTAAATATATGGTTATACAGAAGATAAATTCAACTAATAATATTCATTAGAAAGATAAAAATATTACCTACATAATGGTATTTTATTTATTATTTTTGGACATTAAATAATTTAATTTATTTTTGACTCAATGATGATGCTGTAATTACCTTATTAATGAAATATTAACATAATTGATGTTATAAATACCCAAATAAATGTAATTTTATACATTTTATAATTTACACTAATTTTCTATGTTAATATGACATGTTATTATTGATTTAACTAACTTTTTTCAAACTAATCATGCTGTTATGAGTTTCACAAAAATCAAGTACCAAATAGTGTCAAAACTGACATAAAATAGTTTTTAAAACAAATATTAAATTATTAATTGTTATTTTATTCCAAAAAATATAAGGTTTGGACAAATGTCTTAGTTAAGGTTATATATATTAATAATTAACCCATTGGGGTTCATTTGGATATTTATAGTATGTTTATTAACCTTATAGTATAAGAAAACAAAAAGACACAGTAAAAGTTAAATTATTTAACTTAGAGATAAATCTAAATGATAAGGATAAAATAGTGCCCTAAACTTCTCTAAAACCTGTTTTTTGGGATTATTTCGACCCATCACCACCTTATCTTTGAAATAAATCAATTTGGACCTATTAATAACCGAATATGACTTTATTATAAAATAATATTTTAAGTTTTTCCTAAGGTTCCCCTCTCCTCCTTTATAAAAAGGGAACCCCTTACCTTTTATCACCTCACCCTTTTGACCCATGAAGCTTGGCCAATCCCTGCTAATACCTCTTCTCAACTTCTCTAGTTATATCATAGAGTTTCTGGTGTTCTCAAAAGATCAACTCTAGTTCCCTAAGAAGAAGTTTAAAGGAGGTGCGTCGAGGAAGAGGTAATTTCTTTTACCAATTCTATCATGTTTCTTTCTTCTTAAAATTCTTATTCATTATTTGTTTAATCAAAAATTAATAACATCAGTATCACTAATATACTGATATGTTATTATAAATATGAAACAACCCCATTTCACCTTCAATCCATCTTATGTAAAATGAAATCACTGTGCGTGCGTATGTACAGAATACCGTCTCCACGCTGTGGTGTAATCTGTTTTTCCACCACCACCTTACTTGGATGGGTTTAGTGGTGAGAAGAATAACTATATATAGTTATTATAACATCATACTGATTCTGTGATATTATATCATCCACTATAGTTCAATTCAATACATATGGTAATGATATCATCGCTCGTGCGTACGTACGGATTACTGTCTCCACGACGTGATGAGATTCATTTTCCATGTTAACAATTCCAGAAGGAAAATAAAGTATATATAATAAGTAATAATGAAATATATGACATAATAATGATACTATTTTTATCTATATTTATATATGTATGTCATCTACTTAATTCCATTTATGTTAATAAAGAAAGGAAAACAACGCCCATGCATACATACGACCTACCGTCTCCATGAACGGTGTATTTCATTTCATTCATCTATCTATTATATATATGTATATACTGAATATATATATAAATAATGATTTAAATTTTTGAAAAATGTAAATCATGATATACGTAATAATAATAATATCAATAACAAAAAAATAAAACACCTACGATAAATGAAACGATTTTACCCAAAACACTTCTTTAACATGGAATTTACAAAAGAACAGTTATTATAAAGTCATAATTGAACCATATATGATATCATAACAATGAATATTATTATATAATAAGTCAATAAAATTATTTAAACCATTATACAGGATTTTCAGAAACATACGAAGCATATTGGACCTAAGGTAAGGGATAATTTTTCAAATCTCATTTTTTTATCCGAGATTACTTATACGTAAGTATTTACTGGGGTTATATTTTTCATCCATTCCGATAAAATGTTTTTCATAAAGTGTTTAGTATTATTCCATGTACTTTTCATGTCATGTTTCCCCCGTATTTACTTTTACCTTGTGTTATGGTAGGAATATTTCTTTTGTTTACCATACAAGGAACTTTTTGACTTTTCCGACAAAAGTACGAGAAGAATGTTTTTTTAACTTATATGACGTGAATGTATTTTTATGGTTTTAGAACAAATTATTTAAATGATGTTTCCTCTAAAAAATTTCATTATTATTTTCATCAAATTTGTTTCCTTTTAAAATCTCGTGGCATTTTGTGAAAAGAAAATGATTTTTGAAGAAGAAATGATATTTTCTTTAGGAATTCATTTCAATTGTTTTATCAAAACCATTTTCCATATAAGATGACATTATTTCATATGTGTATGTTTTGTGTATAATGCCTCTCTTATTTACATGCATTGATTCTTCTTATGATGAAATGATATCCATTTGATTTATATTAATTATGTTATGATGGGGTGAAGTTTATGAAACCCATTTTATTCTTTGGTCTATGATGAATGATTTATATTTATGTTGTGGTGCAAGTAAGAATTATTTCATTATGAGATGGATGGGATATATATCTCCCTCCAATGCATTTGGTAAAGATTTATATCTCATTATATAGACATGGCTGGAATGCCAAGTTAATCTAGTTCAGTAATACAGTACTGGAATGAGGAGTGAACTCGATTAAGTGATAGACTTTCCCCACTAAAATTGTTTTGGAAACAATCCCATGGCTACTATGGAAATTATATCAAGTGTATAATGGTTTTCAACAATTAAATGTTTTCTTTCAAAGTTATTTTATCTGGATTTATGTTCCATTATGATATATTCCTTATGTACTTCCATGATTTTATGTCTTTGCTCAAGATTTTGATATTTAGAAATTATGTTCAAGTTTTTTCATTCAAATGTTTATGGATTGTTTTATGTTCTATATGATTACCATTAATGAGAATTTGAGATCTCCATTTTTATGTTTTCTTTTCCCCAGGATATAAAGAAATGTTTTAGGTAAAAAACAAAAGGGGAAGATCTTTATGGGAGATGTTAAAGATTTTTCACCATGATTAAAAGATTATGTTCCAAGTTTCTAACGACACTAAACTATTACTGTCCTTTGGTGTCTGTTTTGGTTTTGTTTTAGATATTCCACAAAAGTAATGTAATATCTATGAACATCAAGCTTTGGGTCTCTACAGATGGTATCAGAAGAAGGTTTAGTTAACCATTGGAAACTATGATGTAAAAACTTTAGTGAGATCCCTAGAGATATTTCTAAGGTATGTTTAGGGATGTCACTAAGGTTAAGTATAAGTATAGGTTATAGTACTATAATTACAGAAATGATATTAGAATTAAACCTCAGATGATAGATATTGAAGGTACTCCCCCTTGATAATGATTTTTTCCTCTCACACTATTCTTTTTGGGTTTTATAAAATGGCTGGAAATAGAAAGATTCACAATAAATGAGGATATGATGGACAATGGAATGATATTATTCATGATAAACCAAATTAAATTATAACTGGAAGTCCACATATCGTTATTATGCCTAATTATCAATCTTATAATATGATCCCTAATCTCAACTTTGGTAAGTTTCCTGACATAGCTAATAATAGAATGAATGAGTTTCATGATGATCACAGATGAATGAATGTTCAATTTCCCTCATGTAAATCATGTGGGTAGAGGCATTATGGAGAATGTTTCAAAGGAACTGGAAGATGCTTTGTGTGTGGAAAAGAAGGACACAAACATAGTAAGTGCCATGGAAAAGGTTTAGTTAACACCATGGACAAGGATAATGGTATTGATATGACATCAACAATGATTAAATGTTTTCAATGTGGAATGTATGGGCATTATATAAACCAATTCCCTAAGATAAAGTCTCATGAAGAGAATCAGGATGGTCATATCGGTAGTATTTATGTTGATGATGATGAAGAGACTAAAAATAATATATGAGATGAAATAATTGTTGAAGCCCAGTCAATGGTTTAAGAAGGTAGTGGGATGATTTCCTTTTATCAAGATTTATGTTGTATAGGTAATTTAATGGTACTATGGAATAATGCAACATCTAAGGATTGTTACACTATTGTTTTTTCTAAATTATTTGAACGTATATGTTGAATGGTACTAGTAACCATGCAAGGTTATTCAAATATTTTTGGAAAGTAGATGATATGCACATAATGAATAGATAAAGAGAAAATAATATGTTTGATAGAATTCATGAGCTCATGATTGATATATGGACTAAGTGATATCATGGTTTGAGCATAGAGAATTTTAGGGATTTTGGTTTGTGGAAAGAGTTAACTTTTAACAGCATTCATGTTTTCACTAAGGTTCTGTGGTAATTCATGTTTTTAAAGAATACATGATTAAGGTATTCACCTATTTGGAATGTGGCCAATAAGATATATCGTATGATATATGGGGGATAAATGATGGTATTCGCATGATCGGTAGATGACATTTCTAGTAATTGTTTTCTTTACAATATGAGCTTGGATAGAAGTATTTTGGAATAGCCTAAAGATTAGAATAGATTATGTTGAAAATATGTTAGTACTGTTTAAGGATGAAACTTTTTCAATATTATTGATGGAATGTTATAATAATGTAGTTTTAGAAAAAAGACAACCTACAGGATGGGAGACAACCCGTCGGGTCGGACAAGGCTGTGGCAATTGAACCCACAACCGAAGTGCGACAGGCCTTTATTTCCATCCACTGGCCTACAAGATGTCCCCGGTTAGTAGAAACTAGTTCTATTAAGTGGTACGATAGATGATGTATAATTCCATTTTTTGGAATCATGTATGATTAACCCTACCATAGATGGACTTATGTATATTTGATAACTTTTGCTAAACTTTTGTTTGAGACATATGGAATGACCCATCATTCAATCACATGATCTGCTAACACCTCATGAATGAGAGTTTCAACTTCATTTCTTTAAGATATGAAGTGGAAATAGTTCAAGGCACAAACAACAGTAAGATTGTTCTAAAATCCGGTATTTATTTCTTTTAATTCAACAATTCTTTAACATTAGGGAAATGATCATGAAAACAAAAAATGTTGTCCTAGTGTCCTCATATCCAATGAATTAGATGGTACCTTAGATCATCACAAATTTATGGCTTTGTGATTGTTGGATTTTTCATAGCCATGTCCTCTACCACTCTCCATTAGAACATGATGGTTAGAATTTTCTTCCATATCCTTATTTCCACCTATGTTATCCTATGTGGAAACCTAGTGATGAGTTAATCTGGGTAGCCGTTACATTTTAACTTTCCGTTTTAAAATGAATTTTTGGTATTCCGTTTTACAATGTGGGTTTCTATTAAAGAAACTATTGAGTAGTAAAACATTTATAACCTCGACGAATTTCAAGGGCGAAATTCATTTTAACGGGGGTAGAATTTAACACCCCGAGATTTTATGAAAAATATTCTTTTTAATTTCATTGATGTCATAGGTTGTAAGCTACACCAAAAGGATCTAACACTACACGCATCCCTGACTTGGCTTACATTACACGCAATCACGACCTTCCACGATAGCGTGTGTTTTATGCAATATCGAGTTTCACTAAAAAATGATATGTTATATAAACTAGCCATTATGAATAGTAATACCCACTTTTTGAAATTTAAAAAATTTATCTTTAATAATGCACTTCATTTTTAAATTCGGAATATCAAAATTACACTAGGGTGATGTTTTGGTATTTTTCTGAAAGTATTCAATTTTTGATGGATAGTGAAAACATTGAGTTACTATATAAAAACCAACTTTTTATTTAAATAATTATTTATTTTATTTAAATTTTTTTAGGTAAAAATTGATATATAATACCTATATAAGTTCAATGTAATTCATTAGAGACATTTTATAATAATTTAAGATATATAAAAATTTTATTGAACTTTTCACAGTCTTTTACCAACCTCATAGGAAAATTTGAAAATTTACATAAAACATAATTTTACAACATCTGTGAGTAGAATTTAAAAAATTCTAGAGACACGGTTGATATCAGTAAGTAAAATGTGGTTCAATATGATAAAAATAATTTTTTATGAATAGTAACATTTTTCTTTTTTTTACCACAGTTAAAAGTAAATTGTGTAATTAAGGGTAAAAATGATATTACTATTATCATAACACATGTACTAAATCTATTGGATAAGTGTAATTCGACCAAAAACAACCTTAAGAATAAAAATATTACCCTTTAGGTCTCCTTGTATTAGATTAGGACATTTATTATTATTTTATTTAAAAAAGGAATTAAAATAGTTAAAATCAATGTTTAATAACTCAAACATTATTAATACAGGGATACACATAAAAAAAATTTGACTATAAATATTCATTAGAAAGATAAAAATATTTCCTACGTAATGGTATTTTATTAATAATTTTTAGACATTATGTAATTTAATTTATTTATTACACAATGCTGATGCAGTAATTCCCTTATTAATGAAATATTAACATGATTGATGTTATAAATACCCAAATTAATGTAATTTTAGACTTTTAATGAATTCCACTAATTTTATAGGCTAATATGACATGTTATTAGTGATGTAATAGACATTTTTCAAACTGTTCATTCTGTTATGAGTTTCACAAAAATCATGTACTAAATAGTGACAAAATTGACATAAAATAGTTTTTAAAACAAATATTATATAATTAATTGTTATTTTATTCTTAAAAATCTATGGTTTGGCCAAATGGCTTAGATAAGGTAATATATATTAATAATGAACCACTTGGGGTTCTTTTGGATTGTTATTGTAAATTTATTAACCATATAGTGTAAGAAAAAAAAAGACACGGTAAAAGTTAAATTGTTTAACTTAGAGTTAAATATAAATGATAAGGTTAAAATATTGACCTAAACATATCTAAAACGTATTTTTTGTGAGGATTTAGACCCATCCCAACCTTAGATTCGAAATAAATCAATTTGGAGCTATTAAAAACCGAATATATATTTATTATAAAATAATATTTTAAGTTTTTCATAAGGTGCCCCTCTCCTCCCTTATAAAAAGGGCACCACTTCCATCTTCTCTTCACACCCTTTTGAGCCTTGAAGATTGGCCAATATCTGACAATACCTCTTATCAGACTCTATTTTTATATAATAGAGGTTTGGGTATTCTCAAAAGACCAACTCTAGTGCCCTAAGAATATGTTTAAAGGAGGTGTGTCGAGGAAGGGGTAATCTCTTCTATCGATTCTTCAAGTTTCTTTCTTCTTCAACTTCTTATTCATTATTTGTTTCATCATAAATTAATAACATATGTTTCAATAATATACTTACTTGTTATTATAAATATGAAACAACCCCATTTCACCTTCTATCCATCCTATAGAAAATGAAATCACCGCGCGTGCGTACGTACCGAATATCATTTCCACGCCGTTGTGTAATCAGTTTTCCACCACCAACTTACTTGGAAGGGTATAATGGTGTAAAGAATAAATATATATAGTTATTATAACATCATACTGATTATGTGATATTATATCATCCACTCCAATTCAATTAAATAAATATGGGAACGATGTCATCGCTCGTGCGTACGTACGGATTACCGTCTCCACAACGTGATGAGATTCATTTTCCATGTTAACAATTCAAGAATTATTATAAAGTATATATAATAAGTAATCATGATATATATGACATAATAATGATACTTCATTTATATATATATATATGTATGTCATCTACTTATTTCCATTCAAGTCAATAAGGAATGAAAAACAGCGTTCATGCGTACATACGGACTACCATCTCCATTAACGGTGTATTTAATTTCATTCATCTATCTATTATATATATATGTATATTCAAAATATATATAGAAATCATGATTTACATTCTGGAAGTAAGTAAACCATGATATAAGTAATAATAATATCAATAACAACAAACTGAAACTTGTACGATAAATGAAACGATTTTACCCAAAAACGATGCTTTAACATGGAATTTACAATAGAACGGGTATTATAAAATCATAATTGAACCATATATGATATCATAACAATGAATAATATTCATTAATATGTCAATAAAATTATTTAAATCATTATATAGGAGGTTCGGATACGTATGAATCACATCAGACCTAAGGTTAGGGATAATTTTTCAAATCTCATTCTTTTATCCAAGATTTATTATACATAAGTATTTGCTGGGGTTATATTTTTCATCCATGACCATAAAATGTTTTTCAGCAAGTTTTTAATATTCTTCCATGTATGTTTAATTTCATTTTTTCCTCTCTTTGACTTTTACCTTGTGTAATGGAAGGAATCTATCTTTTGTTTACCATATGAGGAACTTTTTGACATTTCTAACCAAAGTACGAGGAGAATGTTTTTTAACTTATACGGGGTGAATGGATTTTTATGGTTTCATGACGACTTATTTAAATGGATTTTCCACTACAAAATATCATGATTATTTTCAACAAAATTATTTTCTTATAAAATTTCATGGCATTTTGTGAAAATAAAATGATTTTGAAGAAGAAAGAATATTTTCCTCCAGAATTCATTTCATGTGTTTTATCAAAACCATTTTCCATCTAGGATGACATTATTTAATATGTGTATGTTTCAAGTTTAATTTCTCTATTATTTACATGGATTGATTCTTCTTAGGATGAAATGATATCTATTTCTTTTATATGGATTATTTTATGATGGGATGATGTTTATGTATCCTATTTTATTCTTTGGGTTATGATGAATGATTTATGTTTATGTTGTGGCACATGTAAGAATGAATTCATTATGAGATGGGTGGGACCTATATCTACCTCTAATGCATTGGGTAAAAATTTATATCTCATGAGATAGACATGGATAGAACAAAAAGTTAATTCGGTATAGTAATACAGGAGTGGAACGAAGAGTGAACTCGGTTCAGTAATGGACTTTGTCCACTAAGATGGTCTTGGAAGCAATGTCATGGCTACTATGGAAATCATATCAAGTACTTAATGGTTTTCCAAAATTACATGTTTTCTTCTGAGGATATTTTATCAGGATTGATGTTCCATTATGATATATGTTCCACGTAATTCAAATATTTTATGTCTTTGCTCAAGATTATGATGTTTAGATTTCTTGTTCAAGTTTTTGAATTCAAATTTTTATGGATTGTTTTATGGTCTCTATGTTTACCCTTACTGAGTATTTGAGATCACCCTTTTTATGTTTTATTTTCCATAGGATATAAATAATGGTTTTAGGTAAGAAAGCAAAAGGAGATGTTCTTTATAGGATATGTTGAAGATATTTCACCATGATTAGAAGATTATGTTTTATGTTTCCAAAGACACTAAACTATTATGGTCATTTGGTGTCTGTTTTTGATGTCTATAAGATATTCTGCAAATGTAATGTAATGTCTATGAATGTCAAGCTTTGGGTCTCTACAATGAATCCCCTTACTTTATGTTCAGATTCATTCTGGACATGCACTTAATATCATATATAATAATATTAAATTCATTAATTACAAAATCCAGAAACTATAATACATTTATTTGATTTATTATAATTTTATTAATTTTATTTTTTAGCATTTTGATGAGTTATAGAGTTCAATTTTATTGTTTTGGGTGTGTTTATTTTATGTTTTATGCTCGGTTTTGTTGAGAATAATTATTACAGTAATTTTCAAATAGAAGTGAAACTCCAGATGTGGAATGTAATTGTTTTAATATACATGAATTATTTTTAATGGTCCCATATATCATTCTTATTACATGATAATGATTCATTATATAAAATGTTAATGAATATGTTTAATTTATTTTGGTGGTTTTTATGACAATCATGAACTAGTCATCAATTTATTTAGTATTATGATTATATATTGGTTCCAAAATATGATTAATGTTATTATATTTATAATAAAAAATTATTTAACCATAATAATAGTTTTATAACTTGAACTTAAGGCGTTAATGGAAAATAAAATTTTCCATCCTCATAAGTGATGAATTAACTCATCATAGATGATGTTTTAATTTTTAAAATAAAAGTATTAGAGAAGAGATTTAGTGATGATTATTATATTAACAAAATAACATTATTCTATGTATATAACTGGAGTTATCATAAAACATTGGATAATGTTGGAATTGAAAATATACGAAATGAAAATATACTAAAAGAGAAATAATAAGGATTTCACCAATTGAATATCGTCTCCTTGGGAACCTCATTAAGGAACGATAATTTGGACTTTTATTGAGACTAGAAGAACTTGGTTGTGTTGAAGAGTATTGAGTATATAATTGTGAAGAATTTATAAAATTTAAAAGGATTATCTATTGTGAGGGGAAGAGTTGGTGAGTGTGGTATTTATAGGGGAGATGGGTGTTGTTCATTATTATATTCATCAGTTTATTATTTTGGCTAAGGATTATCTATTTTGATTATTAATATGTCAAAATAAAATAATTGGTTCATGATAGACTAAATAATTTTTGACTATATCATCCAAACGTCACCCATGAGTCACTAAAGCTAGTATTTATCTTATACAATAAAGTAGAGTATTTCACAATTCACCAAAGATCAACTATTTTAGAAAAATATCCAAAAAATCACCTTATTATTTTTTGATTTGAGGATTAAAAAAATGGATTCCAATTTATGGAAATAATTTTATTAATATTAGAAAATTAATTTATTTTTAAAATCATAATTTATTAAAAAATACCAATTTTAATAATATAATTTGTTTTATAACCCTTAAAAAATTAATAGAGGTCTCATAAAATTATCTGATAATTATAATAAAACAAAGTATTATTTTTTTAATCTATGTTTTGAAAATAAATTTCTATTATATCAATATATTAATTATAACATTATAATATACATTTATGTTTTATGAAAATACCAAAACATAATCTACCATTTGTTAAACATTTATTCACTTATACCATGATATAATTATATCAGACTTTTCTATAAGAGATACCAAAATTTTTAAATATACTTTCATACATGGGGTTAGCATTTTAACTATTAGATTACTATTCCCAATGGCCATATTAGTATTCCTATGGTAGATTAATACTCAATATGTATAGGTTTTTTAATTAATATAAATACAAATCATTTTATTCTATGTTTATGAAAATAATGTGTATATTATGTTCTCTATGTTATTTATTTTTTTATTACAAAATTATAAGAAGAGAAATTCTATTAATGATATTTTAGGTCATAACATAACATGTAGTCACTCATCAAAATAACTTTCCTGTTATTTTATGAATATCCATCTAGAAACTCTACTTCATTAATGAAGATGAAAGGCAAAAAAAATCTATCATTCCTTTAAAATTGTAAACCTTTTCATGAAGGAAATTGTCTCTTCCAGCATTCATGGGTGGTAAATCATCCCTTATACTCTATCAGTCATATAATAAATTGTCTTAATATAATTTTTTATTTTTCTAGGTGAATTTAGTAACATTTTTATAATATTATCACATATAATATTTTTTCTCCCATGAATTAAATCATGTTTTTCTTGAATAAAAATTTACATTATCTTAATTCAAAAAAATGAAAAACATTTATTATCCATTTTCATAACTATTTTCTAAAAGGGGTTTCAAAAAAATGGTCATAACATCATTTATATTCAAAAACAACTCAACAATTCTTCATGGAGAATGTGGTGCACCACCTTTCGAGTTTTAGTCTAATGTTGTTGTCGATGATCGTTTTCTATATAATCAAGGTAGTATTTTATGATATACTAGAAACCATGTCTCCAGGGATTTTTTTACCTTGTACAGTGTCTACCTTCTTCATAAATGGGAAAAACTAATGTTACTTTAATTCTATATCATGATAGTTATTTATCTGCTAGAAAAGTAATGATATTAATTCACACTCTTGATTTCAATTATTATCAAAAAATGTAACACTTGAATCCCAAAATAACATAAGATCATTAATCAATGATTCCAAATATACATTAATATCCTTACCATGTTTCTTTACATTTTAATAATAACTGACAATATATCATTATTTTCTATCATGAATAACTACGGTGTTGTGTTATATTATACCAATACAATAGTACATATACTATGAATACAACTTTGTACACTAAAAGTAACCATTATATTTATAGATTGTTTAAGACAGAGGTTTCATAACTTGTTTCTCAATTAAATATACTCCTGTATAATGTCTGTCCTTCAAGGATTGTTTTGTGTGTGACATTTTTTCACATCATAAATTATTTTATATGTGTGTCATCACACTTGCCTTATAGTTTCCTCACATCTATATTGAATTATAGACCTTATAATGAGTGGAATGTGATATAAAAAATTTGACGGACTTTATTACACTTTATTTCATCAATGCACACCATGTTTACTAAAGTTATATGCAATTCATGGTCCTTGGGAAATAATATATAATAATTTGGATATATGTATATTCTTCTAATGATCATACCCATCTAGAAAAATAAAATCAATTTATTATTATATATTTAACAAGTTATCTGATTATATTCATCTAACATATCTATAAATAGGGAAACTAGTCTTGTAATGTGTACATAACTCTATATGTTCTGTATTTTAATATTATATAGCTTCAGTATTGCTAAAAATGATGCATATTTACTATAACTATCAAATGGTTGTGTATTTGAATTAGTCATTATCTTCTTAATAATACATGGACAGTAATAAAAGTCATCTTCAAATATCATTATAATTTCCCCCAAACAATATCCTTCATAATTTATAATTTTATTATTATTTGATGATCTATAAACCATAATGTTATCCCATTCAATAAAATCATATTGTTATTTATTTAAGTTTAATCCAATATTTATAACATTGATATATTTCATAAAAATTCAATTTTTATTGCATCATTTTTGGAAAAATTCATAGTGAATAATAATAATGTAAACATGGATTCTATATTGGAGAATTGTTATTCCAACACTCCATTGAAATCTTGACAAACCCTTTAACCCTTTTTGTTTTCCATTTTCACATTATTTCAATTTTTTTTATATAAATCATATTTGGTCCCACAATATTCAAAATTAAAAATCATGAATGTGATGATGATAATTAATCTAGTAATCATATTTGATTAATTTCTAGCACATTGGACTCATATAAATCATATTTGATTTAGTATAAATCATATTCTCTCCCTCCACTAATAAATATTTAGAATTTTGGTCATTAATAATTCTTTAAATTTCAGTTTTAATTTAAAATTAATATTATTTTTAGTTTATATTTCTTTTTACAATATCTATAAATACCTTTATGATTAATTATTTGACATCATTATATTCAAATAAACATTTTCCAATATCACACATTTGTTAAATTATTTTCAATGAGACATTATGAATATTCTAAAAATTATAATTTTTAATATAATTTCGTTACATTAAAAATAAAGTTAAAATTTATTTTTCTAATTTTTTAAAATTAAATAATTATAGTTATAAACTAACTTTATTTATAATATAACTATAAAATGTTATGAAATTTTCAAAAAGATAATATTTTTTAAGGATATTTAATGTAATTTATTATTTTTATTCTGTGATTGAATATTATATTAAAAAATATGTTTTTTAAAATAATAAATGTTTGAAAAAAAACATTGAACCACTATAACATAACTCATATAAAATCATTTTAATTTCAAAATTCAAGAAAATTGTAAAATAGTAAATAATAAATACTAAAGGCCATAATACTATAAACACTTCTATAAAAGTAAGACCAATGTGCATGGAATGAAATATATATATATATATATATATATAATTATTTCCAAAACATTCTAATATAATAAATAAATACACACACACAGAAACACACACATATATATATTAAATAAAATTTAATCGCAAATATTTATTTTACATATATATATAGATTGATATTGTCTTAAATTATCTTACAAACACACTAACGAACATTTATACATATACATAGTCATGAAAGATCAGCAATGTTCATCAATGAATAACTTTTAGGGAAGTTTAATGTATCACTCCATGAAATTAAAAATATTTCATGTTAGAATAAATATTATTTTTTCTCAATTTAATACAGTACACCATGTTAAGTTTATGCCACACATCATGTTTGTTAGGATGGTATGTTTGAGTATGATATAATCTATAGTACCAAATGTAGGATCAAAATAATAATGAGATTCTCACATAGATATAAGAGGGGGGTGAATTGTACCTTTTAAAAATTACCTTAGAAAATTTTGAGGATGGTTATATTTAACAAGGTTAAATAAGATAATTCACAAGACCTCTATAAGTTCTTATCACTTGCTAAATTCTAGAAAAGTGATTATGGAAATGAAACGTAACTAAGGTTTACAAAAACTAAGATTCTACCTTAAAGTATATAGAATCCTATATCAGAGTACATGTAAGGAAGTATAATAAAGTTATACATTCTTTGTCAATACACAATGTAGTGGAAAAAAAATTAGTAAAACTACATGTAACAAGTATAAACTCTTTAAACCCAAATAGGAGGGTATCCAACAACCTTGGATAAAGGTCCCTTGATTTATACTTACAAGAAAGTCTGTCTTATCTGCACTAGGGTAAGACCTCGATACGAAGATAGGAGTCTGTCTTGCTATCCCTGAAAAACCACAACTATCAGGTTGTCGGCACCTCTATATTCCTCATCAAGGAAACCCTCAACTTCAATGTGTTGGAACCTCTGTCTTCCAATCCTTAGAAGCCCTCAGTTGTACACAACAATAATCAGAGTCGCACGAAGAAAATTTGCACAAGGCAATGTTTGAACAAACTATTCAAACATTCTGCACGAAGATTGATAGATGATAAGAGCTTTTCTCTCTATAAATCACTTCAACAGCATGTAGACAAAGATGTCAAAGTAATTTTCCAGTATTATCTCTTATTTTCAAATTAGCTCTTATTTATAGGCAAATATCCAACGGTCGGCTCCCTCCTCCAATAGTAATATTCTTCCTTTAATTTTAGAGGGACCTGTATACATGTCACTCAAACAACGGTTAGTTAATAACTGAAGGCACGACATCATTTTATAATAGAATAAGTGTAATTTAAATCAAAATTGATATTTAGAATGAAGGTAAATGAATGTTTGGAATGAAAGTTGTAACACCCCGACCCCAGCTACCCAGAGTCGGTGCATTACTTCGTAACATTGGCATGATCAAAAGAAAGATCAAATCTCGAAAGACCGAT
Organism: Viscum album; assembly: GCA_963277665.1. Classification (NCBI taxonomy): domain Eukaryota; kingdom Viridiplantae; phylum Streptophyta; class Magnoliopsida; order Santalales; family Viscaceae; genus Viscum; species Viscum album. The sequence goes on from OY728154.1 coordinate 73,307,137, forward strand.
TGGTTTAGTAGCCTTGGAAACACTAGATATATTCATAGGTTTTACATTACATCATAAAATGAAAAACTACTACAACAACATAATGTCTCCATAATCCACACTCATATCCCCACATAATATCCCTGCAGGTCATTCATAATTTAATTCTTCACTTCCTGGGAAAAATAAAACATATAAAAGGGGTGAGCTCAAATGCCCAGTAAGGATAACAAAATAGCGGAAACATTCATAAATAAGAATAAACTTTTAAGGCAATGTATAACTAAAACAAAAGACTTTCAAACATGAACTTTCAACGTGGTATGGCATAAATAAAATGAAATAATGCCATTTACTTATTCACATGGATATTCTACTAATCGAATAATCACATGCAAAAATCAATAACCACTTTCATAATGTTGGAATGCATAATGCCAGACTATCATAACCACATAGCCAAGGCCTCGTGCCAAGACTACAAATAAGATTTTGTCAAGGCCTTGTGCCAAGACACTAGTTTGTCTCATGAGACCTACCGATGCATCGAGGAGCTATAGCGGGCTCCACCCATCACTTATTAAGTCCAATGCATTCCCATATGAAAAGGTTTAAACATAACATAAACATTCGTATTAGAACTAGCATACGAAATGTCAATAATTTCACCATAAACTATGAATGGTATAAAAATAGCACATCCACAATCAAACATATCACAAAACCTTCAATACAATATAGAAGTTTTGTATCATAATAAATCAACTTCAAATAATCTTAAAAATCCATCAAAGGATGTTGACATAGATGAAATCAAAATTCTTTTTAAAGAAGTATCTCCTTTTATTTTGAAACCATTTAAGATCCATATAAAATAAAACATTTTCTTTGAAAATATTCTTATAAGCTTGTATGGGAAGCTTCGACGATTTTATAACGGCGGAAAATAACCGCACCCGCCGTATAAGTTAAAAAAAACATTCTTACCTCAATTCTGTCGAAAAGGTTAAAAAGGACCTTGTTTTGAAAACGACGGAAAGATTCCTTTATAAACCTCTTATAAAAAGTCAAACAAGGGTATAAATGACTTTAACCTATATTCTTGTAAATAGTAAAAAAAATATTAAATACATTTCGACGAAACATGGATGTGGATGATAAAGAGATCCCAGTAGATTATTACGTATAATACAACCTCGGATAATGAAGAGATTGTGAAATAACCCTTACCTTGTACTTTTCCTTTGTTGGGGTCGGTTAACCTCCTGTATAATGGTGAAATAATTGTTATTAAATTATACAAGAATCATATACATTAATATGATATCATATATGATCTTTTAATACTGATTTGATAATAATATCTTAAAATTATCGTTGTTTCGGGTGTTAACTTACTCATTTTCATTTATATGTTTTGTTACATAAGCCATGTTTGTAAAGGATAAGTTGTTTATTATTAAAATCCAGAATGGTATCAAGTCTTTAAACATCATTTTTAAATCATCAAATGATAATTATACTTGAATGGATACGATGGAAAATGAATCTCATCGCATTCGTGGAGACGGTAGTCCGTACGTACGCACGAACGCTACTTCCATTTAATTTTTATTTTAAAAGAATAGAATACCAATGATACATAGGTATATTACTATTCCAGTATAATATAATATTTTATACATGTTACTTAAGTTCATTAACACCATCCTTTATACGTTCCATGTGTGGTATGAACGAGTCATATCATTTTAAGGGGGTGGTAGTCCGCACTTCCTCAAATGAAATTATCGTATGTATATACAACATGAAACGAATAATGGTATGAAATAAAATGGAATTACAGAAGCTTATATATAAAATATATATAATTAATATCATATTTAATTACAGTGCCCTCATAATGGCCACCATGAGAGGCGGTAAGATGTATTTGAACAATCATCGTTTCGTGAGGCGTTAGTTTTCCATCCACAGAAACATTATGTTCATCATCCATTAGATGGAGTTGTGTGTATGTGTAGTTTGAATCCATATTATAACAACATCCTAGTATATTGAGGATACTGGTGTTGTTACAAAAGAAAGGGAATAAAAAGAGTTTGGGGGTTGGAGAAGAAAAATAAAGGAAAATAATTTAAGAGAAATCGTTACCTTTAATTTAGGTAACTCACTTTGGTTGGAACCAAAGGACTTCTTGAAATGATTTCTGCCTAAGGGGAAGATTCAAAGAGGAGGAGAGGGATGTGGGGAGCTTATTTGGGCAGAGTTTGGACGAGCCAAGTGTCTTGATAGGTGTGAGGAATGAGTAGAAGTGGTCTCCTTTTATAAGGGAGAAGAGGGGCTCTTTAGGAAAGAGTGAAAGTATTACTTTATAATATAATTATATTCGGTTTATAATGGTCCAAAAATCATTGAGGTAGAAGATACGATGCCTCATATTCTAAATAACATCAACCAATAAGAATTGGACAGGTTTTAGATAATATTTTAATCATTATAATCTTATTTATTTAAATGATTTATTAATGAGGTAAACATTGCATCATTATTGTGTCATTAATAATTTAAATTATTTGATGGCTAAAAATTATAAATAAAATATCATTATGTAGGAAATCGTTTTAGCTTTCTAATGAATATTTATAATTCAAAATCCAACATGTATAACCCTATGTAAAAATTGTTCTTCTAAAAGATGTAAGCTTATGCCATTTTTATTTTTATTTTAAATTTATTAATATAAAGTGTCCCTACCACATACAAGTGGCTCCAAGGGGTCCCCAAATTGACCCAAGGATGCTCAGGGTCGGGTATGTGTCCACTAATAAGGTTAGGACACGTTTTAGGGTAATTTTTTATTATTATAATATTATTTTTTAACCCTTATTTATCGGATTTACCCTTAACAATGGTAAATAAAATATTTACCACATTAATTATTCAAAATGTCTAAAAAAAAAAGTTACCTATTTACACAATTTGAACATCCTGATTCCAAATATGGAATCCATTTTCCTATATTCAAAACACAGAAGTGGAAGGAATTAATTTAAAATTAATTCCCGTTGTCAAAACAAAAAGCGTGTTTTTAAGAGATAATAACTATCAAAAGATTGACACTTGTTTATGTTCGGTTTAATTGTAAAATTATGTCCAATGACCAAAATTATATTAAATGGTAAAAATATATTCTAAATATACTTTAAAACCACTCAAATTCATAATTTATCACTATTAATTATTTTGATTAAAAAAGTTGTTTTTAATTAAAATTTAGTAATTTTCACTATTCATCAAAATATGAAAGTTATCCGAAATGTACCAAAATTTCTCCTTAGGCTAAATTCGATATTCCGAATCCAAAAATGAAGTACATTTTCAAATATAAAATATATATAATTTCAAAAAGTAGGTATTACTATTCATAACGGCTAGTTTGATTAGTTATGGTGTGTTAGAACTCGGTGTTGCGTACAACACACGCTATCACATTATTCGAAGGGAAACGTACCGTGGAAGTTTGGGGTGTTACATTCTCCCCTCCTTCAAATAATTGCGTCCTCGCAATTTTTAGGGTATTACTGCATAAAATGACTCGGGTGGTTCTTCATCATAAGTTCCTCGGGTTCCAACGTTGCCTCTTCCATCTTATGATTTCTCCACAAAACTTTTACCAGACGCGTCGTCCGGTTTCTCAGTACTTCTTCTCTTGTATCAAGAATCTTGACGGGCTCTTCGCAATAAGACAGATCGGGTTCCAGTTCTAATTCCTCATAGGTGAGTACATGTGTTGGGTCAGGCATGTATTTTCTCAACAGAGATATGTGGAACACATCGTGAACTTTGGAGAGACTTGGCGGCATTGCCAATCGGTAAGCTACAGCCCCAATTCGTTCTAGAATTTCGAAAGGTCCGATGTACCTGGGACTCAATTTACCTTTCTTACCAAAACGTATGACTCCCTTCCATGGAGATACCTTTAGGAAAACATGATCACCGACCTGAAATTCCAAATCCTTCCTTCGATTATCGGCATAGCTCTTCTGCCTACTTTGAGCTGCTTTGATGTGATTTTGGATTACTTTCACCTTTTCCACCGTTTCCTCCACCAGCTCTGGGCCTACAAGTTTTCTTTCACCAACGTCATCCCAACAGGTTGGTGTACGACATCTCTTTCCGTATAACGCTTCATATGGTGCCATCTGTATACTCGAATGGAAGCTATTGTTATAGGAAAATTCTACCAGTGGTAAATATTGATTCCACATACCCTGAAAGTCAAGTGAGCAAGATCTCAACATGTCTTCTAAGGTTTGAATAGTCCGTTCTGATTGTCTGTCTGTCTGAGGGTGGTAAGCAGTGCTCAAATGAAGTTCAGTATCCAGGGATTTCTGAAGACTTTTCCAAAATCTTGAAGTAAAACGGGGATCACGATCAGAAACAATCGATAGGGGTACTCCATGAAGTCTCACAACTTCATTAATGTATAGTCTTGCTAGACGTTCCAGGGGTAGATCTTCTCTTATAGCAAGAAAATGTGCTGACTTGGTAAGACGATCAACAAGAACCCATATTGCATCGTTCCATCTAGGAGTCTTTGGTAGCCCCATGACAAAGTCCATCGTAATATTGTCCCATTTCCACTCCGGTATGGGAAGAGGTTGCATGACTCTTCCAGGCTGTTGTCTTCCAGCTTTCACTTGTTGACAAACCATACATCTTGACACAAAATCAGCAATCTCCCTCTTCATGTTGTCCCACCAAAAATGTTCCTTCAAATCTCTATACATTTTGGTGCTCCCAGGGTGTATAGAGAAATTGGAACTATGAGCATCATCCAACAATTCCCTTTTTAGATCAGGTAAATCGGGAACACAAAGTCTCTTCCCGAATTTCAAAATTCCATCTTCATACACAAAGTCTCTCAATCTCCCATCATTCACAACTTTAATCTTCTTCTGAAATTCTTCATCATTGGTATGAGAACTCTTAATCCTTTCTAGTAAAGATGGTTTGGCAACCATTTGAAAAAGCATTGATGTTTCACCTTCCCTAGTTATTCCCATGTCCATCTTCACTAGATCCATGAAAATTGGATCCCTTTTGAATTCTCATATTGTTCAAAACTCCATGGTCTTTTCTACTCAAAGCATATGCCACCTTGTTTGCCTTCCCCGGGTGGTAGTGTATCGTACAATCATAGTCCTTGAGTAATTCAAGCCATCTCCTTTGCCTCATGTTGAGTTCTTTTTGTGAGAAAATATACTTCAAACTCTTGTGATCAGTATAAATCTCACATTTTTCACCATAGAGGTAGTGCCTCCATATCATCAATGCAAAGATCAGAGCTGCTAACTCAAGATCATGAGTAGGATAGTTTTGTTCATGAATTTTCAACTGTCGTGATGCATAGGCAATAACTCTATCATTCTGCATAAGGACACAGCCAAGTCCTTTCTTCGATGCATCACTATAAATAACGAACCCATCATTCCCCGATGGTAGAGTCAATATAGGAGCATTGACTAATCTTCTCTTCAATTCTTCGAAAGATTCTTCACACTCTTTTGTCCAAACAAATTTAACCCCTTTACGTGTGAGCTTCGTTAATGGGTTAGCCAATCGGGCAAAATTCTGGACGAAACGTCGATAATAACCTGCCAAACCAATAAAACTACGTACCTCAGTTATACTCGTAGGTGCTGGCCATTCTTGGATTGCCTTGGTCTTAGAAGGATCAATAGAGATTCCATCTTTTGAGACAATATGGCCAAGAAAAGAAATCTCCTGAAGCCAGAATTCACACTTGCTAAACATCCCATATAATTCATGCCTCCTCAGAGTCTTCAAGATAATGCGCAAGTGATTTTCATGATCGTCGTAGGTTTTGGAGTATACCAAGATATCGTCAATAAATACCACCAAAAATTCATCGAGATACTCCTTGAAAACTCTATTCATCAGATCCATGAATACAGAGGGTGCATTAGTCAATCCAAATGGCATTACAGTAAACTCGTAATGCCCGTACCTGGTTCGAAATGCTGTCTTCGGAATGTGTTCCTTCTTTACACACAACTGATGGTATCCAGATCGAAGGTCAATCTTTGAAAAGTATTGAGCTCCATGCAGTTGGTCAAATAAATCATCAATACGAGGTAGGGGATACTTGTTCTTTATCGTTATAGCATTGATCTCCCTGTAGTCAATACATAACCTCATAGATCCATCTTTCTTTTTAACAAAAAGAACTGGGGCTCCCCATGGAGAAACACTAGGGCGAATAAATCCCTTATTACTCAATTCTTCTAGTTGTTTATTTGATTCGACTAACTCTACAGTGGCCATTCTATAAGGGGTCTTCGATATAGGCCTTGATCCAGGAATAAAATCAATGGAAAACTCAACTTCTCGTTCTGGAGGATGTCCAGGTAAATCTTCCAGAAATACATCTAGAAATTATTTCACAACAGGTACATCCTCTATTTGAACATTCCTTTCCTCACCGACAGTTATTTAATTCTCTTCCTCCCCAATAATTGAATTAAGTTGAGCTACTGGGGGTGGATCTAAATAAGAATTAGGTGGTGACGATTCTGCTCTAAAAATAAGGTGCTCCTTATCATTATCATCAAGAATCGTAACCTCTTTCTTCTTACAATAAATCTTCGCATCATAGTCCGAAAGCCAGTCCATACCGAGGATTATATCAAACTCAATCATAGGTATGACGATGAAATTAGCAGATAAAGAAAATTTATGTGCTCTAATGGGGACTGATTCACAAAACATTGTTGCAACAATACTTCCCTTAGGAGTTTTAACTGACAACTCCCTTATTAAATCAAATTGGAAATATCTAATTTTCTTAGCAAACTGGGAAGATATGAAACAATGCGATGATCCAGAATCAAATAATGCATTTGCTAAACTTGAGGAAACCATTAAATTACCTACCACCACATCTTTCGGAGCTTCTACCTCAGCAGTAGTGATAGCATAAGCCTGGCCTTGATCCCTTGGCCTTTTCTGAGGTAAGTTCTCCTGACACTTAGGACATGCATTTGCATAATTCCCCATCTCCCTGCAATTGTAGCACTGAACGTTGGTAGCTTCCTTCTTCCCCTTGCAATCATGAGCTTGGTGGCCTTTTTCATCACACTTGTAACAGACTCCCATTCCCTTCAAGCAAGTACCGGGGTGTTTCTTCACGCATTTACCACAAGATGGATATTCAACCTTTCCTTTCTTCCCCTTATTTCCATTCCCAGATTGATCAGCAGGTCTCTTCTCCTCTTGCTTTGCTTTAAAGTCATAAGACTTAGAGAATTCCTTTTCGGTCTTGATAGCACATGAGACAATGTCTTCGTACGATGAAAAGGATTGTGAGACTAATGCTCGACGGAGAAATGGTTTTAACCCATCAAAGAATGAATATATCTTACTTCTTGGGTTGCGAATATAATCTCCAGAATACCTCGCTAACCTTGTAAAGTTAGCCTCATACTTTGTGACATTCTCATCCTCCTTTTGTCTCAGACTCAGAAATTGCCTTTCCATATCCGCTCGATGGTCGCGAGGGAAGTATTTTTCTAAAAACAGATCTTTGAATTCCCTCCATTCCATATTTGATACCTCATCATCTTCCTTCATGTTTTGAATCAATGACCACCATTGATCAGCATCTCCAGTGAGGCGGTAAACTGCCATGATAACTTTTTCCCTTTCACTGCTCCCCAAAGCCTGAAATATTTTCTCTAAGGAATTTATCCATTGCTCAGCTACTAAGGGATTTGTACTCCCATTGAACGTTGGTGGTTGTTGCCTCATGAATCGATCTAACATTGATCCTCCACGCTGCGGATCAGGGTGCTCCATACGGGTAAGGTTATTATTCATAACCTGAGTAAGTTGTCCCAGTATGGTGATTAGCTGATTGGCACCAGTTGCATCACCAGCCCCACTATAATTATCTTGAGCAGGAGGGAAATCCCTACATGGAGTGCGTGCATTGATACGGTTTCCATTTCTTCCACTAGGCGCCATTTCTAAACAATGTCATAAACTAGATCAGTTTATGAATCAGAATACATAATCCCATACTTATAAAACAATTAACATAAATTGAACTATTTATGGATATAATCCATAATAATAAGAATGTTTTCTTTGAGGATGTATATACTCATAATCCCTTCAAAATGATTTGTAAATAAAATGAGAGTTATCCTAAGCATATCCCCCAGGAGTGTCGTAACCAAGAGTGCAGCAAGGCCCGTTGTCGTGCACCAGTTCCAGTTCGAGTCTAGCTCAAAGCGGTGTTTTCGGGTTTTACCCCTAGGTACATCTGTGCCAGAGCCGCCTCTACCTGCTCGTATCCAGACAGGGATGTATTGCTCGGAAAACTCACAAAATCTCTACAATACCAAAATTCTAGGAAGTTCTTCTTTACTAATCCTCAAAGTTCATCTTAGGTCTACGTGCTCTAATCAGAGTTTATCTAAATCTAGTTTCCAAGGTTTGTACTAAACTTCCTCTGATACCAACTGTAACGCCCCGACCCCAGCTACCCAGAGTCGGTGCATTACTTCGTAACATTGGCATGATCAAAAGAAAGATCAAATCTCGAAATACCGATTGGTTTAGTAGCCTTGGAAGCACTAGATATATTCATAGGTTTTACATTACATCATAAAATGAAAAACTACTACAACAACATAATGTCTCCATAATCCACACTCATATCCCCACATAATATCCCTGCAGGTCATTCATAATTTACTTCTTCACTTCCTGGGAAAAATAAAACATATAAAAGGGGTGAGCTCAAATTCCCAGTAAGGATAACAAAATAGCGGAAACTTTCATAAATAAGAATAAACTTTTAAGGCAATGTATAACTAAAACAAAAGCCTTTCAAACATGAACTTTCAACATGGTATGGCATAAATAAAATGAAATAATGCCATTTACTTATTCACATGGATATTCTACTAATCGAATAATCACATGCAAAAATCAATAACCACTTTCATAATGTTGGAATGCATAATGCCAGACTATCATAACCACATAGCCAAGGCCTCGTGCCAAGACTACAAATAAGATTTTGTCAAGGCCTTCTGCCAAGACACTAGTTTGTCTCATTAGACCTACCGATGCATCGAGGAGCTATAGCGGGCTCCACCCGTCACTTATTAAGTCCAATGCATTCCCATATGAAAAGGTTTAAACATAACATAAACATTCGTATTAGAACTAGCATACGAAATGTCAATAATTTCACCATAAACTATGAATGGTATAACAATAGCACATCCACAGTCAAACATATCACAAAACCTTCAATACAATATAGATGTTTTGTATCATAATAAATCAACTTCAAATAATCTTAAAATCCATCAAAGGATGTTGACATAGATGAAATCAAAATTCTTTTTAAAGAAGTATCTCCTTTTATTTTGAAATCATTTAAGATCCATATAAAATAAAACATTTTCTTTGAAAATATTCTTATAAGCTTGTATGGGAAGCTTCGACGATTTTATAACGGCGGAAAATAACCGCACCCGCCGTATAAGTTAAAAAAAACATTCTTACCTCAATTCTGTCGAAAAGGTTAAAAAGGACCTTGTTTTGAAAACGACGGAAAGATTCCTTTATAAACCTCTTATAAAAAGTCAAAAAAGGGTATAAATGACTTTAACCTATATTCTTGTAAATAGTAAAAATGTTTTGAAATACATTTCGAAGAAACATGGATGTGGATGATAAAGAGATCCGAGTAGATTATTACGTATAATACAACCTCGGATAATGAAGAGATTGTGAAATAACCCTTACCTTGTACTTTTCCTTTGTTGGGGTCGGTTAACCTCCTGTATAATGGTGAAATAATTGTTTTTAAATTATACAAGAATCATATACATTAATATGATATCATATATGATCTTTTAATACTGATTTGATAATAATATCTTAAAATTATCGTCGTTTCGGGTGTTAACTTACTCATTTTCTTTTATATGTTTTGTTACATAAGCCATGTTTGTAAAGGATAAGTTGTATATTATTAAAATCCAGAATGGTATCAAGTCTTTAAACATCATTTTTAAATCATCAAATGATAATTATACTTGAATGGATACGATGGAAAATGAATCTCATCGCGTTCGTGGAGACGGTAGTCCGTACGTACGCACGAACGCTACTTCCATTTAATTTTTATTTTAAAAGAATCGAATACCAATGATACATAGGTATATTACTATTCCAGTATAATATAATATTTTATACATGTTACTTAAGTTCATTAACACCATCCTTTATACGTTCCATGTGTGGTATGAACGAGTCATATCATTTTAAGGGGGCGGTAGTCCGCACTTCCTCAAATGAAATTATCGTATGTATATACAACATGAAACGAATAATGGTATGAAATAAAATGGAATTACAGAAGCTTATATATAAAATATATATCATTAATATCATATTTAATTACAGTGCCATCATAATGGCCACCATGAGAGGCGGTAAGATGTATTTGAACAATCATCGTTTCGTGAGGCATTAGTTTTCCATCCACAAAAACATTATGTTCATCATCCATTAGATGGAGTTGTGTGTATGTGTAGTTTGAATCCATATTATAACAACATCCTAGTATATTGAGGATACTGGTGTTGTTACAAAAGAAAGGAAATAAAAAGAGTTTGTGGGTTGGAGAAGCAAAATAAAGGAAAATAATTTAAGAGAAATCGTTACCTTTAATTTAGGTAACTCACTTTGGTTGGAACCAAAGGACTTCTTGAAATGATTTATGCCTAAGGGGAAGCTTCAAAGAGGAGGAGAGGGATGTGGGGAGCTTAGTTGGGCAGAGTTTGGACGAGCCAAGTGGCTTGAGAGGTGTGAGGAATGAGTAGAAGTGGTCTCCTTTTATAAGGGAGAAGAGGGGCTCTTTAGGAAAGAGTGAAAGTATTACTTTATAATATAATTATATTCGATTTATAATGGTCCAAAAATCATTGAGGTCGCAGATAAGATGACTCATATTCTAAATAACATCAACCAATAAGAATTGGACAGGTTTTAGATAATATTTTAATCATTATAATCTTATTTATTTAAATGATTTATTAATGAGGTAAACATTGCATCATTATTGTGTCATTAATAATTTAAATTATTTGATGGCTAAAAATTATAAATAAAATATCATTATGTAGGAAATCGTTTTAGCTTTCTAATGAATATTTATAATTGAAAATCCAACATGTATAACCCTATGTAAAAATTGTTCTTCTAAAAGATGTAAGCTTATGCCATTTTTATTTTTATTTTAACTTTATTAATATAAAGTGTCCCTACCACATACAAGTGGCTCCAAGGGGTCCCCAAATTGACCCAAGGATGCTCATGGTCGGGTATGTGTCCACTAATAAGGTTAGGACACGTTTTAGGGTAATTTTTTATTATTATAATATTATTTTGTAACCCTTATTTACCGGATTTACCCTTAACCATGGTAAATAAAATATTTACCACAGTAATTATTCAAAATGTCTAAAAATAAAAGTTACCTATTTACACAATTTGAACATCCTGATTCCAAATATGGAATCCATTTTCCTAAATTCAAAACACAGAAGTGGAAGAAATTAATTTAAAATTAATTCCCGCTGTCAAAACAAAAAGCGTGTTTTTAAGAGATAATAACTATCAAAAGATTGACACTTGTTTATGTTCGGTTTAATTGTAAAATTATGTCCAATGACCAAAATTATATTAAATGGTAAAAATATATTCTAAATATACTTTAAAACCACTCAAATTCATAATTTATCACTATTAATTATTTTGATTAAAAAAGTTGTTTTTAATTAAAATTTAGTAATTTTCACTATTCATCAAAATATGAAAGTTATCCGAAATGTACCAAAATTTCTCCTTAGGCTAAATTCGATATTCCGAATCCAAAAATGAAGTCCATTTTCAAATATAAAATATATATAATTTCAAAAAGTAGGTATTACTATTCATAACGGCTAGTTTGATTAGTTATGGTGTGTTAGAACTCGGTGTTGCGTACAACACACGCTATCACATTATTCGAAGGGAAACGTACCGTGGAAGTTTGTGGTGTTACAAAAGTAAATAAAAGTTCGGATTCTAATGAAGAACGTATTAGGAGTCTATAATACAAAGATATTCAGGTTCTATTTTTATAAGGAATTCATAATGATAATTCTATACTAGAATTCGTAATGATAATTCTGCACTAGAATTCATAATGAGAAATCTCCACTAGAATTCGTAATGAGAATTCTACACCAGAATTAGTAATTGGAATTCTGCACTAGAATTCACAATGATAATTTTGCACCAGAATTCGCAATGAGAATACTGCACCCAAATTCACAATAAGAATTCTGCATCAGAATTCGTAATGAGAATTCGGCACCAGAATTTGTAATGATAATTCTGCACCAGAATTCGTAATGAGAATCTTGCTCTAGAATTCGTAATGAGAATTCTAAACTAGAATCCATAATGATAATTCTGCACTAGAATTTTTAATTATAATTTTTCACTAGATTTCATAATGATAATTCTGCACTACAATTTGTAAAGAGAATTATGCTCTATAATTCGCAATGAGAATTCTGCACAAGAATTAAAAATGAGAATTCCGCTCTAGAATTCATAATGAGAAATCTGCACTAGAATTTATAATGAGAATTGAGCACTACAATTCGTAATGAGAAATCTGCACTAGAATTTGTAATGAGAATTCTACTCTAGAATTTGTAATGATAATTGTGCACTAGAATTCGTAATGAAAATTCTGCAATAGAATTCGTAATGAGAATTCTTCACTCGAATTCGTAATGAGAATTCTACACGAGAATTTGTAATGAGAATTCTATACTAGAATTCGGCACTAGAATTCATAATCAGAATTCTGCTCTAGAATTCGTAATTATAATTCTTCACTAGAATTCCTAATGAGAATTCTGCACTAGAATTCAAAATTAGAATTCTGCACAAGAATTATTAATGAGAATTCTACTCTAGAATTCATAATGAGAATTCTAAACTAGAATTCGTAATGAGAATTTTTCTCTAGAATTCATAATGAGAATTCTTCACTAGAATTCACAATGAGAATTCTACATTAGATTTAGTAATGATAATTCTACACTAGAATTCATAATGAGAATTCATGATCAGAAAACTAAATGCATCATATCTAAGTATTATGTGATTCTGAGGTTTTAGACATGAAAACGAATTTTATACTTAGAAAAGTTATGATATGAATAATGAAATATAGTCAAGGTTAAATTTCATTAGCAAAGGATGTTTTTCTTATAGATCTAAAACAGGGGTAAAATAAGATTTTCCTTAAAAGAAGGTGTTGGTGATTTTCCAAACAAGAGGAATGGTAATATCATAAGGAAATCCATAATTACTTAACAATCTCCCCCTTGAATGAAGGAATGGAAAAAGTCATAAGTAAAACATTATTGACTCAACAATATTGAGTTAGCTTGTGTAACACACAAGAATATGATTTACCAAAAAGTAATGGCACAACTATTTTAAAAAATAACAATTTTATAAATTTTATTTTTCAAAATAAACATAATTTTTGAATTCACTATTTCATTATTATCTCAGGGTGATTTGTTAGTCTTTTTCTGAGAAGTTTCATTTATTGTGAATCGTGAAAAACAATGCATTTTAGTTAAAAATAGCCCTTTCATCTAAATAATTTTTATTGTGAAATTACACTTTAAATTGATTTCAAAGACAAAATACATAAATTATACATACATTAACCCAATATTGGTCATTGTAATTGTTTTTATATTAAAATTGGGAATAAAAAAATATTGATCTTTTGAATGTGTCTACTTTACCATACCCTCTTACTTGAATCCTGTGCGGGACTAGCATTAATCTTAATTTTCCCACTTATGTAATTGAAATATTGAAAAATTGACACAAATAGTTATAATTAGTAAAATATTTTTGTTCTCATGTGATAAAATTAATTTTTTTCCAAAAACATTAGTGAATGCGATTAAAAATAATTATGGTGATTAAGGAATGATTAAGCTCAAATAGAGGTTAAACCATAATCTTATGGAAAAAATGACCTCAACACTTATCCAAAATCCGTTGGATCTTAATAAGTTTACCACATCTCAACATGGATGCAATTTTAGGGGTATTAAGCTATTATTAATTGGAATTTCTCTATATAAAATTTTAACAAAAAAGAAAAAAAGGATCTGTCATTACCTTTAACATTTATAAAACTTTGATATTGGTACAAAAAAATATATTCAGTTTTACATATCCTTTTTAATGATAAATGTATTTCTATCACAACAATTTATGATTAATTTTTAGATATGTTTTTGTTTCTTATAATTCTTATGAAACTTCAAGGTAGTGATTTTTTGGTTAATAATTACCTAAAATATGTCAAAATATAAATAATAAAATTGATGTATATTGATTTAATTACTGTATTTAATATTAATTTATATAAATATATCAATATAATCATATTTAAATTCAAATAAATTCTAATTCTAATATATTTTTATTATTTTAAAATTTTAATTAAATAAAAAATGTCAAAATTTATATTATAGCTATTTTTCAAAAAAGATGTTTTATTAAATGATTTAAAACAATAAAATCATATATTTGTCCAAGTTATTTTTAAATGTTAATAAATATTCAAACCCATTTTGATATATTATATCATGATTTACCATTATATCATGATATTAAATGTTTAAATTGATTATTAATCTTTCATGAATCTGAGGATTCAAAATCCACTCAAGTTATAAGGGGATTCCATCTCAATTTACATTCCAATGAGAAATATTTGTTATTATGTACTAAATCACTTTTATTTGGTGTATATTTATAATTTTTTCCTATTAGATGAGGAATATCCTAACTCTTATGGTATTATAAGATTCATTTAATCTTATTACTTCATGTGGATTATGATTTAAACATTTTAAAGTTGTATGGGACACTTTGGACTTTTTGAAGATTATTATCCAAAAGAATGTTCTTAATGATTTTCTGTGCAATCTCACTTCCTTTGTGATAGTTACATTTTTATTGAAAAAAAAAATTATTTAATAATTTTTCATTTTGAATTTATTTTAATATACGTATTCTCATACAATGGATTTTAGTATTTCTTAAACCATCTATAATTTTTCATAATTTGTTCACATTGACATTATTATATTCATATATTAAAGGCTTGAAAATATTAGATTCTTAGCATAGTTCATTGAAATTGTTTTATTAATGGAATGAAGACTTGATAATGTTAGATTCATGACATGAATCCTTGATAAAATTATATTCTCTTCATGAATCCTTGAATGTATTATATTCTTGGCATAATGACTTGAAAGTATTAGATCCTTTGTACGGGGCCTCTGTGATATGTTATAGATATAAATAGTTATTCATTTTTTTATGGATATATTAGATCGTATTCATCCATGATATTTTTAATTGACATATTTATAGATACATTAATCCATCTGTACATTGAAAAAATTTCATGTTTTTATGTTTCTGACCTTGCCATATTGAATTTTCCTTATCTAGTTATTTGAATGGAATTTGTTATCATTTATTTACCTTTCCATGTTCAATTTTTTATATTGTTTCATTATTGATTCTTCTTTACAAAACCTAAATGGGAATTTGAGATCATGATTATTATGTTTCCTTTCCATGAGTTTTGATGATGAAATCGTTGAATAAGAATTCAAGGATAGAGTATATAAAATTTCATTAGGTATCAAGTTTATATTTTATATTTCATAACGTATTATGGTTATGATGAATGTATCATGTATTTATAATACTTTTAAACTAACTGCTAATTAAATTTTTGATTCCTTGTAATCATTACAATGTAAAAATAATAATCCATGAGATTCATGATTTATGGGGTCGAGGGGTTATAGATGGTATCAAAAGATATTTAGAAACGACCATGGAAAATATATTTAAAAAACATAGATTAGGGATCACAACCCATTGATAAAAATTGAGGATAAGTATGTAATATCTTCCTATAATCATGATAATGTAGTGATTATGGGGCTATTCTTAGAAATACATCTATGTCTAGACACTACATGTAGATGTAGTTCTGGCATAAATATACCTAGGGGTAACAAATCCAAAAACATGTCATGTGCCTGAATCAGGGTAACCTGGTACAGGGGAATGGGCCTTACTACACACCTAGTTCGACACTCCTAAGGGATAAAATAAGGATAATTAAAAAATTTCTTATAAACCATACATATGTATATCAGTAAAATATGACTACAAATAACCTAGGATAAACCTATCGTGACATATATTAAAGAAGTAGGATCGATGAGTAAGGTATCCTATAAGTAATATTTCATGAATATGTGGTTTTATGTTTTGATATGTGTTTTTTATACTATTATTTTTGGATTTAGACAATGGTGGTAACCATAATAAACTATGTCAACATTGAATGTGCTGGAGAATTTATCAATGATAAGTTAAATGGAATGATCCCGAGAGTGAAGGATGTTGTGATCATGACTAATAAACTTTCAAGGAACATGATTAACATTGTATACCTTAATCAACTATCAGAATCACCATAGAATTGAATGAATAATTTTATTGATATTTTGAGTAATGGAGACCATGGAAGAAATAATATTCATTTTCTTATGTGTCATGAATGTGGAATGAATTTCACAAGTCAATGTATTTGATGGTCGAATAGATGGTTTGAATATTGAAAAGAAAGACACAAATATTGTAACTACAAAGGAAAAATGAACAGTCATGTTGATGCAATGGATAAAAATATTGGTCTCCCTAAGAAATCATTGACAGTTAAATGATTTATGTGTAGAATGAATGGTCATTATATAAATTGATTCTCAAAGTGGAAAGATCATTATGGGAATCAGAAAGGTGGTATGAGTAGTGGTTATATTACTATTGATGATGAGACTATAGGTGAAATGTGAAAGGAAAAAGGTACTAAGTAATAGGATGAGGTATCCTTCTTAATGGATTTAGGATGAATTGGAATAATTGATTAGTTTATATACCAAGATTCAATAAATATATCATTTGAATATTTTATCTGTGATATACTTGTTACATGTGTAATGACCAAAAAATAATTAATGAAAATTTTTCATGGTCTATTTAAATGTATTCTTATGGATTTGTAAAAACATATGAACTTATTTGGCTCTATGTTTTTTATTTTAAAATACTGTTAGGAATTGTGATCGTTTCTAATATAGCCGTTGAACAGTGATCACATGATTAGTATAAATATAGGGCTTTAACAAATCCAATTTACTCAAAAAAAGGAAGCGATGGCCTCATCCAATATACTTGCCCCGTATGAAGCCCATTTTTCAGAGCTCGGAATGGTGGTGGTTTCATTGGTCTTTGCGCTTGACCAAGCCCAAGCCGATCATGAATATGTTAAGCTTGATCAAAACGGCCTACAGGAGAAGTGGAAGTTGATAGAAATTTCCACTCAGGCAATGTTATCCGAGCCACCCCAAGAGTATGTCACCATCGTGCACCTTACCCTAAGGTCATATGCGGGTGTCTTTAGGTATTATGTAACAAGACCCCAACATTATGATTATGTACATTATTTTTTAATATAATTAAGAATATACTTTCATTTCATTATTATTACTTTGTAAATATTTTTTAATGAAAAAATAGTATTTTTAAAATTAATGTTCAACTAAGGAATATATTTTGATAAATTATTAAATTTTTGAATTAAATAATATTTTAATAAAATATTATTATTAGTAAATTACTTTTTATTAAAAAAAATGATTGTATAATTTTTATGAAAACAATTGTAAATATTATTTTGGTTTGAAAGTGATTTTTTTCAAAACCCATAAATTTTCAATAGATGCCAATTTTTATTTTAAAAGTAAAAATCCACATATTTAAAAAACTATTTGGATAAAATAAATATTAATCTTGGAATCAAGAAGTCAAAATTATCCAATTGTGATTTATTCATAATTTTCTGAGACATTCAAATTTTTGGGTAAAAATTAAGTACCGTTTAAATATATATTATATTTTATGATATCATAACGACCCAATAGTGATGAAATAAAATACAATAAACATTCTATTCAACAAATATATGTTTTAAAATTAAAATAATGTGATTTTATGTGTTTTTTATTTATTTTACAAATCATTAGTACACCCTTCAATACTTAAAGAACACTTTAACATTTTAAATTGATTTCTGTGAGAGTGACCATCTACACATAAGTAATCCTTCTATTTTAAGATTCTCTACCATTAGCCTTATAAAATACTTTTTTCCACTTCACTTTGGCAAAACCCATGGGCAAAAACTGTGATCTGTTTTGTGGTTTTCATTAGTTTAATGTGCGGTATCCCAAACCTAAATAATAAATAATCCCCACACTTTTCCTATATAAACCCACCCAATCACCCACTTTATCTTCACTAAAAGCCTTTTGAGTTCATCCCACATATTTCCTCTTATCCTTATAATCCTCCCAAGGCACCCCAAGCTCTGAAGAATCTCTCTCAATCCCCTCCCAAGCCATTGTGATCACACTTCCATGTAAGGTATTCGAACATTACTAATTTATGTCCAAGTTTCCTTATATTATGATGCCATTTAATTTTCAATTATAAACATTGGGGTATGATTTCCCACCCCCTATACTTCCCTCTTCGTGATTGGATAACAATAGATCCCCTTTCTCTCTCAATAATGGCTCCCATGTACACCTGTTACAATGCTGAAATTCCATAAGAAATTTTTCTCCCCTTATTTACATTCAAGAAATTATTTTGTATTACATATCTAAATTACATTACATTTGTTGGGAAATATATCTATATGAACCCCCTACTGTACATTTCATTTACATATGATGAGACACTTGTTTCCCTCCCATCAACCATTTTTATGAATTCTTACATCACGCTGTTATGCTGCCGATATTGCACCATGTTTTTCCAAGCCAAGATCATTGTGTAGTGAATACCATACCCATGTCTCTATAAAGGTAATTCACTTATATGCACATATACATATTTAATGTTACTTTCATGTATTTATTTCACATTCCTGAATCATGTAATAACTTATGATGTTGGTTGATTCCATGTTATATGATCATTGTGACACACTTATGCAAAAATGAATACCCTTACCCAGGCTTCATGTACGACAAGGGTTTACTCCTGATCCATGTGAAATGAGCCTCAGATCATGCTAATATCATCTTAAATGTTCTTTCTACATCTCCATGTTATGACTATCATTATTTATCATGCCTTTATATTTATGTTTCTCATGCGCTCTATTGATACGCCTATTGAATAACAAGTATTTTAATATTCAAGTTATGCTTTGTTTACTCCCTTATTGGGCTTTATAGCTCACCCTTTACTTATGGATTTCCTCAGTTTATCCCATGCAATGCTAAGTTTGAGGGAATTTAGTATTCATGAAAATGAAATTTTTAATAAGATGTTTCATTTAATATTTTATGTTTTTATGTAATGTTCTGAAGCCCCAAAGACACTAGAACTCTCTATCTTCTATGTGGTATCAAGTGAGGGATTTATGTAATAAATTAGGTTAGGAGTGTAATAAAAAGCAGGGTTACTATATTTTGTATCATAGGAAAGGTTTAGTTATTTTTGGGATTAGTATTAGAAAACCCTAATGAAGCCTTAGAGACTAGACTATGTATAATCAAGAACATCCCAATGTCGTGGTGAGTATTGAGTAAGTCTTTTATCACATAAATGCATCCTTATATAGATACGAGTAGGTAGAGGTGGATCTGGCATAGATGTACCTTGAAGTGAAAACTCTGACAAAGAGTTTTGGGTTTGAGCTGAGATATCTGAGTACATGACAATGTGCCTTTCTACACTCTTGGTTATGACACTCCCAAAGGATATGATTTGGTAAATTATCAAGATTAGCATGACCCATTATTAAGGGAATTTAAAAAAAATCCTCTAAGAAAACTAGTTAGAAAGATGATCATTGATAACATACATTGAAACTTATAGATTCATAATTTAAGGAAATAAATGTAATTTATAAGTCATCCATTTTTGTCTTTGGATTACCCTTCATGTTTTACCCCTAACATTCTTTTTATTCTAGCCAATGGGTGGTAATAGGAGAACTCAGGCTAACAACTAATATGAAGATCAATGTGATGACTATTCTAATGAGATCAACAATTTGATGAGAGTGGAAATACAGAACTTTGTCATGATACTCTCTTAGTAAACTGAAGCATTGAGTAGAAACATTTTTCAAGAGAATTGTTAAACACCCCTAAGAAAGAACAAGCTTCTATCGAGAGATTCATGAGACAAAGGCCTCATATTTTTAATAGATCATCTGATCCCTTATTCACTAAACAATGTATCAAATCCATTGAAAAGATCTTCTCCATCCTTCAATGTTCCTAACAAGAAGAAGGTTATCCTGGATGCTTATCGTATGGAGGGTGATTTTGATCCATGGTTGACCTTGATAAAAAATACGAAGCCTAAGGAGGAGATCTAGGCGTTGAAATGGAAGGATTTCCAGAAGATGTTTTTTGATAAATATTTTCATCACAACCTCTGGCTTAAGATGGATATGGACATCCTTGACCTCGTGAAAAAAGGTGACAAATCTGTCAGAGCGTATAAGGAAAACATCACAAGGTGATCATGATATGCCTTTGGTTTTTTCATTAACCACGAATGAAATGTTGACGATTCTTTGGTGGGATAAAACCTAGCCTGTGGTGATCCCTAGAGATCCGCGACATCGAAAAAACTGAAATAGTGTGATGTTCCCTCAAGGATGTAATGGAGATAGAAGAATTTAAAGGGTATCATGGGGATAAGAAGCATAAGGATGACTTCAAATATGACAGTCTGATGGATAAATCTAATGGTTCTAAGAAGATCCAACACCCATCATTCTGAAAGTGCAGAAAGAAGGACCACAAAAATTGATTGAAGGGTATTAGGAAATGCTTTAGGTGTGGATGATAAGGGCACCTAGCCATTTACTTCTGACATGAAAACCCCACGGCTGCGATATAGGAGAGGAACTCTTCATTCGACCTCAACACATTGTTCATTGCTTCAAAATCAATGAACCATGACACCATGAAAGTCAGTTCCCTATGCCATTGGTTTTTGGAAGCAACCAATAACCACCAAGGTAGAAAGGGAGATATTTTTCCTTCACTACCGCGGAAATGAACCCCGGTAATGAAGTGGCGATAGGTAAGCTAGTTATTAATTCAGAAATAGAGAACATACTTTTTCGTTCTGGTTCTACACATTCTTTTATATCATGAATATTTAGTATAAAAATTCCAACATCACCACAAATCATGCAAGTGAAGTTGTAACTATGTATGGGAAATTGGGAAATCATCGCATCCCATGAATATAAGTCCATCCATATCATAATTTGTGGATTGAACTTCTAGTCGAACCTCTTCATACTCCCTTTGGTGAAATTTAATGCTATTCTCTGTATGTATTGGATTTCCTTATAAATAGCCAATATATATTTTGGTCAGAGGGAAATCACTCTGCATATGGAGAATCATCCCCCAATTCTATACAGGTGCAAGAAGGATGATGCATATTCTTTAGGTCTATCTTTTCAAGCATGAATATTAATACCCTATTAGAATGTGTATCTGGCTTAGATGATTGAGTTCAAGGAAGAAACCATCATTAAAGACATGTCTATTGTGAGGGAACTCACTGAACTACATCCCAAGGAGTTTCCTGGTATCCCACCTAGAAGAGATGTTGAATTATCAATTGACCATATACCTCGGTTGTTTCCAATATCCATGAATCCAAATAGAATGTCTATTGTGGAGCATGAGTAGCAGAAAAAACAACTATAGGAGAATTCTAGATAAATGATTTATATGCCCCAGTGCTTCACTATGGGGTGATCCAGTCCTCTTTATCAAGAAGAATGATGGTTCAACGTGCCTTTTCATTGATTATCGTGAGCTCAACAAAATAACATTAAATAACAAGTATATTATTCCATGAATTTATAACTTGTTTGATGAACTACATGGAGCACAATACGTATTCAATATAGATTTGAGGTTATAATTTTATCAAGTAAGGGTGAAGAAGGAAGATATCCAAAAGAATACTTTTCCAACAAGATATGGGTACTATGAATTCATAGTAATGCAATTTAGACTCACTAATGCTTTAACAATCTTCATGGACTTGATGAACATAGTCTTTAGAGATTACCTCGACAAATTATTGGTAGTATTTATAAATTATATTATAATATACTACAAAATCATGGAGTACCATGAGGAGTATCTACGAACTATACTAGAGACCTTACAGAAGTAGAATCTCTATGCAAAGTATAACATGTGCGAGTTCTGGTTGAATGATATCTCATACTTGGGTTATATCATCACAAGCAATGGGATATCAATGGATCCCTGTATGATAGATACAATTGAGGGATTGATGAGGCCAACATTAGTAATAGATATCCGTAGATTCTTGGGGGTTAGCTAGATATTATAGCGGATTTGTAAGAGATTTATCACAATTGTCCAACCCTCTTACCAGACTAACTTAGAAGGGAGTAAAGTGTTTGTAGAGTGATGAATGTTAAAAGATCTTCCAGGAGTTGAAAAGAGGACTTATAACTATGGTCTAGCTCACATTACCCACTAGTGGATAACTATATGTTGTATTTAGTGATGCTTTTAATAAGGTCCTAGGTTGTGTGTTGATTCCAAATGATAAAGTGATAGCCTACACATCAAAGTAGCTGAAAATCAATGAAAAAAACTATCCCACGCATGATCTAGAGTTGGTGGATGTGATATTTGCGTTGAAAATCTGGCGTTATTATCTCTATGGGGAGAAGTGTGAGATATATACTGATCCCAAGAGCCTAAAATATGTATTCACACAGAAAGACCTTAATATGCACCAACGAAGACGGAAATATTTAATCAATGATTATGACTGCTCAATCCATTACCACTGTAGGAAACCGAACAAGGTGGCAGATTCTTTAAGTATAAAAGATCAATTGATTCTGTCATTGATGATAATTTAAAAGGATCCAATCTTCTCATATTTGAAGAATATGGACATGTGAATCATTATGGGAGGAACATCATCAATCCTTTCTCAAATGATTTCTCAACTATCCCTCTTGGAGAAAATAAAGGATGATCATAGAAAGGTTGTGTAAATTCTGAAAATGGTGGAAGCTATCATAAATGGGAAATCCTCTGATTTCATGATTGAAAAGGATGTAATTGTGAGATTTTGGTCATGATATTCTATACCATCTGATCCAGAGATAAAGACGGAGCTTCTGAATCATTCACATAGCTCAACCATTTATATTCACCTGGGGAGCACAAATAATTATCAAGATCTCCAAGAAAACATTTGGTGGTACAATATCAAAAGGAATCATGTTTAATACACACTAAAGTTTCGGGTATGTCATCAAGTGAAGGATAAGAGGAAAAAGTCTAAGGGGATGATCCAGCCACTACCCATACCAACATGGAAGTGGGAAAACATTACCATGGACTTTGTCACTAGAATTCTAAGGACATATATAGGAAACAATGCTATATGGGTCATTTTGGATTATCTTATGAAGACAGTTCACATTATCAAGATTTGAGAGGACTTCTCATTGGATCAAGTTTCATGGATTTACATCAAAAAGGTGGTAAGGTAGAATGAAGTACCACTATCTATTTTATCTGATTGTGATCTAAGATTCACCTCGATGTTCTGAAAATGTCTCTATCATGAGCTAAGCACTGAACTGAAATTTAGTATGGCATATCATCCTAAAACTAATGACCAATGTGAGAAAACTATTTAGAAACTTGAAGATATGTTAAAATAATTTTATATGGACTTCAAATTAGTGTTAGACCAACATCGTCCACTGGTTTAATTATCCAACAATAACAGTTCTACTCAAATATCCAAATAGAAACATATGAAGCCCTTTATAGGAAAAGGTGGAGAACACTGGCGTGTTGGGATGAAGTTGGTGATTGAATACTTATTGGACCTGAAATGGTAGAAGAAATGGTGGAGAAGGTTAAAACCATTCAGCATCATATCAAGGAATCCCAATGTCGACAGAAGAGTTATACAGATAACTGTCGACGAGAACTTAAGCTCAATATTGGACACATGGTGTTTCTATGTAAATCTCTGTGAAAGAAAATCGTGAGGTTTAGAAGGAAGGTAAATTTATTTCTTACAAATATCGGCCCCTTCAAGATCCTAGATTGTGTTAGGGTTGTGGCCTATCAAATATCTCTTCCAACTAGTATGGAAAAATTACATGATGACTTTCATGTATCCCTCTTAAGGACATACATATAGAACCCTTCACATGAAATCTCTTCAAAGGTAGTAAAACTAGAGTATGATCTTTTGTACGAGGAGAAACCATTGAAGATCATAGATTGTAGTGAAAATGTTCTGGGAAATAAAATAATGCCCCTCATCAAGGTGTTGTGGAAAAACAACAAGTTTAAAGAAGCGAAATAGAAATTGGAAGAAGTAAAATGTATGCACTTATTTGGATTTCCGATTTGAATTTTAAAATACTGTTAAGAATTGTGACCATTTATAATGTAGACATTGAATAGTGATCACATAATTAGTATAAATATAGGGTTTTAACAAACCCAATTTACTTTGAAAATGGAAACAATGGCCTCATCCAGTATACTTTCCCCATACGAAGCCTATTTTTAAAAGCTAAGAAAGAAGGTGGAATCATTAGTCTTCACTCTTGACCAAGCCCAGGCTAATCTTGAATGCGTTAATCATAAATGGAATCGTCTATGGGAGAAGTGTAAGTTGATAGAGTTTACCACTCGAGCGATGTTATCGGGGCAAAATCAAGAGTCTGTCACCATCGCACAGCATACCCTAATATCCTATGTGGGTTTTTTTAAGGTTTATGTGACAAGACACTTGAATTATGATTATGTACATTATTGTTTTATATAATAATTAATATAAATTCATTTTATTATTGTTACTCTGTAAATAGTTTTTAAAGAAGAAATATTATTTTTTTAGTTAATATTCATCTAAGGAATTGATTTTGATAAATAAATGGATTTTTGAATTAAATAATACATTAATAAAATTTTATTATAAATAGTTAATTATGTTTTATTAATTATAAGTGATATTATAATTTTTATGAATTCAATGGTAATTTTTATTAAGGTTTGAAAGCTATTTTTGTTAAAACCCATGAATTTTTGATAAATGCCAGTTATTATTTAGAAGGTGAAAATTGACATGTTTAGAAATTATTTGGATAAAATGAATATTATTTTTGTAATTAGGATGTTGAAATTATCCTATGATTAATTTCTCATAATTTTCTAAGAGAGTCGATTTTCATTGGAAAAACATAAATATTGTTTAAATATATAATGTGTTTTATGACATCATAATGAACCAATAGTTATGTAATAAAATAATATAAACATTAATTTTGGAAAATATTTATTTTATATTTAAAATAATTTAATTTTTGGTTTGTTTTATTTTTTTTACAATGATTTAGTTGACCCTTTAGGACTTATAAAATATTTAGCTTTTCAAATGGATTTCGTTGAGAGCGTGACTAACCTCTACATAACGAACCCTATTATTTTAAGAATTTAGGACACTAGACTTATAAAATAATACCTTCCACTCCCCTTTGGAAAAACCCATTTGAAAAAACCAATGTCTTGTTTGTGTTTTTGATTAGTTTAATGTGTGGTGTCCCAAACCTAAATATTAACGAATAACATATCCCTTCCTATATAAACCCACCCAAGCCCCCACTTCCTCTTCACTTAAAGCCTTTGTATTTCATCAATAATCTGCCCTCCTCTATATATAATCCACCCTAGACACCCCAAGCTCAAAATAAGTCTCTCTAAATCCCCTTCCAAGCCTTTGGGATGACACTTTCAAGTATGGGATTCTCAATTTTCTTTATTTATATCCATGTTTACTAATATAGTTATGGAATCTTATTTTCAATTATAAATGTTGGGGTATGATTACTCACCTCCTCCATACTTACATATTCATTTTTTAATAATTATAGATCCCCTTTCTCTCTCATTAATTCCTCCCATGTATTCTTGTTATTATACTGAAATTCTGTAAGAAATTTCCCTCTTCTCATTTACATTCAAGAAATGTTTTTGTATTACGTATCTAAATTCCATTACATTTGATTGGAAATGTATCTATATAACCCCATACTATATATTTAATTTAAATATTATTAGACACCTATTTATCTCACATCAACCATTTTTATGAATTCTTATGTCAGCTGTTATGCTGCCGAAATTGCACCACGTTTTTCCAAGCTAGGATCAGTGTGTAATGAATACCATACCCATGTATCTATCAATGGTAATAACCTTTATGCACGTAAAAATATTAAATGATAGTTTAATGTAGTTATTAAACATTACTTAGTCATTCAATAACTTATGATGTTGATTGGTTCCATGTTATATGATCCATGTGACACACTTATTCATGAAAATAAATGTTTAAGAAGTCTGCACCCTAACAACACTCCAATGAACTGGTTAAATTATAGTATCACTATATTTCATGTTAAATGATCATTGACTCATGCTAATTCCAGTGAAAAAAGGGTTTGTTCATGCTTCAAGTGCAATGGAGGTTTACTCATGCTCCATGTGTAAAGATCCTCATCCCATTCTAATATAATTTTAAATGTTGTTGCCACCTCTCCATATTATAATTATCATGATTTATCAGGACATTATGTTTAGGATTCTTTTTCACTACACTAATATTCCTATTATCTAACATGTATTGTAATATTCATGTTATTCCTTTTTGACTCTCTCACTAGGATTTATAGCTCACCCTTTTATTAATCATGTCCTCCAGTAATCCCATGCAATGATAAATACGATGGGATGTAGTGGTCATATAAAGGATGATTTCTTTAATATGTTTCATTTTATATTTTATGTTTTTATGTAATTTTCATAATCCAAAAATAAAATAGTCCTACTTATATCTTATCTTTTATCATGTAAAGGTTTTATTAAATAAATTATGTAGGTGTGTAATAGAGAGCGGGGTTGTTAGAACAATAATTTTGAAATATATGATGATTGTTCTTTAATACATTTTCATTAAGGATTTGAGATCATATATTGAATTATACCAAGATATGTTATTTAATATAAAGTTACACACTTCAGAATACACATGATTGAGGGAAATAAAACCCTTTATATGTTCTTAATGTTGAGATAATGAAGAGAAAATCACTGATTTAGATAAGTGAATAATGCCTTGAACTAATTAATAACTTGTTTACAAGGGTTCTATTCTATAACGGATGGAGTTTAAAAAACTTTTGGAATAAAATAATATATCTAAAAACATGTGTCTTATATAAGGAATAAGTAATAATTAACATTTAGAGTACGTTTTTTGGTTGATTATATTCATTACAAAATTTCATGTGGAGACATGATGAAGTTATTCACATGTTTATATGGAATAATTTTGATCTGGTTCACATTGGTTAAAGGCTCTTGATAATTTCATTTTTGAAATTCAGTGAACCTATTTCTAATGTTTTTAATCATTATAATTTGTAATGTTTAACCATTTATGAAATTTCCTATGTTGAAATGTGAATATGGTTTCAGAGATTAATATATTACATCACTATATGACGAATCGTATTCTAAGAGATGATGTAGATTTAGATCAAAGCGTGAACAAAATATAAGAATGCGCTTATAGAAGTGTACCAAGTAATTATATTTACTTATATTATTAGAGAGTGAGAGAATTCCTAAACTCCAAGAAAATGGATCTTGAAATCGAAAATTTTGTCAATATATCATTATTTTAGATAAGTCAAATTGTCCCTATGATCATCATGGATTAAGGGATTTTGAATGTTAACATTACCATAATAATTTTCTCTAGAACTCTACATCAGAACACAATTGATATATTTTTCCACTATATCCATGTTTCCAATTCAAACTTATATTCTCCTACTAGGGAACCTTGTTACAAAAACATTTTACATTCATTTATCTCTTATTAAGAAGATGTGTTATTAACCATATTCATGATGTGGGTTTTTTCAAAAATAGTATTATTAAATATAAATTCCTTGATTAGTAATAAAATGTTTAAATTGAGAGGAAGCAATTTAATTAATGTGGGAAGAATGTAAAACCCCAATAATTTATAATATTTTCATTTTATAATACATATTATTTTATTTTCTCTTTAATATGCAACACCATTTTAATTTTAAGATACACAAAAAACTATGTTAGCTTACATTAAAATCAATATTGGGTTTTTCAATTTTTTAATGGTTCTCC
Source organism: Viscum album (assembly GCA_963277665.1). Lineage (NCBI taxonomy): Eukaryota > Viridiplantae > Streptophyta > Magnoliopsida > Santalales > Viscaceae > Viscum > Viscum album. Next base: position 73,335,723 of record OY728154.1, read on the forward strand.
AATTTTAAAACTACATTTTGGAAATTTTATAAATTTATTTTTCCAAAAACAATTTCTTTTGTATTTGAAATTTCAAAATTAGATAAGGGTGAATTATTGGTATTTTTTAAAAAGTTTCATTTTTTAGGAATAGTGAAAAATAATTCATTTTAGTTAAAAACATTATTTAAATATAAATAATTATTAATATGAAATTGTATTTTAAATTGGGTTTTAAGTCAAAATAAATAAATTATAAATACATAAACCAAAATTAGTTCATTTCAATCATTTTTATATTAAAATTTTACATAAAAATTATTTAACTTTTCAACATTTCTACTTTAAAAACCGACTTTCTCACCCCTTGTGCTAGATTATCATTAATCTTATTTTTCACTCTTCTGTGACTTGAATTTAAAAAAAACTACCTGTATGGTTTTAATTAATAAAAAATTTTTGGTCTAACAAAATAAAATTAATTTTTCACCAAAGTTATTAGTGAATGTGATTAAAATTTATTACGGAGATTAAAGTTGGATAACGCTTAATAAGGGGCTAAACCATAATCTTAAAGACCAAAATGACCAGAACAATTTTCCACAAGATTTTGGATACTAATAATTCAACCATACCCACCACATTCTTATTAAATTCTGGGTTCTTGGGATATTATAAAATGGAATATCTCTATATGATGTTTATGTAAGGAGAAAGATAACAAGAGAACATTCCTTCCCTTTAACATTTATAAAACATTGAGATATGTTCAAAAAATCATATTTTCGCTTATACCTATCAATTTGAATGATAAATGTGTAATTTTTGTAATAATAAAAATATCCATACTGTTTATAGTTTATTCATTTTCTTAGAATTATTATGAGACAACAACATAGTGATTATATAGTTAACAATGAACAAAAAAATGATACTATAAATATTTAAAGTGTCGTATATTGATTGAATTATTATATTAAATTATTTTTAAAGATTAATATATCATTATAAATTTATTTAAATTAATATATTTGACTTCCTCTTTCTTTTTGATATTTTAAAATCAAAATTAAATAAATAAAGTCAAAATTGACATGATTTGTAGTTTTACAAAAAATGATATTTTACTAAAAGACATAAAATTAAAAAAAATATTATATTATTAAAAGTGTATTATAGGTGTTAATGAATAATTAATATTTTCAATTAGTGGCCCAATTTAACTTATATAATTAATTTATTTAGATATATATTGTAGAAACATTGTTTACACGGTCCAAGATTAAATAATGTTGTAGTGTGTCGCAGGTGAATGTTTTGAAATTAATTTCCTAAAAAAATGGAATTTTATGTTATAAATTTATATAATATTAATAATTCATTGTGTATATATTTTCTAAAAAATATCACTTCATTTTAGTCTTAATGGTTAAATTACATAGGTTGGAAAACTAGATGCTTTAATAAAATCCAAAATGATAAAATTTGGGATTCATAGAAGTTAAGGAACCAGATTGTTAAACTATACATATTTTTGTGTGTTAGTGGCTATAATAGACCATTATTACCATTTAATACATTATTTTTCCTTTTTTTATTCATTTTATATAAGGTAGGCCTCACATTAATGAAAAAATTTTGGTATTTAACATAGTACCACTCCCCATCCACTATAACAAGGAAAGAAAAATACCCCTTACTCACACCTCTGAAGAAAATTTTTGTCAGCCAATATCATCCAAATTATTACAAAACATCCCTCCCCTAATCTTAGAAGACTCCCCTAGGTCATAAATAATTTCAAGGAATCCTTTTGGTGCAAACCAAAAAGAGCTACCGAATTAAGAGGTAACAAACTTTCTTATGATTTTCAGTTTTATTTCCATTATACATTCCAAAAAATATTATTATTTCATGATTTTATAAAAAATATAATGTCATATATATACTAGTATGTTCTTATTATATGATTTAAACCTAATATTACACACAAATCAAACAAATAGGTAACAAACATATTGTTTCTTTGTATAATGATGTAATATATAATGAAACGATGATTGTTAATTTTTATTTTTCTACCAATATTGTTTTTCATTATGATAGATAATCTATTTATAAATTATATATATTATATTTAATTTTTTAAATTATTATTTATTACTCTTATAACACTTATGTTTAATAATTCACATTTTTCATTAATACAATAACATTATTTGAGGAAGTGTGGACTACCTCCCATGAAGCGATGCGATTAGTTCACAATATACATAGAAAGTATTAAATATGATTTTAATAAAAATATTTAACACATGTAACCTCGAAATTATACTATAGTTATAATATATATATATATATATATATCATTTTTTTAATTTTTTAATATGAAAAATAAATAGAAGTAGTATTTGTGAATACGTACAGACAACCATCACCATTAATGGTGCCTTCCAATTAATATCTTAAATCATTATAGATAATTATAAATACATATTTACTAAATATATAAGATAATTAGGTCACGGTTTAAATTATGGACATGATGAAATCATGATCTATGTAATAGTAACAACAAGTAACATGTCAAAACATACTTGATTGAGCTATGCAATTAACACCTAAGATAGTTGAAATAATGAAAGATTGTTAACAAATGTGTAATAAAATATTTTCATAAGTTAATATATGATTCTATAAACTTTAATATAGTTAATTTATAAGTTAGTAACAAACTTTATTCGACTATAAAGTAGGATAAGTATCCAAAAATAAAATGAAGGTTATGGTATGGTATTTTAATCTCATCACTTTTACACCGATGAGGTAAATGTCATATACACCACTCACATATTTTGTGGGTTATAAATATAAACAATATTCATATATTATATCAATATTTTCCTTTACATAATGATATAATACATTTCAATTTATTATTAATCTTTCATGGATCCCATTATTCAAAATCTACTGAAGTATTAAGAGGATTATGTCTCAATTTATATTCCATTAAGTCTTATTGGTTATTATCAACAAATTAACATTTATATGGTTTATATACAACATATTTCAATGTTATATGATTAAAATCATTACTATGGTGATATTATCTGTATCATTTTATCATATTCCTTCATGGAGTATATGATTTAAATATTCCAAAGTGGTAATGGAAACATTGGAATCTTTAAAGTTTATTCTAATAATGAATGTTCTTAATTATTATCCTTACAATATATATTTATTTTGTGATTATTGAATATTTCATAAACCAATAACTTTATTTTAATCATTAATCATTATAAAGTTTCATTGAGTTCCATAATCTTATATAATGGATTTCTTTTATTGGAAAAACTGTATTCCATTTTTAAGCGGTGTACACTTTGATAGGATTAGATTCATTGCATGAATCCTTGATGGTATTAGATTGTTGGAATAAAGACTTGAATGTACTATATTCTTGTAATGAAGGATTGAAAATATTAGATTCATCACCCTAAGCCTTGACGATGTTAGATTCTTGTCATGAAGCCTTGAATATATTAAATTCATGGCATGAAGAATTGAATGTATTTGATCCCTGGCATGAATCCTCATTGGATTGTTATAGATACCCATCAATATTCATTTACTTAATATATATATTAGTTTTATTAAACCATGAAATTTTGAATCAACATATATATGGATACATTTAACTATTAGTTCATTAGTTAAATGGCATGGGTTTTTGTATCTTACCTTCCCATATTGAATTTCCCTTACGTAGTTATTTTAAAGGCTTGTGTTATCATTTATTTACCTTTATATGTGGGTTTATTAAAATTTATTCATTTTTTTCAACTTTACATACCCTTAAAGATCATTTGTGCTCACCCTTATTATTTTTCCTTTCCCAAGGTTATGAAGAATAAATCTTTTAATACCTATTTATGGATAAAGTTTATTTTATTTTATTATGTATCATGTCAGAATTTTTTATTTACTAACGTATTATGGGTATCATTTGTGTAATAAGACATACCGATATTGGTAAATTGATCAGTTTTTCAAGATTTTATTCCTTTTAATCAGATAAATGTAATAAAATAATGCAACGACTCTAATCTTTTAGGGTCACAACATTACAGTAAATATATACACAGTTAAAAATCAAAAATATATATAAAAACTACATTTTCATAGTATATATAATTAATAAATTTATGATCATTTTCATTTCTTTCTAATTTTTTTAACAAATTGAACTATATTGGATGAGTTAACTAGTCTCTTAAGGATGAATTGAAATAAATAACAACTTTTTATATGAGAAAAATGGATACAAATTAATGAAAGATAAAATGAAATTTGGGGTATTTTTAATTATATTTAAACAAATAAATAGGTGAATAAAAATATTATTAACCATAATAATGTTAAAAAAGTGATATATAGAAAAGTAATTTTTTAGAAAAATATTTTGATAATGGATAACCATTATCTCCAATGAAATAATATATATTTTTTCATTATCCTATATATTAAAATTCAGCTAATTAGGATCCTGTCACCAAGTCAACCCTAAACTCTATGAAAATCAATATAACCACAAAAATAAAAGTGTTTGAACCATGAGATAACTCTAAAACATTAAATCACGGAACCCTACAATGATTATTATTCTAACTTTATATTGTGGTTAATAGAAAATAAATACCTGATTTATATTCTATAAATTTGAATAAATTTATCATTTTTAATAGATTTAAATACTATAAAGCTATCCATAATAGAATAGATTTGACAATTTGAGTTTGTACCACACGATTCACTATAACTTGAACTAATCTGTTAATTTTTTGATATTCTTAATTTTTAAATAATAAAGTCATAGAATATATAGGGACGAATTAAATTAGTTTTAAGTATTAAAAATATTCAACTTATAAAGGTTGAAATTATATCGAATACTAATGAACTACGATTCTTAGGTGGATGGGACATCAAAGGGAGGTTTTGCATAAGACAAATATTATATGGGTAAGACTTAGTGTATTTAATAATCATATATTTCAACCCAATGTTGTTAGTAAAAATATAGAGATGTTAATTGAGTAAAAAACAAATTTTATTAAAACTAAATACTTATAAAAATCATGAAAACCAAATAGAAAAATGTATAATAAAATGTGAATTCCTATTGGAAGATTTTCTAGCATGAAATCACTAAATCTCCTAATTATTTAAAAAATTGGAATGAAATTAATATTTTGGGATAATAACTTCTTAATAACTAAGAAAATCTTATATAATGTAAGAAAATAAATGAAATAGAGTGGGTAAGTTTAATAGTTTGAAATGATAACAATGATATATGTCTAATTCTTCCACCAAAACATTCTCTTCATTAAACTATGATTTTGGATAACATTCCAAGAAAACCATATATCAATCGAGTTAAGATAAATTAATTAAATTGTGTCCTTTTACATGTGAAAATATTATATCCTTATATAATAACGGAAGAAAAAATCATTAATTAAATGATGAGTTAAGGTCATATCTATCTAATCTAGTAGATATTTTGTTTCAAGTGAATGTTCCACCCCCAAAACCTAGGATCTATCCATAATAGTCATACAAAAATTTATAATTGTTTTAGTATTATTCTATTGATCAACACATTGAAATATATAAAAAATAATTCATTATTATAACACAATATTAAAATTAAAATTAAAAAATATCAATGAAATCAATAATTCCAGATCTAATTAAAAATTTCATTTAAATATTAGAATAATGATTTGTCGGGGAAATTTTATAAATTATTATAAAAAATATTTAATAAAAAATGATTTATAAGCTACATAACACATTCCATTATACGATAATGAGAAAAAATAATTTATAATCCATAAATAATTGAAACAGAAATGTATAATGTGAAAATTTTCAAGAAGTTTTCCAAAATATAATCCATCTTGTATTATATGTTAAAATTAATTATACTTTTTTTATTACATATATAGACATGTAAAAAATAATAAAATCCATCCATTTCTGATTCACAACTTATATCTCCTAGGGATTCATGTCACTATTTATTAAAGAGACATATAATATAGAGTTACATTCATTCATTAAAAATTCTTCTTTATCATTATGGTTTTAAAAATAATCATTTATTCCAATCAAGAGACATGAATTTTTTTTCAAACATGATAAATTTTTCATTTTGATTTTTGTGGGAAAGGTTTATTTGTTTAGAATCATTTAAAATTATATCATAAAAAAGTAAAAGTTTTTCTCTAATATATAGTTCCATTAATATTTGACTAAAAGCACAAGAAATATATGAAAATTAATTCATAATTCAAAAAACATGAAAATACATTTTCTTTATATGCAAAATGAGTTAAATAAGAAATTTAAGGAATTGTTTCACCATTATTCTCCATTTTGGTTTTCCTAAAAAGAAGATTAGATGAAAAATTAGTGTAGTGAATGAAAAACACAACATACTGATGTATTTTTTAGATGGAAGGAATTCACAAAAATTTAAAAAATGGATAAATAAATATACAATAATTTATTTGTTGTTATTATTATTTTATATGAGATAATAATGAGAATAAGTAATATACAACGGATAAAACTAACTCATGTCAATTCCTCTCAAAAAATACAAAAATGTTAGGAAATATATCAAACACTCAATAATGATATTATTAACCTGAACACACGTGAAAAGACATTCCCATACACCCATACTTTAAATAACCATGAAAAAATAATAACAATAAATAAGTGTGTAGATATATATTCATTAAATGTTGGTTAATACTATAAAAAACATATAGATTCTGAGGGGTTAACAACGAATGATGTAAAGGGTATGTCTCAACATAATAATGTGGGAATTATAAACATATTACTCAATCATATTAAAAAAAATTATGAACACTAAAGTATATAAAGAGTGATATGAAGGTTTATTTTTCTATAAAGCTTCCATGTTTTTCTTGAAAATGGTATGGTGTTATAAGGAATATTTTAAAAGGGTTTAGAATACCTATCAAGACTTGAAAAAAATATTTTGGCATTATATTTCAAGGTTTTATATTAATTTTTTTCAAACTCATAAAAATTATTTGATAATAAAATGTAAAAAATATTATCATACAAAAATAATTGAGAATCCATTTTTTAAAAAATCTAGATAAATTTTTCAAAATTAAGTCAAGAGCTTAAATGAAAATGATTGTAAATTATATCTGAACAATTATTAGAAGATAAAAATCAAAAATAAAAACACACTAGAAACCTAAATAATTGACCAAAAATGTTATCTAATCCCCCACAAATAATAAATATATGGTTGATAAATATTTCTCTCTAAAATTTTATATAAACGTGAGATACTAAATATAAATTATGAAATAATTGAATAAATGATATAGGATAATAGAATGCTTATTCTGTTTATAGGAGTAGATAGTTTCACGTATGAAGTAATAATCTATAAATATCACTACATGAATATATTTAAAAACAAAGAGAGATTATATATTTACAAAATAAATACATTAACCTATACAAAATAAATGAAAAAAAAATTAAACTTGGGTTGAATCCCCATAAGTGATGCATCTATATTTTCTTTACTAAAATAAATTTTGAAAATTCTAAGAATTATAAATGGGATGTAGAAAAATTATCTTAAACCACCATATAATGATACCTATAATGATCCTCCATAATTAATTCTTCTTTTTTAGGTCCATCAATTAAAATAAAAATATTGTATTCACATCAATTATATAAAAGTTGATTTTTCAAAGTGGATATATAGTATAGTATTTATTTATCCTAACAACATATAAATGTATGGTATATTACAATGACTATTGAATTATAATTCATAGAAGTGTAACTTAAATCAAATTCCTTTGAATAATATACTCTGTCTATGATTACAAGTTTCTTTTGTAACTTAATGAATGATTAGAATTTAGTTTATTTAAAAAAAATACTATGTCCGACAGAATATACAATATGTGACACCAAGAATTATTGAACTATGATATACCATGAGAATATTATTATTTAAATATAATTATCATAACCTAGATATCTTTCTAGTGGGTATAAATATGAGAAATAACATTAGGGAATATATGTTTAAAATTTCCCCTTATTAAAATTACTTAATTTGTTCCATGGAAAGAAAAACACAGTTTTGAATGATATGAATTAAATAAAATATTATTAAGAACCTTTAAAGATTGAAAGGGTCATTTTAATATCAAATAAAATTTTTATTATATTTTATGTTTTTCTTTTAAAAGATAAAATTACGAATTTTACAATATCAATTTGAATAATTTAATTTAATATTTAATTTTATCATATCAAAATATTCTTAAAATGATTTTTTTATTTTTATAAAATATGTCATTTTTGGATTAATAATGTTAATTTAATATTTTATAAATAATGTAACATTTATAACATTATCATGATTTAATAATGATGAGAATGTTCAAGAAAAAATTATTTATAGACCAAATATATACTTAATAAATAACACAAATAATATAAAAATAATATTCCTCACTTAAAAGTCTATGATTGAAAATATTAAAATATGTATAGTTTTTTATCGAATAATAATTATTTAGGAACATATATTTTAATTATGATTTAATAAGGTTCCCTTGTTTTTCAAGTTCGTTTTGAAGTCCAATAAGTTTCATTTTATTAATTATATTCCAACCTGTTCAATGAAATGAACATTATACATGATTTTGGGGTAGAAACATTTTTATACATACGATGGGCATTTTTTAAAATAGGTTTGTATTATGGTTTGAGAAGTTATATTTATAGTAAATATTATAAATTCTATAAATTAATATTTGAAAAAATATTCTATATTTTAGATCCTCGTTCTCTAATTTTTTATTAAATTTATTTAATTTTTATCCATAATCGATAGGAAATATGCTAAAAGTATATCTCCTTCATAAATGGTAAATTATGTTATATGGGGATTGAAATATAAAATAAGGTCACAAAATATTTCTAAAAAATAAATTTATTTAATATATGATTTTATTTGTACCAATATCATCCTATATTTAAATATATTCATATTTTGTGTAATTTTCATTTTATTATGACCAATTTATTTTGTTAAGTATAGGAAAATTAGAAAAAATCAAAATATTTTTCATAATATTTATAATATTTTTTCATGGGGAAAAAGATATGTTATGAATGGTTTTAAATTTTTATTTTCAATAAGAAATAATTATTCTTATGCATGTAATTTTTATTTATTTTTATTGATAATATAATTACCATCAAAGCATACCCATCGCTGATGCATCTCTTTTAAAAAAGGGTAAAAAACAAAGTAAATAGATTTAGAATATTAAAAGTGTTTTTTGTGTCTTCTAAATTATTTAATTATATTTATGTAATAAATTGAATCTTATGTAATATTTTTTATATTGAATTCAAACTGTGATCTAATTTGGTATTTTTATTTTCAAGTTATGTGACTAGTTCTAAAAATGGAATTAAAATATTTGTGTTTAATATTTTATAATTAATTGAACTAGAAATAATAAAAATATTATTTTTCCTTTTTATTGGAGCTTGTTTATTTAAAAAAAACTATACACTTGTTATCCACTTTCTATTTTATAATTACATTATTTTTTCTAAAATTCTATGAATCGTTTTACAACACTAAGGTTTTAAATGGGGAAACATGGGGTTAAACTAAGGTGGTAAGGGTTAAAATAACCTAAAACCAATCTAAATCAATTTTTTTATTGTATTGTGTCATTATCCAAATCCATATTAATATTTTTCCAATTTTGAGTCACTTTTCCGTGATTGTAACTATATATTACTTCAACATATAAAATAAATAAATGTGTGCAACTACCCTGACATTTAAAGGGAAACCTCTGCTTAACTCTTACTCATAAATTAATGAGAAACATTGCTTGAAAATAATTTTTTAAATCTATTCTAAAAACCCTTATCCATACTATAGAGGTTCTTGTAATCTTAAAAGACCGTCCTATGTTTTCTTAAGAAGTGATCTGAATGAGATTTCTCAAAGAAGATGGAATCAGACTATAAGAATTATTTTATATGTATTTATTATCCTACATTTACTAAATAAAATTTAACCATATTTTTATATAAAATGAGTTCTTTAATTGTTTGGTTAACGACGTATTCATTGAAAGGAAATAAGATAAGGCATTGTGTTTCTTTTTTGTTAACATGTAGTTCCATAATATATGACAATAATACCACAAATATTATATGGAATGAATACATTAAATAATGAATACAAATGATCTATTATATGTAATTTTGATAAAATTCATGAATAATTTAATTATTTAATATACTATATATCTGGGGATTATAAATTTGTGGAAATTTTTTTTATCTATTTAATTATATTCTGTGAAGTGATGATAACCTTTCGTATTGGGTTCTTTGATATTCAATGTGTTATACTACTTCTAAGAGCAGAATAAAGGATCTTTTATCGGTTTAAATACTTCCATATTTTAGATCTTCTATGATTTTATGTTCTTTCATTAAACTAGAATTGATCTAAATGAGTATTACTGCTTCTATGAGAAACATCATGGATATTATATGAGTATGAATATTCCCTGATATTGAGTAGAAACTATGCACATCCCTTCCATGGGTGAAAATTATCTATCAGAAGTTTATATAGACCTTCTATGAGGTCGCAATACCTAAATTTAGTGTTAATTTTGTTCAAGAAATTTTATTAAGAATCAAATAGAGGGTTGAAAATTATGGTGATCAAAAAATATTTAAATATTACGATACTGACTATCATGATTCTTACAAAGGTCCATCTAGATGAATGTGGAAGGTTGAAGAGACAAGAGAGATCTTGAAAAACTGCTCAAGTGAACATAATAAAACAATAACTTACAATCTAGTTGTGCATATATTTTTTGATAAAAATTTTTAGGAAGATTGGTCGAGTAGTAAGTTAATTTCTAATTGTACAAGAGGTATTTGATACTGTTTGAAGGAAATTATAAATCAATATTGTAAAAATTATTATAATGAAAAATAAGAATGACACCATCCTATTGAATGAATTCCAATACACAATTAATCTTTTTGGAGTGAATACTGAAATTTTAATTGAATGAATGTAGTTCAATTCACATGTATTTAATAAGAAGAATTCCATTATGGAGTATTCCAAAATATATTTTCAATACCATGCATGCATTGATGCACACATAGAGATGTATTTTTAAAGAAATTTAGGATTAATTTCGGTTGAAGAAACTTGGATATTGTTTTACATTTATATATAACTACAATTAGTAGTGTAACTAGTTTCTTATAGAAATTTTTATAAACACCAAATCCTATAAATGTGGATATTTGATTTTGAAATTATTTATATGTTTTTTATAATATTTTAATAAAGAATAAAGATAATAGGTAACTAATGTTGTATACATATATTTACAATTGTTGAATATCATGTAAAAGTTTTATACATGGTGTGGAAGAATCCTAGAGATACATATAGAGATAAATGTTATATGAAGTAGATCATACTCACTGCCATGAAATAAATTGAAGTATGAAGAGATATGTCTTATGAAAGTGCATGTTTGAAGAATTCATGAAAGATATTGATGGTGAGATGATTTCGATTAGTTAATTCTCATTCTGTTGTTTCAAATTTGTTTATCATGTTATGTGTGTGAGGATCATAGGCACTATGAATGAAATATAGTGATATAAAATTGATGGATATACCATTCTTTTTTCAAACCACAAAAGATTGTTTCTAGTGGATTTTTTGACCTCTGATTATTTCCAGATCATTCCAAGGACTATGTACTCTTATTGAGCAATGAACCTTCCAAATTATTGTGTTTTGATTTGTGTTATTATGTGTTTTGATTTAATATATTCATTTTTATTAAAATATTTGATAATTTTTCTAAAAAAAGAAATATAGAAGGACCAGAAAATTGATTCACTCCCCCACCCATAGTGGTCAAATAAGTCCACAAAAGGTCCATAAAATTGGTATTATAGGGAAGGTCCCTTTATTATATATTTTATCTTGTTATTGGAGAAGAATAATATTTACATAAATGCTGTAAATTAGTTAATATTAAGGGGATTATAAAATTTTATGGAAATAATTATCATATCTAATTGGAGATAATTATATTATATATTTTATCTACTCACTATTAAGATCCTGGTGATTATTAATATGGTTTAAATAATTCTACTTAGGGTTGTCCCATAATAACATTATTAAAAAATAATATATAATGACGAAAATTATAGAACTCATATTTTTCCTTTCTCTTCGACAGTGAATTCATAAGGGTTAATGAAATAAGAGTAATGAAAATAATTTGGAATTAGTTAAAGAATATTTATGAAGGGAATAAGAAATTTAATAAATATAATTTTTATATTTGGATATTAAAATATGATGATATTAAAATGGGAGATGATGAATACGTTAATGGATTAATTACTAGTGCTAATGATATTATAAGAACTATTAGAAGAATTTGAGAAAACTTTGAGGACACACTCACCATTGAGAATAATATAATAATATTTTATAAATGATTGGATGACAAACTATAGTCTTTATAAGATAGATTTCAAAGAAAACAATGGATGTTTTTTTATTACACCAAGTAATTATGAGATAATAAAATACAATTCCATTAAAATGGAGGGATAAGATGATCACGAAATCTACTTCAATGACACTAAGAAAGAAAAGTCAGAGAATGTTTCTACTATGAAATATGTCTCTAATAAATATTGATAAGATAGATTTAGTAACAAGGTAAAATAATTCATGTCTTTATTTTATTGAATAGTGTTAATAGGGATAAGAAATTATACGGAAAATTTTTAATTGATGATATTTATCTTTATTGTTATCATACATTTCATAGAAAACTATACATGAATAAAAAAACGGGGATTTTGAAAAAGACAAAAGAAGATCAAGAAGACCACTAAATAATATCGTATACAAATCAAATACCAATTCAAAAGGACGAAATAAGATGTTCTATAAATATAAAAATCTAAAACATTTATTCCAAATTTATTAAATATTATTCAATTTAAGAAGATATTAGAGTTGATAATTTGAGTGATATAAGTTCTGAGAAGTTTTTTATTAAGAAGATGTATTTTTATTCTTCTAAAAGTGATTAAATAAAAATATTTAAAGATTAAAAAGGGAAAACCTAGATATATTTTATCCTATAAATACAATTGAAATAATTTCATTCAGAATATTTAAATCTATATATAAATTATAAGAAGATAATGATTGATGGAAAACCTTTAAAAAATCAATAGATAAAGAAAGTAGAGTAGAAAAATTAATTTTTATCTTATATGAAACTCAAATAATGTAAAAGATAAAGATAAAAAATATCAACTTCATGATGGAAGAAATTATTAGGGAGAAGGATAATGAATTTTACCTTGTACAACATATATTTATTGAATCTAAAGATGGATGATCTAAACTACCAAAATCAATTTTTTTAAATTGCTGATAAATTTAAGGATTGTTAACAAAATAAGGATTAGAAAATATCATTCCAAAAAAATTTATCAAGGTTTTAGGTATTTGGAGTGGGATTCAAAAGAAGAAAACTTCATGATTATCACGTATATAGTAAACAGAAAAATATTCCAAAAACATTTATTTTATGAGAAATCAATCAATGAATAAGAAACTAATTCAACTAGACACTCTATGAAGGTTATTAATAATGAAAATATAATAAAAAATATATTGGGATTCTACCAAGAGTATTTTTTTTAAAAAATGAGTTAATATTGATGGATTAAAATATCTTGAAAAATATATACGTAGTTCTAGACAACATTCTTGTTTAAAAATAGAATATGATTTTTATTGATATTTATATATTTCGTGGGAATATAATCTTATAGTAGATATGGGTTTGCTAAGTCATCAATATTAAAAAATTTATAAGAGTTTTTGGAGGTATATTTTTTGGGGGAATCATCCCACTTAAAAAGGATAGACTAAAAACAATAATAATAATTTAATTTAATGATTGTGAATTTATTATGAATTAATTATAATTTTTTAGTGGTTCTATTAGATTTAAAAAATTGGGAATGTAATATACTATAACTCCCCATATCTGGAATCCAAAAAACGGGTGACTCGAACCTGGTTGGTCACACAACCTCAAGCACATTTCCCCAAACACTAAAGGCTACCGACTAGCAGTGAGGGAAAAGGTCTAATAGTGGGGGAAACTTTTCCCTCATTTTTCCAAGTGAAGCGCAGCGGAAAAGATAAATAACATACAACAACGGAAATATTAAATAATATAAAACTAAAATTGACAACTGATGTAAAAGAGAACTAGCATTCATAGATATAAAGATACAGCATGACACTATTCTATGAAATCAGCCAGAATAGGATACACTACATAACAATACAATACAACTCAAAGTACAAGGTACAACCAAATGAAACAAAGCGGAGTAAATAAAACACAGTAGCATCACAAGCCTATGCTCGGTCACATGCTCTCAAACTCCACTGCTATAATCATGTACCTGTATAGGGACCCTTTCCCCTATCAACACCTACATCAATATAGTCTGTTTGGCCTGAAGACATGACCCAAATAGGGTGTGGCAAATTAATCCCAATAAGAACCCACCAATGGCCCGTGCCCAACTATTGGTGAATCTTTTTAAATAGGAGTGTGCGAAATTGAATGCATTACACTAGTTAGTACTCAAAAGTAACTATCACTACTAGTTTCATTTCCATTTTAACTATTACTTATCTCCTCCTCGTTTCTTCTTCGACTTGGCAGGTACTTCATAGAAAATCACCTCAACGAATACTCTAAATAGCCATATCCTTATACATACTATCCTTACCCTTATGTAATAGAATCAAATACACAGGTGATTTCCTATAGGCATAATGATCATTACCCTCAGGCATACGTGATATTTCCCTTAGGCACAGAGACTACTGCACACAGGAATAAATTAAGGTTACCATCCGGCTAACCAACCACTTCCCTAAGGCTAAGCAACACTGTCCTCAGGCTAATATAACACTACCATAAGGAAAAAGGAACTGGCCTGAGCCCAAAGCATAAAAAAGAAATTTATATAAACTTTCTCTTAAGAAAATGAAATTCACAATATAATCATGGCATACCCTCGGGTATCCTAGCCAAATGGATAAACAAAAGAACACACCCTCAGGGTGGTCCTGGGTCCTGGAAGTGATCCCATACAGAAGGTTTATCATATTATTAGATTTCCCACACAATTCTACATATCGTTTAGCGCATGCCTCTGTCATACGACACCCCAACAATGGGTGTGTAGCACAATGGTACATAGTTTCATCACAATAGTTGAAAATAAACATCAAACCACCTACCTCCATCATCTCTTATCGTTATACATGAATGAAACCTCCCAAATCGTCCAAGAATGACTTAGATCTGGGATAAACATTCACTCATTAAAACTCAAATAACATTACCTCAAGAAATAATTGGTATAAAAAACACAATGAGAGGGAAGAACTCACCTGCGCAGTTCAATCGAGACCGTTAGAGAAGGATTCGGATTCCGGGTGTGCGGTTGGGAGATCTCTAAAGCTCTGGCATCCTCTACCAGCACCAAAATAAACTCAAATCCTCCTCTGCTGAATGAGGATGCTACTGCTCGTTTTTAGAAAAAAAAACTACATGTTGTGTACTCCTATGTACAAAGTGTGTAATTTTCATTTTTTATATTTTTCTGTGGTGACTCCTTTCCACCACGGTACTGTTCATTCATCAATTTTAGTACATGGCATGTATTCCTGATTACATTGCATGTACTATCGCTCCACTAGCGGCTGCCTCCACCACCTTACTGTTCACCCGCCGACTGATTACACGGTGTGTAAGTACTAAGTACATGGTGTGAAGTCAGATTTTACACCCATCATCACCAATAGACCTACAAAACCTGTGTGCTCATCCCACATGGCCAAAGTACACAACATGTGGAAAAGTACACGATGTGTACCCACAAAACATGGAGATTTCACCCATTTTCCTCATTCACTCAAAAACACTTAAGGAAAAAGGGAAAGAAGATGCTCATACCTCAAAAAAAAGAACCAGGTTCTTAAAAACTTCCCCCCTTAAAATAATTCTTCCCTGAATTTCCATTCTAAGGGTGGTGAAGATACAACTATGAACAACTCTGGCCACTGAGCAAGTACATCGGTCTCCCACTCCTATGTTTTGTCATGCACTTAGCCATTCTACCATAGTACCTGAACAAGAGGTACTGACTAGCCTCGAAGAACCTTCATGATCCGTTCAACAATACAAATTAGATGCTCTTTAAAAGATGCATTGACCTACAACTCAACCTCCTCGGGTTGAAAAAAGTGAGATGGGTCTGAATGATAGTAGCGTATCTAAGATACATGGAAGATGTTGTGCATAGCCTGGTACCGTTGTGGTAACTAAAACTGGTAGGCAACTGACCCAACCCTCTCCAGAATCTAAAATGGCCCCACATACCTCGGCGAATGTTTACCCTATCTCCTGATCTACCTGTATCCCAAAATCAGTGAAACACACAAGAAAACCTGATCCCCAACCACAAGCTCCATGGGATGTCTGCGGCGATCAACATAATATTTATCACGAGACTGTGTAGTAGAAATTGGCTCTTGAATCAACAAGACCTGCTCAGAAGTCTCCTGCATGAGACATAGTCCCAGTAAAGCTGCCTCACCTGACTCCAACCAGTATAAAGGTGATAGACATGGCCTACCATATAAAGCCTTGTATGGTGCCATCTCAATAGTTTCCTAAGAACTATTATTATAGGGAAACTCGACCAGGGGTATGTGCTTCTCCCAAGATCCCCCAATGTCAAGGACGCATGCATGAAACATGTCCTCTAACACCTATATCGTATGCTCTAAATGGCCAACGGTCCAAGTGTGGTAATCTTTTCTCAGAAGCACCAGTGTACCCAGTACCCACTCAAATCCTTGCTAGAAAAAAGGCGTAAAGAGGGATTTCCTATCTGAAATGATAGAATGAGGGACCCCAGGAAGGCGTACAACTTCTTGGTAATAATGCTTCCCAACCTCGTTCACACCGATGGTCTCCTTGATCGGAAAATAGTGATATAACTTCGTATGTCTGTTTACGACAACCCACATGACATCGCAGACTCGAGGTGACCATGGAAACCCGGTCACGAAGTCCATAGAGACATCATCCCATTTCCACTCTGAAATGTGTAATTGATGTAACTGTCCAACTGCCCTCTGATGCTCCGCCCTCAACTGCTGACAGATGGAACATCTCGTAACAAAACCAGCTACCTCCTTTTTCATACCCGGCCACCAATATTGACTTCTCATGTCATGGTACATTTTGGTATCTTTGGGATTCACTACACAAGATGAAGCATGAAACTCCTGCATAAACTCATCTCATATGTCCCCTAAAACCCACACTCGTCCATGGATACACAATACCTCATCATTTCCTATCGTCCAACCAGGAAGAGGTTCCTCACTTTCCATTGACTCCTGCAAAACTAGGCCTTCCAAATCTGATATTTTTCTCATCCTCACTCTATCCAAAAGGGTATAAGTCACAGCTAAGGATGAAAGGTATGTTTGTCCCTGACTGTCATGCATCTCCAAATTCATCCCAGATAAGAAATCTATAAGCATGCACTCACCACTGGCCTTATGAACAACATGTATCTCAGTCCTCCAACTTAGTCCATTAGCAACTGTGTTACCCTTACTAGGTGTATAGGAAATCTCAAAGTCGAAGTACGGAAGGTATTCAACCCACTTTCGCTGTCTTTGATTCAAGTCACGCTGAATAAAGATGTATTTGAGAATTTTGTGTTTGGTAAAAAACATGAAATTCTCTCCCAAGAGATAATGTCTCTAACAGAGAAATATGTGAACAAATGCTTCCAACTCGTGGTCATGCATCGGGTAATTCCTCTCAAGTGGCCACAACTGCATAGAACCGTACGCAACAACTCGATCACCCTACATCAAAAATGCTCCTAGCCCAATACCTAATTCATCACAGTAAAGTGTATAGCTATTACCTTAATCTCGAAGTATCAAGATTGGTGTTGATGTCAACTGTACCTTCATCTCTGGAAAGGCTATCTTGCAAGCTCCTGACCAAACAAACATCACACCCTTATTAGTCAATCCCGTCAATGGTGATGCTAAGAGGTAGAAGTCCTATATAAAGTTCTTGTAGTAACTAGCCAACCCCAAGAAACTCTGTATCTCAAACTCATTCTTAACTACTCCAAGGATACAATTTCTCTCACCTTCTCTAGGTCTACTGCAACTCCTGTATTAGAGATAATATTACCCAGGAAGTGAACCTGTCCATCCAGAAGTGGAAATTTGAGATCTTATCATATAACTGATGCTCTCTCAGTGTACTCGAAACCATATCATGATGGGTGGCATGGTCGTGTCGAGTGTGAGAATACACAAAGATATCATCCACGAAGACTACCACAAAAGAATCTAGATAAGGATGGAACACACGATTCATCAGAGCCATGAAAACTGTTGGCGCATTCATGAGTCCGAATGGCATGAACATGTACTTGTATAGATCGTAGCTACTACAGAAAGTTATAAGTAGTATATCAGATGGTCTAACGCGTAACAGATGATATCCATATCTCAATTCAATCTTCGAAAACACTTGTACTCCCCAAATCTGATCAAAAATATCATCAATCCTTGGTAAGGGACATCAGTTCATGACCATAAACTATTTCAGCTTCTAATAATCCACACAGAGTCTGAGGGTACCATCCACCTTCTTCATAAAAAGTACCGACAAACCCCAAGGAGAAGTACTGGTCAGATAAATCCCTTTTCATGAAACTCCTCTAACTGCCTCTTATGCTCCAGAAACTCAGGTGTGGCCATCCTAAGAGGAGGAATGGACACCGGTACTGCTCCTGGAACAAGCTCAATAGAGAAATCCACCTCACTATTCAAGGGTTCACCTGAAAATTCGTCTGGGAAGAGATCCCTGAAATGATCAACTGCTGGAGAAAATTCCTTCTAAAAAGTCCCATGATCATCTATATATAAACTAAAAATTTGGGTTGTCACTCCACCTCACCCATGATGCTCGGGTCCCGCTCGGTTCGCTTATAAATCCCATTTACCCTTTTATAGAAACTCTCCACCCTCTGTTGACGTAAAGCTCACCCTGTGATGGTAGTAATCCACAACGGATCGAAAGGGTGCCAACCAGTGCATCTCAAGAATGACATTATAGCTCGTCATTTCCTTGACATAGTGGTTTCATAGAAAGTGACACCCACCAACCTCTAGGTGGAACTACCTTCACCGACGCACACCATCCGCTCTAGTCCACAATGACTGTCTAGCATCATAACATCAGAAGAAGAAGATACACAGATTACAAGGATCTCCACAACGGGCACAGATATAAAGCTATGTGTGGCACCAATTTCTAAAAGTAAAGAAGATAAAATAGAAGCAACAAGAATAGTACCTTTTATAGTGGAAGGTCCGGGATCATGCTCTTATTGGGTTTGTTGCACTGCATATGCCTCCCCAGTGTCGCGGCCCTATGACATAGCATGGATACCCTGAGCTGACTCTCCCTATTGTCTCTGAGATCGTGGTGTCTGGCTACCACGTCCACAAACACCATCTCTGCCTACATGCCATAACATATTCCAATTTTCTAACTGGTAAGAAGCTATTGGTTCTGATCCTGCATACGGAGTCTGCACAGAACCCCTATCACTAGCCAGTAGTGGAGACGCTCTGCCAAAACGCTAGAGATGACAAATATTTCCGCAAGCTCAACACTCCATTGGGTCACACGGACACTGAGGTATCTTTTTCCCCTCTCTACCACATTGGTAGCACATAACCTAGACACCTTATGTATTTTTTTCTAGTACTACCACCGTGTGAGAAATCCATCTACCTCTTCCTCTTATCGGTAGGAATAATACCAGAAACTGGTGTCGAACTTCCCTGGCTCACACCACTAGCTTCCCACCGGATCCGCTTAGTAATCAGTGTCTGGTTCACAATAGAATGCACTATAGTAAACCTGAAAACATTCACCAGTGCCCAGATGTCACTCCGCAGACCACCCTCAAAGTGTCTAGCTCTCAACGTCTCATCACCCACCAGAACGGGTGCAAAACGCTGAAGCTCAGGGAATTGTTCAAAATAATCCATCACTGACATGGTTTCCTGCTGCAAATTCATGAACTCTCGAGCTCGATCTCCCCTCAGCGTCTCTAGGAATAAAAATTCATAGAAGACTGCATGAAAATATTCCCACGCCATGTCTCTATGATGCTCAATCTAGGTGGTAACATCCCACCACCTCTTGGTGGAATCACGCAGCATGTACGTAGCGAGCTTCACTCTCTACCCAGGAGGCGTCTCAAGATTCTTGAAAATAGTCTGCAATAAATCCATCCAAGACTACGTAGCATGAGGCCCACTATCCCTTAAAAATGTAGGCGGATGCGGTTTCTAGAATATATGTGTCAGCTCTTCCATAGAAGTGGTAACCGGCAGTGCTCCCTAGAAGTTCATTAAGGGCCACATGAAGCCTTCACGGAACTACGCTTCAGTGCCTGTATCTGGTATAATGGCTGGCACCACATCTGGATCTGCTGGAGGATCCATTGGTAGACCATGGCCCACCATCTTCGGAGTAAAATCTTCACCACTCTTCTGGAGATCAACCGGTGTCCGTCTTAGTGGCATGACTCTACAATGTCAAACACAAACCTTGGATCCAAATTTATCGAAGACTGAAAACGAGGAGACCAAGATGGGAACATGAGAAATAAAACATTCATGGTTTAGAAAACTTGACTACACGGTGTGTACAAATACTACAAGGCATGTTCTCACAGGCCATCCACATGGGCATGTACTCCAACTAAAACTGGTTGTGTAACCCCCCAAACACACGGCGTGTTGTCCCCACACACGACGTGTACATGAATTTTGATCCTCTTACTAAGTCCCTCTACACGGCCTAGCCACAAGAATATATTTTAAACAAGACTACACGGCGTTTTCAATATCTAAACGAACTATGCTTCACCGACCCATGTTTTCAGTCACACAACATGTGTACCCAGGTCACACTACACGACATGTTCTAAAAAGACATGGTGTGTGATAGGAAATATAACACCGACCCATGTTTTTCGTGACATGGTTGAGTACCTGGGTAAGACAAAACGACATGTTCAAGGTGGAAACAGTGTTCATGTCTTAATTTTTCCTCTGTTCGTGTTGTTACTTACATGGGCGGACACTGGGTCAACACTACACGGTGTGTACAATCGGTACACGGCGTGTGCCCCCAAGCCATTCCATATCCCATGTCTCTTCCCACATGGCCTATTATATGGTAAGATACCACATGATGTGTATTTTTGGTACAAAGTGTGTACTAAAAATGTTGTCATTTCTTCCCAAATCGAAAAACACAGAATGTGTGTCCATTGAAATACATGGCATGTATGCTGGGTTTTCTAGACAGTAAGCCTCAAAAACTACTTTGGAACCCAGAAAAACACGGAAACAAACAGCTAAGTTACAAATTACCATCTATGAGGGCCCATACTCCCCACGAATCAATGTTTGGAATCTTATACATGTTATAAAAAAAATAAGCACGTCAATGATCTACCAAATTCTGGTCATTGAGGGCCCATACTCTTCACGAACCAAAGATTGGAATTCATTCTATCAAAACCTCTCACAAAAATACCCTATCAAATAGTAGGTACTTATCAAAGCAACTATCAAAATATCATTCTTTTCTAGCACATCAACTATCACGAAAATATGCAATTTATAATGCACCTACATGGCATGGAAAGAATGCATGAAATGTGAATTTTAGCATATTCCTAAATGATTCATGATATGGAATACCATCATCTCATCAGGTTGCATATAAATAGAACCTAGTATAAAAATATAAATAGCACACCACAAGTGTGTCACCCAACGGTGAAAATCAAATCAACGGTAAAAGTGCAAAATCAGAAAAATTCCAACACGAGGTAAATTGGTTTATCCCTATACATGGGTTAGCTACTCCCAGGCAAAGATTATTACCACAAACCAATTCTATCCTATCTATGACTATAGGCTCCAAAAAATAAGTCAAAGAAAAGAACCTGCCTTTGATACCACTTTGTAATGCTCCTGATCCGGATGGAACACAACGGGTGCCTTGAACCCGGTTGTTCACAGGACCTCATGCGCATTTACCCAAATTCCAAAGGCTTCCGACTAGTAGCGAGGGCCAAGGTTTTATAGTGGGGAAACTATTCCCACATTTTTCAATGTGTAGTGCAGTGGAAAAGATAATTAACATACAACAGCGGAAGTAGTAAACAATATACAACTGAAATGGAAAACTGAAGTAAAAGGGTACCAGCAGTCATATATATAAATATGTGGCATTTCACTATTCTATAAAAGCATCCAGAACAGAATACACTACAATACAATATAATACAACTCAAAGTACAAGGTATATAAAAAAAGCATAGTAAACAGAACCCAACAACATCGCAAGCCCTTTCTCTGTCCCATGCTCTCATACTTCTCTGCTACAATCATGTACCTGTATAGGGACCCTTTCCCCTTTCGACACCTGGAACAATATAGTCTATTTGGGCCGAAGACATGACCCAAATATGGTGTGAGTAATAAATCCTAATAGGCACCCACCAAAGGCCTGTGCCAAACTATTAGTTAATATGTGAAACTATAGCGTGCAAAAGTAAATGAAGTAAACTAGTAAGTACTCAAAATTAACTATCGCTACCAGTTTCATTGAATTTAAACTATTAATTATCTCCTCCAAGATTTTGCTTCAGCATGGCATGTACCGCATAGAAAATCACCTCATTAAATATTCTAAAGATGTGCCTCCTCAGACATACTATCCTTGAGATCAGGTAATAGAATCAAATACGCAGGTGATTGACATCAGCCACAATAAACATTTCCCTCTAGAATACGTGATATATCCCTCAGTAATAGAGATTACTACCCATAGTCATAAATGAATGTTACCCTCAGGTTAACCAACCAATGCCCTTAGGATAAGCTACACTGTCCTCAGGATAATATAACACTCCCCTCAGGCTTAAAGAATTGGATCGAGCCCAAAGAATAAACAAGAAATTTATATAATCTTTTTCTCAATAAAATGTAATGCACATTATAATCATGTCATACCCTTGGGTATCCTGGCCAAATGGCTAAATTGAGGAAAGCACCCCCAGGGTTCTCCTAGATCCAGGTAGTGAACCCAAACTGTGGTTTTAACATTTCATTATATTATCCATACATTTCTAGATATCTTTTAGAAAATTCCTCATCCATATGACACCCCATCAATGGACTTGTAGCACAATGGTACTCAATTTCATCACAATAGTTGATAATAAACATCAAACCACCTACCTCGATCGTCTCTGATTGGTATACGTGAACGACGCCTCCTAAATCGTCCAAGAAGTATGTAGATTTGGGATAAAAATTCACTCATTAAAACTCAAATAACACTCCCTTGAGAAATATATCTTAATAAACACGCAAGGAGAGGTAAAAAAACACCCGCGCGGTTCAATCGAGACCATCAGATAAGGATTTGGATTCTGGGTGTGCGGTCGGGAGATCTCCAAAGCTCTGGATTCCTCTCCCGGCTCCAAAACGAACTCAAAGCCTCCTATGATGAATGAGGAGGCTACTACCCGTTTTATGTGTGAATAAAAACCTACACAACATATAATATTAAATACACATCATGTAATTTTCATTTTTTAAACTGTTCCTCTGGTGGCTCCTTTCCACCGTGGCACTATTCATCCGTCTACATGAGTACACGGAGTTTTTTTTTGATTACATGGCATGTATTGTCGCTCCAATAGAAGCTGCCTCCACCGCCTTACTATTCACCCGTCAACTGATTAGATAGCGTGTAAGTACCAAGTACACGGTTTGTAGTCATTTTTTGCACCCTTTATCACCGACAAGCCTACACACCCTGTGTACTCATCCAACATAGCCAAAGTACACAGTGTGTGTAAAATTACACGGCGTGTACCCACAAAACATTGAATTTTTCCCCATTTTACTCATTCTCTCAAAAATACTTAGTGAAAAAGGAAAAGTAGAAACCTGTACTTCATAAAAATACCTGTTTCTCATATATTCTGATTCTACCAAACAAAAAAAGTATTATAAATCTTAGAAGAATTTAAAAATTGAAGAAAATATAATAGATTAATACTGAATATATTTCATAGAAAAACACTTAAAATCTGCAATCATGGTAAATGTTATTTTTCCTTGGAGGCTGAAGATGCAAGTGCTGAAGGTGGAGGGATTGGACAAGGGATGGTAGTTATGATGGTATGAGGAGCTGCAAATGAGGCATCACGAGGACTCTGATGAGTAAATCTCTTAGAAATCGCAGGGGTCAAGCTTCTGATGTCCTGGGTAGGATTTATCAAAGGTGAATCACTAGTGGAACCTAAAGTAGCTGATGAAGCAGGCAGAGCTGGAGGAACTATGATTAGAGTGCAGTGCACTTGGAGGAAAGGCAAGATAAGATTCCGAAAGTCCATTATGATAGTGCCACCTCTCTCTATAGTAAAAATAAAATCATCCCTATTCACCATGAGTTTTTCCAATGTAGAAGTCAATTCTATGAGTTTTCTAACCTGATCCTTAAAGGCCTGAGTGATAGGTGGGACCCTTATGTTTTCGAACAACAACTTGAATTGACCATCCATATGATGTTTGGTGTACAACCGTTTGTAGTAGAAATAAACTTGATCCTTGATGGACTTATGATCCTAAGAAGCTTCCCTTAAATAGTTTCCCACAAGATTATTAATATCCCTGGTGATGGAAATGTCCTGAGAATCTGAGGAACTACCATTAGAAATAATTTCAGCACCTTCTCTAACAATGGTCCTAAAAGCTTCAATGTCAATTGGGGGAGAAGATGAAGTGGAAGCAGATACAGCTAAAGGGGCCAAATAGAAGGCTACTGTCTCTTTGAATGATTTTGTCAGCCCGCTGTTCAGTCTTTTGACATCATCATCTTTCCCTTTGACATGTGATTCTATATATTTATGGAAATCCTCAAACATTTTCCCCATTTTCTGGACTATAATTTTGACATATGCAAGGTCTCTGTCTACCTGGGTCCTTGAAGCCATATAAGCATCTAATTTGGAAATAGTCTGTTTCATAAAAACCATAGAATCTATCAACTCACTGATTTGACTCTGGTATTGCCTTACTTCATGGAGTAGAGTAGATTGAATACTTGAGTGAATTTTTTCTAGGTCAGATTCTAGATGCTCATGTGTTAGAGCAACAACCGTTTCCACTTCTGAAGACTAATCCCTGAGTACTTTTTGCAGGTCTGATTTCATGGATTCAAGATCTGCTTTTTTGACATAGTCTTGAGGGAAATAGGTTTCTAAAGGGACAAAAGTTGTGTTTGGCACTAAGGGTATTCTATTAAGCCTCCCATCTTCTGAAGCGTCATAGTCTAGACCCAATACCATAAATCTAGGGTCCTCAGACCAGCATTTGATTTCATGAAAAATAGAAATTAAGCATGACTTGATTTAGTAGCATCTATCTCAAGGTCAGCATGACTTGATTCAAAGTCCTCATCCTTATCTGAGGTGTCTTTAATTTATCTTAATACAATGGCAGCCCCTTCTTCTTCACTAGTTTCCTTATCTGTATCCCTTAGGACAGCTTCCCTTATAGGAAATATCTTTGGTTGTCTAGGCTCACCAAAGGATACATTATTAGTATGAGGATTGCAGGGAAGGCCAGGGTCACTTCTTGCACATTATCAAATTCATCTTCTTCATCTGAGTATGCAGGATCTACATCATCATGCTTAAGACCAGGGTCTCTCTTATTCTTAGGCCTAGTAGAATGAGTCACAATATTAAACTCTTCATACACCTTATCCTCATCATTCACCCATCTCCTCAGCCAAGGATTCTAGTTAATCTACATCAGTTTTCAAATCAATTTGGTGATTCAATGGCTTCCATGCACAAAAACAGTTTATTCCTTATCTCAAGCAACTCCTTTCACTTTAAAAATATAAGGTATCATCTTGGAATAGAATAGAGCATTTTATTTGGAACTAGGATTGATCATATCATCCAACTGATCCATAATCAACTTACACAGGTTGATCTTATATCAATGCTTTAGAAAATACAGAATAAATATGTCCTGATATTTCAAAACAGCAAAGTCCCATCTCTTGGGACTTATCACATGATGAAAAAATTAGAAAATAATCTTATCATCTCATTCCATATCAGTAGTAGTGACTTTACTAGGAATTCCATTCCCTATCAATTCAGCTAAATCTTAATCATGGAAAAAAAACTCACCAGTGGGAGGCACCACTTTTGAGTAATAGGCATAAATTTTGTCATGATGAATCCTTAAACACTCAGCCCATTAAACAGAGGAGAAACTTACATTTACTCCATTATACTCTGAAAATCATTCGATCCTCATCCTCAAACTGTTCAAACATCAAATACTCAAAAAATAATTCTCCAACTTTAGGTAATAGGGTCCATTGTTGTTTGAAATCATTCAACCCATCCTTGATATTCTAGGGCCTTATGCACTAACGATCGGCTTGAAAGATGCCACTTTGAACTTAATTCCATTTTAGCTACTATCTCCTTCTTGGATAAATGTAGGTTCAGTACCTTCGCCACTGTCTAGATTTTGCTACTCAATTCAGCTCTTATACTCTTAGGATCATACACGTCTTCTTCATCATTGACCAGTGTCCTCTTCAATCTAGCTATTAATCCAGAGAGGTTCGATGTTTCAATAAAGGATTAGGTTCTGAAATTTTAGAGGAAGAGGTGCAGAGGAGGATTTGATGGGGATCGAAATGTGGTCAGTGCTCTATTTTTATCATATAGTGATCAAAAATAAAACAGATAAAATAAATAAATAATAGCATAAAAACGTTTTAGATTCTGTTTGAGAGCACATAAAGTCTCGGACATCAAATGTCTATCGATAAGGTGGTATCTGTATGGTCTAAAGGTGTGATCCTAACATTGAGGTCCCACAGTGAGGTCCTAACAGTGAGGTTCTAATAGTGAGGTCCAAACATTGAGGTCTAATGGTGAGGTCCTAATGATGAGGTTCTAACTATGAGGTCCTAACGTTGAGGTCCAATGGTGAGGTCCTAATGGTGAGGTTGTAATAATGAGGTCCAACGGTGTGGTCCTAATGGTGAGGATATAATAGTGTGTTCCAAGGTGAGGTCCTAACAGTGAGGTTCTAATAGTGAGGTCCTAATAGTGTGGTCCAACGGTGAGGTCCTAACGGTTAATAGTTTATCGTAACTAACAGATGTCTTATGTAATTTAACCTCTCATAATTCAATGGCTTTGTGAAGATATCATCCCATTGGTGTTCAGTACCAATGAATTCAACAGTGATACCACCTTTTTGAAAATGATCTCTCAAGAAGTGATGTATTACATCAATATGCTTTGTTCTATGATGAGATACTGGACTCTTAGAGATGTTAATAGCACTTATGTTGTGACATATTATAGAGACATGTTTGAATTGATATCCATGGTCTATTAGAGTGTGTTTCATCCATAGAATCTGAGCACTGCAACTACCAACAGCTATATATTTATCCTCTATAGTAGATAATGCAACATAATTCGGTTTCATACTACACCATGATACTAGTGACTTGCCTAAAATGTGACATGTTCCAGAGGTTCTCGTTTTCTCTATCTTGTAACTAGCAATGTCAAATAACTTATTAAATAAAAAGGATTCCCTCTTTGATAAAATAGTCCTAAATTTATAGTATACTTGAGATATTTAAAAATACTTTTAACAGAATTTAAATGAGACTCTTTGGGATTTTCTTAAAATCAAGCACACATGCATACACTGAACATAATATCAGGACTACTAGTAGTAAGTTATAGTTGACTTCGAATGATACCTCTATAATTTATTTGATCCACTGGTTTTCCAGTTTCATCAGCATCCAATATGCAAGTGGTAGTCATATGTGTATCACTTCATTTACTAGTATCCAAACCAAAATGTTTTAAAATGTCATTAACATATTTAGTTTGATTTAAAATAATACAATAATTATTTTGAAAAAATTGAAATCTAAGGAAAAATTTTAGTTCCCCCATTAAACTCATTTCAAATTCAATTTTCATCAATGAAAAAAAATCAGTACATAAAGAATGTTTAGAAGATCCAAAAATTATATCATCCACCTAAATTTTTTACTATTAAAACATATTTGGAAATAATTTTCATAAAAAAAGTAGGATCTTCTATCCCTTTTGTAAAACCTTTTTAAAAAAAATCAAACTGATTCTATCATACCATTATCTTGGAGCTTGCTTTAGAGCATATAAGGATTTAGAACGTTTAAAAACATGATTATTAAAATGGGTATTTTTAAATCTAGGGGTTATTCAACAAATACATCTTCAATTATATATCCATTTAGAAATACACTTTTGACATCCATTTGATAAAGTTTAAAATTCAGATGAGCTGTATAAGTAAGTAGTATCCTAATGACTTATAGTCTAGCTACAGGAGATAAGGTTTCCTCGTAGTCTATTCTTCTTCTTGGCTATACCCTTGTGAAACTAGTCTATCCTTGTTTCTAACTTTATTTCATGATTCATCAACATTGTTCCGAAACACCCATTTAGTTCATATGTTTAAGGGGTCCATAAGAGTGTACTAGTTCCTAAACTTTGTTTCTTTCAAAATAATTCTATTATTCATGCATAGACATCACACAAAATTCATCATTTATTTCATCATTGATATTTTTAGTATCAAGATATGAAAGAAAAGCTTGATGTTCAAACTGGTTTCTCAGAGAAGATCTAGTTTGTGTACCTCGGTTTAAATCACCTACTACAACATTTAAAGGATGATTCCTTTGAGTAAAAACACCTCTAGAAAGTGTTGAACTATACTCTTCATGGTTTTATATTGGTTCATACTCAACAGGTGAAGATTCTGGAAGATTCCAAGAACTGGTTACTTTTACAGGAGGTTCACTATAATTATCATTAAGATCCTGAACTGACATATCTTCCTCAAGATATTCAAGACAGGTTTTGGGTTCATGTGGATCAGTCTCATAAAACATTACATGCACTGACTCTTCCACACATTTATTATTATTATTGAATACTCTATAATCTTTACTCAAGATTTAGAAACCTATAAAAATTCCTTCATCACTTTTGGAAGAAAATTTTTAAATATTATCTTTAATGTTATGGATAAAGACTTTTCAAAAAAAAATATAAAGTAATTAACGTTAGGCTTTCTATTGTTCCAAAGCTCATAAGGGGTATTCTTAAGAATCGATCTAATCAGGACTCTATTAATAATGTAACAAGTTGTATTAACAACTTCATCACAAAAGTAAATTGGAAAATCATATTCATTAAGCATTCTCCTAGAAATCTCTTGAATAGTCCTATTTCTTATTTCCATGACTCCATTCTGTTGAGGTGTTCTAGGAGAAGAGAAGTTGTGATTATAGCCATTGTGTGAGAAATAATATTCAAACTCATGATTTTCAAACTCATGGCCATGATCACTTCTAAAGGTCTTGATCCTAAGCCCACTACTATTTTCTACAGAAATGGAATATTTGAAAAAATAAGAATAATATTCACTTTTGTGAGATAGAAAGTATACCCAATTGTATATAGAAAAATAATCTATAAGAACATAAACATAGTGTTTCCCATTTGAATTTGAAACACTTGATGGTCCAAAAAAATCCATGTGAACCAACTCAAGAAGTTGAGAAGTAGAAACATATTTCTTTGGTTTGAAATAAACTTTGAATTGTTTTCCATTTTGACAAGGATTACACACTTTGTTCAGAGGTATTTATAATTTTTTTAAGCCTCTAATAAATCCTCTCCTAGTCAGTTTTCTAAGTGAGTGCACATTGTAGTGTCTTAGTCTTCTGTTCCATAACCAGGATTCCTTATGAAATGCATTGAAAAAAGATTCATTTTTATTAGATATAGAATCCATATAAATAGCATAAACATTCTCATTTATGAGAGTAGTAAATATTAAGTCAATTTTAGAATTACAAAAATTACATGCATCATTTTCAAACATGACATTAAAACCATCATCACACAACGAAGAAATACTTAGCAGATTGTATTTTAACCCATCAACAAAAAGTAATTTTGAAATTAATACAATATTAGGCTTACCAATCTAGCATGGGCCAACGATTTTCCCTTTAAAATGATCATCGAATGTGAAATATCCCCCATCAACATTAATCATAATTTTAAATCATGAATAGTATCCTATGATATGTATTGAACATCCACTGTCCAGGTACCACAGAGCTCTACAAAAAGTCTTTAGACAATTTTCCTTCAAAATAGATTAGAGATGGGGCAACTTTATTACCCATTGTTTCATGGGTCCAGAGAGGTTTTCAAGTAAAAATTTAGTAACCCATAATTGTCTCACATATTTCTTATAAAAAAGATATATTTTGAGATATAAACACATTGTTTGGTCCTTTAGGGAATTTTTGTCATGAAATGCTCAAGAACAAGAACTTGCTTTGAATTGTCCATATTTTGGAACAAATTAGGTTTTAATAAACCTTCTCTGTCTTGGATGATATCCTAGACCAGCTGTATATTTTGGGGAAATCTGTTTTCCTAGCAACCGAGTCAAGGTATCTTTACCAGCAAGAAAATTTCTCAAGAACCCTCCTTAATTGTTCACTGGATAATTTGAGTTCACTATTTTTTTTACAGTTGAGCACTTTTTTATTTCTCAATATCTAGATCAGATTTTTAATTATTATTTAAAGCATGTTGTCTTATTAATAATTTATATTTATCCTTGAGTTCATTATAAGTATCCTCATGAATTCCCCAATATTTCAATAGTTCATCCTTAGTCATATTTTCATCATTATTTGATTAACATTCATTCCCAAAAAATAATCATTAGGCATAGAGGAATTTGGTGTTACCTCAGATGTTTCTATCCCGAAGCACAAGTTGGAATGATCGTTCTGTTCACTATTCGAAGCATTAGATCCACTAGAGCTGTCTTATGAGGCAATACATGTATATTTCATTTCATTTTTATAAAATTTTCATTTATCTTTATATTTATTCCTAAATCTCAGCTTGGGGCAGTCTTCCTGCACATGACCTTTTCATTTGCACTCATAACAGATTATTTCATTTGAGTTTTCATTCCATTTTTTGTCTTTCATCCATAGTCCTTTACTATTATACATTCCTTTGTAGTTTTACTCTCTAAAGAATCTCTTCTTTTTGTAAAGTTTCTTTAATATTATAGAAAAATGAGTCATCTCCTTATCACTATGTGAGTCTTCACATGTGGAAGTATCTATACAAGCATGAACGTTTTCTATATCCTTGTTCATTAAGGTATTAGTCTTAAAGGATAAAATTTCTTCCTTGGTTATTCATCTACTTCTTGATTCACCTTATGTTATTCTTCATACATCATAAGGTTTCTAATTAGTTCATTTACTGGAAGTTTTCCTATGTCAAAATATTCTTAGATAGAAACGGAAGTCCCTCTCCATCTTTCAGGTAGGTATCGAAGCTGTCTCATAATCTGGACCTTACTGTCCTCTGGTTTCCCAAGAAGACCTATAGTATTCATTATCTAATTGAACCTGAGATACATGTTATAAATGAGTTCATTAGGCTTCATTTTAAAGTTATTATATTTAATAGTGTAACTATTTAATCTCATTTCATTAACATTGGTTATTCCTTTATGAGAAATAGCTAAAGTATCCCTAATTTCATATGCAATTTTATAAGCAGATATTCTAATAAATTAGTCATCACCTAGAGAACATTAAAACCATTCATTGATTTGCAGTTGCTGTTATATGTGACTTTAGTCAATTGCGACAATGTGTCTCTTGTAGTAGCAGGTAATGTATGTAGTTCTTCAATAGTGTGCCAGATTTTAGGTCACATGCTCTCTAGATTCATTTTTATTTTTAATTTACAATGAGTTTAGTTATTACCATTAACAAATTTGGCATGTTATTAGAAGCACCCTCAACTCTATTTTCATTAGTTACATAAAATATTAAAGAATTGAAAATTTAGATATGACAGAAATTTTAAGATCAATAAAATACAACTAAAATCATAGTTAAAAAGAATTTTCACACCGGATAAAAAAACCTTTGATACCAAATGTTGGTCGGAGCTGATACTCAAGAGGGGGGTGAATTGTGTTACAATTAAAATTTCTGTTAAAAAATGTATGGGTATGAAAACACCCAAATTTAAAAACAACCCAAAGAATTAAGGTAGTAGAAATGAAAATGTTCAATTGGTCAAAAAGTTTTTTAAAGGGTGATTAATCTTCAGGTGAATCAGTATAGAACACCAATTCATCTTTTAGAACAAGTTTAGTGAATTAAACAAACAAACACACTAACCAAACTAACTATCAAAGTTTAAGAAAAAACAGTTTTAGGTTTTAGAAAATATAAGTAGTGGATAAAATAAAAATAGAGTATATGAAGATTTGCACAACAATATAAACAAGAAGTTTAGTCTCAAGTCGAGACCTAATCGTCTGCACTTGGTGATCACCTACCACTGAGCAGTTTATATTAAAACTTGAAACATAGCCTGTATCAGGATTTACAATAGTTATAACAAATTTTCCAGGGAACACACCCCCTACCACTTTTCATTATGGGAAAGATAAAAAAATAGAACACACACGGTCTCTTCCACAGCTATAAGTGGGATACACAGTTAAGGTGAAGTTTGATGTAGAGATTGTTAATATCCTCTAGTTCAAGCACAAAAGATAGTGTGTAATATAAATAGACAAAAACACTTCTCAATGATGAAAAAAAACACAAGAGAGATATTATGATTTGAAGAAGTTTATAAGGCTCTATGTTTTTTCCATTCAACTCTTGACTCCTTGAAATGAGAAATATTAAAGTTTGAGTCAATCTATCAATGTTTTTTACAAAACAGAGTGTTGCAACTCCAAGTTGAAGCTTTTGGTGTTCTTCTTATGATGTTGATAAAGAGTTGATTAAGCACAGAAGGAAAGAATGAGTTTATCCTAGAATGATATTTGTGATGCTTGTGGGTTTAGGATCTTGGTGTTGGATTCTTTATCTTTTTGATCTGGAATGTAAGCTATATCAAATTTCTCATGCAACCCATTCTTTGTGTTTGGGTATATGTTGGTCTCTCTATGTTTTTATCCTTGATCCTCCTTTTTTGTGGTCTTATCTTTTTATATTTGAGGTCTGACAATGTGAATGAGTAGATCATGTTCATGCTTTCTCGTACCTCGTACATTCCATGGTATTGTCTCCTGAAATGTTGACAATCAACATTAATTAATGTCAGAGAATTTATTTTATCAAATATGACCATTAGAAAATTATAGAGTAATAGAAAAAGTATGGAAGAATAAGAATCGAAATACTGGTAACGGTAGCCTTTATATCAGAAGGATTCAATAGTAGGTTCACATCGGCAAACTATAACCTTTGATAGTATGCTCACAATAGTAACCATGTAACAGTGACCTTGACAAAGTAAACTTGTAATAGTGACCTTGTAGCGGTAACATTGTAGCTGTAAACTTGTAATGGTAAGATTGTATGAGTAAACTCGTAGTGGTAACCTGGTAGCTATAACCCTATAACGGTAAGCTTGTGACTATAACCTTGTAACAGTAAGCTTGTGACTATAACCATGTAACGGTAACCTCTGTAACAGTGACCTCTATAACAGTGACCACTATACATAAATAAATTCTGCATTGTAAGCTTAATCAATAAAGCAGTGAGATTGAAATTATATGAATATTACTCTATAGGGACAAGAAATAGTTATTGAAACATAGTTTGAAAAGAATGAAGACATGGTTCTCACTTAAATGAAAACAACATGTGGGATTATCAAAATATGAATTGAGATTATAAAAATATGATTTGGTATTATCAAAATATGATTTGGGATTATCAAAATATGACTTGGGATTAACAAAATATGATCTGAGATTATCAAAATATGATTTGGGATTATCAAAATAGGTGACTTCAACATACTTACTTAGGATAAATACGTAGAATACATCATGATACAAATAAAGGTTTGATGAATGCACTGATCGATAGGATACCTTCTCAATAGGATCCTTAATTTCAAATGGATATATATACCTTTGCATTATCTTTTGTTTGTATTGTATGAAAAATTTCATCCTCCCTTTATCCCTTATTCAATTTCTACCCTATCTATTATTGTAAAATATGAATTATTCATATCTGAATCACTAAATAATATTTGTGAAATAATGATAAGTCATTCTTTCTATATCTATTTTTATGATGATAAATGTGGTTAGGATAAGTTTTGTATAAATCTTCATAATGTAAAATAATAAATTAATCATTAAAACTTCATCCAATATTTAACCTAAACCATTCCTCAAATTAATTATATTATAACCCTTCCAATATGAAATATTTATAAATAAGATCACTACATTTCTCAAAATTAATATAGCATTTATCCCCCAATGATCATAATCTATCTCTCGATTATCACAAAAACAATATGTGAATATCTTAGTCATATATTTTCATGAATCTTGATAACAACTAAGATTACCAAGAATCGTTAATGAATACATACATAATTCCTTATTCCTTTAACACAACAAAATATGTTTTACTATATTATATAAATACAATAATGTTCTAAGCTCCATCGATGAAACATAGAACACTTTTTCCAAAAATTGTTAATCAGTTCCAATTTCATTATTATTATGTTATTTTCATTATTCGTTTCAATCATATTTTTATCCAAATGAATAACCATGTTCTTAATGTTAGGAATATATTAAGGTATATATTCCTTTAATAAATATCACCTTCCCCTTAGATCACATTTCTAGGTCATCAGCACCAGAAAACATATTTTTGAAAATCCTTAATGAAAATATTATACTAAATAATCTCTATATATTTCATTATTCAAATAACATAATTCTGGAATTCCAGTACATAAACACTTCAATAATCCCACTTCCATCTCATACTGTTGACTCAGATTCATCATCTTATTCTTTAATTCCTTTTTACTATAATATGAAATGTCATTAATATCTTATAATTCATCACCCTTTCTCTCATCTTGCTTCTCACATTTAATGTAAACATTTCTTTTAGAAAGGAACATACCTTTAATATGTTATTTGAAGTCTACTCATCATCTGTAGCGTAACTATTACTCATACATCAATTCCAATTATCTTCCTCATCTATACCCTTAGAAATTTTATTTTCATAACATAAATTCACTTGTAAAAAAACTTTTTTTACGTCAATTTTTTTTTCTTTTTAACGTCGATTTTAAGGCGACGTTATTGCGAGCGATGTAAAAAATGGGGTAATATAGTTTTTAACGTTAGTTTTTAAAAACCTGACGTGAAATACATTCTGGAAATGGCGATTGGAGGCCTTTTTTACATCTGTTTTTGAAAAACCGATGTTATAAGTCATTTTTTACATCGGTTATTTAATAACCTTCGTTAAAAGTTATTTTTAATGTCGGATATTAAATAACCGACATAAAAAATGTTTAATATCTTGTAGAAAATTTTTTAAGATTTCATTTCATAGGTCATAGATCTCAAACGGATTTACGGATCAAAAGTTATGACCATCTAGAGTTTGATATTTCTTTCGAGGAAAGATTGAATGAGCCAACCGTAGCTTCATATTAGAAGGAATTTTTGACTCCGTAGGGGGTTATGTAGTTTTATCATGAGATAAAGAATCATCCATCATTATAATAAATTATCAATCATTAAATGGTATATCAATTAAGATAAATACTCATAGAAAATAAAAATCATGGGAAAATAATTATAAATACCTTGACGAGGTCATGAAAATAAGAAATCATTGATTCACATTGAAGATTAAACAAGTTGATTCGGGGGAACGATTATGGTTTAATGAAATGATCATAAAATGATATATCAATTAAGGAAACAAATCATAAAAACCATAAACCATGGATGTATGATTAAATATACCTTGACTAGATCGCGGAAAGAAGAAATAATTGTTTCACACTCGAGAGAAAAAGAGTCGATTTGGGGGAATGATAATGGTTGAAATAAATGATCGTAAAATTAGGTTGGGTATATAATGGAAACATATAATTGAGATTCTATGAGAAAATGTGGTATTAAAAATTTTAGGCTGCAATTCAAATATTCGATGCCGCGATGTAAAAAAATTGAAATTTCACGTTCGCGGGATATTAAAATTTTCATTCACGTCAGTTTTATGATAACCAATGTGAAAAAATATTAAAATTTTCACTTTTTTTTCACGTCGGTTATTATAAAACCGATGTGAAAAATCAATCTTCATCACTCTTTCACGTTGGTTATTAAATAACCGACGTGAAAAATCAATTTTCATGACTTTTTCACGTCGATTATTTTATAACCGACGTTAAAAGGTACTTTTCACATCGGTTATTTAAAAACCAAAGTTAAAAGGTTTACAAAAATGTATTTCATTTTCCAAGCTTTAATTTGACAGGTCACGGAGCTCAAACGGAGTTACGGATTAAATGTTATGGCCTTCAGAAGTTGGACATCCTTAAGACATCGTTTAGAGATGATCAACTTCTGAAAGCCATAACTTTTAATCCGTAACTCTGTTTGAGCATCTGACTTGTCAAATTAAAGCTTGAGAAATGAACTACATTTTTCTAAACATTTTTCACATCGGTTATTAAATAACCGACATGAAATTTTCATGGAAATCAATTTTTTCACGTCGGT
The DNA here is from genome assembly GCA_963277665.1 of Viscum album. Classification (NCBI taxonomy): domain Eukaryota; kingdom Viridiplantae; phylum Streptophyta; class Magnoliopsida; order Santalales; family Viscaceae; genus Viscum; species Viscum album. Next base: position 73,372,924 of record OY728154.1, read on the forward strand.
TATTTAATAACGGATGTGAAAAATAAGTGAAAATTTAAATATATTTTCTTGGAATAGGATTTTTCACATCGATTTTATGATAAACGATGTCAAAAATCGACTTACATCACTTTTACACATCGGTTATTAAATATCCAATGTGAAAAATCATTTTCTAGGAAAATATATTAATATTTTCACATATTTTTCAGGTCGGTTATTAAATAACCGACGTGAAAATTGATTTTCATGACTTTTTTACGTCAGTTATTTAATAAACGACATGAAAAATGTTTACAAAAATGTAGTTAATTTATCAAGATTTTATTTGACATGCCACGGAGCTCAAATGGAGTTACGGATTAAACATTATGGCCTTCAAATGTTGGACATCCTTAAGACATTGTTTAGAGATGATCAACTTCTGAAAGCCATAACTTTTAATCCGTAAGTCCGTTTGAGCTTCGTGACCTGTAAAATTAAAGCTTGAGAAATGGAATACATTTTTGTAAACATTTTTCATGTAGGTTATTAAATAACCAACGTGAAAAAGTCATGAAAATCAATTTTTCACATCGGTTATTTAATAACCGACGTGAAAAATAAGTGAAAATATTAATATATTTTCCTAGAAAAGGATTTTTCACGACGGTTATTTAATAACCGACTTGGAAAAGTGATGTATGTTAATTTTTCACATCGGTTATATGATAACTGACGTGAAAAATCAGATAAAATGAATTTTTAACATCGGTTCTTATATAACCGACGTGAAATATCAGCGAAAATGTATTCTGACGTCGGTTATATAATAACCAACGTGAAAAATTGATTTTTAGATATTTTCACGTCGTTTCTAAAAAACCGACGTGAAAAATGGTGACGTAAAAAAATGTTTTTGTACTAGTGATTCATTCCATAGTTGAAATATTGAATCATCGATGATATTTTTTAGAGAGAATTATTCTAACCAGTTTTCTTGAACACCGTATTCATTTTTCCTCTACAATTACTTGCTCTATGTGCTTATTTTAGATTCTCAAAACATACGACCATTATTTTAAAACACCCATATGAGTGATTCATCTCACATTCTCAACATATAGAAAAGAAAATCGTCTTTTCTTTACAGTTTCAACCAACCGAACTCTCAAAAAATTATTTCATTCCATTCTTTGATGATTCCAAGTGTTTCTTAAGGTTGAAGTTGTTAATCATATATCTTAATAAAAAATTAGTAACAATGACAATATACTTCACTAAATTTGTCATACTATTTGGTTTATCATCAAGACAATGTCTATCACATTAAAGATTGATTCATATCCTTCTTCTTCCTTTCATTGACTAAAACAAAAACCTATAGTGCGTGTAATAATATTAATAGAGGAAATCTCTGTATTCCAAGAAACTAAGTTATTGATTTTATAAATTTTGAAGCCTTTTTCACATAGTGAAACAATAGGATTAACATATGTCATTAATGGTGATTATTTAAATCCTTCATAATGATTCTTAATTTTTTATGAATTTCTAAATCATATCCCTCATATGTTTCAAACTTGGTTTGAGGAATGAAATATTGGTATGCACTAAGTGATGCCTGAATCATGCTAAATGCACCCCTTTCAAAGTAATTACACCTTATTACCTCTATACCAAAACAAAAACCACTTATAGTATGAAGACATTGATGAAATTTCATAGAAATCACTTCCTCCTCCATTTCCAAAAATTCTATGATATTTTCTTGTACTTTTACTCATCTTTATAATTGTCCTTAAATAAATCCCTCAAAATATCCATCGAAATAACCCTATATATTTCACTAGATTTTTATCATCATAGTTTACAAAGGTTAACCAAACCTTTACATAGATACAAACTATAGTGAAATAATATTTTCATCCATAAATATCACATATGTTTAGTTGAATACTCAATAAATTTCATAAAAACACGCATGCGAACCATAATAATTTTGTGTATTTGAAGACTATAAACAAAATAATATTATTAATGAAATATATCCAAAATATATCATAAATAACTTCCCATGTAGTACTACTCTTAGGAATACCCTTCCCAGACATTTCTTTATGACATTGTGAAGGAAATATAAGAAAGGGTGTGCATTGGTACTTTTTAATGGTAAATAATGGAGATATCAATCTATCATCATATAAAATCATAAGATAATAATAATGGTATATTACCATTAAGATAACATAATAATTTCATAGCCAAGTATTCATTGATCATAAAAAATTTTCATGGTATAAAACATTAACATTTAGAAATCATGTGTTATAAGAGTGGGAAATCATTATAAATATGTCATTAACTATAAGCTCATGTCATATAATTTTGGAACAATCAAAAATTTATAAAACCATTTAATATGTCAAGGTTAACTACCAATACCATAAATATATGAGATTAAGACTTATCAGTTGTTTTCTATTATGGATCAAGACACACATGTTTCCCATATTTGATCAAGACACATTGTTTTCCCATAATTTATCAATCCCATCAACTTGTTTCCCATTTTTATATCATAAGACATAAATACATAACACCTTAATTGTATGGATACATATGTATCACCCATATCATAATAAAATCCATACATATGTGTGACAAAATATAAAAATAATCATCATATCGTCATATCATAAGTCATGTAAAGAAAATGGGTTCCATAAACATTTTATTAATTCACAAAAGCATAACTCATAGAAATAAATTTATTTTATAAAAATTCAATCAAAATAAAAATTAACTATCTAGATAAATAATAAGTTTTATATATTTAATATTATCCTCATTAAATCATATGATACAACAATGGATATCATCTTACATGGAAAATTATTTTCAATGAACACTTGGAACATTTCATGAGGAATAAAACAATTCAACATTGAAAAATACTTTTTAAAACATAAGTCATTTTCAAAATAATGGTATTTAAATATATACCTAATAAACTTTAATATATGATTGAAAAATGATTTAAAACATTTTTTGAGAAAATAATTTCTCCTTTGAAAAACACTTATTAAAATTGAAAAAACATTCAACATCATTTTCCGTGAAAATAACCTTCATAACATATAAAAGATGTTTTTAAAATAATTTAAAATATTTCATGAGAAATAAATACTTTACTATTTAAAAAATTATTTCTAATACAAAAAGATTTTTAAAATCATTTTTTTAAAATAAACTTGAAAACATATAAATGATGATTCGGAAATAATTTAAATCATTTTTTTATGCAAATATCCTTTCCACATTGAAAAGAAATTTAAAACCTAAAACATTTTTTAAATCATTTTATTTGAATATAAATATATATAACTTATAAAATAAGCTTTGATAACATTATTTTATTATTACCATACAATATTCTTTTAATTCCATACTTGTTAAAACAAAGATCCTTTTACATTTTTATGAGAATCCTAACATGCATTGTTTTTAAAATATCAAGAATATTACATTCAAATCCTATTTTAAAAATTACAATTTGGGATAAAATTTAATTAAAAAATCATTTTCAAAATCTTAAAAACATTTTGGAAATATTTTTTAAGAAAGTTTTTTATAAGAAAGTGGATTTTAGATCGAATATGGAAATAAAGGTGATTTTTATTTAGATTATTATTTTGAACACATTTGTACATAAATAGAGGAAAATAAATGATAAATTTTAATTCCCACGAATTAACCAAATTATAAAAAGTAATTATTTTATTAATATATAGATCCCAATAATTCATTACTGGAGGAATAAACATAAACAATCTCAATAAAGATAACTGTGTAACATATAACTCTCGCCACTATGGTAACATTAAATCATAATTTAAATGAAAAAATGAAATTAAATAAAAAATATATTATAATTAAATGAATTACATTCATGATATAGAAATTAAATTGAATATTATATACACCTTAAAGAAAAATATAGGTGAATAACATAACTTATTTCTCCAAGAAGACAAACTAAGTTAAAAAGTATATTACTACATTAGTATCTTTAGAATTGAAAACTGAATGAATAAGAGATCTTCAAATGGATATTTAAATAAACATAAATGTATATATAATAATCCTAATATAAACTCATGGTATGTATATACGCTTTATAAAAGAAACATGTGGTTAATATGGCATGTGTCTCAAAGAAACAAAGTGAGATATAAATCTCTTATCTTAAGTGTTGACTTCCTTTGTACACATTCAAACCACCTGAAAAAAATATAATTATACAAAAAATTTTATAGAACCATACATATATATATAAATATATATAATACCATATATTTTTTAATTATTACCTTTTTTACCCATTTTTTAACAAATCCATGTTAGAGTCGCATTTCAGGAAATAATTACTTTGTTTTTTGTGTATTTTTTATTTGTTATTTTTGGTACTATTACTTTTATGATGGTTAAATCATATAATAAGTGATAAAAATTATATAATTATTATATATATATATATATTAATTATAAATTTATTTATAGTGATATATTAATTTTAGAGATTGAAAATGAAATATGATGTTCATGCGGACTGTAGGTTATACATATGCATGAACATTGATTACATTTTTCTAATGAAAATTTAGAAAGAAAGGTAAATAATATATTAATATTAAAAAAATAATTTCTTATTTTAAATATATCACATTTATTCATTAAAATAAAAATATTTACCTTTTACGTAAATTCTGAACGAATCACATCTCTTCATGGGTGGTAGTGCACCATACACATGAACAACATTATTATATTCTGAAGGAAATAAAAGTTAGATGGAAAATGTTAGATAATTACTCTAAATGTATAATAATATCACATATATCATATAAAAACAATTTATTCATCTTTATATCCATATATGAGAGGTGGTAAGGGAAAAAAAGAACATCAGTTCATGTTGCGGTAGTTCACCATACACACGAATCATGATTTAAAAGCCTATTTGATAGAAGTGGAAAATGATTTAATTTATTAATTTAACATAATAAAATTTCATTATATTTAAGATACATTTTTTATTACATAATAATAGATTAATCAAAATTAAATGAGGTGGATGAAGAAACAAAATAAAATGCCTGATTGGGATGTTACCCCTTCTTCATACGTCATATATTGGTTTCCAATAAAAGGCTTATTAGGATGGATTTTTGAGTAAGATAACGCATCTAGGATGCTATTATAGGAATAAAAAACTAATATTTGGTAGTCCATAGATGAACCAAGGTGTCTTGGATGTTTGAAGAGGATACTTGAGGGGGTGGAAATTTAGATGTGAGGTGAGTGGAACACATTAAATTTTTGTAAACAAAAAATTGTACCCAATTTTTCACATGAACCAAAAAATCCAAAATTGTAAATTATATATCCTATAGAATATAATGTCAAAATAATCCCATATACATTGGTTTAGATATGTTTTTGGTCATTTTTAAATCTTATATTTTTTGTTTAACCACCCCAATAAACCCATTTTTACATTGACCGTGATAAATAATTCTTATTCATTTTACTATTAATTATAGAAAGAATTATTTTCAAATTATTATATAATATAAACAATTCTTATTAAATATATTCAATATTTTCTTAAACTATATTCACATAATTGGAAATTTTTATATACAATTAATCCAATAGATGTGATGAGAGAGTGGGTCTTCAAATAGAAAATATTGAAAATATAAAAACATTATATAAAATTTAACATTGGAAATAATCCAAAAGACCAATAAATTATAATTACATATATAATAAGACTATTTTTTTCTTTTAAATTTACTTTAAAATATTTGTTAGGTTTTTAGATGCATTGAAATAAATCACTTCGTAAAAAAACCTGTATTTTTTACTATTCATCAAAAAATGTATCTTCACAAAAATATTTTAATATTAACCATGAGAAAACATTGATATGACGATTTCAAAAATAAATTTTATTTTTACATATACATTTTCTAAGCATGATCGAATTTTGTTTTATATAAGGGCACAAAAGCTGAAAGAAATTCCTTTTAGAAAAATGCCCTTTTAAATCATAAAATTAGATTTCTTCTTATATCATGATCAAAAAACACATAATATTAATGATAAGAATATTTAACTAAAATATAATATATATATTTTACTAAAATAATTATACTTAAGTGGTTTTTTTAATTTATTGAGGTAAAAAAATATTTCATATGTTTCCTGACAAATATGGAACGGTCCCAATCTGATAATAAGTTGTGGGTGATTCAGTGTGGTTGCATAACTTATTTACTACGTTTTACCATATTTGTATTTAATTTAAACTCATAATGGTTCTCACATCTATAATTGATTATGTAACTACTTTCTAAAGGTAGGAGGTCATTTGGAGTTTCATACACAACAATGCTTAGGAAGTCACATTGGTTGAGAGGATGGGTGGTCAGGATCATCGAACCGTTTTAGGGGAATTATTTTCTATTCTTGGACTCTATTATAATATTAATATATGTTAATTAAATAATTCATAGAAACCAATATAATACTCATTACCCCTATTTCAATTAATTGATTAATACAATTTGCTGAAATGAACAACTGTTCATGTCAAAGGTTCTCTATCATTCTCTTGCTTATTTATGATGCATAGGTTTATTTCCATATTCATTAAATTTTTAGTTTTTTTATCTAGGGAATATATTTGTGTCTTTAAAGTGGGATTTAACCTCAAAACTCATCCTACATATCATTTGGGAGTTGGAATTAAAACCCACATAATTCATTTGACAATGTATAAGATCATACGATGAGATTATACCATATAGTTTAATGGAATGGTGAAATAATGTAAATAAGGGGACTTAGTCCATTAAGAGGAATACCACATATCAAGAATTAATTTTTGATTATAGAAATATGTGTTCTAAATGATATGATGAAATATGTATTGAGTTGGGATTATTCATATAAGGATACTCTGGATTACAATATTGAGAGTGTGACCCTTTGAGTTATGATGAGATGTAATTGGGATCACATCCGATTTAAGGGCCAAAACTAAGTGTATCCCCTTAATTAAATTTGTATAATCATTTTTAGTATCTAAGACTATATGAGGCATTCTTGGGGGGATAAATAATTTTTAGCATATGTTTGGACGCATTACAAGAGAAAACATTTGTCTCGGGCTTATACATTAACATTTCCCTTTTGGAGTTATGATTAACCATATCATGGAAGACATGGTATTGATATCTGGACATAGAAATTCATCCAATGTATCTATTTTATAAAAATAATTAGATTTATAGTAGATCAGTTCTTCCCTAACCCTATGATGGTTTTGAGATACTTGAGGGAATGTTCAGGGCTTACACTCGAAGGGATTTTAGTTTTTATGATCCCACTCCTCATCTAATGATGGATGGAAAGTATGGATTACAAATGGGAGAATTCATCACATGAGTCCATAATGTTTGGGAAAAGGAGGCACTTACACCATGGTGAAATCTTATTGGATCTTCGGTCTTATGAAGTAATCTTATATATCCTACTTGAATAGTAATGAGAGTCTTAGTTTTTCGTTAACCCCTAACATGATGATGGTGGTCGGGTGGGTGGTCACAGTAGATGAAATTATTAATATGTTGGACATTTATGAAGGTTATAACTTATACCAATATGGATTAAAATGTTGAACATTCATTATTTATCCTTTGATTATTATAGGGAGATGAAAAACATGAGAGTTATGTACAATATACATGGAACAACAATAAGAGATCGTCTGAGTGAATGAAACAAATAGGGTTGTGTGAGTGTATGACCCAAACCTATTAAGGACACAAACCTTATAAAGTTGGTATGAAGTTTATGGTTCCTGGATGGGGATTAACATGGTATAATTTCGAGTGTGTCTACCAAGTGACGTTGACATGTCATAGGGTATCTTCCTAACATGTATTTATTGTATGTCTGATATGTGTTTATTTTACTCCCAACATGATTGGGGTATTATTCCGATAAGTAAAACATTTCTATGGGAATCATCCTGACATGTCAAAGATGTTTCTCATGGTTGAAATTGACATGTCTATGATTTATCGGATGATAAACCAACATTTTAGGTTTTTCTTATCATGATAAAATTTATTTATATAGGATGTATTCACATGGTCTAACCAGACAAGTTCAAGGAATTTCACAAGAGCTACTGACCTGTTCTGGATGTTTTCACAAGGTCGAAGTTACTTTTCCATGATGTCTTCACATGACCAAATTGACTTGTTTAGGATATCCTTAAATAATAAAATAGGGCATTCTAGTGATTTTTGCACGAAAATAATGATATTTAAATATGTTGGAAGATGATCAACCTAAAATTTCCAAGGCCTATCAAGTGATATATGTGACCTATAAAAGGTATGTATTATTATCAGTATGACACACACAAGGTTGCTCAATGGAATCACAAAACCAGTTTAGATTATTTTAATCATAGGACCTTAATGGAATCATGTAGCGGGGTCTCCGAAACATTCTTATGATGAATGTTTATATATTGGAGATGAATATCCAAAGGTATTAGGCCTCAAATTCATGGGAATACGTTTTCATGGGAAGTAAAGTGCACTTCCAAGGGTTCACTTCATAGAAACTCCTCCCAGGGTTTGTATGAAAAAATCAGGGCTTATCTATGAGTTTATATTCATTTCAAGGGGGTTCTTGCATAATGTCATTTCATTACGCTAAATTACTCATGTCACTATCTAGAATCTATGGAGTATAGTGAAGGGATATTCTAGTATGTGCGTATTGATTCATATTGGAGATGTGTAATCGAAAGGGGCACATAGACAGGGGGTTTTCCTTCTTTTTTAATGCATGCGGTGTGTATAATAGGACTATGATAACTAGGGGGAGTTGCATTATTGAAGGAATTTCTTTATCGATACATGATCATAGGCATATGAGTACATCACATAACCAAGGTAATATGTTAATGGGGGATTGCATGATAAGGAAGGCATGTCTCAGGTTGCATTCCAACATCTCAAGATAGATGAATTATTTTATTACATATTCAAGGTTGTATAAAGAATTTAGTTGTCCACTAGTGTATCATAACAGACACTGGTATGGGTGTCTCACGTTCTTGATGGATTTCACTGCTCAGCTAAGAAGTGTCATCACAAGGTTAGATGATCCTTCATGTAAATTTCGCATGGTAAAAGTTTATTCTTTAAACCTCACACATGCACTGAATAGAAGTTCTCACATGATCATCATTCGATTTTATGATGCCTAATAGATCATCTAGGGGTATCTAGAAACATGCAAATGGGATATATGTTGGGTTATAAACAAGGGTTTAGGGAAGACTGTCACTATCGATGATTCACCTTTAATGGTTTAATTAGAAAAGAGGGGGGCATAACCACATGCTCATATTCATCTCAAGGTGTGATTGAATTATAAAGTTCTTTTCTACAGTCATTCCCATGAGTACCTAGTGTAATGTGGATATCATATATTGATATTTAGGCCCAGATTTTCTCATGATATATTCTCATGATGAATAAAGAATCATGTGATAATGTGATGGGTATCATGTGATGGAGGTCACCATTACATGGAGAATCTATTCAAATGCAGCACTTGATCCATCCTTATTCTCTTTCATTATGTAATTATTAGTCTCCTCTTTCATCTTCATTCATGTCTATGTTTTTAAAGGGAGGAAGTGATTACATAGTCATATGAAGCCTGATATATCACTTACATTCATGGTGTTCATATGATGTGTTCCATATTGAGGTAGTGGAGAGACCATCGTGAATAATACCATGATATCATAATATGGGATCATGTGAATGAATTATTTACATTGGTGGAGGCATAATGTTATTATCTACAACGCACCACATGTATTCTAGTTTTTTATATTGGGTTTATTAGGAAAATAATTGAGGGCATCAGAGAATAGTTTGGAAGATTCTAATGATTTGGAGATGGGAGGCTCCCAGTACTAGAGTTATTTTAATATTAATTTTATTCTGTAGTGATTCCAAATGATATATTCTGATCATCATCAACTCACCATGTGATCTTAAAAAAATGGCGATTAATTTCCTGATGATTCAGGAATGGAATCTTGTAGTATCAAAAAATGATTAGGAGATGGAACTTTTAATCATCATAAATTTTTATATGAAGAATTATTTTTTGTGATGTAACAATCTTGTATCCATTGGATCATGCGATCCATTTCACGCCTTATGATGGATTCACACAATGTTTGATTGGATTATTCTAAAGTTTAGTTTTTTCATTCATTTGAGACAACAAATACTATTCTTCTATCTCATAGATCATCATTAGAGTCATCTATCATGGTGTTAATTGAGAATTGGTTTCATGAAAACATCAGTTGGCTCGCTGCATAAAACCCATGGCATCTAGCATGTGAAAGGCCAGCAGGAGGTTGATGATGATGTGATACTGGGATCAGACATCTTCAGTCTATTTTATTAGGTAATGGAGGTTTTATTTGTATTTTTAATAGATGAAAAATTCTCCCATCATCTACATCCCACATTAGTTTCTTAGTACATATATCTATACTGAATAAACAACCACAGATCCATCAATCACCAAAAGTGAGTACCGGGGTCCGCTACCAATTATTATCAGCATTGCCTCATGTGGACCCACTTTCTTATTGTACTGTTACCCTATAGTGTGCCTATTCTCTTCTTTCATAGGTGCTTTCTTTCAGACCCCCTATCACTGGTAAAGGCAAGCCGAGAGTGATCCCTAGTAATAGTTGAGGTGACTACAATAGAGCTTAAGCTACAATGTCTTATCTTTCTACCCTTGGATGGAAATTATTTTTTTAAGGGTGAATATCAATAAATACATGTAAAATTATTATATAGGTGTAATGAAAATAATAAGGGAAAAATATAGATCCTTATAAATCAAATACTAAGCCCAAGACCATTTTTATTCTTAGTCCTTTATGAAAATTATATTAAGATATTTTCATGGGATTCATACTTCTCATGTTTTCAATTGAAAATTATCAAAAACACAATTATGGATGCCAAAAAATACCCTTCTAGAATGATGCTCATTGAAAATGTAATGAACCTAATTCTAAGGTGAACGCAGACCACATCTTCGTATATATGAAAATATTACTAGATTTGATATTTATACATTGGAGTGGATTTACCTAGAGTGTATCAACTTGGCGATTTTAGGTGATATTAATAGGAGACCCCTGACCATGAGTTTCTATCTAAATCCATGATATAAAGTCTCCTTGGTTTGGGGAATATATACCATAAATTTTAAATTTTATGAATTCTATGATGGCAAATGTTTTATGTGGAAATGAACTTAGGGATGAATTTGATGTAAGTTACTTTGACCTCATTATGTATCTATTGAGAATGAGAATAAATATGTATGTTTTTCTAAAATATAATCATATATAGGTCAAGAAAAATCATACGCAACATGGGTTAATAGATGAAATATTCTATGATGAATGTCCTTATATCGATCTTGCTCATAGGTTGGAAGAGGAATTTCACTATTTTGTGAAAAACCCTCGTAGTTAATTATTTTTTGCTGTAGATGTTGACCAAATCATCAATGATACCCACCCATGGTATAATACTAAAAATCCATAAGGGATAGATTTGAGTACATGACTCACCACATTTTTTATTGTGAAATGATCATGAATTACACTAAAATTAGATTCCATATTGATGTAACAAATAAAATTGTATTGAGATCTCCTGATTTATAATGATAATTTGGGAATGATATACATCATCGAGGGAGAATTCCATAATTTAATATCAATTTGGTGTACTTAGTGAGAATAGTTTTATTTTTTTAGGTAAAATTAATGGTCCCCACAAGTTTTACATCTTTTTATTTTAGATTTTCCTAAATTTTTCCAAGTTTTCATATAGGGTAAATTTTATTAGGTGCGGACATAGATTTTTCCCATCCCTTCCACTTATGGGTTTTCAACCGGACGTGTTTTATGAATTCCCCATTTTATAAATTCTCAATATTTTCTAGATCACACAATGTGTATGTCATCTAAGCATAGTATCATATTTTCCCCAAGGATCCCTTTTTGGGTTTTCAACCTATTGAGGATTATGATTCTTTTAGTTGGACATATTATTTTCTTTAAAATAAACCATTATTGTGATTTATTTTAAGGTCTTCTAGCTTGGATATTTCGATAAAAGTAGTTTAGAGTCTTTGAACATGGAATTTCAACAAGTGGTAGTTTATATTCTTCTAACACAGACCATACACTACTTGCATATTAGTTCTTTCTTGCCCGAACATTCAATTTATGGTATTTTAAATTGTTCTAGACCTGATATTCTACTACAAGTATGTTATATACTTAGAGTTTGAACTATCCACTCTTGGTTATTTAGAGTCTTCAAGATGATACCCTTTATCAATAAAGGAGGATAAGTATAATTTACTAATTTTATTTCCCAATATCCTTGATGTAAATTAAAATTAGTGATTGTCCATGAAAGGTTTTGTATAACATAAACTATTAGTTGATATTATTAAAAATTAATTTTCATGAAGGTTTTCAACCCCCAGTGTTCTTATAGAAATAATAAGGTTTGAATATATAAGATGGTTCATGACCCCATTCATCCTTATTAAGATTCTGTTTGATGTGTTTTGAAATACCCATAAGGGTATCACCACATGGATAGTTGTAATATGGGTTTTATAATCCAAATTTCCATGACCTTTAATTGATGAACATGGAATGATGTATAGATATTTGGGATAACCTAAAGATCCCTTGGGTGTTGTGTTATACCATTTTTTTCATCAAGGATTAGGAGGATCAAATTTCCTTACTTGCAAGGAAGAGTTTTCTCTAGTTTTTAGGTTTGAATCCATTATGCATGATCAAATTGGGATTATATGAATTCTCATGTGAAGCGGATCCAAAATATTTTCCAAGGGAAAAGGTGGATTGTCTATGACTCAAATATCTGGATGATGAAGTTTGAATTCCAACAAATTCTATCCAAGGAAGGGTTCTGAAACCCAAGGATAGGTGAACTCTTAGTTGGGAGTCTTGGGTCCTACAAAATGTGGTTTTGATTAATATAGGCTATGCCATAAAAATTTCCAAGTATATAATGTCACATTTCTACTTTAAGAAAGGGTAAAAACATGGTGAAATAAGGTTGAATAGTTTTTCCCATAGAATATTATGGTTATGGGTATTTTAAATCATGTTCTAGGAATATCAATGTTAACTGGATGGGGAATCAGTGGGTATTGGTCAACCATCGAGGATAAAAGGAGTATGTGATGTTTCACAAGGTCTAGTAAATAACTCCTTGATTTTATGGGGTCTTCCAAGGATCCAAGGATCCGTTTAGATGAAACAATCCCAATTACCAATTTTCAATTTGGAAGAACTGAGATCAAAGGAGACCAATGATGACCAGGTTCCATGAGAAATTTATAATCTCTAGGAACTAGTCATATTAGCACAGACATTTAAACCACAAAGGTGGTTTATGAAAAGTGTAATATTCAAGAAGGGTTTGATCACCCTAAATTTTTTTTCACCACCAAGAAAATATCTTTTAATTTCAAGGAAATAAAAAAATTCATTAAGTAAACAATTTATATACGAGGAGGTTGAGCGAGAATGTAATGGATTGAACTAGGTCCAAAAACTTGGGCCCTATGAGATTTATGCCTTGTTTATTTATGAACTAACCTTTACCTAATGTCTAGAGATTAATATTTTGGAAAGTAAATGATGTAATTTTTACTATTCCTTATATTCTGGGTATTCATTATGATAATTGTTTGTGTATCGTTTACTATAATTTTTAGTGTGATGCTATATGGATTGTCATGGGAAAACATTTATGGTCGTACAATTTTGACCGAGGCATTTTTCTTACATTATAAAATTATACAGTAAAAAATTCTCTACTATTAATGTTATGTGTTAAAGATGTGGGGAAAGATGTAAAATTAAGAAGTATATCTTTGAGGACACTTTTTAATGGTCGATAGAATTTAGTGGTAAGAAAACCATTGTATCCATTCATGGGATTATTGATGGGAGTCCCAATACTAGAGCCCTTCTTGTGAATATTAATCCTATCTGAATGAATTATGTACATCGATCTAACATTAGTTTATTTAGATATAGCATTTATTACTAAAACATCTTAATAAAATGTATATAATACTTTTTCGGATGGGTTCTCCTTGGTTTTCATGTGCATATTGTAAGGGAAAGAATCATTCAACAATTATCACCTTTATAGAGTACCCTCTTAATTGAATTCATTCATATACATGGGAGAGGATTGACTATCTCAAAGTTATTGAGTCTTTATATAATAAGAAAACCCTAAAATAGTGGTGTACAAGGATATGGGGACATAATCTTACTTTGATTGTGGTTATAATTCACAAATATGTTGCATTGAGGGAATCCAAATCCACATGATTAGTTAGGCCATGAATGATGTAAATCATAACCCAATAATATATATTTTAACTAAAGTGGTGAACTGGTGGGTATAGTTTAACCACTAAGGATGGAAAGGTCCAATAATGTTCCACATGTTAAACACAATAAATCGTGGATTTAGGGGGGGGGTTGGGGATCCATGGGGTTACAAGAGAAGGGTATTCATGTAAGGAATTAGTTTTCTTCACTCAAATAGAAAAGTTATAAATTTGGTTTCTAGATAATTTTATATTTGAGATGGGTTCAATTTATCCAATAGTTGGTCAATTAAATATTGTACACATATCAAGGAGAAGTAATAAAAAATGTTATTCTTGGAAACAAACCATTAACGGGGATGATATATTCAATGTAAAAAATGTTTTTCATTTTGTTTAAAATCATGTGACATTGATGTGGATCTTGTTCCAATGTGAATCTTGGTTGCATCACTCTAAGTGTATTTTCATGTTCCCTAATCTAACATGATCTCAGGTCGTTATGAGAAATAAATAAAAAATTAGGAATTTGACTGAGATGCATGAGGGAGGGTCTCAGATGTCACAGTGCATAGGTTTATCCCATTTGTAGTTAGGGGTGAATTATTTGATAATTCAATATGTTTAGTCTGAACCACGTATTGGTGATCAGGGAATCTCTATATATCATGTGATGATAGGAATAAGGCCTCACATAGTTGTTGCATGAATGATCCCTGTATAGGTCTGACCTCTACATAGGTATGGAAAACATTTTTTAATATTTTTTTTGGATTCAATATCGGTGATATATGCATCAATATATATCCTATAATGATTCGAATCAATACATAAATAGTTCTTGAATAAGAAACACTTCACATAGATCTGACCCATTCATAGAGGGTAAATTATCTCTGTTGCTTTTTGTAGATGGGTGCAATATTGGAGACCCATGAATTGGTAAAAATCATATAGTGATAAGAATAAACCCAAAAGTAGTTCTTGACTAGGAAAATAAATATACTATTTTTCCCACAAATACAGGGGGAATTATTCTAGTTGATTCTTTAATCTAAAACTAGTATTGGAGACTTGAGTGTCAATACATATCCCATGATGACATGATTCATGCCATATGAAGTTCAGGAACATGAATCTCTCCACATAGGTTTGAACAATACGCTTAGGGTGGGGGATTTTTTTCATTGATTATTATGGATGGACAGAGGATTAGAGATAAAGGTGTCACTGCGTATCGTGTAATGATAGAAATCAGTCTACATGTATTTCTAAAATGTGAAACACTCTACAACTGTCTGACCCAAACTCATAGAGGAAATTGTTTCAATTTATTATTAGGGATGAAACTAGGATTGTAGTTATGGATGTCACTCTATATACTATGATGATCAGAATCAAGTCATGTGTAGTTATTGAATGGGAAACTCTCCACATAGATCTAACCCTTATGTAGAGGGGGCATTTTTACAATCTATTATTGAATATAGAACTGGGATTGGAGATTCAAGAATCATATATGTATCATGTAATGATAAGAATAAAGACACACATATTTCATGAATTATGGTGTGGTGGGGGGAAAATAAGGATAATGATCCTCTTGGTATACGCCTATAGTGATTCATAGTATTATGTCATTCAAGATATAGCAAACATATAGTTTAATGACATGTAACAAGGAGTTATGGTGGTTCATTTAAAGACATTCATCCAGGACCAGGATGAACCATATCATGAACTAATATTTCTCTACCACATGGGAAATATTTACCAAAATTCCTAATCATAGTTGATTTATACTCATTGTGAGAAGAAAGGAATGAAAAAGGCTTCACTGACCACACAAAGAATAATAAATGAAAGGATAGGGGTAATTTGTACCATATACTGATTGGGACATGATATAGGATCTAGCCTTCCCATCATATCTCATTGTAATGACAATCAAGACATATATAGTTCATGAAAGCAAAACATTTTACTTTCATGTTGCAAGAAAATCAATAATGTAGTTTAACTCCATGTGGTAAGGACACTAGTCAAGGAGTTCAATTTCATGTGTTTGGAAAAAAGGTGACTCTATGAGATAAGGCAAATATTTCAGTTGGACACAATACTGGATATCTAGGTTTCACTACATATCCGATAATAGAACCAATAAATCCTCACATAGTTATTGAATATGGGGAATCCATATATGGATCTGACTCACAAATAGGGATGGAGGAACTTCATTTTGATTTTGTACAGATCTAGATCATGTGAAGTAGATCATCTATGAAGTAAAATTTGTTATAATTTTTTATTTCATGTAGTAAGGATAAATGGTGTCTTGTAGTCTTAGGTCATATGACTAGGACCACTATTGTTGTTTAACATCATGCAACCTAGATATCTTCTGACCAGTCTAACATCATAAATTCAGAATATATGACATTGTGCAGTTTAATGTCTAACTTCTATTACTTGATAGCATAAGAGGGGTGAATTCTCCTAGATATTTCTTTGATACCTCAATAGTAGTAGGGAAGGGTAATTTATGCATCGTCATATCAAGATTAAACTAGTGTATTTATATTATATTCTACGTGAACACATATCTATGATTCTTTAGAAATAAAATATACACCACATACTCCTTTAGAAAGATTGTGGTACAAGTGAATATAGGAAATTATTATTTGTCTATTCCTACGTACACATTGTTGAGCTAATATATGGTCATGGAGATACCTTCCTAAAATGTAGGCGGGGAATTCTATAGTCCAGGAATGTCTTATTTCATCATTGATTCTGTTGAGGCATATTTAGGTGGTATAAGTAACCTAGGTGAATATCTATTGCTATCTAGGAAAGAGAAGTAATGGTAAGAGTTATTGTTGTACCAAAAAAGAAACAATCATCATAAATTTATTATAGAGATGCTTCTTTTTCACTAATGATGTCACCTAGGTTAGGTGGATCCCAAAAAACTATGATAATGTCTCATGTATTAATTGGGCTTATGGGTAGCACATAATTACTACTAGGAATTCTCTAAGGATTTTGTGGGGTAGTACCCAAGCCATTGGGGTATGTAACATTTATATTCACATCCTACATTTGCATATTACCTAATTTTTTTATAAAACTAATTTAGTATGTATGGATATTCGTTACTCTAAGGGTGAAACATCACCATGTAGCACACCATCCTTCCCATCAAAAGGGAATTTTAGGTACTACTGAAATTCTGAAGGTATCACTATGGGGTCATGATGTCAAGGTAATTCAAGTAGGACATTATATACTATGTCATTTTGGTCTACCATGAAATCATTGTTAGGTGTGAGATCTTGGGGAGCTTGATATTTTAAATATATCATTGGCATCCCTTGAATAGTTATCCTTTTATAGGATTAACCGCGCTCACTATATCCCATATTACCATTTGGTGAGTTCGTGCCAGTTGAACCATTGGGGGGGGGTCAGTTGCCATACTAAAGATGATTCTGTGGTAAAATATATATAAAAAATATCTAAATTATATGGGATATGGTGCTCTTTCATATTCCATAATAACCAAGGATAGATTTGGTGAAGTTAGAGGCTCATGGAAAGTGATGATATGGGGTTGAATTTGGGCCACCAAAAGGATACACCATAGGTATTTAGATAAATTTGGAATAGTAGGGATATAAAACATCTCTAAAAATTCGATATTTGGATACCCCGACAGTTGTCTCTTGCTTTTTTCACTAATTTCAATCAATAGGGTACGAAAAACATCCTCTTGATCTCTTTGTGGAATCATGATAACATATCGACGACCGGAATGGATGGGAGGCCTCATTGGAAAATTCTGAGTTTTTGAGTTCACATGGTGATTTTGTAACACACCTCTATGAGGTAGGGAAGGTATATGTTGTTGAACTCTATGGATAATCTACCAAAGTTTTTTACTACGGTAATTAGGTCCACTTCCTCTACAACGACCTATCATGAAAATGATATCCAACTAGGATTCATTCTCTATATTATTTCATGAGATTATTGAATAGTATGTATAGAGACTTTAATGTGGTACTCTAAGACCAATAATTATACCAACTAGAACTGGAGTTTTTTCCTTAGTGATAGTATATGTCAGAGCCTCGAGGACAAATTCTCTCATCCAGTTGTCTTCGAATCTTTTTTCATATGTGATGAAGTCATTTTCTTCACAATGAATCATATTAGACCTAAATATGTAACAAGACACATTATTAAAGATGAATGGTATATAAAATTACACGTTCCAAAAATTAATTTTACAATTAATGGATAGAGTGTTAGTCCCTTCATATATGAATGGATCTAGATAGAAATAAAATTTGGTTCAGTATATTGTTTTACGATATGTATGAAAAACATTTCATGTTGGGAACTGGGAAGTCTATAAAATTTTACCCAATAAATTGATTAAATTATTAAATAATTTCACTCTATGTTCACCATTTTGTTTCCTTAAAAAACTAGAGCAATGTAGGAATGATGTTTTGTTGTAGGTGATTCAAGGTGGTTGCATAATCGTTTGCAACAGTTTTACCATTTTTGTCATTATTTAATATACCAAAGGGTCCCCCAATCCATAATTGAGTAAAAACAAATTTAAAAAATGATGGTGACCCTTTTCATTTTTATACACAACAATTCTAAAGAAGTCACACTGGTCAATAGAACGGGAGGACAGACATATCACTCCCTTTGGGGGGATTATTTCCTATTTCAAGAATCTCTTATACATTTAAGATATGTTTGTTAAATCCTTACCATACCCTAATATGGTACTATTTAAACATGTTTCAATGACATTATTAAGACTATGGGATGATAGGAACATCTGTGCATGACACAAGTTCTCCATCATCATATTGTTCATTTATGATACATTAGTTTTTAGTCATGTTAAAAAATATGGATTTTACTTCTGTAAAGGGAAGAAGATGGTGTATCAGATATGGGATTGTACCTTCCTAAAGAATCCTATGTATACTTTGAGAGATGGAATCAAAACCTAGGATATTCAATTGATGTATTTTAAAGTCATACAATGAGACTATACCATGTGGTTTAACATCATGCAGAAGGAATGTACATATGGGGGCTCCGACCTCAGGGTGATATATTATGAATCCCAATTATTTAAATAATAATACTAATTTTAGTTTGATTATAAGAATCCTCATTATAGAAGATATGGAAATTAAGGCCTTGATAGGGACATATGAATATAAGGTTAACCTAGATTACCTCATCGATAGTATGTCCCTTTGAGTGAATAGGTGATGTAATTGGGATCACATCCCATTACTGGTCCCACACTAGGGGAATTCTCATAATTCTATTGTTATAATAATTTACAGTCTAAAAGACCTTGTGATTCAAGAACTGGGTGAGAAAAAAGAGGCTATGAAATATTAGACACATTACATGAACGAATATTTGTGTGGGATATGCACAGTAATGTTTCCATTTAAGAGGTATGATTTCCCTTCTTATAGAGGATATGGTATGGAGCTATTTCAATAATAAGAAAACCTATATAACTTGTTTATATCAAAATTTAGAGTCCTCATTTTTTATTTCATCTGTAACCCAACGAAGGTTTGAGGTACTTTTGGGAATGGTCAAGGATTACAATCAAAAGGATTCCTATTTATAACATCATAATTTCCACCCACTGATGGATGTGGAAGGATGGAAACCTTAAAGGATAATCCAATCCCATGAGTTGATAATATATGGGATACTGATTGAATTACAACATGGTGTATTCCCATTGGAGATTAAGACTTAGGAAGGTATCCTATGTATCATGTTGGGAGAGGAAACAGAGTCTTTATAGTGTATTTTCCCCCTGACCAGTAGATGGGGTTAGGTTAGGAGATCACACATGGTGAAATTATTGTTATCGTCATGGTTCAATAAGGTTAGGAGATTATACCAATATGGATGCCCATATTTGATATTCATTCTTTATCCTATGACGAATAAGGAGAGATGCAAATCATGAGAGGTCTATTAAATATGATTGGGACTATGTGAAGGTCCCATATTAGATTTTTTCCCCAAATCGGGATGCATTAGTGTGTAATCCTATACCCTTAAGGGAACTCCCATTATAGGTGGGTATGTTGTTGATGGTTCCAGGTAGGGTATTCACATAGTATAAGTATGACTGTGTATTTTCGAAGATGTTGAAAAGTCTTAGTGGATATTCCCAACATATCATGATTGTAAACTGGACATGTGTCACACCTGAACTTTTAAGATAATATTATTTTATGATTTCATCAAATTTTGTAACTTTCTGTTGAGCTGCTACCAAACCTGTTTGAAGTATTTGAGTTTTGTTGACAAATGAATGCTTCGCCCATAACATCGTCCGGTGCATGGCTTGCCGTATTCAAAGCTTTGCGACTTTTCCCAGGACACCGTGCGGCCTGCCTCAAGACAAATAAATAAAATTAGTTTTTAATGATGTATTTCAAAATTATAATTATGTTAATTATTATTATTATTATTATTATTATTATCTTTTTTTATGATTTAATTAAGTAAATTGTGGAGTGATTAAAATTATTATTTTAATTGGTATTTTATTAAGTTATCATTTTTTATTATAATTATGATTCATTAATATTATTACATATTATTAGGATTTATTTTTATTTATTTTTATTTTCATTTTATTTACGCTTTGTGTTAGGGTTCCCCCCCTTTTGGCGCTACCCCCTTTCACCCCTTTTCCCTTACCCCATCGCGAGCCCCCCCCCCCCCCCCTCGTTCTACTGTACGCACCCAGAGCCCAGGCCATCTCCCTCTCCGGCGCCGCCCTCGCCGCGCCTCCTCCCTCTTCGGTCGCCGCCCTCGCCCCTCCTTCTCTTCTTCCGGCCGAGACCCCTTCTCCATGGAGGCCCCCTCTCCGAGCTCCCCTCTTCGCGATATCCTCTCCCAGCTTCCCCCTCTCAAACCCACACGACACAACCCCTCCGGGCCGAGACCCAAGCCACCGCCGACGTCCCTCCTCCCTTCCGGCCTCGCCTCGCACCGTCGGCCGCCCGATGTCGGTACCCCCCTTTTTTCCTATTAGCAAGGGTTTGATTTCTTTTTATTTTGGAGTTTTAATTCTTTTTTTTTTGTGTTTGTTCGATTTCTTGATTTAGGGTTAATTGGTGTTGTTTACGATGCATTTGGTGCGCGATTGGTGATCCGCTTCAAAATTTAGTGCTTTCGACACCAATGGTAAGTGTTTTCATTTATTAATGTAGTTTGATGAAGGTTTTGTCTAGATTGATTTATTTATCTTGTTCTTTAATTATTTTGGGTGGTGCGATTTATGTTCTATGAATATTTTGACATGCATGTGTGATGGATTGAGTTTTCTTTTAGTATTGTTTATGTTTTCATATGGGTTATGTTGTGGGAATTCTTGGAAATGTTCAATTAATTATTTTAGGTGTGCAAAGTATGTTTTGGTAATAGTTTAATTTGTATTTGTGTTAAAAATGATTTTTTCTACAAAATAAATGGTTGTGTGTCCTGCGCATTGTATTGTAGTGTTTCGTAAAATGAGTTTCAAGCCTCGTTTTGAAAGTGTGAAATATTTTATAATGCACTCAAGGTGCAAGTGTATTAAAAATGTGCTTTGAAGTAAAAATGTATTATTTTGGCATGTTGAACTTATTGCACACCTTTGAAGTTAAATTATAAATAGTTTGAGTAATGAAAAACATATTTGGTATGGTTGTTCTTTGGATTCAGTTTTAAAGTGGTGTTTTTATATGAAATCAGGTGAGTTTTTGGTGAAAATTTTATAGTGCTAATTTTCAAGTGTTTCATAAATGGATTTATTGACTTATTCAATTGCGTGTGTGGTGCGAAAGTGGTCTTCAAAAATATTAAGTCTGAGTTTGATTTTTAAAGTGGCTTTTCTTACGTGAAATTGAGTGTTTCTTTGGAGTGAGGTCTGGTTTCGCATCCTGGGAATGTTTTATTATGTTTTGATTGATCTATTAAATTATCTTGTAGTGTGTTGGTCGTCACATGGTGAGTTCGTGTGGTTGACAACAAACACCTACATATATATACATGGGTAGGCATGTATATATATACATATCCTCCTTGTGCATGTTACCTCATGGCGCGTGGAATATGTGCCTGGATTAAAGGATATATATATATATATATATATATATGAAAATGTATATGTGTGTAGGTGAAGCGGTCTCGAGCTGCCATCGTCAAAAGCTGTGTGTCTTGAGGTAGGTCCCCTATTCCTAATCTTTTAATTTGAAATTCATAATTTCTTGATTGTTTTAAAAACATGTTTTACACTATGCTATATACACATGCTATGGAACCTGATTTCGGTTGCTAGAAACTATTATGCCTTGTATTGGAAAATTGAAAATGTATTTCAAAGCCGTTGGTCTTAAGTGACTTTTCTTGAGAAATGGATTTCTTAAGTGGTTTTGAATTGGTAAGAGGTATTTCCAAAGGTGTTTGGCCTTTTGGCCAGTTGATTGTAAAAGGTGTTCCCTTTTTGTAGTTAAGCATGTTTGGCATCTTAATAATGTTTTATGAAATAGAGAAAAACCTCTATTGAGGCCTGTTTGGCACTTTGAGATTTGAGTTGCAAAAATAGAAAATCCCTTTTTAGTCATTACCCTAAATTTGAAAATAAAATGTGATGCAAGTGTTTATGAGTAGTTTTTGATATATGTGCCTAGTGTAAAGGCTTTTGCGTGATTGTGTGATGTAAAGAGGGGGAATTCACTTAAGTAGGGAGTGTGGTGGTGAAAGGTTGAATGAGTTTTAGATAACGAAAGTGTAATGTACTTGTTTGATTGTTTGATAAAGAAAACACCCCACCATTTGAAATAGAGCACAATCGGAAAACCCTGGGTATCTAGGTGGGTGACTAGGACAAGTACGCTAGATGGCACGGTAGGGGTTCGTCCCGGTTTTTCTAGCAGGATTGACGCAACAACACTAACTAAAAATATGAATTTCTGAGGGTCGTGGCCTTCTAAGCCACGTTTTCTGAGGATCGTGGCCTTCTAAGCCACGTTTTCTGATGGTCGTGGTCTTCTAAGCCACGTTTCACTAAGGTAAGAGTTCTTTAGGTTCCCACTTGTTCTAGCTGCCTATAGGGATGACCCATGGTGCTCATTTATTTCATGCTGATCATGATGTAACTTTGTTTTTAGCTGTTTCATACTTGATGTCTTGTTTGTGAAAACCATATTTTAACCCAAACTGGTTTCTTTTCATTTTAAAATTTTAATGCATGCTTGGAACTTATTTTGAAAATGTAGTGGGAGTAAAGGGTTTTACCTGAAAATGCAAACTCGTAACTTGAATTTGAAAAGGAGAAACACTATTTTATTATATCTGATTTCCAAACTGGCATAGTGTATTTCTTAATAAAGACGGAGGCATAGGACATGGTTGTTTTTGGCTTTCATACTGAGCATCTCGGTTCTCACTCCTACTTTACTTTTCAGTTGTAGGTTTCAGTCTTGGATCACTTTTGGGAGTGAGTGGTTGTCGTACTGTGGTGATCAACAAGGTCACCTGAGGTATGTCACGTTTCTTTGTTTATTCCTTTTTCTGCTGCCACGTCGTTCAGTTTGTTTTCCTTTATTTATCTGCTTGTTCAGTTTATGTTTTCTTATCTATGTCATGGGCCAAACAATTCCCAACTGGTTTGTTTTGATGCCCGGCACTAGTTGCCAGCCCGTGGGGATCGGGAATGCCCTTCGGGCCATGTCGTGGACCGGGTTGGGCGTTGGGTCGGATGACGACCCGGCCTGATTCGTGACAAAATGGTATCTGAGCTGCCCTTGTTATTTGGGGTGTCAAGTAGCTTGGTGATTAGGTATGTTGGGACTCGAGAGGTAGGTGCGGGAAGGACGTCATGAACCCTTGCCCGTCCTGAGACTCGCTTTGCCAGGGGTAGTATGGGATTTGAGTTTTTTTTGCTTGGTCGGTGTGGATGAGGGATGACAAGGGAAGTGATTTGGTGTTACGCTACGAGCCTGCATGGAGTAGCGACCCATGTACGGCCCGAGTGCACGGTTCAAGATACTTCATGTTTGTTGATGCCCGCTCGGAGCATGGTCTGCTAAGCCATGATTCCGGGTTGGAATAACCACTAGTCCCTTAGTTTTGTAGATTTTGATGTGAGTTATGTTTGACCTTCGTTTTGGTTGGTGTGAGTGCATCTTAAAAACGAAAATGGATATCTGTGAAGGTGGGTTCACATGGGAATGTGGTGTTAGAGGGGAAAAGTGGTTTTGAAATTGAAATTGTTTTCTTTTAATGAAGGTGTGGTTTCAAAAGGGAAAATGGGAGGTGTTTTGGAAGTTGTTTTGGAATCTCAGTAACACTTTTTGGAATGTGAATTGGAAAATGTTTTGGAAATTGGAAATGTATTGCTTTGATGATAAGTTACTTGTTCAAATTGGTTGGGAATTTGTGCTTTATGTTGAATGATCTATTTTTAAAATGAGAAGTGTCTTGAATTGACCCTTGGTATTCCTACGAGTGATCACATACATTGAGGTGCGCATGTGGAATGTGGGGGAATTGGTGATGTGAGTGGATGGGTTCTTGAACCCGCACTAGATATGTATGTGTGAGACTTCTTGGGATACTGATGGTGGATATTTAAGTGGTTTTGGTTGCTGAAAAATGGTTTTCAAAAAGGGTTTTTCAAATGTTTAGAAAAGTGAGTGAGAAATTGTTTAGCGTTCTCTTTTCATGTTGGGTATTCTTTTTCGTGAGTTCTTGGTTTTGACGTACTTAATTGTGGTTGGAATAGTGATTTGAGTTTGAGCTTTCGTTTGTGATTGAGGTGTGGAATTTTGATTTATGATGAGTTTTGATTTGGATTTGTGCCTCTTGTTTTTGAGTATGCTACCCAGAAAGGTCCCAGAAGTTTCTAGTGAGTCTCTTCTAGTTTTTGGTTCTACCAAGACCCTTAGCAGAGTGGTATAATTGAATTCTATTCTGTTATTTTCTAGCATATTTAGTGATAGTGATCAATCAAAGGTAGCAGTCTGGCTTGGTGAAATCGTTGGTGTTTCCAGGTTATTGGAAACTCCCAAAACTATGAGAGTCTGTGTTGGTTTGGGTTCATTTGGAGGTGCATATTTGGATTGGTGGAGGAAATAATCCCAGCGCCGTTGCATGATGGTATGTCTTGGAAGGTGTTTAAGACGACTCTCATCATATGGTTTATACTCAAGGAAGTGAAGGCAAGGAAAGTGGCAGAACTCGTGAGTGTCCAGAAAGGCCAATGAATAGTGGAGGCCTATGTTGGGAATCTCAAGATGTTGGTTTCCTTTTCACTAAAGATAACGATGCGGAATCAGCTAAAGTTTCTCTTGTGTGGGGTTTTCGTCCAGGGTTCAAGGACCATTTCTTTTCGGTGCTCGGGAAGGTTACCCATCTGGCGACGAGAGGGAATCAGAAGAACCTGTCTCAGACAAGTCTTCTGGTCAATTCCAGCTTTTATTAGTTGGTCCACCCCTTGTTTTCTCCTAGTGTGCTCGGTTTGGGTTCTTTAAGTCACCTTGTCATCATCCTCCAAAGGCTTTCCGTCAGTATGGACATTTGAGACAATTGGAGAGGTTTAGCTAGCAACATATTTAGATGGAGTCTCGATCGAAGGATGTCAGCTCCTGACTGCAGGGCAACAGATGCTTCAAGACATCAGAGCTCCAGCCACTGGTCTCGGATTGAATCCTTTCACGCAGTCAGGAATCATTGGGTGTGGGTCACATTGGTCTAACTTTTGCCCACAGTGCTAAAATAAGGACGCTTTAAATTTTACGGTTCATGTGTCCTCATCCTTGAAGGTTCTATTTTTCTATAAGATGCATAAAAGTATCTTTTCTCATTGCATTCTTGGTTCATTGAATATCCCACTATGATGGTAAGAAGGTGTGGTGATCTCGTCTTTTTGGAAATTACAGTAGTGGCGCCTCCTCAAATGTGACCCGTTTTGTTTTAGTACATGCTCATTTTGGAGATGCTCATCTCTTGTGGAAATGATGAGTTATGGTTATGTTCGTTATTTGGTGGACTTATTTTGTGGGTTTTCTCATGTCGTAGTGGTTTTTGGTTTGGGTTGGAATTTCTCATGTCAGTTTATACTGGCTGGTTTAGGCTAGTCAGTTCTTAAATGGTGGGGAGACTCACCATGAATCTTGTCGTGCCTTTTTCGAGGTTTGGTCTGTGTGGCGGTTCCCTCTTGGATCAAGTTAGGAGTTCCATGGTTATCCATGATAAAAGTCTCAACGTCGGTTGTGATAGTCAGGTTCTTGTGGTGGGGAGAACCCTCCTCGTTTCCTGATGGTTCTTCTCTTTTCAGTTTCCCCCGGAGTTGGTCGAGTGTGACTGATGGAGTGGAAATTCATACTGAGTTCGTGATTTTGTTGCCTTCATTCAATTTCAATCTCAAGTTTTTTTCCTCGTTTTTCTAGGTTTCTTTCTGGGGGCAGAATGTTTTTGTGGGGGGGAGAATTGTCACACCTGAACTTTTAAGATAATATTATTTTATGATTTCATCAGATTTTGAAACTTTTTGTTGAGCTGCGACAAAACCTGTTTGAAGTATTTTCATTTGGTTGACAAATGAATGCTTCATCCATAACATCGTCCGGTGCATGGCTTGCCGTATTCAAAGCTGTGCGACTTTTCCCAGGACACCGTGCGGCCTGCCTCAAGACAAATAAATAAAATTAGTTTTTAATGATGTATTTCGAAATTATAATTATGTTAATTATTATTATTATTATTATTATTATTATTATCATTTTTTAGGATTTAATTAAGTAAATTGTGGAGTGATTAAAATTATTATTTTAATTGGTATTTTATTAAGTTATCATTTTTTTATTATAATTATGATTCATTAATATTATTACATATTATTAGGATTTATTTTTATTTTTATTTATTTTTATTTTATTTTTGCATTGTTTTAGGGTTCCCCCCCCCCCTTTGGTGCTACCCCCTTTCCCCCCTTTTCCCTTACCCAGTTGCGAGCCCCCCCCCCCCCTCGTTCGCTTGTACGCACCCGGAGCCCAGACCGTCTTCCTCTCCGGCGCTGCCCTCGCCGCACCTCCTCCCTCTCCGGTCGCCGACTCGCCCCTCATGCTCTTCTTCCGGCCGAGCCCCCTTCTACATGGTGGCCCCCTCTCCGAGCTCCCCTCTCCGCGATCTCCTGTCCCAGCTTCCCCCTCTCAAACCCACACGACACAACCCCTCCGGGCCGAGACCCAAGCCACCGCTGACGTCCCTCCTCCCTTCCGGCCTCACCTCGCACCGTCGGCCACCCGACGTCAGTAAGGGTTTGAGTTCTTTTTATTTTGGAGTTTGAATTCTTTGTTTTTTTTTGTGTGTTTGATTTCTTGATTTAGGGTTAATTGGTGTTGTCTGCGATGCGTTTGGTGCGCGATTGGTGCTCCACTTCAAAATTTAGTGCTTTCGACACCAATGGTATGTGTTTTCATTTATTAGTGTTGTTTGATGAAGGTTTCGTCTGGACTAATTTATTTAGCTTGTTCTTTAATTATTTTGGGTGGTGCGAATTGTGTTCTATGAATATTTTGACATGCATGTGTGATGGAATGTAGTTTTCTTTTAGTATTGTTTATGTTTTCATATGGGTTATGTTGTGGGAATTCTTGGAAATGTTCAATTAATTATTTTAGCTGTGAAAAGTATGTTTTGGTAATAGTTTAATTTGTATATGTGTTAAAAATGATTTTTTCTACAAAATAAATGGATGTGTGTCCTACGCATTGTATTGTAGTGTTTCTTGAAATGAGTTTCAAGCCTTGTTTTGAAAGTGTGAAATATTTTCTAAAGCACTCAAGGTGCGAGTGTATTAAAAATGTGGTTTGAAGTAAAAATGTATTATTTTGGCATGTTGAACTTATTGAGCACCTTTGAAGTTAAATTATAAATAGTTTGAGTAATGAAAAACATATTTGGTATGGTTGTGCTTTGGATTCAGTTTTAAAGTGGTGTTTTTATATGAAATCGGGTGAGTTTTTGGTGAAAATTTTATAGTGATAATTTGAAAGTGTTTCATAAATGGTTTTATTGATTTATTCAATTGCGTGTGTGGTGCAAAAGTGGTCTTCAAAAATATTAAGTCCGAGTTTGATTTTTAAAGTGGCTTTTCCTACGTGAAATTGAGTGTTTCTTTGGAGTGAGGTCTGGTTTCGCATCTTGGGAATATTTTATTATGTTTTGATTGATTTATTAAATTATATTGTAGTGCGTTGGTTGTCGTATGGTGAGTTCGTGTGGTTGACAACAAACTCCTACAAATATATACATGGGTAGGCATGTATATATATACATATCCTCCTTGTGCATGTTACCTCATGGCGTGGGGAATATGTGCATGTATCAAAGGATATATATATATATATATATGAAAATGTATATGTGTGTAGGTGAAGCGGTCTCGGGATGCCATTGTCAAAAGCTGCGTGTCTTGAGGTAGGTCCCCTATGCCTAAGCATTTAATTTTAAATTCATAATTGCTTGATTGTTTTAAAAAAATGTTTTACACTATGCTATATACACATTCTATGGAACCTGATTTCGGTTGCTAGAAACTATTATTCCTTGTATTGGAAAATTGAAAATGTATTTCAAAGCCGTTGGTCTTAAGTGACTTTTATTGAGAAATGAATTTCTTAAGTGGTTTTGAATTGGTAAGAGGTATTTCCAGAGGTGTTTGGCCTTTTGGCTGGTTGATTGTAAAAGGTGTTCCCTTTTTGTAGTTAAGCATGTTTGGAATATTAATAATTTTTTATGAAATAGAAAAAACCCTCTATTGAGGCCCGTTTGGCACTTTGAGATTTGAGTTTCGAAAATAGAAAACCCCTTTTTAGTCATTCCCCTAAATTTGAGAATAAAATGTGATGCAAGTGTTTATGAGCGTTTTTTGATATATGTGCCTAGTGTAATGGCTTGTGCGTGATTGTGTGATGTAAAGAGGGGGAATGCACTTAAGTAGGGAGTGTGGTGGTGAAAGGTTGAATGAGTTTTAGATAATGAAAATGTAATGTACTTGTTTGAATGTTTGATAAAGAAAAATCACGACCATTTGAAATAGAGAACAATGGGAAAACCCCGGGTATCTAGGTGGGTGACCAGGATTAGTACGGTAGATGACACGGTAGGGGTTCGTCCAGGTTTGTCTAGAATGATTTCCGCAACAATAATAACTAAACATATGAATTTTTGAGGGTCGTGGCCTTTTAAGCCACGTTTTCTGAGGGTCGTGGCCTTCTAAGCCACGTTTTCTGAGGGTCGTGGTCTTCTAAGCCACGTTTCACTGAGGTACGAGGTCTTTAGGTTCCCACTTGTTCTAGCTGCCTATAGGGATTACCCATGGTGCTCATTTTTTTATGCTTCTCACAATGTAACATTATTTTTGGCTGTTTCATACTTGATGACTTGTGTGTGAAAACTATATTTTAACCCAAACTGGTTTCTTTTCATTTTAAAATTTTAATGCATGCTTGGAAGTTATTTTGAAAATGTAGTGGGACTAAAAGGTTTTAACTGAAAATGCAAACTTGTTACTTGAATTTGAAAAGGAGAGACACTATTTTATTATATCTTATTTCCAAACTGGCATAGTGTATTTCTTAATAAAGACGGAGGCAAAGGACATGGTTGTTTTTGGCTTTCCTACTGAGCATCTCGGTGCTCATGCCTACTTTACTTTTTAGTTGCAGGTTTCAGTCTTGGATCGCTTTTGGGAGTGAGTGGTTGTCGTACCGTGGTGATCCACTGGGTCACCTGAGGTATCTCGCGTTTCTTTTCTTTATTCCTTTTTCTGCTACCACGTCGTTCAATTTTTTTTCCTTTATTTATCTCCTTGTTCAGTTTATGTTTGCTTATCTTGGTCATGGGCCAAACCATTCCCAACTGGTTTGTTTTGATGCCCGACACTAGTTTCCAGCCCTTGGGGATCGAGAACGCCCTTCGGGCCATGTCGCGGACCGAGTCGGGCATTGGGTCAGATGACGACCCGACCTGTTTCGTGACAACATGTATTGGTTGTCTTCCTGAAATGGTTGGGGTGTTACTATGACATGGAAGACACATGAATGTTTTTCCTCTTGTAATATCCAAGATGTTTCGTATAATCTAATTTTTTGTTTCCATGATCTTTTGCAAGATCCACTTACATGTCTAGGGTTTCATTTTGTGATCAATGTGACTTTTCCAGGATGTCTTCACATGATAAAAGTGGCCATGTTCTTGAATTTTTTTAATATTCAAATTACATGTACTGGATGTATTCATAGGATCATTGTGACATATCAATTATGTCTTTGCATGACCAATGTGACATTCCCATGGCATCCTTTCATGGTCGAAGAAGATATTTCTAGTTAATTTCACAGAAAGTATTGATATGTCAACATGTTGTCTTGTGATCAACCTAAATTTTCCAAGGACTTTCATGATATCAAACCAACTTTTACATGGTTTTTCAAGTGATCAATGTGACATAAAAAAGGCTTCCCATGGTCATCATGAGACCAGGAAAGAATTTAATTATCACATGACCATAATGGAATCTCGTAGTGGGGTCTCATGAAAATGATTTTTATCATGAGCCTTTATATTTTTTGTGATTTCATGTCTAAAGGGATGATTCCATAGCCACATGGGAAACATTTTCCATGGGAAAAGGATTATAGAGGTAAGGGTATACTTTTTTCTACTCCTCCAATGGTTTCTATAACAAAAATGATTGAATTTACATGAGTTTATATTGATTTCAAAGGGATTCCCACATGATTGAATTACATTATGCTCATTTTTTATGTCTATAACTACCCTCCATGGAGTCTTGATAAGGGTTCTTCTAGGATGTGCTAGGATATGAACATTGGACTGGTGTAATAGACACTAGTGCATGTATAAGGGTTTTTAGTCCTTTTTTTATGCATGTGGAATGTACAACAAGGTTGTGAAAACTTTAGGGGGCTGTTTGAGCAAGGTACGGATTTTGGGACACATTATTATAAGAATATAAAGCAATCCCATAACTAAATAAGTATATCAAAGGATGCATGTACGTCAAGGTTGGCATGTCCAGGGTTGCATTCCAACATTGCAAGACTGAGGTATATTATAATCTTGTTTTTAAGACATCATGGTGTTATATAATATTCTATTTGTGTATGTCTACACACACCTGTATCGGTGTACCGTGTGTCTAAGGACCTGCATCACTTTTCCAAATAGATGACTCATGAGGCTCGATCATCCTTCAAGTTAGTTATTCATATTCAAGAGGATCATATACATGCCTCATAAGAAAATCTCCCAGAAGAGGTCACATGATCATATTGTGATCACAAGATCTCCAAATTGTCATTTGAGGGGATCTATAAGCACATACATGTGTTGCGTGTTGGGATGAAAATATAGATGAATGGATAAGGTTTCATATATACAAATAACCTCAACTGGTTTTCTCTAAAAGTAGTGGGAAGACCCCCATGATCATAGACTTGTCAAGGAGTGTCTTCATGTCAATGTGAATGCTTTCAATCATTCTCATGAGGACATCACATAACACGGATCTCATATAAGGATTTTTAGGCTCGATACTTATCATGAGAACATCGTAAGATGTTTAAGTCATAATTTGATCATGTGATTGGTATCATGAGATTGATCTCAAATTCACATGAAGAATATATTCCAAATAAGTAGTTGATCCTCCTTTGTTCTCCACTATTATTCTATTCATTCTCTCTCTTTTATTCCACTCACCTGTCTACGTTCCTATGAGGAGAAAGAGTATATATAGGTGGTATAAGTCTAGTATATCACTTTTTTACATTGTTTTCATGTCATGTGTACTAGCTTATGGTGGTGGGGAGCCTTGCATGATAAAAATCAGGAGATCTCAAGACGGGTTCTCTTGATGGAATGCATGACCAATATTGAGTATTTGAATGATCAGCACCAAATGTGCAACATGATTACATGATAATGATGTTGTCCTCCAGATAATCGTTGAGGGATTCAAGTGTTGGGTTTTAAGATTTTCATGGTCCACATATGGGGGGATCTCAGAATGTTAATTGTGTTTTCATTCATGTGACAATGTATGGATTCCAAAAATGAATTCCCATGATGGTCCTCCTCAGCCTGTGTGATCCATAGAAACTCTTATAATCATTTTCCCACAGTTGAAAGATCTGCTTCATGCGGTAGATCACAATTTTCTTATCATGACACTAGTAATCATTGACATTTTTTACAAGCCTTATTAGGCTCATTTGCGGGAAACATATTGTGTATATTTCATTTCATGATCCATTGTTCATATTATGAAGGTTTCACATGACAGCTAGATTAGCATCATGCATAGAAAACCAATATGCATGGATTTGAGACGTCGATGATGATTTAGATGTCTCTAGAATTATAATTTGTTCTGGAAATCATAGAGGTCATCGCGTAGTGGATTCATGTGTACATTGGGTGGATCACTGCATTGAACCAATGGTTTCTCATGTGTGGTTGGTGACCGGGATATTGAAGATGAAATCAGAGTGGTATCAGATAGCATAAATCAACAGAATTATATGATGGAGGTTTAGTTATTATTTTTAATGGATGAATATTGTTTCACATAGCCATGTCCCCCATCAATTTCTCAATTTAAATATCTATTTATAATAAACAATTACACATCCACAAGTCTAGATGTGAGCACTAGGGTCTAATCCTAAAAATTATCTAGACCGCCCCACATTATCCCACCATTCAAATATGATATCACCCTATGGTGTGGCTTGGTTTCTCATCTGTAGTCACTTTCCTCTATACATCTTTCCACATTTTCTATTCATCCAAGGTGGTCCCTATCAGTGGTTTAGGTGCTCCTGCTAGATCGTGGGATAAGATGGATTAGCTATCTTTCATTACATGAGAATTATTTTGGGATAAGGGGGGATATCCACAAATACATAATAATGATTTATTTTATAAAAATGAATTTAATAAGGTCCAAAAACAATTCATAATAAATACATTCCCAATCCCATTCCCATTCCATTTTTGAGCCCTTCATGAAAATTATATTACTATTTTTTACATGGTCATCATACTTTTCAAATACTTGAAATAATTATTTATGATGCCTAAATGTGGGATCCAAAAAAAAATAGAAAATTATTTACTTTGTTTTTAATTATTTTTATTTTTATTTGTTAATAATTGGTCACCAATGAATTCATTTTTTATAAATGTGTAAATTATATATTTTAATAATTTAATTAACCATTGTATAATTACTATTCTATTAGTTACGTAATACTTATTTTATTAAAATATAATATTTAATTATACGTCACATTTTATTTAAACTAGGTGTTGTGTGTAACCCAACTTAAGTATATTTTTTGTTATGATGAAAGATATGCTTAGTGTTTCATGTAATGAAAAGTATCAATTTTTTTTGAAAATCTATTCATAAAATATCAAGGTTTTACAAAAAAAGAACCACCATCATCATTTAAATACTGAGTTTAACTTTAGTATGTAAAATCACACTGAAAATGAAGTCCAATCTGATCTGATTATTCATACACTAGAAGACATGTTGAGAGCATTCTCAATGGCCTTTAAAGGAGGATGGGATCAATATCTTCGACTGGTTGAGTTGTTATACACTAAAATATTTCCCTAAAAAATACAAATCGATATATATGATCCCATTAATGGAATATAAGTTAAAAACATATGTATTAGGATGAATATGGTGAATACATGCTACTGTCAACTGAAATTGTTGAGGAAATGGTTGGAATGTTTTAGACCATTCAACAGCACACTAGGACATCTGAGAGTCGATATAATAACATTGCTAATAATACTCGGTAATACCTAGATATTAAGATCAGGATAAAAGCATTATATGTATATCTACATGGAAGAGAGTTATGAAATTTGGGAAAAAGGTACAAATAATCTCCATGAACATCATCCCCTATAAGATTCTAGATCACATTGGAGCTACGTCTTATCGAGCATAACTCCCACGAACCATTTCTCAAGTACACTACATATTCCATATATCTAGCTTTAGTATGTACATAATATATCCCTCACCTGTACTAAATTAACTACTGGTACAGTTTGATAATGATCTATGTTATGAGGAGATATCAGTGAAGATCTTTGACTATAGATATAATTTTCTATGGAATAAGAAAACACACGAATTAAAAATATTATTGTGGAACCATAAATATGATTAGTCAAACATTGAGCTGGATAAATACATTAATAGTAAGTACTGTCACCTATTTATACCTTATTATATAGTAAATATTTTTGATTATGAAATTCCATATGAGTTTGATGGATGTAACACCCCATTATATTAAAAATAAAACTGTGTTCTATAGTGTATAAAAGATACAAAAATAAGTCTAAAAGAATTATGATTATTAAAATATGAACAGTATAACATAAAAATTAAATTGGATTTTATGAATATGAATTATATAAATATGATATATATATATATATAAATATCCTACTCCATAAATGTATATTGATTAACTATTAGGATGTATGCATTCAGTTTTTTGTAATGTTATTTTATGTCTCAAAAAATGATTTCTTTTTAGATGTTTATTATTTATATTTTTAGTGAATATTATATTTAATTTATAGATATTAGAGAAATGGTATTTAATAATAAGGATATCAATTTTGAAATCACCATATTAAAACAAATATTAGTAAAATTTTGATATTTTTTTGGAAATGATTGATTTTTTAGTGAATAGATAAAATTACCAAATTTTCAAATATTATAATTTTATTCATTAAGTAAATTAATATAAAAATACCATGATATTGTTTTTATTTAAGTGAAATATGAAACTTTTGTTTAATAATCTATAAATTTTCAATTTAATCTATTCTCTTTATTAAATTTTAATATGTTTAATTTAATGCTTAAAACATTGTTTTATGAGAAAACGTTTTTTATGTTCTTAATGATTATCAATTTTACTTAATTTAGATAACTCTTAATAAATAAATATTTAAATAAATTTATTGATTCATATCAATTTATATTAATTTAAATTTATATAATGATGATTGTTAGTAATTGAGTTAATACAATATCAACTTATGCTTGAAAAAATCATTTCTTATGAAATCGTTTTTTGACACATTTTGTGGGAATATTTACAATTCAAATTCTTCCAATTATGTGATTTGAATTTCCTAAAATTATTTCCATGTTTCTAGTCATCATAATTTCCATTATTCAAAAAATTATGCTAAATGTTTTGTCATAATAAATAATAAAAATATTAAATTTTAATTACAGTAGTTGCCATTAAATCCAGGTATTTTATGTTACATGTTCTTATGTTAAAATTATTTTTACACATACTTAGGTTTTCTATTTGATAAATTTAATTTAATATTTTGAGTAATTTGTTCAAAATTATCTAATAATTCTCATTTTTAATTTATTCTTAATGGTAAATTTATATTTGGAAAAAATATTTACCATATTGAAAACTAAAATGATAAAAGTGAGTAACCATAAAAGTAAAGGGACTCACGTGATTATGACAATTTTTTAGTTTGATATGTGGATAAAAATTATATTCCCTATACTATAACATTTAACAACTTTTTAGGATCATATATTGTGAGTAACATCACATTATTGAATAGTTTTTGGTATTTACAAATAATGCCACTCCCTATTATTAAAGGGAACACCCTCTTCTCTTTTATTCACACATAAAAATAAATTTTTATCATATAATTACTCAATGAATACCTTAATAAATTACTTTAAAACATCCTAGAAAAAGGTTTTTAAAAACATTCCTAAAAAGAATTTTTTTGTAGATATAAATAGGCTATCTGAAAAAGAATTATCATTCATAACAGAGATTTTTTGTTTTATTTCTTCAAAAATAATTTAAATATTATTCAATCATATTTTTACAATAAAAAACGTATCTAATATATACATTGATATTTTTATGTTAATGTAATATCTTGCATCTATCTCCAGCTTCCATCAATTTTTAAATGAATCCATTGTTCATGTATACGGAAGACTACCACATTATGAACTAATTTAAAACATTTTCAGTCATTTAATATAAATAATATTTATTATTATGGATTAAATGATAATATATTTAATATCCATGAAATATTTACCCTTATTTAAAATT
This sequence comes from Viscum album, assembly GCA_963277665.1. Lineage (NCBI taxonomy): Eukaryota > Viridiplantae > Streptophyta > Magnoliopsida > Santalales > Viscaceae > Viscum > Viscum album. The sequence goes on from OY728154.1 coordinate 73,409,808, forward strand.
AATATATCATATATTTTCTTGCATTTCAATACAATTAAATATGATAACATCGTTTGTTCGTACTTGTGGATTACCACCTCCACGAAGTGATATGACTCGGTATTCAATACCTCATCAGATGAATATAATATATTAGACTATTTAAAGAAATAATATTAAATTTATGATATAACTGAATTTGTATAAAAAAATTACCTCATTTCAGTCGTGATCATTTAAAAATGGAAGTGACATTCATGCATTAGTATGCCCAATTATCCCAATGATTATGAAGTGTTACTTTTTTCATAAAAATATTTAATGGTCGATTTAAATGTTAAATAAATTTATAAATATAATAGTTATGTGATTATTATTATTCATAATATTATTAAATAATGACATCATTCACCATAGTCATTTGATTGTATCCCTTTTAGACATATGTGTTGAATATCATCAAAACGTCAAATGCAAAATAAATATATTAAGTGATTGAATATGACATGATAATAAATTAAATAAGAAGAAAAATAATAGTTAAAAATGTTCTTATGAAAATAAATAATTTCTATTTTATTATTATTAATTATGATTCACAATATACCCAAGGAAACATTCCCGACATATGGGATCTCTCTGAACCACATTTTTCATTTTGTTATGACCATTATCTCTATAAATAAATTTCTATCTTTAAATTTAATATTAAAATATTATATAAAATTATTAATTTATTTCTATTAAATATATACCAAGATTATTATACCTTCCTTTGATGGGGTAATACTTTCCTTATATTCATTTCTAAAATATCATCACTATAAAATTTACTTTTATTATAATATTACACAAGATTATGCAACCAATTATCATTCGATGGTAATTATTATGATTATTTATTATCAATGATTTATAATTTTTGGAATATATATACCATGAATATCATATAATGGGTTAATTAATAAAACACTATATTGTATTTGGTAAATTGTTTATCTAATTTGATGTTATGAATAAGATTAGTTATTAAACTCAATCCTTAATGGGACTTTTCCCACCATGAGATATTTTATTATAAGTTATCCTTGACTCATGTTTACATAATATAGTACATTTCTACCACATTTACAATTTTTCTATGATATTATGAAATCAATTTATTTCTGTAATTACCCCATGTTACTAATCACGATACCTACTTGTAATGATATCATGTAATGCCTTTGTCTGACATGTTATGTTTTTTTATAAATTTATTCTCTTACTATGATTTTTACCTATTTACATTCTTTTATGTATTCTATAGGTTTACTTATGCATTTTTAGGATCTCAAAATTTAATTAAGATCTTATTATATAGAATAAAATAAGGACATCGTGTTTTAATTTCATATTGACATATTATAAACATAGACTTTTAATGATACTAGGACATTAAATATTTAGGTTTTTTTATTTGATTTTTATGTTAAAAAATATTTAATAATATATGTATAAGACTTTGTTCACCATAGTACATAACTTCATATCATTCCCATAATCATAGAAAATAATTCCCATGATCAATGATCACTTATAGGACTATCATATGGGATTGTGTTTACTTCACATTCCATCAAATCATTTTATAATTTTTACTCCAAAGAATATCATGGTGGACAGATTCCCTTTCAAAACTAGACTCACTACCCATTACACACTTCATTATATCATGAGATATTATTAATTAAACAATATATTGAAAGGATATATAAGTCATATCCGACCATTTCCATAATCCTAATAATTTTATATTTATTCCACAAGATCGTAATTAATTAACCATATAAAATAACCCATGCAAATGAAATGGGTTTCATAAACAATTTCAACATTTCAACATATTGTAACCCATGAAAAAATATTAATTCAAAAGCATCTTTTCAATATAAGACTAAACAATCTGAAGAGGTAATAATAATTTTACAACAATATTATATCTCTAGTCATAAATAATTAATATCAAAGAATTTCATCTTATATGAAATTTCCTTTAAATGATCACTTGGAATATTTCTAATGGAAAATACATGTTTCACATAGAAATTACTTCTATAAAATAAAAAAATTGATAAATATTAAGGAAAAAAATTTATTTGAAAAGAGACATGGAAATATTTGAAAGAAGATTAAATTCATTTAGTAGTAATGATGGAAAGAAATTATTTTTATTTTCTGTATGTAAAAACAAAGATTATTTTAATATTTTTGGTGAAAATATCAATGTAAATTTTTTTAAAAATAGAAGTATTATTCCTTCAAATCAATTTTTTTTAAAAATAAAACATGAATGAAATTTAATTTTAATGATAATTTGTGATTATTAAATTCATTATTGATTTTTTTAAACATGGATATGTAATAAAACAAATATTTAACCGAAGAGAGGAAAAAAATTAAATGTCATTCATACTTACAGTAAATAAAAGTAAAGAAAAAACATTATTCTCAATAAAATAATATAAGAGAAGATAATTTTTGGTATTATTGGGTGGTAGGTCATAAAGGTTCTTCATCATAAATTTAATCATAAAAAATCATGATAAACAATGATATTATAACGAAAATACCTCACTATGAATGTTTCTTTACTAAAATGTAATCTAACCTCTAGTATTATAAAATTAAATTTATTTCATTTATATAAAATAGACATTTAATCACTAATTAATTCATATATGATCCAATTTTACCATTTAAACAACGATTTTTAATAATTATATATAAAAACATCATTCTAGAGAGTTAAGTGTTTAATTTATCATCAAAATTTTGGTTCAATTGTACTGCGCATTTTATGTTGCTCATGGTTACAGAATATCAAGAATTTTATTAATGGTATAAATATCCTATGTATCCTTTATATATATATTTATAGTAATCCATAATGGATAGTTATAAAAAGTTGAATCACACCATACATGGATACAGCATGTCGTACATACACAAGAACATTATTTTAACTTTTCAACTGACAAAATGAAAGAAGGTAAAATAACAATAAATATTATAGAATCATCATTATATAAAATATACACTTTAAAACTATCCTTATTACCAACAATTTAAATCATAAAATAAAAATGATTCCCATCACTTTGTGGAGGACATATTCCACAGATTCGCACGAGTGGTTTTATCAATTTCCAACTAATATGAATGTAAAATGGTTTATATGGTATTATAATAATTAAATAATTATTATTTACTAAATATAATATATAGACTATAAACCCAAAAAATATCCACCCATTAAATATTGTTATGAAAAAAAATGCATTACTACATATAGTTAGTAGTCCACTCCAATACATGAGTGATACTTTCACTTTTCATTTGACAGAATATATGGTTGATATTGGTGATTAAATAATAAAAATAAAACTTTAGTATATTTCATATACACAATTTTTTATTTTATAATGAGTCCAAAAAATTAGAAGAGGTATAAGAATAAATAAATTTAATGAGGCTGGTTAAGACGATTACCTATTGTTCATTAGGCCTCCTTTATATCCTTTTTAAGGAATGATTGAAGGTATTTTGACAAGATAAAAAACTATATTTCATGGATATGTAATTTTATTATAATATTATTCAATTATTGGTTTATATATATGTCCTAAAGTTTTTAAATCAATAGAAATTATGGTATTCATTTTATAATTGGGAGAGAGGACACATATGGAATTTATAAAAAGATTAAAATATAGTGATTTCATTTCCAGCTAAATGCTTCAAAATGGGTATATATTATAATAAAAATAGTATAATGTTGAAATATAACTATGAAATATTATTTATACAATTTTTTATCATTTAATATCTTATATATAGGTTTAAATTCACTGTTCACTGATTTTTACCATAACTGCGGTAATAACTTTTTTAATCTTAATGGGTTCAAATTTTACATGTTAGTTAAATTTATCTATTAAATGAATAAGGTGTGACATTTAGACCATTTTGTATCCTAAATTATCGATTTAATCATATTTATTATTTATTTAATTCAATATTATTTAATATAAAATGTAATTAGTGTCATTTTGACACTATTCATTTAATTTGACTTTTAAAAAATGAAGATAATAATTTAATTTGAATATAAAACTTTATAATATTTATAATATTTTTTATTAATGTATAAAATTTATGGAATAATATAACTAAACATAAAATATGACCATTAATATTTTTTTAAACATTTACAAGATGTTTATACTACGTGAACAAGAGTTGTGGTGGCATTGTGTATGCATTTAAGGAACCATTTCATCCCAAAATATTAAAAAAAATTACCTTCATAAAAATTAATTACTTTTTACAATAAAAAAATGAAAATGAAAATTATCCTCATTATATCATTATGTTAATATTGTAGATATAATAAATTCAAGAGGGTAACATTTTGGAATTTTCTTCAATCAAAACAATATATATTTCATTATCATGGGAACGTTGAACTGAAATTCTATATATGGATATTTAGAATAACTATGGTTGAATTATTATGAATAAATGAGATTATGAAAAGTGTTGGGATGATTAATGAGGCCTTTCCTCATTGGTTTAACACTATTTTACCAATTTTACTCTCACAAGGGTGAGAAATATTAACTAATGTTATAATTAATAATTAAAAAACACAGAATGGGCCTATTTACCAAATTTGAAAGTTATAATTTCAAATTTAGTAACCATGTTTTTGAGAAAATATATATAATTGGAATAAATAAATTTTCATATAAATGAGTAAAACGCAATGAAAATTGGTATATGGAAGAAATCATTTTAAAAAAAATTACTTATATAAAAAATATGAATATTATTTATCAAATGGAATTTTGTGGATTCTTCAAAATAAAATGAATCTTAGTTAAAATTAATACTTAATACAAGATATAATGGAACATTATATTAAATTTTTTAATATTGAAAAATGATAGTATTTGAGATATCAATATTTTTCAATATTTATTGAAAAATAAATAATTTTAGAAAAAGTCAAAATTTTAATAGTATTCTAATTATGAGATGATGATTTCAAAATTAAAATTTATTTTTACAATTAAAATTTATAAACATGGAATAACTATATTTATTATTTTCCCATTAAAATAAATAACAATCATTTTTGACATTTTTTAAAATTATATAATGGCTTTACTGAAAATTGAGTATTTATTTAGAAATAAACATTCTTTTTTGTAAGAATATATAAATTAATTTTTAAAATTTGGGTATTGATTTTCACTCCACTAATTTCATAGTATTATTATAATGGTATTATTTATTATGATTCATTTAGACTTAGGGATGTGTGTATCGCATGCTATCATATAAATTTAATTAGAATATATACATATCATAAATATTGGGGTTTCACATTATACCCCCATTGAAATTAATTTCACACTATAAATTCCATAAATCCTAAAAATAAGGATATGTATATTTTATCACATCCTCAGGTTCCCTTATAGCTTTTCCAAAATTTGTATTCCTCTAAAGAACACTAACTATGTGTCTTGTCATTTTATGATTAAAATTTTCTCAAAAAATCATGATTTATAATAGTTATTCTACATAGGAAATATCATTCTCTTGAATTAAAAAATTTGGGTTACATAATTTTTAAGGATCAATATCTTAATTAATGAAGAGAGATACATGGAACACATTATGAGCATTATATATGATTTTTTGCAGCTAAATGAAAAAGATATCATCGCTAATCGATCCAAAATCTAGAAGTGGAAAGAATACAAAGGGCTCTACTTTTCCTTTTATCTAGATCTCATAACCATATTACTAGGAGAAATTAACAATAATTCCTAATCAACAACTTTAAATTTAATATTTTTTTATGATTTACTGCATAAATGTTCTGTCGACTTTAATCTTCCTTTATGTTGGCTAAATGGATCTAAAATTCAATTAAATTTCCTCACCCATCTAATATCCCAATTTTTTTTCTCAAAATTCATCCAAAAACATTCAAATAATGTATTTATTTATATATTAGGATTCATAAGGATCCATATAAATTCTTATGTGGAAGATATTACCGTATGAAAACTCAACTTGTTGAAGGCGGTTATCCCAAACAAATTTTAAATTGATAGAAATTGATCCCAGTATATCCTCTATGGTTTGAATGGTTCTCTTAAAATGGATATATGACTAAGGAAGATTAGTAGTACTGAAAATCAACTCCATTTCGAAATCCTGATTAATACTTCACTGGAACATAATTTTGAACCTTTAGAGACCCTAACTTCTAATACATTGACATTAAATTATTTTTGAGTGACCTTTAATACATTAAAAAACACATGCCCAAACAGAATTTTTTTATTTACTTTGGATATAAGGAAACATAAAAATTGGAACATAAGTGAGCTACATTATCTCCAACTAGGTCTTTTAGGAAATTATCCCTTCATTGAAACAGCATATGTGGAACATATCTTCATAACCTTGGGAAATTAAACATAAGAAAAGTAAATATCATACTATTAGTAATGGTAAAAAATGGATATATGTAATAATAATCATGATCATAAGAGTATGATAATTGGATAATATTGTTAAAAGATCATACCTTGTATATCAAATATCATAATCAAGACTCATGGCATAAATACTGGCAATTCATAAGATATGAATCATAAGATAATCAGGAGCATAAGCCATGAAATCATAACATAAGAATAATTCATTGAATTGTTTTAGTAACATAAGCATATAAAAATATATCCATAGTAGTCAATAATTATTTCCAAGTAGATCTTAGTGAAATGTGTTAACTTACTAAGCTATCTTAATAGTCGAGGTTCAATCCCAAAACCATCTTAGCAGACAAAGTCCTTTAAAAATTCCAATTCGCATCCCATTCAAAACATTTTAATCTCATGAGATATGAATCATTACCTAATGATTTGTATGGATATATAGGACCCACCCATCTCATAATGAATCATAAATACATGTTACACTAGATCATGGAAATCATCATATCACAACCCATGAAATGAAATGGGTATCATAAACCACTCATCAAATCATAACAATTTGAATAGATTTAGGTTTCATAATAATAATATAAAATCATAAAACTTTAAAATAAGTGGTTTTCATAACCATATAACCCATGAATGTGGATGGGTTTTCATAAAAATATAACATGTGAAAGAGAATCGAGTTTTATAGACATCTTTCCATCAAAACATAAACCACATAGAGAAATAATATGAATAGATCTCTTAGATCATATCCCTAGAATATCGCTAGTAACACTAAAGTATGTAATCTCAAGAACAAAATAATATTTAAAATTAATTTTAAAAGAATTCTTTTTGAAAATATCATTTCTTCTTTGTAAAATTATTTTTAAAACAAAAAATATTTTAAAAATACTTTATTTTGAAAATAACATAGAAAACATATAAAGGAATCCTTGAAAATAATTTTAAAAACATTTATAAAACTTAATCCAAAAATTTAAAGAAACACTTTTCCTTGAAAAGTATCTTAAAATATCATTTTAAAGGATTATTGAATACATTATTGATTTTTTTAAACATGGTTTTTGAATACAATAAATTTCAAATTGTTGAGTGAAATAAATATATATATTATTAAAAACATTTTATTAATCATATTATCAACAAAATGGTGGTATAATATAAATAATACATGAATATATCAATAATAACCATATTAGAATAAAATCCATGAGATTCCATGATAGATGGAATATAAAATTTTATCAATGGAGACATAATTGAAAACCATCTCGATAATGATGAGACCGTAAGAATAAACTACTGCATATTTGTTAAAGTTGAATCATAATTCCCATGAGACAATGAAATTAAAATAATATTAAAATATCATAAAAATATGTATATTCATGAAACAAATGATCTATTTTTTTATATACAACTTATAAATTAATTTCATAACATAACATGTATATCAAAGAAGACAAATTAGGACAAACAATTATCTTACTGATTTGGTAACAATTGAAACAATAACCCCATGAAATTGAGGTTTTAAAAAGGTAAATTTAATACCCATAAATATTCAGATAATAATCATATAATACCTTCATGGTCAGTATATACATCACATAATATAAATTAGTGGTGAATAATGCATAAGTCTTGCAGAAATAAATGTGAGACTAGATATCCCCTTAACTTATGTCTGGACTCTCATAATACTAATTTAAAACTAATTTAAAATAAATTTAAGTTTAATATAAATATATTAATAGACCATATTAAATTACATAATATCATATATATTTTACTTATGACTTTATATTAACACTTACCTATTGATGTTCTGTTTTGGGTAATAACCGCTTTGTTTTTTGTACATGTTTTGACTTTTTATTCTTGGTCCTCTTCATTGGACCATGATATAAATGTTAAAAAAATATAAAGAATGATATATATATATATATCATATATATTAATTATATATTTACTTATAATAATATATAAAATATATAAATTGGAAATGAAATACATCATTCACTGAGGTAGTAGGACGAACGTACACATGAACATTGTTTCCATTTTCTTGCGGTGTTGAAAGAAAGAAGAAAATAAAATGTTGTATAGATATATATTATCATTATTTTATGATTATTGTTACAATAAAATCAAATATTTTTATTAAAATTATCACTGATATAATACATGTAAAGCATTAACAAATCACATCTCTTTGGGGAAGCGGTAGTCCACACGTCCACAAATGATGTTACTCTATTCCCACAAAATGAAAGTCCTGAAGGTATGAGTTATACAATATTTAAATAAGAATAAATAAATCATAAATATAAATAAATCATATAAAAATATTAATTCTATCATTAGTACCATCCTTTAGAGGTGGTAATAGAAGAATGAATGATATCAGTTCAAAATGTGGTAGTCTTCCATACATACGAATGATGACTGTGTATCCCATTTGATGAAAGTGTGTGAATTTGTAGGTAATAACACTGACATAAAAACATATGATTATATTTATTATAATTATTATATTATAATATATTTATATATGAGTAATTTAATGGGGTATAAGGATACAAAATAAAAATGCACGTTGAGGTACGTTACCTCTTCATCGGGTAAAACCTTTTGGTTTTCAACAAAGGGATTCCTTGGATGGTCCTATTCCCAAAGTTTGGATTATAGGTTTAGAGGAGGGATTTTTTGTGGATATTGGGATTGGTTTTGGCATAGAAAAATGGATTGATAGTGTAATTCAATGAAGGGGGTGAGTTCCCATTTTACAGTCGAGGAGGACTGACATTCTTGTATATTAAAAAAGGTGAACAATATTGAGAGATTTCCCTTACATCATGTGCCTCCAATAATGGTACATATTTTTTACAATATGATCGATGGTATGAATATGGCATAAAAATGGATATATGATAAGTTTCTAGGTTATTTAGCCTCATAAGATTATAGTTTAACCACTAAGTGAACTCATTGTTTACTGTAATTGATGTAATTAATTTTAATTTAATTCACAAATATTACTGGTCAAAAAATATATTGAACATATTATATATTATAAATTTGGGTTATTCCAAATATTGAATAATTTTTTCCAAATTTTAATAAAATAATTATTAGAGATAAATTTAAAATTAATCCAACATATGAGATGGGATGATTAGGTTTTAAAGAAAAAAGCATCAAAAGTTTGAAAGTATTTATATAAAATTTCATTTTGATATTATTTCCAATATAAAAAATAAATTTTATTTATGTATAATATATTTAATTTTAAATTAAAACCAAATTAAAATACAATTTAATAATATAAATAAATTAAATGAAAAAGAAAATTTCCCTAGACAAAATAGTATTTATCAATAATCATCCAAAAATGAAAAATTTCATAAAAATAACAAAAAAACACTCTAATATAATTTTTAATTTATGAATTAAAAAATATAATTTTATTTTTTGTTAATTGTATTTTTAAAATGCTCCAAAATTAATTACATTATTATCATATAATGGCATAAGTAGTAGTTATTTTGAAAAAAAATTGTATTTTCATATATATATACAGCCTTGGCAAAAAATAGTTGTTTTATTACAAATATGATTAATTTATGTAAATAATATATAAAAATTATTTAAAAATTATTTATTACTAACTTTAATTGCTATGATATAAAGGTCTTGTTTAAATGATTATAGTAATAAATTATTGTTTCTTTGAAACTCAATGTTATGTGTAATGAAAGATAAGTAAGTGTTGTATGTTGCATAAGATTAAAAATGTTTATAGTATAATTCAATATTAACATGTAGTGTTGTATAAAGAAATTTGAAAAAGGAATTTAATTTATTTAGTGACAAAATTTTTATAAACAACCTGGGAGTTATATTCTGCCCCCTTAATGTGAGTTTCACCCTCTGAATTCATCATTATGATTCAAACAAATGAGGATACTTAAACATTATCATATATTCAAGTTATCTCATATATTATTCTAATAGTTATTTTCTATATTAAACTTTTACAAATTGGGTGTTTTTTTTGAAATAAATTTATTTTTATAATCAAAAATTCAATTGGTTGTTCCTAATAAGAAAGATATTGCTTCAGCGGTATTACCTCTATGTTTAATACATGTTATGGGTCCAAAATTTACTTCATTAGGAGTGATACTTTGAACATATTAATGAATTTAGAGATGTTTGGTGCAATCACAAATATATAGGCTACTCTCCTAGTATGATCAAGAATTTCAATGGGACTGAAATACATAGGGTTTAGTTTACCTTTCTTCTAGAATCTTATAACCTTATTCCATGAGTATATTCATAGAAACACCTCTTAACCAAATTCAAATTCATGTTCAGGATGATGGTGATCTGTATAAAATTTCGTCTAAATTTTATCTACCTTGATATGATAATGAATTGTTTTATCCTTCTTACCCATTTCTTCCACTATCGGAGGTCCCAATAGCCTTTCTTCTCAATATTTACTCAAAAATGTTGTTCCTATATATTTCTTTCTATATCGGGATTCATACGGATCCATCTGAATGATTGATTGAATGATATTATTATAATAAAACATATCTACAGTATATTGTAGATCCCAAATAGCTTTATAATCAATAAATTGATATATCCACAAATCCTCTAGGGTTTGAATTTATCATTCAGACTGACCATCCATCTAAGGATTATAAATAGTGTTAAACATAAAAAATGCAACACGGGGATTTTGAAGTCTCAAAGATAATTATGAGGTAAAAACTGGATCCAAATAAGATATATTAGGAAGTGGTACTCTATGAAACCTTACAACTTCCTCAATGTATATCCTACCAAGCTGATCTTGAGAGAAGTATTCTTTAATAATGATGATGTGTGAAGAAATAATTTGGGGGAAAATACCACCCATATAGCATTATTACCTTTATAGGTTTTTGTTATTCCAATAACAGAATCCACACTAATGTTCTACTACTTCAATTTTTGTATGGGTAATGGATGTATCATCCCCTTATACATTTTTCCTTTAACCATAACTTGTTGATACACTAATCCTCGAGATATAATCTCTATGATGTCTTTCTTTAGGAAATAACACCAAAAGTATTCGTTCAAGTATGTATACATATTTTTTCAAATAGTATGAATGAAGAAAATTGGTATATGAGTTTTTTCTAACATCTCCTTATTCAAAATTTTTATGGAATGAACACATTCATGTTTACTAAACTTTATCAATCAATAATGATCAAGGTTAAACTTAGGAACATTTCTAACCCACTTTTTGAACTCTATATGTTACATCTACCAATTTTTAATCATTACATAGATAAAGGATTGATCATTTTATCAAGTAATATAATACATTTCAACTACTTTTAGGATTTCCAGATACATCCATTACAAATCCAAAAAAATGGATCATCTTTTTCCTCATCATAGAAAATATGACACAATAATTTCAACTCATAACATTTTCCACCTTGTTCTCTCTCCCAAGGTGGTAATTTATTGATAAATCATAATCTGTTATTAGATATAAAAATCTTATCAAGAAACAATCAACTTATTTTTTGGGAATATATACTTCAACCATTATTGATTGGTATATTTATCACACTTTTCTCTGAAAAGATAATCCCTCTATATCATTAATACAACAACGACCACATCTAACTAAAAATAATTTGTTTGGAAACTTTTCTTGTGAATCTTTAATTTTAATTTGTAATTTTCTATAACCATTTTATTTTGAATATAAACATATCTTAATACATTTTTTATCCATCGTAATATGTTAAAAACCCATGTCCACTATACGGTAATCTATGAATAGGTGTGCTGGCCAACCTTAACTTTAATTCTTTGAATGTTTCCTGACATACATTAATCCAGAGGAACATGTACCCTTTCTGAGATAACTAGGTCCAATGATTTCATTTTAGTAATAAATTCCCCACAACATATTGATAATATCCAGCTCAACCACGAAAAATATTGATCTATATCACCATGTATGTTCTACTCAAACATTCAATAGCCTCCATCATTTATGGATATACTTCTACACACTCTCTTGATATTATATGTCCCAAAAATAAAAAATAATATATCCAAATTAACACATTATAAATTTTTCATAATGTCTCTTATTCCTTATGGTCTTAATTACAACTCTCATGAAGTCTTCAAGATATAACATTGTTTTTAAATAGATATGAATACTATTTAAAATTACTACTAAAAACTAATCTAGGAAATATCTAAACAATCTATTCATCAAATCCATGAATATATTAGGTGAATTAGAAAAATAAAAACCATCAATATATATTCATAGTTTCTATACCTTTTACAGAATTTAATCTTTGGTATATCTACTATCACAAACATCAATTTTGGGTATCTATAAATAATTTCAATCATGGAAAAGTACTGAGTTCTGTGAATTTGAACATACAATTCATCAATACGGGGAGTAGGGTACTTATTCATGACAGTGATATTTTTTAATTCCTTATAATAAATGCAAAGATTAATTTTACCATATTTATTTTTCAAAAAAGGAATAGGTGAACCCTAAGGTGACACAATTTTCCAAATAAATCCCTTGTTAATGTTTTCATATAATTTCTTCTTCAATTCATATAACTGAATTGGGTCTATTCTATTTGGAGTCTTTGAAATTGGTGTAGAACAAGGTTTGAGTTCTATTGAGAACATGAATTCTCATTTTTTGGAACGTTTGGAAAATCAACTCTAAATAATACCAAAAATTACCAAACAATAAGAATATCATCAATTTCTTATTTCTCCTAATCAATTTTATATAAACACGCATTCTGAATGGGAATAAGGACCCATATACTATATATAATATCTATATGAAGTTCAAATATAATATCACATTAATATAATATCATAGGTTGGTTTTAATTATTAAATGTAATTTACATTAATTGATAATATATGTGGTATTTATGCATTGAAATCCAATCCATGCATAATATGAAATCTAATTCAACCATAGGAAAAATAAAGAGACTTTTAGGAAGAACATTCCCACATATGTTAACCAGAGAGGAATCATACACATGAGATGCAAACATCATACTATTTGGTTTTTCATTCCTAATTCCACATAAAATGATTGGGGTGGAATAATAATACCGTTTTCAAATTATTTATATATGTAAAGTGGTAGGATCTAACATCCAAAACAGAATTATTAGTTATATAGTGAATAGAATGTGTTCCCTTAACCATGTAATTATGGAAACCCTCATTAGAAATAGTGATCTTCTAAGACTTCCCCTTTTCCCACAACTTAAAAGGGTTCTGACATCAGTCATCATCAATATCCTTTTTATTTGGCACTGGTTAACATAATTCCCATTATCTATAAACTTGAAGCACTGGAGATGGGGAGGAGAATTATATGTAGCTTTATGTCCATTCACTTTGTGGGATAACTTCTTCCAATAACTTGAAAAGTAAAATGTATGATGACCATATCTTGAAGTTTTAAAGCATTTTTTATACACCTTAAGAATATTTCACCAATTATTCTTCCCTCACATATAAAACAATGAAAATATCATCTTCTTCTCTCTATGGGTTTTCGATTTTCATTTAACATATATCTCCCTTTTCTTATCAAATCCATGAGATTGATATATAACTCCAACTTCATTTATACCATCATAGAACAATTGAAAATATCATAATATCTATTAATGTCTCTTATTGGTAACACCTTTATGAGAAATTTCATCAAGACATTTAAGAACCTTTCAAACATACATTCTATTTGTATGATATTTCAAGAATTTCGCTTCTAGATGGATGATATTTCAAGAATTTCGCATCAAAAGTCTTGGAAAATTGTTTTTAAAGTTATCAAAATATTAAACATATCAATAATTTAACTCAAGAAACTATTCTCCATATTGTAATGTAGAATACAAGGAAAGTAATAATTGAAAATTATGTTCTTTAACTAATCCTAGTACATGTATTCTATTACATCATGATTCCTTGTATTATTTATAATATTTTACCACTGTTATGGTTCTCCTTCTAAATGATAAAAAACTATGATGACCATCTCATTTTATGAACATTTGAGAAAGTAAATTATATTTTCAATGGTATCGATATTTTGGTAAACAACTTGTTGATTAGAAGACCCAATAAAAAAGGTGGTATTTTCCTCACGAAGGATTCAATAGAAAATTATTCCCTACTTTGATTTCATGGAAGCCCATGATTATCCATATCTTGAGAAAGTAGTGTGATCATAGTAGTGGTTTTTATAAATCCAACTCCCAAAAAATTAGATTCTATGGAGGAAAATCATTTTATTTTCCTTCATACTCAACATATTCAGATTTCTTTTTTGTTTTAAACATTGATGAAAAACAAAATTCCTAATTTAAAATACATTAATCATAGTAGGAAACTACATAACCATGAAATTACTTATCATATTTCTAAGTAATGTGACGTTATTTTTTTAATATATGAAACCATATATTTTTCCTAGGTCAATCATTGATAAATTATATTTAAATCCATAATGATGGTTCATAAAAAAATTGTGAATTAATAAAGAATATACCATAGGAGTGTCAAACTAGGTATGATGTAATGCCCACTCTCATGCATAGTTTATAGATTATTTCTAGCTCAATATGGTTTTTGGGTGGTTGTTAACTCTATGTACATTTGTTCTCAAGCAAAATCTTCTTGTAGTATCAAGACAAAGATTTCTTTCTAGGAAACCACCCACTCTACCCCTTACCAAAATTCCATGGAATTTTTCTATATATTGTTTCATACTTATACTTATCTATAAAGATATGTACTCAGTAATATTACTAATGTTTTCAAATATTATTTTCCAAATGATAACAAAAATGTTTCAGTAATAAAATCTACAGTTCCCCCACTTCCCAGACGTATATATTACATCATTTTGTGGAAAATTTAATAAATTAAACAATCACACTATGAAATACTATGTTAGTTTATTTCCATTAGAAACATAGAAACATAACCAATGGTAAATAAGTGAGCTATATTATCTATCACTAGGTTTTCCATGACTAAAACCTTTACTAGAAACATCATAAATAATTCATATTTACATAACCAAGGGAAATAAAACCTAAAAAATAGTTATCTCATATCCTTAGTGAGGTAAAAAGGGGTATATTTACTGATAATCATGATAATTAGAGTAAGATAACATGATCATAATGTTATAAGATCATTCCCTTCAAATCAAAGATCATAATCAAGGGTCATGTAATAAATATTGGAAACTCATATGATATGAATAATGATGGAATCAAGATTATAACCCATAAAATCATAACATAATAATAATACATGGATTTGTGGAAGACTCACATAATATAAATTGATTTATATAGTATTCAAGGCTTACAATGAAGTCCATCTTAGTATAATTAGTTCACTACCAAAACCATCTTCTTATTCAAGGTTCACTCCCAAGACTATATTAGTGAACAACAATCTTTACTAAAATGGTTTCAATACATATTCTATCCATCCGTATCTCATGATATATAAATATTTAACTAATTAATTAGATAGGGATATAGATACCACATTTATCATAATGATATCATAAATACATGTATCACAGGATTATAAAAATTCATCACATCAAAACCCATGAAATGAAATGGGTATCATAAACATGTATTTATATCATAACATCTAGAAAAGGGATATGTTTCATAATAATTTACCTAAATAATAACCCATTAAAATAATTTTGTTTCAAAAAAATAAAACCTATAAAAGAGAAATAAGATTCATAAATATATGGCTGATAAAGGAGAAACAGTTTTCCTAGACATCGTGCCCTCAAAATAGAAACCACTAAGAGAAAGAATATAAATACATCCCTTTTATAGTATCTATCGAGAGGAATGAGAAACAAAATAATATTTAATATTAGAAGTAAAATAATTTTTATAAATTTTTTCAAATATTTAGTGTTTAGAGTATCCTTTCTTCTTTGAAAATATAATTATTAAAAACATAAAACATTTTGAAAATAGTATTTTTTTGTGAAAATAACATTTAAAACATATAAAAAATGATTTGAAAGAATAAGTAAATGAATATATAAAACAAGAAACATTTTTAAATTAGTTTTCCCTTTAGTATTTTCATAAAATATAATTAAAACAAATTTTTGAAACCATTTTTTAAAGCATGGATTTGGAATAAAACATATTCCCCACTAAAGAGATAGATGAAGTCCGATTTTCTTAAAACAAATTCTTATTTATCATAACTACAAATGGGTTAAAATGGAGCCAATACATGATTATATAATTAATAACTATATGAGAATAATCTCCATGAGCCTTTTTGAGTGTTAAAACAAAACATTTTATCAAAGGTCTCATAATCATAAACAATCCCAATAATGATGAGATTGTAGAAGTAAAATATTATCACTTCAGTAAATTTTAACAAAAATAACCCTTAGGGGTTGACATTAAAAGAGATAAAATATAAATAAAATAATTAGATTCATTATACAACATGTCACAGGGTATTATATACACCCTTTAAAATAATATAGGTTCATATCATAACATGTGTCTCAAAGAAGGAGAATTAAGACAAAAGTACCTAACCAATTATATAAATTATTAATGATAAACCCAGTGAAATATAGGTCATAACATTGATAATTAAATACCCATAAATTTTAGAATAATAATTATAGAATAATCTGATGGAAAATATATACTCCAAATAAAGGAAACGAGTGGTGAAAAAGGCCTAATCCTTATAGAAATAAAAGTGAGACAACTAATCCCCGTAGCTTATGTCTAGAATCTAGTTTTACTCATTCAAACCAGATATATTACTAATATAATATTTTTTTACATCTATTACAAAACCATATTTTGTTATATTATACCATAAATTATTTAAATGTTAATTTATACTAATAATTCGATGTTAATGTAGTGTTTCGGGTCATAACCTCTTTGTTTTTCATAGACGTTTTGACTTCTTATTATTTGTTCTCTAAACTAGTACTTGATTTTATTATTTAAATAATATAAATATGATATAAAATATAATATATATTCATTATATATTTATTTATAATAATCTCAAATATATATAAATCAAAAATTAAATATACCATTTTCGGAGATGGTAGGTCGTACGTATGCATTAAAATTGTTTCAATTTTCTTATCATATTGAATGAAATAAGAACATTAAATTATGTATATATATACTATCATTAAATACACATTTGTTTCATAAATTTCACATAATTTTAACAAAACCATCTTCAATACATTTCTTCTAAATAATGAATTAATGACATTGATTTGAGGTGGTGGTAGTCCACACATACAGAAAATATGTATTAGTATTCCCAAAAAATGGAAATCCTGAAGTTATTTGTTATAGAAAGTCTAAATATAAAAAAATAAATTATAAATATAATATATATCAATCATAAATAGTAATTATATCAATATTACCATATGTGATAGGAGTAATGGATGAAAGAAATACATCAGTTCATGAGGCAGTGGTCTGTCATATGCACAAATGATGAATGTGTCTCCCATTTGATGGAAGTATGGGAATTTTTATGTATTAAACATAACATAAAAATATATCTATATTTTAGTGATACTGATTTTATTATATAATCCTTATATAAGATTAATTTACGGGTGGTTATAAGAAAAAAAACAAAAATAAATATTGAAGGTTGTTACCTCTTCTTCGGGAAACTATTTTTGTTTTACACCAAAGGGATTTCTTAGTTGGATTTATTCCCAATATGCGTATTATAGGATTTGAGGATAGAATTTTGGAAGATATTTGGATTTTATATACCTGAGATAAAGATCTAGAGTGCAACACCCAGAGTTTTAATGAAATATTTATTTATATTTTAACAAATAAATATTAAATTCTTATTATTATAATTTCATAAATAAATTTTGATTTAATAATACCTTTTTAAACATGATATTATTTTGGGAATATGAAATTATTAATATGAAATATATATATTCTAATAACACAATAAAAATATTTTTTAATAAAATTTCTTATGAAATGATTTTTAAAATTTGTATATAAATTGACATATAAATATTTTCAAAACCATATATTGGTTTTGAGAAGTAATATTTCCAATTTAATAAAATTAAAACATTTAAAAGTAATCATTTTGTATTCTTATTTACAAGGTGTCTTCATTATTGAGAATGATATTAAGATAACTACAAAAAATGAAAGTTTAATATAAAACATATATATTTAATTTCCAATACAAAATTATGATTCAAAGAAAATAGTTTAAATTTAAAATTTTAACATGTGAATAATATATATTATAATTATAAATGAATTTATATAATATGATAATAATAAAAAAATATCATTAGCTTAAAAAATGAATTAATAAATCAATAAAAAAATGAAAACAAATGATATACAGAATAATGATGTGAGAGATTGAATTAAAAATAATAATAAACTGAAATATTGAAATTGGGGGAGGGGAATGCAGTTTCATCAGGCAGAGCATGAGTTGTGGGGTCTGTTCAAGTCTAGGAGTCGATGCTGAGGGCAAGGTGAAAGGGGAATCGTCATGTTTCGAGCGATGTACAGATGAAGTCACGCTTCGTCCTACTTTAGGAATCAAGGAAAAGGTAGAGAGTCGTGAGGCATCAGGTTCATCTATGAAAGGTGTCAAATTCTAGCATATAGGTCCTAGTTTTGATGAAGTTGGATCTAGATTTGGTTTTGAGTCTAAATGTCTTAACCCTTTGGATAAGATTTAGAGAGGAGGTGAGGCCCTGAATCATTGATAAGTCACACTTTTTCCTGATCTGGTTCATGTTGTTTATTCAATTAAAACCAGAATTTTAGATTCTTTTTCAGTGTATTAATTTCAATAAATTTCAATATTCATACCCTTTATTCTTCTTTCAATGTTAGTTTGTTTTCAATTTCTTCAATTGGATGTCTGTATTTTCCCTGGATATGGATTCTCTTCAATCATTTCAATTTAAAAGCAATTATTGATTGATTTGTGTACTGGTTTACATATTTTTCATTCGATTAAGATTATTATAATCTGTGCATAAATAATTTTATTGAAAATTAAGTTTTAGGTTTTTTTTCTAGAAACTATTTCATCATCGCAATCATTTTCAAACATTGAATCTATTCATCATTCTGTTTCAAATCATTTTTTTGTGATATTTTAAATTACTGGTATTATGACATGAAAACAATATGTTTGTCATTTTTCCACTTCATATTTCTTCTTCTCTAAATGAGAAAAGTAAATATATATTTTACCAATATGTTTTTATGGTTACAAATAAAACAATACCAATTAGTATTTGTTCTTCTTGCATGACAAGAATCACCGGATCATGATAAGTATTATCTTTTAGTTAATCAATAGCCATTAAGACTACTATATATTAATTAGTGGCTTTACTTTCATTTCATAGGATTTTGTGTGAGTTCTGGTTTAGTGGGGGTAGAGGGACATATCCCTTATATTTACCACTTCTATGAGTATAAAGTGTTAATTGAGTTGTGTCAATCAGAATAAGGAAAATGTTTGACTACGCAAAAAACATGTATGGGAACATTAATTTTACTCTAAATTTATATTTCCTTTTTAGATAAAAAGTTACATTGATTATGAATTCTAGTTTTTTATAATAGAGAAATATTAATTTTCATGTTAATATTTCTTTGAAGTCTAATATTTATAAGGTATTATTTTATTTAAATAATTTATGATCTATATTTATGAAAACTAATATAAGGGTTGTTTTTATTTTTCTAATTTATTTGTTCATGTTAATTTTAATGATGGTTTCCTTCAAAACAAAATTTACATGATTTTCAGAACGTTGATAAACTTCAATAAGGGTATTACAATTATAATTATTTTAATGCATGTTTTGTAGTGTATTATTGATTTATAATATTTAAATGTGTTTTTTAAAGGGTTATTTTCATATTATGATGTTTCTTAGTTTTGATTCTTGAATTTTTTATTTTTTGTTAATTACTATATGTTTGATCTTAAATGATATATGTGTGTGTGTGTGCGTGTGGGTGTATAATTACATTAAAACTAATAATTTAAGGGTGTTTATTTATATTTTCAAAATTTAATTTATTTGGTAAAACTATTTCAGATTCTAAAACCATTGTTTCACTTGTGTATATGTATTTAATAAATTTTATGTTTTAATATATTTCTATTTAAAATTTTCCACGTTATATTTTCATTTATAGAAGTTTTGATTTGAAATTATGAGTATTATAAATTCCTTCTCATATATATATATACATAAGGAATTTTTATCGATATGTTTATAATATTATTATCATTTCCCAAATATTGTTAATCATGGTTTTATGTAATATTAAGGACGTGTCTATTGCATTATCCATGCACATTTGTTATACATAAAATCGATATTTCTTGCTTTTTTATTTCATTCATTTTTATCAATTTAATTTTTTGGTTTACAATCTGTGATTATTATGAAAATCTATGTCTTCATGCTATGAAAATGTTTAGGACATTATATGAATGATATAAATATTTTGTATGATATGTTATCCATAAGAATAATAAATGTATTCTGTGAAAGGAATGTTTGAATATATTTTATTAAAAGTCCTAGGTAATAATGTTTTGTTGTAACCATGATCACAATAATGTTTATATATATATATATGCTTATATATAAATTTAAGTTCATATTAACGCATTGAAATTTTTTCAACAATCAAAAAGTCCAGTGAAAATATATATAAGTAAATAAAGTCTAAAAATGTTTCAGATAATCCGGCAACTTAAACGTTGTAAATAAAGAATGTTAATAGAGATTGAGTCCATCCTTCGCTCAGTGGGTACCCCCAACCAGCCTTCAATGTTTATGTATCCCAAATTGTTTTTCAGAGTCTTGCTTAATATTTTCAACTAAATCACTAGATTATTTTTCAAGTGTTTTTTAAGTATAATATTTTTCAATGAATTATATTATTTTGTAATATTTGTTTTACAAATGAATTTATAATTTTATTTTTTGAATGTATTATCAAAGATATATTTATAAAGGGATATATTAAAGGTTATCAAAAATTCTTATTGGGAAATTAAATACCCACCCTTTCTTTAAAAATGATTTTTCGTAGGTATCTTAGATGTTTAATTACAAATTTCATCACTTTTGGAGTTAACATGCATGGAAGCATAGTTGACCTTTGTTTTATTTTTTATTCAAATCTGATAAATGTATATTGTTGTCTAATCCTCTAGAACCTAGACCAGTAAAAGGTCCCCTTTTGTTTAAAGTGTTGTGTAATTGTTCAGTTAATTTTATATAAAAATAATACAAAGAATTTTTTAGCAATATGTTTGAAAGAGCAGGCTTGAGGCGTTATAAATTTTATCGGAGGAATGGCCTAAAGAAATGTTAGATTATATGTTGTATTTGAGTGAAATAGAATTTACGCATTAGAATTTTATTTGGATTGTTAAGTCCCCATGGATATTCATTAATTATGAAGATGGAAATTCATATTTTTTTCAACTCTGAAGAAATAATTGTGAGGGCGCAATTCATTTAAGGGGGTAAAATATAAAATCTGATGTTTTAATAAAATATTTATTTATAATTTAACAAATAAATATTAAATTTTTATAATAAAATTTTTATATATAAATTTTGATTAAATACTACTTTTCTTAACGTGATAATATTTTGGGAATATAAATTTATTATTAATAAATATATATATTCTAATTAAACTATAAAAATATGTTTTAATAATATTACTTATGAAATGATTTTTAAACGATGTATATAAATTGATATATGAATATTTTAGAGTACCATATTTTTGTTTTGAGATGTACTATTTTCTCTTTAAGAAAATTAAATCATGTAAAATTAAAAAGATTATAAGATTAATTACAAGGTATATTCGTTATTAAAAATGATATTTGGATAATTATAAAAATAATGTTAGTCTACTGTAAAATATTTTTATATAATTTCCAAAAAAACAAATTTATGATTCATAGAAAATAGATTACATTAAAAATTTTAACCTGAAAATTATATATATTTCAATTATAAATGAATTTACATAAGAATATAATATTAACAATAAATGATTAGTTTTAAAAAAAGTTAATAAATTAATATAAAATATAAAAACAGATGATATAAAGATTAATGGCGTGAGAGTTTAAATTTTAAAAAAAAATTAAATGTTTAAATTGGAAGAGTTTAATAGGGTTTCATTGTGTAGAACAAGAGTCATGGGGTCTGTTTGAGCATAGCAGTTGACGATGTGGGAAAGGATAAAGAAATAGGCATTGTCGGGTTTCGAGTGAAGTCTAGATGAAGTCGAGTGTCATCCATCTTTGGGAATCTTGATCGTGGTTGCGATTCACGAGGCATCAGGTTCATCTCTAAAATGTTTCGAATCCAAGAATAGCGGTGCTAGTTTTTTCAAAGCTGGATCTATATCTGGTTTTTATTCAGAAGTTCATCACACTTCGAATAAGATTTGAATATGAGGTATGGCTATGAATCTTTGATAAGACTCAGTGTTTCCTGATTAGGTAGGTGTGGTTTAGTATATATAAATATTATTTCTGGATTTGTTTTTTGGGTATTAATTTTGATGGAATCCTATTATATTAATCACATTTTAATGATAAAAAATCACATATATTCTATAATTCCTATTAATCTTGTGTAATATATCTCAAATCATTTGTACAAATGATTAGTATTGTTATACTTTTTGAAAGGAAATCCAAGATCTTAATTACTATACATACAGTCTGACTACTATACACAATATTTGATTTAGATTGTAATAATGTTTTTTATGAATAATTATATGTAATCTATTCGATGAATATCACTACTTAAGACACAATACAGATTTTTGGCTATGTCAGAGGCATCGTGAGTCTACCACTTGTTATGTTTTTTCTGGAAAAAGACCCAGACAACATAACCAAACACCATGCAAAGACACCATGACCATCCGGACACTGTGACCAGACACAATGAAAAGACATTATGACCAGACACTGTGAACATCCAGACACTATGACCAACCAGACACCGTGACTGGACATCGTGACCATCTAGACACTGTGACCATCCATAAACCATGACCATTCAGAGACAGTGACCATCTAGAAACTATGACCATCCAGGAATTGTGACTATCCATACACCATTTTAAGGAGACACCGTTTCATGGAGAAACAATTTAAAGACAAACTGTGACACCGTTTCTAAATTTGTTTTGTCATTTTTTTCATTTAATTCTAAATGGTCATATTTGAAGCTTTTAAATGCACTGAAATAGTTAATGTTTCTTTTGTAGATTTGTCACTTGACAGTACGAGGTATGAGGTGGAAAATACATGAAACTATTCGGATGCAACACATGAACTCAAAGAATAAAAGAGAAGTGAGGCCCAGAAATAAGAACAGACTGACAATGTAAAACGAAGAACAAGTGAGTTTTCCTGAGAAAAGAACTGACATATACAACTCAACATTACTAAAGAACACACAAGGAATTCTTGAATCAAAAAGATAGAAACCATAGATCATGATCTTTGAGCACATATTCACATTGTCAATTCCAAGAAGAACACAATCAAGATCAAGCAAACTTATGATACTATTTTTTCCAGTAGTGGACTTGATTTCTATATCTATCTCATATCAAAAGTCCAGAGATGCTTATACTAACACTTGGATAACTCTAACCTTATCTCTATACTTCTAATCTATTTTGTAGTATTTTCATCTTTTAAACAGTGTGTGTGTGTGTGTGTCTGTATAAGAGCACATGCAGTCTCCTATATCAATCCGAATGATACAATATATCTTTTCTCTTACATCATATTACAAATATGTATACCCACAGATAAGTGTGTAAGAGGTTGTATGTAACCTGTTGTTCATACCCATGAAGAACTGTGGAAGAGGTCATGAGACCTGGACAGTCTATTGTACTATCACAAAGCTCGATACAAGATGTGTATCTAGATTATTTATATAAACTTCTTGGTGGTAGGTGATCACCAAGTGGAGTGGATTAGGTCTCGTCTTGATACTGAACCACTTGTTTTATATCCACTGTGCTTTATATTTTAGTTCTATCTATTCTACAGTTTAAATCAGAATTCACTAATTTTACAATGATAGAAAATATTTTAAAGAAGTTATAATTGTATTTCCTTATTATAAAATCTTACAAAGTAATTTGAATAAAAAATATTAAGAATACTGAGAATTATTCAATCTTCAAAGAAGTTATTTAAATAGTCAAACATTTATAAAAGTAAAACCTTGATTGACTGTGTTGTATTAAACTTTATTAAGGAAACCCTTTTAAGGATATATTTTTAAACAGAAATTTTGAGTCAATACTCAATTCACCCTCCTCTTGAGTACTCTACTCCGACCAACATTTGGTATTAGCAGATTGTTTCTAAAGACTATGTTTTAACACTATTGAAAAATTATTTTACTTATACATTAAAGATATGTTAATTTCTATTAATTCTAAATTTCTAGATCCATTAATGTATTTATATATTATGGACAATAGATTGGAAGGTGCTGCAATCAACATACCAACATTCTCTAATGGAACTAATTAAGATCAATGGAAAATAAAAATTAAAATTCATTTAGAAAGTATGATCTTTGAAATATGGTCTTCAATTATAGATGAATATAAGATTCCTGCTACAGATATGATCAGTTGGGATGAACCTACTAAAATTGCCTACAATAACAATTGCAAAGCAATGAATTCTTTATAATAATATTTTGGAGATGTGGAATTTAAAATAATTTCTTCTTTTAAAACTACCCATCAAATTTGGGATACCATATCTGTTTCACATGAAGGAACATATAGTTTGAAAGAAATGAGGCTTAATACTTATACTCTTAAATATGATAACTTTAAAATGAAACACGATTGGCTTATTTCTGACTTGTATCTCAAGTTCAATGAAATTGTCAACATAGTGATTTCTCATGGAAGGGAAGTCACTCCTAAGGAACAGATCATGAGGATTCTCAGATGCCTACCTGAGAGATGGAGATGAAGCATTATCTCTATTAAAGTGTCATGCAACATCATCATAAAACCTGAGAAGGAACTCGTTGGGAAACTTATGATGTATTAAGAGGATCTGAAAGTCAATTTGGAAGAGGAGAATAAACCCAAAAGAAAATTTGTTTCGTTCAAGACCACCACCTCTAAACACAAAGAAAAAGGGAAATTTGAAGTTTTCCTAGAATTTTCTAGCAGTGAACAATCATAACCAGAGATTGATGAGGAGATGGATCAACTAGCCTGAATGTTCAAGTGGTTTTACAATAAGATGACATTTTTCATAAAGCCTAACTTTAAGGGAATATATGATCAAAAAGGAAGTTGTAAGAATTATTTGAAAAGAAGTGACAAGTCTTAGGAGATTGAAGGGTATGATTGAAAGCAAAAATGACATATCAAGACTGACGGTCCAAAGCATAAGTATAGAAATAAATTTGAGTACAATGATAGAAACTACAAAAAGGAAATCAAAGCATCATGGAGTGCTTCTGAGGACAGTTCAAGTGATAATGAATCATCACTTGATGCATAGGATAATAAATCCAATATGTGTTTTATGACAAACACATATGAGGAAATCTCTTTAAAGAGTTCCTATAAGATCATATGGTACTTAGATGATGGGTGTTCAAGGAACATGATAGGAGACTACACATGCTTCAAGAATTTAATAAAAATTAATAGAGGACATGTCACCTTTAGTGACAATTACAAGGGAAATATTATTGGCCTTGACAAAATCGGTTACTCTAATATAGTTTTGATTTCTAAAATATTATTTATTAATGGATAGAAATATAATCTACTTAGTATTTCACAATTATACGATGATGGATTTTATGTTAGGTTTAAAAATGATTCCTGTAATGTTTTTAATCCTAAAGATGAATTAGTGTTTTCTGAATTAAGAAATGAAAATGTTTATTCTGATAACATAGATTATTTAACTTCTCAAAATTCATCATGTTTAATTGTGATTCACAAAGATTCCTAGCTTGGGAATAAGAGACAAGTACATTGTAACAATCACTCCATTAGAAAGTTGACATGAAAATGCTCAGTCAAATACCTACCCTAGCTTGAGTTTCTAAATGGTAAAGTGTGTAATCCGTGTCCAAAAGGAAAGCAACAAAAAATTTCCTTCCAATCAAAGAATGAAGTTTCAACTTTTCAACCTCTTGAATTGGTTCACATAGATTTGTTTGGACCATCTTTAGTTTCTAGATTAAACAGGAAGAATTATGTTTATGTTCATGTAGATGACTTTTCTGGATATACATGGTATTTATTTTTTGCTCACAAAAGTGAATCTTGATCTCATTTTACTAAATTTACCAAAACATTGGAAAATATTATTGTACATATAATTAAATATTTAAGAAGTGATCATGGTTTTGAGTTTGAAAATAAAGAGTTTGAATCCTTTTGCTCTATAAATGGCTATAGACATAATTTATCTACCCCTAGAACACCTCAATAGAATGGAGTTATAGAAAGAAGAAATAGAACCCTACAAAAAATTTCTAGAACCATGCTTAGTGAATATTACCTACCTATTTATTTTTGGGCAGAAGCTATAAATACTGCATGATACATTATCAATAGAGTGTTTATTAGACCCATTCTTAAAAATACTTCTTATGAGTCATGGAACAATAGAAAACCCAGAGTTAGTTATTTCATTGTTTTCGGTTGAAAGTATATATCCTCAATACTGAGGAAAATCATAACAAATTTTCATCCAAGATTGATGAAGGAATCCTCTTAGGATATTCAATTTATACTGAAGCCTATATAGTGTTTAAAAATAATAATAAATGTATGGATGAATCTCTCCATGTCAAATTTGATAAAACAGATCCCCATGAGCCTAAGACGACTCTAGAGAACCTAGAGGATGATGTATCATATTTGGACATTAATTAAAAATCCTCAAACCAACCTGTGAAAGAATTTGTAAAAACATCCAGTTTTGGAAATTCCTTAGACTTAAGTCACAATGAACTAGATCCTATTAAAGAACCTAAAATTACTATTCCTTCTTTTTCTAAAGATGTTAGAATTATTAAGAACCATCCCTTTGATGCTATTGTAGGAAACTTATACAAAGGTACTCAAACTAGATCCTATTTTAGAAATCAGGTTAAAAATCACTTCTTCTAGTCGCAAGTTGATCCTAAAAACATTGGTGGTGCTATCAATGTTGATTTTTGGGTGATGGCTATGCCAGAAGTACCTAATCAGTTTGAAAAATAACAATGTTCAGAAACTTGTCGAAAGACCCAATGAAAAATTTACCATAGGCACTAAATGGGTGTTTAGAAATAATGAAGATGAATTTGGAAATATAATTATATAGAAGGCTAGATTATTTTCACAAGGCTACAATCTAGAAGATGGAATTAAATGTGAAGAGACATTTTCACCAGTAGCCATACATGAATCCATCGGAATTCTACTTGCTTATGTAGCACATTTGAATCTCACACTATATCAAATAGATGTAAAAAGTGCATTTTTAAATGGGTATATAGATGAGGATGTTTTTGGTGGAGTAATCCCTTGGTTTTATAGACCCTCATTTTCCAAATCATATTTTTAAGTTATCAAAATATTTTTATGGATTAAAACAAGATCCAAGAGCATTTTATGATAGATTAAATACTTTTCTTATTTCCAATGGTTTTACAAAAAGAATAGATGATGTAAAATTTTTTATAAAATAAATTTCCAATTATTTTTTAGTTGTTAAAATCTATGTAGATGACATTATCTTTGGATCATCAATACATTATTTTTGTTTGTAATTTTCTAAAATAATGAAAAACTAATTTGAAATGAGTTTAATGGGTGGACTAAATTTTTTTCTTGGATTTAAAATCATTAAAAATAATAATGGTAGTATTTTAAATCAAAGAAAATATAAAAGATATCTTCTAAAATGTTTTGGATTTGATAACACTAAATGTAGTGACACTGCAATGAGTACCACTTGTAAGTAGGATCTTAATGAAGATACAAATTTTTTTGATCAAACCACTTATAGAAAAACTATTATTAGTTTACTCTAATTAACTTCTAGCCAACCTGTCGTTTGGTTTAGTGTGTGTATGTGTGCTTTTTTCAAGAAAATACTAATGAATATCATTTAAATTTTGATCAGATAATTTTCAATTACCTCAAGCATGCACCCAATTTGTGATTGTTCTATCCCAGATGACAATCATTTGAAGTAGTCTGTTATTCTAATGCTGAATTTGGTGGTTGTAAGTTAGATAGAAAAAGAACCTTTGGAACATGTCACTTTTGAGGCAAGTCACTAAATCATGGTGTTGTAAGAAACAAAATTTTGTTAAATTTTCTACTGCTGAAGCTGGATACATAGCTTCTGGTAGTTCTTGTGTGCATATTTTGTGGATGAAACACACATTACAAGATTTTGGATATCAATTCCTCCATTTAATTATAAATAGTGACAACACAAGTTCTATTAAAATCTCAAAAAATCTTGTTTCACACTCTAGGACAAATCATATGGATGTGAGCAACAATTTTTGAGAGATTATTATGAAAAAGGTGATTTCACTTTGGAATTCATTGGTATTGAATATCAGCTCGATGATATATTCACCAAACCAATAAATTATGAAATAATAGATTACATCATACAAGAATTGGGTATGATAAATCTTAAGTTTTTATCTTACTATTTCATATCATATTGTCTTACACTTTACGGTTTCACAAATCATTATCATGAGATTAATTCATAACTCTAACAATTCTATAGTTGTACTGTCTTCAAACATACTATTTCATGTTTATAGTCTCGTAGTTTCTATTTATTGGCTACTGTCAGACACTTACTATCACAAACAATACAGTTGCATAGTTTAGAAATCACATATTTACTGTCTCATAGTGAACAGTAGTTACAGTCTCACTGTGAATGCCTATTACTCTCTCACCATGAGAGTCTGTTACCATCTCACTGTAAATATTCCTTATTGTTTCATTAACAAAATTTATCCCATATCTCTGTAATTACTTATTTTACCCTTTCACATTCCCACGCTCTTGTTTGTGTGATGATTGGTATTCCTAAATGATAAAAACCGAATATTTTTCACTCGTTCTTCACTTGAGCTCTATCATATTCTCTCAAACTATAACCCTTATTCAACCCTTCTCTCTCTTAAACCTTCAGTGAATTCCGAGGATGAAATGCCCATCGTCGTCAACTTATGAGAAATTCATTTCAAATAATAAGAGGAAAATCTCATCGAAGATAGCACCCAAGAGTCATCTGAATCAAAACCTAGTGAACAGAGTAGTGGTACCTTAGAAGGAGATTATCCCTAAGTGGATTCCATCGAGTATGTCTTTATTTTTCAATGAATTAATATGGAATGGATGGTTATACTGGTTTACAATGGAGGATCAACTAATCTACCTGAAGTTATTTGCACAATTTTACTAGTATGTTAAATTTTCTTTTGATTCAGAAGATGGAAATTTTGTAAGAATTTGGATAAATGGCCATAGATGAATGTTTACGTCAAGGTTAGGATCTATATTCTTTAGGATACCTCATGAAGGATTTGTGAGGACTATCAGAGTGGTCCCCCACCCTCATGTGAGAGTACTGTTTTGGAAGATATCTTTGGAATCCTGAGTGAAAATAAATCTAAGAAAAGATATATATATATGGAGAGAAGTATAGAGAAACCATAATACTTTTTATGTTTGTCTATAATTTAATTAGCCCCAAAAAATGTGATTTCATTGTAATCGAGTATCAGGATGTATTATTAATGCATATCATGAAATATCAACATAAGATCAACATTTTCAAGTATGTTATACACCATATGAGTGAGTTTTTCCAAACAACCTCCAAGTCAACCTCCCTATTTTATTGTAGTAATATCTCAGTTGTGATTCTTTCCAAAGGATTAGTCGGACCAAATGAAGATGTTATCAACTATTTTAAGTTCTATATTTTAAAAGTTATTATAAAGAGGATGAAAATAAATTATAATCCTTGGAGATAATCATGGGTTGAATACAACGATAGAATTTATGAAAAGATCAATTCGATGAAACACCATTCATGAACTAAATATGTTTCTCATCCTCATTTAGAACCATATGGATTTGTTGAGTATCCATCAAAAGAAGGAGATAAAGAAGAGGTTGTTGCACCTACAATAGAAATTGTTTGGGTTGAGGAGGAAAGTGGACATATTATTCAAGAATTTTCTTAGAAAGAAGTGTTTTTTCCAGAAAAGGTTGTTGATTTGGATAAACAAACATCTTCAAAGAGTATTTTGTTGCTGTTGAAAGAGAAACAGATGTTGTAGAAGAGAATATAAAATAAGATCAATCTCTTGTTCAAGAAGTTGCTAGTGAGGAACATGTAGAGGAACAAAATTATCCTAAAGTTATTATTTCTGATGAAGAGATAATATATCTAGATTTTTATTTAGATAGATAGGAAATGGATGAGAAAATTAGGGATGAAATATTGATAATAGGTCAAGGATCCAAATCTCTATGTTTAGAGAAGTATGCACCTGTTGAGGGGGAGCAGCCCCCAGTCTGGAATCTATTGAAGAGCCTGATTCAGTTGATCTGAATTCATTGGATACATGGTTAAAATTTCCCAGTTATTTCAATGTGAATGATTCACAAAAATTCGTTGTCAAAGTTTTTGATCTATCAACCATGTTTCAGTTGAAAATGGCATTGGCTCTTGAAGACATCTCTGTAAAAGGATTTGATCTTGTCTGAGATTCTATCAAGATCCTTCTCAAGAACCCTCACACATGGTAAATAAGTATGATCTGAAATATTTTGGACCTTCCCTATAGGCTAGAGTTGAGAAACATATGAATACACAATCCACTCCTGTAACAAATCTAAGTGAAAGAGATGCTTCAATGTTGTTGCAAAAATTCATATGACATATTCAACCCAAAATGATTCATGAGATTCAAGAAGTCAATGTTGAGAATAAACTGCTTAGTGATGCATTAAGGACTCTTAGAGGTATGGTTGTAGATATACTGAGAGTACTGAACTAGAGACAAAAACCATTTAGTTGTGAATATTTTTACTCAGACCCCATAGGATGTATCCCCACTGATTCGACCTCATCTATCCTCTTTATCTAACAATGTATCTGAAATAAAAACCAAATTGTTCAAGATATTTTTGATCATGTTATTGGGATGAACAAGTTAACTGATGATTATAAGGGGTGCCCTCAAAAAGTGTTCAATCAAATAAAATCTCTTAACTCGTCTATCAATACTTCTAAAGCCTCTAGAAAATCATCTCAACCTACATTAGACATTGATATTCATAGAAAAGTTGTCAAACAGGAACATTGGGTTGTGCTTAGTGGATTTAATAAAAAATCTCTATATTAAGTTATCATGAATAGTGTCAGAGTTCTTGATTTGGTGAGAATCTATTCAAAGATTGCTAATGAATCTCAACACAAAATTTCTATGAAAGTGTACTTCTACTTAAATCAGATCTTTTCTAAGAATGACATGACCAACAATTTGAAGTACCATGTGGAGAGTCTGAGGATTCTTCATGTTACTCAACCTTTCAAAACATAAGTCCAAAAGCTCACAGGTTCCACTCGTTTGTTGGGGATGTTTTTAGAAAACAAGGATGACTTTGAATGATCCATGAAATATTCTAGAGAGATCATTGCTGATTTTATCAAGCTTTTAAAGACATATATTTATGTTCAGAGTATTTCCATTGTTGCTCCTACAGCTGCACCTCTCAGATCTGGATTTCATACCTTCACCTCTACTGAATCCTCCACATCTATGTCTATCAATCAGGACCTGAGTCTGATCAGGCATGCAATCCTTGATCAATAGTGGCCTCTGTCTTCTGCTACCCCTAACTTGGCCCCTTTTGTTTTTTGGAGGACTCACTTTACCTTCTCTGTCCACTGGTTCACCCCTTCCTCTACTTCGACCTCTACTACTATGGCTTCTTCTTTTGATGCTGCTGGTAAGGGAAAAGGGAAGACAAGCCAATGATGAAGAACTGTGAATACTATCTTTTTATAGGCATGTAGTTTTCATTTGTTTTTCATTCTACTATTGGTATTGACACATTTTTTCTCTAGTGCATTGTGATCTTTTCTTGAGCATTTCTTATTCACTTTTTTTTATAATCTCTAAAGGTGGAGAAATATTCTACCCATTAAATAAATAATAAAGACATATATATATATATATATTAACATTAAATAAGAGACCCAAAGGATAGATCTCTCACTCACGTGATTAGTGATCATAAAAAAGGGGGAGATTGTTCGACTCCTCATGTATTAATCATGTTTTCATGATCACAAATAATATATATTTTGTAAAGCCTGTTAATCTTGTGTAATATATCTCAAATCATATGTACTAATGATTAGTATCATTATACATTAAGTAAATCTATCCATGATCTAAAAATTTATCCATTCAGATTGATTATTATACACTATATTTGATTTACATTATATGGATTTATTTGATGATTGATTTTGTCTAATCCATTATATGAATACCACTGCGTAATTCTAAATACAAATACATGGCTAAGTCAGCGAAACTGTGAGTCTACCAACAGCTATGTTTTTCTAGAAAATGACCCAGTCCTCGGGACCACACATCGTGACGAGACACCATGACCAGACACCATGACCATCCAGAAAACGTGACCATCAGGACACCGTGACCAGACACTATGACTATCCATACACCTTGACCATCCAGACGCTGCGACCATCCAGACACCGTGACCATCCAGACACAGTGACCATCTAAACATTGTTTCAAGGAGACACCGTTTCATGGAGACACTATTTATATTCAAACTATTACACTGTTTCGAAATATGTTTTTTCATTTTTTTTCATTAAATTTCTAACAGTCATATTTTAAGATTTTAAATTCACTCACATAGATAATGTTTCTTTGCAGACATGTGACCTAACTGTACAAGGTACGAGGTTCAAAATACATGAAACCTGTCAGCTCCAACCCATGCACTCGAAGAATAAAAGAGAAGTGTAGCTCATAAAAAAGAACACACCAAGAGTGTAACAATTAATAACACACGAGGTTTCCTCAGAAAAAAATAGACACATGCAACTCAACTTTCCTAAAGAACACATGAAGAATTCATGAGTCAACAAGCTAGACACCATAGATTAGAATAGTTGAGCACATCTTCACATTTTCAATACCACAAAGAACACAAGCCATATCTATCTGACTTACAATACTCTATTTTCTACAAGAGGACTTGATTTTTACATCTGTCACATCTTAGAAGTCCAGAGATGCATAGAATAACACTCAGATCTCTTATAACATTAGCTATATACAACTGCTCTATTTTGTACAATCTTCAACTCTTGAGTAGAGTGTGTGTGTCTGTATAAGAACACACATAGTCTCCTGCATCAAACTGATGGATACAGGATATCCTTTCTCTTAAAAAATTTCACACTTATTTATACCCATAGATAAGTGTGGAAGAGTTTGTGGATAACCTGTTGTTCATACCCATGAAGAACTGTGGAAGAGGTTGTGTGACCTAGACAGTCTTGTGTATTGTTGTAAAGCCCGATACGGGCTATGTATCTAGTTTATTTATATAAACTTCTTGGTGGTAGGTGACCACTAAGTGGAGTGCATTAAGTATCATCATGAGACTGAATAACTTATTTTATATCTTTTTTGGTGTCTATTTTAGGTGTCTCTATTTTACTATTTAATTTATGATTCACTAAATTTACTTTGATAATTATTCATTAAAATAATTTATAATTGTATTGACATATTGAAATAGATAGAAAAGTTATTTTAATAACTAATATTAAGATTAAATATAATTAACCAGTCTTCCAAGAAGTTATTTACATTTTCAAACTTTCATAACAGTATAAATTTGATTAACTAGGCTATATTTAAATTTATTGGGGAACCCTATTAAGAATACTTTTTAAAATAGAAATTTTTAATTGATACTCAATTCACCCCCCTCTTGAGTACTCTACTCTGACGAACAAATTTTCATCCTTATCAAGGTCCATCCACTAGCTTCTTTTTTCAATTTTGATTGTTTTCAATTTCTTCAACTGGATGTCCCTATTAGTTCTGGATATGGATTCTTTTCGATCATTTCTGGTTAAAATAATGAACTGATTGCTTTCTATATCTGGTTTCTTATTTTTATATTATGATTGTTATTATCTCTGCATAAATTATTTGTTGACCAATATTGCTTTAAGTTATTTTATATAAACTATTTGATGATTGCAATAATTTTCATACATTGAATTTTTTCATCATTCGATCTCCATTAATTGATTTGTGATATTTGTAAATATTTTTATTATGACCTTAAAATGATATGTGCATTGTTTTTTCACTTCATATTTATTCTACTCTAAATATGACAAGTAATTATATATTTTTTAAATCTGTTTTCATGCATTTAAATAAAACAATATCTATTAGTATTTGATCTTCTTTCACAACAAACATCACCGGAGGATGATAAGTATTTTTTTAGTTTATCAATAGTATTTGAGACTTATTTATAAGCAGTAGTTCCTTCAATTCCATTTCATAGAATTTTGGGTGAGTTCTGGTTAAGCGGGTGTATAGGGAAGTATCCTTTTTTATTTTCTACTTTTATGTATAAGGCCACAGCCTTAAACCTTACTTAATATTGAATTAAATGAATAATTCACATTGAGGATCTTTTTAGGTTTATATTTTTAGAGAATTAGCACATAACTGTTACATCTCAAAAGATTACTAAGTAGTCACTTCTACTAAGTATCTATAAAATAAAAACTCTTAAAAAGAAATAGGTCTAGTTCCATGTTTTAGATAGCATGACGTTTCCTTGTTCCCATCCTTGAACCTATTCCACATTACGTCCTATGAAAAACATTTCAAAAAGAAAAATTGGGGTGACAATAAAAATCTCAATATGGTATACAAAAGGAATGAAAACTATTAGTTTTTCAAACATCAAGTAAACCATGTATACTTTATCAAAGTAATACCTTCACCTTTATGATGTAGTAAAAACTATTCAGTGAATAAAATATCATTACTTACCCTTTTGTAACCAAAAGATTTCCATAAAACCCATATAAATAAAGCATAACATATAATGGTAACTTAGGACATAAACATACTTAAATGGAAGAACCATACGGTCAACTTCCACACATACTTAATGGAATATCTATACAGCCGACTTCCATACCCAATGCATTAGAGGTTATAACATAACCACCCGTCCTTGTATTCACAGCACCACCCATCACATTTTTTATCATGTAACCACCTGTAAAATGTCCAAGTACCATCATTACACATAAAATATTTTAAATATAAATATTTCAATAACAACATTTCATTTGCAATCACAATAAGTAATTCCCAGATATTGAATTAATCAATCCATTTTCAAAAACCATTTAAGAGAGATGTTTGAATCAAAGTGTCCCATACCACATTGAATCTTTTAATTGAATTAAAATTTTAAAACATTAATGTCCATATAAATGAATACTGAAAACCATTTTGAAAACATTGACATTAAAGAAAACTATTTAGAATAATAAATCATTAAAACATTTAAAACAATATTTTTGTTAAAGAGTTTTTAACAAAAAGAGAGACTATTAAATACAAAAAATAGTAGAATAACATTTAATCTAGACTTTATAATATCATGAGAATAAAGGTATTCGTGATATAATAAGTCAAAGGGTAGTATACACACCATATAAGGGTGAATTGGTGCATAACAACAATAAAGTCTCAATGGAAATGTAAATTGAGATGAAATCCATTATAAAGATGGTATCCTTAAATTAAGGATAAATCTATCCCATAATTATTTGTGAGAAATATAAATACACTCAATATATGTGGATTTTATGTGTGAAAAAATCATAGGTCATTCACACATAATCTTTGGAAAAACATAACCAATTTCATAGATATTTATCACAATGAAATGAGATTGAGTTATGATTTCCCATACAAGTTTGTAAGAATTTATCAATGAGATGATTATATGTGGAAATAGTATATCCACACAAATTATTGTGGAAATTACAACATAGAGATTCCTCACATAATCTTGGCATGATAAAATCAAGAAGTAGAGGTTTAACCCAAATAATTGAAAGTGGGTTAAGAAGCTCCCTTACAGAAATCCGACAGCCTAACGACGTCACTTAAAAATTCAGAAAAAGAGTTGATGAGAGAGAAAATGGTATCTCATCACTTGGACAAAAAATTTACGTTAATAAGGATATAGAAGAACATATCCCAACAAAACAATGTGTAAATTAAAAGACCCAACAAAATGAAGTCTTTTAAAAAGAGGAGGGTGAAAGGTCCCCTTACCGAGTTGGGTAACTTTCGAAACGTACACCCCATTGAAGAAGGGTCATACAAAATTGATGTAAATACTCATAAATGATAATATATTACAAAAATAATAGAATAATGGGTATTACATATACCACTCAAAGGAAATGGTGGAAAATGTAGCATAAATCTCACGGGAATAAAAGTGAGATGAAAATTCTCTTATGAAAACTCGGCAGCCTAACGGCGCCACTTAAAACATCCAAAAATGTGTTGATGAGATCAAATAGGGTCTCTCATCATATTAAAATAAAATGTACAACAATAGTAATATAAAATAACATCCCAATCATAATAAATATGAGCTTAAAAATACTGATATAAAAGAGGGTACTTAAAAAGAAAGAGAGGGGTAGGTTCCCTTACCTCGTGTCCGACTTGACTCGATCATTCTTTAACATCCTGAATAATAAACTTGAGTTAATTTACACTTGATTAAGAACCTTTTTCAATTTCATTATTTATTTTATATCACTTATTTCCATTTTATAAACGTTATGTAATCATTTATGTTAATAACGGTCGTTTTGTCGTTATTTGGTACTTGAGTCAAAAGTGAACTTCTTATATTTACAAGTTGTTCACGTAGTCAAATATCCATTATCTCAATAATGATATTAATGTTTTGGATATAATATATATCATATGTATCCAGAATATATATTTATTTATAATATTACATAATCATTTAGAGTTATGAAATGAAATGCACCGTTCATGGAGATGGTAAGCCATACGTACGCATGAACGCTACTTTCATTTCTATGTCATATTAATGGAATTAAAACTAAATGAGAGATATGTATATTTTTAATTACATAATTATATTCATCCATTAGATGTACCATAAATCATATATATCCATTATATATATGTACTTATAATAGTACATTACATTTGGGGATAAGAAATGAAATGCACCGTTCATGGAGACGATAAGTCGTACGTACGCATGAATGCTACTTTCATTTCTTTCTAATACTTTAATGGAGTGAAATAATAATGGTATAAAGGTATATTATAATTCTATTATAATGTCATATATAATATCATTAAATCCATCCTTTATATGTCCCATGTATGGCATTAACGAATCAAATCACTTTGAGGGGGCGGTAGTCCGCAATTCCTAAATTGAAATTATCGTGTTTACCCACAATGGAAAACATAAAGGTATTCCACAAATGAGAAATACAGAAGAATAATTAAAACATAAACTTATTATATATCATATATAGATATAGTTTCATCTTAATGGCCACCTTTGAAGGTGTTATATGAGTGTTGAACAATCATCGTTTTGTGAGGCAGAAATTCTCCATCCACAGAAACAGTATGTTTTTTAATAATTATATGAAGGTGTGTGTATGTGTAGCTCGAATCCTTCTTATAAAAACATCCTAGTATATTTAGGATACTGGTGTTGTTACAAAAGAAATTAATAAAAAGAGTTTAGGGGGTTGGAGAAGCAAAATAATACATAATAACACAAGAGAATACACTACCTTTAAATCAGGTAACTCTTTTTGATTTGAGATCAAAGGCTTCCATGGGAATAATTCTGCCCAAATTGAGGCTTCTAGGAGTAATATAGGGATGTGGAGAGACAAAATGGTAATGGTATGGCCAAGCCAAGGCTTGAGAGGTGTGGGTAAGGTGGTAGAGGTGGGGGCCTTTTATAAGAGGAAAGGAGGGGCACTCTTGGAAAGGTATAAAATGTTACTTTATTTTCAAATGCGTTTCGGATTTTAAAGGTCCCACATTGATGTGTTTCGAGGCTAAGGTGATAAGGGTTATAAATCCACCCAACCAATAGGTTTTTGACATTTTTAGGGCTTAGATTATATATTATCTTTTCATTTAATTTAAATATTTAAATAATTAGGTAATCGCTGCATCATCATGATGTCATAAATATTTAAATTTATATAATTTCTAAATATTATAAAAAAAATACTATGATTTAGGAAATAGTTTTAGCATTACAATTACTATTTATAGTCAAAAATATGACTTGTATAACCACATGTAAAAATTGTTTTAGTAAAACTACCCATGTTTGTGACATTTTTATTTTAACATTAAATAAAAGGCATATATGTCATTATCATACCAAAGTGGCTCCATCGGGTACCAAAAATAGACCCATGATTTTTCTTGGTCGGCCATAACTCATCCAATAGGGTTAGGACAAGTTTCAAGATATTTTAATTTTATTATAGTATCATTTTTACCTTAAATCACACTAATTACCTTTAATCGCGATTAATAAAACTTAAAAGTTACTTTTCATCAAAAATTATTTTCATCCCATTAAACCACATTTTACTTAATAATTAAAATCATTTAAATTAGATTTTTTAAATTTCAAATCATAGAAGTGGTAAAGTCCCATTTAAACGAAAAATCAAATTTTGTAACCACCACTTTGTGGTTTCACTATTCATCAAAAAGTGATGTTTTTTAGAAAAATACCAAAAATTCACCCTAAGCTATATTTGATATTACGAATTCAAAAATGATGTCTATTTTACCAAATTCATAACATAGAAGTTTCATTAATTAATTTAATAATTAATTCTCGCTGTCAAAACAAATTGCGTGTTTTTATGAAACAATATCTTTCAAAAGATTGACACTCGTTTATGTCCAATATTAAAGTGATTTTAATTCCAACGACCACCATTGGATTAAATGGTAAAAATATATTCTAATTTAACTTTAAAATAAACTCAAAAGATTATCTAATTATATTAATAAATTAGATTAAAAAGAGGTTTTGAATTAAAATACAACATTTTTCACTATTCATTAAAAAAATGAACTTTATTGGAAAAATACCAAATATTTACACAAAGTAAACTATGATGTCCCGATTCCAAAGAAGAGTTTTATTTGGTCCAATAGAATGTATAAGAGTGACAAAAACTATATTTAAAGAGGGTTCTCCATCAAAAGGTGATAGATCGACCTTTCAGTGAAAATTAGAGTATATATGCCTAAAATTGAATTCTTTTCTTATTTTAAGCCTTTATCTTTTATTGGATAAATATAAAGACAAATATAATCATTTTTTAGATATTCCTATTATTTACTGCCAATAAAACAGCTACGTGCTAACTACCATTTAAAATAATACCATTTTATTATTAGAGTGCAATGTAAGATTTCAACGAAAATCGTTGTCGCGTATTTGGTATGCCATCGAGCATAGAGATACCTTTAAAGTAATGTTAATATTTTATTCAAAAATATGGATAAATATAAAAATGTCTTACTCTTTATTTACCTGGGGTGTTACATCCTTCCCCCCTTTTGGGAATTGCGTCCTCACAATTTTAAAATTGGGCTCGGAAACTTCATTGAAATCCCCACATTGGAAAAGGAGTAAATTAAACTATCACTTTAAAAGAAAGAAAAGGAAGTACAAAGGTCACCCAAGTTAACCCATACTAGGAATCCATGTATGAAAACATGGATATTGAAGAAAAAACACAAAGGGACATGTTCTGAGGAAGAGTGATAGTAAACATGTCTAGGAGAAAGTTAACCATAAGAAAATCACAAACTTGTGATGGGTTTAACGGTATTTGATTCCCCAGTAGGGAAAGTTAGCAGACAACATTTTTGTTTTAAGTTACTCTTCATTGAAGAATTTATTTTTGAGCTTAACTAAATCATAATGAGCCATAC
Organism: Viscum album; assembly: GCA_963277665.1. Classification (NCBI taxonomy): domain Eukaryota; kingdom Viridiplantae; phylum Streptophyta; class Magnoliopsida; order Santalales; family Viscaceae; genus Viscum; species Viscum album. Next base: position 73,450,815 of record OY728154.1, read on the forward strand.
TTACTTGTCACGTAGACTTTTAACTTTTACTAGATTCCATAATCAAACTCATATTTTCTCCAAAATATTAGTATTTAGGAAGACTTGTTCGCATTAAGAGTACTATAATCATCATCTTGAGAATTACCTAATCCAAAAAAGAGAACTATATAATTCCCATGTATTTATACCTTAACAAAAACTAAAACCAAAAAGGTTAGTATGAGATTAGATAATCAACAAAAGAATAACCCTTTATAAAAAGAAAATCTATTCTTAATCTCCAAAATTTGTCAAACAAAACCCAAAGTTCAACAAGGACCATTTGATAAAAAATTTGTCGGTAAATTTATTAAAATTAAACCGAACTAATATTGAAACCCAAATATTTGAAAGATTTAGTCACATAGTGTTCCTAAGTACAAATTAACACTTATCTTAAAATAACATCAGTTTCTCTAAAAGTCTCATATTCAAAAGTAATTAACCTAATCACATATACTCCATGATAGGTTAATAATTTCCATAGATAACCCAAAATCAACTTACTCTTAAATCATAAAATCATCTATCTAAAAATAATTAGTCAAACTAACCAAGGACTTCACGTAGTCCAGTGGTCGGCGATAAATACCCATTGCACTTTGGTTGTGGGTTCGATTCCCGCAGCTTTGTCAGACACGACGGGTTGTCACACAGTCTGTGTGTTTTCCTTTTTCCAAAACTACAGAATTATTAAAACATTCCCTAACAAGAAGATAAAATATTCAAAAATAACCATAACATAATTTAACCTCAATTTTATCTCATGAATTTCACTTTCCATCATAATATATAGTAACCCATAATTACCTCAAAAGTAAGGATCATATAATCCCAAATGGTTCTTTACAACTATGTCCACAAAAGAACAGATTACTATTCTTTGAATAAAATTTTTATATATCAAACATCAGGGTTACACATACTATAAAAAGTCTCCTAATGTACCCCATCATCAAAAGAGACTTAATACACTTAAGAATTTCACCATAACTCTTGAAGCCTTTATATGTTGACTTCTTACTCATTCAACATTCTTCATGATCCATTAAACATTCCTTTCCAACTTATTCTGAAATACTTTTTTCCTAAAAACAAAATCATGAATCATATCCTAAGATTGCAAAATAGAAAACAAAAGTTAAGAAATAACACATACCTTTGATTGGTCATTGTCAGTTTCTTCATCCTCAATCGGAATGGCATTAGGTATTGGTAAATGAATATTTGTACGATCTTGGTGATACCATCCCCAAAACTTCTTCGTAGAACATGTGTTTGCATAATGACCATGCACACCACATTAAAAACATTCAATTGATCCCTCAGAAAGAACTTCTTTCCCTTTCCTCGAGTCAACTAGATGCTTCCTTTTTCCATGGCAGGTTCTTGCTTTATGACCTTCATTTCCACATCTATATCATATATTTGTCCCTTTGAAACATTTTCCTTAGTGTTTCTTTCCACATCTTTGACACATAGTTTTTTTAACACACTTAACTTATGATTATTACATGTAGTTCCGTAAGGATTTATTTCTCACATATATGATGCCTTATTGAAATTACCAAGGTTTAGGTGGTCAATAAAGACTCCAGATAGTTGGTTGAGGATAAAAACAAAAGTTCTCATTGCATATCCCCATATCATTCAGTTTCTCGCTCAGAAAACTGTCACAATTTCCTTCACATCCACCGTTACTTTGGTGCCTACTAGATTTGACCATTTACTAAAACCAAAAAGGCCAGTTTGAGTATATCAACAAAACCATCATGTAATAATGATGAAGATAAACACTAAGATATACATACTAATTCACTTTATCTAAAACTAGGACTCTTTCTAAAATCCATACCATTATGGTAATGTCACATATGCTTAGAGAATACCCTAACCTCTAAAGTTATCTAAACCGACCTCTGATACCAACTATAAGTCCCAAGCCTTAAACCTTAATTAATATTGAATGAAATGAATAATTTACATTGAGGATCCTTTCAGGTTTAGTGTTTTAGAGAATTAGGACATAACAGTTACATCTCAAAAGATTTCAAAGTAGACACTTCGACTAAGTATCTATAAAATGAAAACACTTAAAAAGAAACATGTCTAGTTCCATGTTTTAGATAGCATTACATTTCCTTGTTCCCATCCTCGACCCTATTCCACATTAATTCCTGTGAAAAACATTTCAAAAAGAAAACTTGGGGTGAGCATAAAAAGCTCAGTAAGGGATACACAAAGAATGAAAACTATTATTTTTTCAAGCATCAGGTAAACCATGTATACTTTATCAAATTAATACCTTCACCTTTATAAAGTAGTAAAAACTATTCACTGAATAAAATATCATTACATACCCTTTTGTAACCAAAATATTACCATAAAAACCATATAAAAAAACATAACATATAATGGTAACTTGGGACATAAACATACTTAAATGGAATAACCATACAGTCAACTTCCACACATACTTAATGGAATAGCCATACAGCTGACTTCCATACCCAATGCATTAGAGGTTATAATGTAACCACCCGTCCTGGTATTCACGGCACCACCCGTCATATGTTTTATCACATAACCACCCGTAAAATGTCCAAGTACCATCATTACACATAAAATATTTTAAATATAAACATTTCAATAACAACATTTCATTTGCAATCACAATAAGTAATTCCCAGATATTGAATTATTCAATCCATTTTCAAAAAACATTTAACAGTGATGTTTGAATAAAAGTTTCCCATACCAATTTGAAGCTTTTAATTGAATTAAAATTTTAAAACATTAATGTCTATATAAATGAATACTGAAAACCATTTCAAAAACACGAATATTAAAAATAACGATTTAGAATATTAAATCTTTAAAACATTTAAAATTATATTTTTGTTAAAGAGTTTTTAACAAAAAGAGAGACTCTTGAATACAAATAATTGCGGAATAACATTTAATCCAGACTTTATAATATAATGAGAATAAAGGGATTCATGATATAATATGTCAAAGGATAGTATACACACCATATAAGAGTTAATTGGTTCATAACAACAATGAAGTCTCAATGGGAATGTAAATTGAGATGAAATCGATATTAAAGATGGTATATTTAAATTAAGGATAAATATATCCCATAATTATGTGTCAGAAATAAAAATACACTCAATATAAGTGGATTTTATGTGTGAAACAATCATAGGTCATTCACACATAATCTTTGGAAAAACAAAACCAATGACATAGATATTTAACTCAATGAAATGAGATTGAGTTATGATTTCCCATACAAGTTCGTAAGAATTTATAAATGATATGATTATGTGTGGAAATATTTTATCCACACAAATGATTGTGGAAATTACAACATAGAGACTCCACACAGAATCTTGGCATGATAAAATCAATAAGTAGAGGTTTAACCCAAAGAATTGAAAGTGGGTTAAGAAGTTCCCTTACAGAAATCTGACAGCCTAATGACGTCACTTCAAAATTTAGAAAAAGAGTTGATGAGAGAGAAAATGGTATCTCGTCACTTGGACATAAAATTTACGTCAATAAGGATATGGAAGAGCATATCCCAATATAACAATATGTAAATTAAAAGACCCAACAAAAGGAAGTGTTTTAAAAAGAGGAGGGTTAAAGGTCCCCTTACCGAGTTGGGTAACTTTCGAAACGTACAACCCAAGGAAGAAGGGTCATACAACATTGATGTAAATACTCATAAAAGAAAGTATATTACACAAAAAGTAGAATAATGGGTAGTACATATACAACTCAAAGTAAATGGTGGAAAATGTAGCATAAATCTCACGGGAATAAAAGTGAGATGAAAAATCTCTTACGAAAACTCGGCAGCCTAACGGCACCACTTAAAACATATGAAAATGGGTTGATGAGATCAAATAGGGTCTCTAATCATATTAAAATAAAACTTACAGAAAGATTAATATAAAATAACATCCCAATAATATGAAATATGATCTTAAAAATAATGACATAAAACAGGGGACTTAAAAAGAAAGAGAGGGGTAGGTTCTCTTACCTAGTGTCCGACTTGACTCGATCGTCCTTTAACGTCCTGAATAATTAACATGAGTTAATTTCTACTTACTTAAAAACATTTTTCAAGTTCATTATTCCTTTTATATCACTTATTTCCATTTTATAAACATTATGCAATCATTTAAGTTAATAACGGTCATTTTGTTGTTATTTGGTACTTGAGTCAAAAGTGAACTTCTTATATTTACAAGTTGTTCACGTAGTCAAATATCCATTATCTCAATAATGATAATCATGATTTGGATATCATATATATCATATATATACAGCATATAAATGTATTTATAATATTATATAATCATTTAGAGTTAAGAAATGAAATGCACCGTTCATGGAGACGGTAAGCCGTACGTACGCATGAACGCTACTTTCATTTCTCTGTCATATTAATGGAATTAAAACTAAATGAGATATTTTTATATTTTTAATTCCAGAATTATATTTATCCTTAAGATGTATCATACATCATATATATCCATTATATATATGTACCTATAATAGTACATTACATTTGGGGATAAGAAATGAAATGCACCGTTCATGGAGACGGTAAGCCGTACGTACACATGAACACTACTTTCATTTCTTTCTCATACTTTAATGGAGTGAAATAATAATTATATAAAGGTATATTATACTTCCAGTATAATATAAAATATAATATTATTAAATCCATCATTTATATGTCCAACGTATGGCATTAACGAATCAAATCACTTTGAGAGGGCCGTTGTCCGCACTTCCTAAAAAGAAATTATCGTTTTTACCCACAATGGAAACTATAAAGGTATGCCAAAAATGAAAAATACAGAAGCATAAGTAAAACATAAACATATTATATATCATATATAAATATATTTTAATCTTAATGTCCACCTTTGAAGATGTTATATGAGTGTTGAACAATCATCGTTTCATGAGGCAGAAATTCATCATCTGCAGAAACAGTATGTTCTTTAACCATTAGATGAAGGTGTGTGTATGTGTAGCTCGAATAATTATTATAAAAACATCCTAGTATATTTAGGATACTGGTTTTTTTACAAAAGAAATGAATAAAAAGAGTTTATGGGGTTGGAGAAGCAAAATAATACATAATCACACAAGAGAAGACACTACCTTTAAATCGGGTAACTCTTTTTGATTTGAGCTCAAAGGATTCCTTGGGAAGACTTCTACCAAAAGTTACGCTTCTAAGAGTAAGAGAGAGATGTGAAGAGACTAAATGGGTAGGATATGGCCGAGACAAGGCTTGAGAGGTGTGGGTAAGGTGGTAGAGGTGGGGCCTTTTATAAGAGGAGAGGAGGGGCACTCTTGGAAAGGTATAAAAGGTTACTTTACTTTCATATGTGTTTCAGATTTTAAAGGACACACATCGATGTGTTTCGAGGGTAAGGTGATAAGGGTTATAAATCCACCCATACAATAGTTTTTTGACATGTTTAGGGCTTATATTTTTCATTATCGTTTCATTTTATTTAAATCGTTAAATAATGAGGTAATCGTTGCATCATCATGATGTCATAAATAATTAAATTTATTTAATGTCTAAAAATTATACAAAAAAAATACTATGATGTATGAAATCTTTTTAGATTTCCAATGACTTTTTATAGTCAAAAATATGACTTGTATAACCACATGTAAAAATTGTTTTAGTAAAACAACTCATGTTTGTGACATTTTTATTTTATCATTAAATAAAATGCATAAATGTCATTATCATACCCAAGTGGCTCCATGGGGTACCAAAAATCAACCCATGGGTTGTCTTGGTTGGCCATAACTCATCCAATAGGGTTAAGACAAGTGTCAAGATATTTTCATTTTATTATAATATAATTTTTACCTTAAATCACACTAATTACCTTTAATCGCGATTAATAAAACTTAAAAGTTACTTTTCATCAAAAATTATTTTCATCCCATTGAACCACATTTCAATTAAAAATTAAAATAATTTACATTGGATTTTTGAAATTCAAATCACATAAGTGGTAAAGTCCCATTTAAACGAAAAATCAAATTTTGTAACCACCACTTTGTGGTTTCACTATTCATCAAAAATTGATGTTTTTCGGAAAAATACCAAAAAATCACCCTAAGCTATATTTGATATTCCGAATTCAAAAATGGTTTCTATTTTACCAAATTCATGACATTGATTTTGAATTAATAAATTTAATAATTAATTCTCACTGTCAATACAAATAGCGTGTTTTTATGAAAAAATATCTTTCAAAAGATTGACACTCGTTTTTGTCCAATCTTAAAGTGATATTAATTCCAACGACCACCATTGGATTAAATGGTAAAAATATATTCTAATTTCACATTAAAATAAATTCAAAAGATTATCTCATAATATTAATAAATTTGATTAAAAATAGGTTTTGAATTAAAATACAACATTTTACACTATTCATTAAAAAATTAACTTTATCGGAAAAATACCAAAAATTTACACAAAGTAAACTTTGATTTCCCGATTCCAAATAACTTTTTTATTTGGTCCAATAGAATGTATAAGAGTGACCAAAACTATATTTAAAGAGGTTTAGCCATCAATAGGTGATAGTTTGACCTTTTAGTGAAAATTAGAGTATATATGCCTAAAATTGAATTCTATTCTTATTTTAAGCCTTTATCTATTATTGGATAAATATAAAGACAAATATAATCATATTTTAGTTATTTCTATTCATTCCTGCCAATACAATGGCTATGTGCTAACTACCATTTAAAATAATATTATTTTATTGTTAGAGTGCAACGTAAGATTTCAAAGGAAATCGTTGTAACGTATTGCGTATTCCATCAAGTATAGCGTTCCCTTTAAAGTAATTTTAATATTTTATTCAAAAATATGGATAAATATAAAAATTTAATATTCTTTATTTAACTGGGGTGTTACACTATGAGTATAGACTTGGAATTGAGTTGTGTTAATCAGAAGAAGCAAAAAGTCCGACAATGCATAAAACAATTAAAGGGACTTTTATTTTACTCTAAATTTGTAGTTCATTATGAGAAACAATTTACATTAATTATTATTACTAGTTTTTCATAATAGATAAATATTTATTTTCATGTCAACATTTAATTGATCTCTAATATTTATAAGGAATAATTTTATTTAAATAATTTTTGTTCTATGTTTAGGACATCTGATCTAAGGGATTTTTATATTAATTTTCAAAATTAATTTGTTTATGTTATGTTTAATTATTGTTTTCAAGAAAATAATACTTAAATTTTTTTTATAAGATTTATAAACTTTAGTAAGGGGTTAATACTATAATTATTTCTGTGGAAGATTGTTATGGTATTCTTGATGGAAATTGATTAAATATGTTTTTTAAAGGGATATTTTTATATTTTGAAGTTTGTATATTTGATTCATGAATATTTTATTGTTTTTTAATTAGTTTATATTTTATCTTAAAGGATATATATGTCTGTGTATGTATAATTACATTGGATCTAATAATGTAAGATATATATCTAATTTTTCAAAATTTATTTTATTTTTTCAAACTATGTCGGATTATAAATAAATTGTTTCACTTTTGTATATGTATTTAGTAATTTTTGTTCTTTAATATGATCCCATATCAATTTTTCCAAGTGATATTTTCATTTATCATTATTTGGATTTGAAATTATAGGTTTTATAAAAACAATTCATATATATAGGATATGTTTATCGACATGTTTATAATCTTATTATCATTGTGAAAATATAATTAATCCTGGTTTTGTGTAATATTGATGATGTCACTATTAAATTTATCCATGGCCATGTGTTATACATAATATCAAAATTTCTTGTTTTCCTATTTCATTCATGGTGGTCAATTTAATTGTATGGTTTACTATCTATGATTATTATAAAAATTGATTTCATCATGCTTCAAAAAGTTTTAGAACATTATGTTCAAGATATAAACATTTGTAATGATATATTATCTATAAAAATAATAAATGTATTTCATGAAAGGAAAGTTTGAATATATTGCATGAAATGTCCAATGGTGTGATGTTTTGTTGTAACCTACATCCCTTGAATGTTTATATATATATATATATATATATATGCTTATATATAAATGTAACTTTATATTAAAAAATTCAAATGTTTTCAAAAATAAAAACTCAAGTGAAAATATATATTAGTATAGCAAGTCTGAAATTGTTTTCAGAAAATCCGGCAACATAAATGTTATAAATATGGAAGGTTAATGGGGTGTAAACCCATCCTCATCTAAGTGGGACATCCGAGGAAGCCATTAATGTTATGTATCCTAAACGTTTTTTTATAGAGGCATGCTTAATATTTTCCGCCGAATCACTGGATTAGTTTATAAGCATTTTCAGAGTATAATTATTTTTCAAATCATTATAGTATTTTGTAAAAGTTGTTTGTAAATTTTATTTGTAATTTAAATTTTCATATTTATTATTGAGTGGATATTTTTAATGGGATTTATCAAAGGTTTTTAAAAATCATTAATAGGACATTTGAGGCTCCCCCTTTGTTTTGAAAATGTTTTTCACAGTTATCATAGAAGTTTAGTTACATATGTAATTGCTTTTAGAGTTTGTGAATATAGAAGCATAGCGGATAGTTGTTTTATTTTTTGTTTAACTCTGATAAATGTTAGGTGTTATTTAATACTCCAGAACCTATATTGGTTAAAGGTCCTATTTTTTTAAATTGTAGTGTAATTGTTTAGTTAATTTTATGAGAAAAACATTAAACAATATTTTTATCCACTGATTTTGAAAGAGAGATCTCGAGGTATTGTACTAAGAGCTGTGAATAAGTGACGGGGTTCACTGTCCCTTTTATAGTGGAAGAGGAGTGGAAATATTTTAAGTATATAAAGGTAAACACTATTAAGAGTTCACCCATACATAAGGTTCCTCCAATAATGGTCCATATTTAATAAAATCGGAGAAATTGTCCAAATATGTCCATCTGAACGCTTTTGTACAAGTTTCTAGGTCATTTATCCTTTTATTATTAATGTTTTAACCATACGTAAACTCATTTTTACCTTAATTGGTGTATTTTTTTTAATTTCACTAATATTTTCTGTCAAAAACTATGTTGAACTTATTAAGATTATAAATTCATACTATTCATAATATCGAATCCATTTGTCAAAACTATAATAATATAAGTGGTGAAAATTATTTTAAAATTAAACCTGAATATGGGATGAGGTGATGGTTTTTTAAAGTGAGAAAGTTCACCAGTATGATTTTTTTTATATCCAACATCAATGTGATATTTGTTTAATGAACTGAATTGGATATATTTATATATATTTTATCAAATTTTACATTAAAAAAACTAAAATAAAATTTAACTATATAAATAAATTATAAAAATTATTTTTCAATTAAAATTTAGTATTTTTTAACATTCTCCGAAAACAAATATTTCAAATAAATCCAAAAAATTCATTCTAAACTAAATTTGACATTATTAATGAAAAAATTCATTTTATTTTATAAAATTAATTTCAAAAGGTGACAAAAATTAATTTTATTATTATTTACATAGGAACATAAAATGTAGTAATTTTGAGAAAATAATGTTTTTAGAAATCTAATAACTTTAAAAAACATTTTTTTTATAAATTTCATTCATTTATGTATAAAAATTATAAATTATATTTAAAAATATGTTATTCTTATGTTTAATGGCTATGTTATAACTGTGTTGTTTGAATAATTATAATAATAGAATTTTGTTTCACAGAAACTTAGTGTTCTATGTAATACAAGCTTAACTTATGTTGCACACATCACAATATTAAATTAGTGTAGAGTATAATAAAATAATATCATGGTGTAGTTTATGACTCAATCCATAATATAAATTTACATTTTTTTTAAAAAAGTTCATAAGAACTTGGGGTGTTTCAATATCTCATAACCTAGCTAGATAAAATTGAATGTGGTACTCTAGGAAACCTTACAAAATATTTATTATATATTCTATCCTGATGAAAAAAATTGAAATATTATTTGATATTAATGAATTGTCATTAAATTTTAAGTTGATTGAAAATATATCAAATAGAATTATGGGATTTAGGTGTTTTAGGGAGTCCAATAAGAATATATATGGAGTTGTTTTCCAATTTCCTTTCTCATATGAGTAATGTATACAATATCCCTCTTTAATTATGTCTCTTGGTATTAAATTGATGACTAACCATGAACTACAATACAAACTCATTAATATATATTTTCTTTTTATTTCACTATAAATTCTATTTCAGATCAATATAAATCATAATTCTTCTTGGATGAACATAGAAAGATGGACTATGAGATTCACCAAATATCTCCTTTTCATTTCTGGTATTGATGGGGCACATACATGGTTCCTAAAACATAGAAGACCATCATAATAAAGGGTGAAATCATGAGAATTTCTCACCTTGTTTTAATGATCTACATCTTCCTTTTGAACCTCTTAAATAATTACCATGATATATGGTGGAACACTCATCTAAAAAATATAAGATTTATAATCATACATCAAGATTTATATATCAATACACTAAAAATTTTGAAATGTTGGATCATTTTTATCCTAATAATAGGTATGTATTCTTAAGCCTTTTGACTCAAACATCTACCACCTTGTTTAGTTTCCTAAGTTTGAAATATATTGAGGATTCAAATTTTTTTAATCAACTGGAACCATATTCTATACTGCATATCCATCTCCTTTTGAGTGAATATATAAATTTCTTATTTTTGATCATTATATTTGTAACACCTTTCTCCATAAATATAATTATTCTATATATTTAATGATTCAATTACCATAGTTATCTCCAAATAATGAGTTAGGGTCATTTTTTCAAATAAACTATTAATTTTCATGATGTGTAATCTATTATCATAACATTTTCCATAGAGAAACATCCCAATATATTATTTTTTGAATCACTAAAGATAAAATAACCTTCTCAATTATATGGTAGTCCAAATAAAGGTGTAATGAATAACATCTTCTTCAGTTCCTATAATATTTCCTTACATTCAACTATCTAAATAAACTTATCTCCCTCTCAAGTTTACAAAGTGAGTGGATTAAATAAACCTGAAAACTTCCTACAAAGTGTTGATAATATACAATCTATCCAATAAAACTACATATATTAGTCATAGTGCTCAGTCTAGGGTAATTTTCAATAATGATTCACATTGAAGAATCCATATATATACCCTCACTTTATATTATATGACTAGAAAATTAAATTTTATGTATCCAAAATTCAAACCTTCCAAATTTTTAATACTAATTATACTTATTTATGGTGATTAGTAAATTTATCACCTGATATTCATGATCTTACTTTTTATTTTAATTTATAATAATATCATTTATAAATACCAGAACAAAAATATCATGGTAATCTTTAACGACTCTATTCATTAAATCCAAGAATATAGTGGGGGAATTTGTAAAAATAAATTTCATCACTATAACTTAATTGATTTTATACCTTATATGAATGATGAATTATTAATTCCTTCACATTTGAATATGAAAAATGATAGTATCTTGTTTGAGAATTAGTTTTATAAATATATCGTTCTCCTCGTAATTTATTATAAAAATAATTAAAATGGGGACGATGATGGTTATTCTTCAATATGTTGTTGTTCAGTTATATATAATCAATACATAGTAACATTGATAAATATTTCTTATTAAAAAATATAATAGGTCCAACCTAGGGTGATGCACTTCTTTAAATGAATCCCTTAGAAAGGTTGTCCAAAAGATGATTCTTGAAGTCTTATAACTCAATCAAGACCATTCCATATGGAGTCTTTGAAATAGTTGTATCACCTGGTATTTGCTCTATTAAAAACTCAATATAATGAACCTATTAAATACTAAGAGACTATTCTGAAAATACATTAACAAACTCTCATAAAATAGCCATATATTCGATGTTGATCATCTCCCAACCATATAAGATAAACACAACTTCAAAATATGATTCAAGACCCATATAATATATTCAATTTCAATTAGATGTTCATATTTATCAATTAAATAATATATAATAATATGTTGGTTTTATGTATCGATTTTAACATCACTTCATTATCAATTAATGTAGGATTTATGTAATGAAATTAATATCATACAGAAGATAACATAAAATTCCACTATAGGTATAATAACAAAATTTACAAGAAGAACACTCCAAAAAACATGAACCATACAAGAATCTAAAACTTGAGATGTGATCATAAAACCATTATATGTTTTAACAACTAATAAAACATATAATAATTGAGGTGGTGTTCTGATTCCATTAAAATAATATTCATATACAAAAGAGTTGGTGGATCTAGAATCACATAAGTCATTTGTAGTTCAAGGGTGAATGGTAAGTGTACCTTTCATAAAATCACTAGAAACCCCAAAATGAAAAATATTTAATTAATTTTAATTCCATTTTCCTCATTTATTAAAATGTTATTAACACATACCATCCTGATTAACCTTTGTATTTAAGCACTGTTTATAATAACACTCATATTCATTGCATTTGAAACATTGGAGTGTGTGTGGTGAATAATGTGGCTCCTTTTAAAAATTATTAGCTAACTTATTCCTCCCATCACATAATCATTACATTTCCTAATGCAATTAATTTTCACACTTAAATAATGTTTCAGTTTAGTTATGAAATTTTCCTCCATGTTTCCTTCCATTCTTTGGGCATAATGGAAATCTCATATTAGTATCTCCATGTTTTTTATAATTTCTTTTGAATTAAATATTACTTTTATTATAAAAACCACAATATTTTTTGGTAACTACAGTCTCTTATTACACCATGATATCAAATCAAAAAAATCATTAAAGCTACTAAATTCTCTTATTGATAACTCAATTCGGGGACCTGGTTTTAACCAACAGAATAATTAATCAATCTTACATTTAGTTTGGATGATAATACCAGAATCGTACCTCAAAAGTCTTGTTGATTTATCCTCATAGTTAGTAACCTATTTATCATTATATATTTAGATTAATGAAAACCATCTCCATTTTCTTTTGTATAATATGATGAAAGTACTTATAGAATAATATTCTATTAAACTCATCCAACACTATGGAAGAAATTTCTTCTTTTTACCTCAATCTATTGATAAGATACCACTCTGTATCTGTATCATATTTTAATATATAAATAAAAAAAATTCATCTTTCATACATTGGTGTAAAAAAACAACGTTAAAGATGAACGGATCCATTGCTCTGCAAGTAGTGGATCAACAAACCCACTAAATGAAGGTATATGCTATATAGTACCTAAGTTTTATGTTATATAACCCTTAATTGATTATTTTTATGGTTATAATTTTTATGGATGGTGGATAGGAGAGTTGAATGAACTTTGGAAGAGGTTTTGGCATAAAATGGAAGTCGCACGGGTGGCGCACAGTTTGCCTAACTGTGTGGCCAAACTGATCTCAATGGTCTTATTAAGGTAGTAGCTCCAGCACAGTTGGAGCATGGTTCGGGGGGACCATGTGGGAAAGTTGTGTGAGGTTCTACCTGGGATGTATCTAACACATAGTAAGAGAACGGGTTTTCTAACTATGCAGATGGTTTAAGTGAGATCCTAAAAAAGATGATCTCAAAGGTTTTCAACTCTATATGGATCTTATTTTCTCAAAAGTAGAAATAACTCAAGATTTTTCTTCTCTTATTTCTAAATTATGTTCTCCAATCAATCCATAGGTGATATGAAGGCTTCCCTTGGTTAATCGAAGACATATTCATTATGTATGTGATCATTCATCATCATTCTTTATCGATTTATTAGATAGACATAGATCTAGTTCTCCTATTCTCTTGGTTTCTTATATATACAATAGTTATTAAAATATCATATTGTCTATATTGAAAATAGGATGATATTTGGTATTTATATTTCTAGGAGCATAGATCTATGGAGGGTTCTTGGGGATTTGGTATGGTTTTCTTGTGTGTTCTTCGTTCGTTGGGGTTTTTGTCAAAACCTTCAAGGTCGGAGGTTTATTTAAAGACTCCACTTAGTATAAATGATTTTATTACACTCAAATTGAATGTGTGTTGTTTAATTGATTATGATTCTGTAGTTGGACAGTAGTTGGAAACCCATTTGTGTGGTGGTTGTGAATTATCTAAAATTGGGTGTTTGAGTAAAAGGATTTTTCTCCCCATTTTAAAATATGGATTTCAAAAAGCGAATTTTTATTGATTTTTGGAACATCAATGGGATTGTATATTTTCAATAAATAGGTTTCTTTTATTGAAATGAAATGTTTCTTGGAAATTTTTTTGTGCTTCGGTTTTCAATAAATGTTCAGTTTTATTAGAATGACTTGTTTTGGAAAAGGAAACATTTGGAAACAATGGAATTGGTGTGGTTTCATGGTTAATGATCCCATGATGAAGGATAAGTACGATTGGGGTACATGGTACTTTACTATGGATCTGGGGTGTGTGTCATTGGGAAACAGGGCAATTGGACGATAGACCGCTCCGAAGTATAGAACATTCAAATGTAGAATTCTTGTGTGGGTGTGTTGTGAACAATGGAATGGTTATGCCAAATGATGATGAGAAATGGGGTTTTAGATTTGATTAGTTATTTTTATGAAAAAATAACTTCCTGTAAAATGTTTTCATTTAGTTTTTTTTCACTTGGTTTGAATTTTTTTTGGATGTTTTTTATATTTGTTTATATAGTGTTTTGGTAAATTGTTGTATACAATCTATTTTATATAAATGTGAATAACATTTATATCATGGTGGTGTGAGTAGGTAAGTCATTAGGGAAAAAACTACTACGTTTTATACTCACCCGTTCTTTGGGACTTTGGTGCTTTTTAAGTTTCTATCTTATAGAGCAAGAGAAAAGGTATTGTTTCCTACTTTTTTGGAAATCCCTCATGATACATGGGTTTTTTGGTGAAGGTGAATATTAGAGTTCGTGGAGAATGAAGTGTCATGGCCTCTTGAGAGTCATTATTTTCTATCTATTGTGTACTTGTAAACATGTTTAGTATTCCATTGTAGCACACATTGATGTGGTTTTAAGATACACAAATTTATTAAGTTGTCTTTATTTTGTTCATGAATCAATTAGGGTTATGGGTTTTTGGTTTTTTGGTTTATTTATTAAAGGGTAAATCGTCGGACACATGTATTTGAAACCATTCATCATTTATTTCTTGCCTTTGGCATCTTCGAGATGTCTCTTAAGACCATTTAATGACTTATTGTGCTCTAAAGCCAATGGGAATGATCAGGTCATTAAAAATGGTTCAGTATGGTTCTTCTTTTGTGGTATAAATTTTATGAGCTTGTTCATTCCTTGCATAACTAGTATTTATCATTATTTTTGTTCTTGGAGTTGAAATTCCTTCTTGTATATTCTTAGGATTAGAATCAAATAAAGGAGTAGGATTCTCAGAACATGAAATGTATAGCATAAAAGGACATACCTAACCCTTTCATGTTGAACATCATGTTACCCAAGAGTTGGGTACATAAGTGGTTAGAGACACTTCTAGGATTTATGAATCTAATTATCATGGGTTTATCCAATTATACAATCATGACATGACTGATAAATGAATAAATTCCCACTCGGAGGGCATATATCACAACAAGAAATGATTCAAATTGTGAAAAAGTTTAGATTTTTGAAAAAAATATTAAATGGTTTTCCAAAATAAAATATTTTGAGAAAGAGATTGCTTATGGTAAATTAGAAATGGTTTAATTTTCAAAAATCATGTTAAATATTTTCAAAACAGTGGTTGAACAAGTGAAAAAGTTTGTTTTGGGAAAAACTTTTGTGATAGTTGATGTGATAGAATTTGAAATGTTATGCCATCAGTTTCTAGAGAGGGATATTCATTGATTTTGTTGTTGGTTTAGAAAATGACACCTAATAGGTGTCATCAAAACCATCTTGAAGAAGCTGCGGAGAATGTGGGTGCACCTGAACCACAGGTGCAACCAAGATATGATTCAGATTATTTCCAAATATTTTCAAGCTATGGATATGAGAAACTGGTGGAATAGCCAACCACCTGTGGATCATACCATTCCGTTCATGAAGCAGAATCCACCAAACATCTGGGGTGATTCTGAACCCGATAAGGTGGAGGTTTGTCAAAGTAAGATGAATTTTATCTTAGATTTCATTGGGAAAATGGTAGAGATAAAGTTCAAGATCATGATGTACATTAATGAGGATCCTACACTCTAGTGGTGGGATTTAGTGATGCAGGATAAATTGGATGAACGTCGTACATGGGATATTTTTGAGGAATTATTCAACAAACAATTCTATCCTCGCATGTTCAATATCTTGAAAATGATGGACTTCTTCAGGATGAAACAAGAGAGTCTCTCTGTCACAAATTATAGAGCTAAATTAATGAATTTAGTCTATTTTTGCTGTAGAGGTTGCTGAATGTGTGTCTTTAAATCCACACATCATTAAATCGGGGCTACGATAGGATATTTGGTCAATGATTTTGGTGCTCTGTATTACATATTATACAATGATGATGAATAGAGTGACTATGGAAAATGTGATATCTCATGATCTATAGGAGGAGGTATGATTCTACCCAGAGGGAATGGTGGGAACTCAAATCCTAGGAGTTGGCAGAAAAGGGACACCTATTTCCTAGGTGGAAGTGGAAATTAGAAGATGACGGGTGGATCAATGAACCTTACTCCACAACCCTAGTGAAAAGAAGGTTTCATTCAATGTGGTTCACTTGACCACATAAATAGAGTGTAAGGAACAACATAGATAATGTAATAATTGTAAATATATGGGATACCATGAGAATTATTGTAGATCTTCAGCAAGTTCAGGTGCTTAAGACACTTCTCAGGTGTCTCATGCATCATATGCTTCAACAGGGTGAAGACAACAAAACTAGTCTCGTTAGAAAAGCTGATCTAGCAATGGTGATTCCAAAAATACCATGAATCCTCATCTAGAGAAATAAAAACAACCCAACAAGGAGAAGAATGCAGCGAAGAAAGAATTGTATGAAGCTGAGATGATGATTTTCAATGATCAAGCTAGACTATCTATGATGAGATGTGTGATTATTTTGAATTATACCCTTCTGTAAGTTCTCTTTGATACTAGTGCATCGCATTACTTCATTGTTAATCATTATTTTGATTTTCTATGTTTAAATATAAAAATGATTCTAGCTGTTTTAAAACATTAAACTCCCATCGGTGAGAGAGAATTTTAAGCCTTTGTCTGTAGAGGATGTGCTATAACAGTTGATGGAGCTGAGCTAAAATGGAAATTATCTATGTTGGACATGGATTTATATGATGTAATCTTGAGTATGGATTAGTTAATAATGTTTAAATCTCACATCCACTTTTATAAGAGAACATTGGGTTTCATGACTGAGGATGAAATCAAGTACTTATTTATAGGAGATAGGATGATAAAAAAGTTGGAAAGAGCTTGTTGGCACCAATAGTGGGAATAATATCTTACCAATTAGGGGTGTTTTATTTGGAATCAATGGATGAGATCAAGGGAATTAGTTTTTCAGAAGTTGTGGATTTCGTTCTAGATGTATTTCTCAATAAATTATCCAGGTTACTGGCTTTATGGGATGTGGAGTTCATGATTGATCTCCATCCGGGGACTAGTCCGATTTCCCTTCCGTATTATAGGATGGAACCAATAGAGTTGATGGAATTGAATGTGTAGTTGGAGGAGCTGGAATTCAAGGTTTTCATTGATCCATGTATATCTCAATGGGTCACATAGGTCTTATCTGTGAAGAAAGAAGATGTAACTCTTTTGATATGTGCTGATTTTCACATGCATAATTAAGTTATGATAATGAATAGATATCCACTTCCATGTATTCAGGACCTGTTCGATCAATTATGTGGAGCTCAGTGGTTCCCCAAAATTGACATGCGATTTGGATATCATCAATTTTGAGTTCATATGGAGGATATTACAAAGAGATATTTCAGAAGAAGATATGGCCACTACGAATATATAATCATTCCTTTCGGTCTAACTAATAAACTATCAGGGTTTACGTATTTGATGAATTAGATATTCCAGAAATATCTGGAGTCTTTTGGTATGGTGTTTATGGACAACATATTGGTGTATTTAAGGATAAGTAATGACCATGAAGAGAATATGGAAATGGAGTTACAAATCTTGAGACATTCCCAATTTCATGCCAAATTATCAAAGTGTGATTTTTTGATATGATTTTCTTTTTCATTTAATTTCTAAAAAATGTGTTTCTATTGATCCTGAAAAGATCGAAGATGTTATCCTGTGGACGAAACTGAAGAATGTATTAGATATATGATGTTTTATTGGTCTAGTTGGCTACTACCAACATAATTCGAGAGATTTTTCATGAAAATATTTTCCAATGACATCTTTGACAAAGAATAATACTCAATTCCAATGGATAGAGGAATTCTAGAAGACTATATAGGAACAAAAAGTTTGCATTACATCAGAACCTATATAGATTTTTCTAGAATCAGGACAAGGGTATGTGGTGTACTACGATGCTTTGGGATCAGGGTTGGGTTGTTTGCTCATGAAATATGACCAATTGGTTGCTTAAGGTTCATGTAAGTTGAGGATTCATGATAATAATTACACAACACGTGATTTTGAGTTAGTTTCAATAATCCATGCGTTGAAAACATGGAGATACTTTCTATTTGTTGAGAAATTCATTGTGTTCACAGACCACAAAATCATGGAACACATTTTCTCACAGTTTGATTTGATCATGTGGTAAAGGAGATGGATTGAGTATCTTTATATTTTTTACATTAAATTGATGTATAGACTTGGAAAAGGGAATTTCGTGGTAGATGCATTGATCAGAAATCCATATGCTTAGTTGGTGAATGAATCTTCTTGATTAATGGATGTTGATGTCAGTCCTAGCTTACATGAATGTGGAATTTTAAGATTGAGGTGATGATTCTTTTTTCCTTTTAGCTATAATTGTTATTAATTTGGTAAAAATGGTAAAATAGGTACAAACATTTGATGCAGAAAGTCTGGTTATGAGTTCTAAACTCAATAGTGGGGAGACCAATGATGGCTGGAAGCTTGATGGGAGTTTAGTGACATGATTTAGTGATCGGATGGTTGTACATATGGATTGTCGTTAACAAATTTTTCATGCTTTCCACCATTTAAGATGGGTTGTACATCCTTGTACATAGAAGATGTATAAGGTGTTAAAGGCGTAGGTTTTCTAGAGTGGAATGAGAAGAAAAGTGGTCAAGTCCATCTCACGATGCTTAACTTATTGGAAGGTTGAAGTAGAGAATCATAGTCCTGAAGGTATGTTTCTATATTTAACTATCCCAATGTAGAAATGGGAGTAGATAGTGATTTAAATTTTTAAGGTTCTTGCCTGAACGATTCAGAAATATGAATCTATATGGGTGATAGTGGATCGACTTACCAAGTAGTCCCATTTTATCCTTATTTTTGAAACTCATACGATGAAGGATTTGTCAAAAATCTATATCTGGGAATTGGTAAAGAGGAATGGAATACCAATTTCAATTATCATAGACGGTGATTTGAGGTTCACATCTCCTTTCCAATAATCATTAAATAATTCCCTTTGTAATCAGTGGACTAGGAGCATGGTGTATCATCCTTATACAAATGACCGATCTAAGAGGATGATACAAACAATGGAATACATGTTTAGGTCTTGTGTAATGGGTTTTTTGTGGCTCATGGGAGGAGAATTTACCCTTAGTGGAGTTCTCGTATAATAACAGCTATCATGCCTCAATACATATGGCTCCATATCAACCATTGTATAGGAATCCTAATCGTTCTCCACTATGATCAGTGGAAATAGGTGAAACGTCACTAGTTGGGTCATGTCGTGTCCATGAAACAATAGGGGAGATACATTTATTTAGAAATAGAATGAAGACAGATCAGAGTTGTCATAAATCTTATGCAGATCACCATCAAAGGTCATTGTCATTCGATGTGAGTGATCATGTGTTCTTAGTGTTATCTTCAAGACATTGGAATCATCATTTTTGGAAATAGGGAAAGTTATATCTAAGATATATTAGACCTTTCAACATACTATAATGGATTGGAGAGGTGGCATGTTGGTTGGCATTACCACAATGATTCAGTTCCATGCATAATGTGTTCCATGTATCTCAGCTGAAAAATTATAATCCTATTCTGGACCATGTGATTATATGGGATCATGTTGACCTAGAGTTGGATACTTAGTTGATACATATCCTCATATTGATTGTTGATAGGAGAGAGAAATCCATTTGTAGAAAAATCATTAGTGTAGTTTAGGTTTTATGGAAGCATGGTCAGGTTCCGGAAAATACTTGGGATCAGGAGAAGGAGATGAAAGAGCCATTGTCTGAACTCTTCCAGATTTGTGATGGTTCTCTACTCTCTAAGGATAGAAGGAGCAATGGTGAGGAGATTATTGTAATATTTTTGTTTGGTATATAATAGTGGCTTGATTCGTTTAATGGCTATAAAGTTTAAGGGAGATGTAAGGGAGAGTTGGGTGGACTTTAGATGTGGTTTTGGGGAAAAACGAAAGTCACACGGGCAGTGAACAGATTTCCTAAATGTGAGGAAAAATTGTGTGTAATGTTACCCTTGAGGAATTCAGACCAGAACAATTGGGGCATAGTTTGGGAGACTGTAAAAGGAAGAAGTGTGAGGGTTTACCGTGGTAGTAGCTAATACATGGCTATAGAAAGGTTTGTCTAACTGTGAGAACTACCCATGTAGATTGTTTAAGTGAGATCCTAAAATCGTGGATCTCATATGTTTTTAACACAAAGTGGCATTTTGTTTCTCCTAAGTATCTATAACATAATAATTTTCTTCCCCTAAGGCCAGAGAAGGTTCTTCCATTGTTCCTGTGGCAATCCATAGGCTTCCCTTGGAGAATTGATACTATATTCTTGACGTATTTGATCATTTTTCTTCATTCATGATTTATTTAATATATATACTTAGATATAATTTTTTTCTTCTCGTAGTTTCATATATCTACACCCGTCATGGGTAGAACATGGGGGTGTGGATGCCAAGTAAGATGCTATTTCATCTTTATTTTCTATAAGAAGATATATATGGTGGGTTTTTTGAGAAAAACTTGGTTTTCTTATGTGTTATTCATTCGTTGGGGTTTTTGTCAAAATTATCAAGGAACATGGCTTTTTTCTCAACTACACATAGTATAACTAATTTGATTTAATTAAAATTCAGTTTTTGGTGTTGAATTTACTTTGATTTGGTTGTTTAATATTTTTTGAAAACCCTTTTGAGTTATGGTTGTGAAATCTACAAAATTTCTTGTTTGAGTAAAACAATTTTCCTCTTAGACATAAAATATGGATTTTAAATGGGGTATTTTTATAGATTTTTGGCACCTGAATGGTATTGGATGTTTTAAATAAATGTTTCTGTTTAATGTAAATGAAATTTTTCATTGAAATTTGGTTGGGCTTTGGTTTTAAATTAAAGGTGGTTTTTATAAGAAAGGGTTGTTTTGGGAATGGAAACATTTGACATCAATAGTTTTGGTGTGAGGTCATGATTAATGAGCCCTCGATAATGGACGAGTACCATTGGGGTGCAAGGGATGTGACCCTTGATTGGGGGCATGTGTCATTAGGACACAAAGTAATTGGATAATAGACCGCTCATGAGTATGGAACTGTCAACCGAAGCATGCATGTGAGGGTGTGTTGTGAATTATGGGATGGGTATGCCAAATCATGATGAGAAATGAGTTTTTAGCTTTGATTAGTTATTTTTTATAGAAAAATAAATTTTTGAAAATTGGTTTCATTTAATTTTTTTTCACTTGGTTGCAAATGGTTTTTGGAAATTTTTTATACTTTTTTATAATCTATTTTAGTAATTTGTTTTATATAAACTATTTTATATAAACATGTGTTATATTTCTATCCTAGTTTCTTGAGTAGGGAATTCATTAAGGAAAACCTAATAATTTTTATACTCACACCTTATTTGGAACTTTGGTTCTTTTGTAGATGATATTTTTTGAGACAGGGGAAGAGGTAACATTTCCCACATTTTTGGAACTACCTCACAATACATGGGTTGTTCGGTGATGGTGGAGATTGAAGCTCATGGATCTTGGAGTCTCACGTCCTCTTGATAGTATTAAGTTGTTTATTCATTTTCTACATTGATACATGTTTTATAATCCATTATAGGATACTTTGATGTGGTTTTTAGACACATGAAGTTGTTTAGTTGTCTTAATTTTTTTCATGCATCATTCTATGAATGGTTTGGTAATGGGATGTTGGTTTATTGGTTTTTTAATTAAAGGTTAAAACAAACCCCACTTGTATATGAAACCCATAGGCATTTATTTCCACCATTTGGCATCTTGGGGATGTATCTTAAGGCCATGTAATGACCCGTTGTGCTCTCAAGTCAATGGGAATGAGTGGGTCATTATAGGCTACCACATGAATTAATCATTAGAATATTATTCCTTTATTTTATAGTTTATAATCTCAACATGATTCAAATATTGAGAATTTTTCATAAATATATAAATATAATTTTAATTATATCTCCCAATACAGTTGGTTTCTTGTGTAAAATCAATTCATTATCTATCACACTCTTTAATAACATGATCCCATCTAGTTAGAACCATTTACTAAATAAAAAATCATATTTTTAGAGGAAATAATCATAATAGGAAGCCAAATTATAATGAAAAATTATTTATAAGATGTGTAAATCAGGAAAACTTGTTTTTAATATATGACATCCAAAAGTTCATCCATGTTTATTTGTGGTAGTCATCTATTAAAATTTTTTATAATGGTTTGTAAATAAAATTTTGATTATCCTATGCAAACCCCTTGAGAGTGTCAAACCATGTTCATAGAAAGGGAACACTCACCGTGAACTATAATGATGGATGAGATATACCTGACCAACTATTTTGAGTTTATTACCCATTGATTCATCTATGTTAATAACACGTCTAATTTTAACATCCATACATGGTAGTTTTACTATGAAAACCACATTCCATTCCTTACCATAAATTCGGACGCTCTTATAATCATAAGATTCTAATAAGAGTTATCTATAGTTTTTCTCATTATTGTTCTCAAGGAAGACTAAACATTTATCTTATAATTACTATAATGATGAATACTTTTCTTAAATAAGTATCACTCATTATTAAATGAATATTCAATATATAACAATACGAACCATGCCAAAAATAAACATTTTTTGGGGTACTTAGAACTATGTAAAGATAAAAAACGTATCCTTAAAAGACCTAAAAAATCTCCCCCTAATTTAATCATAACTAACACCAATTTTAGATGAATCATACATGAAACTTTTATTCATTACATAGAAAAAGGAAACATATAAAATTATGAGATTAGATACTCAACATGTGTAAAAAATTTATACCTCAATGGTAATATAATCATTATTGGATAATAAATGGTATGAGTGCATGATCTTAAACATTTGAAATCGTACCCACAAATTATTAGATCATAAAAAAGGTCATGAAACAAATAATGGTAGTTCATAAGAAATTAATCGTAATAAAATAAAAGAACATGGGCATTGAGAGCATATGATTTACATAATACATTAGTTTTTAGCACACACGTAATCATTTAAATTATTTTACTTTGACAGGGTTCCCCTCTTGTACTATAATAGTGAGTTAGATTCACTCCTTATTACATCATATCATTATTTAAATTTCAGTCCTATAACTATCATAGTGGATAGATTCACGTAAAAAATTAGGTTCACTCAACATTCTAATCCTTATTATCTCATGATATATCAATATTTACCCTATATATTTTATGTATATATATTTATTTTCCAAACCATCAAATATTCATAATCCAATAATTTGTGTTAAATGTGATCCTAAATAATTTATCATATAAATTAACTCATGGAAATTAAATGGGATTAATAAAAATTTATACATTTCATCATAAAATAACCCATGAAAAATAAGAGAGTTTCTTAAAAATATATTAAATATCACAATATTCAATCTAAATAAATATTAAGGATAATATAATGGTATCATACCCCCAAAAAATTATATTTCACATCAAAATATGCAATCCTAGATGAAACATCCTTTATAAGTTCACTTGGAATATTTATTAAGGAAGATGTCTATTTCAATTTTGAAATCATTTCCTTAAAATTTAAAATATAAAATATATTTGGGAACCAGTTTTTTCAAAAATATCATTTCAATAAAGTAATGGATTATTTAACTCATTGGGTGGTTAAGATTATGTCAAATTATATTCATTCCATTTATCTTAAAACTATGATTCTTTTCACATTTTTGGTAAAATTCAAAAATACCAAATTAATAAAATAAAATGATTATTAATCATAATAAATTTTTAAAAACAAAAAAATGGGTAAAAACTAATTTAATATGTCATTTTATATTATTAAATAATTACTAAAAACATTTTATAACTCTTGGATCTGAAATAAAAATAATTTTTGGTCAAAGAGTGAAATAGAGTTGTTTCTTCTAAGAATATTATTTAGGTATATTGAGTTCATAAAGTGAGGAAAATGAAATGAAAACATGTATTATAAAGAAATTATCAATGGATAAGGAAATTCATGAAATTATTGACATATAGATCATAAAATATCATAATTACTAACCTAATCCTAAAAAAATATGGATACACAATGAGATTGTAACATAAATAACATACATTAAGATTGACTTGCTTCCAAAGAACAATAACTTCAAATATAATAAATTTAAATTCATTATAGTTATTTAATAGTTAATGATATATTTATAGTTTCATAAATGATCCCAATATAACATTTCAACAACAATTTATTATTATTTATTTATTAAAATCATTATTTTAGGGTGTTATTAATTTCATTTTTCATGAGACTTTTGGTCTAGTTGTTGACATACTCGTTTTTGGAACATGGATAAATCTTATCCATAATGTTAATCATGATATAAATATCATACATATGAATTATATATATATATATATATTTATATTCATCCATAATGGATTGAGATAGAAAAATGAATTATGTCATTGATGGAGATGGTAGAACGTAAATACACAGGAATTTTGTTTTCAATTATTGAAGGAAGGAAAAAAAATAGAGTTAAATACTAGTTCAACTTAAATGAGTCATTATTATATTATATAAATCTATTTATTCTAAAATTAAATTATTATTAAAATACATGTAAAAGAAAACTCAAAATAAAATCACATCTCTTCGTGGTGGTGGTAGTCGACATGTATTCACAATCGACATTATCATTTTCCAACTGATAAGAAGTTAAGAAGATATATATGATATTATAATTATAGATTAATAATTGTGTCATAAATATAAAATATAAATAAAATTTCATAATAATAACCATCCTAGATTTATGGTTATTGAAAATAAATAGAATCATAATATGTGGGTTGTAGTCCACACATTTGCAAAAGCGATATATTGATATCACAATTAATAGAATATAAATTGGATATGAGTGGTTCCATAGATATGAAAAAATTTATGTATAGTGAGGATACTAAATTAATTATTTTATATTGAATCCCACAAATTTTGTGGATGTATAAGATAAAATTAATCTGAAGAGGTCAAGTAAAAAGATTACATATTCTTTGGTAGGCCTCCTTTAAAACAAATATGGACCATTTGAATGATATTTTAAGAATAAAATAACCAATTATAAATGTATAAAGAATTATTTATAATAATGGGATTTTTTTGTTAAGATAGATTAATAAAATTGGTGTAATGAATGAAAATCATGGTTATCCTTTTATTAGTGGGGGAGAGGAGACAAATTAAATTTCTTAAAAGATTAAAATATAATAATGTTATTCTCAAGAAAAATGCTTCCAAATAGATAAATATTTTAATTAAAAGAGGTTAATATCAAAAATATTATCATAAAGTCATATTTTGATTGTTTCATTGTGTAATTTTAGAAACTATATTTTTGTTTAACCCCTTCATTATCTAATCTTTACATTAACTATGGTAATGAAATTTTCAATCATAAAGGGTTATATTTTTTACATATACTTTATCTATTAGATAATAAATAGAAAAGGGGTGAAATTTTAGACCATTTATTATCCTTTTTTCTTTATCAATTTTTTTTGTATTTTAAATAATTTAATAAAATAATATTTATCATATAAAAAAATTACTTTTGTTTTTTAATTTATTCATCTAATTTGACATTAAATATAAGAATATAGTTATATAATTCCTATGAAACAACTAGAACATATATAATATGTTATAATAATATTAATATTTATGGGTAACTAAAGAAAAACAAAAAAATATTACTTTTATAGTTTTTAAGATTATTCGAAATAATATTCTTCTGTTTGGATGAACACCGTATTAGTGCTGTGTAAGAATTTAAGTTAATTATTTCATCACTCAAAATTTATAATAAATTAACATGATAAAAAATTTATTCATTTTCCCAATAAAAATTTGTAACCAAACTAATAATCATTTATTCATTACATAATAATTTTAGAGATATTAAATTCTAGATAGTGACATTTGTAAATTTTATTTACCTCAAATAGTTTTAATTTAATTATCAAGGTAATGTGGGAATAAAAGTATAAATATTTTTAAATTGTATTTCTACGGTATCTTTACTCCCATTAATTATTAAATGAATTTATTGGGTTGATTTTGAAACCATATCTCATTTTTTTGAACCATATTTTACACATTTTACCTTTACCGAGGTGATAAATATTTACAATAGTGACAATTCATAATGAAAATAATTAAAAGAGAAGTATTTATCAAATTTTAATCCCTTAATATGGAAATATAGTATCGATTTTTCATGATAAAAACTCAAGAATTGTAAAAACTTCATTTTAATTTTAATGCATAAAACACAATGATTTTTTTTGAAATGGTATCCATTTTTTACGAGGTCGGCTTCATCAGGCGACATCACTGCATAATATTCTTTTCTTCTTGTTTAGAATTGCATAAATATTTCTTTCAATGAATTCCTATAATTTTCTGTTATATCTCAAGTACAATTTTTTCTACTCAAAATTCTATGAGGCACTCGCTTTTTCATCATGAAACAATAAAATAGATATTTACCATATTAATGATTTCTCAAAAGAAGATGAAGGAAGATGTAAAATCTAACCTCGATCAAACAACTTGAATAGCTGGATCAAAAGACTGTTTCTCTATTGGTGTCATTTAATACTGGTTAACAGTAACTAAAAAATCATAATCCACATCATGTTCTTTAATGGTTGAGGTATACATAATATTATAAATTGTTACACTATTTGAATGATCCAACAATGGGTCCAGCACCTGAAGCACCATCACACACTACCCTCACCAAAACTCACCAACCCATTGTATCTTCCACCTAGGGACCTATTTGTTCACTCTGTACATTTTCTTATGGATTTTATACCTCCCCCAATACTCCCCTAACTCTATGTGGGCTGGTTGAGGTCGATGTTCATTTCCACTTATACAGTGATGCACATTTCCCTTGGTAGGCTTATGTATGGCATATTTTTTAAGTAAAATTATAAAAATTCTTTTACAAATATTAAAAATGGAATTTTTAAATTACCATAATTAAAACCAAACAAATTCATTTCTTATTCTTCATTCCAAATATATATATATATAATCATAGCCTTATTCAATATTCTACACCAAAATATGGGTTGGATGTTTACTGTAATAATTACAAACTTCCTCAAATACATTTTTCACATGTATTTGACATTGGTGATCTATTCAATGAATTGTCAATTTTAAGGGAGAATTTTTTAAGAATGAATTACAATTCTAATAAATCAATCCATTATAATTTTAATTGAATCAACACTTCATCTTAAATCACCAAACACATATTGACAAAAAATAAAACTCATGGAATTAATAATCATCACAACTTCTATTTTTTATTTTTAATTAAACTTAATATAATAGAAAATTATTATGTAATCTTCAACGTTTCTCCCCCATATTGAAAATCAAATTAACTGGTTAGGTGGGGTCTTCCCAACTAAAATTTCCTCTCATAAAAATTTTCTCTATTTAAAAAAGCAATGATATCACATGATACTTGGAAAAGATATTTTATTTAAAAAACTATATGTATAAATGGGAAAAACACAATAGAAAACAATAGATATATAACCATGTAAATATAATATATTTATAAAAAAATCCACTTGTGATACTAATCTTAGACACTCTCAAATATCAATATATAGGTTGTTAAAAATGAATAATCTTGTACAAGAATAACAAACTTATCCATAAGTTTTGGTGTATAGAAAACCCACCTTTCTGTTCCCATCTCATTGAATAATGAAATCCATTAATAAATACAACATTTATCGAGGTATGAGAGAGTAATTGGAATATCACATGCTCCACTACACCTCCCACTTAAGTGATGCACATTTTAATCATCATTGAAATTGATGAGCTCCATGATGAACAAAAATTATCCTTAAATTCCTTGAATTCGGACTCATAACACTTAAAATAACAGGGATTAACGTGTATGCTATTATTTATTTAGAAAAAATATTCATGGTTAGAGTTTTCTATCATCCTTTCTTTAATCTTATTTCTATGATTTTATGGTATGTGATTTCACTTTTGTTGACAATATTGATGGATTATGAACATATATTCATCACATTGTTTCATTCCCCATGATGATTACCTTTTCCAATTTATTTTTATCTCAAAAAAACTCCTTCAAAAATTTCATTCCTTTCTTCCAATGTGTTGTTGCGAGTCCTCATATCTTGGTTCTTGATACACCCTTTTTAGGGTCATTTTAATTCACTAAAACATTGAACCTATTTTCCATATTAATATGTATTTTACCCAAATAATAATGTTTTTTATAATTTATAGGAGTGTAGTTTATCCATATTAATTATTTACCCTTCCATTCATTCCTCTAAATACAATTTATTTCCTTATTACTGAGGTTTGAACAAATGAAGATTATAGCATAATAGATAAACCTCAGTTTCTTCTCTCTCCAAAATGGATACATTTGAATTTGTGGAGTTATTATAACACATTATGATTTTGTATTCTTTAAAAAAATATACTCATGGTGATCCCAAATGATCCTCAATTAAAACACTTTAGTGATTTAATCTTTTTTAGGTCTAACATTTAAAATTTGTTTACAGGAAAATATTTACTTCCATGATTTATATCTAGATTCCCCTTTATTGCAATACATGTATAGATAACTTTTGTATGGATATACGCCATATAATTGGAGGTTATCAAATTCTCTTAAAGGGCTTTTATCTTCATATACTTCAATTTGAATTTAGAAAATATTACTTTAATATTGGAAGATTCATTCATACCAGATCGTCACCTTTTCTCAAGTTATGTTTTGAGAGAAACAAAGGAAGCCTTCAAATGATTTTTTGTAAACATTTTTTTAGAATTTCTTCAGCAATATCTTCAATAATTTTACCTTGTTCATTTGTCTTGGTTCCTATTTGCTTTCTGATGAGATTCAAAAAAACTTATTCTCTTATCAAAATTTTATATTCCAAAGATAAATACTTCAGTATTTATTAATAATGTTCATGCATGATTCTCCATTTATATTCATTGTCATTGAATGAGAATTATTTGTAATATAAACTTCTTGTTGTTTCCTTTACATCCCCAAAACCATACCTAATTTTCATGTCCATGTTTGCATTTAAAATTTCACATCCTTTCTGCACAAGACGGTTACTAGCATAAATAACATTATGTTTACATTTTTCCTTGACATGAGAGAAACAATTCTAGGATGGATTCATATTTTTCTTCCTGTGAAAGGAAAGGATATTGATTTCATATCTAAATTAGGATGATAAGGATAAATCAAATTTGTAAATTAAATTTCATTCTTTCTCTACATTACCATTTTTTATATTTATTGAAATATGTTTTGTGATCTCATTTATTTACATAACAAATTCCATCTTTTAAAACATCTAAGATATCTATAGGTAACTTCACCTTCATATACTAATGGTTGAATAAAAAAATTACTAATTTACACAGAGAGGGGGCTTAATAAATGGTCCCTTATATTATAAAATACATTTTAATTCAATATCTTGAAACTTTTTAGGTTCTTAATCAACTCAATATAAACTTTCAATCTTAACTTGAGTAAACTTTTATTGAAAGAGATAAGAGGACAAAGTATTTATATGGATAGGGTTAAATACATAATTCATAACATTTTAGTTATAATCCTCAATTTGGATTATTCACTATATCCATGAGTGAATAAAGTGAAAAATAATCCAATATACATTGTATACAACAATATAGTACCTAATGGGCCCTCTCATTCTCCAGAGTACATTGGAGACTTCTCCAACATATATAATCCACCAAAATACTTATTCTCTTCATAGAGGATATTACAGATTTAGGAAGATATTATTCTTCATATATTATTCATCTATAATAAATATATATGTACATTCCTTGTTTACATCATCAAGAGCATCACATATTCTAGTATCGAGACTCCTTCTGAATTTAATGTAATATGGATTCTAATAGTCCTTTGAATGTTCAGGAATATAATCTTCTTCTTAGTCATGGTATCCTATATAAAAAATTTTATTTTATAACAAGGTATATATGGTTCTTGAAATATTCTTTAAGTGTTTCTCTAACATTTTATCCATAAAAAATATGCATAATTGAACCTAAATAATATAATAATTCTGCATGTGATATAATATAATTCATCTCCTCAGTTAAATGATTTATATATAACACATTTATTCTACATTATTAAATTTGAATACCTACTAGATTTTCGGCACTCATTTTATCTTCCTTTAATACCAAAAAATAATATGGGTATTATTATAATTATTTGGATACTGTAGTGTATCCATATCTTCTATAGTGTAACACAACAGCCCTTATAGTATAGTTCTTCTTCTATGGTCTATCACCATCTCATTTTCCAAAACCACTAAATTTTAGAAATTTTTTCCATTGAAATATTATATATTAAGAATTATATCACTATTTATAAGATACTCAATTTTTTTAAATTTAAGGCTTCCAAAATATAATTCAATATGCTATCGGATATTAATATAGTGACTTGGAACACTTTTCTAGATAATTTATAAGATTATATGGTGAAATGCCAATGCTGCAGTATTTCAAACCTATATAATCAATTTTAATATTCATTTTCAACCCTCATGCCTTTTCATCACTTCACATGGTCTCGTGGTAACCCATGTATCACCCTATATTCATGCGTACGACTCATAAGGAATGATTCTCATAATTTTAAATACCCAAAAGATTTGGGTTCACTTTATTTCCTAACATGAAGTGAAGTTTTTTCCTATTTATATTGAGTCCTCATGCAAACATTATTCTCAGACACACATTTCTTTCATTTTTTAATTTTATGCATATAAATGAACATCAAATCACATTCATATTTTACTATATCAATCAAAAAGAGGAATTAATTGGGCATTAACATCATCTAGGATCTCAGATTCATCAAACCATATCACCAAATGAGATTCTTCAAATCGTTTATAGGCTGGAATGAATTTTATCTATAGTGAAATCTTCAGAAATTCCTGGATCTCAACTGATAACTGATACCTACTTAATTGTGTAATAGAAAAATATTGATATTTATGGATTCAGATTAATGAGGTGAAACCAGACTCAATCGAATAGATCAGATCTATAGAATCAGATGAAGGATGTTCTATGCGTTCAATTGAACATTGGTGAAAAAAATTATGAAATCACTCTAATAAAAAAAATTTCCATGGGACATTACTTTGTGAAGGTTGAGTGTCTATGGTTTATTGGGAGCCAATGATATGTCAATTCAAGAGTTTTCCAAATTTCCAGTTTTTCCATTGATGACATGTAGCATAGACATCAGCATAATAGTGCATTGGTGGGTCAGGGACTTTGGTTTCTGTGAGTTAGTGGCATCGATGAGTCATGGGAATCAGTGTCGTTGATTCAGAGGGCGCAGTATTAGTATATAGAGGGCATCAGTGTCGGTAAGTCTAGGCATTGACTAGTTAGGGCATCAGTAGGTCATTTCGTCAGTAGCTCAGTGTCGATGGCTCAGCATCATTAGTTCATGTCAGTATCTCACCCTTAAATAGCTCAACATCGATGGATCAACAGTATTAGGTCACTTTAGTAGCTCCCATATTGGTAGCTCATCATCTGTGACTCACCAATCGGTGAATTAGTTACAGCTTTTCCAGTTTTTCCATTGTTTTGTATTTACACCCCTATACATTTAAGTTGATATAGAAACATTTTAAAGACTTCTTTTGATATTTTAATTTTAGTTTAAATGGATATTATTTATAATATTAATATTTTAATGCTTGGTGGTCTTTGAGATATATAAAACCTGTAATTTTGATCATGATCTCACAATTAATGGATTTTAGATACCATTCTTTATTTGAAATAGGAATATGGATCTTCAAATCTTGTATCTTCCCTTCCCAGTATTTTTTCACTTCCTCTTGGGGTTCCTAGAAACTTCCTCTCTAGATGTTTTGTGCACCAATGCTAAAGCACCCTCTTACATAGTTTCATTTATGTTCCTTCCTACAGCATGCATGATCCTCTGTTCTTGGAATAAAGAAGAACATAGACCCTTTGATCATATATGTAGGGATTTATTATGCCTTTATTTAATTTTGTATTATCTAGGGTGGGTTTACTAATTATTCCTTGTAAAGAATGTGTGAATACATTCTCTTAACAAGTAATAATTAAGAAGGGAGTATGATACAAAATTAACAGGGGCTAATAAAGCAACAGGTAAGGAGTATTCTGATGTTAATCGCATGTTTAATTTGTTATATTTGATTCTTTTATGGTTTTTCTGGTTGTATTCTTTCTAAGAATCATAGTTTTTGGTGGTCATTGCTTGTACACGGGTAATGTTCCATTTGTTTTGTTATGATATTGGATAATTGTTTGTAACATAAAACTTACTGAAAAAACACTTGGTTAATTGAAATGGATTCTCCAGGATGAAAACCATTGTATGATCACCCATATTTATCACAAGGATTAAAGAACAATGTTTACCAAATATGAATATATATATATATATATATATATATATATATATATATCCTGTTGACAGGTGTCGTTGAGTGCTATGTTCTGTTGGGTTTTGTGTGAGTTGTGTGGTTCTACAATTAGGAGCATTATTATGGGTACATGGGTAGGCAAGGGAGTTAGTTCTGTGAGAAGTGAGTGGTATGGGTGTTCATTGGTAATGTGGTTAAAATGATAGTTATTGTGGGCTTTATGTGTGGGGAGTTATGTGGGTATGTTGGTATCCAGTTCCTAGAGACTAATAGATTGTGGAATGTACAGACATATAGATAATGGGACTACCTTTGTTTGTATTGTGGCTATCGAACAATGTTGGTTAGTAGGGTTGTGGTGTCGTTATTAACTTGTTATGTAGTGGGAGTACATCTGGGAAATGATTGGGAAGCAGGGCTATAGTATTGGGTTGTGAGAGAAGGATTGTGATGTATAACATTGAAGAATGACCATTGATAGTATCGAATAATAGAGTGGATTAGTTGATGTGTGTTTGGATAACTAGGCTTCTCACCTTCTAAAGAGGTTTTAGGTGCTTTAAATGGTAGTTTCCCAAGGTAGTGCTGGAATAATTTAATGCGAACCCCTTAATAAATAAATGGAAAATGGTTAAACAAAAAGGGAGTTGGGATTGTGATTTTTCTGTGGTGTTGTTCATTTTTGGGTAGTGGCAATGGTGGTTCTGGAGGTATGGTTTTTATTTGGGGTCTCATATGTTGGTCTGAGTGTTTGGTTATTTATATATATAAATTTTAGTTTTTGGTCATTTCTATATGCACCCCACAATATTTGAGAACCGTGTTCCTAACTCCCCCATTTTGTGTGGGAGGGAATCTTTCCCAACATATTAGTAGGAGGATGGATGGCCAGTTACTGACTTTCTTCTTCACACCCTCTTCAATTATCGTAACGCTCGATCATATCTGGGAAGGATATAAAGGCTTGAGTCTTACCATAGTCTGAAATCTTTCATGTAGTATTGTTGTGTATGAAGGGCTCATGCATTTGCGGGCCCAGTTTGTTTTCCCAAGTTTCTTTGGGATGAGGCCAATGTGTATTTTAGCAAGAGTGATATTTATGGTGACCTTGTTGTTTGTGGGAGAGATGTGTAGTTTGGTTTAGGTCCAGTAGTGTGTAAGAAGGTTTGGTGTAGTGGGAATACATTTAGGATGAGTGGAAGTGTCAATACATTAGCTGTTAGGGATGAGTAGTTAACCAGTGTCAAGACGTGAGTGGGTTTTTGGAAAAAGGGTAATAAATCTTAAATGGGTTCCTAGAAGAGAAATCAGAGGGCCCCATTGCATTTAGTAAGGCGTGTTTACCCTAGGCGTGACTTTTGTTTAGATGGTACTAACCTCGAGTGAGAATTCCCAAAAATTGCATAACCAAAAACAAAATTATTAAATAAAATTATTCTATTTTTTAAATGCTTGTAAATCAAAAATGGTGACTTAGATTGAAAATATGATACCACCTTTGAGCTTGTAAGGATATTATTTCCTTAGATATATCCTAGTATTTTTCCATGTGGGCCAACTGTTGAAGATAGCTTTTGGTCATAAATAAAATAATTAAAAATCAATAATATAATTCTAAAATCCTTATAACTCCACAATAGTAACTCAGATTTGAAATCCCAGAGTACTATTGAGATCGTGAGGATGTGTTCCCCATAGGCAGATCCAAAACTCGACTAGAGTGGGTCGAAGGTGATTATTAATTTTTGAAATATTTTTAAGGATTATTTAAATAAACACGTGAGTGGATTTTTTTTAAATTTTAAACCATTACTCAGATCAAAAAATATGAGGGCAATGTTGAACTCTGAATAGAAGGATTCACCTAGAATGGTCCTAATCTCTATTGAAGTAGGTTTAGGGAAAAAACTATTTTTTGTAATTTTTTAAAAAAAGTTAAAAATAAAATGAACATGTTTTATTTAATTTTTCTGAATTTTTAAATCCATACAACTCAATGGGTTTCCATGAAATGAAAACTAAATATGTTGTATCATTAAATGGAACAGCGTAACGACTTCATAATAGAAACATAATAGAATCAATGATTCATGTTTCATCCTTTAATAGCCAAGCAGACAATGTAGGATTGTTGGCACAATCCTGGTTCAACTCTGTAGCTCTGGTGGGTGACGACGATG
This sequence comes from Viscum album, assembly GCA_963277665.1. Lineage (NCBI taxonomy): Eukaryota > Viridiplantae > Streptophyta > Magnoliopsida > Santalales > Viscaceae > Viscum > Viscum album. The sequence continues at coordinate 73,486,488 of OY728154.1, forward strand.
AATCCCAACCCCCCTTCAAATAGATCATCACTAAAGATGATCGACCAATGGCCGTAAACATTGTATTGCAGAACGAAAAATTATGTGACACCCTTCTTCACCAGCGAATGGTCTGGAAATGTTAGGGGTATAGTTTTTTCTCATATTTCCATGTCCATTATTCTGAAACGAAGAACGCAGATCAACGAATGAACCATATGATCCGTGGATTTCTCAATCTTGTGGGAGGGTACATCTATTGGGGTTATTAGGTGATATTACTCAATTATATTGTGATATAACATCAAATCATTATCACATTTTTCTCAACCTATAATGTTGACGACATGAACTAACACAAACAAGTCCTGAGCCCCTCGGCCTTGTGAATGTTTTGTGTTCTTCATGGACTCTTCATCAAAATGAAGGTGAGGACGATCTGAGGACATTTTATAGAAGATAACATCCCTTGAATTCCATAGGCGCTATAATAGCGAACAACTAACTATCGGAGTGAACTCGGTGGTCCATAGAAGAACCCTACAACGGCTATGGGTAGAAGGTGGCACGTCGCGGCCGGCTCGAGCCATGACGGTTTGATAGTTTCCACCGACCTCTTTGAAGGAGTCTGGATATAGATGGAAATGATAACTTGGCCATGTTGATGCGCCACGGATGTGGCACCTCCCCGTGTTGCATGCGGTGGGCTACAGTCAACCGAGTACGGTGATGGAGCTAACCCCACGGACAAACCGTGGGGTTGGGTGAGATGGATGTTGCTTCCAACCACATCTCAGTATGGAAAATAGTGATGCGTGGAGGATGCCCCAACATGGTTTGGGCTGCCCTAGTGGGCCAGATTTGGGTCAAGTCCTTCTGACTGGGTTGGGCCGGACCTGGACCCAACTAGCCCCTTTTTGAAAAAATGTCAATATCATTCAAATCAGTTGTCTAATTGATGAGCTATTTATGGAATTGGATCCCTCCTAATGAGGCTGATCTATTGGAATAATCTATAGAGGTTTTCATGGATTTTGAAATATAATGATGGATTGAGGATCGATTCTCCAGGAATCAAGCGCACTACAAGCAGAAGGCCTATGGTTGGATGAGAAATAAAGACTACTGACAAGAGACCTATGTGGATCAGCTACAATGGCCCAGTGGGATGTTGCTCTATGTGACCCACTAGGCCCATAGTGGGGAGTGGCTCTGTGTGACCTAGTATACCCATAGTACTCAACAGGAGGATTACCTTAGTATGGCCAAGCTGGGAAGCGGATTCTAGGTGACCTGACATGCCTACGGTGGGTAGCGGCTTCTGTGTGACCCAGCACACCCATGATACTCTCCACGAATGAGTACCAAAGCAGTAAAAACATAGTTTGATGTGACTTCAATGGGACTTGGTAGGCTTACTATACTCATTGAGGAATAGTTCTTCAGTAGCCCAAGGTGTTCGATGATATGAGGGATGGTCCAACATTCCTTACTATAAATTATACCTAGTGTGATCTGTCTTATTTTGTGATCCTTCATAATCACCATACGTTTTGTTTTTATTTTTGATTTCATTGTGGTCATTATTTGTTGGTTTGGAGTCCCTATGGAGTATTTCATTACTCGTCCATGAATTTTCTTCACCCTCACGTGTTGTGTATGGTGCAGACGACTGAAGACTTGGAAGATGACTTGGTGGCCCAAGATCGGGTAGTGCCCATGGAGGACAGGAATGGGGGATGTGATTTTACGGCTTCCAAAAGCAACTATTTACATACCCATAAGGTGGGTTTTCCAACGTAAATCTATCATAGTTTTTAGTATTTTACTATTTTTAGTTCATCCATTGTTGGTTTAGTATTCCTGCCTATTTGACCTACAACTTATAATTTTACTTACTTTTTGTTTAATACCATGCATGTTTACTTTTACTGGGTTTAGACATTTTTTATGTTCATGCGTATATGTTCTTAGTAAAATGCCTCCCATTTTTAGGTTGACACCATCGGCACTAGTCGCCAAACCCTATCCTTTAGGAGGCGGGCTTTGGGTATGTCACACTATGGGCCCTGGTGGATGGGTCATGACAAAGTGGAAACAAAGATGCTTGGTTCGACCAGGAGAACTAAAAGAATGTAAATTTTGATGGGAAAAATGTAATGTTTTTGGAGTTCATCTTTCTGGACTAGGAGTTATGGCGACCAACGTATGCATACACCATGACATTGAATTCTTTTTTTCAGACATGGTTCATGAAAAAACCAGTTTTTTCCATCTATGTGTATTTTATCAAGATCTTTTTTAATTAGAGTAAGCTCACCCAGTATATTAAATTTATTTAGGTTCATCATTATTATCTTTCAAGATGCCTCCATGTAGACAGCCATACAGGATTCCAGTGCATGATCATGAGGATAGTCTACAGAGTGATGGGTCTTTTGTATAGAGATCATTACCCTAGATGGTCCATCCATGTGGTGTCATAGTGATACCACTACCCATTAGTTAGCGGTTACATATGGTGCTACCAGTGGAGGCCACATGTATTCCCAGTGCCTTACATGAGTTTTAGTGACAAAGACCCCTCAGGTTCCAAGGATATCCTGACTTACTGGAATCTAAGTATTGGCATGAAATGATGATCAAGTTTCCATTATGCCAGGGAACCATTACATAAAACGGTGGTCTTAGTAGTGATCCTTCTATGTGATTATGTAGGGTGATGGTAGGGTTTATATTATGTGATCATATAATAAAGTAACTTTTCTATGGATAGAGCTTGAGAACCTTTTTTAGTGAAAGGGAAATTTCCAAAAAATAACGAATGGGTATGTGTACCCAAGAGATTATATAGAATGACATGTCAGTAGTTGGATATTCATCGAGGCATGAAGACATTTCCATGTACTCAATGACTACAATATGACCAATGCATTAGGGATCGGACCTTTGAGTAAGGTTTATTAGGGACATCTAATCCAGCACCACTCTTCTACACATTCCTACTTATGCTAGGGTGATAGAGTGATTCTTTATGAATGGAAGTCCTTTTGTTGAGCAGATACAGCTAGTGGATGTCAGTAGTAGGAAAGAAAGCAGCTAATGTTAGTCTCAGATACATGGACACGTGAGATGTTCAAAAAAGATCTCCCAAGGAAGGTGGTATATAGATCAGGGATCGTAGGGTGAGTTCAGTTAACCTATGTAAAAGTAATGTTTTTTAAAATATGGTAGGGTACACTTATAAAGATATTTTCCATCCTATTGTGATGACAGTGAAATGGTGGATGGTCCACCGGGGCCGAAGAAGTGACATGAACAGATGAATCTGCAGGGTGGTAGACATGGAAGAGTATCTAGGATAGTAGTAGGAGGTGGTATACTTTTCGACATGTTACAACCACCACCCCAATGTGGTCCACACCAATCTCATGGAGCTGGAGGATAGGGGAAGGGAGTGGTTCTATACGGTCAATGATTATGACCCCTAGACTCTAGGAATGATTCGAGGTAAGTTATGTGTCTACAACTAGCTACCATATTAATAAACATAGGTGATAATCATTAATTCTTGTCACAAATATTTTTCAAGAACTATATTTTTGGGTTAAACTGTTTACTTGAACCTTGTTTCTAAAGATACATATATGAGGAGACTCGATAATCGCACTTATGATGACTGTGTGATCTAACCCATGGGGCTAGAGTTTTGGTTGGAACCTCTTTGTGGAAACACCAAGGCATTACGACATTATTCTGGGTACGGACTAGTCATCCACATTTCATTCGTAGATTTATTGTTTTAGGAAGAAATTATGTGGTACATCCATAGCATTGGAATGTGGTTTTCCTTGGATGGATAAAAATGAAACCCAGGAAGTATAATATAAACTCATGCATAAGAGGGTGATACTGATCACTCTTGATTTGGACAGTCTCACCCTCATGGAAGTGGATGTTCTGAGTTTTCAGTTCCAAAGAGTAGTGGTGGAGTTTTGGGAATGTCCATTAAAAATATGTTTCTAGGATTACCTCCCTACACATAGAGGGACTTCAGCGTCATTCTATACCTCAATTTATCACCAACATCAGCATAATTATATCAAATGGATTATATAGAGCTTTACGAGCAGGGGGACTAGGTGGGGGTCTTTCTATGGAAGGGCATAGTGAGACCAAGTGTTCAAGGTTATGTGTGGATTACTGGAATTTTAACCAATTGGATTATGAGAATAAGTAACCACTACCAAAGGGTCGATGGGCACATCATTCAGTTAAAATGGGTATCCATTCACATGGATGGAAAGGTGACCATAGGCTTTTCAGCTGTTGAGACAGAGATGATGGTTGATGTTCCTCTAGGAATATGACTTCAATGTAGTCAATACTCTTTTGAAGGGAAACACAATAGAAGATTCCCTCAGCAGGAGATATAGTTCACATCTATTGAATGAGGCCTCAGACGAGTTGACCATGTTTTAAATATCCTTTTTATATATAGATGACAAATATTTTCTTTAGTTGATGGTTCTTACCCCACCACTATTACAAAATGTTAGGGAGGCCAAACTTGAGCATGACAGCTATGAGGCCCGATGTGCTCAGTTATCCTGAGGGTAGACACATGATAGGTTTTCGATAGGGGGAGGGTATCCTATCCTTTTAAAATGGAGTACAGTAGTACTAGTGGAATTGTGAGAGGATATTTTAATGCAGTTCCATACCTCCCCATTGGTGATACACTCTATAGTTGTGAAGATGTACCTGTATCTCCAACATCAATACTGGTGGCCTGGGATAAACAAAGAAGTGGACGATTTCGTTTCACAATGCCTCACATGTCAGCAAGTGAAGGTTGATTACTATGTTCCAAAAAGTTTGAGACAACCCCTCTAGGTACTAGAGTGGAAGTGGGATGGAATATCAATATACTTCAACAATATATTACCATTTATGTCAAGGGGGAACAAAACCATCTAGGTGATCAAATAATAACTCACCAAGTCAGACCACTTTCTACCCATTCGAGCAAAGAGTTTAGTATAGGGATTGGGATGCCTCTTCCTATATGAGATAGATCGACAACACGGAGTCCCATATATGATTGTCTCAAATTTTGATGCATGACATACATCATGGTTATGGAAGGGATTCTAACATGTGTTTGGGACATATCTATGATTGAGCACAACCTTTCACACATAGACTAATGGTCAGACAGAGCAAACCATAGAGTCCTTCAAGGACATTCTTCATGATTATGTCCTTGATTTTGGTCATAGTTGGGAGGACCACATACCACATGTGGATTTTTCATACAATAATAGCTATCATTCAACCACAATCATGGAACCATTTGATTATTTTTATGGGAAACCATGCAGATCACCTCTACGCTGGAAGGTCCCTAAGGAGCCTGCATTCATGGTTTTAGAGATGGTATGAGCTACCACTAAGAAGGTTCCGATCATCCAGGATTGGATGTTGACATCACAAGATCAAAGAAGAGTCATATGTGGATATGATACGGAATCGTTAGGGGTGGGGGACCATGTTTTCTTTTTTCTTTCACCCTGATGTGGATTACGAAGATTTGGCTGGGGTGGAAAGTTATCTTTGAGGTTTTTCAGTCCTTTTCCGAATCTAGGAAGAGTTGGACTGGTGGTGTATTACCTAGATCTCCCCCCATAGATACACTGGGTGAATGATGTTTTTTACATTTCACAAATGAGGAGGTACATGCATGATCCATTTCACGACATTGAATGGGGTGATATGGACATTGACGAAGGGTAAACATTTTCAGAATTCCTTAATGAGATAGAGGATCTACAAGAGTAGTTACATAGTGGACCATTGATTCCTTGGGTGTGCGTTTAGTGGAAGCATGGTAATGTCTAGGAGAGTACATGGGAGTAGGAAGATAGAGATTTAGGCTCACAACCCCCATTTATTTGTTTATCCTCATTTTATCTTATGAGGATGTGATTCCTAAAAGGGGGAGAGTAATGTAAAGTATCGGAAATTCCATGTAATATTTTTTATTATATAGAATTAATTCTAAACCAGGTGCTAATACCGAATGTGATTCCAAGGCCTAGGGTGCCTGGATTGACCTGTGGAAAAATTATATGCTTTAAATCGCATGGGTTAGAAGTATTCTGAAAAAATTGGAAGTGATATTAAACAATTGACTAGCCCAGAAATAAGAGGTCACTATTGTGTTCAGGATGACGAGTTTACTATAGGGGTGACTTATTTTTAGTAGGAGCAGACCTCTAGTGAGAAAACCTGAAAATGGAAAAACTATAAATAGAATAATTAAATAAAATTATTTTAATTTTCAAATGGTAATAACTCACAAATGAAGACTCAGATTGAATATCTGAGACCACCATTGAGATTGGGGGGGGGGGGTATTCTTTTTTTAGGAAGATCCTAACATTGGTGGAACCACCCAACATTGAAGGGTAGTTTTAGCCAAAAATAATATTATTATGTAACAATTATTTTATTACCAAATGATTATAACACCTAAACGGTAACACTTATTGGAAATCAAATAGTACCATTGAGCTCATGATGACGTTTTCCCATTAGGTTGAGCCTATCCTCAACCTGCATGGGTCGAGGGTGAATGTTAATTTTTTACAAATATTTATAGTTAATTTAAGTATACATGGGAGTGAGTTTTTATAAATTTTAATACTGTTTTGAATAAAACATTTGAGGAACCTGTTGATCTTATAATGGTGGGATTCACCTAGAATGGACCTAACATTGACATCCATGGTTCGAGGTAAAAATTACGTTTCTGAAATTTTAAAGAAAAAGAATTAATAATAAAATAAATATGTTATATTTCATTTTTTTGAATTTTCAAATCATTATAGTGCAATGGTTTTCCGACCAAGTGAAAATGAATACGGTATTTAATTAAATGAAACAAAATAACTACATTGTAACAGAAATCTAATAGAAGTGTTGATTCATGGTTCAACCTTTAATGACCAAGAAGACAATGCAAGATTATAGGCACAATCATAGTAATGCTCTAAAGCTCTGGTGGTTGACGAGGATGAATGCTAACCCCCTTTCTAGTAGATCATCAACAATGATGGTCGACCAATAGTAGTAAATGGAGGATCACAAACTGAAAAATGCAATGGAACCATTGATCACCAACGAACGATCCAAACCTGGTAGGGGTTTTTTTCGTTACAATTTTCCCATCCTTTATTCTGAAATGACAATCATGAATCAACACACAATTAGGTTGATCATATGATCCCTTGTTCTTATAGGAGGGTATATATCTTGAGTTTTATCACAAGGATTACTTGATTAATTTGGGATATAACAACAAATAATTATCCCATATTTCACAACCTATAACATGGAGCACACAATCTGACATAAACAAGGCTTTAGCCCCTACTCCTTGTGTGTTATTCATGGTCACATCATCAAAATAACGACGAAGAGGATATGTGGCCATCATAGGGAAGATTACATCCCCTGAAGGTCGTAGTTGAAAGAGACATGAAGAGCGGACCACTGGAGTGGACCCAGTAGTTCATGGAAGAACCCACCAATGGTGTCCCATGGTGAAGACAGTGTGCAGGAGATAGTGCCCCCGATGTAGTGACGTGGCCAGCTTAGGTCATGGAAGTGTGGATGTAGCCACTAACCTCCTTCCAGGAAGATGGAGGTGAGTGGTCATGGAAATCCACCCACATAGATGCACTGCGGACGTAACATCGTGCCACGTCACATGAAACAACCTGAAGTCAACCAACCTTTAGAAAGAAGCCATACCTGTGGGTAAACCGTGGGGCAGGGCACTGGCTGGACCAGGCCAGACCCAAGCTAAGCCAGATCCTAGTCATGTCAGTGGAACCGGGACGGGTCGATGGACCCCGAACCAGGTCAGGTTGGTGTACCCCAGGATGGGTCGGATCGGGTTATCCTAACCAGGTCAGCCCAGACCCGGACCCAACCATCCCCTTTTTGGAGAAAATGTCAAGTATCATTCAAACCGAGCGTCTGCATTACAGGTTTTTTGATGCATTGGAACCCTCAAGACATGGCAGATTTGTTGGAATACTCTACGGTGTCACTGATGGAAGTTGATATATGATGAATGGATTGAGGAACGATTCTCCTAGAATCAAGTTCACTACATGTGGCAATGCTGCAGTTGGCTAAGTCCTGATAACTACTGACAATAGACCCTATGTGAATTTTCTACAATGGACTAGTAGGAAGTGGCTATGTGTGACCGAGCAGGCCCATGGTAGGGAGTGGCTCTGTGTGACCAGGTAGACCCATAGTAATCGACAGGAGGAGTACCTCAGTATGGCCAAAGTGGGAAGCGACTTTTATGTGACCTGACATGACCATAGTGGGGAGCAGCTTCTGTGTGACTTGACATAGCCACGGTACTCATCAGGGATGAGTACCGTTTCCATCCAAGGTTAGTGGGAAGAAACTTTTGTGTGACTCAGCAGGCCCACTATACACATTGAAGAGGTGTTCCCTAGTAGCCTAAGGTGTTCGACGATATTACTGATGGTCCTATTTTCTATACTCTATATCATACTTGGTCTGATATGTTGTGATTTGTGATCATTCTTCCTAATCATAATTAATGTTTTTCCTGTGGATTTATTTGTGGACATTATTTTTTGGTTTTGGTTCCCTCATGATTATTTTGGAACATACCCCTATACAGAATTCTGACACACATGTAGTGTATGGTAGATACAACTGATGACATGTAAAAGGATTTGGTGGCCCAGGACCGGGCAGTTCCCAATGAGGTCATACAGGCGAGACGTGCTTCTATGGCTTTTGGAAGCTACTCTATACTTACCCACAAGGTGGGGTATCTAGAGGATGACTATCATAGTTTTTTAGTATATTCCTATTTTTATTATTTCATTTTTTGGGTTTGTATTCTAGCCTATTTGAGCTAAGATTTATAATTTTTCATAGTGGTTGTTTAGTGGCATGCATGTTTACATTTCTATCTTTGGGAAATGGTTGTGTGTGTGTACGTAAAGGTACTCATGAAAATTCCACCCATTTGTAGGTTGATGCCTTCGGCCCTAGTCTCCAACCCCTGGAAATTGTGAGGCAGGCTTGGGGTCTGTCATTGAATGGGCTCTGAGGGATAGTTCGTGACTTGTTATTTGTTGAGGGTGCCTTGGTAAGGATGGGCTGTTTAGTACTCCTTTGTATGTGCTTTGACTTTTCACTATTCTCTCATAAGGGAATTATTATGTTCCCCCACTTTTTCAAGAGTAACTTTAGTCTTCCTACTAGGTATACTAGTATAATCACCCTACATTGGTTAAACTCATTTTAGGCTTCCAAGAGGATGTTGAGGACCGTTCCAGACTTTAATAAGTTTGGTATCAGGATAGTTTATGTTGCTACTTAGTCTCTTTTCTTTTGGTACATTTTTAGTACTTTGCTTGTACATATATTTTAGTTACTTTTGGTCATGCATATGAGAACAGTTTTGGATTTACTTTTATTTTTGTGCTATTTAAAATTTCACCATCTTTTCTTCGCATTATTTTCTTCATAAAAAGTGGTATTTCAATCCATTTTTTCTGAGAATCTACACCCTTGGTGATTATCGCCACTCTAGGGCCTACTGAAGGTGGGTCTCTTGGGTCATTATCTCTATTTCATCTTGAAAAAGGGAAGGCATGGCACATTTGTTGTCCCTTAATTCATAATGAAGAAGGTGGGTCATGAAAATCTTATACCATATTAATTTCCCCAGTAGGAGAATAATGCATAATATTGAATCCATTTCCACTGATTTCAAGATCTGGTTGTGGGGTTTCAAAAATACAACATGACCCTCACTAGTTTTTGTCAGCGCATTTCATGATCCACCCAGGAACCTCTATATGCACCTACTATTAATTTCATTGTGCAATATACATCCAACTGAGCTCATCTACCACCTTATAGGATGAACGAGGTCGACTATCTTTCCCAACTAAGTAGAGGTTCACATGTCCTTGGGCTATCCTATGGTTTTCATATTTTTTTGTAAACTTATCAAATCAGTTATACAAATTGAAAACATTGAATTCTAAAATTCCAAACTAGAACACTAAATTTTTTCCATATTATTCACGAAAAATATAAAAACATTTTATCGTAGACATAATCAATATTCTATAAAAAAAATTGGGATTAAAACGTAGAAAAGTTATTTTATACATATTAAAATTCCTTTACACATATATCTCTTGTCAAACATCTGGTCAACAAATCATCACATTATAAAAGATAATTATTCGATCATGAAATAAAATGGGTGTAACTGAATCCATAATAATTCTACTAACATTACTACCTCATATTAACTAACAAATCACACATTGAAACATGATTTAAAAAAATGCAGCACTTGGTATTAACACATCATGGTGGTGAAAATCATTTCAAATAAATCATTTATATGTAAGATATATAACTTAAGGAATTTAATAATGTGAAATAAAATGATGAATATTGATAGAGAATGTGATCATGAGAAAGTTAATCACCATAAAACCATAATTTAGTAGGGTATGAAGGAATAACATCAATTAATTATAAATAAATGTATATAATTGTGGAAATTAATTTATGAATTAGAGAAAAATATGGTAGAAAATATTAAAAGGGAATTCCATAAATCTATTGCCAGTTTTCTTAAAAACGAAGTTGTATATCCTTTAAAAAACAAATTTCATTCCTTTATGAAAATATTAAATTTTTATTTTAATGATATTTGAAATAAATATTCAAAAAAATTTGTGAAAAACATTTAATTTTAATGTCACCATTGAAACTAATAAAAAATAATTAAATTAAAGAATGATTATAATGGTAATAAATTATGTACTTTTAGTAAAGGTTAAAGTAGAGATTCCATTCCCAATTTTGGTAAAAAGTCTAAAAGTTCCTCCGTTAGAAAAGAAGATAATAATACCCATATAAATATTAAAAAAATTCTAAATATTTGTATGATAATAATTTTTTAATATCATCATTTTTAGGATATAATTTAATGAGTTAGAGTAATATATAAAATTAAAGAACTTAGTTCAGAATTTTTACCTCTTATTTAGAATCCTCCTTCGGTATTCAACTTATGACTTCCTATGATGGGATTATGGAAATAAAAAAAGATATAGGAATAATGGTTTGGATCTATTAATGTAATTCTTATTGATTTTTTGAACTCATTGAATATGTTTTTGTGAATATGGGTGGATAGGAAGTTTCCTCGTATAATTGAGTAGGTGGTAGACTCATAATTACTGTATATATTTATACATAAAATATCTATACCATATTTAAAATTGCTAAAAAATACATTATAATGGAATTTTACGATTCCAAGGTAGAAATGTATTTATAAAAAAAATTCACATATTTATGAATTATTTTAAACCATATCTTTTCGTTTGACCCCCTCATTAAAACATTTTAAACTATATTGTTGTCACAAATTTTTCTTTTTTAAGGGTCATAAAAGTAATTTTAAAAATTCCTCATGGACCATACATGAAACTTTCATGAAATTATCAATAATTTAACATTAAATTAATTCAACTTATATTTTTTATAATTTTATAATGATTTAAACATTATGTTTTAGCACTAAAATTAATTTAAAAGTCATTCTCTAGAATATTCAAATATGTGGGTAAAGGAATTGTTATATTAGTGGAAATAAAATATAAACATATTAAATGAAAATACTAAATTATATATATATATAATGTTATTGTGTCACCATACTTCATCCATGATATATTATGCTTATTATTTATAAAATCACTTGTTTCATTTTTCTACTATTTATGCAAACACGGTGTTGGTCTTTCAAAAGAAGTCGGGGAAATTAAAATATATCTACAAATTAAAAATAAATTAATATCATAATAATAATTTATTTATATTAAAAATAACTATTTACTACCATCCAAATTTTATATTTATCATTATGAAAATATATTATAGATATTAAATGAAAGAGTGATATACTTCAGTTTCTCATAACTTAAATAATATAACAGTCATAATAAAAGAAAAATAGAACCGAAACACCACATAATTGAATATAAAATATTTATGGTATACTTCCTCTAATAAAATTGAATAATATAATATTTTGGGGTGATTTTTATATCTTATCCCATAGTTTTTAAATTAACTATCATATTTTTACCAATTATTATGGTGTTAAACTTTTACCGTGGTTACAATTCAATGGGAATAAAAAATAAGTTGGACTATTTGAAACCTATGATTATAAATATGAAATATACCTTTCAATAATAAATTATAATTTTAAGAAATTAATTTTTATATTATTACACTAGACTCTTATAAAACATTTCTTGAAAAATGTGTTTATGATCATAAAAATAAATTTATAGAAAAATAAAATATAATGTGGATTACAAGGGAATTAATCAGATTATTTTTATCCAAATAGATCTTATTTTTTAAAAAAAAAATTCAAAATATAATTAGATATTTCAAATTATCTGATTTAATGAAAGGAAATGATAGTTTTCATTAAAATTTCTATTTTTTACTACTCACCAAAAATAAATATTTATCAAAAAAATCCCATAAATCACCATAAGATAATTTTGACATGAATATAATCATTTTAAAAACCAATATTTGATTGTAAAAAAATTAATTCTGATTACCTGCATATAAAATACTAAAAAACCATTATTTAAAGAAAAATATTTTAAATGCATAGCATGATTTTATTCTAATTCTTTTCCTAGTAAAAATTATTAAATAATGGATTAAATTATTTATTGAATTATTTATTTTTATTAAGAAGGAGTTATCCTAATTACATTTCAAAATTTGGTTATTCTTATTTATACTATCCAACCCAACAACTAGGTTATAATAATTAAGATTAGTAATTATTTCATTGTTCATTTAAGATTGGTTTTGTGTGTGTTGTACGCTATCAAACATATAGTTCTTTTTAAAGTAAAATATAAAATTAACTATCAAGGTATTACATTATCCAATACTTATAGAAACATTATCCTCATAATTTTAATTATTCTTTTTTAAACTAGATATTTCATAATATATTATTTAAATTAGATATATGTTGTATCCCGAACATTTAATTTCAATGTTATGACTAGGAATATTATTATACATTTTCATATATATGTCTTAAAATTTGGAAATATTATTTTAAAAATGTACCTTGTTATATGGGAATTACATTTCAAGTTACACTTGGATGATTTATCTTCAATTTAGTTTATTATGGGAAATATTTTTACCTTTGGGATATAAATTAAAACCAAATTTAAATACTTGATTTTATACCTTTATATAAGTTGGAATCCATCCATAGATATGAATCAGCGTGGTCTTGATGCTTTTTTTATGAATGAAGTAGAAAACAATTAATAGAAAATATGTTTCCCAAAATAATAAAAAATTATTTCTCCGTTTTAAAATAACAAATAAAAGAAAAAGATAAAAAATAACCAAGATTAATAAACCATCAAAAATGTTATTCTCTAAAGTATTAATTGAAATAAAAGTAAATATAGAGCTTTAAAATTTTATGAATGAAATTTTAAATAAAAATTTGAATAATTTCATAATGTATTCGTTCCAAATATTCTCATATTTTTTCCATTATATAATCCTAATCTATAATATATATATATATATATATATATATATATCCTTAAATTGTAAATTACCAAATAATCTATAACAAAATGTAGTAAAGTTAAACATCGATAAAATTTTCATATCACATGAAAACCTTAATGAATATCTATATGTTCTGTTATATATATCTCTATTAATATCAAATTTCTTAAATAAACACTTTTAGGTTGATTGATATCGTTCAAAATATTTTTCAAAAATTATGAATTTTTAAATATTTCATAAATCTAAATATTATTATACCAATCCATGGATGTTTTATCATCATACTAATATCGAACATCCATTTATTAATAATCTTATATGTTAATAATATGTTCTTTAAATGAATTATTATTAATTTTATTTTAAATCCTTAAAGGTAAAATTCATTAATGAGGAATATTATTTTTTAAAATTTTATCTTAAAATGATCCAACAATAATCCATCCATGGAGACAATATTACAATGAACTGAAACCTAATATACTTAACATTCACACTAACCAAATTGCAGATATAGCTATTTTCCTTAAAAATCATCAATTGTAATTCTCAATTGAATATCATAGTCTTCGTAATACATAGAGTATTTTAGGATATCATTAACAAATACGAAAAAAAATTATTTGGGTCATCCTTGATTCATTTGTCATTGGTTTGCATAATCCATCACCCCCTTGCAATTAAATCATTTGAAAATACTACATTTATTGTTTCCATTGAAATTATCAGATTGGTATCCTTTTTCTCCAAAGTGGAAAAACATCCAATATTATATATAATTTACCTAAGTGATTCTTACCACATTCTTAATACATTTTATGTTGAATATATTTCTTTCCATATTATTTATCACTTGAACATTCATCAAATTTTATTTTTTTATTATGTCTAGGATATTCAATTATGATTAGAATGTTTTTCAAAACTCATGAATGATTATTAGGAAAAATAAAAAGATAGATCACTCGATATTTACACCTTTTTGGTAAATATTTTCTAACAATGATATTAATCACAACCTAATTCAATTTCCAAAATATGTCCATGATCTAGTTATGTCCAATAATATCTATATTGGTATGCTTGGTAGGAGAATCTCTATATTAACCCTGACTAATTATTTTATTTCTACCTCTAGAAACCATCCTTAAATATTGGTACTAACTTTGTAAGACCAAATTCATCCTGACTATTTAGCCTAAGAGTAATACCCTTAAAGAGATCTTAAATACTCTATGTTTAGCATAAAGATTAGGTAGGCTATGTTAATTTAAAATATATGTAACGTGTTTCATACTAAATAATATTTGATAGAAACAATAGTGTCACCAAATATAATAATTTAGAGAAAGTGGTTAATTTTTCCATTGGTTAATGATGTAAGGGAACAATCCCTAAAGGATATATCAGTTCAAGAGTCTAGGTAAACATGATGAATACTTGATTTCATATTAAATTAAAAAACATTGTTTTAAAGAAATTATTGAATCCTTGAAGACCATTCAAAGATTCCATCTTTATAACCTGGGGAAGTAAAAACAATAATGGATGAGAAAAAAAATACCTAGTAAGGGTTTTATAAACTAAAATATTTGATGATAAAATAAGTAATAATTGTTAAAGTGGATAACAAAAATGCATTTCAAAAAATATACATCTGCAATTCAAAGTAAATCCATGGCAAATATCAACAAAAAAATCCAATGGATAATAGAAAAGAAATTCTAAATTCACAACATGCATAAATAATGAAATTCATGGTCCTTCCAAAATAAATTGGGATAATATATAATGAATCTTTATTCAAAGTATCTATATAATATTTTTTAATTACAATGGTTGGTATACAAAAATTACCTAACTAATGTGGCCACCTATTTTGTCTCATGAGACACATGGATGTATTAACAGTTTATCTATAACCATAAATTACTCATCAAATTCATGCCCTGTGAATTATTAATATATTGAATGATTTTTTCACACATGAGATGTGTGGTCATGGGGTTTTTTGTATATAGGGAATTGATCATAACCTTTAAGAAGTTTCTGGTGATGTTTATTAGTGGAACTAGAAACACATAATGGTTCATGCATCTGTGATGGGCTTTGGAACTTCTTTATAAAGGTATGTCATCATTTGGAACCTTTCCAATGACACTTAATAACTCACATTAGTTGAGAGGATTGGATATAGGGCTCATCTAACCAATTTGGGGGAGTTATTTCCTACTTTGGGTCTTTATTATATTTTTAAGACATGTTCATAAATCCATCCTAAATCGTATTTATTGGACATGTATCCTATATGTAAAAATCAATTATTGATAAGTGCTAAAATAAAACCATTTATTTGTATCATAGGTTCTCCATCAATGATACAATTTGTATGTATCATAGGTATTATATTTTTTTTTAGTTAATATTTTATGATTCTAGTTTCATTCCATGTAGCTAAGTTCTCTATAATTTAGTGTTATCTAGGTAGTCAGTTTATGTTTTGATGTTGGGATCCATCCCCCTGATAGGGTTTCCAATATATCTAGGTGAATTAAATCAATTCCCACATAACTAGGTGAAACATAATAAAATATTTTTTACTTTTTAAGGTCATTTAGAAAAGAGAAGTACATGTATTTAAATTCTATTCTGTAAGGAACTCCAATAGAATGTTTCATAAAAATAGTTCGTGTTGGGATTATGCATGACCGAAAATTTATGTTTGATCCCCATTGGAATATGTCCTAACAAGTTTGGATTTATCTTTAATGTAATTTGGCCTTGTGAAATAACTCTTACTAAGAAAATAGTTCATTGAGGTTGGGATTACCTGAAAGGAATGTAGCCTTATAAATAGTGGTATGATATTATTTAGAATGGTAGACTGAAAATGTTGGGCTTGAACGTCACGAAGGTTTCCTACGTATCCCACAGGGACGGGAATCAAATACCATATACTTCATATGGTTTTTGACCTACAATTAAGCAGTTTAACCTTTTAAAAAACATGAAATTTAATTATTTAGGATATTCTACTTGTGATGGGGTCCCATCACAAATGGCATGTTGTAATAAATGGCCTCACAAAATGATTTTTTTTGTAGTGGCCCATCACAAATAGTTTATCCAGGTTTTAAAAAAACTCTTTGGTGGCATAGAAAATAAGTGTTTCTGACAGGATGACCCACCCATTAGAAATAGACATAAAAAATAAAAAATTATAAATAATTAAATAATATTTTTAATAAATTTTGATAAAATAATATTTATAATAAAAAAATTAATAAAAATATAAAAGATATAGAGACATATAATAATAAAAATAACTGTATTTACAATAATACAAAAATTTAAAATAAAATACTAAATTAATAAAAATTTATAAATTAAGAAAAATTAAAAAATTAAAAAAATAAAAAAATACTAAAAATAAAAAATAAAAAAAATAAGAAAATAAAAAAACTGTAAGATGATAATAAAAAAAATATTCTCAATAATATTAAAAACAAATTATGTAGAGCTAAAAATATATGAATTAGAAACTTATTACAAAAAATACATACACTCAAATGTTTACAAAAAATATATAAGTCGCTAAGGGGGAAGGGTAATTTGGAAGAGGTGGTGGAGGGAAATCTATCCCTAAAACATGAATTCATATGTCATATGTACTTCACTGTTTTCCCCTGTTGTTGCACATATCATGGATGCATATCCACATACTGTTGTTATTGATGCTGTCGAAAAATCACTTTCATCACCCTATGCATGGCCGCCATAAGTTCACCCTAAGCTTGCAGTAGCTCTTAATATTGTGTAGTAGATGATGACGACTCTCTAGGAGATCTTCTCAATCTGGATGTAGACATCACAGAGTTACCATAATAAAACAAAGGAATCAATCAAGAGATGATACCAAAAAATCATCCTTTCTTGAAGGCATATTGAGTCGCCTACATCCATGGTGCATAATTAAATGTTGATTTACTAGTTCTATGATCCACATTCACAACCTGAGTCTCATCCCATTCCTAAGAGGTTCCATCCCCATATGAATCCTTCAATTGACATTTAAAATTCAAATAGTCAAAATATTTTTTTTTTAATTTTAAAACTGAAAAAATAATACCGACCACAATATGTTTCTTGCAATCACCAATAGTCTCTCCAGTGAGAGTATCATTGTGAATACACTTATAAATATCGATATCGATAATATTACCATGTTCCACCACCTATATGAGTATTAAATAAACATTTTATATTTAAATTTATATAAACTATTAAAAAAAAGAAATATCTTATGTCGTTGATTCATACTAAATGTATGAATACCAACTTAATGCATCACCTCCTGCCTCCCCCAATTCTATCAACATAATGATACTCACCTCTAAAAATATTCTTAGATTCAGTATGAGCATAATCAATCCCAAATATGATATGAAATGTAATCTAGTTAGTGGGTACAATATGACTAATCTAATTATGTTACTCCCTCTTTCTGCTAGGTTGCTCTACTTATATTTTGTAAAAAATGATTTCAGCACTGACACATAAAGATAAAAAATTGACTCAGAGAAAGAGTCATGCATTTTATCATCCACAAGAAACCATAATCCCAATAAATAACTAATAATATCAAGTTTCTAACAAAATAAATATCTATATAATTGTTATTAATTTACCTACGATATAAAGATCAAACTAGAGTGTTGAACATCAATGGTAATCTGATCCCATGTCACTAATGCTATAGAAATATTATTTTTCAATATATCACTCCCTTATCCAACAGCTATATGAGAAATTATTTATAACAATATAAATAATAGTTAAACCATTATAATTTCAATAAATTAATGAAAACCAATGAAAAATAACTAAAATTACCAACTAAACATACCTTTTCATGCATGGATCAATCTCTATACAAGGACGTCGCTCAGGGATAGGGTAATGAATAGTCAATCTCATAAGACCATGAACCCTCCAAGTCATCTTTTAACTTCTAGAATCATGAGTTTCAGATGATGCAACATCAGTCTCTTTACGAGGTAGATCAATCTCTTCTAACTCATGAAATAGATTAGATAGTCGTTCATCAACTATCAGAAACATATAATGATTGTTGTTATCAAAAGGTTTAATAGAACTATTATTTATAGATATGTATTATATAATATTAAAACTGCATTTTATTGTCTTAAATTTCATCTCCATCCACAAATTTTTGTATGATGATGTCAATATCTTCATATTCCTCCCCAGTATCATCAATTTCCATCAACATTTTACCTTGACCACATCATTATATTTCATATTCATTTGTTTCATCATTAACATCATTGTCACCATTAACCCATAATTGTGGGGGTATCATCAACTATATCATTGTCTCTTCATAGAAAATATGGATTTTGATTACTCTCTTGAAAAATTTCTGTTCCATGTACTTCAACGGAACCAAATTCACTTTGGATAAACTAATTTTCCTGAGATTTCATTTTTATTATCTTCCACCAATCACTTAACTCTCTTGAAGCAACATAGTAATTTTATAATAAATTTTATGTGCCAGATGATCCAATGAAAATTGTCCATTTACTACAAGAAGACTTTTATATTTAATAACAATGATTCTATGATGCAAAACACACTAGCCTCTCGGAGTATCCAACCAATGACATTTAAACATCGTTGAATAATTTTGTCCCAGATAACATAGTTCAATTATTTCTTCCATCATGTCATTAATATCAACATTACTTTCTTTGTTATGAGATCCTCTCAAGAAACTCCACTAGTCATTGTTTTTTAACAATATTAATGTGAATAAAATCAAAAATCATTCACCACGTATAAATTATAATATTTAACCCTTTTGGATGGGGGGTTACTCAATACATACAACCAGTTATAAATTTTATAAGTACGTTGAGATACATGAATATTTAAAAAATAATTATCAATATGATAATTAATAAATTAAACTTATGTGCTAAAAAATAAAAAATTCAATACCAGTGTCAAAAACTAACATAAAAAATTATTTTTTTGTTGTTCATTAAGAGAACTTCCAGTAATTCATGGAAACTGTTATTTATATTATTATTATATAATCATAAAATAAAATAATATTAATTTAAAAATAAAATGAAATTATATAATATGTTACATAGAACTCATAGTATAGATGGTGTCATTTCTTTATTGTTGAGGAGAACATGTGTATGAGCTCTATGACGTTCATCATCAAAAAGCCATCATTTGTCACCTCCACTAAAGAGAACTTCCGGATGATTAAAAACTGATAATTTATTTCTCATTTCACCTTTAAAATTTCCCTCTCTATATATTATACAATTATGTTTTGATGTATATTAATATTAGAAAAAATTAGAACATAAATAATTCCTCCTGGAATTAACCTTCTACAATTGATATTTCAACTGATTCTTTGATATTCAACGTTTTCTACAACTTCAGCATGAATCTCATAGATTGGTACATCTTTTAGAACTTTATTAGACCTCTACATTTTTCATCGCATGTTTAATGTAAAATCAAATATTCCTTTAAATCAATGAATGATTGTTGGAATAGTTTTTCCAATTTACAATAAATTAAAACAAATTCTTATTTCTGTCTATTTTGTGCATCATAGTATGCTTTCACGGAACAAATGTCTTGGAAAAAAATATTATATTTCTATTTTCATATCTCAGACCATAGAATTCAGAAAACCCTATTAATCCAATTGGTAGATGTTATTCGATTATAACATGCTAGTGATAAATTTTTAATTCAATAATGTGACCATATATAACACATCTGACCAAATTAGAAACATAACCATCAGAAAGAATAAAATTTTCAATCCACTAAAAAAATAATAAATGATTTTATTTGGAAATTATAAAAACTTATTTTGGATTCATTAACTTCTATGCTCTGTCATTTTGAAACAGTTAATGTTCTAGTCGCCTACAAATTTGGGAAAGACCTAATCATGACTTTATGTTATCCATTGTCTTACTAGGTGTTTCCAAAACTATATGAAATATATTTTCGAAAAAGTTCTTTTCAATATACAAGACATCCAACAAGTGTGGGTCTAACTACTTATACCAATATAGAAGATCATAAAAATTTTACCATGTTATCCCATTATGTTATTACCCAAAACCATATATTTTTTGATGGTTTATAGTCAGTCCATATGTAATGAAATTTAACAAAGAGACAATATATTTTATCTCAATACCTGATATTTTTGTTAGAGGACAATCTCTTTTAGTTATACATTTTCTAAAATGTTGTTTTTTTCACTGAACATTATTATTTGTAGGAAGAAATCTTTGATGACAATTAAATATACAAATATTTACTCCATTGATGGGAAAAAATGCTTTATTGTCTCCCATACCATACATACATGCTTTTATTAATTTTACTCTATCCATATAATAATTCATATGAAAAGAAATAACTAATTATCAACATCAATGAGATTTCATGAATAAATTTCATTTCATAAGAACATCAATGGTACTGACACCATTACTCCACAATAAATTTAATAAATCAATCAACGACTTCAAAAAACAATGATATTATTTTTTGATGTATTGTAATTAAAAAGGTTATGGATATATATGAATCGTTCATCAAGATCCAAATATGTAAATCATATTATATTATAAATACATGATAATAAGAATATTGACTACCGTAAGAACCATTTTGATAGAAACCATTACTACAAAGACCCAGTCACACCTTTTGAGATTCGGAAGTAAAATAAGATATAATTTTTCAAAACACTTCCCAAAATCACCACTGATCGGATGAGTTATGATTTTAGTGGTTCAAATATTTGTTTTTTCCATGAAATCAATGACTCTATGTTCTAATAATGAAATAAATGATGAAATTTGGGTGTACATAGGAACTACCTCAACTATTTTACAAGAAACAATCCATACATCCCTAGTTAATCGTTTGTGTACCTTGATATTCCTCATGAAGGAAACTAACTAAAGGATCATTTTAACCATTTTTTAAGAAGAAATCATTTTAACATGAATGAATATTCTAACAATAAAGAACAAAATTTAAAATCAATCCTCTTTCTCATTGTTATTTGTAGGAAACATACTTCATTCAGGTGAAAGTGCTTTAAAAAAAATATCTGATCAAAACATCAATTTGAAATTACATTATCTTATTTAATATCTATAAATTTTGAAACCACTTTATATTTTCTTATATTGCACTATAATATAATGTTTTCTCAAAATAAATCAACAACTCATAAAATTTAGATGGCTATAACTAATGAGTTAATTCAATATAATCTTGTGTTTAATAATGTTTAAAATACGAACCAACCACATCATGTACAAATTTTTGAAAGCGTGAAAGATCTCTAAACAAATTATTAGTATCTTTAATAGAATATTGTTCCCTATAATGATACTAAATACAGAATATTTTCTTAAAAAATTCCCAAAAATGACCACCAACATTTTCTAATGTTTCAAACCACCTAAAATCACATTTCATGTATGAGCACTTAACTAACCCTTCAGAAACAACATATTTTTTCTTGATTTGAATGATAAAAGATATCTAACACCCTCAATGTATAAAATATTTATACCAGAACCATTTGGATTCCTGTGAGGATTTACCTAGTCACAATTATGTAATAAAGATTGTTTTTAACTACCATTATCCATATTTATCTTAAAAATACAAAGAAATGAGGTTGTTTATTATTAATTTTATTTAAAAAATGAAGATGCAAAAAATCATATAGACTATGAAATCATAATTTAAATATATTATTATAATTTCTATCTATTTATTGATGATTTTTACTATTTACCACTAATTTGTACTAATTATTATTACTATTAACTAATTATAGTGATATAATGTTTGGTTCAACTAATATTTACTAATTACCATTAGTTTTTACTATTTTTTTCTAATTACAACAAATTTTTAAAAATTATAATCATTTACCATAAAATTTTATTAATTTATCATGAATTTTTATTTATTAAATATTACTATTTATAATTTATAATAACTATCAAATGCACTCCACCATTCTCTCTGATTGATACTCCTATCATCGATGCTCCTTCTCGTCATTTTACTACTACTGAAGCCATAGACATGTCACAATCTTCTTGCCCTAGTTCTGGTGACCTAATAACAAAATTGGACTTGGCTGGCACAAATTAGAAATTTCTAATCAAATGATTATTTGAAATTATTAGATTTACTAAAAAGGAAAGAAACATATGTTTTAATATTATTATATTATTATCCAAATTTATCCGTGCCATGTCAAAAAATTTCAATACACCAATTTATTCCAACCCTGTCCAAATTTGGAATTACTCATCACATGTAAATTTATGACCTATCTCACATTTAGTTTTTAAGTAATTTATAATAAAAAAATACAGAGTATTTCTAAGAAACAGTAATTTCCAGTAATTGTAAATAATTATGGTGATTTAGCCTTATTTTTTTATAATTACCACCTATATATAATAATTATAGTGATTTATCATAAATTGTTACTAATTATATTTAATTATTTCTAATTATACATGTTCATCACTACTTTTTTTTACTAATTTTTACTAATCATAACAAATTTTTACTAATTATTAATCATTAAAAAATTACTTATTTTTACTAACTAACGCTTATTTTTATAAATTCTTACCAATTATTGTGTTATGTAGATAAATAATACTAAATACTAGTTATTTTTTCTAATTTATATTCATTAATAATAATATAAAATAATTATAGAAATTTTTCATTATTTTTTACCAAATATCTTTATTTATTCTTATTATAGTAATTTGTCAATAATTATTTACAATTACCATTAATTTTGAAAAATTATTGTGATTTATGAAAACTTTATATGAATTTGTAACAATTTTTTACTAATTGACTTTAATATTCACTAATTACTTCTAATTATAACTAATTACGCCTAATTTTTACTAATTAATTTTAATTACCACATATTATATCTGGTGTTTAATAGTTTATATCATTTTTTACTAATTACCGCTAAATGTTTATAATTATATTGGTATATCATTATTTGTTTTTACTAATTACCACTAATACATTATAATTACCACTAATTAATACTAATTATAGCAATTTTTTACTAATTGCCTCTAATGTTTTCTAATTCATAGATAATTTTAGTAATTTCCAGTAATTGCAACTAATTACAACTTATAATTACTAATTATTATTAGTTTCTTACAATTTTATACTAATATCATCTAATTTTTAAATTTATATTTATTTATCCTGAAATTTTACTAATTAATGAAAATTAAATATAATTATCGCTATTTTTTACTAATTACCATAAATTTTTACTAATTACCCTTAATTTTTACTAATTAATTCTAATTTTTACTAATTAATGCTATTATTTACTAATTATCCCTAATTTTACTAATTACCCCTAATTATTACCAGTTACCACTAAACATTACTAATAAACACTAATTATTACTCATTTCTTCTAATTGTTACTATTTTTTAGTTTGTAACAATTTTTAACTAATTACCACTATTTTTTTCTAATAACATCTACTTAAAACTAATTCGTGATAAGTATTACTAATAACTAAAAATTACCACTTATTATTTGTAGCTTTTATTAATATATAACAAATTTTTTAATAATTAAAACTAATTTTTAACAATTATATTGATTTATCACGAATTTTTACTGATTACCCTTAATTAATACTAATTACGTCCAATTAATTCCAATTAACAATATTATTTTACCATTACTTCTAATTTTAACTAATTACTGCAAATTTTTACTAATTCCCACTACTTTGTACAAAATACTTGTAATAATTACAAATTATGGCTAATTACCACTCATTATTACAAATTTTTATTAGTTAATTATAAATTTTCTATGTATCGATAATTTTAAATAATTATCTTGATTACTCACTAGTTATTAATAATTACTACTAATTAATAATAATTACTACTATTTTTTAGTAATTGCCATTAATTTTTACTAATTGCCGTTATTTTTTACTAATTACCCCTAATGTTTACTAATTACTATTTATTTTTACTAATTTCAGGTAATATTTACTAATTAGAGCTATTTAGTACTAATTATCACTGATCATTAATAATTATGGCTAATTATTACTAATTACTTCTAACTAGTACTTATTATTAATAATTTCTATAAATTTGAAATAATGTTTTTCTAATTATCACTAATTTCAACTAATATTAACAAATTATAACTAATTAGTATTAATTATTATATATTACTTCTAATTACCTCTTATTATATCTAGTTTTTATTAGTTTACGAAAAATTTTACTAATTATCGCTAATTTTTAATAATTATATTGATTTATTTCTATTTTTTACTAATTTTGGATTTATTACTACTTATCGTTAATTTTTACTAATTACCACTATTGTTTACTAATTACAACTAATTTTTAATAATTTATAAATTTGTTTTAGTAATTATCAAAAAATATTAATAATTATATTGATTTATCAATAATTATTACTAATTACAGCTAATTAAAACGAATTGTAGCTAATTTTTAGTCACGATGGTTTATTATTTCAAATGACCACTAATTTTTACTAATTACATCTAATTTTTATTAATTAATTCTAATTAACAGTTATTGTTACAAATTTTTTATTAGTTTATAATTTATTTACCAACTATCGCTATTTTTTACTAATTGCAGTTAATTTTTACTAATTAATGTTAATTTTTACTAATTGCCATTGATTTTTCATATTAGCTGAAATGGTTTCTAATTACCGATAATTATTACTTATTAAATCAAATTATTACTAATTATTTCTAATTACCAATTATTATCATTAATTTGTATTGATTTATAACAATGTTTAACTAATTACAGCTAATTTTAATCATTTCATTGATTTATCCCTAATTCTTACAATTTTCTGCTAATTAATACTAATTACCACTATTTTTTATTAATTACCATTAATTATTACTAATTAATGCTAATTATAGCTATTACCTCTTATTAAAACTAATTACTGCAAATCAAAAAAATTTAATTTTTATTTAAAAATATCACTACTCATTAAAACTAAATATATTTACATTAAAATAACTACTGCTAATTATTAATAATTACATCTAATTATATATTTTTTCCTATAATTATAAATAGTTACTTCTAATTGTCTTTAATTACAACTAATTAATAATATTAAAATATAAAAAAACAATATAAATATAATAAAAATTTAAAACATTACATAAGTACCTCAAAAATGACGCTTTTGTGCAGTGTAAACCTCCAAATTTTCTTCCCCATAAAATTTTTGACTTTTACATGAACAAGTGGAGAGACTATGGGGAATACTGAATAATGGAGCGCTCAATTGGTTAAAGTAGATAAAAAATTTGATTATGTCTATATATTTTATATTAGTAGAGACAAGACTATTTCTCATTAGAACCCAGGGGAAAATTATATTATTTTTGACGAGTCTCATCGCAAATAGTTCATGCAATAACTAATTGATGTGACTGTTAAAAATGGATTGTGATGTGTCCCATATCAAATACACACTTGTTGATACATTATTCAAAAAAAGAAGTAATTCCTATAAAAAATATATTAAAAGTATGAATAATATTTATAATGAGATAACGATCCAGTCACCATTAACTTTACATGAGCAAGGGTATTTATGATGGGAACAATTTCCCATAACAAATACCCATTCCCACGTTTTGGAGGGAAGGCATAACAAATGTATTTGCGATGATCTTGTTTTGCTGTCATAAAAACCAATTTATTTATTTGTATTTTTGACGGGATTAGAATCTTATCATAAATAGACCTCCAAAAGGGACTTTTTCGGGATGGGCGTTGGGCCAATCACAAATAGCCCATCACAAATGATCATTTTTTCTATATTGTTAAGATATTTGTTTATACAACTGATATTTTCATTAATAATATTTAAAATCACATGATTCATGATTAGTGTGATAAAAAAAGAATGTATTAGATATTTAATGTTGCAAAATCATGTTCATAAGGGACATACACGTGAAATATAAGCTCATGGTTTGAACATTCATCCTTATCTACTCGTGGATAAGGGTATGGATATAGAAGGAAGGAATGGTGTGATATCCTATAGGAATGTCTAGGGGATTACTCCAATAAGGATTCCTAATATAATTTTCTCCTAGTTTGCTAGTGGACGAGGGTGACTCTATGGTGGGTTACTTAAGAAGAAAGACAAGGAGACTTACCATTTTCATCTTATTTAATTCTTCTAATCTCCAAACTGGGGATTATGTATCCATTTATAAGAAAGAAAAAAGAAATTATATTGCTCCGTTCAAATTAAATTTCCAGAATCTTGAAGGAGATGAATGTTTCTACAGAAATCAAGAAGCTTCCGACCACAACCTCCTTATTCAGGATCCCCATTTCCAAGGGAATTCATCATTTTGAATATCCTAGGGAACCCAACTATTATGTATGATAAGTGGGTGATATCTTTTACCAATTGAATTCATGGTCGAAGGGGGATACAATGGTTGGTTAGGTTTTCAAATCATAGACATTTGGAGTCATTGGGGGAGGCCATGATTTAGACCCTTTCAGATTGGATACCTAGGTATATGAGTGACCTTTCATTTTCTATATGAAAACGATATGGAATTTTCAGGCTACTTCACCTAGTTAATAGTTGGGAGAACCAAAATGCAATTCCTCTAAGTGGCACTTGGGGGAAATTTAGGTGAATCTACATAGTAGATACCTAGGTAAAAATGGTTTTCAACAAGGAGATACATGGGAAAATTGAAGATGACCCCACACAGGGGATACTTGGGAGAACTGAAGATGATTTCTTGGGAGAAGTATGATCCAATATTCTGAACCTAGGAGAGGCTTTTCCATGATGATAAAGGGTATCCTCATATGTCTCTAGAGTAATTCCACATGTGTTTATTGAAAGGTATAGATCATTATCCACAATGTTTCTGAAATTGGGGGGAAGTGGATGTTTGTAAAGATTCTTGGCGTTTTATACCTTTGGTAACTCAAGAACACTTCCTTCTTCTCAATTCCCTATTATTTTAATTATTAATAAGTTACGTGAGGGGTTTTAAGAATTATGTGATGAATTTGGGTGAGAATATTTTTAGTTATTCCGTAGTCTTCCAAATGGTTTAAAAAGGTGCTCTTGGGTCCTATTTATATGGATTGTTAGGACATTGGGAGAAGGGGTTATCTCACATAGTAGTTCCATGCATTTTGGACTTGTGCAAGATATTTGGTCAGTCAGGTGGCATGTTTATGTTGAACTTGATTGAAGTTAAGGGCACGTAGGTTCCACTCTATATGATCACTGAGGCACACTTCAATTGCTTCCCTATCACTTTTTCCATAATGGGTTTTGGGTATTCTTCCATCAAAATTTTCATTTATCATGAGGATAATTAGAGCGCCAATAAATTCCACCATTAAGATTAGATCCATCTAGAATAAAGATGATTTAATCCTAAGTTAATAATACCACTAGTTTTAATTAATCTCAGAGAGGGAGATCCATTTTGCTGTTTTATCCTTAATATGGATCTCATTCATATTTGGAAATTATCTTTCATCAAATAATTTCATTTATGTTTCTATTCCGACAAAAGTGCCAAATAATTTTAAAAATATTCTATATGACATGTGAGTGAACAGTTAAATTATGATGAGCACTTAGGGTGATCTATCAAACATTCACTACTAAACTATTCTGGTTCCAAATAAATTGTATTCTCAATCATGTATTCCACACAAAAATATTGTATGTGTTTGATTTTGTGTTACTCCATTCCTTCAGTTCATTTATTGGAATGATGTGGTAAGACTGGGTGACCTGATTAGAGGATATTTTATCAAGATATTATATTTAATGTTAAATTTCTTGAGTTTATTTTTTCAAAGTCTCTTTTGTGAATCAAGTAGTGAAAATGGTATTTATATAATTGAATTTAGATATGTAACTTGCATAAATTTATATGTGTGAATTAAATTTCAAGAAGAGTCTTCTGTGATTTGATTGAATGGGGTAATTTCGTAGGCGTACATCGTGGATTCTACCGGAAATAATGTTTTTTCACATTTTGAAATTCTCACCTATGGTTGTGAAGTTATGATCCACTTATATTGAATACTCTTATATCAATGTGGAAATATTTTACAAATAAAAAATTTTAAGATTCTATATAGCCAAACAATGATTTGGAAAATGGTTCTTATTTCTAAAAACCAATCTGCTACTCCTACAGAAGATATGTTATACATTGTATGATGAAGATACTTCAATATATGCAACAACACCCTTCCATTCCATGATAAGAAATTGAATAAGTACAACATGGAATATCTTATGATTTAATTACTTCTATTATATGTCCATGGTGTACTGTTATAAGTTCTCATTCCGAGGTTAGATAATTATATATTATTTTCCTAGTTTAGTGAATGTATGAAACTTTCAATGACCAATATCTGTACAAATGGTTTTTCTAATAAATAATTGATGGTATTATTTATATGATTCATACACCAATGTATGAGATGTCTAGATATGCGACCTAATGTTTTTGAGCCAAAGAATCATTATTACACATATGTTTTCCATTTCCCTTTTATGGACCAATCAATTAGATAAAATAAACACTATGAATTCCATGTTAGAGGAGGAGGTTATCCACAATAGATTTAGGATTACTGGGTCTGATTTTCGGAAACTAAATTCAATGAAAAACTCAGGAATGTTTTGGTTTTTTAAGTTTCCTAGGTTTTGCAAACGTATTCATACAATAAAATGTATATACTTACTGAATTGATCAGCTGATGGATCCCACAGACATACACTTTTCCAAAAACCAATGGGGATGTAAGTGTTAGTTTAATGGATGCATACAAGGTATCATAAGTTCCCATCTTTGGTTCCTTATAGGATAGGTTTAACCCATATAAAGAAATTTGGTATGAAATTGAATGAATACAAGCACCATCCTATGAGTAAATAGAAATATCCTTTAATTCCATAAGTAAATACCCTGGCCCATGGGTTGCTGTTCATCCTGAGTTGTGGATGAATTATTTATAAAAATCATCAATGTTAGTATCTAAGCTATATGCATTAATCATGGTTTCCTATAGTGTAAAAGTAGGAAATCATTGGGAAATATTGGCATGTACTAGAAAAAGGCCAGTATAATACAAGGATATAATACATTGTTCCTGAAATCCAAGGACATACCTTTCTATATTTCTAGAAGTGTGGCTTAGCACCTATCTACTTTTAGTTTGTGATTCCAATGTTGGTGTGAGAGAAGGTAAATTTTCAAAGTGGCCATATAGGCAGAGGGGAAGCAGGTGGGATTTTCATCCCACGTCTTAGATTTGATTCAACAGTTAATTTTGAAGATTTTTATAATACATTTCAATTTTTATATTTCAATGCCATTCCATGTGTTATGGGGATGACCTTCAGCACATTTAATCTCATACATAGTTCTCATTAATGTTGGCATTCTTATATTATGGAACCACCATTTTTCAATGTTTTTTATCATATGAGGCCCCTACCATTAAATTATGGGTCATCTCTATAGATTTTTAGTTTATCAAGAGTGTTATATTTCTCCTCCTATGATGATCCCCCACTAATGATTCTTGGATAATGGGCTCAATGATAATGATACTGGATCATATATGATTGTTTGATGAAAATTTGTTTTGAAAAAATAAGTTATTGGAAATATTATCAATGATCCTTACACATCTTAAACATTTTCAAATCAACTCAGTTGATTATAATATCCAACAATGTCACCTACCATGAATGTACAATAATATAATCTTTTGATCACGGTAAGGAAACATTTGGTACACATGTCCCAGGAAGTCTCTCAAATAATGATCAAGTTTCCTCCACTAAGTGATTTTATTAATTTAACTCTAGGTACAATAATTATTGGATTTCATTATATCCTAATGGGATGCTAATGAATGGCTCTCCTCGTGTTATTTATATAACAAATAATAGGTGAAGAAGGTGAAAAACGATTTTATGTCCTTGGTGTGATAAGGATGAAACTCCAAAATCAACCATGTGATCCAAACTATAAGAAATTATACGAGTCAGAGTTAAAAATACTATATTGGTGTGAGATGAACAAAGACAATCTTATTATAACCATCAAGAAGAGACTCGACCTTCATTTCATTCGAATAATAATATAGTATAATGGCCTAGGAAAACTATTAATTTAAAGGATGTTTGTTCTTCCTCAGAATCGATTGAGGAATCCTCAGACTATGTATAGTCTATGCAACCCATTTTCTGGAAAAATATTCCTTCTGAAATCACAGATTTATTTGATATTATTCACTTTAGCATATGCCTTTCCAGCATTTAGAAATAC
Organism: Viscum album; assembly: GCA_963277665.1. Classification (NCBI taxonomy): domain Eukaryota; kingdom Viridiplantae; phylum Streptophyta; class Magnoliopsida; order Santalales; family Viscaceae; genus Viscum; species Viscum album. Next base: position 73,517,765 of record OY728154.1, read on the forward strand.
AATTAACCTTAAACTTTTATTATGATACCAATCACAAAGTAGTGGAGATGTTTATTTGTGAGCTGGAGATGGTCATTTTTGACAATGAAAATCTAATCCCTACAGTAATATGGGTTGCAGAAATGATAGAGTGGGTCATTAATGGGAGAGGGGGGGGCGATCAATCCACCATTTAATGGGATAAATTTTTTGATCCTGAAGATATAATCAATTAAATAGACTCATAATTTCCCCTATTTTTGTTTTTATTAAATAACTTTTACTATGAAAACATATCACCTTATTTTTCATAGTGAAGAAGAAACATCATCAAAGATAGAATCACTAATTTACACTATAGTTGGAAACCATATTGAGATCGTCGAATCATCATCTATAGATGTTATATAATTTTCCTCATGGTAAAGGGTCATGTATAACGAAATATACAAGGATCATTCTAACCAACCTCATCCAATACTTTTCTTCAAGAATAAATATACCAGTCTATCTTCATATAAAATGAAATGTTGTCTGTTGTTGAAATTATTGACCAAACATGCCATTTCCATGGTTAGTTTTCAAAAACCAGCCCATTACAAATCTGGATAATATATTCATCTATGGATAATTATTATAGAACCTTCTTATCCTTCCTCTATTAAGGTATCCAATACCAGTCCTTCACAAATAAAAGAATATATTATAGATGAAGTGTATTCTATTGCTGGAGGGTTTTTTCCGTTAGTGGGAGAGATACCAAGGGAAATGACATGATATGATCTTATAACCACATAAGGAGAAGATACACAATGTAATGATAATTTATCATAATATAATTTCATATAGTGATTTCTAGATTCCTTCTATTTCATATTTCTAGACCTATCACAGACATTGGAGGACTATACGAAAACCACTGTAGATTTTAATGCATTATCAAGTTGGTATTATTGGGATCTCGCGTCATCCAATGTGTTTAATAAATGTGATCTCGATTCAGTGGGGCCTATAGAGGCAGAAACCAATGATCCTTATTATTACTTTATCTGAACAATCATTTTCACTAAGGGATATATGTTTAATGATCCCTAAATACTGAACAAGGAACACATATGAAAAATTTATTCTTCTACGAGTCCTAAGACATGAACCCTAGATGATCACATGACTCTCATACCCTCATAAGGGGAGCCTTCCATAAATATGGGTGTGAACTTGGTGAAAGAATGATTTTGGGTTATGAACCAGGTGTCTCAGATATCCCTACTAGAAAACATGTGACAAGACATTATGCCTCAATTAATGACTATATGAAAATGGAAGAAACTTAAGGACAAATCTATATTTCCCTATAATTAAATTTTTTTTGGGATTTGAAAAAGGATTTGTATATATTTAAGTAATAATTTATTCCTATATTTCATTCTTAAAAAATGTGTATTTATATATATTATTAACTCAATCCTTATTTACAACAAATAACATTGCCATGTTGAACCATCAATAGGGCATCGAGGTTTCTTGGGTTATTGAAATGGATGAATAATTGTTTTAGAACCCAAAAATGGATATTATCTTGGTTAATATTAATTGGTACATATGAATAATCAATAAATAATTACCACTAAATACATATCCATTCCCTATGTCAATCAATCTAGGGATTTCAGGGGAGACTTAGACCCACCTACAGATCATTCTATAGGTGATTATAGGAAACAATTTTTATTATTTTGATTTCTCCATGTATTATATTCATATGATTATGATTTTTTCCTTTTTTATATGACATTTTTGGCACATGATTCAATGGTTGGGATATATGGTGAAGCATATACACTAATTATTCTATAAGAACAAGGAAGGGTTGAAGTCACTCAACGAGGAATGACACATGAAATTTCTCTAAGTAAATTGACTATAGGGTACCGAACACCCTGTATGAGTAATTATAAATAAAACCTAGAGGAATGGAATTTGTTTCAATAATCTTGAAAATATATCTAAATACATCTAGAAGTTAGTTTCAAATACCCCACTTGAGGACGTTACCTCATAATGTTTTGGACTCCAGATAATGTTTACTGTCCTGGTATAAGGTGGGTTCGACTATATCAAATTTATATATTCTATGATGTGGTACATCCATTAAAGATTCTTCGAGAAAATTCCCCATGTTCATTTCATAGAGGAGAGGATTCTTACCAAATCTAATGTCCATTAAGTTGCACTATATTGGGCAGAACATGATATTACTAAGTGGATGGAAATATTATAGCATTAAATTGTAGAAAAAATATCTCCAAATTGTATGCCTTAAACAAGAGATTGATGTTTTCATTAGATGGATTTTAAAAATTAAATATTTATTAGAGTATATTCATCTTTGATGAAGAAATAATTTCTTCACTATGATGGTAGATCGTCACCTTTCTGAGGATGATCAAGCTACAAAGTTGGTTGGGATTTAGTATTGTGTTGAAGAGTCTCATGTGTCGATAATGTGGATAATAAAAAATGTTAATAGAAAATTAAAGTTCATGAAATTATTAAAGATAGAATCCACCTTTTGGATTAACCTCTAATGTGGATATATAAATGGGAAAAATCGTGTACTTCATTTTTTGTTTCCCCGTTTGAGATTTCATTGTAAGAATAATTGTAATTGTTAGGAACAAAAGTTTGTTGTTTCCATTTCAAGCATGGATCAAGGATAGATAATGGTGTAAATACCATCACCATAACACTAGAGTTTATCTATTTTAATTAAATAATTCAGTATTATGATTTTTCTAAACACCTATTTTTTGAAATATTTGAACCTAATATGTTAGGTGTTGAAGAATTCAATTCTCTATATTTTTTATTACGATAGGGGCCTAGTTAGCATGTCTTTTTTTTGGACGTCGCAGTGGCACCAATAAAGTTTATGTCTTTTTTTCATTCCCTTAAATCTTTTCTATGTCTAATATAGAGAAGATATATTGGGTATTATTTTATTTTTTAGGCATACCTTTATAGATTTTTGAACTAATAGGTTTTGTTCCTTTTTTATTTTTAATGATTTTTTCCTATATCATGAAAGTATAATATATTGAGGTTTTAGGGTTAATGTATAATTTTGATTAAAAAACAATTTACAGGATTCTATTCAAATGAGTACTCTATCACTTTCCAATGGCAATTCAAGGTCATGGGATCTTGACCAATGTAGCTGGTGTTTTAAGGTCAAATAACCTTTTTCAATAGATGAGGAAACCTATAAAAAAATTTCAAGGAGAAACCCAATGTAAATGGAGAGAAATAATGTGAATATAGTATATCATATAAGAGGTGGAGGAATTCAGTTTGTGGTCTTGATTCTTCGACAATTGAAATGACAAAAATAACAAAAATGGGGATCACAAGACAAGGAATGTACATCATCAATGGAAGATGTGGAGAAAACATATAAATCATGATCATAGAGATCCTTAATATGAGATGTTTAAAAGGGAAATGTACCAGATGAATGCTTGGAGACCATGTTTGAAAGGAGGAATCTGTTATGATGATGTCAAGACGTACAACGAAAAATAAATTTTCTCTTTGATATGATGAAGTCTTTGGTTGAAAACCAATATTGGGGGTGGGGGATGTATATTCCAATCAAAAAGTCAGGTTTGGTTTGTATAGTGAAATAGGTGTCCCTCTTAGTCATATGATGTATTCACTGATATCTAAGGCATGTTTTTTCCTATCAGAGTTTCTTAAGACATGATTCGTGATTTGGGAAAATGATAAATTAATAATATATTTTGGAACGATATAGAATTGATCATGGCATAACGAGATGATTTTGATCCCATTGATATATTGGTAAAAACATTACATATCTTTCATAAAGGGTTTCCATGTATATATATAGATCATATTTTATAAAAATGGAACATTTTTATGTTTTTATTCTCTAATAGGCCCAAAACATGGGATCTGGGCATCACTACATATCATGTATAGATATGAATGAAGATACATTTTTTTTTGAAGAAACAGTCCTACATAGATCATACTATATATTGAGAAAATGGTCATTTTTCTTCAAACATGATTTTGTTAATGAGATAACCCATATGAAAATCCACTTTGTGGATCTGGGTCATACACAGGAGAGGGGGAATTTTTAAATTTTCTAGTTGGGATAGGATGTTGAATCCAGGCATCACTTTGTATCCTGTATACATAATAATTAACCGACACATATTTATAAGCAAATTCCTCACATATATCTAGTTTATATTCAATGGAGGAGATGTCTATGCAAATTCGGTCACTCTAAAGAGTCTATGTTTATGTGGGACACACCAAACATTCCCTCACTCTAGTAATATAATTTTTTAATTATGAAAAAAGGAATAATTTAATGAATTATATAAGGTCGCATGATCTGTTCTTAATGTGTTAAACAATATTAAGTGGAAGTGTTATTCGATTTTTATTGAAACTCTATTCAATGATTTTTTCTAAACCCAAAATATATTATGTTTAGTTTTTTGGTGGAATCAATTTCACATAGTTGAACATCTTGTGACCAAGACAAATTATTACTAGAATTTATGGTCATATATAATTTACCAAAAGTTATTTGGATAGTGACCAAAATTAATGTTACAATCCTAGTATTCTCCAACGTATTCTATAAGTGAAAAAGATTAATTACATTCCATGTAACACCCCAAATTTAGTATCCCAAAGCCGATACCTTACTTTATTACATTTTAGTGATAAAAAAGAATCAAATATTGATGGACTAAAAGTTTTCAAAATTTGGAAAACCATATAACTTTTACAATACTCATTTTACATTGGAAGAAAAACTGAAACATAATACATAAAAAAAAGATAATAAACATCATACTAGAAAACTCATTCAAAGATACTTTTATCATGGCATAGTGAATGAAAAGAAATAAGGGCGAGCTAAAATGATTGTTAAGGGTAAAGAAAGTGGATGAAATAATGAATATATGAGAATAAATCAACATGTCAAGATAAATAAATTTGAACACATTCCATTCATGTAATTGGATAAGGAATAATAATATGTCAAGGTAAATAACTCCAACACATTTTATTTAATCAATAAAATGAGCATGAAATGCATCCATTGATTTTTCATACTAAAATATCATTGAAAATAACAATAATAACTAATATATTTATCATTGAAATGATTAATTGTTATAAAACATATCCAAGGAATGTGAAAAATTATACCCTCAAGACCATTCACAGGGTGGTTTAAAAGTATAGGTAGAAACTATTTAATTTGGCTAAATGATTTCCCTCTTGGTAATCTATCAAGGAATAGAGGGGATATAAAATGTATGGGTCCTGCCAGACACATATAGTAAAAATTATTCCTTTTATATAATAAGTAAAATATTTAATTAATAAACAATATTCCTTAAAAATTATCTAAAATTACTAAAAGATACAAATTTATCCATAATTTCATAGCTAGTCAAATAAATGTCAATGTGAAAACCATATAAACAAATTACATATTATTTATGAAATAGTAATATAAATTAAATGATAACATATATAGTTATTATAAATTCAATATATAGTAAAATGTATCATATGTAAGTGATTGTTTCAATATAATGTTAACAATCACAAAAGAAAGTGAAATTTCAAAGTTAACTTTTTCCACTTGGTAATTTTCAGTTCAAACCCCTTGGATGGAATAATTAAAATTAAAAATAAAAACACCATGAATAATGAGTTAATAATGATATTAAATGAAAACATATTAGTAAATACACCAAACAAAATAAGTAGGTATTGAATATGACAGGTATCTTATATATATAAAGCGTGAGATGAAAAATCCATTCCATTATGTCCCCTTTTGGTTTAATACTATTTAACATCTGTTATATTTTATATTATCATCTTATTAAATTATAAAATAACCATAATCATATTTATAATATCATATATTAACTCCCTATACTATCTTATTACCCATTTTCTATCAATCGTTCATTATTTTCACAATATTGAGTGTTAATTGCGTAGTTTTTCGAGCATGTTTTTACTTGTTATGTATTTTTACTTTTAATTAGATAATTATTTCATAATATATATATTGTAATCCATGATATAAATTTCATTTATATTAAATAAATATATATATATATATATATATATTAATTTTCATCTATAAAATGTAGATATGGGAAATAAAATTCATCATTCTTACAGACGGTAGGTCGTACGTATGCTTGAAAGCTACTTTAATTTATTTTTTTGTATTAAAAGAATGAAAAAGAAATGATATATATGTATATTATAATTGTATTAATATATTAATATCATACATATAACATATTTTTAAAAAAATATTCCTTAATAAATTCTCTTTATATTGCGAAGGAATCACATATCATTGAAGATGCAGTATTTAATAAGTTCACAAACGATGCAATCGTGCTCCCACAAAATAGAAAGTATAAAGGTAGTTATTATATAAATATTAAAGAATCATAATGGAATAATAAATTTAATATAAATATATTATATAAACTATACATAAGTTATTTTTTCAAACCATGGAATGTGTTAAATGGATGAATGAATGACATCTGTTCACAAGGCAATTGTCTATTACACACATGAATCATGATTTTGTACCACAATTGATGGATTTTTGTAAAATTATAGGTTTAAAACATATAATAAAAAAACCACATTATATTTATGATACATAGGTTATTATATAATTATGATATGAAAATAATTTAAGTGGTGGATAAGTAAATGATAAAAAAGTGATCGTTGAAGAATGTTACCTCTTTTTCGGGTAACACTTTTTGGTATATATAAAAAGGATTAATTGCATTGATTTATGCACCAAGTTATGATTATAGTATGAGATAATACATGTTTTAATATTATTTGGGATGGTTGTTTGTGATATTTATAGCTTGATATATGTGAATAATTGGGAGGGGAATCCCTTTTATAGTGGAAAAAGAGTGAAATTCTTATAAATATGAAAAGGTGAAAACTATTGAGATGTATCACTTACATAATGTGCCACAAATAATTGTACTTATTATATAAAAATGTTTATATTTTATAAATTCATCCATATAATGGATTTTTTATATGTTTCTAGGCCATTTCAGAACTTAAGTTTAATGTTTCGTCCTTTATTAAGTAATTTTTTCTCTTAATCTTTGTATTTAATTTTATCTACATTCACTAATAGTTTTGATAAAAACTACTTTTAACTTATTAGATATAATAATTTATGATGATTACAAATATGGAATAGATATTCCCAAATTCCAATTACATTATATCTGTATGTTAATTTAATATTAATCCCATATAAGGGTCTACCAAACTGGTTTTTAAAGCAAAATGTTCAAAATATTGAAATGATTTTATATCAAAACTTAAATGTGAAATTAATTACAATTAAATAAATTTGATTAATTTATGTATAATAAAAATAAATTTAATTTAAATCAAAATTAAAATATAATTTAACTATATAAATAAATTAGATGAAAAGGCATTTTTTGAAGGACCCCGGGACTCCCTGAGAGGGGAGGGGTGAATCAGGGTGAAAACATTTTCTTTAAATGGGATGGATCTTGTTCCCACGTTGGTAGGAACTTGTGAAACCTATATGATGAATATGATAAAAATGAAAACATTCACATGAACAGATAAGACACATCACTTTTTACTTGGTTCACCACTAAGGGATGTGTCCTAGGAGCATACGCCGACTAGTTGTCGGTCGTACCAAATTCAACTAATCTTCACTTGTTGTGGATTACAAAGGTTTGGGAATAGTCCCTCTATCCCAGGATCACTGCCTTTACAAAAGTTTCTGGGATAGCTCACTACATCCCTCAGGCCACACCCGTTGACTCCCCCTAGCTCACTGCCTTTAGTGAAGTCCCGCTCAGTTTATAGACGTGAAGGTCTCTTCATTATTGCATAAGAATGCATCCTCTTTCGTATGTAGCTTCTCTGTTGAAGTCCAAATCTTATCAGAAGAATAATCTCACTTTGCGCTGATGGTATTGGGCGATCTTCCAGTTTTCGTGCAGTTCTAAAAGGACAGATGTACTTTAACAACCCTAGCGCGCTTCTCCAAGATCTGGAGCGCAAGTTTCAGGAATGGCATGCAACTCACTTGTGCCGTACAAGCATGGTGTGAAAGTGACTCCAAAAAAATTGCGCGACATTGCCTCTTTGAAGTCCAAACTTGCATGAATCAGTGCCTTTGAATCCCAGACCACTTTGGACGTGCAACCAACAGTCGGTGCATAGCCTCTACTTGCACGACCCAACAACCACTTACGTGACTCAACCACATGGGCGACAAGAGCTCCAAAAATTTCTATGTCTTGAACTTTGTTACAAATGAGGATGGGGGATCCTCTATTTATAGGAAAACTGGACCCCCTGCATGGTGGCATGCAAGTCTTCCCTCAGTGAGCAGGTTCCGGCATGTAGCTCATCCTCCCTAGTCTTTGTCATGCTACTCACTTGCACAACCACACAAATACTTGCGCGAACTTATTTCATTTCCCATATTTTGATGTTATGATCTTGAAAAACAATAGGCGCGCAAGTTTCCAGTCCTCCTGGGCATCGGCGCACGAGTCTCTTCAAAGCGCGTAGGTCACTTGCGCGACCATCCCAAAACTTGCACGACCCTTATCCGTTTGGCATTTTCCTATGTTCTAATCATGAAACAATATGGAACACAAGATTCCTTTTCATCAAGTACATGACACGCAAGTCTTTTTTCCAAAAACACTTTTCCCTGTTTGTCGATTTTCAAGCCCAAAAATTTGGCAAACACTGGGAAACGGTGCCACCTTCAATACTGTTGTCTGCTTGAACTGTATGATCTCTTTTCTGGTACACATTCTGAATTTCCACTGAGGATTGACAAAAAAAACAATTCAAACACCGAGTCATACATAGAAGACCATGGTTCCAACATTTTTAAATTAAAATTCAGTATTTATCACTATACGTCAAAAAATGAAACTTCTAAAAAAAATTGAAAAAATAACCATACAATAATTTAAAGTTTTTTAATCCAAAAAGTAATTATTTTATATAAATTTTTTAAAAGTGTCAAAATTCATTTTTAAAATAGGTCCATAATTAAAATGGGGGAAAACTACATTCATAAAAATACTATGTTTTACATGTAATATTGGGATTGTTATTTTATAATGCTTCTAAAATATATTAGATTAATGTAAAAAATATTTTATTAAATTTATAATATATAAATTTCATTAAGATCTTTTAGTATTAGTAATTTAATTAATTTATTAAGAAAAAAATACCTTTGTGAGCATAAAAACATGTCGGCTATATTCAAATTGTTTTAAAATAATTTACAATTAATTGAAAACCAATGAATTAATTTTTTATAATTGTATAAACAAGAAAATTTAATAATTTATTTAATCTTATTAATAACCCTTATGTTAAATTCAGGGTTATATCTTATTATACTAAATAATAATATTTCAAAAATATAAGGTAGTTTCATAAAACATAGTCTTATGTGCAATGTAATCTATTGAAAAAGTCATTATTGCATGTAAGGAATGTTAACTCATTTTTGTGGGTATTAAAATATATAGAATAGATTAACTTTATTTAAAATAGTAAATATATCATAAATTACCAAGAATTCATATTCTTTTCTCTACTTGTTGTTACACATCAAACACGTTATTGAATAAAATGTTATTCTTTTAGAATTTTTTTCAATGTTACATTCTCCCTACCTTAAATAAATCATGTCCTTGAAATTAAAAATTGAACTCATAAATCTTGGTTTTGATATTTTATTTTTTTTAAATATCACGTTAGGATAATAATAAATAAAATTTCCTCTTAATGTGAGGGAATGAGAAGTACAATGGTCACATAGAATATGTTATAACTAGGTCTCTATGTAGGAAACATTAATAGATACTAGAGCTATGTACATAGAGTAAAATCATAAATAATTATTTGGAGTTATTAAGGTCATTGATCACAACCAATTGGATAAAAATGGAAATTTGGGGGCCTCAAATACATAAATCTATGTTTATTTGAAAGAAAATCAGTTCGACCAAAATGATGGTATTATGATAAAAATTTTTCTTTAATGAAAATTTTACAAATGTTTATTTATTCCTTGATTTCTTAATAATGTAATGAAATATACATAAATGTAAATATTCACTTTCATAAAAATAATTTCCATCCTTTTTTCAGGCTTTGATCAATTTCCATATAAGGAAACATCCTTAGGAGCTCAGAGTTGGTGCATTATTTTATTAAATTGGAATGATTATAGAGAATAAAATCATTAAGGACAAATAATTTTATAAATTTTGGAAAGCCATATTACATACATGATACACATAATATAGTGGGAAAATTAAACCAGACCTGATATATAATAAAATGAAATAAACTACATCTTGGAATGCTGATTCAATGTTTTGTTATTAATAATCTAGGGAATAGAATCTTAATAAAGGTGAGATCAAATGCTCTATAAAGGTATGCAAATTGGGTGAAATAATTAGTTGATTAGATGAAATAATAATTAAAAGGTAAATAACTAAAAATTCATGAAATTCAAATAATAATAAAATGCATAATCAATATGGTATGGTAAGAAATTGAAACACATTTTATTTAATCAAGAAACAAAGAATAACATTAATTCATAAATATATCGATGAAAAATATCATGGTTAACTAATAACTGAATAAAAAAAGGAAGTTCTTATTTATTGGACTTCATTGTATTGGGAAAATGAATAGGTACCCTATCAATACATTTCAAAAAATAGTTTAAAACTACAGATAGAAACACTTATAATTGGGCTAACTTATTCATCTCATGGGAACCATTCATTACATTGAGGGGATATTTAATGTACAGGACCCACCTATCATTTCTATTCCAAATAATTCACCATATCTAATGATAAAAATATTACATGCCTTTTTTCAAATATATATATTGAATAAATAATATAGACATATCAATAATTACCTAGTTAGACATATAACTGTCAAAGTGAGAACCATATGTAAAAATGAATATGGTTTTGTGAATATTAATATTAATTATATGATAATAGGGATATTAAAGTAAATGTTTAATGAATAATTATTATCATAAATTAATTTTTTTCAAAAAAATGTTAACAATCCCAAAATGAAGTATGATTGGGAAGATAATCATTGTTAATATTCTAGAGGAAAACAAATTTTAAACATTCCAAAGTGTCACATACCACACTGAAACATTTCAATCATATTATACCGGAATTAATAACATTAAATGAAACATATAATATAATTATAAAATTTATATTCCTAATAAAACATGCCAAATGGAAGTATATACACCAGATCTAATAAATGTGGTTCATAACAACAAATATGTATCAATTGAATGTAAATTGAGAGGAAATTCATTATCCTTCATTTCCATTTGGGTGATCATACCTTAACATCACGTATAAAGGTTATAAGAGTTTAAATAACTTATTATATCATATATATTAATCACAAAATATCTTATTACCCTTTTTTAGTATTAATTCATTATTTTCACTATTTTATGTGTATATTTCCTAGTTTCTTAAGAATTTTTCATCATGTTACTTGATGTTATTATTAATTATATAATTTTTTTCATCATCTATAGAAGTTAAAAAATATTATAAATATCATATATATTTAGAATATATGTTTTAACAATAATTTTTAATATTTAGAGATTAGAAAGGAAATGAACCATTCATAGAGACATGTGGTCATACGTATGCATGAACATTACAATCATTTCAATAATATATTAAAAGAATGAATAGTTAGAGAGGATATTTAGGTAATAGTAAAAAAAACTATGTCTCTAAAGAATGTTCCCTACGCACTGTTGAGAGTTTCAAATTTTTTGTATGTTGGGTTGCTGCCTACTCTCCCTCCGGACGACTCCCTCAAATGGAAAGCTTTTGATCCAACTTGTCAAGCTGGAATTGGTCATTCTACTTATTCTTAGAGTAGATTGTTTAAGGTTTCTCTTTGTGGATGGCATCTTGCAGCCATGTGTCCTTGTTTTATGGATATTTGTGTCTCTTCCTCAAAGGTCTGGCATGAGGATGGAGGTATCTCCCTAGAATTCCCACCGCTGGCTTTTACAGAGGTGGAGGCATGCCTGAAATGGTTTTTGGTTTCATGTTTTGGCTCTCCATTGGTGTAGGGTCCCTCAAGCTTTTGGTCATTAGCGATTCAACCTTTCTCGTTGGTAACTGGATTCCCACATAGAAAAATATAACTGCCTTGCTGCTGTGTGGATTCAACTCCAGAGTCTTCCACTTCCCATCCATAATGGAGGTTTTTTTTTGTGCGATTGGCGATTCTCTGTATGTTTTTCTTTGATTGTATTTCAGGTCTACTAGCAGGGAGGATGTATTGATGGCACGTCTTTGTATGGAGATGAAAAATTATCTTCCCCCTCTAAACAAGTTATCTCTTTGTGTGTAAGATGTTTTTTCTTGGAACTAGGAAATTATCTACCAGGTTTTTCCTTGTTTCTTCTCTCATTGCCTCCTCTAGGGCCACTCCCTCTAGGTGTGTTGAAATTGGTGGCAAGTTTATGGGAATCAACCTCCTAAGGCCTCATCCGGCAGGGGCATGCTATCAGATACCACCATCCTTTCCCCAACTGAAGTTCTGTCATAGGAAGCCTTGGCGTCTAAGGAGCCCCCATTGCAAGATCCTATCTCTCAGGACATGAATCCAGTTATTTTTCTAGGATCTTCTCATAGATAATGGTTAATAATGTGCAAGGAAGTAGTTCCCTTAATACCTAAAGGTGCCTCCAATATGTAAGATGGTATGGCCTTCCCCCCACTCCTTTCATTCTTGCAGAAGGTTGTATGCATGGAAGAAGTTTTTTTAGGTTAAGACCCTTCTCTTCTAAACTTTTGTCCTTACTACACCCACCCTCTAGACTGCTGGAGTTCATCCCCAAGCCTTGGGTTGTCTTCTCTGGAATGATTCTTCATATAAATGATTTGTTCCCTTCGTCAACTTCCCCTGGGATTTTCCAAGAGTTGAATATTCTACCCCAGTTGTCTATCCACCTAAATTTAGAGAGCATTCCCCCTCCTGTCCTCGAGGCTAGAGTATTATCAAATAACTGTACTGTAGTTTTCGTTTCTTCATCTAGTAGAAATTTTTATTTTCATGAGGGTGTTTTTACTCACTCACAAGCAAGGACTCTTAAGGAGGTATCACTATCCCACTTCATGGTGGCTACTAGATATGGGGCCAATGCCAGAGCCATATCCTTCTAGTGACTTATACTCTCATCTGGAATGTCTATGGTCTTAGGGACCAGGTAACTCTGATTTTTTCTCCACTGTTTTACGAAAGTTTAATGTCATTGTTGTTTCCATCATTGATCACAAGAAACCCCCTTCCATAATTTAGGAATTCCCTTGGAAGTTTATGATGCATGGTTATTTGTATGTTGAACCTTCTAACATCCATATCTGGATTTTCTAAAATAAGAATACCTTCATGGTGCTTTTCCAAGTAGGTGACCAATTAATCACGACTAAAGTGAGTATAGGCGATCTCTAGTACTTCATGTCTGTTGTGTATGGGAGTTGTGATTACCTCCAACAGACTATGCTTTGGAGTGATCTTAATGATTTTCTCCTAAAAAATTATCCATGCTTTTTCAGCAGGAATTTTAATAAAGTTGTAAATTCAGAGGAAATGAAAGGAATTGGGCCTTTTCAGAGGAGGGAAAATAGGGAATTTACGGAGTTAATAGAGGGGAGTGGCCTTATTGATTTGGGGTTCTCAGGCGACTATTTAATATAATGAAAAAACAGAAGGGGCCTCGACCATTCATGAGGCGTATTAGATAGATGTGGTGTCAATATGATGTTATCTCCATGTTCTACAATACTAAGGTGAGCCATCTTTTTTGCAAGAAATATGATCACTCTCCATAGCTGGTTTTCTTTATCCGATTTGGCTCATCGGGATGGTTTACATTTTCTCCAACATTGGGTTAGTAAACTGGGATATAAGGACGTGGTTTGGGGCATTTGGGACTCTCCTGGACAGAGTAGCATGTGGGTTTCCATTCATGATAAATTATGTGACTTCAAATCTAGACTCCAATTGTGGGAAAAAGACCTCCCTATGGTTGACTGTGAGATCAATGATACCATGCTGCAGGTTCAGAGGATCGATGCATGGCTGGAAGAAGAATGTGAGGACCATAATTTTGACAAACATGCTACCCAAAAGGAAGCGAAAGCTATTATGATCTTAGATCAAGAGTATTTGGCTAGGGACTCTGTGAGAATCTAGTGGCTCTGAGAGGTTGATAGAAACACCAAATGTTTTCATGCTTATATTGAAGAGAGGAAGAGACCTATCAAACTGAGCATTCTTCTATTAGATGGAACATACACAGATGATAGGGATACTGTAGGAGGTATGGATCTATCCTATTTCTAGGATCTTCTAGCTGGTCCCAATAGTCATATTCCCAGTGATTATATAAGAAATGAAACTTGGATTTTTGTGGTGATCTCCCATTGTGTCTTGAACCGGGACGATTAAGGGTTTATCTCTCTTCTAGATGAAAAAGATATTTATAATTCCATGATGAATCTTCTCTCAGAAATTGTCCCGGGATTGGACGGGTTCCCGAGCTCTTTCTATAGAGCATCATGGGACGTGGATAAAGGGGAACTCATTATGGCCATCCATGATTTCTTTAGGGGCAATAGTTTTCCACTGATTGCATGCACAACTACTATGATTCTCATTCCCAAGAACATGAATCCATCATCTCTTTTCCATTATAGACCAGTGTCTATGTGATAATTTCCTTATAATGTTCTTGTAGGTGTTATTAATGATAGGATTTCTATACAAATTCCATGGTGGTTCTCCATGGAGCAGCATGGTTTTGTGAGGGTTAGGTCATTAAATGTGCTATTGCACTCACCCAAGAGATGATTAGATACATGAACATCAATACCCGAGGATCTAATGTGGATCTCAAGATGGACATGAATAAAGCCTACGATCGGGTGTAAGGGGGCTTCATCATCAATGTTATAGAATGTATGAGGTTCTCTTGATGGAATATTGAGCTTGTTTTCTTATGTTTCAACTCCCCATGGATGGTGGTCTCATTCCTAGGGAATTCTTTCTCATTATTCAAAGTCATGGGCTAAGAAAGGGTGATCTTTTTCCCCCTAGTAATTTCATCATTACTCAAGAGGTCCTCAGCCGGCTCATTCATAGGAGCATAAATAATGGTGAGATTCTATCCTATAGGAGGAGCATGAAGGCCACTACCATCTCTCACTTGATGTTCACAGATGAAACCCTAGTATTTCTCAATGGGGGAAAATCTACCTAACACCTAAACAAAATTTTAGGGGATTATTTCCCCTCGAGTGGTCATAATATCAATAAGAAGAAGAGAATTTTCTTCATCCCAAATAGTTGATCCCCTAGAAGGACTTCTGATTTACGGCTTAATATTTACATGAAAAGGGGGTGTTTCCCCATGAAATACCATGGGGATACTATCACCCCTAGTAGATTGTAGATTCAGGTTTTCGAAATTCCATCCAACAAGATTGCAGACAGCATTCACAAGTGGAAAAACATGTTCCTATACTTTGGAGGATGCCTTGATCTCATTAATAGTTTTCTACTAGCAACTACAATCCACGCTCTCTCAGTTGTCCTGGTGCTGAAGGGTGTTATATTTAGTATTGAGATGCTCTTGGATAGCTCTCTCTGGAATCCTCTTTCCGAAAGGAAGTATCATTGGGCGTCATGGAGTAAGGTTGTGAGGCTTTCTAAGGAGGGCAACATTAATGTACATAGCTTGAATAACACTCTCAGTTTCATGCATGCATAGTTTGGTTGGGAACTTCTGGAACATAGTATGTGGTGGGGGAAATTATGCATCCTCTGGTTAATATTCACTCCTAGATGGAGGGTAATTTTTTTTATTTGCGGCCTACTATTTCTAACCCCTCTCCATGCTTTTTTTCACTCTCAGTGGATCAAAGGAGAGGGGATATTTCTTTCTGGCACCGCAATTAGGCTGGGACTCTGCTCGGATTCTTGGGGTTCCCTGATACCACCATTTCTTTAAGGGAGGCTAGTTTACACCCCGATTTCATTAAGTCTATTCTGGATGAGGAGTAATAGTATTTTTTTCATCTCATCACATTGACGCAGGATCCTAACCATTGCGTCTTCACTCACAGTTCATCAGGGGATTTCTAAACTTGGGATTATTGGCGGTCCTGGGTATCTATAGAGATTCACGATAAATGGAATTCCATCTTTGGCCCAAGGTGGTTCCATCCAAATACTTTTTCTTGTTATGGACGATCAGGAATCAAGCCATCCCCATAGATGTAAGCATTAAACGATGTGGGATTCCCCTTCCTTCTAAGTGTTTCTACTATAAAGACATAATGGAATAATGTTCTTATAATATTTTATTCTAAGGAGGATGGGCATGTGATGTGTATCTCGCCTTTGGGGAGTTCACAGGTCTTCATCAAATTAACCCGATATAGCTTCTATTCTAGGATAATCGGTTCCATGGGTCAGGTGATATAGGGCCGGAGAAGAAGGCATGCGCAGTGATTCATCAAGTGGCATGTTGGTCTATTTGGAAAGAATAAAATAATTTTATACATTTGGAGGTTTATTATTCTAGAAATTCTATCATCTTTAGGACTATGAACACCCTCCTTGATTTGTCCTAGCTCTCTAGAAACTATAGGGATTCCACCTCCTTACGGTGGATGATCCATGCTTCACATATTGCATAGGCACCTGACAGCAGCTATTACTACCTCTGGGTGTGATGGAATCATCCCTCAAGGGTCCTTCAACTCAAAACTGATGGTTCTTATAGGACACGAGTCTTGTGCAGGGGTGGGGTTGTCCGATTCTTCATGGATTCGGTCCTCTTTGCCTTTTCCTCCTACTTGAGATAGGGTTCCTCTCTTAAAGCTGAACCCAAGGCTATGCTCATGGGTATCAAACATTGCCACCAGCAGGGTCTAAAATTATTTAAAGATGAAACAGAATCAAATAATCTACCTGATTCCTTGAATTATTTTTCCCCACTCTAGGGTCCATCATCTATATGATAAGAAATTGCAAAGTAATGATCATCAACAAGATCAATGTTTTGCATTCTTGTCATGAAGGTGACAAAGTGGAATATCACCAAGAATCATTGGAAGTCCTTGGACATGATCCTATTTGTCTTCATGATATCTTCTCTTTGAAAAACAATGGGGTTCAATTTTATTAGAGGGTATTCCCTCGACCTTCACCATTTTAGGCCTCCTTAAACTTCTTGGATTTTGTTTCTGGTTTAGGATGTCTTGTTTCCGTATAATAAAAAATTAACTTTGATGATGAAAAGTGAATGATAAAAATGTATATTATAATTCCAGAATAATATCTATGTCATATATATTACATATATTTTTAAAAAAGTCATTTATATTTTCCATGAACAAGGTGAACGAATAACTTCGCTTTGAGGGGGCTGTAGTGCACACTTAGACAAACGATGGTATCGTATTTATGTAAATTGAAAACATAAGTTTATGGGTTATAAGAGAATTAAAAAAGAATAAATAAATGATTATAATCAATTATAAATAGAATTTTCAACATAATTCCCAAACTATAAAGTTGGTAATGTAGAAACTGAACAATCATCGTTTCGCATGTTGGTAGTTCAAAGTACACAAATAGTATGTTTGTTACCCATTAGATTGAAGCATGTTTAAGGGAAAGTAAAAACCTAAACATAAAAAATACTAAAATATTTAAGATACATATTTTATTATGTAATATTACAATACTATTAGTTTATGGGTTTGAGAATGAAATTAATATTTAAGATCTTGAGGAGGGATGTTACCTCTTCTTTGGGTAACACCTTTTGGTTTCTACCGAAGGGATTCCATTGATGGATTTATGTTTCAGATGATAATTCTATGTTGAGTTTAGTAATTTTTATAAGATATTTTGTAAGATCCTGTTCAAGCCAATTTTTCATTAATGGTGTGGGGAAGTGGGTGGAGAGAGTGTCATTTTATAGTGGAGGAAGAGTGGCACTCTTGTAAATTTTTTAAAAGGGAATTCCAACCACGTTTTTTTCCATTTCATGTGGCCCTGATAATGATCCATTGTCCATAAAATGGTTTATAGGTTTATAATTGTTCCATCCAATGAATTTTAGAGAAGTGTATATGTCATTTTTCTTCATAATTTTATTGTTTAATCTTAACTTCACCTTAATCATTGTAATCAATTTTAATTACATTCATAAATATTTTTGGTCCAAAGCTAAGTTGACCATATCTGACATTATAGATTATTATGATTAAAACTTTGGAATCAATTTTTTAAAATTCCAATCTTATAATTGGTATAAACTTATATAAATTTCATCTCATAAATAGGATGATAATACGGGTTTTTAAAATAAACTTGTTCAAAAGTTTGCTTAATGTTTATATGCAATTTCATATTAAAATTTATTCCAATTACCAACATTAGATTAATTAATAAAAAAATTTAAAACAATTTAATACTATTTAAAAAAATAATCTATCATTATCAGTAAATTAGATAAAATAATATTTTCGAATTAAAAATCATTATTTATCACTATTCATTAAAAATTTAAATATCACAAAAAAATGAAAAAATGTACCTAACATAATTTTTATGTTACAATATCAAATATGATGTTTATTTAGACCTATAAAATATATAAAATTTAAAATAATTGGATTTGAAATATGTTTTTCATTAAAAGATTATGAATTTTCTTTTAAAAAATTGTATTTTATGGATAAAATTGGGTTTGTTTTTATATTATGTCCTTAAAATATACTATATGAGTGTGAAAAACCTTTTTTGGACATATAATATATAAATTTAATATATATAATCTCTATAAGTGTTATAATTTAATTGACGATGGAAAATCTGAATAAATTCAGTTTTTTTTAAATTGGTTGTTGTGTGTATTTCATAGAAATCAAAAAATATATTTTTTAAAATGAAAATATTGTAAAGTATTGGGGTGATAAATTATTTTCTCAAAAAAAAATCACGCTCTAAATTTCATGGGTATTACCTTTAAAAAAATATGTGGTTACTTCCCCTTCATAAAATCCTATAGTTCCCATGTTGATTCTTCTATTTTTTTATTTCTCTACAAAACCTTTACTAAAAGATTTTCACAATTACATAATACTTTCTCTCTAGTATTTAGAATTTTTATGGGTTCATCACAATTTGTGGGGTTGGATTCTGACTCTATCCCATAAAAAACTAGTACATGTGTTGTGTTAGGAATTAACTTTTGTAACATAGATATATGGAATATATCGTATACATTTAATAAACATGAAGGCCTTTATAAATACTAAGAAACAACTAAAGCGTTTAAAGAATTTTGAAGGGTCCATCATAAATGGGACTCAATTTAAATTTATTACTGAACTTGATAACATACTTGTATGGAAATACTTTCAAGGAATCACGATCTTACACTTATAACACTAAATTCTTCCTCAGATTGTTGGAAAAAATATTTTGCCTACTTTGAGCTGATTTTATATGGTCCCTATAATCTTTTACCTTTATCATTGTGTCTTGAAAAAGTTCTAGGACTATTATTTTTCTTTCAGCATCTTCATCCCACTAAATAAGAGTATGGGATTTACTTCTATAAAATGCTTCATATGACACAATTAATAGTCTTAAAGAAAACTATAAATATATATATACATTACCAAAGGTAATTAATGATCAAAAATACCTTGTTATTAAAATGATAATGACCTCAAAATTTCTTCCTTTATTTGAATTTTTTTCTGAGACTATCCAACGGTTTGAGGATGGTAGGCAGTGCTCAAATGAAACTTCGTATCAAGATCCTTCTTAAAGATCTTCCTTAATTTTGATATAAATCAGGGATCTTATTTAGATAAAAATGATACAGGTTCTACATGAAATCACGAAACCTCATAAATATAGAGCCATACAAGGAACTCAATAGGTATGTCTTCTCTTATAGATTGGAAATGAGCAGATTTTATTAGGTAATGAACAATAACCCATATTGCATCGTTCTTTCTAGGATTCATTAGTTGTCCCATGAAATCGTCCATAGAAATTTCATCCCATTTCCACATTGGAATCAAAAGAGGTTTCAAGAATCCATTATTATATTGTCTCATAGACTTTACGTATCAACAAACCAAACATCTAGACACATAATCACCAATTCCCCTTATCAGGTTTTCCCACAAAAAATATATCGTCAATTATATATACATATTTTTACTCATTGGGTCTATAGACAAAATAGATTAATTATAATATTCCAATAAATACCGTTTTATCATAGGTATCTATAGAAGACTTAACATCCATTTTTTTGTGAAAACTATATTTACAAACAAAATATTCTAATTTTCCTTTATCAACACCTTTAATTTCTTTCTAGATTCCTCATCATAAATTTTAGAATTATTTATTCTCATTAATAAAAATGAATTTTCAATTAATTGAAAATGTATTGATGTCTCATCTTATTTTGAAGTTCCAATTTCCATCTTTACTAGATCTATGATCATATGATCAATCTCAATCCTCATTTGGGTAATAATTAAATGATCTTTTATACACAATTCCTATACTATTTTATTTGTCTTCACATAGGTTTAGTGTATTAATAAAAGATAATCCTTTAGTAACATAGCCATTGCTTTTGTCTAATGTTGATTTATTTTTTATATACATCGTATTTAAGTCTTTTATGATTCATATATATTTCATATCTTTACCCATATAGATAATGTCTCCATATTTTCATAGAAATGATTGTAACTTCAAATTATGATCATTGGTTGGATTGTTATTTTTGTGGAACTTCAATTTTCATTGATTCAGATGCAATAACTTTATCATTTTTATTAGGACACAACCAAGTCCCAAGTGCGTGGAAACATTATATAAGAAAAACCATTAACTTCTAGATGGTAGGATTGAAATAAGAGCATATATTAATCTTCTCTTTAGTTCATCGATGAATTATTAAAATTCCTTTGTATATAAAACATAACCCCTTTATGTGTAATATTTTTTAAAGGGTAATCCAATTAGATGAAATTATAAAAAAATCATTGATTTTAACCTTCCAAACCAATGAAATTATGTACCTCAGTTATGATTATTATTTTACATCATTCTATGATTGCCTATATCTTTTTCAAATTAACTAATATTCCAACCTTAGGGACAATATGGATAAGAAAAGAAACTTTTAGAATCCAGAAATCATATGTACTAAATTTCCCATATAAATTTTCTCATATAAGAGTCTTAATAATGATTTTTAGATGATTTTCACTATCCTCATAGATTTTATAATACACCATAATTACAATAATGAACACCACAAAAAATTCGTCATGATTTTCCTTGATAACTATGTTCATTAGTTTCATAAAAACATATGGTGACTTATTAAATAAAAATTGAATTACTATAAACTCATAATGTTTAAACCTTATCTGAGAAGTGGTATTTGGAATGTACTCCATCTTTACTCACAATTGCTGATACCCAGAATGAATATCAATTGTTGAAAAATATTGGTCTCTATGAATTTGATCAAAAAAATCAATTAGAGGTACAAGATACTTTTCATTAATTATAATATCATTACTTCCATATAATCAATTTAAAACATCTTGGATACATATTCTTATTTAACAAAGAGATAGGGGAATCCTCATTGTGAAACACTAGTTAGTATAAAGTCTTTATTATGAAAATCCTCCAGTTATTTTCTCAATTCCGCTAACTCCATAGTTTCAATTCTATAGAGATCCTTTTTATATTGGACTTTCATCTTGGATTAAATGAATGGAAAAAAACTACTTTACAATCTGAGGGATTTATATGTAATTTCCTAAGAAATGAATCAATATATTCTTGCACAATCAGAACATCCTCCTTTTTAATATTACCTTCTTCTTCACTAAGTGTTTTTTTCTATTATTCTATAATATTTTCACTAATTAAAGCTATTGGGGTGGATCCAAATAAGAATATTGTGAGGAATATTCTTTCTTTTAGGTAAGGGATTCTACAAACTCCCCAAAAATCATAGTTTCCATCCTCTTACACTAAATATTTTCTCTAAATTTTGATAGATAGTCCATATAGAGGATTTTATAAATGTCATTCATAGGTAAGATAACAACTTCAGAAATAAAATCATGTTTGTGTGTCAGAATTGGTATTTACTAACAGATCATTGTTTAAATGATACATCCCTTAGAAGTTTTGGCTGAAAAATCCATTAATAAATCAAAAATGAAATTTATTTTTTCCTCGAAAACTATATAGATATAAAAGAATTTGAAAATATATAATCAATCAATGAATTTAATAAATTTCAATATAGGATTAATATTGCTGCCACCACATCATTTAGTACTTAACCCTTAGTTGTAATTATCAGAAATGATTGGACATATACCCTAGGCCTCTTCTGTGGAATAATTCCCCAACACTTGGGGAATTAATTTTTCTAATGTCTCATATCATTACAATTATTGAACTTGACATCATTGATTGGAATATTCCCCTTAAATTCATGATCTTGGTGACCCCTATCTCTAAATTTATAGAAAAAATTTTGTCCCTTCAAACATTTCCCATGGGGCTTTTTTCCCAACATTTTCAAAGTATGGACTCGTTCAAACTTTTTTTCTTCATTGATGAACTCCATTTTTGGTGGTTTTCATATGGCCTATTATTGTCATGGTTTCCTCTGAATATATTGATTCTAGAAAAAATATTATTCATGTATATGGAACATAGAACTATTTCACACTATGTTGAGAAATACTTGGAGACCAGTTCCCTTAAGAGACATGGCTTAATACCTTAAAAACATTGATGAATTTTGAACTATGTGTTATGTATGTAATTCATATCATACCTAGCCCATCATGTGATGGTATTATCATAATATGCAAGACTCTCTTCTTCCTTTTTTTATGTTAAATAAATTCTTATTCATCTCAGTTTATTGATCACAAGGGAAATATTTTTCAAGGAATGTCTCCTTAAGGTTCTTCATTCCATGAGTTATATTTCTTGTACCTCCATAGTATTTTGGATAAAGGTCCACCATTGATTAGCATTTCTTTTGACGCAACAGAAAAAAAGTGTATCCTTTTCTATTTCACTACATCCAAAGGACACAAATATTTCCATAGAGACTTAATCCTTTTCTCATCTATAATTTTATTTTTAGTCCGACTAAATTATGGGGGATTATGTCACATAAACTGATACATTATAAAATATTATCTCTATGGAATTGTTTTCTCCATTCATCCAATGATATTTTCATAAACTAATTATGTTTCTCTAATATATCAATATTTTTTCTGTTCTAATACCATGTGTATGGGTTTATTGAACATGTCAATATCTACATTTTTAATAAGTATTAATTCAATTCAGCCTTCCAAGCACAATTTCAAAAAAATGGTGTTGGATGAGCTTATAAACTCAAAATATATAATTCAAGATTTCTTTTCAAACATAACATTTTTGCATCATAAATCACAAAAAAAATAGTTTATTTGGGAAAATATTTAATTTTAAATCCTTTATAATAGTTTTTAAATAAAATGTTTATATACATACGAATATCCCCTTAGAGGGTCAGAGGAGGAATGCATTGAGGTCATTGTTTTTTACCAGGTTATCCCGAGTCAATACTAACACACCTTGTTGGTGTTGATACTCATATTAACATTTTTTCTAGAACCAGATCCACTTTTAGTATCTAGATAGGGATGTATGGCTAAGAATTCCCACACAATATTTATCTTACAAAAATTATAGGATGTTATTCAATACTTTTCCTTAAGGTCTATATTAGGGTTATGATTTTTAATATAATTTTTCTAAATCAAATTTTAAGTTTGCTAAAATACTCCCTTTGATACTAACAATAATGCCTCATCCCTGGAATCTTGAATCTGATGGATTAGTTTATTTCATTGGCATAAATACATGGATTATAATCCAGAAGGAATGATAAATTTAGCATTTTTGGAACACCAGATTATATACATGATACCCATAACACACTGTAAATATAAATTAAATCATGATACACAAAAAAATGAAACAAACTACATCCTGGAAAGCATATTAAATATTTTATTATTTTAACACCCTGAACCTTGTTTCCCAAAGTCGGTACATTATTAAATTACATTGCCATGATCATAAGAGATCAAGTCTCGAAAGACCAATTATTTTAGAATCCTTTTAAGTACTAGATACAAACATAAGTTTTAGTCATCATATACTTCTTCACATCCTAAGAAAATGAAATCTTAATAGAGGGGAAAGCTTAGATGCTCAGTAGAGATAATAATATAGTGGAAACTATCATAATTAAGTATAAACATTTATGGCAATGTATAAGACTGAAACACAATCATTTTATACTGAAACTTCAGCATAATATGGAAATGATAAATCAAATAATTCTATTCAATTATTCAAAGGCACATTCTTCTATTTGAATAATCACATGTAATATCAATATCTAATTTCATTATGATAGAATACATAATGATAGACATCATAACCACATAGTCAAAGCCTTATGCCTAGATTACAAAAAAGGATTTTTTTCAAGGGCTTATTCTAGGACACTAGTTTGACTTATTATACCTAACGATGCATAGAGGAGCTATAGTGGGCTCCATGCACCACTTACTGTGTCCAATGCATTCCTAATATGAAAAGGTGGAAACATAATCTAAACATTCATATTAAACCTAGTATTCTATATGTTAATATTTTTACCACAAAACATGAATGGTATAAAAATAGAACATCTACAGTAAAACATAACTCATTCAATAAAATATTGGATATTGTATTATAAACAATCAATATAAATCAAGAATAATAAATTATATTAACATAGATAAAGATAATCAGTAAAACTATTTGATTAAAATATCCCCTTTTTCAGGAAAAAAAATTAAACACTCACTATTTATCAAGAAGATGATAAAAAATAGATTTTTAATCAACGTTTCCCATAAAAATTTGCTAAATTTAAATGGAATTTTAATTTTAAAACATTAATTTCCATATAAATTAATATTTAACACCATTTTTAAAACATAGACATTAATGTGAATAATTTAGAAGAAAAAATCTTTAAAACTTTTAGTATGATATTTTAGTTAGAGTTCCTAAACAAATGAGAGATTCTTGAAAACAAATAATTCAGTTAATAAAAACATTATAATATCATGAGAATAAAGGGATTCATGATATACTATTTCAATGAACAATATGTACACCATATAAAATCGAATTGGTTTATAACAACAAAGGAGTCTCAATGGAATGTAAATTGAGATGAAATCCATTATAAAAACTGTATCCTTTGGTTAACGATATATAAATGACATAATTCTTTGTGAAAAATATAAATACACTAAATATGATAATATTTTCAGTGTAAATAATTCATATTACATTCACAAATTGTCTTTTAAAAACAACACGAATGACAAGGATGTTTCACTCAATGAATGGAAATTGAGTTAAGATAGCTCCTATCATGCTCATATCAAGGACAATAGAATGTAGAAATGGAGTGATTATGTGTTTCAAACATATATCCAAACATAGGGGAGTGTAAAGTACTACATAATTAAATAAATAATTATTTCACACTTAATATTAGAGTAAATTAATTAATGAAGTTTGCGTAAAACCCATTGAGTGGAAATTGAAATTAGAAATATCCATACTAATTTCGAAACATACAAAAAATACACCCCATGAAATAAGAATAATAAAATTAACATGTAAATACTCATAAATCCAATTATCTTACACAAATAATACAATCATGGGTAGTACATACACAACACAAAAGTAAACAGTGGCAATATTGGATGAATCTCACTATAATAAGAAGGGGGATGAAAACCCCTTGCCTTGTAATTTTCCTTAGTAGAGGGTACGTTAACCTACTGTATAATGGTGATATAATTTTTTTAAATTATATAAGAACCACATGCCTAGATATTATATCATATGTTATCTTCTAATATTCCTTTATTGATAATATTTTAGTAGAATTATTGTTTTGGGTGTTAATTAATTCATTTTCCGTCATATGTTTTGATAGGAAAGTAATGTTTTTTATAGATATGATGTATTTGATTCATATCTAAAATTATATAATGTTCATAAAAATTATTTTTATTCATCAAATTAAAATTATTTTTCAATGGTTACAATGGGGAAAGAAATATCATCGCGTCGTGGAGACGGTAAGCTGTACGTACGCACAAGCAAAAATATCATTCTATTTGTGGTGAAATAATATGTAACTGGATGGTAAATTATAAATACAGAATCACTAACATGTTATATTTATTATTTACATTAGTTATACTCATTATTATACTCATCCAAATAATGAATTGTTGAATAACAAACTACACCATGATGTGGAGACGCTAAGCCGTACGTACGCACGTATGGTGACTTTGTCAGTCAAAGGATGGATAGAATAATGAATATGGTTTTTCAATATTTATAATAAGATCACACTATGTATAATGTACTGCATTTATTGTTTTGGTATTTAAAAAACAATGAAATGGGAAGTGGAAGAAGAAAATATCTTTGAAAGAGGTGATGAAATTATTACCTCTTCTTTGGGTTCTTCCTTTTGATTTAGTCAAAAGGGTTACTTATGTTGGATTCAATGTAAGGACTCTATGTTATATTTAGTGTTGTCCGGAGGATATTATAACAGGGGTTTTCTGGGAAAAATGGCTTTTGAGGTGTGATTTTGAGAGTAGGGGAAGTACCCTTGTATAAGAGAGGTGAGGGTCACTTTTGGAAAAGCTTGAAATACTATTTTATTATAAAATAATTTTTGGTTTATAATTGATCCAAATGGATTTATTTCTAGGTCAAGGTTGGTATGGGAATAAATACACTCAACCAATAGGGTTTAGAAATGGTTTGGTCACCATATAACCATATATTTTATATTTAATTCTTAGTTAAATAGTTTAACTTTTACCATGTATTATTGTATTTTTATATTAAGTGGTTAATAAACATA
This sequence comes from Viscum album, assembly GCA_963277665.1. Classification (NCBI taxonomy): domain Eukaryota; kingdom Viridiplantae; phylum Streptophyta; class Magnoliopsida; order Santalales; family Viscaceae; genus Viscum; species Viscum album. Next base: position 73,545,117 of record OY728154.1, read on the forward strand.
CTATAAAATACCAAGAGAACCTAAAGTGGTTCATTAATGACATATATATGATTATATAATTCTTTTATATTAGAATTATTTTTTTGTAAAATTATATAATTTAATAATATTTTATTTTTTTAAATACTCATTAATGTTAATTTTGACACAATTTAGTATTTGGTTTTTGTGAAAGTCAAAAAAAATTGATTACATCAATACAATACATTAAACTGACATTAAATTTTATATTAACCTATAAAATTAGTGTAATTCATTAAATGTCTCAGTTTACATTTATTTTGATATTTATAATATCAATTATTTTAATCTTTCATTGATAAAATAATTGATGCATCATTATTGTGTCATAAATAAATTCAACCATATAATGTATAAAAATTTTAAATAAAATACCATGATATAGGAAATATTTTTATCTTTATAATTAATATTAAAAGTAGAATATTTCTTATGTATAACCCTATATTAAAAATGTTTTTGTTATTAAACATTGAATTTAACACTTTTTACTCTTTTTTAAATAAAATAATAATAAATGTCATAATCTAATATTAGTTGATAAAAAGTATCATATTATACTTATAATGTTGATTCTGGTAAAAATAAACTTATCCAATAGAATTAGGACATGTGTTAGGGTAATTATAATATCATTTTTACCTTTAATTACCCTATTTAATTTTAACTGTGATAAATATAATTCAAAAGTTACAATTCCCAAAAAATTATTTTTATCATATTGAACCACATTTTGAATACTAATGGCAACTAATTTTCTCAAATTTTGGAAATTAAATTCATATATGTGGTAAAATTATATTATATGAAAATTTTAAAATGTTCTTAGAAGGTGAGTAAAAGAAAGTAAAAAGTTCAATAACATTTTATATATCTAATATTCTTATAAAATTAATTCAATTAAATACATTGGACAAATATAGGTATTATGTATGTATTTTTACTTTCAAAAATATAAATTAAAAATAATTATTTAAACAAAAATTCATCTTTATTTAATAACACAATGTTTTTCAAAATTCAACAAAATTGAATGTTTCTAGAAAAATACCAAAAATTCACCCAAAGATAATTTTTATATTTCAAATTTAAACAGTATGTATATTTTATCAAATTAAAAGCATAGAATTTTTATTAATTAATTTTAGAAAAACATATTTAAATTGTTAAAACTATAAAGAGAGTTTTTGAGAAATAAAAACTATCAAAATATTAAAATGTGTTTATGTCCAATTTAAAGGTGAAATTACTTCCAATGGCCAAATTTGGATTAATTGATAAAAATATATTCTAATTTTACTTGAAAACTATCCAAATGTATAATATAACACTACAAAGTATTTTGATTAAAAAGTTTGTTTTCAATTAAAATTTAGTCTTTTTCACTATTCATCAAAATATGAAATTTATCAAAAAGGCATCGAAAATTTATCCAAACATAATTTTTGTGCCCTAATTCTAATGAATAAATTTATTTTATCATATTTAATATTTAAAAGTGTCAAATATTTTATTTAAAAAGGGTTCTCCATTTACAGGATATTAAATTGCATTTTTAAAAATTACTTTTTTATCTTAAAAATTCAATTTTTATTATATTTTGTTTAAAAAGCACGTAATATAGATGTTAAAATTATATGGAGTGTATAAATATAAAAATTCAGTTAATATTATTCATAAACATTTTTAGGGCTAGTTTGGTAAGTCATGGTGCGCGCGAACTCAGTGTTGCATGTAGCACAAGCTATTTAATTACATTAATGGAAATAACTTCTATGAAATCTTGGGGTGTTACATTATTTTTCCCTTTTGGTAATTGCATCCTTATAATTTTTTAAAATTGGGCCTGAGAACATCATTTAATGTCCCACATCAGAAAAAGATTCAATAAAACTATCGCTTTAAAATAAAGATAATGAAGTACAAAGGTCACCCGAGATAACCCATACTAGGATTCCATGTAGGGAAAAATGGATATGGAAGATAAAATAAGGGTCAACTTATGATGGAGAGTGATAGAAAACATGGTCAGGAGAAAGTTAAATATAAAATAACCACAAACTAGTGATGGGTTAAAAATTGATTAGTTTCTTATTAGAAAAATTAAATGGACAATGTTTTTTATTTTAAGTTCCATTTCATAATGTTAACAAATTTATTAATGATATTGAATAATAAATTAACTATAAATAATTACTTTTTAATTATAGTTTCATCCTTTAATAAATTTCTTCTTCTATGTATTATTTCCTCCAAACGATGAGTATTAAAGATGACTTGGTCACACTTGAAGCGCTAGAATCCACTTCAAGAAAATCACATAATCCACAAAAGAAGAAATATATATTTCCCTTGTAATTAAATTTTGACCAAAATCAAATGTTTAGTACAAGATCAGATGATCCCAAATATGGATAATTATTTATATAAATAAATACTAATCTTAATTTCTAAAATTAAACAAACCATACCCAAAGTTAAATAAAGACCATTCAATAAACAATTGTCCTTAAAATGCTTTAATGTAATCCAAACTAGGATTGAAACCCAAAACTCAAAATAAATTTAATCACATTGTCTTTCATAGTAAATCTTAACATTTGTCTCCAAATAACATCAACTAATCTTAAATACTCATACATAAGTCTAATTAACCAAATCACATATTTCTCTATGATTGGTTAATCATTTCCATAAATAACTTGAATCTCTATAAAAAAACATATTTTTAGAAAATAAACAAATCCACCATTAATCTTCAAATGAAATCCCATAGTAATCTGTTTTCATTAGGTATATAGTGTTCCCAACAGAGAGAACGTATTCCAAAGTAACATTTATCACTTAATCAAAAAATCATTTTTCTATACTAAGGATATCCATTTGATAAAACATAAGATCCCAAATCAACTTATTTTATTTCAATAAAATCACTTAACTAAAAAGAATTAGTCCCACTAACCAGGGTCTTCACGTAATCCAGTGGTAAGCGATAAATTTCAGGTGCACTTTGGTTGTGGGTTTGATTCCCACAACTTTTTCTGATGCAGAAGGTTGTCACACGGTCTATGTGTTTTAATTTTTCAAAAACAATATTTTATAACATTCCCCAAATGAGATAAAGTCCTCAAAATAACCATAACATAATTTAACCACAAATGTTATATCATACCTCATATATTCATCCCAAAAATTATTAACTTGTAATTTCCTCAAATTCAAGGATCATATAAAACCAAATGGTTCTTTATAACTATATCCACAAAGGAAAAGATTATTATTCCTCAAATAGAAATTTGACATAACAAACTATAGGGTTACACATTAAAGATATAATTCTTCCAATGTAATCAAATCAACAAAGAGCATTAATACCATTAAACATTTCTCCATCCATTTCTTTCCACATTAGTTGTTTCTTGACCTAGGGGTTATCCTATAGAATAGATCATTGAATCGGGTAATGCCCTGGTCCCCTACATTTAGAACAAATTATTGTAAATATATTATTAGGATAATTTTTTTTCATCAATATTCCTCTTCAATTTTCGTCAGCAATTCATTACTTTATGTACTTCGTTCTTACAAAAAAGCAATTATTTGTTCCATTGAGATAGTTTTCTGGTTGAATCCTTCCATATATACAACATGATATTAGTTCAGATTTCTTTTCTCCGTGGTCTCCCCTACGAAGGTCTTACCATTCACTGTGTTTCTCTTCTTTGTTGAGATTGGGAGTTGGTTAATGTATATATTGTCTGTTATATATTTTTCAAACATGCTTTGGCATGAACACTATATCTTTTTTGCCTATCAGCATTCCATTTAGTATCTAATTTCCACCATCATTCCCACTGAGTACATCATGTCCAATATTACTTTTAATTCCTTGTAATCCATCCATTCACTAAAACCAGAAACCACAATGTGCGTAAAAATAGTCATAAAATGATTATGATAATATCATGAAGCCTTATTTTCAATCTAAAACACCATAGGATTAACCATGGTTATTTATTATCATATTATATTAAACTTTATAAAATCAGTTTGTATAGAAAATGTGTGTTATTCTAATCGTATCCCCCAGGACTGTCATAACCAAGAGCACAAAAAGTCATGTTGTCGTGCACCAATTCCTATTCAAGTCTATCTCAAAGCGGTGTTTTCGAGTTTTACCCCTAGATACATCTATGACAGAGCTACCTCTACTTGATCTTATCCAGGCATGTATGTATTTCTATGAAACCCCACATAATATTTACATTACCAAAATTTTTGGATGGTCTTCTATACTAATACTCAATGTCTCTCTTACGGTAGTTTTTTCTAATACGAGTTTTTCTAAATCTAGCTTCCATGGTTTTTACTAAACATCCTCTCGTAAAAACTATAACACCCCGACCCTAGTTACCCAGATTCGGTGCATTATTACATAACATTGGCATGATAAAAGAGTTTATGTCTCGAAATTATGGTTAGTTTAGTATCCTTGGAAGTACTAGATACATACGTAAGTTTTACATTACATCATGAAATAAAGTAAATAAACATTATGTCCCCTTTGAACACACTCATATCCTTTATCCTATGCCTATAGGTTAATCATAATATACTTCTTCACATCCTGGGGAAAATAAAACATAAGAAAGGGGTGATCTCATATGCTCATTAGGGATAACAATATAGCAGAAACGATCATAAAGAAGCATAAACATTTATAGAAATGTATAAGACTAGAGCACAATCATTTTAAACTCAAAAATCCGCATAATATGGAAATGAAAAATCAAATAAGTACATTTAATTATTCACATAGATATTATACATGTTGAATAATAACATGTAATATCACGAACTCATTTCGTAATAATGGAATGCATAATGTCGGACATCATAACCACAAATTCAATTCCTCGTGCCAGTACTACAAATAAGATTTCATCATGGCCTTGTGACAAGACAGTAGTTTGTCTCATGACACCTACTGATGCATTGATAATCTATAATGGGATCTACCTATTACTTACTTAGTCGAATGCATTCTTCATATTAAAATAATGAAACATAATCTAAATATTCGTATTAAAACTAGCATTCGAAATGTCAATATTTTGACCACTAATCATGAATGGTATAAAAATAGCACATATACAGTCCAAAATTACTCATTCAATAAAATATAGAAGATTTTATTATAATAAATCAACCTCAATAAAGAATAATGAATGATATTGACATAGTTGAAAATAATCAGTAAAACTATTTGAGAGAAATATCGCCTCTTTCATGAAAAAATTTAAAAGTCTAACTATTTATCAAGAAGCAATTAAAAATAGATTTTTGAATTAATGTGTCTCAAACCACATTGAAACTTGTAAAATGCGTTTTAATTTTATAACATTTATGTCCATATAAATAAATCCTTAACTCTATTTTTAAAACACTGACATTAATAAAAAGTATTTATAAGAAAAAATCATTAAAACATTAAAAATAATATTGTAGTTAGAGTTCATAATAAATGAGAGAAGCATGAATACAAATAATTGAGGTAATAAAATCATTATAATATCATGATAATAAAATAATTCATAATATACTATGTCAAAGTACTGTACGTACACCATATAAAAGTTTATTGGTGCGTAATAAAAAAGCAGTCTCAATGGAATATCAATTGAGATAAAATAACTTATAAAGACCATATCCTCAGGTTATGGATAAATCAATGACATAATAATGTGTGAAAAATATAAATATGCTCAATATGATTGGATATTATTTTTAAATAAATCACAGTGAATTCCCAAATATTCTAGTAACAAATAACATGAATGACTTGGATGTTTAACTCAATGAATGGAAATTGAGTAAAGATTACACTTATCAAGTTCATATCGAGGAATTGATAATTTATAAAAGGAGTTATTATTTATGTAAAAATTATATCCATAAAAAGGGGAGTTTAAATTACTACATAATTAAATAAATAGTTATTTCACACATAATAATGGAGTAAGATAATCAATGAAGATTGGGTAAAACCAAATGAGTGGAAATTGAAATTAATAATTCCCTTACAGATTTGGTAACATAAAAAACATACACCCCATGAAAAAAGGAACATAAAATAAAGATATAAATACCATTAAATTAGATTATATTACAATGAGAATATGTTCATGGGTTGTATATACACTATGCAAAAGGAAATAGTGGAAATATAACATGAATCTCACAGGGATAAGTAGAGCGATGAAAACCCCTTACCTTGTAATTATCCTTTGTAGATGGCAGGTTAACCTTATTTTTAATGGTAAAATCATTGTTATTAAATTATACATGAGTCACATACATAAATATGATATCATACATTATCTTTTAATTTTGCTTTGTAGATGATATTTCAGCAGTTTCATTATTTTGGGTGTTAACAGATTCATTTTCCATTATATGTTTTGTTACGTAATTCATGTTTGTTATTGATATAGTGAAATTATTCATATCTAAACTAATAATATCTTCTTAAAAATTATTTTAATCATCAAATTAAATTTATTCTTCAATTGTTACGATGGGGAATGAAATCTCATCACGTCGAGGAGACGGTAGGCCGTGCGTACGCATGAGTGACAATATCACTATGTTAGGGGTAAAATAATATGTAATTGGACAGTATATTATATATAAATAATAATTAAAATGTTATATTTTTTATTTAAATAAGTTATACACAGTATCATACCCATCTAAATAATTTAGTGTTGAATAACTAACTACACCATGACATGGAGACGATAAGCTGTACGTACCCACGTATTGTGACTTTTTCATTCAAAACATGGATATAATAATGAATATGATTGTATCATATTTATAATAACATCATTGAATGTAGAAGTTACTAGATGTATTATTTTTTTATGGAAACAACAAAGAAAGAGGAAGTGGAAGATGAAAAAACTTTGTATGAGGTGAAGAAATTATTACCACTTCTTCAGGTGATACCTTTCGATTTAATCAAAAGGGCTCCTTAAATAGACTTTATGATCATAGTAAGGACTCAAGGTTCATGAGAGGGTATTTTGGAGGACATTTGAGCATTTTTGGTACAATCCAAATATATTTGGAGATGTGATTTTGAGAGAAGGTGAAGTACCCTTTTATAAGAGTGGTGAGGGTCACTTTAAGAAAATCTTTATCATTATTTTATTATAATATAACATTCGATTTATAATGGCTCCAAATTGATTTATTTCAAGGACAATGTGGGATGGGTAAAAATACTATCAACTAGTATGTTTTAGAAAAGTTTATGTCAACATATCAAAATTATCTTTTAGATTTAGTTCGTAGTTAAATATTTTAACTTTAATCATGTCTTCTTGTATATTTATAATACATTTTTAATAATCTTACAATAAAATTTCAAGATAAACTCAATAGGTTCATTAATGAAGTATATATTATTATATATGTCTTTTGTACAAACCTTATATTTTTAGTAATATTATATCATTTAATAATATAGTATTTTTTTAAATACTCACGGATGCCAATTTTGACATTATTTAGTATTTGGTTTTTGTGAAAGTCAATAAAACGTTAATACTAAGAAAAAAATAAAATAAATCAACCCTAACATGTCATATTAACCTATTAACTTAATAAAATGCATCAAAAGTTTCAATTTACATTTGTTTTGATATTTATAATATCAAATATTTTAATCTTTCATTAATAAAAAAACTATTGCATCATCATTGTGTCATAAATAAATTTAATTATTTAATGCCTAAAATTTATAAATAAAATACCATGATGTAGAAAATATTTTTATATTTATAACTATTATTTACAGTCTAATTTACCTTATGTATAACACTATATTAACAATGGTTTATTTATAAAACTTTGAATTTAACACTTTTAACTCTTTTTTAAATAAAATAATAACAAATGTACTAATCTATTCCATGTGGATCAAAAGAAACATATTTCATTCAAAAGGTTAATTTTATTCTAAATACACTTATAAAATTTAATGAGGACATGTGTTAGGGTAATTATAATATCATTTTTACCATTAATTACCCGATTTTCTTTTAATCGTAGTAAAAAAAAATCAAAAGTTACAATTTTCCAAAAATTATTTTCATCCATTTGAACCCCATATTACGTAATGATATCAAACGTGTCTCTTGGATTTTTAAAATTAAATTCACAGAAGCAGTAAAATTGTGTTTTATGCAAATTTGTAACAGTGCCTAGAAGTTGAGTAAAAGATAGTAAAATGTTCAATAAACTTTTATATATCTAAAATTATTCTAAAATTAATTCAATGAAATACATTGTACTAATATAGGTATTATGTATCTATTTTGACTTTAAAATAAATTTAAATTAAAAATATTTAATCAAATAAAATTTCCGCTTTAAACAATAATGTAGTGTTTTCACTATTCGTCAATAGTTGAATGTTTTTAGAAAAATAACGAACATTCACCCAATGTTAATTTTGATATTCCAAATTCAAAAATGATGTCTATTTTATCAAATTAAAAAAATAGAAGATTCATTATTTAATTTTAATAAAATATTCCCATTATCAAAACTAGAAAGAAGGTTTTTGAGAAATAAAACAATCAAAAGATTGATGTGCTTTTATATCCAATTTAAATGTAAAACTACATCTGATGACAAACAATGGATTAAATGATAAAAATAAAATCTAATAATACCTCAAAATCAATCAAATGTAGAATTTAACAGTATAAATTATTTTTATTAAAAAAGTTGATTTAAATTAAAATTTAGTATTTTCACTATTCATCAAAATATGAATGTTATCAGAAAAGCACTAAAACATTATCCAAAATACATATTTATGTACCTATTTTAAAGAAGATGTTTATTTTGTCAAATGTAATATATTATAGTGTCAAATATTGGATTTAAAAAGGGTTATTCATTTACATTCATTAAAATTGCATTTTTTAAAAAATAATTATTTTATCTTAAAAATAGAATTTGTTTTTATATTATATTTATGAAACAAATAATATGGATATTAAAATTATATAGAGTATATACAATTAAAGATGTATTTGATACTTTTAATTACAGTTTTTTAACAGCTTGTTTGGTAAATCATGGTTCGCTTGAACTTGGTGTTGCGTGTGGTGTAAGCAATTGAATTACATTAAAGAAAGTAACTTACTACGAAATCATGGGGTGTTACAATTATATATGGCCTAGGGAAAGGAAACATAATAAGGGTGAGATAAAATTCTCAGTAAGGGTAAGTAATGTAGGAGAAATAATTAATAAATTAGAATAAATCGACATAGAATGAAAAATAACTGATAACTCACACCATTCAAAAAACTCTTTAAGAAATAATCAATATGGAAATGTAAGAAACTAAAACACATTAAATTTAATCAATAAATTTATAATATAATGAATCCATAGGTATGTCAACACAAAATCACATGGATAATTAATAACATAATTAAAATGAAGGATATCTATAATTATTGGACATCACGTATAAGGAACATGAAAACTTATACCTTCAGTGCCTTTAACAGTAAATTTTAAAACTATATAATGAAACTCATTTAATTTGGCTAATATATAAATCTATGAAAAAATATTGATGAATCAAAGGGCTATATAAAGTCCATCCCCTGCCCATAACTTCCTTTCAAAATAATTCCTCATATCGAATAACCAAAAATAACAGACCTTGTGAAATATTCATATTGAATAAATTATATGGATTTTTCAATATTATCACATTTAATCAAATAAATATCAAAGTGAACATCATATGTAAAAATGATATACGGTATTGGAACTAATAAAACTCTTTGTGTCCAAATATGGATATTCATGGAAATTTCTAACAGATAATTAATACCATAAATTTATTCTTTCTTGAAAAATATGAAAATCACAAAAGGAACTGATATTTAAAAGATAATCTTTGAGAATATTTTTGATGAAAATATTATTTAAACTTTACAAAGAGTCTCATAATAATTTAAAACATTTGAATCATAATATCAATGATGGAATAAAATTAAATAGAACTTGTCATATCATTAGAATAATATTATTCATGAAAAAACATTTTGAAGGGAAATATATACACCATATCAAAGAAACTAGGTGCATAACAATAAATAATTCCTAATGGAATGTAAATTGAGGCGAAATTGCTTACCTTATGTTTCCTCTTATGAGACCATCCTTTAAACTCGTTTATATTGGTTTTAATAGTGCTAATAACAAAACATTGAAACATATTAGTATTTATTATATCATATATGATCTTATTATAATATCTTATAATTTTTTTGTTAATATTATGTAATTATTTTCACAATTTTGAGTGTAAATAGCATTATTTCTTTGGTATGTTTTAACTGGTAACATGCTGTTATTGTTAATTATATCTTGGTTTTAATATATCCATAATTTAAAAAATGATGTAAAAATCATATATTTTTATAATATATGTTTTTATAATAATTCATAATATTTAGAGATAAGAAATGATATTCATGAATCATAGAGACAGTAGGCTATACATATGAATGAACCCTACATTCATTTAATTTTCATATTAAAATAATGAAAAGTAAAATATAATATGTATATTATAATTAAATTATAATATATATTTCATATATATATTATTGTTTTATTAAATCCATCCTTTATATATTCTATTAATAGTGTGAATGAATCACATCACTTTAAGGGGGGGATAGTCCACACTTCCACATATGATGTTATCATATTTACAAAAAATGGAAAGAATTAGTGTATGGATTAGAAAATAATTATATAAGTAAAAAAGACACAATAATTATCATATATTTTATATATAAATATCATTCACATAATAATTTTTAACCATGAAATGTTGTAAATGAGAAATGGGCAATCAACATTTCGTGAGGCGGTAGTTCACTGTAACTGAATTGGAAGTTTGTTACCCATTAAACGGAAAGGTGTATAAGTTTAGGGAGAACCCTTAACAAAACAAATAATATTATATTGAGGATATAGATATAATTATTTATTCATAAAATAAGAATATTTTAGGGGGTGGAGAATGAAATTAAAAATATAGAGCATGAGGTGGGATGTTACCTCTTCTTTTGGAATCTCCATTAGGTTTCCAACAAATGGGTTCCTTAAGATATATTAATTATAAAGGTGAGTATTATATGTTTAGGGGAGGTATCTTTAGGAGATTTTTTTTAGACATTGGATGATAAAATTTTTCTAGATAAGTGTGATAAAGTGGGTGGTGTGAGTGCATTTTTATAGTGGAGGAGGAGTAACACTTTTGTAAACTTTTGAAAAGGGAATTCCACCAACATTTTCCAAATTTAAAGTGGATAAAATAATGATATAGATATTATATATGGGATGAAAGTGTCTATACATGTCCATAAAATGGATTTCGTACATGTTTATAGGCCATTTTGACTGTTCAGTTTATGGTTTAGTCTTAAATTAACCTTAATCCTCGTAATTAGTTATAATTAATTTAACACATGTTTTCGGTGAAAAACTAAGTAGAACTTATTATACAATATAAAATTTTATAATTCAAAATATGGAATATATTTTTAAAAATTCAAATAAAATTTTTAGAAGAAATTAATTTAAATTTTATTTCACATACACGACAACAATGTTGGTTTTTAAAGTAAAAACATTGAAAAGCTTAATGAGTTTTTATATACCATTTTAAAGTAAAATTGATTAAAATGGATTATATTAGATTATTTTATAATATTTTAATGTAAATAAAATTTATACATTTTAAAAATATAATTTAAACTTATAAATAAATTATAAGAAAAATCATTTTCGAATTAAAATTCATTATTCTTTACTATTCATTAAAAAATGAAACTTAACAGGAAAATATCAAAAAAACACCCTAAGATAATTTTTTACTATTTAAAATATAAAGTTTATTTTTATATAAAATATATATATGTTTCTAAATTTATATTCTAAATATGTGTCCTTTCAAAAATAGTAAACTTTCTATTATAAAAATATAGTATTTTGTGCATAAAATTGGGTTTGGTTTTATCTTATGACTATAAAATGTCTTTGATGAGTGTCAAAATATTTGTTTGGATATATAATACCCATGTTTACTATATAATATCTCTAAAAGTGTAATAATTTAATTGAATATGAGATATGTTACTAAATAGTTTTTTTTTTAAATCTGGTGTTCAGTTTATTAAATTGCAATAAAAAAATTAAATTTATTTTTAAAAAGAAAATATGGTAATGTATCTGGGTGAAAAATTCCAATTAATCCCTTACATAAATAAATTTATATCCAAAAAATTTGATTTCACTCATGAATCACTAAAATAAACTTTTAAGGATCGTAAGGCACATAAAGTAGTAACAAGACTTTCTGTTTTTCTCAAACTATTCACCAAATCCTATATGTTTGGTGAATTTTTCTATAAACCTATAACATTACTGGTTCATTGTTAATATTTATTCAACAGCTTTTTAACAAAATAAATTACACTTTACCCAAAATGTCACATATTCTAGTGGTAGTCACTAAATCCTCATCGTCCTTCAAACATATGTTCAATCCCAATAGCTTATTAGATAACCCATTTTCTAAAAAAATATTAATATAATTTCCAAAATTACTATGATGGAATTAAATACCCTTGTCACTATAGTTCTGGATACACCATTTTTTCAAATCCAAATAATCTAATTTGATTATTATTACAATTTTATTATTGATTATAATAACACTAGAGGTTATCAAGACATTTAAAATAATGTATTGAAAATATAAAGACATTATTACCCAAATATTTTTTCCAATAAAACATATAATAAAATATTGAGTTATATAACCTAAGTTAATTCCAAAATATTCTTATTCTTAATAGGTATCCATCACATAAAACATAAAAAATAGTTTTTCATGGCTTAGAAATTATAATCATCCTTAATATCACAATCCAATAATAATAACCATTACTATTATGTTAATGATGATATGTGTGATTAAATTAAAATCCATAAAGTGTATTTTAGGGTTATGTTCACTAATTTTTGTATTTCTAAATCTATTTCTCCTGGTTTCTACTAAAAGTTTTCTGATACCAACTATAATACCCCGACCCAAGTATAATGGAGTCAGTGATATACTGTATTACATTGGCATGATTATAATGAATCAAATCCTTAGGGACAAACATATATTTTTTTTAGAAAATAATGTTACATAAATGATACCCATATACATTAAGAAATATAAAATGAAACGTAATACAAAACAATGGAAACTAAACAACATCCATGATAACTCATTCAAACAAATTTTCATCATAACCATTTGAAATGAAAAAAATTTAAGAGTGATATAAAATTCCTAGTAAGGGTACGTATGGTAGAAGAAACAATGAATCAATTTGAACAAGTCATATTGGAAAGATAAATCACAGAGAACACATTCCATTTAAATAACTAGATAATTCATAATGAATATAAAAAGGTAATTAAATGAAACACATTCCACTAAATAAATAATGTCTGAATGAAATGAATCTATTGATTTTAACATATGAAAATTTAATGAAAAATAACAATAATAACAGAAATATATATGATGTAAATTATAAATTATCAGATTCCACATTTGAGTAACATGAAATAAGCTTCCATCAAGACATTTTACAAGACTATTTAAAACTACATGAGGAAAATCATTTAATTTGGAAAAATAATTTTCATCATGGGAACCTATTGATATATCAAGGGGATATATAAATTTCAGGCCCCACCCATAACTACCAATCCAAATAATTATTAATATATTTATTAATAAATTTATGTAATAATCAAATTGCATTATCAAATATCTGTATTGAATAAATCATAATGATTTATCAATAATTATAAAGTTAATTAAATATAAATGAAAGTGAACACCATATGTAAAAATGTATTATGGTCCATGAAATAATAATATCCATTTATTGAGAATATATATATTTAATATTAATTTAATTTACAATAAAAATAACCACATGTAAATAATTGTTTCAATTGAAAATTAATAATCACAAAAGAAAGACAGATTGTAAAGATAACGTTTACCACTTTGTAATTTTCATGTCAAACCACATGGATAATATAATTCAATATGAAATATAAAATTACATGAATAATGGGTTAATTAGTTAATTATTGTGAAAGGGGTAGTATATACACCGCACAAAACAAATAAGTGGTGAACATAACATTTATGTCACTGATGTAAAAATTTGAGATGATAAATCCCTTACCATCAGTTATTTTTGGTTGAACACTGCATAACCTCCTGTATATTAGTTTTAAGAATGTTATGAAATTATTATGGATCCATAATCATATTTATAATATCATATATTAACTTCTTAAAATATCTTATTTCCCATATGTTAACAATCATTAATTATTTTCACTATTTCGATTGTTAACTACCTAATTTTTGAGTATGTTTTGTGTAGTTATTTATTTTTCCTATTAATAAGATCATAATTTATTAATATAAAAAATATAAAACATGATGTAAATATCAAATATATTCATCATATATTGATTTATAATAATATATAAAATTTAGAGATAGAAAATTAAATAAAAGTTTCATGGATATTATAGCTCATACATATATAAGGAAAATACTTCAATTTATTTTCCATATTAAAAGAATGAAAATTAAATTATATAAGGTGTATTATAATTATAATATAATTCTTTTTATCTATGTTTCATTTTTTTATATTAAAATAATTTTTAATACATTCCATGCATATTCTGAATGAATCACATCGCTTTCGGGACGTAGTACTCCACACGTCCACAAACGAAGTTGTTGTATTCCCACAAAAGGGAAAGTATAAATCTATCTATGATATAAAAATTAGGAAATCATAAATACATTATTATTATAATATATATAAAATAGAATCTATAAATAAATAATTATTACAAACCTTTAAATATGTTTAATGGAAGAAAGAACAACATCATTTCGAGACATGGTAGACTTTCTTACACACAAACAATGATTGTGTATCCCATTATATAGATGTGTGTGAAGTTTTAGGAATAAATATTAGTGTAAACATTTCATTATATTTAATATTTTTAGTTTATTATAAAAACTAGATATAAAAACCATTTAAGGGTGGAGAATTAAATGAAACAAAAGTTATCGTTGAAGATGGATACATCCTTTTCGGAAAACCCCTTTTGGTTTATAGCAAAAGGCTTCCATGGAAGGATTTATTCCCATTTTCAGGATTCAAGGATAATAGGTGTCATTTTGGGAGATTATATTGGCAGATTTTGGATAAGAAAAATGGATGATAGGTGTGAATAAATGTGATGGAGGAGTGTCTTTTTATAGTGCATGAGGAGTGGCATTCTTATAAACATAAAAAAGGAAAACGCTATTGAGAGGTCGCCCTTACATCTGGTGCCTCCAATAATGGTCTATATTTTATCTTAGGGAGGTTATGGACGATATATGGTAATAAAAGTGTTTTTTCAATAGTTTTAGGTCATTTTGGTTCTTATTATTATATTTTATTCCCTTATAAAGCTAATGTTTCTCTTATACGTTGTAATTAATCTTGATTAAATTCAATAATAGTTTTGGAAAAAAATATGTTCAAACGTTTAAAAATAATAAATTATTATGATTCTAAATATGGAATCCATTTTTTAAAATCACAATATCATATGTGGAATAAATTAATTTAAAATTATTCTGATGAACGAGACGACAAATCATGTTTTTAAAGTAAATTGTTTTAAAAGATTTAAATTTTATGATACCCATTATATTAAAAAAATTATTAAAATTACCTAAATTTAATTAGTTGATATAAATTTAAATAAATATACATTATAACAAAATATAAATATAATTTAAAAATATAAATATATTCTATGAAGAGGGAGTTTTCAATTAAAATTTAGTATTTTCCTTATTCATGAAAAATAAAACCTCTGAAAAAATACCAAAAATTTAAAATAAAGTTATTTCCAAATTTCTATTTAAAAAAAATAGTTTTTTATCATATAAAATTTATTTATTTTGTAAATTTTAGTTCTAAATTATGTGCTACATTAAAATGAGGAAATATCACTTTTATAAAAATGTAGATTTTTTTGTGTACTATTGGTTTAGTACTTATCTTATGAAAATCAAATATATTGGATTAATGTAAATAAAATTTTATTTAATATATAATATATATAATTCATTATGATTATTCACTAATAGTAATTAATGTAAATTTTTGTTATAAAACACCGTTGTGTGCATTAAAACATTTTATTTATATTCAATCAATTTTTGTATTCATTTCTAATTAATAGTTAACCAATGAATTAGTTTTATATTTATTTAAAAAATATACTATCATATGTTAGTTTATCATATTCATAACCTCTAATTTAACAGATAGGTTATATCATATCATTTTAAACAAAATATTTTAATAATATATTGTTGGTTTATATAACTTGGTCTTTAGTATAATACAAGATATTAAACAAATTCATTCTTGATAGTAAGGAATGAAAAATTAGTGTTGTGTGAATTTGAATCCATAAAAGAAATTAAATTTATTAAATATAATAAATATATCATGAATCCCTGTGAGGTTATAATCCATTCTACACTTGATGTTCTATATCATACATGTTATTGAATAAAATATTATTCTTTTATAATTTTTGGGGTATTACATTCCATATTATTCGGGAAATCAGATCTAAAGTAATGGAATGGGATATGTATGTAATCGATAAACATGAAAAACATTAAAAAGGTGTCTTGCGTTATTATATCTCTGTGGTGTATTAAAACAAATGTAATTTTTCAAAAGAATGATAATTCACATAGTGGATATTCCATGTCATGGGAAAGTATACAAATTCATATTGGGAATATATTATGAAACGTCAAAGCATAAGTGTTGTTCAAAATGAATTGCCTTATCACCAATAGATTATGAATGTTTGTGAGGACACTATTTTCTCATGACATGATATTTGGTTTACGAAAGGAAGATGTTATGAATGCATGATTGAAGCATTCAAAATATAATCCATCAAGATTGAGTGACTGTGATCCCCTTGAGAATGTTTGAGACTACAATAAGGGATATATTCATCACAACATAACTTGTTTGTTTGAGAATCAACCAACATGTAGTTCTATAGGGTGGTGTGGTAAGTGACCAACACCATAATGGGTGGTCACATAAGATAAGGGAATAATCAGTATATAACTTTACCCCAGATGATAAGGATGTTAATCAAGAAATTTAACTCCTTATATTAAGGACATTAGATATAAATTTGAACATTTTACGGTGAGGTAGAGGTATCATATTGTTCAATGTATTATAATGAGGACATTTTCCTTTATTTAAACATCATTAAAATTAGATGAATGGTTACTATAATTTAATGTCACACATCATTGACCAAGGGGTTAGATTGGTTCACTAGTGAGTAATAATGATCCCAGAGAGAATTAAAGCCTAAGGGACTGAATTATAGTGAATAATGTCTCAAATATAGGGAAGCATTTATGGATTATTCTGAGAAAGTGCATCTGGGAATCACTATATATCCCCATGGGGTGATAATCAACCCACACATTTTTCTAATAGCGAATTTGTTTAACATTTCTAGTTTATAGAAAAAATAATGGAACGACATGAAAGGGGGGATACAATGTGAAATTTAAGGTCATGTAAGGTAGAACAATAATAGTTGAGGCTTCTAGCCAAGGAGAAACAAACCCAATGTGATTGAAGGTTCCTAGGTGGGCCTGATTCCAAGATAATAATGTTCACTAATGAGGGAGAAGTTTCTAACCTAGTCCATCATGGGAGTTATGGGTGCCATATTGTTTCACATGAATGGGATTCATGTAACACAATGTTCTTAAAGGTGATGTGGTATGATTACATCACTGATGGATCAGGTCCTCTCATGTGAGGACCAAAGTATCTTGCATTTTGTGATGATGATTTTTTCCTACATTTTATCATTGTGGGACCAATACATGTAGTTTTTGTTGTTTTCCTAACATTAAATTTGAATAATAATCATGCATTTTATGGTCTTCCATATCTAACCAAGGGTTATTCTTTTTATGATTTTGTGGAATTCATCATATATATATGTATGAAAAAAAATTCTTGGGGAATATAATTTATCTAGGTTGAATAATACACAACACATCCATTATATTATGAGAATACAAACAATTAGAGTTGAATTAATGAATAAAAAATGCCCCACCCTTTTTGATTCACATTTTAAAGATTCTTCTCATTTATCATCAAGGATCTGAGATCCAAAACCACTTCTCCTTGGAGGAATGAATGAAAGAGAACATTGTTGTTAAAATATTCTGATAGTAATTTTTCATAAACCACTAAATAATTCAAGGTATACAATCTTTTCACACCAATCAATTCCAATTCATTTAATTACTTTGGTGACTTTACATCTATGTATAGTTGAAAACATATAATCATATAGGGTAAAGGGAATTGTATCTTAATAGGTAGTACTTCCCCTTTCCCATATATTTGTGAATACAGGTTACATGTGTGGAAATATATGTTGTTTGATGAAAAACCCACATGGTATGGATAAACTTTTCTTGGAAACATTTACTATCTTTTCCCACCAACTCTGGAGAATTTTTGATATATTTTTATTTAAAATACTTCTATTCCCATTTACTGGAGCACGATAGTGAGACTAATAAATGGACTCAATGATTTATTCGAGGTATATCCTTTTCAATTCAAATGAATAGTAATTAATGTTTTTCCCCAATATTATTTTAGGGACACCAAATCTTGGTATTATTTTGGGCTTCATAAAGTATATTATGTTCCTTGTCTTAAAATCCTTGAGGGTTATATCCTTATGCAATTTGAAGAATAAGTGAGTAGAAAAATGAATACACTTGAGCTACTTAGTTATAGGTGGATGATACTTTCATATGATATCCCTTCCCCATATCAAAAAAATCAATGAGTATTCGGAACATTGAATTTGGTCATGTTGTTTGTTGATAATATTGTCATGTGTCTATAAAAAATGACACATTTTGGTGAGATATATAAAATCCTGCATTATTAATTGAAAAATGTAGGCAAACCTCCAAATATGATCCAAAATCATTATCTTTGACTGATGACTGCTATTTCCACCAATGTTTAATAATTCACAACTACTATAATCTCACATCTATCAATGAATCTAAGAATAAATCCATATTTCCATATTTCCATAGAAATTTCTGATGATTCATGGTATTTTAATGAGTAAATATGACTATACAACATAAGATATACACTTATTCTCATCTTCTTGATTGAGAAATAATGACTTATAAGTAATCCAATGTGGGTTCCATCTTACCAATTGTATAAGTATCTTTTTTTGGGATGGAATAAACCTCACAGATCTCTTCTATAAATCTACCAATGAATAGAAACACCATTCTCCAATGTTAAATAATGATGACTAATTTTTCATGGCTAGTATTTCCCAAGGTTATAGTTGTATAGGCTAATGAATCAACATAGGATTTATGTTCGCATGGTGTTTGATTTAATGTTAGATCTAAGAAGAATTCCACAATCAACCCTCACACATATTCAAGAAGGGGAATCATCTCTTTCGTTATTAAGTCCTAATCACCACTTATTTTATTGATTAAAAAATCTAAATCAACTTAAATGTTTTTATGGGTCACTAGTATTTGGATTGTGAAATCTAGAATTACATTTAGGCCTTCATATTTTACCTCACTATCAGTAAAACATTAAAAAAATAACAAGGAATAATGTTGAACTACCCTTATTGGTGAGAAAATAATTACTCCAAAGAAGACTCTATTTAGTTTGGGGTCTTCAATTCCATTCCTTTTGGGATTTAAAATGAACCATCATAGTACATCCCCCATGTACTAGTGGAATAATTACTAGAAAACATCCCTTCATTAGAAAATTTTTCATTTAATGGGTTTTATATTAAAGGATTCACTATAAAAAGTATGTCTAATCAAAACCCTTTTATTTCTTTTTAAATTATAAATCGAGAGTAAAACTATAGTATAAAAACCTCCCATATTTCTAAGATTGTAGTCAACATAGGACGTTTCAGGAAATAGCTTATCAGATCATTATGAGAGACTAACAGTAATTAATTTTTATATAGGTAGTTCCTTGATTTCTAAAATATAATGATTAATTTAATGGAAATATTCTCAATATGTGAATATTATGTTTTATTAACAAGATTATTTTGTCTGAGAAAATAAAGTTTATTCCCATTTATGATTTTATTATTTTGAGACACTAAATAAACTAGTGGTTTCTCTATGTTCGTCACATAAATAATGAGTGGTTTAACATGGATAGGAGGCATCAATACTCAGGGACATGAATTATAATTCTTCTGACATTTTATGGATCTCATGAAATTACCAGTCTAATGAAAAGTCTCTCAGTTTTTCATTATCTTGGTTATGGGTAGAAATTTTCCTATGATATTCCTATGAATCATTATATATAGGAAAAGTGTATTTTAAGTACTTTCAACACTTTGATGATTTAAAGAGGTTAAATTTCAAGGATATCCATAGTATTATTAGTATCATCATCAATGAAATGATGTCATACAATTAATCAATAAAACATACCTCAAGTAACACAAAAAACACATTTCATGGGATTTATTTTTAATTTATGTTTTCATAGCATGATGAAAATGATATAATTTTTTTAATTATTATTAAAAAAGTCTTTGTATTTCCCCGATAAATAATGGAAATATCATTCAATGGGAATTCCCATGAAGGGTCAAAAAATGTGATTCATAACATATTATTATATAGTGTATGAATTCTCTAAACATAAAGAAATAAACTAATAGAAGTATATCCATTGGGTTTCCCTAAAAGTAGCAGGATCTTTATCCTGATGTGTAATTTAGATTTGGTTATATTGTGAATATCTATCCATGTTAGAGTGGGTTTGATATTCCTCAATTGTATTTATTAGAATCACTACTATCTAAATCAAGAAATCATATTTTGGATAATTATATTTGTTATCCCTATAATAAATTAAAAATATAATCATATAATTCTTCTTGAATAAGATAATAATGGTGAGACACGTTGATTATTTCACCACTTGAATGATGTTGTCTTTGATGATTTTTCCAACTTCTACTTCAACACTAGTAGTGCGAGTTGGATGCATTCTTCCAGCCACATTCTTATATATATAGATATCTTAAGAAACAATCTGGTTATTGGTCGATACATGAGGATCTCGGATAGAAATTTTTGTGTAATTCCATGTTGATACATGTCAATTTATTCTATTAAATATGTATATAACACTTCTACTATTGGTAACATGGTTTTTTTGGTAAAAGTTGGTCATGGATCCTCCTACACTACCTGATTAATCTACTATATCTCATCGATGGTGGTGGGGATGTCATCATAAAATCAAATAGGAATGTCTTTGAGATTATATTTTTGTTCTTCCACTAAACCAATATCATGTGAAATGGGTGATGAAAGGGGTTAATTGATATCAAATAAAAATAGATATCCAAACATTCAGAAGATGGAGTAGTGGTATTACTACTCTCCATCAATGATACAAGAGTTTAACCTAGATGATGACAAATGGGTCATTAGAACTACTAAGGGACTAATAATTGAATTTTCACATAGCGTATTTCCAATATTTTGATGGTCAAAGACCACATAGACACTATTTTGTTCAATTAATGTGAATGATACAATGACATTTAATGAATAAAAACCAAAATATGAAATTATATTTATAATTTTTTTATTATCAATAAGAATTAATCAGCAAAATATTTATACGGGTTAGTAGGGATCATTTCAAGGCCCATTTGGGAAATAACCCGAGTGACACCAATAGTTATGGATTTTTGTTCCTTCAATATCCTAAAATCATGCATTGATTTCTTGATATTTTCATGATTTAAATGGATCGTTAATCTACTAAAATCTATTGATTAGTTCATTCACACAATATTTCAGATATTACCGGCCTGATGAAGGAATGGTTTCATGTTAATCCAACCAAGGGATCCTTATAAATATGTTAAAACCAATATTCAATCAAACAACTGTAAATATAGAGTTAGATAATGTTCAATAAATTTTTTAATAAGATTTATTAATTTGTGAGGCCTTTACTCACTATATTTTATAACCCAAAAGTATCAGAGAAGTTGGGGACAACATAGATTCATAATTTCGCAATTTTTTATGAGTTTGGGCTAGAATGAGATTTATTTCAGATCCATTATCATTGAAAATGGATCATATGTCAATTTATTCAAGCTTACCATATACATGAAATGGTCAGGTGTGTCCTTGTATTACAATATACATGTCCTCATCTATGAAAGAGATAAACACATGACATCCAACAATATCTATCTCTACATAATATACTTCATCATTTTTAACTTCAACTTTGAACACTTGAGGGATTAGTAGGTCACCCAGAATGGATTACCAAATATATTTCGATACATTGAAGGCATCCAAAGTTGAATGTTTGGTTAGGACCCTGAATAATTTTTTTAGGGTGACATATTTTTAGCCAAAGGTATACACTTAGTAAAAACATTTTTTTACATAGAAGACACTATAGGGGGTAAGGTTCTTGAGGTTGGTGGGTCTAGTATCTGAATAGCATTTAACAGGTCTCCCATCACTAGTTGATTATTCCAATATTTTGTATACATCCATTTTTTATAATTAAAATGTTACAAACACTCCAGTTGGTCCTCTTGAAATATTTGTTCTCAATAACTCAATATGATTATTGGGAAATTTCAATTATCATTATGGGGTCTCTAATGTTATTTCATATGGGTTGCAACATTTTTAATATGTTTGGTAAGGATTAGATTGAAATATTGATTTTGTTCATGATTACATCCCCCTTTTCTCCCTCATCCTTTACAACCATTTCCTCTATATACCATATCTGGAATAAGGAACTCATATACATAATAAAACTCATAATCCAATATGGTATCCATTAAAATAATTATATTAATGGAAACAAATAACATTTCAACATGTGATGAGGATTTTGTTTGGCAAGATACTTCCCACTATTCCATTTTATGGGATGGCTTCACACTATCCTGATCAGAAGCATGATGTCTTATAGGTTTAAAACTATATTTAGAATTATTATGGGTTAAAAGAAATTAATAATACTGTTTTATAGTGAATTGTTTTCATTTAGGATCAGATATTGTGGTATTATAGTTCCAGTGACTCTAGTCATACCATGTAAAAATTGACAGGGATCAGAATCTTATGATTTAACGAGGTTGTGCGGATAACATGAGTCAAATTGATCATATATATTGATTTAAAATCATTGATATTTTGTTCTCTATTTCTTGTGAACTATCCTTCTTCACCTTCTTCATCCATAATATTCGTCGAAACACATACCACATGTGCTGGATACTTAGCTATCTTTTTTGGCCCAAACTCATCCATCATCTATAGAACTTAATTTTAAAAACTAAATCATAGGTGGGGTTGACCAATGTTTGTTAAAACAATAAATATTTTGGGTAGTAATTGATAATAAGAGGATCAAGTATTTTAGGTTATAGAATTATAATTAAATTTTCTTATATAGTTTCTATAAATTAGCCAAGAACATCTTTATTTTATAATGAATAAATGTACTTCATCCTATATTTATTAGAGGATTTATTCTTCTTCACCCCATATTTATAGGTATATTGATGATGTATTTTTAATGTAGGATAACATTTCATTTGATAAGTTTTTGATTCAAGATCTCAAGAAAGAGTAGGAGTTGTCTTAATTGTGATGGTCATGATTTCTAAAATACATTTTCTATATCCATGAATTGTCTATACTAGTATATCCACAACAATGTTTCACTAAATGGAGTCTTACAACCATTTTTAAATTATAGAATGATCTAAAAACACTTCAAGATAATTTACTAGAATTATTGTTGTCTACAATTCATCACATAATTTCTCTATATAAACACCCAAAAAATCTACAAGTTGAAGATACCAGTTTAGGGATTAAGTAAAAATCTTCAACCTTGTATGTAAATCTATTATTCTATAATTCTATCCTAGTTTTAAATTCAATATGAAACTGATTTTTTTCATCCATAGTGTATATTTTAATTTGAAATGAAATTTATAATGAATATCCTCCAACACAATGATTGATTGAATGGTAAAATGGTATGCCATAAAAATTGAATGTCCCTCCAATGTTTTTTAAAGACCCTAAGACTTGATTCTTTTTTCTGATCAAGGTTTTCCATCATGGATATAAACTATGACATTAAATGATTGAATTGGTATTATAGATTCCATGATTTATTGATCATTTGAAATGTAATGATCCAAATGATGGGTGGGGGAAGAGTCAATTTTACACATTTAGTGTCAGTATTTTTCTCCTGTAGCACTAGTGTTTGACATCCCTTCATATCTTCTAATCTTGATGCCTATGAATCAATGGTTTCAACAAGAATAGAAGGAATGGATACTTGAGTCGGTATTTTAATAGGGGAAGAAATATGTGGAGTCTATTGTGGTGGTTATTAATATATTTTCGGGTAGTAACTAGCATGAGGTGACCTAAAGTAAATCTACTGATATTTTTCTGTCTTATATCATAATAAAAGGAACATCAAACATCCTTCCAATATATAGTCTTGATAAATTATAAATCATGAACCAAGAATAAGTGGGTGTCTTGGATCATCTTCTTTTGTTATGGTAGACTCATACTATTAAGGGAAATAATTTGGTAGAATAAGATAAGGCTATGATCAAAGAACATATCTAGTAAGGATATTACCTCTCAGTAATTCATCGTTGAGTCATTCACCTACTGTATCTCAATTTCATACAGGTAAAATATTTACTCATGTGTAACAGGTTCAACATTATAATGTAGTGGGTGGGATGTAGCTGTAAATTTAACCATTTCTTTGGTAGAATCCCACTCAGGAGGTGGTAGATGAACATTATAGGGATCCTTTGAATTTTTTGTATGATTCTGGTTTTTGGTAAACAAGCCTTCCATGATCATTTTAGTATGGAAAATATCTTGAATAGAAAAAACTTATTATTATTCACGAATACATATTTCATGTTCTATAGAATATGTAAGGCCAGTGTTGAGGACATTTACTAAATCATAATACAGTTCAAGAATCACATCCCAAATGGAATGATAAGAGGGTTGACCACCCTATGAAATCCCATTAGAAAATACATGATATTTTGGGTAATTTATCATATTGATGGTTATTATTGCCATGTGACCCTTTCAAGGGATCATAATTAACTTCAATGACTTTCCATGAAATAATATGTAAATAGAAGTATATTTTTAGTCTCTATAAATAATCATTATGTGCATTTTTTGTGGATAAGTATGGGTCAAAATATATAGAAAGTTGTAAAGATGTGTATTACAATTCACCCCCTAAATTGGAAAAGACCACAACCATATGGGATGGGGATACTCTTATGTTATCACAGATGTAGTTATCATATATACCCTCTAGACCTTCGGCATTGTTATTGAGGCATGCTCTGGGTATAATGAATGGTTTAAAGGTCAGATACATGATTACAAAGGAATTTTTGTTACACGACAGTTGTATTTCCTTTTGGGATAAGCATGTTCCATATTTTCATATAATTGATGTAGATACCTAATGCTTGACGTACATGGACATTACATTAATTTTTTGGAATACTTAATAAATAAAAAAATAGACACCAAAGGACCGTAATAGTTTAGTGTCTTTGGAAACGTGGATCATAATCTTCTAATCATGGTGAAAGATCATCAACCATCCCATAAAGATCTTACGCTTTTGTTTTCTTACATAAAAATATTCTTTATATCCTGGGGAAAATAAAAAGTGAAAAGGGAGATCTCAAATTCTCAGTAAGGGTAAACATAGAGAACATAAAGCAATCCATAAACATTTGAATGAAAAAACTTGAACATAAATCTAAACATAAAAATCTTGAGCAAAGACATAAAATTTTTGAAATACGTAAGGCATATATCATAATGGAACATAAATCTTGATAAAATAGCATGGGAAAGAACATGTAATTTTAGCAAACCATTGAGTACTTAATATGGTTTTCATAGTATCCAAGGCATTGCTGCCAAAACCATATTAGTGGACAAAGTCCATTACTGAACCGAGTTCACTCCTCGTTCCAGTCCTGTATTACTGAACTAGATTAACTTGTCATTCCAGCCATGTATATCTAATGAGATATAAATTTTTATACAATTCATTGGAGGGATAGATAGGTCTCACCCATCTCATAATGAAATCATTCTTACTTGTTCCAAAACATAAACATAAATCATTCTTCATAACCCAAAGAATAAAATGGGTTTCATAAACATCATCTCATCATTACATAATCCATATAAAACAAATGGATATCATTTCATCATAAGAAGAATCAAACCATGTAAATAAAAGAGACATTATACTTGAAACATACACATAGGAAATAATGTCATCTTAGATGGAAATGTTTTTGATAAAATACTTGAAATTAATTCTTGAGGAAAATATACATTCTTCTTCAAAATCATTTCCTTTTCACAAAATGCCATGAGATTTTAAAAGAAAATAATTTTGTGGAAAATAATCCTGAAAGATTTTTATAGGAAACTTCATTTAAATAAGTCATTATGAAACCATAAAAATCCATTCATTTCATATAAGTTAAAAAAACATTCTCCTCATACTTTTGTCGGAAAAGTCAAAAAGTTCCTCGTATGGTAAACAAAAGAAAGATTCATTCCATAGCACAAAGTAAAGTCAATACAGGGTAAACATGACATTAACCATACATTGAAAAATATTATACACTTTATTAGAATCATTTTATGGGCATGGATGAAAAATATAACCCCTGTTAAATACTTACGAATAAGAAATCTCGGATAAAAATTAGATTGTAAAATTATCTCTTACCTTAGGTCTAATATGCTTCATACATATCCGAACCTCCTATATACTGATTTAAATAATGTCACTGACTTATTAAAAAATCTTATTCATTTTTATGATATCATATATGGTTCACTTATGACTTTATATTAACCATTATTTTGTAAATTCAGTGTTAAAGCAGTGTTTTGGGTAAAATCGTTTTATTTATCGTACGTGATTGGACTTGTTGTTCTTGATATTATTATTACATATATCATGATTTAATTACTTCCAGAATTTAAATAATGATTTATATATCCTATATATTCAGTATATATTTATAATAGATATATAAATTAAATGAAATGAAATACACTGTTCATGGAGACGGTAGGCCGTACATAGGCATGAACATTGTTTTCCTTTGCTTATGGACTTGAATGGAAGTAAGTATATGACATATATACATAAATCCAGTAGCTTTATTATGTCATATATTTCATGGTTACTTATTATATATACTTTTTAATCATTCTTGAATTATTAACATGGAAAATGAATCTCATCACATCGTGGAGACGGTAATCCGTACGTACGCACGAGGGATGGTATCATTACCATGTTTATTGAATGACGATGGAGTGGATGATATAATATCGTAGAATAATTATGATGATATAAAAATCATATATGGTTATTCTTTACACCATTATACCCATCCAAGTAAGGTGGTGTTGGAAAAACATATTACACCATGTCGTGGAGATGGTATTTCGTATGTACGCAGGCGCGGTGATTTTGTTTTCTATAGGATTGATCGAAGGTGAAATGGTGTTGGTTCATATTTATAATAACATATCAGTATATTAGTGATACATATTTTATTACTTTATAATGAAACAACTATATAATAATATGTTGAATAAGAAAGAAAACTTGAATGAATCGGTAGAAGAGATTACCTCTTCCTCGACGCACCTCCTTTAAACTTCTTCTTAGGGCACTAGAGTTGGTCTTTTGAGAATCCAATGAACTCTATGATATAACTAGAGAGGTTGATAATGGGAATTTTCTGGTTTTGGATGATATCCATGGCTCAAAAGGATGTGAAGAGAAGAGGGATGGGGTGCCATTTTAATAAGGGAGGAGAGGGGCACCTTAGGAAAAACATAAAATATTTTTTTATAATAAAGACATATTCGGTTTTTAATATCTTAAAATTGATTTATTTGTAATCTAAGGCGGGGATGGGTCGATATACTCTCAACCAATATGTATTATAAATGTTTAGGTTACTATTTTAACCTTATCATTTAGATTTAACTCTATTTTAAATAATTTAACTTTTACCGTGTCATTTTAATTTCTTAAACTATATTGATAATAAACTTACTATAAAAACAAAAATAACCCCAAGTGGTTCATTATTAATATATATAACCTTATATAATCCAATTTTCCGATCCTTATATTTTTAAGAATAAATTTACAATTTATAATATATTATTGGTTCTAAAAACTATTTTATGTCAATTTTGACACTATTTGGTACCTGATTTTTGTGAAAATTATAACAGCATGATTAGTTCGAAAAAAATTAATTACATAAATACTAACATGTCATATTAACCTATAAAATTAGTGTAATTCATAAAAAGTCTAGATTTACATTTATTTTTGTATTTATAACACCAATTGTGTTAATATTTCATTAATAAGGTAATTTTTGCATCATCATTGTGTCACAAATAAATTACATTATTTAATGTATAAAAATTATAACTAAAATATCATTATGTAGGAAATATTTTTATAGTTCTAATTAAAATTTATAGTTGAATTTATCTTATGTATAACCCTATATTAAAAATGTTTTAGTTATTAAACATTGATTTTAACTATTTTTACTCTTCCTTAAATAAAATAATAATAAATGTCCTAATTAATCCAAGTGGACATAAAGGGTAATTATTTATTCCAAATGTTTTTTTTGGTCTAATTACTCTTATCTAATAGAATTAGTACATGTTTTATGGTAATAATAATATAATTTTTACCCTTAATTAACCTATTTACTTTTAACCGTGGAAAATAAAAGTAAAAAGTTATTATCCACCAAAAATTTATTGAACCACAGTTTACTCCTTGATATTAACCATTTCTCTTGGATTTTCGATGTTCAACTCATAGAAGTGGTAAAATTATGTTTTTTTACAATTACAAATGCTCCTAGGAGGTGGGTAAAAGACGTTCAAAAGTTCAATAAAATTTATATATATCAAAAATTATTCTAAAATGACTCCAATGAATTACATTGAAATTATATAAGTATTATGTATGAATTTTGACCTAAAATAAATTTAAATAAAATAAATAATAATTTTAATAAAAAGCCTGTTTTTAAATAGTAGCCCAGTGTTTTCACTATTCAACAAAAATTGAATGTTTTCAGAAAAATACTAAAAATTCGTTGTAGGCTAATTTTGATATTCCGATCCAAAAATGAAGTCCATTTAGAAAGATAAAATTTATAAAATTTCAAAAAGTGGGTATTACTATTCATAATGGCTAGTTCATAATAATATCATAGTAATATCTCATTTAGTGAAACTCGTTATTGCGTACAACACATGCTGTCATGGAAGGTCGTGATTGCATGTAATGCAAGCCAAGTCAGGGATGCATGTAGGGAAAGCTTCTTTTGGTGTAGCGTACAACACAAGATATCAATGAAATTAAAAAAATATTTTTCATAAAATCTCGGAGTGTTACACTTGTTGCAAGAGACTTTCGATGGATCAAAATTGTTGGCCTAAGAATTTATAAAATTTTATCAAGGTATTTCGATGCTGATCATTACATATTTGCGGGTGGAGTGTACTTATAGGGGTCATCTTAAAAATACATTGCAATATTTCACTTTTTGTGACCATTTAAAGTTATGATGAAAGTTGAAATATAATGCTTCATTCTTTCTATATCCTCTAATATAGAGGCTGGGTGGGGAATCAATGATCAACTGATATTTATTTCAAAAATAAATAATACACATGCATTGGATACCCTCACAATGGTTTCCAAGTCTCTGGTTTAAACTTAAAATTTTTATATAATAAATTTATTTATAAAATACTATTAAAACCCATAATTGTATTATTTTAAAATAAATTTATCTAATTACAACTTAAAAATAATAAAAAAAATAATTTTACCCTATAAATAAATTATAATAAAATACAATTTTCCATATAAAGTAGTATTCTCACGATTCATTAAAAAAATAAATTTTTTTAGAAAATTAAATTTAAGATATTTTTTACATGATTAATTCAAAATTGAAATTGATTTTTGAAATAATTTTTTTATAAATTTTAAAATTTAATATTCATTAATAAAAATAAAAAAATACATTGTGGAAAAAATACTTATTTTTTAAGAATAATGCGAGTGTAATAAAATATATGATTATTTTTTAAGAAATTACCATTACATTCATACTAACTGGGAGAATGTTATTTATTTAATAAATTAGTTATTCAAGTTTATTTCCACCAATTTAATGGCTAAGATATACTAATAGTGTATCTTGGATCATTTAAACAAACTATTGGTGCAACACAAGATATGGAAGAATTTAAATTTATTTAATGATAAATATTTTATAAAAATATTAGGGTGATACTTTATTTCTGGGGAGACACTACGAAAATTATTTGAGGAAAAGATACAATTTTTTATTATTATTTTAAAATTCTCATTTCTAGTAGGATGATCAGTTATGATTCTTATCTTGGAGAGATTCACTAATGAACAGATATTTTGGTATAGTACCTTTTAGATACTAATTATAAATTAGTGGATTTTTACCTAGAATTTAAAATGGTTGGTGGTTGATATTGTCTTCTATTTACATGACGACACATTTCCAAAGAAATCTGTTTCATACCTTTTTTATTGATGGTAATATGTCATTTTGGATTGAATGGTGTTCTGATGGATGTGATTTAGCTTGTGTTTCAAACAAAAATAAGGAAACTCATCAATGTAGTATCGTATCTAGTCAAACACATGCATGAATGACTGCTTTAATGTATCCAAATTGGGTTATTTTTTCATCTGAAAAGCACATATGATGAAATGGAATTATGTGTGTGTGTTGACGCTCCTTTCATCACAGAATCTAATGATCGGAAAAATGGATATATCTGAGCTCAAAGTGATTTAACCTTTGAAGAAAACATCAAAAATCGACAAAGGGATGAACAAGGAGAACATTGCCTATAGGTCGCGCAAGTTCCCTCATGGTCACGCAAGTACACTTGCGCGTCACCTAGTGGTCGTGCAAGTACATGCGTGACGCCTTATGGTCGTGCAAGTGACTTGCGCGACCTAAGTGATAACTGCCCGGTAACCGCCCAGGGTCTTCTTTTGCCTATAAATAGACCCTGTGGGCCCCCCATTCGAGAGGATCTTTTTCCAGAAACTCGGATTGAAGCTCCAGACGCCCAAGTCTCTTATCAAAGCTTCCAGAACACTTCTAAGGTAATTTCTTACCTAGAACGGAAGATTTAAAGAGAAGGAGGAAGGCCTAAGTGTTGAAACTTATCAAACACTTGCGCGCCGACTTATTTCTTTCAATATAACTTGCGCGTCCCTTTTCTGGAAGAACCTCAAGAACATTCTAAAGGGTTTAAAAAAGAGTCTCTCAAGTATTTCAATGTTGGTTGAAAATCGTGCAAGTACACTATGTGTCGCGCAGGTATACCTGCGCGACCAATACTTGCGCGCCCACGGAAGACTTGCGCGCCTTTCAAGACTTGCGCGCCCCTATCTTTTTGGGTGCCCATCTTGCCCATTTTTACCCCTCTTAAGCCATTTCACCATTCCTTTTCAAAATTCAGTCTTCAAGACACTCTTCAAAGCCATTTATGGCATGATTTCTTGATTTGAATTTCTTATCTGAAAGGAATTCTGTGGAATCTCTCTCAAAGTCTAGTGATTTAAATATCCTTATGTCACTAAAATACGGAGAGTTCATTCATTCAACCTCATCCTTCAAGATGAGATAATCTTAACCTGGTTCTCCTTTTCAGGAATAATCCCCAGTTATAAAACATTTAATCTGGGCATCTTCCTCGGGAGTAAGCCCCAAATTCTTAAAGTTCCCAATCTTGGGCATCCTCCTCAGGAGTAAGCCCCAATCAAGTCCTTTAATCTTGGGCATTCTTCTTAGGAGTAATCCCCAACCTCAAATATGGGCATCCCCCTCAGGAGTAAGCCCCAAACCCCAAGTCCTCTAACTTGGGTCTCCTTTTCAGGAATAAAGACTCAGTCATAACCTTGGGTCTCCTTTTCAGGAATAAGCCCCAAGTCCCCTTAAATTTCTCTTAACCAGTCATAATTTACCTTTGATTTGGGTTTCCTTTTCAGGAGTAAAACCCCATCATAAGTCCCCTCCTAACTTGGGCATCCTCCTTAGGAGTAAGCCCCAAGATTAGAGAATTCAAATCTCCATGAAGCACATATAACTTTATGGACCCTGTTCATGGATTTTCTCCCTAAAAGTAAATCCTAAACCTTCATCTATCTGGGAAGTCATCCATACATAAGCCCCAAACAAATTCTTATGATTGAATCTTTCATGGCACAATTGTCTAAATTTTACCAATACCTCTTGTTTCTCACACCGAGCATGACTCACGTGAGCTTAGAGTGTAAAAGTAATTATGACATTCATCTTTGAGCCATCAATCATAAACATCATACTCCATTTCTCGAACTACGTGGGTTCTGATTCCTTTTCCAAAAACAAAGGATATGTAGGTAGCCCATTTATGGGTTCGATCCCAACTTTGAAATAATCCATGTCCTTCTGAATGACGATAAACTTCAAGTGCCCCACTGAGTGGCTTTAAAACCAGCCTGGTCATCATAATGACCAATATACTTTTATATAAATGTTTTGAAGGATACCATTGACCAATAATCTCTAAACAGATATAGATGATTCTCTATTGATGAAGAAACTCGAATACATATAAAAGATTCTCTAAATTTCTTGCATATTTAATCATTGATTGTTAAAACTAAAGGAAAGCTCATTTTATACTTGGTAATATAATAAGGATTCACGAACATAACTTAAATCTATAAAGAGAGTCCCGGAGTAGACAATAAATCCCCTCAAAAAGGTGTGATGAGTCCGACCTCTCATCCTCTCGACCAATGAAAATTCCTAAGCCTCATTAGTCCACAACCTAATGAGCGCCTGCCTTTGGAAAGTAGGTCCAAACGGATGTGGAATCATTGGATGTTTCCGATTCTACGAACAAACCCGTTAGAAACCGATCGGAACGTTTGAATCTCCCGTCCAGGAGGTCATCCCTGGATTCCGTGCGAAACAAAAATGGTGAACCCGACGTGAATCCTTAACCAAGTGAAAGTGATGTTCTTCTTATTTGTTAGGCCCCTTGGGCCAACAAAGAAATCATTGACATGTGCTCATCCAAAAGATGCAGTGGCCGGATTCATCTTGATTATGTCTGTTACATGGAACAGGCACTCTTTTCTCAAGATCTTCTGCAAAAATGGCTTTCCTTAAATTCACCCATGTGAATACTGCTACTGTGAACACCTCTACTGTGAGGTCTGCTGCTGTGAAAACCAATGCTGCTACTCCTGCTGGAACGTCATCCGCTCTGAGGATGACATCACCAACTCAGTGTCTTCAACGCTGTGTTTCTAATGCACTGGTTAAGGAGTACCGTCGCAACGGTACTATCCCAACTCTGGAGGCCGCTCGTCAAGCCCTCCAAGTTAACAACTCTACCTGGTCGTCTGGACAACGGCGGCCAGCAATCAAGAAGCAGGCGGTGCTGACTACCGTCTCCAACCGTTTCGGGTCGTTATCCCCGGAACGCAATTTCCATTCACTCCCTTACTCTGAGGAAGTGAATGAGCAGGTCCCGCAGGACCTTAATTCAAAAAGACAGGAGTCCTTCTCAAGGGCTCCCATCAACAATCGCCGCCAGACTCGTGCGGTAGTGCGCCCTCAACATGATGAGGGTACCGACTCCAGGCATTCAGCTCAGGTTCCTCGAACCCGAGCAGGCAAGATGAACCGCCAGAGACGGAATCCGGTTAATAATAAGCAGGTTGTCATCCCTTCCATCTCCGGAGAAGTCCACCAACCTATCTTGGTGGAAAACAACGAGCAGGCATACACAGCTCTTCGTTTTAATTCCGCTGTCCAGCAGACTCGTCTGACAGCATCAAGCATATCCCGCCAGGCAATTCCGGCGGAGTACCATAGGCAGGAACATACACCTGCTTATACATCACCAGTTAGTCAGCAGGCTCGTCTGACTACATATGATGGATCTCGTAAACCACGTTTGGCGAAGTGTAATCAGAAGGCACATACACCTGCTAATACAAATCAGGCCTACCAACAGTCTCGCTTGGTAGCGCCCGGAGAAGTCAGTCGGAAAGTCCCGACGACAAACAGGAGGCAGACTCAACTCTCTGCCTCCACACTTGAGTACTGTCAGGATTCACTGACAGGAAAAGGAGGACAGGAGCAGGCACATACACCTACTCCGAGCCCGGAATGGACGTATATCCCCGTTCCGGTAGCTGAAGTCACCAAACATATTTTGTCAATGGTGAAAGAGCAAAAGCAAATTCCTGCTCATATTCTGGATGCTTGCCAGGATATCATAACAGCTTCAGCATCTTCTCAGGGACAGACACATAAATCTATCCCTAGCAATGGAGTGACACATCAATGATTCACTCCGGAACAGACACACACATCTGTTCCAGTCCAAGAGGGTTATGGGGCATACTCCCCCATATCATACGGACAACCAAGTCAGGTACATACAACTGATTTGAGTAGAGATCGTCAGCCTAACCTGACCATCTTTCCTGATCAGGCACATAAACCTGCTCAGAGCAATCACTTTCTTCATCAAGTGGTTTCTAAAGCGAGTAAGAAGGCATCTAAGAAAAAGATCCACCCAACACAGTCAGGAGATCAAAGGGCAATCTGCAACAAGGCCTTGCTCGATGCTGGAGTTCTTGAAGCCCTCAGACATTTATCTGTCGGAATTCAAGATTCTACTCCCTCAGTTCCCAATAACGGGAACATTAATTCTGAAGGTCTTCAACAGACACTTCCTCATGAAGACTTGCTTCATGAAAATTTGGTCAATCTTGAAGTTTCTTTTTCAGATGAGAGCCACAGGAACCCTCTGTGTGGTCAGAAGACCAAGGAGCAAGAGATTTCATCTTTTGCTGTAACCCATCATGACGGTCCTCCTCATGGTGATGAACTTCGCTGCGAAAGTCCTCTCTGCATTAGTGATTCACGTTGTCTCGAAAATTCTTCAGAAGGCAATGTAATGACGAGAAAGCCCTCCTATCTCAAGGCACTTCCAAACGTAAAACCAATCATGTCTGATGCTTTACTATCGGTAGGTGAAACTCTTTCTCCATCAGAAGATAGCTTCAGGTTATTCTCCGAACCATCCCTGGGTCATTCATCTTCCATCATGAATAGTGATTTCTCTACCAATCTTGTTGAATCCGATGAAGCAACAAGGAAACACCAACTCTGGTCCAAACAGGTAGAAGAATCTTTATTTAATGATAAAGAGGAAATGCTGAACATGAGGAAAAAACTGGCAAAAGGTGAAGTACCAGTCATGTTTTGGCCTTTGGCTGACTCCCAGTACGACATTCCAAAGATGTTGACGGATGATGGAATCCATGATATTCGTCTCAACATATGGAAAACTCTTTGTCAATTAAAGAAGAAGGTATTATATTACGATGAATATGAAAATCATCTTAAGATAATAGAAGGGTTAAAACGCCAGATTGATTTGGCATCTCTATCAGTCTCTCGGTATCCAAAGGCTTAAATGCAACAGAGAACCCTTCAACGTCCATGCCTTGGCGCACTATGAAAATTGAGTCAGTTAATTTCCAATGCTCCATCTGATGTTCATATCAGAGGATGGGTTGTTCACGGAGCACTACATTTCACAGTGCTTTCCGGTCAGCAAAGCCCGCCGAAAATGGTCTCATGCAATGTTATTGCCCATGGCCGGCCACAGTCAATGGGCTTTGTTCATAATCAAAAGCTTTCTCAAGAACAAGCTTCAACTAGTTCCTCTCAAAATCAAGTATATAGAGAACAAGTTGTTGAATTGCTCCTACATCAAGCAGGCGAGAATATTGCACAAGCCTCTCGTCTGGAGCAAACACGTCATCAAATGACAGAACTTTCGGAAATCATCCAATGGTCTGTTGAACCAGGTGATAAAAGTTGATACAGGTTAATGTATCCAGCTAATTTCCGAACTAAGATTCGCAAGATCAAGAGAGATTTCAAGAAGATCTCAGACATAGCATGTCAAGAGACACCCCAGCTTGCTAGACTGGGGACTTCTCTAACCTAACCCTCAGAGTCAACAAATGGGATTCGAGGAGTTGAGCGGAAGCAGCAGGAACATCCTCAGTCCACCGGACTGGGGAATATTTCAAATCCTCAATCCCTCCCTTAGAGAAAGTTAGTATTCTCTCGATTAGGGAATAAGCCTCAAGAGGAACGAAGAGCCAAGCTGTCAGGAGATTCTCTCCAAGTGACGGTTCACCAAGAAATTCCTGAGGGATCAAGTCAACAGAATTCCATGTCTCATCATGGACATGGAAAGAGACAATATCACAGAAATTCTGATAGAAAGGATTCCATGCAATATGCAGCCATTAATGTCATCAATGTCGTTGCTGCTGATTCACCAGATGAGGCTCAATCAGAGGGATCAGACGAAGAGGTTCCTGCTCAAGAAGTTGCACACACAGACTTAAATGAAGAAGGTGTGCGCACACGTAATCAAAGGCTTACCCAAAATCTGGGTATTCCTTCAAGTAACCCACTTCCCCCTCTCCGAAAAGGATCCAATAAGGGGAAAGGAAAGAATCGGGTTACTTCTCACCCTTCCTCTGAAGGAGGTCAATCGCTCTCATTAGAGCAAAGGTTTGCACAACAGGAGGAAGAAATGAAAGAATTAAGAAGGTTGAATGCAGAACTACTTCAGAGTAGTCTTTTTCTTAAGAATTCTGAAGTCCGACAGCCGAAGGAATTTGTTGTAACTACAGAGATGGATCAATAATATCCTCCTTTATCAGTACACCCACAGAGGACTAATCCTACGGGTCAAACGCAACAACGGTTGACAGCACTACCATTAGTTGCAGCACCAACCACCACGTCTGTCCAAGCTCCATTCATTGCACCTACCCAAAACCAAGTTCAACCTGACGTTTCTCAAAAGATAATAACTACTATTGAGTCATTTACAGCTCGGTTAGAAACTATGGAAGGGAAACGGGCGCAAGTTCAACCTGAAAAGAAAGTTTATCTTGAATGGGTAGATTAAATTTTTCCTCCATCCAGTTTTGGAAACCCTATTGTCCCTACTTTCAATGGATCAGGCGACCCTGAACAACATTTGACGCATTACGTGTCTTGTTGTGATCCTATGATGGGAACTCCAGAGCAGCAAGATGCAGCGAAACTCTAATGCTTCGTGCGAACCTTGCAAGGACCAGCTTTTGTCTAGTATACAAGCTTGAAATCCCGGTCAGTCATCGGATGGGAGGATCTTCGTCAAAAATTACTTCTTTAGTTTAGCTCAACTTTTCCAAAAACGACAGTTTTCGATCTTACAAACTTCAAGCAAAGGGAGAATGAAAGAGTCTCTGATTTCATTGCTCGTTGGAAGGGATTAACGTATTCCTTTTGTTTAGCACTCCCTCAGGAGGAATTGTTGCCAATCTGTGTGGAAACTTTGCGTGACGAATTACGCACGCCATTGATCCCTGTGAAATACACAGGAGGGTTTCGAGACCTTACTTCAATCGCTCAACAGATTGAAGATTCCCTTATACAGGCTAAGGTTAAATCTCGTGTAATTCCATCAGCTCCAGGAAGAAGAATGGGTAAAGTAGAAACTGCTACAGTTATGCTTAAACAGGAACCTGTACCTATTTCTACTTCAAAACCTTCATCTTCTCGAAGGGCTCCACCTCCTGAACGCCAAAAACAAAGGCTGTTTCGTCCAAATGATCAAAAAGATCAACGACGAAAACAATTTGAGGATATGAAGAGTAAAACATACTCTTTCCGAAGTGAGCAAGTTCCTGGTTACTTCATTTCAGCTCTGGAAAATAATTTGGTTCAATTACCAGTGCCAAAGAGGCCAAACAAGGAAGGAGATGAAGACCGTCCCAATTATTGTCCCTTTCATCAAATGTTGGGGCATTCCATCCAGGAGTGTTTTGTCTTTAAAGACCTCCTGCAAAAGATGGTCGACTTGGGACAAGTCAAATTGAAGGGTTCTTCAGCTCATGTAGCGTGTATTACCGCTACAGATCCAGAGGAAGGAGGCGAGTGGCAGGAAGTCAAAAGCAAAACTGTGAAAAAAATATGATGATTGGATGGTCAGAAAGACAATCAATCGGACCCATTCCATTTTGCGAACTCAATTGAAGAAGCCAATTGTGTCTCCTACAAAAGCTGCAGTAAAGCCTCCATCAAAAGACAAATCCTCAACAGGGCAGCGCAATTCAAAGAAGAAAGACGAATCAGGAGAAGATGAGTATGTAGCAAAGCATAAATTGTCTTTGATTCTGGCAGATTTCATGCCATCTACTTCGAAGCCACGTGCACCGTCCCACCAAACGGCACAGCCTAAACAGGCTAACCAGGCAGAGTCTTTATCAGACGAAGAGTTAATCTTTGGTTCTGTTAATATGATTCAATTAACAGATTCATATTCCAGTCTTGATGAGCCTGAATTCCCTGTATCAAATAAGGGAACCTGAAGAAGTTCTAGAGGTTCAGGATATAGGGGAAAACGTGGATATTTTTGAAGCCACTACTCTAATTCTACCCCTGCTAGCACTGTATATGCAGCAGAAACTCATGGTAGAGCCCTTCAGCGAGCTCAAAAAGAACAAGCAAGTTATTCTACCAATGGCCAACTCAGTTTCGGCAGAGTTATTTTGGAAGACCGATTAAAAGTTCCATCTTCTTTATCTCAGCAAGTAAATGGATCTAATCAGTCTAATTTTCCAAAACCAAGGATGTTGCCAACTTCAATACAAGATGCATCAGCTTCCAAAGAATATTCTTCCAAGGTACCTTCTAAACCGCATATTCCTATTGGGAAACGCAGACCTCTAGATCAAAAATATGATATATTGAAACACTTGGCCCAAGTACCAGCCAAGATATCAATTTTGGATGCTTTGAATCTGTCAGGAGATCTTCGGGAAGCACTCATCGAAGCTTTGTCAAGTCCTCAGGAGTGTGAAGCTGAAATTGCTGCAGCTGAAATCTATCACATAGAGAATAATCCTGCAGAATGCCATGCAGTGATATCTTTTACTGATAAAGATGAAGATGATGTTGTGCATGGGCACATAAAACCTTTGTACTTATCTGGAAAAGTCAATGGTATAGATGTTCGAAGAGCTTTCATTGACAATGGTTCAGGAGTCAACCTCATGCCCATTCGCACACTTCGTCGATTGGGCCTCACGGAATCTGATTTATCTCCTTCTACCATGATGTTGCAAGGATATGATAAAAATGAACAAGAACCACTGGGAGAAGTTACGCTCAGAACTCAGTTTGGAGATCTTGTTTCCAATTCGGATTTCATGATTGTTGATCAAGACTCAGCTTTCAATATCTTGCTTGGAAGACCCTGGCTACATCAGCATCCAGCTATTCCGTCATCATACCATCAATGTCTCAAATACTGTTTTGATGGTCATGTTGGAACATTGTATGGTGATAAGGCCCCATTCAAGACATGTGAGTCTCAATACATTGAGGTGGAATCTTATCACATGAAGGGAAGAGAAAAATCTACAATGAAGGAAATTACCAAAGTTAATGCT
Source organism: Viscum album (assembly GCA_963277665.1). Lineage (NCBI taxonomy): Eukaryota > Viridiplantae > Streptophyta > Magnoliopsida > Santalales > Viscaceae > Viscum > Viscum album. The sequence continues at coordinate 73,585,301 of OY728154.1, forward strand.
CCATATGGATTGGAAAAAATTCCAATAAATCCATTTTCACATGTGAGTACAGATTATGTGTTACCTATCAGTCAAATTGACAAAATAGGCCCAAATCAAAATAATCTTATGGAAAGATCCATAATGTCAATTACGGCAATCGAGCCAGACAACATGGGAGAAATTGGTAACTTACCAAGCAGTGATGAAAGCATAAGTGGTGACGTTTTCATTTCGTCTGCTGAAATCCAACAAGTCTATACTTCTCTAATCAGGCTAGAAGAAGTTATAGCAACACCAGAGGTGAATATTGATGTCGATTCTCAATCCATCATTTCCTCTTTATTTCCCAAAGAAGACCCTTTATCATCAATAGGGTCGGAAATGGAAGCTTCTTCTTCAAAATATGAAAATTTTGACATCTCTTATGATCATGAGAATTTCGTTTTTTCATCTACTTTGCAAGTAGAAACGGAAGAAATAACACATGATGAAGAGGAAGAGGAAGATCTTAGAGATGCTCCTCCAGCATTTGAAGAGGGTATCTCTACCACTATGGATGAACTCAGAGAAGTAAATCTGGGTACAGAGAAAGATCCACGCCCCACTTTAATTAGTGCGGCCATGACCCTTGAAGAACAAGAGATGTATATTTCTTTTTTAAAGCAAAATAAAGATATTTTTGCATGGAATTATATAGAGATGCCTGGCCTTGATCCTGATGTTGCCACCCATCATCTGGGTTTGCCAAAAGAACATCGAGGATTCAAGCAAGCTGCGAGAAGAACACACCCAACCTATGCTTCCAAAATCGAGGCTGAAGTGGATAAGCTTATCAAAGCTAACTTCGTCAGAGAAGTTCAATATCCCAAGTGGATGGCTAATATTGTCCCTGTAAAGAAGAAGAACGGACAAATTTGGGTTTGCATCGATTTCAGAGATCTTAATCGGTATTGTCCTAAAGATGATTTCCCAGTTCCGATTACAGAACTCTTAATTGATGCGACGACTGGCTATGAAGTACTTTCTTTCATGGATGGATATTCTGGATATAATCAAATCCGAATGGCCCCAGAAGATGAGGAATATACAGCCTTCAGAGCTCCTCAAGGTGTGTTTTGTTACCGGGTGATGCCCTTTGGTTTAAAGAATGCAGGTGCAACATATCAACACGCCATGCATCGTATCTTCAAACCTTTTCTAGGGAAATTTGTTGAATGCTATGTAGATGATTTGGTGGTTAAATCCAAACAACGTTTTGATCACTTGGCTGATTTGGAAGTCGTATTCCACAAGCTTCGACAACATAATTTGAAGATGAACCCCTTAAAATGTACTTTTGGGGTAACCTCGGGAAACTTTCTCGGCTTTGTTGTACGCCATCGTGGTATTGAAGTCGATCCTGAGAAGACCAAATCAATTCTTGGTATTTCACCTCCTCAGAATTTGAATGAATTAAGAGGACTTCAAGGACACTTAGCCTATATTCGGCGTTTCATCGCCAATTTGGCAGGAAAAATTTTACCCTTTACCAAATTATTGAAGAAAGAAGTCACTTACCAGTGGACTGAAGAATGTCAAAAAGCATTTGATGTTCTCAAGAAATACCTCTTGAGTCCACCAGTACTCATGCCACCTGTTGAGGGTAGGCCTCTTATCCTCTATGTGACAGCTTTAGAGCGATCGTTGGGTGCCTTTCTCGCTCAAAAGAATGATGCTGGGAATGAAAATAGTCTCTACTATCTCAGTAGAACTATGCTTGAAGCAGAAACCCGGTATTCGAGTATTGAAAAGTGCTGCCTAGCATTAATCTTTGCAGTTCAGAAATTGAGACACTACCTGCAACATCACGAGGTCCAATTGGTATCTCGTAATAATCCACTCAAATTCATCCTTAGTCGTCCAATGCTTACAGGACGTCTGGCAAGGTGGGCGGTTATTCTACAGCAGTTCGACATCCAGTATGTGTCTCAAAAGGCAATTAAGGGCCAGGCTCTGGCTGATTTCCTGGATGAACATCCTTCAGTGGAAGACACGTATTCAGATATCGAACTCCCTGATGAGGAAGTTTTCTCTATTCAAGAGATTCCTCAAACCTGGGAAATGTATTTTGATGGTGCTTCTAGAAGTCCAACAGGGAAGAAAATGGAAAATCCTAAATTCAACAAAGTTGGTTTAGGAATTGTGCTCATTTCTCCAGATAAGGCAGTGTTACCTTATTCCTTTTTGTTATGGGAAGGTAGTACCAATAATGAAGCTGAATACCAAGCTCTCATTACAGGCTTGGAGTTAGCGCTTCAAGCACAAGTGAATCACTTAAAGGTGAAAGGTGATTCAGACCTGGTAATCAAATAAGTCAATGGGGATTATGCCATCAGAAAAGAAGAATTAATCCCTTTGTATGATTACATCAGAGAGTTAATGTCGGAATTCCCTTCAGAACCTACATTTTCTTATGTCTCAAGATCACAAAATGCTCAAGCTGATGCACTGGCTAATATAGCCACAGCTTTAGCAGATCCAAATTGGGACGATACAACCATCTGTATTGCCCACCGTCGTGCAATTTCACCTTATGTTCAAGTCAGAACAGAGGAAATTAACGAAATTAGTCCCATTCCTGAACCGTATGGTCATACTACAGGATGGATGTCACCTATCAAGGAATACCTTCAAAATGGAACACTTCCACCTGATAGAGCCGAGAAAGAACAAATTCGGCAACGTGTGGTCAATTTTACTCTTTATGATGGTCCAAACCACCTTGAGAAAATTCTCTATAAACGTGGTTTTGATGGAGTTCTCTTCAGATGTATTGATGGTGAAGAGAAAATGGCTATCATAAAAGAAGTGCACGCAAGAGTCTGTGGTTCCCACCAGTCTGGACATAGATTGTCTGATCAAATTCGAAGGCTTGGATACTTCTAGCCTTCAATGATACAAGATTGTGTTAAATTCACAAAGAAGTGTCATTCATGCCAAGTATATGCCAACTTCATTCATCAACCTCCAGAGTTGCTTCATACAGCTAAATACTCATGGCCATTTTCCACATGGGGAATGGATGTGGTGGGACCTTACCCTTCAGCTACGGCCAAGCAGTTTAAGTACATTCTTACTGCTACTGATTTCTTTTCCAAATGGGCAGAGGCAGTACCTCTCAAAGAAGTCAGTTTTAAATGCATTGTTAGCTTCATCAAGTCTAACATAATTACTAGATTTGGTGTCCCCCATACCATATTGACGGACAACAGCACCAATTTCTGTTCTTCTGAGGTAAAGAAATTGTATCAAGAATACAACATTAAGTCCAACCATTCATCTCGATATCATGCAGCGGCTAATGGCCAGATAGAGGCCTTCAACAAGACTCTTTCAAATATACTGCAAAAGATGGTGGATAATGATAAGAGGTCATGGCCTGATAAACTCTTTCATGCTTTATGGGCTTATCGGACTACCACTCGCAATGCAACGCGGTCACTCCATATTAATTGGTATATGGAACAGAAGCAGTCTTTCCAATTGAAGTTCAATTACCCTCACTCAGAATAGCCATTTGTGATCAGTTATCAACAGATGAGCAGTCCAAAAAGCGGTTGAACGAATTGGAACAGTTAGATGAGAAATGATTGTGCACTTTGCACCACTTGGAAATCTATCAGAATCGGATAGCACGAGCTTATAACAAAAAAGTTCGTCTTCATTCATTCATTCAGGGAGAATTGGTGTTGGTTCTCAGAGCACCAATTATACCAGTAAAGAAGCCTCCCAAGCTTGAACCAAAATGGGAAGGACCTTATTCAATACATAAGGTCTACTCCAATGGAGCGTATTCTCTGATCTCAATGGATGGAGAACACATCACGACTCCAACTAATGCCAGATTTCTAAAGAAGTATTTTGTATAAACACAAAATATTGTTCCCAGAACCAAGACTCTTACAATTGGTTCACACAGCAATGGTCCAGTATGACCTTAAACTGCAACTTCGTCCAACATGATGTTAAACTGTGTCACCTTCAATGTCCGAGATGACATTAAACTATATTTTGTCCTACAGGACATTAAACTGTTATTTTGTCCTATCTACATGACATTAAACTGTACATATGATCCTATATTTTGTCCAAGATGACATTAAACTATATTGTGTCCAAGCAACATGACATTAAACTGTGTGGCACTTTCATCGTCCAGCATGACGTTAAACTGTAAAAAGTCCCCAGAACTGATATCCTCATATTGGTTCACCTTAGTCCTAGCTACATGACTTTAAATTGTACAGCACCAGTTCGTCCTTGCTATATGACGTTAAACTATACAGCAATGGTCCAGTATGAATTTAAACTACAACTTCGTCCCACACGACATTAATCTATGAAAAAGTTCCCTAAACCGTCCAGCATGACCTTAAACTGCATCATCCCTGGTCCATGTATATGACCATAAACTATTTGCAAATCCCTTATGTCCATCAAGACGTTAAACTGTGATGTCCTAAACTACATGACGCTAAACTGTATAAAAGTGCCTCACGTCCGAAAAGACGTTAAATTATATAATCATCAAAGGTCCAGCATGACATCAAACTGCACCATCCACGGTCCATGCATATGACCTTAAACTATTCGCACTTTCGTCCAATATTACGTTAAACTATTTTATCCCCATCGTCCTAACTACATGACACTAAACTGTACAAGAAATCCTTGATAGGTCCTACATGACATTAAACTGTATTTTGTCCCTGCTACATGACACTAAACTGTGCAGCACCAATAGTCCTAACTGCAAGACTTTAAACTGCATAGTCCCTTTTTTTATGTCCTACATGACATTAAACTGTGCATCGTTAAGGTTGTTATTACCTCTTGTTTCTCACACCGAGTATGACTCACGTGAGCTTAGAGCGAACATCAACCATAACATTACCTTTGGGCTACTAACCATGTATATGTCCCAACAACATTTTTTATTTAGATCATTGTCCACAAGAACAACTTGATCATTAATTCATTCTTTAATTGAACTACATGGACTTTGATCCTTTCCCTCTAGGCTGGGTATGTAGGCAACCTCCCAGGGTTCAATCCCAAAAACAATCTCTTCACATCGGTTCACCACCATCTCATATGATGTTGATTCGTGAAACCGCCCTTGGAATCAATATCTTTACATTGATTCACTTTCGTCCTTGTTATATGACGTTAAACTATGCAACACTTTTGTCCGGTACGACAATAAACTACAATATTCTTTGATTTCCTCATTTGACAAGGAACCATTATTGACATTGATTTTTTAAATCATGTTTAATTTTCAAAAGACTATGTGCATACATGGTAATGCCTAAACTTTTTATCTCAGGTTAAACCATCATTGCACTAAAGTCCCCTTTCACCCTTCACATGTACGAACCAAATTTGTACAAAGGGTAGTTCTAGAACTACGTGGACTTGATTCCCATCCTTATGGGATACGTAGGAACATTCGAGTGTCCCTCGAATCCAGTCCCAAGTCTTTTGGGCCTAACCCCAAATTTCACTTTCAGTCCCTTGGCTGAAAAGTCCTCATGAAAACACACACTGTGTATTCATTATTATGGTCCGAATTCTATGACCCTAAACTAAGATCACTCATACTTTCTTCCTACACGACGTTAAACTGCATTTGAAGAACTACGTATGGCTTGATTTTCATTCTTATGAGATACGTAGTGAAGTCCAGGTTTTCAGGACCCAGCCACAACATGATTATGGTTTTCATTGACCTATGTATCTCTATATACATTGGAAAATGCCCATCTTTATGTGTTATAATCCTAACCTTAAAATATTTTTAGATCTTCATAACCCTTTTCATGACTTCTAATCACAAAAATGTCAAACTTCTGAGAATTCTTTTTGCCTGACTATGCAGCACTTGCCCATAGGTGGCCTTGCATAAATAGTCCACATAACAGACTTGTCAGCCGAAAGATACTATTTATTTGACCATGCAGCCAATTCCCATAGGTGGCCCTGCATGTTTCAACCCCCTAACGGGTTTGTTAAATAATGGTAACTTCATTCTTGGGAAGAATGCCTCTTTTGTACTTATTTGTCTTAAACGACAGTATGTAGGGATCCGCAAAAAATAGCAATCCTTAACATATTTGTCCCATATCCTTTTTCATGATCTGAAAGTATTCAAGTCTATGGTTTATTCTTCTTCCCTACGTTTGGGTCAGACCTTCGTAGGAGTGATATTCATCCAGTTCTTCGATATTCTTGTTCGGAAATATCTTCTCCATATTCAAGTACCTCTTTACATACAACAAACTCTATACTTTAGAAAATTTGAATCTCCATAAACTTTCACTGGCTTTTAGAACTAGGAAAGTAAATTTCTGGGAGTTCTTTTGCCTGACTATGCAGCACGTGCCCATAGGTGGCCTTGCATAAACAGTCCACATAACAGACTTCTCAGCCGAAAGATACTATTTATTTGACCATGCAGCCAATGCCCATAGGTGGCCCTGCATATTTCAACCCCCTAACAGGTTTTGTTAAATAATAGTAACTTCATTCTTGGAAACTACTTCTTCTAATGCCTTTTAGCTCTTTTTCATAACATTCCTCATATTCAAATATTCTTAAGCCATAGTTTACATTTTTTCTCTCATACTTGAGTATGGTAATATGTTTTCAGATAAATTGTCAAGGAATTGAATCAATTTTAATCCATTTTCGGTCAAAGCTATTTCGACCTTAAACATTAGCCCCTTTATGTCCAGCATGCATGACTTTAAACTGCCCACAAAAGACAAAGGAACTCTGAATAAAAGTCAAGTTCCAGCACACTTGCGCGCCGCCCTCTGTGCACTGAAGACTTGCACGCCACCCTTTTCCTTTTAATGGATTCGATTTCCTCAGAGTCAAATCCTCATTTCTCTCTGGATCCAACTCTGAGGGGGGACTTTTGTTGACGCTCCTTTCGTCACAGAATCTAATGATCGGAAAAGGGAATATCTGAGCTCAAAGTGATTTAACCTTTGAAGAAAACATCAAAAATCGACAAAGGGGTGAACAAGGAGATCATTGCCTATAGGTTGCGCAAGTTCCCTCATGGTCGCGCAAGTACACTTGCGCGCCGCCTAGTGGTCGTGCAAGTACTTGCGTGACGCCTTATGGTCGTGCAAGTGACTTGCGTGACCTAAGTGATAACCGCCCGGTAACCGCCCAGGGTCTTCTTTTGCCTATAAATAGACCTTGTGGGCCCCCCATTCAAGAGGATCTTTTTCCAGAAACTCGGATTGAATCTCCCGACACCCAAGTCTCTTCTCAAAGCTTCCGGAACACTTCTAAGGTAATTTATTACCTATAACGGAAGATTTAAAGAGAAGGAGAAAGTCCTAAGTGTTGAAACTTATCAAACACTTGCGCACCGACTTATTTCATTCAATATAACTTGCGCGTCCCTTTTCTGGAAGAACCTCAAGAACATTCTAAAGGGTTTAAAAAAGTGTCGCTCAAGTATTTCAATGTTGGTTGAAAATCGTGCAAGTACACTCTGTGTCGCGCAGGTATACCTGCGCGACCAATACTTGCGCGCCCACGGAAGACTTGCACGCCTTTCAAGACTTGCGCGCCCCTATCTTTTTGGGTGCCCATCTTGCCCATTTTTACCCCTCTTAAGCCATTTCACCTTTCCTTTTCAAAATTCAGTCTTCAAGACACTCTTCAAAGCCATTTATGGCATGATTTCTTGATTTGACTTTCTTATCTGAAAGGAATTCTGTGGAATCTCTCTCAAAGTCTAGTGATTTAAATATCCTTATGTCACTAAAATACGGAGAGTTCATTCATTCAACCTCATCCTTCAAGATGAGAGAATCTTAACCTGGGTCTCGTTTTCAGGAATAATCCCCAGTTATAAAACTTTTAATCTGGGCATCTTCCTCAGGAGTAAGCCCCAAATTCTTAAAGTTCCCAATCTTGGGCATCCTCCTCAGGAGTAAGCCCCAATCAAGTCCTTTAATCTTGGGCATCCTTCTTAGGAGTAAGCCCCAACCTCAAATATGGGCATCCTCCTCAGGAGTAAGCCCCAAACCCCAAGTCCCCTAACCTGGGTCTCCTTTTCAGGAATAAAGACTCAGTCATAACCTTGGGTCTCCTTTTCAGGAATAAGCCCCAAGTCCCCTTAAATTTCTCTTAACCAGTCATAATTTACCTTTGATTTGGGTTTCCTTTTCAGGAGTAAAACCCCATCATAAGTCCCCTCCTAACTTGGGCATCCTCCTTAGGAGTAATCCCCAAGATTAGAGTATTCAAATCTCCATGAAGCACATATAACTTTATGGACCCTGTTCATGGATTTTCTCCCTAAAAGTAAATCCTAAACCTTCATCTATCTGGGCAGTCATCCATACATAAGCCCCCAACAAATTCTTATGATTGCATCTTTCATGGCACAATTGTATAAATTTTACCAATACCTCTTGTTTCTCACACCGAGCATGACTCACGTGAGCTTAGAGTGTAAAAGTAATTATGACATTCATCTTTGAGCCATCAATCATAAACATCATACTCCATTTCTCGAACTACGTGGGTTCTGATTCCTTTTCCAAAAACAAAGGATACGTAGGTAGCCCATTTATGGGTTCGATCCCAACTTTGAAATAATCCATGTCCTTCTGAATGACGATAAACTTCAAGTGCCCCACTGAGTGGCTTTAAAACCAGCCTTGTCATCATAATGACCAAGAGACTTTTATATAAATGTTTTGAAGGATATCATTGACCAAGAATCTCTAAACAGATATAGATGATTCTCTATTGATGAAGATCCTCGAATACATATAAAAGATTCTCTAAATTTCTTGCATATTTAATCATTGATTGTTAAAACTAAAGGAAATCTCATTTTATACTTGGTAATATAATTAGGATTCACGAACATAACTTAAATCTATAAAGAGAGTCCCGGAGTAGACAATAATTCCCCTCAAAAAGGTGTGATGAGTCCGACCTCCCATCCTCTCGACCAATTCAAATTCCTAAGCCTCATTAGTCCACAAGCTAATGAGCGCCTGCCTTTGGAATGTAGGTCCAAACAAATGTGGAATCATTGGATGTTTCTGGTTCTACGAACAAACCCGTTAGAAACTGATCGGAACGTTTGAATCTCCCGTCCAGGAGGTCATCCCCAGATTCCGTGCGAAACAGTGTGTCAAACATTTATATTAAGTAATAAAAGATTCTCATTGGGTATATCATTTTTGTTTCACACCCAAGAGTCCAGCTTGTGTGGTTTTACATATATAGGGATTTGGCCACACTATTTTAGTGGTTTACAAGAATGTTTATTCATGGAATGGAAAATTACCAGTGATTTATACATCCCCAAGGGATTAAAAACATGATTTCTGAAGCCATATCATCATTAGGTATTTATCTAATGAAACATAAGAAGTCATATTGGTTTAGAGGATGTGATTTCATGCTTATCACACCCTTTTAAGAAGAATGATTTCTAACTTTAAGATTCTCTTTTAGATTTGAGATCTATTATTGATTCCAAATAAAATCTCAATTATTTAATTTTTCACCCATATTTTAGAAGTTAGTTATTGATATGTGATGAGTTAAAACAATATATATCTATTATAGGTTCTCTATGAATGTTGAAATATGTGTATATCAATGGATCTGCATTTTATTATTCTTTTATTTTGTGATGCTGGATTTATGGCACATAGCTAGGCACAATGTAATTTGGTGTCTTATAGGGATAAAGTTGTAGTTTTTATGTTGGTATAAAACCCAATTTGTGTTTCTTATGTATCATCATGAAAGGAATAATAACCTATAATTTTTAGTTCCACTTAATAGGGAATGTCGTACCTTTTAAGAACATGTGAAAGAGGAATAAACCATAATTTTTAACATTATAAATTAATAAAATATAATATAAATTCTATTAAAAAGGTTAGTATGGGGATTATTCAGTAAAATCCTTTTATAGTTGATCCCACAAGTAATATGGACTAGAATGATTAGATTTATCTTACACAAGAAATTACCTTCTGAGGATAACTCTCTCTAGTAATATGGTCTGATGAGGATGCAATGACTCCTACGAAATGTATCTATACAAGTCATTGTATCATATTACATGGAATATATACTAGTGTATTGAATATGATATATTTTATCCTCATGGAGGCACACTTCATATCTCATATGGATGATTATCTGATCCCACATTGTTCATATGGGTCAGGACTTCCACCTATAGAGGAGGCATATTATTGTTTTTTTATTATTCTTGAGAAATGATCATCATTTGTGTTTAATCCTACTTGATTCTAGATCTATGTACGAAATTGGAGAAAGTAAAAGATATTTTATGTCAAAAATATCATGTTTGAAAGGTACTTACATCTAAACTGGAAGAACATGGGTTAAAATTCCATCATAAAAATTAAATGGATATTTATGGTGAAATAGAGTGTGTGATTGTTACAATATCCTGCAAAAATGGATATGGGTTTAATCAAGGATGGATTCCCAATAAGATTTTATCCTTCTCAATATGTGGATTAGAGTGATGCTACAAGGACGTATCCCTGAAGATATACTAGGGGATTTACCATTTTATTACTTTTAATATTTTGAAACTTTGAACACGGTATTACGAATCAATTTATTAGAAAACCAATCATAGGTAATACTTAATTCACATGACCATTCAGGAAACATATAGAATGATTAATGTCTCTACCTGAATCAAGAATCTTCTGACCACCACCTATAAGGTAGGGATCCTCCTCACAAAGGGAATTCATTAATGCAAAAATCTTGTGGACCCTAGATAATAGTTAATTTTTGGGGGGGAAATAATTTATGAAGGGAATTCAAGATCATTTGGGGACATACTGATGTGTTTTATGTCCTTATCAAACCTATGTATAGGACTCATAATAGTTTAGGATTTTTAATCATTCAGATATCATACCAATTTATAGGATTTCCATCTTATTTTTTATGATAAATACCTGGGGGTTAGTGGATAATTAACTTAAAAAATAGTTTGATCAACCAAAATACACTTATCCAATATGGTACTTTGGTGATTTTAGGTGACCTCTCCTAAGAGATACATAGTGAAAAATTAATTTATACCAAGATATACTTTTTTTAACTGAAAACGAATTTCCCATGTCAAACATGGTCAAAATAGAGATGAATCCTTGGTAAAATTATTATCTGGGTGACACCACTTGGGAAATTCATCACGCTAAGGATAAAGGGACTCCATTAATGCCTTTTGATAAAGGGATCACTAGATTATAAATAGGTATGTCTCTTCACTATAGTTATTTAGACAAGTGGGAGTAGTTACTTGCAAGATTTCATAGAGTTTTAGACCATTGGGAAATCAATTAAACATCATTATTATTAATTACTTCTAAATTTAAATCTTAATACGCTACCTGGGAGTTTATTTGGTTTCGGAGAATGAGTTTGGTGAGAAAACCATTATTATTTTCTAATTCATCTAAAATGTGAAAATATGGATCCTAAAGTTCATATTTATAGGTAATTTTTGGAGATTTGATGAATGTGTTATCTCTCTTTTTTGGGTCAAGCATGATTGACATTCACAAGATATCAGTTTGTACAAGTGAGAAACTTAGGTTGAACTTACATGAACTTGGGATCATGAAATTTCCGTGTGCAAAGACAACTTGGGAGAAACTTAAGTGTCTATTTATACCTTTTTTACATTATGTTTTTGGGTAATTCAACCTTCAATATCTCTAGGATTATTAAGGAAAAGGGTATTCCCAAAAATGAATAATAAAATTCATTATCAAAATCTCTTATAAATCAATATTTATCTATATTAAAATAAGAATATAGAATATTTTCCCAAAAATTGAAATAAGTTTACTAATAAAAATACTTCAATGGATGCATTATATAAATAAATTATACAGTTGATATAATATCAATGTGGGGTTGATTATTCTATATAAATCCGTGGTACATAAAATATTGACATGGAGGTGAAAAATAATGTGAAATTAAATGATGAAAAGAGATAGGTAGTGTGATAGTGAAAATGTTAAAGAACACAAAACCATAAATCCCTAGAGGATTAAATAAGACCATATATTTTTCATAAACTAATATTTCTAATAATTGATTATAAATTTATCATTAAAGTGAAAATGGGAAGAGAATATATGAAAATAAAATTCAATAAAAAATTTAGTAACATTGTTGTATAATGATGTTATAAATCATTCTGATGTCAAATTTAATGCTTTAATTTTTTAATATTAAATACATTTATTAATATAAATAAATTGATTATTAATTCCCATATATTTATTATTTTATTAATTTATTTATGAATATATGTGAATTTAATTAAATTTAGAAAAAATTACAAAATAGAAGAAATTGTGATGCAAAGGATATCCCAAGATGTACAGTATGTCAGGGACCAAGTTCCTAGCCTAGGATTAAATATTTAAGAAAACATTACTCCAATTACAATTTAAATAGTATATATACATTATGGATAACCTATTAATGATGTTAAAATCATAACAAACACATGACATGATAAATGAATAAACATTAAACATGGGGAAGGACCGTGATTTTTCATGGCATGATACTATGTGTCAGTCCATTAAACTTGCTTTCTAGATATAGAAACCTTCACATTTGTGATATATTTTACTTAGGCTACTTATAAATTCTTAGTAACACCCATAGTTAACCTTACCACATAGAAAATATTATTTAATGGTAGTTAAACCTATGGGGGTGAATTTTACATATAAATATAAGGTATATGTGCTCCTCCAAATCATCAATTTGAAGATGGATTCTTGCTCTGGGGCATAAAGTTTTGTATCACCACTGGTCTGGGAAATCATTTCCAATAGAATTTATTTTCTTAAACCAATTTATAAACCAAACATGAATATAATGAGTTGGTAAATAATGAAATCTTATAGACAATTATGAGTAAACTAGGATGCAATACCACATTTCATACCTTGGGATAAGAATCCAAACTTCAATTAAATATTTTTAAGAGCAGCTAAGACTTATATTTATAGAATAAATTCACCTCAAGTGGATAAAATTCCATAAAATAAACATGTGTATGTGTACAAGAAAAAAATGTTAGTTACCAAAAAATTATACAGAGGCCTTGATAAAATATGTCTCACAAACTGAAGTCCAGTGATCTAGAGAGCACATGTCACAATGTGTGATTATGTTTTTCTCAATGAAAAGTCATGTTCCTTCTTCACATTTAATTTTTCTTATTTTTTCCTCCCGTAATGTGTTTCTAATGATTTTCATATAATGAATAGTAATATGATGATTTAAATTGTAATTTTACAGTGTAATAATTTTTTTTTTAATATTTGATCCAATCCCATAAATCCAATCCTTGGATTACCATAAATCAGGGTACATCCATCACATCATGAATCCATCACTTTATAGTTGTTTTTTAATTTGAATTAATTTCACATATTTTATATCATAGATAAATAAAATAATAAATATGTTGGTAATATTTATCAATTTAAATACAAGAATAAATATATTTAATATTTAAAAATTAATCCATGATATGGGGATATAAAATCCACCCACACCTAAACTTATGCTTTCCCTAAATTATGGAATCAAAAAAATCGAAAAGGATTTCCAGTATACCATGGTTTTTTTAATAAATGTTCATAAAATTGAATGATTAAATATGAGATTACATATTTAACCATCACATAATAAAATTTCATCAACAAGTCAAGTTTTAAAGAATCATGTCAATAATTTATTTTAATAGTCCCCTTTCGACTTAAAAATTAATCATCATTCTTTCATTCGTATTTTTTAATTTATACTCAATGTGCATGTCAATTTCTATTTTACAGACATTGAAATTTTTACTCAACATAAATGTTCACATGTAAATGGAGTTTTAAAAATACCTCGAATCATGCTCATTACAATAATTTTGTAAAGAAACTACTTTCTCTACCCCTTAGAGGAAACTATTTTTAATAATAATGAGGGATTCGTCATGAAGTTGAAGTGATACAAAACATTATGAGTATGTGGAAAATTAAATAAATATTTAATAAATCTAAAAAAGGAAATAATCTCTAAATTACTTATCATGATAATCAATAACATCTTAATAATAATTCTCCCTTTTAAAATATACATCTCCCACTTCAAAAAATCCAATTCCAGGTCATGAATCGGTTTATTTTAAGGAATAATTGAGATTCGTGAATTTTCTTCATTTTTTTCTATTTCAAAAGTTGACTATTGAAATGTATCACATCCACCACCCAACCACAAATGATAACAAACATTTGGTTAAGTAAATGGTTATTTTTTATGATCCAAAAGAGAACAATTTTTTATTTGACTATTAGTAATTATATTTCATTCCAGAGGGTGTAAAAAAATTAAAATTATTTATAATCAGAAACCCACCCAATATCCCATGATAATATTCACCACACACATCCCTTATAATATTAAATCCCTTATATCATATCAATGTCTCCCCAAAATCAATTTTTACATAATCATGAAGAAAACATAGACTGTGGAGGAAATGATAAATTTTTCATCTAATGTGGCTATTTCATAATAAGGCAATTCATGGATTTTATGGGATTATAATGGAATACTTTAATTTTGGGTCTTAATATAAGGGATAAATAAATAAAACTAAATCATATTATATATGATGTTGTAAAATTATAGCTTTGAAAATATGCAAAAAAATTCAAGATGAAATCACGTTAGTGTTTTACACAAGATAAAATGTCCAGAAAATAATTGGAAAAATATTGTTTTTAAAATATCTTGAATATTTGAACATAAAATTCAGAAAATAACTCATGGAGGTGAACCTAAAAAAATAAAATTAAATAACAAATATATCTGAATTTTAGGGAATGGAAAACTCATAAACATTTCATTTTAAAAAATTTACAAACATTCTAAATCCTGATTCATTAGATCCAAGTACCCATGTTTATATTTACTTATTCATTGTTTATTTGTATCATTCCATTTATTTCATAAAGAAACATAAAAACAAGTCATGATGATAATATTGAGTATTTTCTATCTCCGTGATTAATGATTAAAACATAAAATCAAGGAAAAAGATATTATTTTGAATTTTGAAGTAATAAATGTTTGTGGTAAAAGAAATAATTGAATTAAAACAAATAATAACCTATTTAACTATTATGATTCTTCTTATGTCAGTCCATTTTGTTCCTATTTTTTAGTGGGATCATTCAACCATCAAAATAATAAATCATATGTTAAAGTGAAGGACCATTATAAATTAAATTCTAAAACATTTGGGGGGAGTGTCTACATTTAAAAATAAAATAAAAATATATATTTAAAACAAATATTTCCTATAAGAAGCCCTTTTATTTAATTAATTTTAATTGATTATACATCTTCAACTTAGATGTAAGTGGATTTAATATATCATACATGTTCGGGGTCTGGAAATAACATTAGTTGTATATTGTCCACATATATGGGCCTCTTCCATTATTCTGAAAAAAAAAATTCATTATTCATTGGGGTTGAATATTCTCAAACTCCACTAGAACTATCTAACAAATTTTCATTAAAATAATGAATACAAAGTCAAAGTCATATACCATCCATATCTATTGTCCTACTTCAAATTTTTTTCTTTCCATATGTACCTCAATAATCGATGATCTTATAATTGAGTAATATACACTTATTCTTAAATTGAACTTATTTATCACTAATCAAGAAAGCATGTATCTCTTTAAATTATTACAAAAACGATTCTTATTAATCTTTTCACATTTATTATTCTTAAATATCATCCTCCCTCACATATTAGTTCTTCATTGGTTAGTGTATGTTAAAACTGACTTTTTCACTACCCACTCCCAAAAAAATCACCGCCTTTTAAGTCCATCATCTAACATCCATTCACTTGAAACGACCTTCTGAAAATGATAGTATCATAAATTCATCATTATATTTCACCAAGAAGTTTATGGCGAAGCAAAACATGTCTACCATAATAAAAATTTCTTCAATAAGCCCTTTGAGATATTTTACTACTGAATCTTCATGTTGAAGTGTGACTCATGTGAGCCTCGGGCCCTCAGGTCCCAGTCTTTTAAAGGTTTTGTAGGGAAATATATTGATGCTCACCCATAAATTACATAAATATTTCCCAAATTTTTTAGAAATATTACACATAGGATTTCAAATTCTACCATGATTTTCTTGACTTTTGGTAAATTCCTTTGACACTACTCTTATACTCTCTCCCATGAATGGTACCATTCTGATTTCTTCCTACATTATTTTACCCACCACTAGATATTTAATAAATTTTGATTATATTGTCATGTTATGACTTTGAGTTTTTAATTTATAGTTTTTGAATAATATATTGAATCATTATGGAGTTAGTTTCTAAAAGGCATGAGATTCAGTGTCTTGGTGTGATCGGAATTAATTTTTGAAATATATTAAAAATATTAAATGCACACTTGCACATATTCCCTGGAAAAGTGAAATAACATCTAAATTGATGCTTGGATTGGACATTTTAGGCCTATGTTATGCACAGAGCGTGGGTTTTACTATAGGTGTGGAATAAACATGGAGTGCATTAGATGTTTGAGTTGAGTGCCTTCCTAAGAGAATTAATAAAGTAAATAAACTTATTCATTTGTTTTATTAGACCACACAACAACATAATTTATTTTTAAAATTTAAATATGTCATGGAAGGCTTTGAGGGTTATCCACATAACCCTTCAAATAATGTGAATGCATTAGAGATAATTGTATGAGCTTCTGTTGGTGAGTGACGACTAGATCATGGATCTCAAATCATTGTGGTACAAATCTCTAGGAACTCAATAGCGATAAAAAAACAAAATATCTCTCCACAGATGATATATCCAATTCGACAATCCATTTTGATCTATTTCGATTCTTTCTACCTTTATTATTTCTATGACAAATGTGAGTCAATAAGCTGATAAATTTATTTTTGGATTAGTCATATTGTTGGTATAATATATATCTATGTGGACTATTGGGTTATTTTATTATTATTTATATGGATATCAATTTTTCATTATGACTGAAAAAGATTTAGGATAACCAAACCTAGACAAGGTTATTCTTATTTGTGGGATTCTTATATTTCTCCCTCCTTTCTTTGTGTTCAACTTCAATATATATAATGACTAGTTGTTTGAGAAAAACTGATAAATCAGTCATTAATCACCTATTTCTTAGCATAATGGATTAATGTCATCAATATAGTCTTGGATAAATGATGGGGTCAATCCATGATGATATATTATTAATCCTATATGGGTTTAAGGATATCGTTCTCCGTATCTTTAGTGTGTGGTAATGTATGACACGTGTGGATACATAACTGAATAAATTCAAAGTCTGAAACTCAATGATCATTGTTGGAAAGGATTTTATATCATTATATTATCACTTTAATGAGGTTCATTGTCTGATCAATGGCCATAAAGGATTATGGGAAAGCATGAACTAGATCTAAAATTCATGAAAATCCTAGAAACAATATTGTGTAATCAGGTATTAGAAAAAGTGTTCCATCCCTGCTATAGTGCTAGGGTTTCTATCAAATGGTTATGTATCATATGGTGTGTGGACCTTATTATATGGTATATGAACCCTATAACATAGTGTGTCACCCCAGGCTGGCACTTTGTCATGTAACCTAGGAGGTACACAAGAATGTAAATGGGTATGAAAACCAATGAAAGAAAGTGTCTAGCTGAACATGGACACATCCAGAAGTACACTGGATAGAAAATTTTATGTACTCAAGCACAAACATGGACACATTCATGGGTCATGTTATATGAGAAAGACCTGGTGAAGAATGGACATGCTTTGTACTATTACTACACATCATGTATTCTATTATACATAGTTTTCAGTACTTTTCCTCTTACGGTTGGAAATGTTTCTTTTGGGACTGTTTCCTTTATCAATTCTATGAGATTTAGTATGAAATCATGTCTTATACATAGGATAAAGATACCCTATGTGCTATATCTTCTATAGAGTTTTTGTCATCATTTTGTGATGCTTGAAGTGAGATAATATATCATCATCATTCCCTGTGTGGGTTTCTTGGTATCATTGTGACTAATATAACATTGGTACCGATCTTATACCTAGTTGGTTATTCTATATTGAGTTATTGGTATACCCTAGGCCCATGGGTGTGATCATAATATTTTTTATCTTTCTATTTATAATTCCATCTTATACAGCTTATGGAGAGTCACAATGAGTTGTGGTCCTTAAATAGAGGTTATGACTGCTATATGACTCATGGTACATGTTCTTATGGATGAGTTCTATATGGAACACTCAATAATGATTTATATACTGTAATTATGGTTGGGAATTTACATTTTTATAGTGTGTATTTATTTATTTTATGTAGATATTCTTGTTATATGTGTTATATACATATAAATGTTTTTATTTGACTACAATTATTGATGTTATATGCTTAGTGATTTCATTTTTTCCTACATTGTATTGTTATTTTCATCCCTATATTGGTTTTCCTACACATGGCATGTATTATAAAAATGTTATACATTATAAAGGAGTCCTTAAGCGACTTAAAATATGTGGATCTTAGTGACCCTGAATGACTAAATTGCATTTTTGTAGTTACCTTTACAACAGTTCCCTTCTATAGTTTTAGGTAATATATTTTTCATACTCCTTATGGTGGCCTTGTATTCCAACCATTTTTCTTTAATTACTTGTTATTATACTCTTATAGTGGAATTTAGATGTACAAATTCATGTTTTATGAATTTATTTATATTTCAACATTGTATGGGTTGGATATGTGTGTGTGTATAGAGGTACCATAGGATACAACCTCCCATGTGTGTGATATACCTACATAGTGCTAGTCACCAACTCATGGAATATTAAAGGTGGGCTTAGGGTAGTCCCTATATAGGCCCTATTGGGATGAGTCATGACAGAGTGGTATCAAAGGATTCAATTATACATTAGCACTAGAGACTATGATACTTTATTGGTAATAAAATTCATTTTTTTAGGTAGTATTTCAGGAAAAGGAATCTAGTGTCGGTGTGGTGGCTAATATATCCATAAAAAAGACATTGATCACCTACCTTTCAACTAAACCTATATGAATACTAGTTTTAGGGAAAACATTAGTACATGCATAATATAAGAATGTGTTGAGATTTCCTTTTACTTATTAAGTTATCTCTCTAGATATACTCATTCATCCTGGTACATGTTTTCTATTTCAAGATGCTTGTACGACATAGTAAAATTTTAATTCAACTTTAGCAATACAAGTATTATCCCCTTAGTGATAAGGAATTTATTTAAGTCCAGTTTTGGAGGTTGTGCAAAAATTATTCCTCCACATGTTCAAAAGAAGATGGTACCTATAACACTAGATGATGAGGTTCACAGAAAAAGAATTCTTCATGAGTTTCAACAACATTGATCTCTCTTTTTCCAAGGTGATCCCCACCAACATGTGTATGAGGACTGGATTGAGGTGTTGATGAGAGGTTTATATCTTTCGAGGAAGCCAAAAGATCAGATGGTGGTCCTTTAATTGATCCATATACATGTATAGACGACATGATGGTGGGGTTTTGTAACCTAGCCTTATGATGATGTGACTCTATAATGTTCATAGTTTGAGTTCCTTTTCATAAAATTGTTATCTCTATCTACGTAGAGGATTTTATTCATTTAAATGTTTACACAGCTTCAACGGGGCAGTACAACAGGAGTTGAGTATTTATAATGGTTTACCAATCTTAATATGTACTCGATGAATATGTTTCACGATTAGTTTTATGGGCTCAGTCCTTTGACTAAGGACTCTATATAGACATATTATCTAGTGTTATAACTCTATACATTTCTTCTTATAATTGGGTGTCAGAGTGTTCCTTGGTGTTTGGGAGTTTCTTGGGTGATAAAACGCAAACATTTTTTTGCCAGTAGTGGGAACACATGAGCATAGACTTCCACAAAATGGATCCAATTTTAGACATTAGGACCTGGACGTTCGATACACATTAGGAGGAGAAACTAGAAATTATGGTCTATGATTTATGGATCATAGGATGTGTCTATTCATCCCAAGGAGATCTGATTCTACACTTGTGATAGAAGGGGACATCCTACATGGGATTTTCTGACCAAACATACAACAAATATTGAGATAGTGTATGGGTACCTATGAAAAGGTAGTTTTATGAGAGGTTAGGTATGTAGGTTCGTGGGCATGCTAGAGGAGCTAGTAGAGTAGTAGGAGGTGGAACATGTTTTGACTTGTTACCAAAACAGCCCCTAGGTTGTCCACTCCAATCTTAGGGAGCTAGAGAACATGGGTGAAAGAAGCTAACAAATGTTAAGGATAATTACCCCGAGGCTTTCGTTATGGTACAAGGTATGATCTATATTTATTATACCTCAAATATAGTACTAAAAGTCATAGGTGAGAGTTATTAAATTTGTTAAAAATTATTGGATTTGAGAATTAAATATTCCTTTTGAGCATTTTTCTTTGACCCATGTACTTTAAGAAACCAACAAAAGTTGAGTCAATTATCAAACACTTTTCCTGATAGTATGACCTGGCTCTTAGAGGTGATAGTTTTGGTTCAGATCTCTTTTATGCAGCGATGAGGCCCTGTGACTTCATCATAGGTACGGACTAGTTATATACATTTAAAGCCCATACATACCATTTTTGGAAGAGGATGAAGTGTATCTGAATCGATGAGACTGGTCTTTAATTTTTGGGTGAAAAATTAAACCAACTAAGTGAATTATGGACTCATGTATAGGAGGAAGTAGTATATTTCTCATTAGATGTCTAGAATGTCCCTTTATGTAGTGGATTCTAGGAGTTTTAATTTATTTGTACTGGTGGGGGACTACGAGAATGTCTTTCCTATGGACATTCTAGGATTACCACCACACTAGGAGATAGAATTTTGTATTTATCTACACCTCAAGATGACCATGATATATACATAAATTTATCAGGTGTCTTCGGTAGAGCTTCATGACAAAGGAGGCAATTGGAGAACATGCATAGGAAGATATTTTAAGGCCCATTTTTGTACCCCATGAAGTCATTTAGGAACATTAGGATAAGTTTCTACTATTGTCTCATATACAAGGTGACCATAAATAACAAATATCCACTACCAAGGATCGATGACCTATTTGATCAGTTGGGAGGAGAATGATGGTTCTTAAAGATTGTTATATACAGACAATGGTATCTAGAAGTATCTATATTGGCAATTAATACTCGGTGTACCCTTTGGCATGATGAACCCCCCAGTAGTGTTCATGTGATCATGAACAACAAATTTCACCAATTTTTTTATTAGTTGATGGTAGTCTTCATCGATGATATTAGGAGAACAAAAAACATCTTGAGGATGGTTCTAGATGCTCTCTAAGAGAAGAAATATTATGTGGATATCTCTAAGTTCCATTTTTGGATTCATGAAGTCCAATTTATGGTACATTTATTCTCAGTATATGGTGTAGTATTGGGCCCAAAAATGGTTGTTGCATTGTTATCTTAGAAGACACCTAAGAGTGTGATGGTTTCGTTTGAAAGGAAACTATAAGTGTTTGAAAAATAATTTCTCTAATATATCATATCGCTTGATAGATTTGACCCAAATGGGAAATTATTTTGTGTTGACAAAGAGGTTCTAGTAGGATTTCTATGAGTTGAGGTAGATATTTATCAGTGCATCCATATTGAGTCTCTTAGAGAAGGGTGTCGAGTATGTAGTGTTGTGTGATGCAGCAAAAACCAGAATTTGTTGTGTTCTGATGTGTATGTAGTTTTTTATTTCTTATGGTTCATTTTAGTTGATACCACCCAATATGAACTACATGGCCCACAATATTGAGTTGGCAATGGTTTTTTTTTAACTAAATATGTTGTTACATTACTTGATTGTTGAATGTTTTTTTAAAGAATGATGGCTTGGTCAAAAACAAAAACATATAATATAATAATAAATAATTCAAGGATTACCAAATTCTAAATGATGGAAACTTTTTACAATCATTATTATGGAAAGGGATAAGACCATTAGGCAGGTCAACAAGATTGGTAATGTCCATGAGCTATTAAGGACAAATGATCCACCGGGTTGTGAGTGGCCAAGCAAGATGCCCCACTCCATTCAAAATGGCCTGGAAAATCATGGTGGAATCAATTTAAATCCAAATACTATTCAAGACTTGATGTTTGGGGAAGGAATCAATATTAATCAGACAAATCATTTCAGCTTCTATGGACCAAGAAATACCATAACTACCACAGAACCAACCAAGTTATTTCCCAAGGTGATCTCTGAAAATAGCACAACATCCTGAGGGACCTGTATTTCCCTTAGAGGCACCATCCACGTTCACTTTAATCCATCCATGGAGTAGGGATTTCCATAAGACATCAAAAGTACACCTTTGTTGTTGATAGATACTTTCAACCCTAAGGCGATAAAGAATCTCAAAGTATTTGATGTGATGGGTGTGTGGTTTATTATCCTCTCCAGCCAAAAGAGTCTCAAGTATACCTTCTCTCATAATGTTATTAAATTATAAAATAGGTGATGGATAAATTTCCTCTAGGGTTATTACTTTGATATTGTATATGATCTTAAGAAGGGTAATGTATTAAAATACTCTCTCACTAGAAGATCTTATTCGCAATTTCTATGTGAGTCTTTAGAACAATTATCCTCATTATAGTTATCCTTTGTGGAGGTGATGGAGAACCACACTCCAGTTGATGTTTGTTACCCCTCCTCTTTTACTATGATTCCAGGAGGAATAGGTTTTGGATTCTCTCTATGAGATTCGACACACTCAAATATACAATATAAATGCTCCAAATACATTTTTTGATGGTGGGGAGCATGTAATTATTTTAAAAGTATTTTTTATGTTACAAATAACGTCATGTGAGTAGGTTCTAATATATTCCCATGAATGTTTTTGGTGGTACATCTATGTGTCACCAAGATATAACAGGGCATCTGATTTTGGTTTTTGTGGACATAGCTGATGAAGGGAGTTTCTATGATTTTCTCTTGATGCCTTAATTTTCATCAGATCAATGCTGAGCACTGGGTTCCATTAGGTTAAGTTCAAACCATTTGAGTTGGTAGAGTGAATGTGGGATAAGATATACATGGACATCCTGATGGATTTACCATGTACCTCAAATGTACATGATTCCATCTATGAGATCATACATCGGCTTACCAATTCGTCCCACTTCGAACTAATTCACAAGTTGAGTGTGGTAGGGATCATGGGATGTCTCTATGTGTAGAATATTGTAACACTAAATAGATTTTCCTTTGTGATCATTTTCCTCTATCATGAATAGTTCAAATATCATTTATGAAAGGGATTATATGAGGTATTTGGTATTCAGTTGTGTTTGAGCATGACTTTTCACCCCCAAACAAATGGCTAGTTAGATTAGACCATTTAGGTCATATATGACATGTTGTGGGATTGAATGTTAGAATTATTCCATATTTTGGAGGATCACCTACCATTGGTTTAGTTTGTAGACAATAATAGCTACCATTCCCTCAATTAGTTTGGATCCATTCAAGACCTTCTATATGTGACCCTGTTGGTAACCACTATATTGTAATAACTCAGGAACTCTAACACTTAGGGGACCAATGTTTGTGTAATATACTACAAAGAAGCTTCAGGTCATCCATGATGGGATGAGGTCTTCATATATTCGTCAGAAGTTCTACACTGATAGACGATAGAGTCCTCTAGAGCTTGAGGAGGGATACATTGTGTTCTAATAGGTTTCACCTCAATGAGTATTATAGACATTTGGATGGGGTATAAATCTATCTACGAGATTCATTATACCATTCCAAGAATGCCATAGAGTTGGTGAGGTGGAATTTCCCTTAGCTCTACCACTTCTATTAGACCGGGTACCTGACGCCTTCCACATTTTGTTGCAGAGGAGGTATTTGCATGATCCATTGCAATATATTGACTGGGGAGAGTCAGACATATAGAATAGAGAAAACATTGATGTGTACCTTATATAGATCATGGATCAATAGTATAAGTTACTTCATGGGAACATGATTAATTAATTTGTGTCACATGGTAGTATGGGAATATTTAGCAGAGCAATAGTGAATATGAGACCCACATTCATTTTCGCTACCCACATTTCATTATGTACACTAGTGTTTTAGATTTCATGGATGTAAATACTAAGGGTGGGGAGAATTTAATGACCCCATTTTTAAATATATTTTTTATAAATAATATAGAGATAAACTACAAATCAACGAACTAAGATGGTGTGAGATTCTTAGGCCTAGTGTGTCCCAAAGAAAATTTTAAATATATTAAATTTATATGCATGTGGTATTTATTAAAATGTGAAATAAAATATATATGGGCTCTCATATTAAAAATATAAGACCATTATTGAATTCATATTGTGTGTTTTGCAAAAGGAATGACATAACAAGGGAGGCCATCGGATGTTCGTGTGGAGTGTGGTCATCAGTGAATTAAAACAATTATTTTAATTATTTTATTAGATGATGAAATGACATAATTTTTGTTTCCAAATAAATGCAGTTATGATGGATTTTCATGTTAAGTTTCATAACCCTACAAATCATCAGAATCCATTAGAGGGAATTGGAGGAGCTTCCATTAGTGAGAAATGACCATGTCACGGGTCATCGATTAGAGTGTGATAGGACTCAAGGATCCCAACAATTAAAATGTAGAATAACCATTCCTCACTAGTAATTCATCTAAATTGAGTTAGGATATTGATTTATTGGGATTTTTACCCATTAATTAATTTTTCAATGAACATTGATCAATCAAGTGATGGATTAATTTTCAGATCTTTTGTATTTGGGGTATGATATTTATATATTGGGATTTTTGGGATAATTTTTTATTTTTTATTTGGATATTCGTTCATGATTACAATGAAATGGATCAAGGTCAAATGATAATGGCCAAATTTCATTCTTATTTGTGTTCTCCTTGTATTTATCCCGCCTTACTTGTTCATTCATCACTAGTATTAATTTTGACTGGCATTTCAACAAATAATGATAAATCAATCGATACACACCCATTTCATAGTGCAATGGATTGATATCATAGATTCACGATTGGATTAAAAATGGGATCAATCAATGCAAATGGATTATCAATCAAATAAAGGTTATGGGATAATGTTCATCATATATTTTGTATTAGATGATTTACTACACATGTGGATGTTTTACCCAATCGATTTAAAGGCCAGATCTCATTAATTAATGATAAAAATGTTTGGAAAACATCATATTCATGTATTTAGATGAGGTGTGTGGCAGGATATATGGTTTGAGGTATTGATGGAAATATGTTAACTAGATATAGGATTCTAGAAAATCTGTAATAACACATCTTTAAATTCGGTTCTACATAGTGTATGGGACCCCAGGTGCGATGGTAGGGTTTCCGTAAGAAAGTTAAGTATCACATGACATGAGAACATTGTCACACAGTGTGTGACCATTTCCTGGAACATGGGTTTATACCAAATGAGATATACATGATGTACGTGGGAATGCATAGCTGTACATGTATATGACCATCCATACACATTCATGGATAGTAGTACACGGCATCTGATAGACCATGTACTCATGCATATATATATACATGAGAATGAGTTCTGATACATGGGCTGGACCAGGTACTAAAGGGACACACCGCATACTATCATTACATCTAATGTACTCATTAAAACATGTCTTAGAGTCCTTTTACTTTTTAGATTGGATAGATTTTGTTAAGAAGTGTTCGTTTGATCCATTCCCTATGGGTTAGTATGGAATCAAGTCCTACACATTGGATTCTGATCTATTTAGTAGGACTTCTTGATATAGTTATTGGAATACTTCTATGAGGCCGGAGTGAGATCATCTATCATCATCTTTCCCAAGGTGGGGTTCTTGGTATATTCGTGACCAAAATTACATGGGAACCAGTCACCAACTTAGCAGGCTATTCCAGATTGATTTATTGGTATACTCCATGACATTGACTGTAATCCAAATTTTTGTATCATTAAATTTAGAATTACAACATATAATACATATGGACAGACCTTATGATCCATATATTTTGGATGGATTACCTTAGTGTTATCTTACTTATAGTGAGTGTTCTCTAGGATTAGTGTTCTATGGAACCATTGATCATGATTCCTATACTAGAATTATGTTCATGACTTTACATTGATATTGTGTGCCTTTTGTTGTGTATATCTATATATTCATGTTATATATGTTTAAGACAAATACTTATTTTTATAAGACTTTTATTCATGATGTTGTATTCCTGGTGATTTCATGGTGTCCTATTAGGCATTATTATAGTCACTCATTCATGATATTTGTATTGACATGGACTATTATATATAAATTCCCCTTTTTTATTTAATTAAATTTATTATTATTTTTTATATACATAGAAAAAAAAGAACATACTTGTTTGTATTATGTAATATAATTTTTAAAACACTTTTACGAATTATAACCATTTATAATATAGTCATTGAAATGTGATCACAACATTAGTATAAATATAGGGCTTTACCAAATCCAATTGACATAGAAAAAGGATGTGTTGGCCTCAACCAGTAGCATTGTAACCTATGAATCTCATTAATCAGAGCTTCTGAGGGAGATATAATCACTAGCCATTTACCTTTACCACGCTCATGCTGATATCCAACAACATAAACATGAGCAAAACCATTTTTGAGAAATGTTCAATCTCATCGAGAACATGGCTGAAACCATGTATGTTGAACCACCCCAAGAAGGTCTCACCACCATGAACCTTACTTTTAGGGTGTTTGTAGGTGTATTAAATGGATATTTATCAAGAAACTATAAATATGACTATGTACATTGTATTTTATAGAATAATGATTATATTTTTATCTTATTATTGTTATTTTATAAATTACTTATATACAATGAAAGATAGATAGTATTTTTAGGAAAAAATCAAATTCAATTAAGGAATTAATTCTTGTGAATTAATGGATTTTTAAATAAATATTATTTTAATTAAATATTATTATTAAATAATATTTCTTAAATATAAATAACCATTTAATTTTCATGAAGTCATATTTAATTTTTATAACGGTTCAAAGACTCTTCATGATAAAAATATAACATTTATCAAAAAATTATGATTATTATTTAAAAAAATTACAATATTTAAAAAAATTATTTGATAAAATGAATATTATTTTTGGAATAAATATTTCATAATTATCCAATGGTTAATTTTACATAATTTTCTAAGATAGTTAAATTTTACGGAGAAAATTAAGTATCATTTAAATATATGGAGTGTTTTATGACAACATAATGCCATAAAATTGCTGTAATATATAATATAAAGGTATACCCAAAAATATATATTTCTTCCATTAAAATTATTTTATTTTATGTATTTTTTATTTATTTAATTAATCCAATATCAATCCTCTATAACTTATAATACATTATAAGTTTTTGAAATCCTTTCTTTAGGAGTACGACTCGCCTCTACAAAAGCAAAGTTATTATTTAATTTAGTTTTGATCTTTAACATATAAGATATTTAAAACCACTTAAATTTGGTATAAACTGTGAAGATAACCAAGCTATGTATTTTGGTTTTGGTTATTTTTTTATATAGAGTCCAAAACATATTTTTGAGAAAACATTAAATAATTCCCCCCTCTTTTCCCATATATGTTCACCCAAGATCAATTTTATCCTCACTCAGAATCATTATAGAACCTCCTTGAAATGTATTAATCTCTCTAGAGTCCTCCTATAGTTCTCCCAATATATCTAGAATCTACCCCCAAACATTTTGTGTCACACACTCATGTCAAGAATCTCCCACTCTCCTTTTTTATCAAGAACATCTTTTATATTATGTCACTCAATTTACATGTGATCATGTTGTGATATATTATTTCATATCAAAAATTCAGTACATTTTATTCCTCCATAATGAGATACCCCTTTCACTATCATTAATACCGCACATGATCCTTCATGTATACATTTTAAAGCTGTGAAGTTTAGTAATAGAATTGTTACTTACCATTTCATTTCCAAATTATTGAGACTCATTTACTCTCATAATCCCATTTTATGATTTTTTATGTGACATTATTATGCTGCTGAAATTTTACTACTATTTTTCTATGCCAAAACAATTGTCTAATGAATAACATACCCATTTCTAATCTAGGAATTTCACCTTTATATTGTTATACTTATTTGAATAGGGGAATTTATGTATTTATTCCACACTTTTTTATCGATTAATTAAATATGATGATGAATGAATCAATGTTGTATGATCTATAAGGAACACTTCAGTAAGTAAATGTATTAAATGTGATGGGTGTATGTGGAATTATATATCACTCTAGTGCATTTGGAAATGTTTAGTCTCATGAGATGTCATGTCGGGATATGGTGTGAACTTGATCCCTTTATGGGAATTTTTTCATCATGATGTTTTAGATGTTATCCTTGATCTATGTTTATGATGAAGTGTTTGAAGTTGTTTCCAAATTTCCTATGTTATGACTGTCATGATATATCATACCTTATTATCCATGTTTTTTTTTCTAAAGCCTTTTATTCCTCATTTATATGCATATTATATAACATGTGTCACCTTATTCTATGTTTATTTTCTTAATGGCCTTTATATCGAAGACCATTCTTATGTATGACCCTAGATAATCCCATGAAGTTCAATGTGTGAACATGTTAGGGATGTTTTCAATAATGATTTTGTTTTTTCCTATTTATAATTTTCATTTAATGTACCTAATTCCCAAGACACTAGATTTATACTTATTATGGTTTGCATTAGGTATAATATTTTGTAATAAATCATGAATTAATGTGAAATTAAAGAGTAGGTTTTCTATAGTTATTATCAGAGGGAATGATTAGTTAGTTTTTGGATTAGGATTAAGAATATCTAAGGAAATACATAGGGGTAAGACAATGTATTAGGGAACATAAAATTTTTTTAAGTACATATGAAGTTTTTTATCATGAAATAACATACCTTTCAAGACACTATAATTGGATGTGGTTCTAGAATATATATCCTAGAGGTTACAACTTCGAAAAGGTGTGTGGAGCCTGACTCGGTGTAACTTTGTACATGGAAATGGGTCTTACGGCACACCAAGTCTGAAACACCTTTGGGGTATGATTTGGTAAATTCCTAAGGACATTATGAAATATTATTAAGTGAAAAAAACCCCATAATAATATATGTTACAAAATATATCGTGAATAATAGAGATTCAACCCAAGAAATCCATAAGATAAGTAAAAAATAAAAGTTTTATGTTATCCCTTTAATTTTAATAAATTCCTATTTATGTGTTTAATAGATTAAAAAATTTCAACCCCAATTTTCCTAATATTCAATCTAATGGTTGTAAATATGAGGAATTAGATAAAAATTCAATACGACAAGTAATGTGATGACTACTTCAACGAGATTGCCAACCTAATGGGAGAAAGAATCAAAAACATTATGACCATACTCTCTCAACTAACATATGTTTTGAATAAAACCTAGATTATGAGGATTTTCCATACCCCCAAAAGAAATAACTTCCTACAATTTTTTCCTTTATGTGACAAAGGACTATTAATTTCAATAGATCATATAATACCTTCATCGTGGAATAATCGATTAACTCCATTGATAAGATCTTCCCCATCCTTAAATGATCCAAAAATGAAAATGATCTATTGGATATTATTGTATGGATAGAAAAGATGATTAGTGGTGGAAGTTGATCAAGAATACGAAGTTAAGGGAGAGACCAATTTAATTGGTTGGAAGGAATTTTATAAAATGTTCTTAAATAAATATTTTCCTCTATCTCTGACATAAAATAGAAATGAATTTCCTTTCCATCCAACAGAATGATGTTGAATCTCTCTGGGAATATGAGGAAATCATCCCAAGACTTTCATGATACACCTTAAACTTTGTATTTTCCATTGAATGAACGTTTTACCACTTCATTGGGTGTCTAAATCCCTATCTATGAAAATACATGGTCTTTTATGACATTAATATTTATTAGGAAATTCTATGATGTGACCTCAAATTAAAATAGAGATCATAAAATCTCAAGGGTATCACAAGGATAAGAATCTAAAAGTGGAGTTTAATTTTTGATTTCTGATGGAAAAATATAACGGTACCATGAAATTTCAATATCTCACATGTAAAAGGTGTAGAAAGAAGAAACCTAGAAATTTCATAAGGGGGGAAGTGGAAATGATTTAGTTATAAGAAGTAATGGATCCTATCTAATTATTACCCAAAATAGTAACCCAATAATATTATTGATGAGTAGAATTATCTTGAAAACACTCAATTCATTGTTAATTGATTCAAATACAATGAACCAGGTAATTTGCAAACTAATTCACTAAGACAAGGTTTTTTAGTGGCAACCAAAAACCTCCAAGCCAAAAAAGATGAGATTTTGACATCAAAACTACTACAGTGGATCCCAACAATGAAGATTTTTTTCTAAGTTGGTTATTAATTCAAAAATATGGAATGTGTTTTTTGATTCTAGTTCTATGAATTCTTTTATGTTCTAGATGTTTAGAAGAACAATTCAAACACCACCACAAAGCATGGAAGTGATTTTTTTGGTGAAAATGAAAATTGGGGAAATTATTGAATCCCATGTATATAACTCCTCCCCTATTAAATTGTTTTTGTTGAACGTTTATTAAAAAATTTCATACTCCCTTTGGTGCAATTTGATGCAATTCATGGTATGTATTTCCTTTATCTGTATATATCAAATATAAATTTCTATGAAAAGGAGATCAAGCACTATATTGTGAATTGTCCTTCAATTATTTAAAAGTGAAAGGGCAAGGATAAGTTTTATTTACCACCAACATCTAATAAATTGATATTATTTCCCTATGAGATAGATTATCTAGTTAAATTATTAAATATATGTATATAATCATCCATGAAGACATTCCCATTGTGATGGAATATGTAGATATGTTTTACAAGGAATTTCTAGGTCATCCTCCTATCTAATAGTATGTATTTTCAATCATGGTTATGCCTTGGACTTAAAATTACAAAGAATCCATATAGCATTGTTGTTTTGGTAATTGATTACCTTAAGAAAGCATAGAAAGAGAATCTGGATATTGGTATTATGTTCTCTAGTGCTTCACCATTGGGTGCACAAGTCCACTTCATCTAGAAGAAGAAGAATGGTTCAATGCACCTTTGTATTGATTATCACGAGACCAAGAAGATCACAATAAAGAATAAATATAATCTTCTTTAGATCAATTACTTATTTGATTAGATACATGGAGAAAAATTCTTCTCCAAGGTGGATCTACGGTCAGGATATTACCATGTTATGGTTAATATGGAGGATACTCCCAAATATGCTTTTCGTACAATGTATAGGCACTATGAGTTCTTAGTAATTCAATTCAGACTCACTAATCATTGAACAATATTCGTGCACTTGAGGAATAGATTATCTAAATATTACCTCAAAAATTATTTGGTAGTATTTATAAATGATATTACAATATACTACAAATTAATAAGAGCATCAAGAGCATCAGAGCAGTATGGTAAAAACCTTATAAAATTATAATATTTGTTCTTGGTAAAAAAATGTGAGTTCATATTGATGGAAGAATAATTATTTTGACATATAATTACAATAAATGGGACATATGTGTATCCTTCAAATAAAAAAGCAATTAAATGATGTCTGATGCCAAAATCTATGACAAATATCAATAGTTTCTTTTTATTAGCTAGGTTTTATAATCTTTTTTGCGAAATTTCTAGTGATTTTGGAACCATATAACAAGATAACTCAGAATGGAGTCATCCTTTCACGGAGTAATTAATTTAAATAGATAAGGAAAATAAATTGGAAGATGCTCTAAGTATAAATGATCCATAAATTCTGACACTAATTATAATTGAGAAGGATTTTATCAACTTAGACCTAAAGAGGATGAACTTGGGAATCATAAAATATGGAAAATCATAAATCATTTCACCAATTATTGACTTGTCATACCATTTGGAATATATAAAGGATTCATAGGAAATGATGTGGTAATTTAGAAGAAAGTGGAAGATTTCGGAAAATAGAAGTCATCTAGGTTCAATGTTAATGAAGAAGGAGTTGTGTGATTTGGGTCAAAACTATCTGTATCATCATATAAAGAGATAAAGGGAGAGATTTTGAATATTTCACAAAGATAAACCTTATCCATTCACTCTTGGAGTAAAAAGATGTATTGACATATCTGAGAGAACTATTTCTTGGAATTTATGAATAATGAGATTTGTGAATATTTTTCATAGTGCCTAATATATTTTAAAGTGAAGGATAAAATTTAAAAGACTAAGTGGAGGATTCAACCATTACCCATACCAATATTTTCATTGGAAATAATCACCATGGAATTGTTCATAATACTTTTGAATGCATGTATAGTAATCAATTTTATATGGGGTTTTTTGGATCATCTTACAAATAAAATTCACATTTTCTCAATTTCAGAGCACTTATCACTCGACTAACTTCCACAGATATACATCAAAGAAGTGATGAGGCTGCATGGAGTTCAAATATAATTTTATATGATTGTGATCTGAAATTTACATCCAAATTTTATCTAATTCAATAACATTATCTGAAATTGAGTTGAACTTCAGTACATCCTATGATCCTCAAACTGATGACATGTCTTAGGGGATTATTTGGACACTATAATACATGTTGACAGTAGGCTTTATGGACTTCAACGGTAGATAGGGACAACATCTTACTTTGGTTGAGTTCTCCTATAATAATAGTTTCCACTATAGAATTCAAAATCCCCCAGTGAAGCCATTTATAGGATGAGGATCAAAAAAAAAGCATGGTGGGATGATATTAGGGAACAAAAACTACAATGTTCAATAACGTCAAAAATATGGTAATAAAGGTTAACATCATTTAGCATCACATCAATCCTGCTCAGATTCAACAATAGTGTTCTGATGGCAATCATGGATGTTACCTAGAGTTTCAAGTTAGTGACATGGTATTCCTCTACATATCCCCATAGAAGAAATTTATGTGATTTGGGAATAACAGAAGGTTATAACAAGTTATATCAACCCCATTGAGATTATTGATCGCATTAGAGATGTGGACTTATGAATTGTACTCCAACCTAACCTATCCCATGTGCATAATATATTTCATGTATCTTTATTCAGAAATTAAATACTAGAACCCTTACATATACTCCAAATAGATGTGGTGTTGTTTGAGAATGATATATCATATGATGAGTAGTCGATGAAAATATTAGAACATAGAGATAGAATTATACAATATAAGACAATTCAAATTGTCAAAGAGTTGTGAAGAAACCACAATTTTGTGGAAGAGTCGTGGGAAACAGATTATATTATGAAACATAGTTACACTAATCTATTTTAGTGTGAGAAATTAAACATTTTGTAGGTGAAATTTTATAAGGGAAAATATTGTAATGTCTTGAACTGATATAGAAAAAAATTTCTTTTTTGATAAAATTAAATGCCTTATAATGTATTATATGTATTGAAAAAACATGCACTTACTTTATTTTATTATATATTTTAAGTTTTAATATACCGTTATGAAACAGAAATATTGATAGTGCTTCTGTTTAAGGTATATCAAATGATTATTAAAAATATAGTGTTTTAACAAATCTAATTGACACATACAATGTAAGTGTTGGTCTCAACCAATAAGATGCTACCCTATAAAGACCATTTATGGGAGATTCTGAGGGAGATAGCATCAATGGTATTTTCCCATGACCAATCCCATTCTAATATCCAATAACATAAGCATGACTGTAACCATTTATGAGAAAAGTTCGTGATCTTTTAGATCACATCCCAAACTATGTACGTTGAACCAAACCATGAAAGTATCACCATACCAGACCTTACTTTTTGGGATTTTGTTGGTGTATTAAATTGATATGTATTAAAACCATATAAATATTATTATGTATGTTATTTTTCATAGAATAAGGAATATATTTTCATCCTTTTATAAATATAATATAAATTATTTTTATACAATAAAATACATAATATTTTTAGTTAGTATTAAAATTAAATTAATTATTTTTTATGAATTAATGGATATATAAAATAAATAGTTTTTTTAATAAAATATAACTATAAAATAATTTTTATTAAATATAAATCATCATATATGTTTTATAAAGTCAAAAATATTTTTTATATGTGTTCAAAAACATTAGTTGTCCAAAACCTATCATTTAACAAATAAATAAAAATTATTATATTAGTAGTTAAAAAGAAATTATTTATAAATTTAATTTTTTAAAAATGAATATTATTTTTGGAATCATAAATTTGAAATTATACTATGGTATGTTTTTAATAATTTTCTTATACAATCGAATTTTCAGGTAAATATTAACTACAATATAAATATATATTGTGTATTATGACACCATAATGATCCAAAAGTGAAGTAATAAATACTATAAAAGTTATAAATGACCAAAAGTATTTCTTCCCTTCAAATTAATTTTATTTTAACTTTATTGTTTTTTATTTTATAAATTCATTATGAATCCTTCAATGCATATAATAAATTTTTAGGTTTTGAAATCCTTTCTTCAATAGTATGAATCACCTCCACATAAGAAATTGTATTATTTTATAAATTTCATACCATTTACAAATAAAATAATTGAAATCAATTTCATTTTGAAAAAGAAACCTTGGGAAAAAACCATGGTAATGTTTCTAGTTTTGGTAAAAAAATTATATAGTCCAAAACATATGTTTGAGAAATGATAAATAATTCCCCACTCTTTTCATATGTGAACCCACAAAATATATCATTTATTTTTTGTGAAAATCCATTAATAACATCATTAATCTTCCCAAATCCCTTTAAATTCATCCCAAGTCACCCCCAATCTCTCACAAAGCTCTTCCAAAGTATTTTGATTCACACAGTCAAGTAAGGAATCTCCCACTGTCCACTTTTTATCAAGCACCTATATCATAGTATGTCCCTAAATTTCAATATGTTCATGTTGGTATATGTTCCTATACAAACCAATTACTATACATTTCATTCATAAATAATGATATAAACCTTTCATTCTCATTAATATCCCACATGATTCTTTATGTACACATGTTAACATGCCGAAATGTTATGACGGATCATCACCTTATCTTCGTTATTTGGGTTTCTTTATTAGCTTATGCCATATATTTCTAATTAATAATCATGTTATATGTCTTTCCATGTCCCTATTACTTCCCATTTCATTTAAAAATTATGATATACCCCTTAATCTCTCATCAACCCATTTTATGAATTTTTAGGTGATGTTGTTATGCTTCAGAACTTCCAGCGCAATTTTCCATGCCAAAAAAATTGGGTAGTGAATACCATATCCATTTCCTATCAAGGGTGTTCACCTTTATACACATATACTTCTTTGAAGTGGGTATTACATGTATCTATTCTTTACTACTTAATCATGGAATAAAATATGATGATGAATGAGTACATTTGAAAGATCTACTTTTCATGCTTAAGAATCAGAATGAAAAAATAGTGATGGGTGTGACTATAATTATATAGTGCTCCAATAAATTGGATAATATTTAGTCTTAGGAGACATTATGTTGGGATATTTAGTGAACTTAATTTATTTATAAGACTTTTTATATCATTATACCTTGGTAGTTAGCCACGACCTATGTTTGTGATATAGTGTTTTAATTTGTTACCACATTTCCAATGTTATGATTATCAGGGTATATCATGCCTTATTACTCATGTTTATGATTATCAAACTTTTTATTCACCATTAATACACCTATTTTAAAACATATATCACCCTTTAGAATATTTATTCCCTTATTAGGCTTTATATATCACCCATTTCGTTTGTCAGTCCCTAGGTTATCCCATGCAATTTTTAGTGGGTACATGTTAAGGAATTTTTCCATAAATATATTGTTTTTTAATATATAAATTAGAATTTAATGTCCTTAATTACTAAAGATAATATACATCTCAGTATTGTAGGTAATATTATGTGTAATATTATGTAATAAACTAAAAATAAATGTAGAATAAAATAATTGGGTTGTTATAGGATTTTCCCACACGTGTTGTGTCTTATGAAAATGATCGAACATTTGACAGGGTCCTAGATGAACCAATACCATGAATGGATTTGTCAGCTTTATTAATCATAGCTATTCTAGTAGTTACATTTATATTCTTCCCCTTCTATACCTTCATGTTGTAATTAGTTTTATACACAATGTGTTGGGCCTATATTTGGCCCTTTTTTTGAGTGATATTTTTCATACTCTTATAATGGGATTTAGATCTATATACACATGTTTTATAAATTGTTTTAAATTTTATTATTTTATGGGATTGGATAGGTGTGAATGTGCACAATCACCTTATGTTAATTCCTCCAATGTGATTAATATGTATACTCGATTCCAATCAACAACCCATAGACTATTGGACATTGTCTTCGGGTAGTCTTGACACTAGAACCAGCGAGACATGCTATGGAATTGTGTGTTGGACAGTGATTCAAAAAAATGAATATTAATTTTGAAATTTTAAAATTTATCAATAAACATACCTCTTCTATCTTTAGTCTTTCCTTTCATTACTCTCTCTAGAAATTGTAGTTGTGGCATTAATGGTGGGGTCAGTTCATCCATTTATTATTCCTTATGCTTTTCTTCAAATTCTATAACTTCTTAAAAATAATTTCTTATTGTATCTAACTCTATTTGGGGATTTCTTTGGTGGTTTTATTGATTATCATAGTGATTTTCTTTACATATCTACATGGGTTGGTTTTTGAGATGTTTGGTATCACTCCCCTTAATGATTCAATTAATTGTTTCATGATAGACCCACAAATGGAACAACCAATTTTATAGTGATATTTTTTAATGATTGAAACATATTTTATATATTTTATAACATATAATTGGGTGGTCATGAATTTTTAAAGTGTCTCCTCTAATACGATAATTTCACTTGTGAGTGATGGGCCTTTTGGTGTTTGTTCTTGGTATCCTTGTTCTATTGAATGAAAACCATAAGCATGCAATTTTTAAGGTCTCTACCACTATTGTTTTTTATTAACATAAAAAAATGAAATAAAAATTATAAAAATATTTGTTGTTTTTTGGTCATAATTGTATCCAATTTTCATAACATTAAATCCATTTGAGATAACATCCTTCATTGGTTATCTACCATGGGAACCCATCATATTTGGTTTCCCTCTGAGTACCATAGGAAACTATTTTTTCCACCTCTTAAACGAGATTTCTTCCCTCCTATGGTTATTTCAACATCAGTGACTTTCCAACTACGGAACTAAGGATATATTTTTGTTCCAATGATAAATCTTCAAAAAAAAATTTATTTAAATTCCATATTTTTAGACCATGATGATGGAATTCTGGAGTCAAATATTAAAAATGATTCTAGTAACTAAAAATATATTAATCATCAATTTGGTTGAAATATAAAATATTAAATCCATTTTTTAGGTATTTGGAAGTGAGAAATAATCAATTTAAGAAATTTCTCACCAACCCATTACAGGTAGTGATGGAATGTATTCCAATCCATGTATTTATTACACATTGATTAATGATTTATTACATAGTAATACACATAATAATACACATAATATAATCCAGATGATCATGAATTATATTTTCTTAATTAATTAGTTTCATATCCTAACATCTTGAACATAGGATACAAAAACATTATTGAAAAATTATTTAACATGATCTTAGAAATCATTGGTCCTCTAAAACATTAGGGTATGACCTGGGGACATACATAAGAAATTATTGATATATAATGCTCAGTAATGGAATAAAAATACAATAATATCAAAAAATTATTATATTATAGACAATATCCATTCTAATGTGATATAAACATGTTGAGAATTATAAACATGAACAAAAAGGTAGGGTATAACATGGTAATATATAGACAACATGAGAAATATAGACCCAAATTTAAAAATGGAGTTTGAGCCATATGGGAATGTTAACTACCAAGATAAAATAACATAATGTGTTATGAATAATCAATTTCATACAATACATTGCATCTCATGAGAAAAAAACATTTCCAAATGAATTGTAGTGTTATCTAGGTGCACTCATCATAATCCAATCATGTATATGCATATGTGTGCCACATAGATAATATAAATTAAGAACATATTTAATAAAATTTAATCCCATGATTATTCATTTTTTGTTATATAAATGTAATTAACCAATAATATAATACTCTATATTTCTAGGTGAATAGCTTGGAGTGAAAATAGTTATGGTATTCACAACTTAATGATTTGGAATGAAAAAATCCCAGTGAAATTTTAAAGGTATATTGGGAGTACATAAAGAGTCATATTTTTACATAAAATGGGACTTAATTAGGATGTGGAGATACAAATGGAAACATTAGGCATTGGAAATAAAATGCGAAAAATGAGGATGACTATTGAATAAATAGGAGAATGAAAGGATTTCAGCATAGTAACGGCTTAGGTAAACACTGTAATGAGAGAGGATAAATGATATATAATTGTTTGGAAGTAAATTGGATAGTAGAGAGATATTTATAAGGACAATATAATATAAAAAATTATTATTCAAAAGTCGAAATATTATTATGGTTCTATAATTGAAAAGAAGAGTGTGATATCCTAAACTTTTGGTACAGAAAATTACATGAAAACATCGGTCGCATAATGGGTATACATAATGGTTCATGGAAGGGATTAATGAGAGAAAAAAGGGGGATCTAATCAAATGTAACTAAAATGGAAAGTAATATGGGTTTATAAAATCATGAACAAACTAGAAAAAATGCAAATTAATCTTCACAAAAAATACATTCTTGAACAAATAGAAGAAAGAGACATCCCTTATATTGAAGGAGTGATTACAAAATATCGGGAGGGTCTTCTTGATATATTTGATAAATTTTAGATAACTATAAATGTTTTAGGGTGTATTAATGATGTGTTCCATGGTTTTTAATGATGTGGAATAGGTTCTAGGCACAGTTTATATAGAAAAATAGAGTGTAGTTCTTTATTATTTCCCAAACATAGGTTTGGGACTTTATATAATAATTTAATCAAAACCGAAAACCAACACATGGATTTTAGAAATAAAAATTGAAAAATATGATTATTTTTTATTATTTAGTAAGTAAAAGGACTTAAATTATTAAAATATCACCCTTTGTTATGTGGAGGTGAGTCATGTTCTTAAAGAAATGGTATAAAAATCATAAAATGTAATATATGTTTTAGAGGATTCAAAAATGATTAATAAAAAAACCTCATAATTAAATTAATTTAAATAGGAAACATATATTTGATCTTGTATAGCATTAATGTAATTTATTACATCATATTTGGGTCATTATGATATCAAAATATACGCTGTATATGTATAATGTATTTAATTTGTAAACAAAATTTTGATTGTCTCAAAAAAATTATAAAAAATTAAAAATTATATAATTTTGATGTAATGATTCATAAATTGAAATTTATTTAAAAAAATAATTTTATAAATATTTTAATTTCATTTTTAAAATAGAATCAACATTTATTGATAAATGTTTTTTTTTTGATAATAAGAGCTTTCAAACACTTATAAAAATTAATTTTGACATCATAAAATAATATTACAAACTATAGTTAATAAATATTTTAAATAATATTATTATATTAAGATATAATGTATTTAAAAATTCCAATAATTGAGAAAAATATAATTTCTAAATTTAAATTACAGATTCCTCAAAAATACAATTTTCATTTCATGAAGTCAAAATAAAAATCATTTATAAAGTAACAATAATTAGTAGTAAATTTGACCATTATTCTATTGAAAATAAAATATAAATACTTATATTAATAGGATCTTGATACATATCCATTTGTTCAATTGTCATATACCCTATGGGTAAGGTGCATGAAGGTGATATTTTCATGGGGTTGGTCAGCCTACATGGTTTGGGTCATGATTTTGATGAGCAAGAACCTCTCTAAAAATTAGTTTCCCTCATGCTTTAGTTATTCGATATCAGCTTGGTCTTGGTCAAGTGAAAATCCCCAGGATTATATATCCCACAAAATCATTCATAAATGGTCTTCATAGGGTATGGTCCTATTGGTCGAGGCCATCACATCATTTGTTATTCTGAAATGGATTTTTCAAAACCATAAATTTATACTAATCATATGATCAATGTTAATGGATATATTATTAATTATTATGATGATTAATGTTATTTTAACTCTTATAGGACACAATAAAATAAAATAATCTCATGTATTTTCTATAACCCTAATAGGGTATTTAATTGGATCAAAATTGAAATTTTATTTATAAATTTTCGGGTTGTTACAATCATCCCCCTCCTGAAAATTCACACTCTAAATTTTGTTATTCACACATGAGAAAACTATAAATATAACTACCAGCCTTAATTATTTAGGTTATCATCCTTTAAATGAGATATTTTCTATTCCAATTATAGATTCCTTTGAAGAGAATGGGTTTATGCGTCACAATGTTACCATAGGATATTTTCAAAATCATATACATCCTTTATCCAAATAAAACCCATGTATCATGGATTTTCTCAATGGGAACATTGATAAATAATTGAAAATTTATTTATAATATATATTTTTGAAACATATTCTTGAACAAGTTTTCATAAATCAATATTAATGATTCATCTTTTGATATTTTGAAATAGGCTTTTCTTAAATCAATTTTCATATTTCCCCAAAGACAGAAATATATAATTAGATACATATTTGTTTCTCAGAGGTATCCCTATTGTATAAAATCTATAAATTCATTAGTTCCATAATGGGTTTGAAATACATATAATAATTTTAAAGGACTCTAATGGTACATCCCATGATGGTCATGGTAATAATGCTGAGAACCCAATATTGTCCTATAGAAAATACATGATCCTTGATAGAATTGGATAGTGATAGAGATATTGGATTCCCCATTAATTTTTTACATATAACATGGATAATGGAAAATGTAATGATGTCTTCAGAGCATCAATTCAAGATAATGCTTGAAATTTTTTCTTCTTGAAAGGAGGGAATATTTATTCATGCTCTTACTCCTAATATATTTTACTCAGATTAAAAAATATATAATTATTACCTGAAATGGATTACCCACTATCTCATAATTAAATAAAATACCTTTTAATTTTTTTATACTAA
The DNA here is from genome assembly GCA_963277665.1 of Viscum album. Taxonomy (NCBI): domain Eukaryota; kingdom Viridiplantae; phylum Streptophyta; class Magnoliopsida; order Santalales; family Viscaceae; genus Viscum; species Viscum album. Next base: position 73,627,017 of record OY728154.1, read on the forward strand.
AATAAAAAAATATATATCTAATAGTTTGTGATCATCAATATCTTATGATAATAGAGTAAATTAATATGAAATAATCCATCTTATGAGTGTCTATAGTGCCAAAAATTAAAGCTACTCTACATTTATATCAACATATATAACTCTTGGATCAATCTAGAATTATTTACTTTGTGTTTTTCATTATATTAGCCTAATTACCTATATAAATATCCCATGATTTTTACAAACATTCCCAAAAATCAATAAAATCAATGTTCTTAAATTTTATCATATCCATTATACATAAAAGTACATACCATTTTACATATTACCTAAATTAAGAATTTTTATGTTCTAATCAATGTTATCCATGATATAATTCCTAACTTAAACTCTTATGGAAATATTTTTCCGTTAATAATGGTTCATAATGTGATTCTGAATTTACCATGGCATAACCTCGAGAGTGTTACACCATGTGTGTAGTAATGGTCACTACTGTGAATAAGTTCAAGATCAAGTTTAGTTCAATGTGGTGTTTCTAGGTGATAACATTACGTACATTTGATCAAGATCCGTATCCACTTGTAGTATCTAGATATGAATGTATTTTCATGGACACCACTTACTCTATAATTTACCAAAACGTAGGGTTTTTTTCTAATGTTTATTCAAAACCCAAAGGATTTCATTATAGATTCCTTATCATAATGACAAAAAAATTCATATCATACTAAATATGATAACCCTTGTATTTATTGTAAATTAACTATTTATTTATTAAATAAGAATACGCATAATAATACCAAAAATATCATGAAGTATAATGACTTTGGGAATTAGGTACAAATAATAACATCATTAACATAGGATATAACAACATTATTGAACGATTCTTTTACAATATATTCGAAATCATCGGTCCTCTAAAACTGTATGGGATATCCTGGGGACATTAATATGAAACAGGTAAGCTATAATTCTTAGTAAAGGAATAAACAATGAATAAAATTAAGAATGTACTATATGTTATACACATAAAAATTTAAATGGTACATAAAAGTGGTGAGAATCATAAACATGAAAAATAATTCATGGTATACCATGGTAAAATAAAGTCAACATAGGAAATGTGGAAACATTCATAATAATGACATCATTAGAATAATTCAACGATAACGAAAAATAAAAAAAAATCCTAATATTATTAGGATATACTCTTACACACCATACATGGAATGTCATGATACGAAAACATTACCAAAATCAATGTAGAGTTTTCTGGGTGAATCCATCATAATCATATCAGGTAAATATATAAGTGTTCTACATAGATCATATAACGTAAGAACACATTTCATCACATTTAGTTCCATGATTAAGGATTTTGGGTTACATAAATGGAATTCCCCAACAAAATAATTATATGCATGTATATTTTAATACTATTGAGTGGAAATAGCGATGGTATACACAACAAAAATTATTGTAATGGAGAAATAATAGAGAAATTTTGGAAGCATAACATCATTACATAATTGTTCATAAAACGGTTTAGTGCGATATAAAGGGGTATTTGATAATTTTGAAAAAAAATGGGATCTAATAAGGATGTGTAGAAACATATAAAAACATTATTAATTGGAAATAAATTGGAAGACAATGAATGATATTATTGAATAAAGAGAAGAAGGGTAGTATTTCGGTATAGTAATAGCTTAGGTAATTACTATAAGGATAAGGGATAAATAATATATCATTATTATTAATGAACATACAAAGTATAAGTAAATTTATATGGACATTAAAACATAAACAAATGATATTTAAAAGGCTAAATATATTTAATTTTATTACATAAAAATAGAGATAGAGTGGTCCCTCACTTTTGTTACAGAAAATCCCCAAACTATTTTGGCACCATAGTGGATGTACATTAATGTTCATGGGATGGATTAGTGAGACTGAAAGGTTTATTTCATCATTTGGAGATCCAAATTATAGTAATATGAATGTATAAAAATGTACCCAAAAAAGAAAAAATATAAATTAAGAGGAACAAAAAAATGGTGCTTGAATAAAAAAGATGAGAGAGAGATCCCTTACCTCAAGGGTAGATTCCAAAACCTTAGGTGGAGATTCTTAAGAGGTTAAGATACATGTTTAGTACTCTATATGTGAATTAAATAGTATGGATGAACTACATGGGTCGTTAGTGAATAATAAGGTTTTCTTTAGTGGGTATATATTGAAAAATATAGGTGAGCCCATGATTATTTCCCAAACAATGGTATTGGACACTATATAAGAAAGTATTAGAAACCAAAAATGTTAACTTGTTTTCCCTATAGTTTATTCATAAGAAGAGTTTTTTAACTATTTTAGAAGACCAAGGACCTAAATTATTAAAATTTTGACATTTTTCCTGGGGAAGTAAATCATGTTATTAATTAAATTATTTTTAAAAACATAAATTATAACATTGGTTTTGGAAGATTCATATATGATTATAAAATTAATAGAATATCGTTAAAATAATAATTTAAAGAGGAATTGTTTTTGGAATTTTAATACCTTTTATATTATTTGTTACAACACTTTTTGGTCATTATGATATTATAATACACATAGTATATTTATACTTTATTTAATTGTTTCCTAAAAATTCGACTCCCTTAAAAAATAAGAAAAAATTCCCCATTGGAAAATTCTGAAGTATATATTATTAAAATTATATTTATTTTTAAAAAATAAATATCAATATATTTTAATTGTAACTTTTAAAATAGAATAAATATTATTGGACAAATACTGGGTTTTATGATAATAACAGTTTTTGAACCCTTATAAAAAGAATTCACTTTGTAAAATTAAATTATCAATTATACTTAATAAATTTTATTTAATGTTACTATTTTATTAAAATATAATTTATTGTAAAATTCTCATCTATTCAAAAAATTTAATATCTTAATTGAAATTATATCTTCCCTAAAAATAAAATGTCTTTTTTATCCAATAAAAATCAAAATAATTTATAAAGTAAGAATAATCATCAGTCAAAAATACACATTATTATATTGAAAATACAAAATAAACATTCATATTTATAGGGTCTTGATACATATCCCATTATTACTCTAGGAACATATTTAAGGGTAAGGTTCATGGTAGTGATGTTTTAATGGGGTTGTTCAGCGTACATGGTTTGAGTTGTCATTTCAGTAAGCTTTAAATTATCCAAAAACCTATTTAGGTTGTTTATAAGTTCTTTGATCCTATATTATTATTAGTCATGGTAAATTATCAATGATTCTAGATATCTCATTATCTCTGAAAAATGGACTTTATAGGTTATGTTCCTTTCAGTTGAGTCCATCACTTCTTTTTTCTATGTGAAATATATTTTCTATAAATATATATTTATACTAATAATATGATCATTTTTTAGGGAATATATTACCAATTTTTATGATGTGTAACAGTATTTTGAATATGATTGGTAGTATAAAAAATAATTACAAGTATTTTACATAACCATAACAAGGTTGTTAATTCAATCACAAGGGGAATATTATTTTTAAATATTGGGGTCATTAAAAAAATGATGTGTGAGGCTTTTATTCTAATCCCTTATTTTGTAATTTAATGAAAAATAAAATAGTTGGATTTTTAACTTATACATTGAGATATTATTTAATTTTATAGTGTCACATATTTGAGAAAAACTAAATATTTTAGTGTTTAGATCATCGTGCAGTAGCCGATAAAATTGAATTCAATTTATGAACATTTGAATTTTAAACAGTTTTATATTAAATAGATTTGAAATACTTGAGGAACTAGGATTCATGGTTGGATCACCACATCAAACAGCCATCTATATTCTATGAGTTCAAACATTTCTAGTTTTTTTTTGTACCCTTCTAATCATGTGTTTTTCATTCTTGTCTAAAAATTCTTTTTGGTTATCTTTTTCTTATTTTTTTCATGGTTAAATCCAACTGGGAATTGTATGAAAGATTGTTCAATTTTTATTTACTATGAGTGGATTAATCAATCATTATACAGTGTCTTAAAACCATGGAATGATAATAATAATAATAAACTATAAGACCAAAATAAAATAAATTTAAACTATTTATAATTAACAGAATAAATATTGTAAACCATTGAAGACAATGATGCCAAAAATATGTTACCAGATGAATGAATCAATAATTCCAACATGGATACCAAATTTATAAATTTATAAAGTGATAATGAATATTAACTAATTAACTAATTATGTATTATATGACATTTCAAATCCACTATGTATTTCATAAAGATAAGTTAGATAAGATAATTAATCTAATAAAATTTACATAATATTTAGAAACATTTTGTCAAAAATGATATTCTAAGATACCAAGTGTGATGATTTTTCAGATTTTGGGAATAAAAAATAATAATAAATACACCATGTATGAAATATAGATGTTCATGTAATAAATATTCTAGAATGACAATGATTCATCTAAATTTTCATCAAAATTGGGTTTAAGAAAGTATTTATGGTCATGGTAATTTCTCTCTTACACACACTAATCATCTATTTTCTCAATGGTCAGGTTATATTAGATAATTAATAAATGCAGTAAAATAAATCCATTTTTAAACATTGAATTTCAAAATACTAATGGTTATGGTGATGACCTAGTAATATAAATATCTCTCTTACTTTAAAATATTATTTCTTCAACATCCAATCATAAAATTGTCATGCAATGAAATATAAAAAGAATAGATTGAGAATGATTTACATGAAATGAAAACCCCAATTTATAATAAAAAATGAAAAATCTGGTTATTTATTAAAATAATAGTTTATATTATGTAATTTTAATGGAAAGGTAATCAACCCCCACCCCTTTTATCTAAGTGAGGTTGAAGAAAAAAAATTAAAATGGAAACAGTGTAGAAAGCCTGGTGGAGGACTCTGCAGAGCACAACACCACTACCTAGAGTTATAGTCCCCAATTGAATACATGAATCTCTCCCCACATCATATTATTTATAGGTATATATTCTACATAATACATGTGCAAAAAATCCATAATGTTTCCAAACTAATAAGTTAAATTTATTCTTTGGGTTAAGATTGGAGTAATTGTGGGCCCCGATCAATTTTTTTAGAGGATTGGATGTTTTGAGTTTAGGTGTGTCAGAGTGTGATACTATATTTCATGAAATGGAAAATTATGTCTTACCCTAGGGTTTATATTTTTACATCCCAGGTATTTGAACTCATTTTTACCATAAGATTTCCTTTCATTACCCCTATTTACCCCTCTCACTAATAGCATGATGGGGTAACTCTTTTGTAACAACCCGAGATTTTATGAGAATTATTATTTTTAATTTATTTGATGAATTTTGTTGTATGATACACCAAAGGGAGCTTTCACTACACGCATCTATGACTTGTCTTGCATTACATGCCATTGCGACCATCCTCGATAGCGTGTGTTGTACGCAATACCGGGTTTCACTAAACAATGATATATTTTTCTAATATTATTATGGACTAGCCATTATGAATAGTATTAACTAAAATTTTAATTTTATAACATTATTATTCATTTTACACATTTTCTATATCATGGTATATGAACAAAGTAAATGTTTCGGGTAAAATAATTATTTTTTTAAAAATGCAGTTTTGCCGCCTTTTGATGGAGCATCCACATTAAATAAAGTTATTGAAATGTTTATATGTTCAATTTGACATAATAAAATTATTCATTGGAATTAGGATATAAAAATTTACTATGGATAATTTTTTCATATTAATCTGATATCTTTCATATTTTAATGAATAGTAAAAACACGCTATATTTTAATTAAAAACAACTTTTTTCATTGCAATATTTATATTGATAAATTATAATATTGAATGGTTTTAAAGTATAAATATAATATATTTTTACCATTTAATATAATTTTTATCATTACCATTAATTTTACATTGAATTCATAGGTAAAAACATTTCAATATTTGGCAATATTTTAACGTTTAAAACTCGTTTTCTTAACAACGGGATAAATTTTAATTTAATTATTGAAAATTATATGTTTTGAATTTTTAAAAATGGATTCCATATTTGGATTCAGTGGGTCAAAATTATTTTAGTAGGTTAATTTTATTTTTTGTATATTATGAATTGTAACTACATAATTTTTATTTACTTCAGTTAAAGATAAATCGTGTAATTAAGGGTAAACCTAGGATTATAAAATTACCCTAAAACATGCCCAAATTATATTGGATGACTAAAAGTAGACCCATATCACCTAAGGGTCGGATTAGATTCATTTTATGGACTTTTTACCATGAAAATAATTTAATTATTATTAAAACCAAAGAAAGTGACAACATGTCACTCTCTTAAATCTGATAAGTATAAAAATTTTAATTTGTTGTTAAACTTCATGAAACATAGAACCTGAATAGTCTCCAGAAATATAATAAAATTATCTACATCATATGAATTTATTTATAATTTTTTGGTATTAAATAATTATCATTAAAGATGACAAAATAGTGATGTTGAAATTATTTTATTGATTGAAATATCAAATAAATGGTTTTAAAAATATTAAAATAAATATTATATGAAATATTTAATGTGATCCATTAATTTTCTAGATAAATATGACTTTTTATGAATCTATTAAATCTTTTATTTTGAATATATATTCTGTGAGGATTTTATTTAAATTCATATAAATGAATAGTGTCAAAATTGACACTATTGTAATTTTATAAAAATAACATAATACAAAATTGATTAAAAAACACAAAAAATATTTAACAATTAGAAATAAAAATTTATATGGTTTAAAATGTGATAAATAATCCAATTATTGATAATTCACAACACATAAGTAATTATTTATAATAATTTAAAATTTAGAATCTTATAGCCACAAATAAAATTAAATAGATTAAATAAGGATAAATCAAGTTGATAATGTTTAAAATAAATTACCAACATGCCTAAATTTTATTGGATGATGAGATTACAACCCTATATTATCTATTCTTGGATTTGGGTAATTTCGAATGTTTTTAAGTGGGGTTTAAATTTATTATAAATTAATATTTTTGAGGTTTACAAAAGTTCTTCTATCCTCCCTTATAAAAAGGGACCTCTTCCCTCTTCTCTTTACACCATTTTGAGCCTTGAAGCACGGACAAACCTTGAAAATTCCCCTTCTCAACCGCTTTAGTTATATCATAGGGGTTCTGGTCTTCTCAGAAGACTAACTCTAGTGCCCTATGAATAATTTTAAAGGAGGTCCGTCGAGGAAGATGAGTCTCGGACACATACGAAAGAAATTGGACATAAGGATATAAAGAAAGGTATTATGTAAGAAAACAAAAGGGGAAGATCTTTATGGGAGATGTTGAAGATATTTCACCATTATTATAAGATTATGTTCTGAGTTTCCAAATACACTAAACTATTTCGATCCTTGAGTGTTGGTTTTTGTTATGTATTAAGTATTCTTCAAAAGTAATGTAATGTCCATGTACGTCAAGATTTGGGTCTCTACCGTTGGTATCAGAGGCAAAGGAGTTTGGAATGAATTGGAACCATGGTAACTCTCACATGTGAGCATTGGATTAAGCATGGCTCTCTTCCCAAGGGCTTCATGAGGGAATGACAACCACTAGGGATGGTGGTGTGTCCCGCCCAAGGGGTGTAGCCGCCCATGGAGTGCCCTGATAGGTATCAATTATAGTCCACTAGAAGTAATTCCAGAAAGCTATAGTTGGTATCATAGGAAAGGATTAGTCAGCCTTTGGAAACTAGGATGCGATAACTTTAGTGATATCCATAGAGATATTTCTATCATATGTCTAGGGATGTCCTTAAGGATAAGAATAAGTATAGGTTATAGTTCTAGAATTACGGTAATGATCATATAATGAATCCTAAGATGTTATATATTGAACGCACACCACCTTTATTATGTTGTTTTCCATAGCATGATTTTTGCCTCTCACACTATTCTTTTTGGGTTTTAGACGATGGCTGGAACCCAAAGGAACCGTGTTAATCAATATAATGGACAATGAAATGATTGTCCTTATGAACAAACCAATTTTATGATAGATGGAGTGCAAAATCTTATTTCTATACTTACACAAGCTATGAATCATTTTGGAATTCCGAATGAGAAGAGAAGGGTACCATATTATATTGAGTCCTTTATGAGGCAACATCCACCTTCTTTCAGTGGGTCTTCTGATCCACTTGTTGCTGAACAATAGATCAGTAGCACTGAAAAGATATTTTCCATACTTCATTGTTCAGAGCATGAAAAAGTCATTTTTGAGGTTTAACTTTTAGAAGCTAAAGCAGACTAGTGGTGGACTCTATTTAAGAATACAAGGCCCAAAGATGAAATTGAATCAATGGAATAGGATGTGTTCAAGAACATGTTTTTCAGTAAGTACAACCCTAGTATTCTTAGAACAAAGATGGAAAATAAGTTCCTTACACTTAAGTAGAAGGACGATGAATGTATTGGTATAAATGAAGAGAATTTTATAGGACTTGAAAGGTATGCATCTGGCTTTATTATCCAACCTAAAATTAATGTTGATTGATTCTTCAGTGGCTTAAAACCAAGTCTTGAAAGGGCATTAGCTATAAGAGACTTCAGTACCCATGAAGAAATTGTTTGTTGTAATATCAATGAAGAACTGTGAGTTGGTGTAACATATCCATATCATGGTTTTCACAAGAAACGAAAGAGGGAGTTCAAGGAAAAACCTTAGAACAATGGTGAAAAGAAGGTGAATTTTTCTTTATGCTCAAAGTGTGGAAAGAGGCATGGTGGAGACTGTGTTAAAGGTAATAGAAAATGTTTTATGTGTGGAAAAGAAGGTCATCAAGAAGTTGAGTGCCAAAGTAATGGGAAAAAGGTTTCTAATGATGTGAATAGAGAAAAGACAATAGAGAACTCTCCACCAACACTTCAATTCTTCAAGTGCAAGGAAATAGGGCATTATGCTAATCAATGTCCTAATCCAAGGGTTAATGATGATCAATGTGAGAAACATCTTAAGGTAAAGGACAAAGAGAAGTCACATGCGATCACTATTGGCAATGATGAATATCACAACGATGTAGAGGAATGATTATGGGTTTATGTAATCAGATTCCAAAATAATGTTGTGGAATCTAATTTACAGTACTGTGAAATATTGGAATATATATGTATTGGTTTATTATGGTTTTCAATAATTGTATGGTATAGGTAACCATGAAAAGTAATTCAAATATTTTGGAAAGCAGATAATATGAACATAATGAAGGGATAAGGAGAAAATAATATTAAAGAGCTCATGACTGATATAAGGACAAAGTGGGATCATGGTTTGAGTATATAGAAATATCGGGATTTTGGAATGTGGAATGAGTTACCTTTTCATAGCATTCATGTTTTCACTATGGTTCAATGGTAATTAATGTTTCAAGAGAAGACAATATTAAGGTATTCACATGTTTAGAATGAGAACAATAAGATATACCTTATGATAAATTGGGGATAAATGATGATATTCAGATTTTTGGTTGATAACCATTCTAGTAATCGTTCTCTTAATACTATGAGTTTGGAAAGAAGTATTTTGGTTAAATTTTAAGGTTAGACTGGATTATATTGGGAATCAAATAGTATTTTTTAAGGCTATAACTTTTTTTGATATTATTGTAGGAATGTTAAAATAATGTAGTTTTAGAAAAATGGACAACATACAGGATAGGAGACAACCCATCGTGTCACACAAGGTTGTGGGAATCGAACTCACAACTGAAGTGCGACAGGACTTTATTGCCTACCACTGGCCTATAGGAATTCCATGGTTAGTATAAACTAGTTTTATTTTATTAAGCGGTATGATAGATGGAGTATAAATCCATTTTTGGAATCATATACGATTAACCTCACCACAGATGGACTTATGTATATTTGATAACTTTTTCTAACCTTTTGTTTGAGACATATGGAATGACCCGTCATTCTATCACATGATATGCTAACACTTCACTGAAGACAAATTCAACTTCATTTCTCTAAGAGGTGAAGTGGAAATTGTTCAAGGCATGAACAACGGTGAGATTATACTGAAATAAAGTAAGTATTTCTTCTAATTCAATTTTTTCAACTTTTGGGAAACATTCTTGAAAACCAAAAATGTTGTCCTAGTGCCCCTATATCTGATGAATCATATGGTACCTTAGATCATCACAAATTTATGGCTTTGTTATTGTTGGGTTTTTTATAGCCATGTTCTCTACCACTCTCCATCAGAACTTGATGGTTAGGATTCTCTTCCATATCCATATTTTCACCTATGCCCTCCTATGTTGAAACCCAGTGAAGAGATAATTTGGGTAACTGATATGTTTCATAATTCACTTATTGAAATTAAGTTTTAGTATTCCTTTTTATGATGTGGGTTTCTATGAAAGAAACATTCAAGTAGTAAACCATTTATAACTCCAAGGAATTTCGACGATGAAATTAATTTTAAGGGGGGAAGAATGTAACAACCTGATATTTTATAATAATTATTCTTTTTAATTTCATTGATGTCATGTTTTGTAAGCTACACCAAAGGTAGCTTGCACTACAAGCATCTCTGACTTGGCATGCATTCCAATTCATTACGACCTTCCTCGATAGCATGTGTTGTACACATTACTGGGTTTCACTAAACAACAATATATTGTTATAATATTATTATGGATTAGTCTTTATGAATAGTATTTAATACATTTTGAATTTTATAACATTATTATTCATATAACACATATTTAGAACATGGTATATGAACAAAATAAATGTTTCGGGTAAAATTAGTATTTAAAAAAATGTAGTTTTGCAGCCTTTTGATGGTGCACCCACATTAAATCTAGATTTTGACATGTTTATAAGTTCAATTTGAAAAAATAAAATTATTCTTTGGAATCAGGATATAAATATTTTATTTGGATAAATATTTATTATTATTCTGATAAATTTCATATTTTAATAAATAGTAAAAACACGCAATATTTTAATTAAAAACAACTTCCTTCAACGCAATAATTTATATATTTAAATTATACTATTGAATGGTTTTAAAGTATAAATAGAATATATTTTTACAATTAAATATAATTTATATCATTACCATTAATTTTACATTGTATTCAAAGATAAAAACACTTCAATCTTTGGCAATATTTTAACTTTTAAAACTCGTTTTCTTAACAACGAGATAAATTTTAATTTAATTACAGAAAATTCTGTGTTTTGAATTTTTAAAAATGTATTCAATATTTGGATTCATTGGGTCTAAATTATTTTAATAGGTTACTTTTATTTTTTTGATATTTTGAATAGTAACTACGGTAATTTTGTTTTACTTCAGTTAAAGATAAATCGGGTAATTAAGGGTAAACCTAAGACTATAAAATTACCCTAACACATGCCAAAATTCTATTGGATGACTAAAAGTCTACACATATCACATAATAGTCAGATTATATTCATTTTATGGACTTCTGACAATAAAAATAATTTAATTATTATTAAAACCAAAGAAAGTGACAACATGTCACTCTCTTAAATCTTATAAGTATAACAATTTTAATTTAGTGATAAACTTCATGAAATGTCTAATGTAAATAGTCTCCAGAAATATAATAAAATTATATACATCATGTGACTTTATTTATAATTATTATGGATTAAATAATTATCATTAAAGGTGACACAATAGTGATGTTGAAATTATTTTATTGATTGAAATATAAAATAAATAGTTTTAAAAATATCAAAATAAATATTATATAAACTATTTAATATTATTTACTAATTGTATAGATAAATATGACATTTTATGAATCTATTAAATCTTTTATTTTGAATATATCTTCTGTGAGGATTTTATTTAAATTCATATAAATGAATAGTGTCAAAATTGACACTATTGTTATTCTATAAAAATAACATAATATAAAATTGTTTAAAAATAAAAAAATATTTAACAATTATAAATTAAAATTTATATGGTATAAACTATAATAAATAATCAAATTATAGATAATTCGCAACACATAAATAATTATTTATAACAATTTAAAATTTAGAATCTTATAACCACAAATAAAATTAAATAGATTAAATAGGGATAAATCAAGTTGATAATGTTTAAAATAAATTACCTACATGTATACATTTTATTAGTTGATGAGATTACAACCCTATCTCATATAAGTTTGTAGTTGGGTCATTTTGGAAGTTTTTAAGTGGTGTTTTAATTTATTATAAATTAATATTTTTGAGGTTTCCAAAAGTGACCCTCTCCTCCCTTATAAAAAGGGCACCCCTTTCCTCTTTTCTTCACACTATTTTGAGACTTGAAGCTCATCCAAACCCTTCCAATTTTTCTTCTCAAAACCTCTAGTTATATCATAGAGGTTTTGGTCTTCTCAGAAGACCAACTCTAGTGCCCTAAGAAGAAGTTTAAAGGATGTTCGTCGAGGAAGAGGAGCCTCGGACATAGAAAGAAGAAATTGGACATAAGGATATAAAGAAAGGTTTTAGGTAAGAAAACCAAAGGGGAAGATCTTTATGAGAGATATTGAAGATCTTTCACCAGTATTATAAGATTATGTTCTATGTTTCTAAAGACACTAAACTATTACGATCCTTGAGTGTTGGTTTTTGTTATGTATTAAGTATTCCTCAAAAGTAATGTAATGTCCATGTACGTCAAGCTTTGGGTCTCTATATATTTCATGTTCCATGTGATGTAACCATAAGTTGAGTGTGGTAATTGTTATTTTTATGTTATTTTTGTTTTATATTTAATTGTATATTAATAAAATAGATCTAACCATATCTCACACTTTCTCTAGTCCTGAACATTGATAATTAAATCAGGAATAACAATCAAATAATTATCAATTAACCCAATTCATTCACAAAAAATTCATTACTAAGGTTAATTATACATAAACATGGTTCTAAATCAACAAATTAATTAATTCACCTGATATAATTGACCATATGAAAATTTTAAATTAATAAATTATAGACGATTCAAAAAGACTATGGGTTTCTATAGATTCAATTCTATCAACCATGTAATTAAAATGGTACTAATTATTAATCAACAATCATGTGTACATTAAAATTAATGAAATTGGAATGTTTTCTACAATTTATTTGAAATGGTTCTTTTTACCTACTCTCTTTGCCTTTCAAAATCAATTGAATATTATTAGATTTTTATATGTATGATTAAAATTTTGTCAAGGGATTGATCTATAAATAACTAAATACTAAAATTAAATATTTATAAGTCTAAATTTAAAAACAAATTATTAAATTTAACCAACCTTGTTGGAAATAACAATCCCCGTATGGCTGATCCTCAAATTACATTCATTTATTTTCAAAATAATTCTCTTCCTACTAGTAAATTTCTAAATAAAAATATCTAAAATTATGAGAAAAATTATTCATTGATAAAAAAACATGGAAAATAGTTGATGGATATTCAATGAATAGAATGGTTTTGATATCATGCATTTTTTTTTGAGAAAACATTAAAAATATTTGGAAGAGAATATTTTTCAAATGAATTTTTTTAAGAAACATCATTATAGTTAACATAAATATTGATTCTAGATATAATAAGAGATGAAACGGAAAATAAACTTATGAAAATCAAAAATAAATATAGAATAATAAGAAATATTGGGTTTATGATATTATTGTTAATATAGTTTTTCTAATAAAAATTTGATCACAAATAGACTTGAAATAAAATGTGAATGTAGTAGAAATCCCATTAATCTTTTGGGTCATTTGATTCAAAAGTGAAATTAAGGGGGAAATTGAGACGTATTCTTAATCGATATTAAATGTATTTAATTAGTGATAAAATAAATTCATATGGATGTTTATAGACCACAAAGAATAAAATATTTGGTGATTATTGAATAAACCTATAAGAAATGGTATTGAAATAAGAATACCTTACCGAGGTTATCTCTTTATTTATACATGTTTGATCCTCCTATATAATTATTTCAAATTTATTAAATACTTTCGTAAGAAACATTTTCATGTATGTTCATTTTTCATGGTCCTTTTATAATTATTTTAGATCTATTCTCCAAATATTGATTTCGTATGTCGACCACTTAAGGGTTTTTGGTCAATTTATCCAAAAAAAATTAAATGTATTATTAATTTTTAAAGGAGATATGAAATTATGTCATCATCTAAAGAATATTAATAATTTCATGAAATCTATTTTTATTTATTTTTTTACAATTATTCAATTATACAATCACGGTGGTAGTAGAAAAACTAATCACATCACTTAATCGAGGTGGTAGTCCACACATATGCAAGGGAGATGTTATAACATTACTAAGGATGGAAGGGTGAGATGGTAGGTGACACGTTACATTTCTAGAATAAATATTATGTAATTAAATAAATATATATATATATATATATAAATATATTCTATCTTAATAAAAATAAAATTAATGTTGTGATGGAAAATTAATTTCACATCCATGTGTATATGATAGGTCGTACGCAAGGACCATCAATGTTTTCATTTTCCATAGTATGGTAAAAATCTGAATGAAGGTTGTAACATTATCACAATAAAATTTTAGTATATGGAATATATTTATTTTATTACATCATCTTTTTCAGGATATAACTTATTGATGTACAACCAGAAATAAATTGAAATATTTTTTTAGCGTTATACCTCTTCTTCAGAATCTCCATTTATCTTACACCTTTTTGTATTATATAGATTGTATTACGGAAAAAAATCGTCTGAAGGAAATTTTTATGAAATATTTGGCGGTAGTTTTATTGATATTAGTCAATATTTGTTGATCAAGTATTTTTATATAACATTTAAGAGTAGGTTTCCTTTTATAATTGAGATTGGTGGAAAAAATATAAATACGTGAAATATATATATATATATATATATATATATATTATTTTTAGTTTATTTAAAAGTACAAAAAACTTACATATCTTTAGTAATAAGGTGAAAACGGTTGAAATACAATAAATAAATAAATTTTAGATATGATTAGGTTTGATTTTAAACATTATCTTTTGGTTTAACGCCCCTACGCCTCATTACACCTATTGAACTTTAACTTTTGTAATAATTTATTCACTATTTAAGATTCATGACAGTAATTATAAAATTTATAGGTGGAAAAAACATGAACTATACATGATAGGCCCATAAATATACCATTAAATTTATTAAATATAATATTTTTATAATTTACATATAATTTGAAAATAATTTTTAAAACATAAATACCATTTAAGGGAATTTTCAAGACAATTTACATATCATGAAATCAAATGCATCAAGATAACAAACCATTTTGAATATAAAAACATTAATAACCACATAATAATTATTATTATACATTAAATTCATGTTTACTGAAATTCATAATGAATATATTACTCTAAATTATTTTAAAATCATTAATTTTATTTTTCTACTCCCTGAACAGGATCTCTATCTTCTTTGAGTAAGCGTTCAAGGAAATTAAATTATAAAACAATAATAATAAAAAATCTATCATAAAAAATTATTCATATAAAAAGTAATCATTTATAATGAAATAACTTCTTTTTCATCCCAACATAAAAAAATTTAGATATTAAAATAAATACAATGACAATTTCTATTTTTTCATAATGTAAAAGAATTTAATGGTCATAATCAATGGCACGGGGAACACAAATGACATATTTTACATTTTAAGATGTTTATGGCCTAATTAGACTCATATAATTAAATAAATTAGTGTTTTGGGTTCATTTTGAGAACTTATTTTGTAGTTTTAATCATAATTATCAAATTTAACCAATTAATATATGGATAAACATTTCCAAGGTCCCTATTAATTATGATTTAAAATTAAATAAACCTATTTAAAACAATTTAAACTAATGATTCTAAATTTTAAAATCTCTATTTCATGATCCAAATTATAAAATTATTAGAAATTTATTTTAATTTTATTACAAAAGCACATGGAAAACATTTTCTAGAAATATAGGTTTTTAAGTATAAAAATAAACTTATTACAAAATAAAATATAATGTTTATTTGGATGTAATTAGTTGGATTATTATTCATAAAATAGAAATTACATTAATTTAAAACCAATTATAAAATATAATGGAACTTTTAAATTACTTTATTTAAATAAACATAAAAATTGTTTTTATAAAAATCTGTATTTTTAGTATTTACAAAAAAATCCATTTTTTCAAAATAAATAAAAAAAATAAAAAAAGATTAATTTTAAATTATAATGTTAATATTAACATATATAATTTTTAAAAAATTATAAATTAATTATAAATTCTAATGTACAAAATAACATGAAATGCATTTTTAGATGTAAGAAATTTTAAGAGCATAAACTAATTTTATTCCAATTATTTTTCATTTTTTAAAAAATAAAATTAATATTAATATTATTGTATTAATTAATGTTTTATAAATTAAAAAATAAATTAAATACTTTTATAATTGTTTTTTCTTATTCATACCTTCCATCCCAATGACTATGTTATATCAGTTATATTTAAATATTATTTAATAGTTCATTTATGCTTTGTGTTTCTTGTGGTTAATACTGTAAACATGGTGCTCATTTTAAATGAAAATATAATCCTAAATATTACTTAACTATTCATAATAGATGAGAAAAGATAACATTTTAATCTATAAGTTTAGTGTATAAAAATAAATAACTTTTAAATCATCAAAAAAGATAATATTTGGAAGAAGAATTATGGAGTTATAGATGGATGTTCATATTCAACTTTTGATATAGCACAATAGTTTTAAAAAATGAGGTCTCATATCTCTAAAATTATAAAAAGTTTAAATAAATAGTTCAATGGAATGAATCTAATGAAATTATAATAGTTTTTATTTATTAGAATCTATATTAAAAAATATCTCATTAGAAAATGATAAATCCATTGAAGATGAAGTAGATATACCAATAAGAATATTTAAGAATAAATAAACAAAAAACTTATAGTAATATGTTTTCTTATCAAGGTCGGTCATATAATGATTCCAAAAAATAAATACTATGTCTTATTCGAGTTTTATAATCGAGGAATTTGTGATGAAGAATATGAATGGTTTCTCACTACTAAAGTAAATGATGATGCATTAACTAGTCATAAAACAATATTTTCTAGAAATAAAAAAAATAATTCATTAATATAAGTTTTATTTTAAATATAAATTATGAAATTCCAAATACTTCAATGTTGTAAAAGTAAATTATTTTTTAGAAGAAATATAAAAAATATTCTTATATTAAGGGTTTTTTCCTTACTGATGAAAAATAAATTTTATTGATAGAAATTGAGGATTTAAAGAAACATATTTATATTGATAAGACATTAAGAGTTTATATATAATAAATATTTAATTAGATAGATAAATATATAATTTTTGTAATAAAATTTCATCGATGTGGAAAAGTAAGTAATGAATTAAAAATTCAACGTCAAAAGTTCAATGTAAGATGTTGTAAGAATATCTAAGTAAAAGATGGTTATGAAAGGTTCAAAGAGTGATTAAAATAACTCTTATCAAAATATATATCATAAAAAAGATGTTAAAAATATTAAAAAATATATTTTTGATCTTGATAAGAAAATAAATGGAATAAGACAGTGTTTGTGGAAAAATCAAGTAAATATCAGATATCTAGAAAGTATTCAATCTATAATTTGAAGTCAAAAACTAATAAATTCAGTGAATAATAATGTATGAAGATATTTATACATTAAAGAATAATTTTTAGGGAATCTACAATAATATTTTTCCCAAGAAGGTTCCAATTCTGGTGACGTAAATATTCCTACAAGATAGTTATCAATTTATAGAAAGCATGTTGGTTACAAAGGAAAGTCTGCATTTTGAAGATCATTTGGGTACTATGGTGGATTTTATAATATAGAAATTTTTTACTACCAATATCATAATGTATCCAGTACTTTTGGTAGGAAACTTTTGTGGGAGTTTCATCCCTCTCATTAAAATAATACTCAGAATCTTGTTATAATTTTTTAAAAAGAAGACTAATTATTGACATGATGTTATTAAATAAGTTATTAGAATATGTGATCAATCAGGTCACCATTATAATGAATTTATAATATTTATATAAAACTATTAAATATAAGATAAAAAATAAAAATTCATAGAATATACTATGTAAATGTAAGGACAAGTCTTGGGCAGTTGAAAAGACAGAAAAAAACATAAAAAGGGGATATTGCCAAGATTATGTATAGTGGACAACCCTATCATATGGAGAGGGATATAAATCTTCTGAAAGATATTAAAAACATAAAATAATTCCATTCTGTATAAATGATGGTTCACTCAAAACAAAATGTATTGGATTAGTTGTTCTTGGGAAATATATACTAAAATCGTTGATCTTCTATTTACTAAAGGATTAAAATAAAATATTCTTATTGTTTCTCAGTTATGTGATTATAGAAATGAAGAGATGTTTTAAAAGGATATAATTTAATTGAAGAAAAACTTTAATGTATTTATTATTACAATAGGTTAGTGAATTAGAGGAAATATGTTTCAAGTGGGTGACAATAGAAATTCATGTTAGTTAAGAATAAAAGAAGAAAATATATTCTGGAATCTATTTAGTAGTCTTTCTGATAAAAATAAAATGAGTTCTATCTCATAGAGATAAAAATTTTATTGTGTTCCTATTCTAAAAATAATTAGTATTTGGATGTTGTCAACATTATAAAAGGTAAATATTTTTAATTACCATTGGACGAAGGGAGAGATACAATAAAATCCTCCATCAAAGATTATCAATTCAGACATTTATAGGATAGTGAGGATGTAAACCAAAAAAGTATAATATTATTATATTTCCTTTATTTATGACATTATTCAGATTAGAATTATTATTTTATGGAATCATAAATCAAATGTTTTAAATATGTTTAAAAATTTTAAAGGATATTAAGATGATTATGGTTTCCCTATAAAGATAATACAATATGATAATAGTGTTGAGTATAAAAGAGGAAGATTACATTCTTATCTAGTTATAAATGGTATTCACAATTAACTTTTTTGATGAAAATGAACACCAATATACATATAAGATGATCGTACCATTCGAGATAATTATAAAGGAGTTAGAATTTTCTTCCCTCTATAAACTCTATTCAATGGATTCATCCTTTAATTATGAATTTTATTTTATGAGATCCTCAAAGTGGAATTCCATTTTCTCGCAGGTCTTTACATGTTCGTCCCATGAGGGTAGTTTTGGATACATGCTAATTGTGTTGAAGTTCACATTCAAACCCATTACATATGTGCGTCAAATTTATATATTCCCGAATAAGATATTTTTTATAATAATATTCTATGTTTTATTTTTTAAGGGTGTTTTAATCCATTTTGTTATCAAGGTCAAAGTAAATTACTTTGTTAAGATTGAGGAGATAGGTTTTCATAGAATATGCATTTTATGTCTTCCAAATAGAAGATATTACCACTATTATAAAATGGATATTTGAAGGATTCTTGATAATAGAGATGTAAAGGATCTAGATCACATAAATAAATAAATTAAACTTTATTAAGTATGTTCTAGAAGTGATGATAATGCTTTTTTTACAACCAAATGAAATTTTAGATAGAAGGTAAATTATTAATTTCTTACAAATTGGAGAAATATAATTATCTATTTCAACTGATGAGAAATAATCCCATTCACCCCATCTATGGATTAGAAGGAAATTATAGGTTCATAGAATCATTGGATATCAAGGGAAACCATTAGAAACTATGAGAAATTTGAGGACTATTACTCATACCTCAATATTTTATCATGTTCAACTGAGAGGTCTATAAATATCATTTAATATTTATGATTGGGATGATATTAGAAATGAATAAATGGAAAAAATTAGAGAAGAAATAAACATTGGATTCGGTACCCAATCCTAAAGAGAATAATGACATGGGGAAAATATGGGTGTTATAAAAAAATTGAATAAAAAGTATAATTAATAAAAAATAATGAAATTTTAGTGTCTAAAATATTTTTAAATTTTAATGTTATAGTCTTTGATGAAAAACATACATCATTTATAAGGATAAAATCATTATAATTCCTCAGGATGTTTTTTTCAAAAGTATATAAAAGACATTTAAAATTTATTTCAACCCTACCATCCTTAGTGGTAAGTTAGAAGAGGATGTGTAAATTAAGAAAAATTATGTATTGTTTCCTTCATGAGATGGAAATTTTGTTTAAATTTTATATAATTCAATATATTGGCTAAAATAATATTGAAGATTTTGGTATTCTAATATAGACACCTTCTTTAAGAAGATCAATTTATAAAAGGGACGTGTGTACAACAATATAAACATCAAATAATAAGAAGAGATATATTTATCTTTTATTATTAACATATATGGTATTATATTTGATGGAAAAAATGAAATATATTTATAATGAATTTGTTAAACTGATTAATGAGTTATTTGAAATATCCTCTATTTGTAAGATGAGGTATGTACATTCCTATAAATTACTCAAGATAAAGATATCATTTCGAATTATAAAGTGAATTTTGATAAATATATTTTGAAAATGATAGGACTAGAAGATTGAAATATAAGTTTCACAATAATTTTAGTGGGTACAATTGTTTCTAGAGATGAATATGAAAATAATTTGATCTAAGGGTTTTACAATAATTTATTATAATTCTTCTATACTTGGTATCATCAAGATCAGGTCTAGGGCTTACTATTTCCCTCTATTTCAAGTACCAAATTACACCAAAAGAGTATCATTCAATATAATAAATAAGATTTAAAGGTGAATTAAAGGTAAAAGAATTGGTAAAAAACATTTCAGTAAGTCCACAATTAATCAATTTTGATACAAAAATACAAATTATGTTGTTTTCTTGATGGCATAAGGTACAGATTTTGTGGATCTTTATTTATTTGATAGCTTGGCTTTATTGAACACTAAAAATTAGAATTATGTTACTCTATATACTACTAAATATGAGTATGAATCTATCAGTAAATCTATATCTCTATTTAAGTGGATAAGAATATATTTATATAATCTTAAAGTTGAAGTAAAGTCTCAATCAGTTATGGGATTTTAAAATCAAAGTGTTATTAAATTTTTATGAAATATGGTTCAATATTAAATATCAAAGAACAGATAAAAAATGTGTAACTTCATCAATGATATTGTGGATAATAATGAGATAAATCTATAATTTGTTTCTATAAAGTCACAAATAGATGATATTTTCAGTAATTATTTTTTGAAAGGATGATTTCTATAGTTTTATGATGAGAATGAGAGTTCATACTTATTCTTATATAGGCTATTTAACCATGAAACAATCCCCTATCCCATATTTTTATCTTGAATGATGTTTTTAAAGAAGGAAAAATTGGGAAAATAAATATCTTTAACCTCACTCTATTACTTTATTCATAAAGGCGGAGAAAATTAAATAGGGATAGTAATCCATTGATATATGTCTAATCCTTTGGCAAGTGATCTCTTAAGGAGAACTGGTTTTTAGAGAGTGTTTTTAAAATGGTTAATATATAAATTCAACATTATGCGTGTGTCAAATGTATTAATAGTTTGGTAAAAGTGTATTCATAAATTTTTGTATTGTAGATTCTATGTACTAATTTTTCAATGTTTTGGGAATATTTAAAGTGATGATGATGTGATTGTGAATTATTAATTCAATTATGAGTTGTCCATTAGTATATAAATTTTAAATATTTGTCATTTCATCTTGTTAAATGATGAATGATCATGTTTGATGATTTATAACTGTGAATAAAAAATTTATGGACATCACAACATTATTATTCATGGTAATTATTTCCTACACAATGTTTTCTAATAATTATTATTTTATGGCACATTTTTAAGAGGATTTTATTTGATATTGATTTACGTTACATGGTTAAAAAACTAATCAAAATGAGACATTATTGATCCCAAGAGCTTATTAAAAGCTATTATCTACATGGATAAATTGTGGGTCCTATAAATAAGTATATTAAATGAATAATTTCCCATTATCATGTGGAATTTTACAGGATAATATGTTATGGAATATATTCAGGTAGATGTGACACTTATGTTTACCTTTGTTGTCAAAAAAATAATAGCAACCAAATGCAAGTGATGTATGGTGACTAATATGAGGTAATGTTCATTTTAAATTTATGGAGCATTTTGGGATGTCTAGAATAATCTTAAATGAATTAGAAATCCATCTAGAGATATATGATATAATTGTTATTATAATTAAATTTTTATATTAGGAGTAAAGGATGAAAATATAAAGGAAAAGAAATAGTGGATAACATTGATATAACACATGAATTTATAAAACATGTCCATTAGCCATTAAGTTTATTCATATGAGTTATCATCTATGAATATATGTTTACCAGTAAGAACTTAGGGGCTCTGTATGGATTATATTTAGGAACCACATGTCTTTGGGGACTCCATATGACTTTTCATAATTAATTTTATGGCTTTCTGGGATCCGTATGAATTCTATCTTATGAATTTTAAAGGGGGTATGAGTTTTCTGTGAATCATTTACAGTGTTAGTACATTCATTTATATATTCTAAGATGTGTAATGTTTTTTACATAAAATATTTTTATAATTTCAGAATATAAAATTTAAAATTTCTGTAATATCTATTCATAAGAAAATAAATATTTCAATGATAAAAAATTTATTTGACCAAGGTAAAAACGTCACAAAATTGTATTTATGAAACAATAAAAGGAATAAATAGGCTTAAACATTATTTAAATAGGTTCTATAAATTAAGAAGAATTTTTTACTTCTAAAACTATGAGGTCATGTTGATAAAGATGTTGCACCACTATAGTGACCTAAATAAGAGTTATAAATGATTAATATGAATAGGGAATAAGTAGAAGTGGTTGGAAAATATTTAAGGTAACTTGATTAAATTTGAATATATAATTCAAAAATGAATGTTATTTTTTATTACTATTGGTATGTAGTAAATTTGTTTTCTATAAATGAAATAAGAAAAAACAAGATTTAAAGAATAGACGGATCTATATAGATTAAATAATGAATATGTCTTATGATAAAAAATAATTAGAATACTAATTTTATTTCAATAATAGGAAAAAAAGTATCCTTCGATAGATTATGTTGGATAATAAGAATACATTAAGAATCCTAATAAAATCATTGGAAATCCAGTTCTATTAAATAGTTCTCTATTATTGAAATGTAATTTTTTATTATTATATCTATATGAGAATTATTAAGACATAGTCAGAAGATTTGTATCATGTGTAAAAGTATCATCTCTACTCATATGATGATACTAGTGGTTCATATGGTCTCATTGTAATTTGGAACATAGTAATTATTGGACTTTTGTTTTGTAATTTTAACCTATTAAAACAATGGTTCCCTTCAAGTGTTTGAGTTTTTTTGTGATATTATTATTTTTTAATTGGTATTGAATTTTTTACCATGATTGAATATGAAAAATAATATAAATAATTGATTCACACCCTTCCCTATCCATGTGGTTATTTCCAATTATATGTGGGTAATTTTTTGGAAGCCACTAGAGTTGAAAATTAGATTAATGTGATAATTAAAAATCATAAGGTTATTGAAAAGAAATATACTTGGGAGGTTATCTCAAAGATGGAAGATACAAACATCACCAAGAAAAGATTTGTTTCTAATAAAAATATAAATAAAGAAGGAATGTTGATTCAAAAAAATCATTACGAGTGCATAAGGGATACTCTAATATATAATGTATTAATTTGGATGAGACATTAGTTTTCATGTATAGGTAGGAAACTAATAATTTATTCTTGTCCATTGCAGTACAAATAGAATTTAAGGATTTCCATATGGACTTAAAATTAATAATTTTGAATGTATTACTAGTATAATAATTTTATATAAATAAACTGATTGATTTTATTATTCACAAAATTGAGAACAATTTTGTTCATCTATATGATGCATTATAGGGATTAATGATTGAACTAATAGCATATTAATCTTAACTTTATTGGTGTTTAAAGATTCTTGGTTTTTACCATGTTGTAGTTGATCATAATCATTACATAAAGAAGGGGAGTGCTCAAAGAATAATGGTGATTTTTTTGGAATATTAAATAATATTTAGTTGATAAAAAAATAAAAGTTTATACATTCGGAAAAACTTAGGAGTTATGAGTTCAAAATTTAAATGATTAGAGAGATGATGTTTTCTTGATACTATGGGTGATACAAAGAAGGCACTGATATTTATCTCTCAATTTAAACATTCCAAGGAGGTTCTAAAATTATATTTTAGTAGATGATTATGAAGTAACAAAAAATTGTTTCTACCCAGATGAATTTTTTAAGGGATTATGATGGAAAAGTGGCCATGGTCACAAAATATAGGCAACTCATTTGGACATTGTTATACTTAACAGTTACAGGAAGTTATATTTTTTTCATTTTTCATGATTTGAGGAATGAGTGTAGTCCTATAGAAACCCATTATATATAATTGAAAATAATATTTATTTATTTCACAGTCACAGTGGACTTTACTTCTCTCAATATTGAAACATCATAGTGGGATTAGTTGGTATATATTGATGATTATTGGGATTGTTCAACAAACGATATAAAATGAACTTCAAATGGTGTGTTAAATCATAGAGTATTGTGTATTTCATATATAAGAAAGAAAAATTGGGGCACCTCATTAAACAGTTTAGAAGATGGATATTTTTCTACCATTCAAGATTACATGAAATTGATGTTGAAGAAATAACAACTTAAAGATATGATAGTTAATGTGAAGTCTTCCATTAGAATCAATTTCAAAAATTCAAGTGATATAAATCATAGATAAAATCTCATCCATCACTAAAGTATAAGTGAGAATGAAATAATTTTCCACTTTATGAAAGAGAATATGAATCATGGGTTGGTGAAATAGTAGTTTATGCCTACTAAACTTCAATTCAGAGACATCATGATAAATGAATTACCTAGAGAAGCATTTTAGGGGTATTTAATTCCACATTAAGTGGACTAAAAACATCCACAATTAAGTAATGAAATTGTATATCTCCCACACCTTAAGGAATAGTGTATGTTTATTTATATAATGATACTTTTTGTATTCTTTCTATTTCTCATAATGGAGTGACCACTAGGCTCATTGAAAAGTGAGGAGATATATTGTTCATGAAAGAAGGATATATTTAACACAATATTTAGGGGGATGAGTAAAGATGATGAAAGTGGAATAGATGATTACTATTAATTTAATGGGATCTATGATACAGGTGGTTTTAAATTTGTGGCTATCATAGTTATTTATTTAAACCCTATAAGGCAATAATTAAATCTTGTTAAAGTGGGAGGGCCCATTGTTGTTCAATTTGGGAGATAAAAATTTCAAGGATAAAAGTGACTTTATGGTCATTAGGGTTCTCTTACATCAATAGTATACCAAGATAATATTGTGATGATGTAGAAGTATTTTTTATCATGTATTACATATCATGAAGAGATATCATAATTTCTAATGTTGTAAGGTCCTGAAAAATCCGCAAAGGAGAATGATAATCCCCTTTGCCACAAGGGAGATTCTACCCAATTTCCCCCAAAGAATTGGGGGAAAGTGTGGCGATTACTCCAAGAATGGCACAAGCCGAACCGGTCCGCTAACTAGTCCAATGATAATGGTAAGTGTATGGTTCCATGAAGCACCCCCCCTCCTCAGACCGCTATCGTTTGCGGAATGGAGGCGAGGATCCTCTGCGGGTGCGAAGAAGGACGGGTGCCAAGCCGGTCCACCATCAGGAACCACACCAGCCGCGGACCTCATTGGCCGGCCCAGGCCACATCTTCTGTCATTCACGGAGTAGAGGCAGAACCTTGTGCGGCTGCGAAGCACTCCCTGAGCTAGTTTGGTTCACAGGGGGGGAAGGAGGTGCGTTCAATTCCCCACATGCTTCGGAGTGACCATGTCATCCTTTAACCTAGTTTCTGATCATGGGCCTCCTTAAAAGCTACTGCATGACCATAGATACATCTTTTTTCCCACTCTATAAAAGGAGAACGAGGGGGAGGAGCAAAAGGGGGGTGGATTTTTGGAGGGAGATCGATCAGATTCGGGTGGATGGATTTTGAAGGAAGGTGCATAGGATTTCGCAAACAGCGAAGTTCCAGTTTGCAAAACAGAATAGGTATGAAGATAAAAGTGAATTAATAAGGCACCTAAAACGCAAAACAACTTTGTGGACCACAAACTTAAAATAACAAAGAAAAGAAGACTGCAAACCATGACCCCTTTACGGATGCACCCCCTGTGGACCTGGGAGTTTATGCCCCTTTTTTGATCCATCGAACCGTGTAACACTGTCCTACGTGGGCGAAGCCCCAACCAACAAACCCCCGACTGGCATTGCCCTTGGTAACCGCTGCTCGCATGGACCCCTCTGTGTACCAACCTGGTACGCAAGCCAAAACCAAAGTCGTGAACCACCCCGGTTCGTGCGATGTCCACCATGCCACAAACCACCCTGGTTCACGGGATGCCCAGCAGTCCACGGACCACCCTGGTTCACGGACGGCCTCTCCTGCCACGTAGCACCTCTCTATACAATGGGTGCCACCACTTATACACCTGTATGGCCCGCTGGATCTTTCAGAGTTCCCATTCCCCAAGCTAGACAAAATCCTTCCAATCCAGCCTGATCCTCCACAACCTCATCATTGGCCCATTCATCGGCCCCAAGTCGAGGCCACCACCAGAGCCACCGAACCTGTGTGATATAACCTTCGGGCGCATTAGCACACTGTTTTGAGTTCACATACCCATGGTAAGCGAGGTTGATGGGGTAGCTCCAACCCTTGAGCAGATTCCCGAAGCATTCCTGGGTTTACATTCCCACTGTAATGCAGAGTCCGAGCACCGGAGTCACATTTCTGCCCCTCCACTTGTTAGGATTGGGGCATGTCTCCCCTCCCCGGTGCATGGCAGACTACCCATCTGAAAGAACCCCCATGTACCTCTGTACATCCCCACGACCACGGCAAAGAAAGTGCATAGTGAGGAAGGGTACTACTCCGTTCTTCTTTAGGGTCATGTCCCTCTCCCAATGTGATTTGTCACCATGGGAATCCATTTCAGAGTAAGCCCTGACTTTTTGGGCTGCTCCATGTGTAAGCCCCACACTACTCCCCACGGACGAACCTTTCGCGACGTGATCGTCTTGTCCCTACTGCCTCTTGTTTCTCACAGCTACCATGACTCATGTGGGGTTAGAGTAATCATCGACCATGACATCCTCTCCTGGGCCTCCTCAGAGTGTAAGCACCAATCCATTACCATGGGCTACCTTAGAGCGTAAGCCCCACTCCCATCCAAAATGTGCGGACTTTGATTCTCCACCACAGGGATACGTAGGAAGCCTCCTAGAGGTTCAAGCCTGGTCTCCATTGGACCCCCAGGTCCACATTCACGTCGGTTCTTCGACACTCCCATTCGAACTACGTGGGCTTTGATCCCTGACTCCTAGGAAGGGTACGTAGGAAGTCTCCCCGAGGTTCAAGCCCAACAACCAGTCGATCCGACTATCTTCACAACAGTTCACCGCACTAACCTGGGTATCCTAGAGTGTAATCCCCATACCAAACCGATCTACAAGGATTATGATTCCTTTCATGAGCATATATAGGAAGCTCGTATCACGGGTTCGATCCCAGTGCCCAATTCATTATATGTCTCCCTTGGATGACAATAAACTCCATAGCTCCCAGTTATGAGGCTTTAACCCATCACTGTCTCAATGTGTCCAAACTCCTCATAGTCAATAATCCAATTAGGGATAGTAAACCTCAGGCCTAAATGATTCCGAACCCCGGAATCCAGCTGACCATTTCCAACAAGGAGTAATCCGTGGACACTATGCTTGGGTATAAACCAAAGATTCGCAAACATATGAATACGTCTTAAATCTATAAGAGTGTCCTAGAACAGGTAATAATTATCCCTAAAAGGTTGTGATGAGACCGACTTCCCTTAATCTTGACCAATGTGAGTTCTTAAGTGTCGCTGGTCAAACCACCCAACGAACACCTACATTTGGAAAGAAGGACCACATATTGTTGGATATAGAACTATTGAGCGTTTCGAGGTGAAAACGGTGCACCAAAAATGAGTGATTAAGAAAATCCCAATTTTCTATAATAAACCATCGAGTAGGGCACATTTTTCCCCCATGACCTCGTCGTGTGCCATGAGACAAAAAATGGTGAACCTGACTTGAATCTTTAAGCAAGAATGACGGATTTAACTTAATCTCACTGTGTGCCCCGTTATACTCACAAGGAGGGACAAGCAGGGTGGTTAATTATGCATGGGAATCATGAGATGCTGCTTTGATGGGTTTTCTGTTTGTATTTGATAAAATATTTTTACAGGTACCACTCAGAACCCCCTTTCGATCAAATGGTGCCACGATGGAACTCACAGGAGCGTGCTTCCAACAATGAAATGACCAGACTTCCTCACCAATGGAGGACCCTGTCACCTACTCAGCGTCTTCAACGCTGGGTCTCAGATACGTTGATCTGAGAGTACCATGTGAATGGTACTCTCCAGATAGTGGAGGCGGCCATGCATGCCCTCTAATCCGCCAAGACTCGCCGGTCGCCCACCCAGCAGTAGTCGTGAAGGCAGATCCAGACAACCCCTATTGCTGTCTCAAACCGTTTCGGGATTCTATACGCGGAACAGGACAACCCGTACCTCCCTTATCCTAGGGAGGCAGATGAGGTTGATGCTGAGGAATTCATCCCCACTAAATGGGGGCTCTACTCTAAAGACCTCTCTAGGTGATGTCATCATAGTTATGCTACAACTCAACATCCTCATGATAAGAAGGATGTCGCCCCAAGGATCCATACCCATACTCCCTGAGCTCCGGCCCCTTGGACTGCCTGACAAGGGTGGCAACGTACAACAAAGGACCGGTCATCACTGTTGTCCCTTGGGAAGAGCTCTAGTTCCTAGTCATGGAGATGTACCAAGAACAGTCACATACACCTGTTCTCTTCTCCAATTCCCGCCATCCAGACATGGCGGCATCATACGAGCAGGTTCAAATCCCCGTCGGGCTCCATCAAGCCTATTGCTCACGCAGTATGGCACCTACCTGGTAGGCACCACTCCCTGCCCAGGGTCGTGAAGCCCACCAACCTGACATGGTGGCAGACCAGCACCTGTAGGACCAGCTCCAAGCAGATGCTCTTGACGCCTACCATCCCGGCATGGTGGCGATCACCAAATCCCGCCATCCAGATGAGGCGGAAATTAAAGGGCAAGCATATCTCCCTGCCAACAAAGGCCCCTGACTTGATACGACGGGAAACCAATGTATGCAGGGCCAGCTCCCTACGGATGCAAGTAATGTCTTCCATCCCGATGTGGTGTAAAATGGAGAGATAAACTGGCATATCCCGACCCATCGGCAGATTCATTCACCTGCCCCGACATAGGATAATTATCAGTACCCACTGACCACTGGAGGACCGGAGTAGGATATTCTTACGTCGATACTGGAATGGGCCATTATACCCATTCCAGCCAAAGATGTCTCTCTGCATATCATGGCAATGATGTAGGAGCAGGTATCGATCCCCAATCATATCTTGCAGAATTTCTAGAATTTGATTGCATTAGTGGCAACAGTAAGGACTCGGGCCCATGAGCCTGTATCCCTAATTGAGGTGACTAATCTAATAGATGAGATAGCCACCTCGGAGTAGATCTGCATCCCTGCTTCCATCCAAGAGGGTCATCGGCCATATTCCGCGACACAAGGCCAAACGGATCGAGCAGCTTCACTCGTTCCAACTGGGGGACACCCGTCTATCATGGTGGATGCTCAAGAGCTATCATATATACCTGTTAAATGTCAAGATGTTCGTCAGAGTATCGCAGAAACATCATGAGACCCAATTAGAAAGGGAACCGAAGGTGAAGGCCTTTGTCAACAGTGAACGGTCCCCACTACCCGCAAGAAAGCTCACCGAATGCGCTGAAGGCAGCCGGAAAATAAAGAGCGGGTTCATGGCTCCTCTCTACTAGAAGCTGGGGATCCTGAGGCCATTAAGAACATATCAAAGGCTCAAAACCCTACCCACCCATTACCATATTATGGGAGTGGTGGTAGATGTTTCAAAGGTCCTTCCCGCAATGTCACTACCAGCAGCTTTAAAGGTCCTCCTCAGAGTACCCGCAGGGGCCACCCCCATTGGAATACAACGATCGATCACGAGAGCTCCTCTTTTGATGCGAGTCACGAAAACCCTCCACGTGACTAGAAGGTCAAGCATAAAGAAGGCCCTCCACTTACTATGGTCCACCCTGAAGGTCCTCCTAGTGGTATACACTACAAACACTCTATGCAGTGGGACCATAGATTATGATAGTAGTCCTCGCTATGATAGTCGCAACTTCAGAGGCCCTCCCGCAGTGACATCTCATCAGGACAAATAGGTCCTCCCATTGTCGTGGCCTACCCTGAAGGTCCTCCCCCGGGGTTACGTTGCAACGACACACCGCACGGTCGGGTATCAAGTCATGGTGGTAGTACTCACCACCCTGAAAACAGATGTCCTTCCCGTAGAGACGTTAAGAAATGGGAAGGACCCCCCCCCCCCCCCCGTTATGGTACATTTTGAATTCCCTCCCTAGGGTGTACCCCGCAGATATTCTCTCTACAGTAGCAATAATGGTAGTCCTCTCCATTGCAGCAGGTGTGATTGTAGTCCTCGCCACCACAACCACCATTGGGAAGGTCCTCCCTGTAGTGGCCCCAAGCGACAAGAAGGTCCACCCCTTGTCATAGTGTATCTTGAATTTCCTCTGTAGGATGCACATCGAACGTAAAAACATGATGGTCATACTCACCATGATGGTAGTTGTTGCGAAGGCCCTCCTCGTAATAATTATACGCAGCCAAAACGTCCTCCCCTTGCTACGACGTGCCTTGGAGGTCCTCCCCAGGGTATGCACTACAAAATTATTCTATGCAGTGAGGTGTCAAGCATTAATGGTAGTCCTCGCCATTGTGGCCGCCATTGAGAAGGTCCTCCCTGCAATTAGATATCATATCGACAAGAAGGTCCTACCTCTACTAAATCAAGCACAGAAAAGCCATCATATGTCGAGGTACTAAGAAGGATGTGATCAATCATGTTAGATTCCCAACAAGTCACCAACAACACCATTCTTCAATGGGTAGACGTTCTAGGGCCACGTTCATCTTCTGAACCACCACAGAATCACCCACATGATTATTTGATAACTACCGATCTCACTACCTATGACCACTCTATCAGTGAGTATTTCAGTTGGGCCGACCAGGTGGTGAAATCTTTAATGGAGGAGTATGCAGAAATGTTACGTCTAAAGAAATAACTAGCCAGGGAAGATATACCAGTTATGTTTTGGCCCACGACCACCTCCCAATTCGACATACCCAGAACGTTGTCTGAAGAATGTGTGCACGAAATCCTCTAAAATATATGGACAACCATCCACTGGATGAAATCAAGATTACTACCCTACTTCGGGTATGTAGACCACGCTAGGAAAATATGAGACCTCCTGCGTCACATCAACCTGAAAGCCCTTCCTTCGGTGTGGCAGCAGAGACCCAAGAGGCATAAAGGAAACATGGATATAGCCTGCCTCTGTGCACTTCACCAGCTGCACTGCCTCATTGGTGATGCCCCGATGGGAGTCCATATCAGGGGATGGGGAGAACATGGAGCTCCGCACTTCCCTCCACTCCCCGCCTAGAAGAACCCGTTCAGCATGGAGTCTTGAAATGCCATCACATCAAGACAACAATCGAGTGGGGTCCTTTCTCAGGAGAGACAACACACCCAACATAGACATGCCTTCAGTAAGTCCCAGAGGGGAAAGGCCCAACGGGAACAAGCCATCCAAGAACTCATGAATCAGGCCACTGAGAGCATACAAAAGGCCTCTCAACTAAGAGAGGCCAATCCGTGGTCATTACCTACCTCCCCAAAAGGGGTCTATTCATAAAATAACTCGGCACCAGACCCAGTTCACCCCCGAATGGGGGCACGCAAGATCAGGCAGGTTGTAATAGTAGTAGTCACTGCCGCAATCCAGGGTCAACCCTAGCCTACAGGAATGGGGGAATTTTTAACAAAAAATCCCCCCATAAGACAAATAGAAACGGGAAGAGACTCAACATCCAAAGAATGAAGCCAACCCCAGCCCTTAGGGATGGGGGCATTTTAACCACCTCAACAACAACCTCCCCCATGGGAATCAGTATTCTCTCGTCTAGGAAGGACAGTTAGAAGACGAGGTTCATGCCTCATCCCATCATTTGAATCATCATCCCCTTCAAGAGGGAGGCGTACCGTAAGGTCACATTAAAGAACTCTATGCATCACCATTCGTCAAGGAGCCTGAAAGCAATCCCTGGACAGAAGAGGGAAGACAAGTAAAAGACGCGGGAGATCCTCAACCAATTTGGAAGATGACATTTTCTCTGCCCCGCAATATGCATCCAAATATTCCATAGAGGTTAACCCTATGGGTAACACCAATTATGATGCCAATCCGGATGGATCGAGAGATGATGGTTATAGTCAGGCTATGACTCTCAATGAACCACCAGGTGTGCACAACCAGAACCAGAGGGCCACTCTAAATATGGCCAACCCTTCAGCTAACCCTCCTCCTCTAACCCAGCGAGCTTCCAATAAGGATACGAACAAAGTACCGATTGGCCTTAACCCATCTCCCTATCCCTATAAAAATGAGCCACTTACGCTCGAAGAGAGGTTCGCTCGATAAGAAGAGGAAATGAAAGAATTGAGCTGGATTAATGTCCAGCTACTCCAGAGGAACCGTCTTATTGAAAGCACGTCCCAATAGGAGCCACATCATGCGGTCCCAATAAGTGCACCTCAAAGAGCAAGTTTTTCCCTGGAAAATGAAGCACAACCATGGCTCCCACCCAATGAGGTACCCAGCCCATCCAACTTCCTAAATGTGGATCCGGATGAATACCATGACTTCCCTTTACATAGTAAGAAATTAGAGTGAGTGCTTCTGAACCCTCCGAAGGTTTCACAAATGGCACATGCCCCCCTCGTGCCAACCGAGCTAGATCCTCAAATAATGCCTTGAGCTACAGCTGCCCATGACCAGGCCCAAAAGGATATAAACCAGGGTCTCACCAACACCATCGAGGCATTGACAACTTGATTGGACTCAATGGAAGGTCAATGCGCTCCGATACAGCCAGAGTAGAAGCCCTACCCGGATTGGGTGAGCAAAACACCACCTATGCCCAATTTTGGGAGCCCTGTATTCCCTATTTTTAATGGATCAATCAATTCAGAACAACATTTGATGCACTACGTATCTTATTGTGACACTATGATGGGAACTCTGAAACAACAAGAATCAGTGAAACTTAGATGCTTCATACAGACCGTATAAGGATCTTCCTTTGACTGGTATATGAGTCTACCAGCCCAGTCACTAAAAAGCTTGGAAGACCTTCGGTAGAATTTCCTGTTCCACTTCAGCTCAACATTTCCTAAAACAAAGGTATGCGACCTCATTAACTATAAGCAGATGGAGAATGAGAGGGTCTCAAATTTCATCTCTAGATAGAATGTTCTAACCTACTCCCTGAACTGGCCAATGCCTCAAGATGAGTTGCTTGCTATATGCATCGATAATATTTGAGATGATCTACAAACACCGCTCATACCAGTGGAGTGCACCAATAGCTTCCGCCGTCTCTCTACCATTTCCCAGAGAATTGATTTCAACCTGCAGAGGACCAACTTGAAGTGACAAATAGCCTTGTAGGCTCTCCGAAAGAGTGCCAATAGAGCCGAAGAATCCTCTATCATGCTCATGCCAGCCCATGTGCTTGCTCCACCGCTCAAGCCTCCACCAAATCGTCAAGGGCCCCCTGTATATCAACAGCCGCCTCCACTTAAGCGGGATGATTAGAGAGGATTGAAGTGGAACTAGTTTGAGGAATTAATACACAAAGTATACTTGTTCTGAGAGGGCCAAGTCCACAGCTGATTCATTACTGTTATTAATTGCAACATGCTCCGCCTCCCGGAGTCGATAAAATCTAAAGAAGTCTGACGCAATGACAGGCCATATTACTGTCCCTATCATCAAATGTTGGGGCAGAATATTCGGGAATGCTTCGTCTTCAATGACCTCCTTCAAAGGACAGTATAATCCGAGCAGGTTGATCTGGGACCACCCCCAACACATGTGACCTATATTTCCACCACCTACTCCGAAAAAGGGGAGGGTTCCATGAAGTCACCAGAAAGAAGGGGCAGAAATTTGATAACTTGATGACTCAGAAGAATATCAATCGATCCCAGGGCATGCTCTGAGCTCAATTATAGCAGCCAGTGTTGCCACCAACAACCCTTGTTTCCACACAGCAGACAATATCAGCCTCACAACCCACCACGAGTCTTCCATACAAGCGTAATAAAAAATGTAGGAAACAAGAATAAGAGGAGCAGTTCGAAATGAGGCTGAAGTTAGCCCTGACACTGTCGGATTTTATACCCCCAAACATGGCGCCATAGGCACCGACCCACCAAATGACACCATCAAGGAAAACTGGCCGGGTTGACTTGTTAGAGGATGAGGAGACAATTTTTGGTTCCATCAACATCATCCATATTATGGAATCATTCACTAATGAAGGGTCTGGTTATTAACCTGAGTTCCCGACGCAAAGGGCAGGGAGGGGGAATCACAGAGGTAGGGGATATCAAGGGAGGTGCAGTTGAGGACGAAATCAACCCTACGGTTGCACCTTGGCCCAAACCGTCAATATCATGGAAATTCGTTGGATAGCCCTCTAACAGACTCAACAGGATAAAGAATATCCCTCTACCTCCACAAGCGGCCACTCTGGCCCCATAATTCTGTGATACCCATCAGAGGAGGAACAAGTTTCTAGCCGCCTAGTGCGGGAAAATAGACTGGTCAAGCCGTATCCCCAAAATGTGGGGACACCGTTGACATCTGAACCCGTGGTTGGTCCCACCTTATGTCATATTCCAACTACCAAGCTCCCTGCTAAGACTTCCCAACAAACGGAGAAGCGTCGGCCGTTGGAACAGAAATAGGATATCCTTAAGTAGCTGGCATTGGTACCAGCCAAATTGTCAATCCTGGATGCCATGAGTTTTTCAGCAGGCCATAGGGAGGCACTTATTGAAGCCATGCTCAGCCCCTAAGAGTTTCAAGCCGAGGTAGCAACCGTCGAGATTTATCGGACGGAGACTGTCCCAGATGAATGCAATTCGGTAATTTACCTCACCTATATGGATGAATCTGCCATCATGAAAGGACACATCAAACCACTATATGTGTCTGGAACACTAAATGATGTTGAGATCTGCAAAGCCTTTATTGACAATGGCTCTGGAGTTAACCTCTATCCCCTACGGACACTTCGTAAGTTGGGCTACAATGAAAATGACCTAGTACCCTCAACCACGACTCTGTTATGTTACAGCTAGATTGAGAATAATCCAATGGGACAAATTAAGCTAAAGACCCATTTTGGCGACCTTGTGACCTATTCGGAATTCGTAGTGGTTTGGCGGAACGTAGCATTCAATGCCCGGCTAGAAAGTTCGTGGCTCCATAAGCACATGGTCGTTCCTTAATCCTACCACAAGTGTATCAAATATTGCATCAAAGGAAAATGTGGTACATTGCACGCCGACAAGGCCCCATTCAAGCTCTCCAAGTCACACTACATTAATGTAGGGTTTTATGGGAAAAAGAGGAAGAATCCTTTGGTTGATTGTGTTAAATGGATCCCAGCTCAAAATGGTCTGGAAATGGTTCCTCATGACCCCCTCAGACATCTTGGCAGAGACTACATACTGCCCATCAACCATATTGAGAGCATGGGTTCATGTTTTGACACACAATCACATGTCCTTATAACTTCAGCCATAATGGCCGAACGTGACAATGCGGGAATGTCCGCTGACCCTAAATTTGGGGGAGAATACATGAGCGAGGATGCACACAATGCCTTGCCTCTAGACTCCCAGGAGCCCGAGTCAAAGGTTCTACCCTCTCCGGATCAAGAAAAGGAGGATTTGGGAGAAGAAGAGGAGGAAGATCTCAGAGATGCACCTCCTGCATTTGAGGAAGGTGTCTCCACCATAGTGGATGAGCTTAGGGAAATAAACCTATGTACTGAGGAAGACCCGATGCCCACTCTTATTAGTATAGCCATGTCCCCCAAGGAGCACGAGGTATATACCTACTTCCTAAGACAACTCCGGGATGTCTTTTCCTAGAATTACATGGAAATGTCGAGACTCGATCCCGAAGTGGTGATGCATCACCTGGGTCCTCCAGAAGACAGCCAATGCTATAAACAGGCCGCCAGAAGGACACACTCCTCACATGCTGCCAAAATAGTGGCTGATGTTGGTAATCTCATTAAAGAAGGCTTCATTCAGGAGGTCCAGTACCCCATATGGTTGGACAACATTGTCCCCATCAAGAAAAAGAACATAAAAATCCACATCTACATTGATTTCAGATATCTCAATCGGCATTTCCCGAAAGAATATTTCCCAGTCCCGATCACCGAGTTATTAATCGATGAAACAGCCATTTATAAGGCTCTATCCTTCATGGACGACTATTCTAGGTATAACAAAATTAGGGTGGCCTGAGAAGATGAAGAAGCCACTGCATTCAGGCCCCCTAAAAGAATATTCTGTTATAGGTTCATGACCTTTGGTCTCAAGAACACTGGCACCACATATTAGTGTGCCATGCATCGTATCTTTAAACCATTGCTGGGGAGATTCGTTGAATTCTACATAAATGATTTGGTGGTAAAGTCCAGATAGTGCTCAGATCACCTGTTAGACCTTGAAACTGTCTTCAACAAACTTTGATAGCGTAGCCTGAAGATAAACCCCTTGAAATGCACCTTTGGGGTTACCTCAAGGAAATTCCTTGGCTTCTTCATATGCCATCATGGAATTGATGTAGACCCTGAAAAGAAAAAGGCTATCCTTGACCTACCACCTCCCCACAATCTCACCGAGTTGAGATAATTCCAAGGGAACCTGGCCTACATCAGGCAATTCATAGAAAACCTGGAAGGAAAATGTTTTCCCAATACCAGGTTAATGAAGAAGGGAGTCACGTACCAATGGATAGATTACTATCAAGAGGCATTCGATAGCCTAAAGATGTGTCTCTTAATCCCACCAGTACTTATGGCCCGGTTGAAGGAAGACCTCTCATCCAATACGTGACGGCCCTAGAGCAGTCACTGGGAGTCTTCCTCGTGCAGAAAAATGATGCCAGTAGTGAAAACAACCTCTGTTACCTCAGCCAATCTGTGATTGATGATGAGACTCGATACTCAAACATCAAGAAGAGTTGTTTGGCCTTGTTCTTCATAGTAAAAAAGTTTCGACATTATCTATAGAATCATGAATTCCATTTGGTTTCACGTAGTAACCAACTCTAGTACATTCTCAGTCGTCTGATGCTGACCCAGCACATAACCCGATGGGATGTCATACTACAACAGTTTGACATCCGGTTTGTGCCTCAGAAGGCCATCAAAGGCCAGAAATTAGCAGATTTTCTCATGGATCACCATTCAACAGGGACCGCCGCATCAGACGGCGATCTACCATATGAAGACATCTTCTCGGTTCAAGAGGAGTTCCCAGTATGGGAAATGTAATTCGACGGCACCTCCTGAAGCCCATCCGAGAAGAGGATGGAAGATCCCAAATTTAATAAGGTGGGATTAGGGATAATACTCATGTCCCCAGAAAAGGCAGTCTTGCAATATTCTTTCCTCCTATTAGAAGGAGGTATGAACAATGAAGCGGAATATCAATCCCTCATTGCAGGTCATGATCTCGCACTCCAAGAAAAAGTTCAGAACCTTAAGGTAAAATGTGACTCGGAACTGGTCATCAAGAATTTCAATGGTGACTATTATTTTAAAAAGGAGGAGATGATTTCCCTATTTGACCATGTCCGTGGGTTAATGGCGGAATTCTCCACATAACCAACATTGAATTATATTCCCTGGTCTCAAAATGCCCAGGACGACATATTATCTAATGTGGCCCCAGCCCTAGCTGACCCAGACGTGGATGAAACAACTATCATTAATTCACAACATCGAATGGTCCTGTCATTTGTTCAGGCCAAGACGGAAGAAATCCACGAAGTCAGTCTTGTCCCTATGCTATATGCTCCTGCCACAAGATGGATGACCCCCTTTTCACGCTACCTTCAATAGGGAGAACTTCCATCAGATAGGGATGAATGAGATCAAATACGAAGAAGGGAAATCAATATTGTCTTATATGGCAGTGTGTGTCAGCAAGAGGTCCTCTACAAATGAGGCCTCAACAAAATCCTCCTCATATAAATTGATAGAGAAAAACCACTGCCATCATAACTGAGGTACATACTGAAGTATGTGGGGAACATCAGCCTAGGACTAATATTTCCTATCAGGTTTGAAGAAATGGGTATTATTGGCCCACAGTGGCACGATATTGCGAGCGCTTTACTGCAAAATTCTACTCATACCAAAATCATGCCAACTTCATACACCAACCCCCAGAGTTACTTCATCAGGGCAAGTACTCAAAGCCATTTTTTGTCTGGGGAATGGATGTCTTGGGACTATATTCTCCCACCACAGCCAAACAGTTGAAGAATATCCTCATGGAAACCAACTTATTTTCCAAATGGGCAGAAGTTGTACCCATTAAGGATGTTGGGGCAAGAAGCGTTGTTAGCTTTGTGAAAACCAATATCATCACTAGATTTGGTGTCCCTCATACCGTACTGACAGATAATATCACCAACTTCTTCTCTGAGGAATTGGAGAAACTATACCAGGAATACAGTTTCAAGGATAACCACTCATCCCGCTACCATGCAGCGGCCAACGGACAAATAGAGGCTTTAAACAAGACCATGTCTAACATTATTAATAAAATGGTAGACAAAGACATGAAGTCATGGCTGGATATACTCCTCCAGGCATTGTGGGCTTACCGAACCACAATCTGCACCACTACTCGGGACACTCCGTACTCATTAGTATACGGAATAGAAGCGGTTCTTCCCATTGAGCTCCAATTTCCTTCACTCCGCGTATCCATTTATGATTATTTATCCAACATTGAGCAATTAAAAAAGAGGTTAGGTGAATTGGGACCACTAGACAAGAAGCGATTGCACCCTTTACACCATCTGAAAGTATACGAGAACCAGATTTCATGAGCCTTCAATAAAATGGTCCATCATTGGTCTTTCTTGGATGGAGAATTGGTGTTTGTCCTCTATAACCCATTGTTACTCAGAAAGAAACCTCCAAAGATGGATCCTAAGGTGGAGGGACCATATGTTATAAACAAGGTCTACTCCAATGGATCATATGCCCTAATCTCCATGGACAGGCAGCTCACCACCGATCTTAAAAATGCGAGATTTCTAAAGAAGTATTTCGCATAGATAACTAAAATTCCCCTCGACCGAGCTGCAGGTTGTTAAACTACCAAGCACTCTACCGTCCAAACTCTATGACCTTAAACTAAGAGTATTTCATCCACACCACATGACGTTAAACTGCACTGATTTAAAGGAAATGATGTGAGGCTTGATTCATTCCTTTGCAGGATACGTAGCGACGCCAGGTTTCCCCATCCTGGCGCAGCCATCCCCAAATAATAGTTAAAAATGTCCCCGTACACCATGTACGGACTAGCCCTTCATGGGGTGTACTTCTTTTAGAGAAGTACGTACGGCTTGATTTCTTCCTTCGTAGGATACGTAGTGATGCCAGGGTTCCCCATCCTGGCCCAGTCACCCCCAAGTAAAATTTAGAAATTCCCCTTTCCCCCATGTATTAACCAGACCTGCACGGGGTGTACTCCAAAGAGAACTAGGTGAGGCTTGATTCATGCCCTCGTAGGATACGTAACGATGCCAGAATCCCCCTATCCTGGCCCAGCCAATCCTAAATGTAATGAAAAAAAATGTCCCCTTCCCCCATGTACGGACCAGCCCAGCACGTGGCGTACTTATTTTAGAGAACTATGTACGGATTGATTCCTGCCTTCTCAGGATAAATAGTGATGCCAGGGTTCCCCATCCTGGCCCAGCCATCCCCAAATAAAAGTTAACAATTACCTCTCCCCCATGTATGGACCAGGCCTGCATGGGGTGTATTCCTCGTCCTTACTGCACGACGTTAAACAGCATGAAAAAAGATAAAAGGAAAAAAATGCCCCTTCTCCCCCATGTCAAGCCTAAACCTAGATGGGGTGTATTGTCTTTCAGAAAACTTCATGAGGCTTGATTCCTACCCATGCGGGATATGTAGTGATGATAGGGTTCCCCATCCTGGCCCATCCATTCATAGAAGAAATGATTTTCCCCCGTGTATGTACCAGCCTTGCACGGGGTGTATTTTTTTTCCTCACCGCACGACATTTAAACTGCACGGACATCGTCCTCACCGCACGATGTTAAATCTGCATGGACTCCATCCTCACCACACGACGTAAAAATTTCATGGAAATTGTCATGACCCACCCAAGATATATGGAGAAACGAGATGGAAATACTCCTTTCAAATTTGGATGCATCCCCTCTATACATCAGAATCCACGGCCCGGATAATTATGGATCTTTCTAACCATTCGTGGCCATCTGAAGTGGAAAGTTATTGACATGTGGACAACTGTGCATGATTATTCATACCATGCCCTTAGCAGCTCTGCATATTGATATCCCCTAGCCCTTCTACCAAAGGTAATATTTTCTCAGGTGGTACTCTTCATAGCTCTGTACGCTTACCGGCCTTAGAGACCCCATATCATATCTCCCGATCCAGAAATTTATGGCACAGTGGTTTACAAGTTCATTCCCCTTTTCACATCCAAACGGTGCCAGGGTATCCTTACCTGGTTATCCTATGTATCCGCCTATAAATCACATGAAGACCTACATCTACGAACATCAAGCCAGGGCTAGGCTACTATTGACACAACAGACAATTGCAGTGAATATGTTTCATGTATGCTCGAACCCCATTATCCCCACATGCCGAACACTTTACTGTGGGCATTCCCGAATTTTCATAATCATTCATGGCCATCGAATGTGGAAAGTCATTGACTGGGGGACACCTTTGCTTGACTATGCATACCATGCCCTTAGTGGCTCTGCATATTGATAGCCCCTAGCCCGTCTACCAATGTCAATATTTACTTGGGTGGTAATCTTTCTAGCTCTATATGCTTACCAGCCTCTGATCCCCCTCAACACATCTCTTGATTCGGGAAACCTCAGAGTTACAATTTATAACCTTCATCACCCACCCTGTTCAGAGTATATCAGAGCATGGTAACTCAGTTGTCCTTCGAGTGACTATGACAATAATTACCCCATTGGTCTGAGATCTATAATCGCTAAACTATGAGTACATAATCCTTACCACACAACGTTAAAATGCATGGAATGAAGGTACACCCCCATGCACAAGATAAATCAGTGAAGGGCGCTCTATAATATTTGACATCAACCAACGCCAAATATTCCCAACATGTCCAGATATTTTCTTACCAAATGACAGACTTCGTGGCCTGGATAATCACAGATCATCATAACCATTCACAGCCATCAAAAGTGGAATGTTATCGACCCGTGGACACCTTTTCATGACTATGCATACCATGCACTTTGTATCTCCGCATATTGATAGCCCCTGGCCCGTCTACCAAAGGTATGATTTCCTCAGGAGATACTCTTCCTAGCTCCGTACGCTTACCGGACTCAGAGCCCCCGTATCATTTTTCCTAATCCAAGAATCCATAGACCCATGAATTACAGAAAAACACCCCTCTCCACATCTTGGGCATTCTAAGATGTTTTAGACCATTTAAATTCTAATCGAGAGTATCCTTTGAAACCACATCCTTACCACATGACGTTAAATGGCACGGAACATCTTGGACACTTGGTATAAAGCTGCAATGACCAAGGATTTACCATCCAGGAAAATGCCTCTAACTAAAAGAATTTTCACTGGTTTAAAAATGCCCTCAGTCCATGCTGCATGACGTTAAAACTGCACAACTTCGGCAAAAATGCCCCCCATCCTCGCTGCATGACGCCATACCACACACCACCCTTTAATAACGCTCTTTGTCTTTACCGCATGATGTTAAAATGCACAGAATCCGTCCTTACCGCATGAAGTTAAACTGCATAGAAGCCGTCCTTACTGCAAAACGTTATAATTCATGGTCAAACCGATCATTGGTTTAGTAAGGAACGGAGGCTTTTCGTTGTCCCTCAGTGCACAGGCCAGACCTACACAAACCACCTTCTCACACCAGCATGAGAAGGAATGACTTCACCCATTCTCGGGAAATTTATCCTAGATGTTTCTCCTGTATCTAGGCACCCACTCTTCATAAACCATACTCTATACTCAGAAAAATCCGAACTCTCATAAACCACCCCTGGTGTACCCGAATCTCAAGCATCCTTAAAGGTGCCCGACTATCGAGAGAATACAATCATTGACCTAAGGATACCATTGCATGAATATGCATACCATTCCCTCAGCGGCACTGCATATTGATCGACCCTATCCCATCTACCAAAGGAAATTTTTCATTGGATGATGCTTCTCTCCGTATGCCTCTTGGACCTTGATCCCCCATGTCCATATCGGGATTCAGAAACCCTCTATGATACAGTTTACTAGCTTCTTTCATGTCCCTTCTTGAATATGATGGAATGTCTCTAACAAGTTTACCGAGAACCAGGAGAAGTCGTTCCATTCTATGTAAGGTCATAGCACCATGACATTAAAACGTGCTAAGATCCATCCATCCTATACGCTAGATAAATGCATAGAATAGGGGCCTTGCTTCCACAATACATATTAATACAGATGTTCTCAAACCCTTTCAGGGGACACACATCCTTTCTGATCCACCCCTAGTGGTTTTCATAATTCTCTAAGCCACCCATGGTGGTTTCTGTAAGCCAGACTTATGTAAAGTCCTTAAGACATTAGAAATAGAGATTAATTGACTTAAGGACACCTTTTCATAACTATTCATACCATTCCCTCAGTGGCTCTGCATATTGATCGCCCCTGGCCCGTCTACCAAAGGCAAGATTTCCTTAGGTGATGCTCTTCCTACCTCTACATGCCGGTACATCTCCTATGCCTTGGGACATGCCCTGCATGTCATTCAAATCTAAACATGCTCTCCCAATGTGCGTATGAGGGATATTGAGACATCTTTTAATCAACTAAACCTCATTGGGTCACGTGCCCCACCATATCTGGTCAAAGTTGTTTGACCTAAAACATCAGTAATGATAGTCTTGACGGCGGGAATTTAAACTGCTCGAAAAAGAGGCA
The DNA here is from genome assembly GCA_963277665.1 of Viscum album. Classification (NCBI taxonomy): domain Eukaryota; kingdom Viridiplantae; phylum Streptophyta; class Magnoliopsida; order Santalales; family Viscaceae; genus Viscum; species Viscum album. The sequence goes on from OY728154.1 coordinate 73,670,836, forward strand.
CAAATCCTATTAGGCCGAAAACCTAAAAAGGGCGACCAAAGAAAATGTTAGGCCATACCTGCTGGGTCTACACCAAATGGGCCCAGGAAAAATTAGGGTATTGAAACAAAAGGCATTTATTTTATTTGGTCTTTCTACAAAATCCTAGCAATAGTGAAACTATGCTTGCTGGATGCCATGATCCAGAAAAAAGTTAGAGTTTTTTTCTATTTCCACGAATTATGATTGATCCTGATGTTGTGATTTTTTATTCATGCAACAGTTGTTCTAGTAACATTCAAATTTTATAGCATGGAGAGATTGAAAAATATTGTATTCCATTTGAACAAAACGGGGGGATGCCCACAAATTGGGACCTTACCCTCACAGTAACAAAGTTGGGGGGGAAGAAAAACAGATTGTACTGGGATGTCTCTGATATTCATAAAGGAGCTTGGCTCACTCTCTCCATTAGATCGGAAACCATGCAGTGACATTTGTTGCAAGTCTGCTTCAGTGCGGCCTTCACCGTAGCCTCGACCTCGGCCACCGAACGAGTGCACCCCACTATTGATCAGAAATCGTTGATACCTTTCCTGGTGGCTTCTAGGTTACCAGTCATAAATGAAAACTGATCCCTCAACATCATTCCTCGTAATTAACATTTACACAACTCAGTAGATAGGGCGGCCACCTGATCTAGAGATATCGCATCATGTTATATCAGCTGATGGAGCCTCATCATGTCTTCCTCCAAGGCTCGGGTCCCGTGATGAGATGTAGCGAAGTGAGAAAGTTTGCGTTCATTAGTGGAAACTTCCTCACAGGCCGTGACAACCTAGAAAGTGAGTAAATGAAATTGTCGATAGTCAAAGCCACCTGACTCCAAACCCAGGAAGAGTGGTTAGAGAGCTTTAGTTTTAGTTTCCATCTCAACTAGAGGAGTTTCAGTGACAATCTCGCAAATCCAGGGCTAGGCCCACCTGCACACTACTCGGTGGTCCACCATGACATGAGGATATTTTTTATCTTCTCTAGATAGCATGGGAATGAAGTCTGGAATTATGATCAGCGCAAACATGTGCACAGTAGAAGATGGTTCTGAAGCTGGATGGTCTGAAGCTTCTAACCCCGATTCGGGCATCGGAATCAAGTTTCTAAGTCTTGTATCAGCCTGTAAAACATTTGGAATTGTCTCTATAGGACACGAAGACATAGGATCATCCTCATCCACTTCCAAGAGGTTTGGATCCATGTGAACTTTGGCTGTAGGGTGGTGGGAGAGGAAAATCCCCTGGGTCACTTTGACCGATGAGCCATCAGTCTTTCCTCCCTTAGAGCTGATGAGGAAGGTGTGGTAGGAACAGCAGCGACAATGAATCTTGATTTGGGAACCTACCGAACGACCTTCCCCAGGATCTCATCGGGATAATGGTTTACCCACATTCTTGCATACTCCAAGGATAGGCTGACAGCTACTCCTATGCTAGGCAAGGGAATGCTTGTGTCAGATCCCTCTCGCATCAGCATCAACCACCATTGACGGTGAGTGGCTGGGTGCAGTCCTTGGGATTGGGGAGGAGGAAGGGAAACATGGAGTTTCAAACACCCAAACTGGTGGGAAAATGATGGGGGCATACAACTCACACATGGAAACCCCATCAATCTGCACGGACTGAAACCCAACCTGTAGTGAATTCATGTAAGAACGCTCCACCAGGCTTCCCCTACAGTTTTCAACCACAACACCAGAAGGGGTGGGGTAGGGAGGAAAACAAAACTGAGAGAAGTCACTCAGAAGGTTGAAGACTTCATCAGAACTGAGGGACTTGAAGCGAACCCCAGCTATATCGGGAAAGATTGGTCGAAATGTAGGAAGCAGGATGACTGTGTTATAGAAATACTCCTAACAGCAGAAATTATTCCCTATCTAGCCATATAATAATTAAAATTTCCCACTCGAATGGTAGGGTGGTCTGCCCTCCTACATCTGGCCCAGTAGTTTGTAAATACGATCCAAAGTGGGCACATCCAAATTCACTGGGCTTCCCTCTGCCAACATAGCTGCCATCATCAAGGTTCAATCCCTGACGGTTGGGTTGATATCTCGAGAAGGGAATATACACAAACTCAAAAACATGGTAAACAGACCTACCAACCTAAGCATAGGCAGCACACCGAGGCGCACCTCATAACCCCATGAAAGGTAGTCGCCCGCCTCCAAAACCACCCAGTAGGAACTTGGGATCGTTCGTGACTGTTGAGAAGGCTGAGTCCTGGGGCCCTTAATATTCGGCACAGGACCAGTGGTGTTTAGAAATAACCCAATCCAGGTGCTATAGGGTATCATAGAGTTCTCACGCAAGGCCTTACCCAATGATCGCTTCTCCATAACCAATAGATCTCTCGCCAATGAAGGCACTTGTTCGACGTCGTCCCATGCATCAGGAGTGGGTAGAAACTCATCATACATTTCAGCAAGGATTGGAAGCCCTACCAATTGGTATATGTCCCATAAACTAATGCCAACTCCACCATGGGAACGGTGGAAATTATTAATACTTGAACACCAGTGACAGAGCTGGTCAGGAAGGCTCAAGGATGGTGGGTAAACAACAAACTGGGAGGCCCACACTGTGGAGTACAGATTGACTACTTCCAGTGGCTCGGGTGATTCTCGGCAATGATGGTGGACCCAGAAGGCCCAGTCCCAGTCATTTGACAAAATCCCACTAGACTGAAGATCACACCTAGGAATCCACCCCGCGTTAGGGTCCACTCAATCAAGGTTGATTTTGGAGAGGTAACTCTTAAGGATAGCTTCTTGAGAGAAGTCTTGTTTTTACTAATCACTTTGGGTCCAGACAGAGCATCTCAAAATGAAACTATCTTTCAGATGAAGATCAGATATTATCTCCCCTGATTGGGTGAGGTTTACCTGAATACACTTTGGAGACGCTTCCAAGTAAGGCGACAGAAGACCTGAGATGGTAGTGGGATAGGGATTTCATCTTGGAGATCGAGGCCACAAAGCGGAAGTCGATATTATAGTGGATAACCCAGGAGCTCAGGAGAGACCAGGACCTTCAAGACACCATCATTAGGAATGATGGACTGACTAGGGTCCTCTTTGATGCTCTCCACTCTACGAATCATAGTTATAAGTCTCCCTGAATTAATCGAAAGAGGCTCGGTAGTAGGCCTGGGTGCAAGGCGAGGGGGATCCATGTTTTCTCCCTGCATTATAAAATCCAAAACAAATGCTTAGTTTGGAATAATAAAATCTAGAAAAAGATACCAACCATATGGAAAAGGAGTCCATGAGCATTCATGAATCTACTACCAGGCCTCAAAATGTGGTTCGTAATGACTACATCTTGCGAACCAGCTCTATGCGGAAGAGTTCTACAGTACTCTGGCCTACGGTGCGTTGGCTAGAAAACCGCGAACTAGGTTTATCCACAAAATCTTAATCACGAATTAAAATAATTAGGTTCAGAATACTTATGATATTTTCATAGTCTGGAAGGTTTCAAACTGCGGACCATCAAAATCATAGAGCGAATTCCTACATGGCATGTCCTGACTTACATTTTAATTAATTAACAGTGTTAGTAAAAGGATGGAATATTGGTCAATGGGTGAAGGCAACCACGAACAAGCAATGGTTCGTGGAACTGGAAGCTAGCTCACAAACGAGGCATTTCTCGAATGAACGAGCACACAGAGACAAAGAAAGCAGAGAGATCTGGTTTTAGGACGAATCTGGTAAAAGACAAAGGACGTCCCCCCCCCGTATTTATAGGCGTAGTCTCTTGCTGGGTCCAATCCCCTACCACAAACCTTCTAACTTTCAGGACCACTCTACATTGGAATGGATTCCTCTTCGTTCCAATCAAATCCCATTCAGATGGGGGGGCATTTGTAGTGTCCTGAAAAATCTGCAAAGAATAATGAGAATCCCCTTTTACACAAGGGAGATTATACCCAATTTCCCCCCAAAGAATTGGGGAAAAGTGTAGAGAATACTGAAATGATGGCATAAGCCGAACCTGTCCATGAACTAGTCTAATGATAATGTTACGCGGCATGTTCTGTGAAGCAACCCCCCTCTGCGGACTGTTGTCGTTCGCGGAATGGAGGTGGGGATCTTCCGTGGGTGTGAAGCAGGATAGGTGCCCAGCCGGTCCACCATCACAAACTTCCCCAGTTGCGCACTGCATCGACCGGCCCAGGTCACATCCACTTTCATTCGCGAAATAGATTCGGAACCCTGCGCGGCCGCAAAGCACTCCCCGATCTAGTTTGGTTCGCGGGGGGGGGGGAGGTGGGGGAGGTGCATTCATTGCCCCTGTGAGTTGTAGATTGACCAAGTCATCTGTAAACTGGGTTTCTGATCATGGGGATCCATAAAAACTGCTGCATGACCACAGATACATCTCTTTCCCCACTCTATAAATGGAGAAAGAGGGGGAGGAGGAAAAGGGGGGGTTTGGGGGAGATCGATCAGATCCGAGTGGAAGGATTTTGAAGGAAGGATCTTAGGATTTCGCAAATAGCGAAGTTCCAGTTCGCGAACCAGAACATGTATGAAGGTGGAATCAAATTAAAAAGGAACTGAAAATGCATAACAACTTGGTGAACCACGAAATTAAAATAACAAATAAAAGAAGACTGTGAACTATGGCCCCTCCACGGATGCACCCCCTATGGACTAGGGAGTTTATTCCTCTTTTCTAATTCGTCGCACCACGTAGCACCCTTCTACGTGGGAGAAACCCCAACTGATGAACCCCCAACCAGCATTTCCCTTGGCTGATGCTTCCCGCATGGACCCCTCTATGTACCCACCTGGTAAACGGGCCGAACCCAAAGCCACGAACCACCTCGATTCGCAGGATACCCACCATGCCATGAACCACCCTGGTTCACGGGATGCCGACCAGTCCGTGGACCACCTTGGTTCGTGGACGGCCTCTCCAGCCGCATAGCACCTCCCTATGCAAAGGGTGCCACCACTTGTACACCTGTATGCCCCGACGGTTCTTTCGTAGTTCCCATTCCCCAATCTAGAAAAAATCCTTCCAATCCATCATGATCCTCCACAACCTCGTCATTGGGCCATTCATGGGCCCTGAGCCGAGGCCTCCACCAAAACCACTGGACCTATGTGGTGTAACCTTCAGGTGCATCAGCGCGCTGTTTTGAGTTCACATACAAATGGTAAGTGAGGGCGGAAGGGTTTCTCCGGCCCTTGAGCGGATTCCCGAAGAATTCCTGGGTTCACATTCCCATGATAATGCGGATTCTGAGCCCAGGAGTCCCCTTTCTTCCCCTCCACTTGTTAGGACTGGGGCACTTCTCCCCTCCCCAGGGCGTGGCAAAATACCCATCTGAAGGAAGCACCCATGCAACTTTGTACTTCACCACGGCCACGACCAAGGAAGGGCGTTGTGAGGAAGGGTGTTTCTATGTTCTTCATTAGGTCCATGTCCCTCTCCCGGTGCGCTTTGTCTCTATGGGCATCCATTTCAGAGTGATCCCCAACTTTTCTGGCTACTCCATGCATAAGCCCCACTCCACTTCCTACGAATGCACCTTTTGCGATGTGATCATCTGGTCCCTATTGCCTCTTGTTTCTCACACCGAGCATGACTCACGTGGGCTTAGAGTAGGAATTGACCATGAAATCCTCTCATGGGCCTCCTGAGAGTGTAATCCCCAATCCATTACCATGGGTTGCCTCAGAGCGTAAGCCCCAATCCCATCTGAACTACATGGAATTTGATTCCCCACCACAGAGATATGTAGGAATCATCCATGTGGTTCAAGCCCGATCACCATTGGACCCCCAGGTCCACATTCACGTCGGTTCTCCGACACTCTCATTCGAACTATGTGGAATTTGATCCCTGACTCCTAGGCAGGGTAAGTAGTAAGCCTGCACAAAGTTCAATCCCAACAACCAGTCGATCCGACTATCTTCACGTCATTTCACCACACCAACCTGGGAAGCCTAGAGTATAATCCCCACACCATACCGAACTACAAGGATTCTAATTCCTCTCATGAGAATACATACGAATCCCATATCACAGGTTCGATCCAAGCACCCAAGTCGTTATCTGTCCCCCTGATATCACAATAAACTCTAGAGCGCCCTGTTATGAGGCTTTAAACCAGCACTGTCTCAATGTGTCCAAACTCCTTAGAGTCATTAATCCAATGAGGTATGGTAAACCTTAGGCCTAAATGATTATGAACCCCTATGTCCAGTTGACCATTTCCAACCAGGAGTAATTCGTGGATACTATGCTTGGGTATAAACCAAAGATTCATGAACCTATGAATACGTCTCAAATCTATAAGTGAGTCCCAGTTTAGCCAATAATTCCACCCAAAAGGGTGTGATGATCCCAACTTCCATTCCTCTCGATCAATGTGAGTTTTTATGCATCATAGGTCAAACCACCCAGTGAAGGCCTGCCTTTGGATAGCAGGTCCACATATTTTTGGATATGGAACCGTTGGGAATTTCGAGGTGAAAATGGTGCACATGATATGAGTGATTAAGAAAAACCCAATATTCTCTAATCAACCATCGAGTAGCGCACGTTTCTCCCCCACGACCACATCGTGTTCCGTGAGACAAAAAAATGGTGAACCCGACATGAATCTTTAACCAAGAATGATGGATTTAACCTAATCTCACTCTGTTCCCCCTTATACTCACAAGGAGGGCCAAGGAGGGTTGATAATTATGCATGGGATCATGAGATGCTTCTTTAATGGGTTTTCTATTTGTATTTTTAAAATATTTTTACAGGTATCACTCAAAACTCCATTCGACCCAATGGCATCTTAAATGAACTCACAAGTGTGTGCTTCCAACAACGCAATGTCCGGACTTCCTCACCAATGGTGGACCCCATCACTTAGTCCACATCGTTAATGCTGGGTCTCATATGTGTTGATCTGAGAGTACCATATGAACAGTACTCTCCTGATGGTGGAGGCGGCCATGCATTCCCTCCAATCCAACAAGACCCACCGGTCGCCCGCCCAGCAGCGACCGCGAAGGCAGATCAAGACAGCCCATGTTTCCATCTCAAACCATTTCAGGAGTCTATCCCCAGAACAGGACAACACGTACCTCCCTTATCTTAGGAAGGTGGATGAGGTCGATGTTGAGGACTTCATCCCCACTGAACAGGGGTTCCGCTTTAAATACCCCGCTGGGAGACGTCGTCACGATTACGGCCCAACTCAACATCCTCACGATAAGGAGGTTGTCTCCATTAATAATAGCCTCCCATTGTTCCCACTTCATTATCACATATAAATATTTATATAAATAATATAATTAGAACATATATGTTTACATACTATTAAATATGATTTATATAACCTTAAAAAGATATTTATATAAATAACGTGTATGTGTGTGTCAATATATATATATATACATATTCATTTATATTTAATTGTTATTTATGATATTGGGGATTATATGAAACTAGACAATATAAACACCAATGAATCCTAATGAGTCAATCCTCTTCCCTCCACATAAGGAATAATAAGGACCCACTAGGCCAATTTTTTACAATACACTACCTAAAGGCCCAATGGCATAGAGGTCATAGAACATGAGTGGTCTGAAGGCCCAATGTCCTGAAATATGAAACCATGCTCTCCCCTTAAATAAGAATCCAAATTCATTTCAAGTCATCATTCTCATGCCTCACCACCCCCATTAGTAGTCATATCACCATGTTAATAAATATTATACTATGAACAATATAAATAAATTAAATATTGTTCATTATTAAATATATATACATATATTATATTATAATATAAAAATTAAAATATATATAAATAAAAATATAATTTATTGTGTGTATTTATATATATATTATAAAATTGTATTTCTATATTATAAAATCTATAAATATGTGGTATATATAGGTTTAACATAATAAAAATAGTATTAAATATATAATTTAAATTTTAAAATGTAAATCATAAAATAATAAATGGATCACTTTCACTATTTACTCCTCCTAGGAAAGATCATCTCTAATTTCTATGACCTTTGAATTATGTACATGTGAGGGATGATGTATTTACTTCCTCAATAGACAAACATGGAATAGGTCATAAACTTGAGATGAGGTTGGTGGGACTTCTGGTTGATATGCCACAGCTCTAATGTTATTGGGATTCCAAAAGTGGAAATTTTGCCTTTGGAAAAGACCAGAATTCACATACAAATATATTATATATATTTATATTAATATCCATTAAATTTGACAGATACATGCCTGGGAATTAAAATGTTGTAATTCCTACGTAAACATGGAAATATAAACAACTAGTTCATAAGTGAGATACGTCATCCCTCACTACTTTTTCCATGACTAGAATCCTTCTTGAACATATCATACATAATACCTTTCATCATAACCTCGGAAAGGAAAATAAGAAATAATGAGCTTAGATGCATCGAAATGGTAAAAAAACGAGATATCAATGATCACAAAATAATAACATGAACATAAGGGTAAGATAACATGCGCTTAAAATTTAAAAACCATACCCTCTAAATAAAAGATCATAGAAATGAGTCATGGAATAAATATTGGATGTTAATAAGACATTAACCATAATAGAATCAAATAATAGGATGCATGAGATCATAAAATTGGTTTATGATGTAGATTTGGGGAATATACATAATCTTGGAAAATAATTTCTTTATTAGTTCAAAACACAATTCTAAGACTATCATAGTGAAATGTGTTAACTCCGTAAACAATCATAATGGTCAAGGTTCACACCCAAAGTTATTATAGTCGAAAGATGCTCTCACTGAAGAGGGTTCACGCCCTATTTTGGCACTTCGTATCCCATGATATATCAATATTTACCCAATGCAATAGTGTGATATATAGGTCTCAGCAATCAAAAAATGAAAATAATAAATATTTATACTGCAAGATCATTAAAAATTTATTATATAATAACCAATGAAATTGAATTTCTTTAATAAATATTTCATCATAACATAACTTGTAGATAATAAATAGGTTTGATAATCATGTCATCATTTCATCAAAGACTAACACATATATAATGTAATTAGTTTTGTAATAATTTTACCACAGTATATCCTATAGAAGAGAAACGGGTTTTATAAAGATATTTTCATCATAAAAATAAACCATTTAGAGAAGGAATAAGAATTGTGTCATTGGATCATATCCCTAGTAAATCATACATAAAATCAAAAGAGGTCATCATAAAGGGAAAATGACAAGAATATTTCTTTAAAAATATTTTTAAAAAAGTAACAACTGGGTAAAAAATTCATTAATAAATAAAATTTTGAATGCTAAAAAAAATTTTGATTAAATTTTTATAAAACATGATTTTGTAAGAAAATGGTTTTTGACTAAAGAACGAAAAAAAGATGATTTTTCATAAAAACATCATTTTGAACTCTTGAATACAAAAAGAGATGAAAATGATGTAACAAAATGTATTATATAGAAATAACCATGTTATGATAAAATAAATGAGTTTATTTGTATATATATATCAGAATAATTCATCAATGGAAGCATAATTATGATAAATCTTGATAAATGATGAGATAGTAATAAGAAACCCTTACCACTTTTGTAACATTGAATTATAAGCCCCATGAAATAATTGTATTAAATTAAATATATAATTTTATTACAAAAAATTATTTATGATATTACATGTCTATGGTTCTTTACACGTACATCATAAAATAATATAGGTGTATAACAAAACATATGCCTCAATGATGGATATTTGAGACAAAAATCTATTACCTTAACTCTTAGATTTATACATACACATTTATAATCCATATATAACAAATATAATTCTATTAAACATCTATTAAATAATTATTCCTATATATACTACAACAAATATGATTTACATATGACATTTTATTACCCTTTTATAACAAAAATACATGTTAGAGTTATGTTTTGAGCAATAAATACATTTTTTGTATATTTTTTATTAGTCATTTCATGGTCCTCTTATGTTGTATATGTTTAAATAACCACAATAATTTTAAAAAATATAGAAATATAAAAAATATATATTATATTTATTTATTTATGTTAATTCATAATAGTTATATACAGAAAATGTAATACACCATTCGTGGAGAGAGTTTGACATACGTACACAAGAATATTGTATCTATTTTCATGATGGATCTAAAATAATAAATTTAAATAAAATATTACTATATAATAATAATTTTTATTTCATATATATAACATATTTTTAGTAGAACCATTCATATTACATTGAATGTAAATCATGAATGAATCGCATCGCTTTGAGAGGCAGTAGTCCATCGTTCAAGCGAGTGATGATACAATATTCCCACAGAAAAGAATGTGATAATGTATATGTGATATAGTAAAGAAAATAATATAATAAAATCAGAAATATATAATATTAATATTTTATCCATCATTATATCCATACGTGATAGGTGGTTATGGAAAATCAATAATATCATTTCACAATATTATGGTTCACCATACACACACTTGATTATTTTGTATCCCAATTCATGGAATTAAAGATTGTTTTAGGTCATGAAATTAACATAAAAAATCTATTTATATGTAAGATTCTTATTTCATTATATCATAATTTTTTATTAAATAATTTATCAAAGTTGGGAAAAAATTATATAAATAATCAAAAAACATTACCTCTTCTTTGGGTTACCTCCTTATGTTTGTTCAAAATTCCATAATAGGATGGATTTATGAGAAATTTATGGTTTATATGATGATATTAGGGAATTATATTTTGTATTTTCTAATTAATTTGGAAAACCAAATGGTTTTTTATGTGTGAAGTTGACAAGAAAATGTGTGTCCTTCTATAAGTGAGGTGAGTGGCACACTTGAAATTTTTTGAAATAAAAATTCATACCCACATTTTTCTCTTAACACAAGTCTGAAAAATGGACCATTATCAAGAAATAGAAACTATAACGTTGAAATATTTCATGAAAATGGGTATTGGAGAATGTTTTGGTCATTTTTAATGCTTATCGTTTTATTTAAACCTTTTGGTATACCCATTTTTACAGTAACTGTGTAACTAATTTTTGACTTTTTTTAATATATATTATCATAAAAAGTTAATTTTATGTTATTAAATAAAATAAATTATTCTTATTCAAAATATAGAATCCATTTTTCTAAATTCCATTTACATATGTGTGAAATATTAGTTTAAAATTTATCCCACAGACGCGATGAGATAATGGTTTTTCAAAGAGATAATGTTTAAATGTTTTAAAACATTTTTTCACAAAAATTTAACACGAAAATGATTAAATTACCAAAAAAAATTAATTCATATATTATTGACCAAATTTTATTTTCTAACCAAAATTAATTTTAAATTAAAAATATATTTTCTTTAAATGGAAGCAGAGTTTTCAGTAATAACTAGTATTTTTACTATTCATAAAAACTTATCATTTTCATAAAGACCACAAAACATAACTCATTTATAAGTTTGAAATGATATGTTTATAAATTATGTTTCTATTATAAAATTAATTTTTTGATAGTGTAAGAAAATAATTTCATTATTTTTTTCAAAATATTTCTTTTGAGAAAGTAGAATTTCTAAAAACTATAATGAATCTAGCAATAAATATATTTTTAAAAATATTTTTTTATAAAAACAATATAATAAATTATATATAGTTTTTTTATTCCAGTTAATACCACTATGTTTAATAGTTTTGTAATAATGGCCTTTTTTAATTAATAACATTTATTGATTTTTACGATTCGTTAAAACACTGTGTTCTGTGAAACCCCTGATATAAAAGAAATTTTATTTATTCAAAAATAATAAAAAATAAAAAATAATGGAGTTATATTTTGGAAATTATCATTCCCCTCTTCCCATATCACATAACCCTATTCTATGTAGATATTAACAAGAATATATTATCTCTTACTTCAATCTTTATGCCTCATCAATGATTATCAAGATAAAAGTTGTTTCAACATAGAGTATAAATGATATGTTTCTAAATGGTCATCGCCATTTCTAGAATTTAATCAAATATTTTAGGTCCCAACAGAAATCTTTCACTAACTTACACATAACACAATGTTGTATTAAATCTATTCTCATAAAGGGAATCATATGTAAGCATTTGGATTATTCAGTAAAAGATATTATTTAATGAGAACTTGACAAGAGGAAGATGCTTACCCCAACCACCTTTGAATTCCATTGACCATGCTCCATATATTTAAACATTTTTATGTATAGTCCACTTGAATTCTACATTTATTTTTAGTGATATTTCCTATAAAAGTTAAAATCAGGTTTTATAGAATGTTGTTGAATTTTCAAAAACATTTTAGTAAAAATTGGATATAAATTAGATATATAAGATAGTTGTGTTTCATATAGCCTCAAGAGTTTCCATATGTATATCCTTGAAATTTTATTCAGTGTTAAGTCATCTAGAGTTGAAATGAAATGAGAAGCCTTTATAATTTGATCCCCCATAACAAATACATAATTATTCTCTTGGGATGTTTTTGGAAGACCTGTAAAAAAATATATAATGACGTCATAGCTTTTTCATGGGTGTATGAGTAATGGTTTCATCATATCATTAATTTTTTTTTTCATTTTAGCTGTAAAATGATGACATATAATGAACCTTGATATATATTTTACGATCACTTGGTTCATATTATCCCTCCAATATCATAGTAAAATATATCGATACATATTTAGGCAATCTGGATGGATATATATGTTCAGGTTCTGTTCATCATTAAATAACTAATTCTCAATCTCATTATTTTATGGTACCCATAGTCTTGAACTAGATATCAAAACCCCTTGTTCTTAAATTTTAATCCTTTCACATTTCTAATAACTCCCACATTCTTCAAAATTTCAATATCATCACATAGATCATTTTTATCTTATCCAAAAGGGATGGGTGAACAATAACTTTATAAAGGAATGATGATCTTACTTCCTTTATGATTCTAATGTCCACCCATTGAAGGTTTAAGAATATTGGATTTATATTTGTTTTTATCATTGATAAGTGATAAGAGAATTCATATACACTTTTTAATATAATTTAGTTATTTATCTTCATTTATTTATTTGATAATGAATGTGGTATTTGATTAATTTAATATGAAGGAGTCTTTACATGGTTCAAATGATTAAATGTATAAAAATTGAAAATTTAGCCTATTACACAACATGATATTTCATTACATGTCATCTAGTATGTGTTCAAAGCATGTGTGATCCATGATCTAGGCTTTGAACCTAGTGACGAAATCAATAGAGGAAGTAGCTAGTAGATGTCTTGTATGCTAAGTACACATCAAGAATTCAGTAAAAATATTTGAGCCTAAAATTCATGATAAATACATTTGGAGGAACAACTGGAGGCCATTACACATTGTGAGCACTCGGTACAAAATGTGTAATTCGTCAAATTCCATAAATTGGAATGATATGCATAAGGCACACAGGAGATACAAAATCTTCAAAAATCTACATGGATAATTGGTACAAGACTTGTATGCCCAGTACATGTCATGAAAAAATATACCAATAAATAAAAAACAATGACATAGAATTTAAAAGCTTTCTAGGAGAGGATTTCTCTCTGTTTATCAACCTCTTTGAGTTCCTTGGCCCATTTTCTCCTTAAATATCAAACTTCTTCATTGTTTTACATTTTATTTTAATTTTACTTTTGTGGATCTATTTCCTTCAATGCTTTCAGATTTTTGATACACTGATCCCTGTTGTTCATTATTGACAATCAACGACACATGATAGATTAATTTTTTTAATCTCACGTAAGAAATTTATTACATTTGTGATTTATCTTTTTCAAAATAAAGGGCATGCATATTATCAATACAATTCTGAATAACAATATGATTGAGAATCATTTAAATTAAAATACTATTTCAAGCATGAATTTCTTTATTTATTAAATTTCATCTCATCCCACCCTGAGTGACTAATCCTCTTAGGGGTAGGGATCAATAATATATGTGTCTAAAACCATCAAAAATTCCCTAAATCTAATTTTGGAAACACTAATAAAATTACTAATCTGGATAAATAACCAATCTCCTCCAAATTCATGTGAACACCATGGACTATGGGTTATTAAGATTGAAGACTGTTTCCTGGTTAAAGTAGATTAGGCTATAATCACCAGCCTAGGATACTTTCTTCCAAAGAATCTGAACATAATTCACTTGGGCTGTTACTATATCTCAATCATGTAACAGTCACTTTCTAGGTATAACTAGGTGACTTGACCAAAATCAACTAGAAACCTCCATTTACTTCCTAGCCTAAGCCTTAGGACCCTTCCAAGATTATAATTAAGTTAATACTTTACTGAGATACCCAAAATTGAACATAACCCCTCATTAATTGTGTGAAGTCCATCCCAACTAATGATTTTGTAAAATTACCAAACACTAAGGCAACTCAAAATTACTCTTGTATGGGTCTCAATCTAGTGATCCTTTGTAAGTGAAATCTTTCTCCTTCTGGGACTGACCCCACCCATCTACTATACTATTCCCTTATAGTTAGTATTTTTTAAGACACAAAATTCATATCTGAATGATCCTCTTATGAACCCAATGACTCATCTGGGAGTGTCAAATTCTGGCATTGTTGCTGGGGAGAAACATTGGGCTTTTCGGTGAACCTTGGTACATGACCTAGGATTACCTTTCCCTCTCCCCCTTTCTTCTCTTTTCATTAAAAATGTGACCTTTATCCCCATTTTTTCAAAGTAGTGAAAGTAATGATGTACCAAGGCTCGTTCAATAAACCTTGAGTCCGATGAACCTCTAACCTTTGATCCTGAGATTGAAAGATATCTGTTTACACATCACTCGTTCATAATGGCTGAGTAACATCATCCAGTGGTTCCCAACTGACCAAACCTTCATTAGATAATTCGATGAGAACACTATATACACCATGAAATGACTATCATTGATTATGGATTACCACTTATCCATGTTGAAACAAAAATAATTGTACTCTACCCCATTCATGATCATACTTTTGAAATCAATCTAGGACACATTAAGATGATCCAGAATATGGTACAATTTATTGGTTTCTATAGCTAAGACCTGCATGATCACATTGACATCTTCCTAGAAGTCTGTGATTTATTTCACCATCATGGAGTCCCCTCTAACATGATTAGACTATGCATCTTTCCATTATACTTGTGATAAATACCTAAGGAGTGGCTCTAAATCCAAGCTCTTGAGTCGATTAAAACATGGGACTATTTAGAAAAAATGTTTTTGGAGAAGTACTTTCCATCAATCAATACCTTGAAGCTCTAAAATAATATCTTACACATTTTTCAATCTGATAGAGAATTGGCATGGGTATCATGGGACAAATTTAATGATCTCATGAGTAAGTTTCTACATCATGGAAAAGATACATGGATTCAGTTAGAAAAATTTTACGATGGAATTTAGTAATCTATACGAACAGATGTGGAAGCTTCCACTAATGAAGGATTAATGTTTAAAACCCCTATAGTAGGATGATGTTTTTTTTGATGAAGTGTCACCCAATGGATGCCTGGGTAAAAGTGATCATCGACCACCACATAATGGTATCCACTAGGTAGATGAGAGCACAATATTAGGACCACAAGTGGAATAACTCACAAAGATGATTAAATATTCTCATATTCTAGCTGAATAACATCAATCTCAACCCCCTCCTACCCTGTTAATGGAAATTCAATCATTCATGATTTGTGTTGGACCCCATATTTACCAAGATTTTGTGGTAGGATATGTAGAACCTATGGATTGAAATTATGTCCGTTACAACCAATAGAACCAACCATTTACACAAATGAAATATTACCAACACATGCCTTCTAAGAAGAAACCTCAGAATTGTCAAGGATATTTTAAAACCAAGAATTACCGAAGCGCATTTCTGCAATCAATAATCACTAGGGTATCATTCGATGAGCCATGTTCTAGGACCTCATCAATATGAGAAACATCAGCCCTCCCGAAAAATACCCCTATAAAAATTACAACCACATATCCTAAACCTCAACAACCACCTCCCTGTTCTCTAGTTAAGCTGAAACAAATCCATGCTATTTTTGACTAGAAGTCAAATCAGAGAATTAAAACCATTGAAATAAAAATTCAATATATAAGAGATGCTTTGAGGAATCTGGATTATCAAATGGTTCAAATCTTGAAGACCATACCTGATATATTATAAGGTACTTTACCTAGTAACACTAAGAAGTTCCCAAGATATTAAGCCAAGGGGGTAGTGTGGAGAAAAAGGTATATTTTGGACATTCAGAGACCAAGTGGTAAATATAAAAGAAAAAATATTGGGGCCTAAAAAAACCCGAAGAAGATGGAGAAAATGATAAGACTACATCAGTCACCCCTAAAGAAGAAGTACTAGTTGGAAAAACAAAATTATTGAGCAGCAAACGGAACATGTTTGTCCTTCCCCACCACCATATATTCTATCACTTCCCTTACTAGAGAGAGAAGGACAAGGTAGGTAAGAGAAACAATACAATATGTTCTAAGAGATATTCATGAATCTAGACATCAACATACCATTTGCAGAATCCATTTCTCATATTCCAGTTTATGCATGAAATTTCAATGATATTCTATACAACATAAGTATAATAAAAATAAAATAGAATATCATTGGGTTATCTCCATAAATAAGTAATGATCTACTATCATTCAGAAAAAATCCCATTAATATGTGAGATACAAGATTCTTCTCAATTCCTTATGCTATAGGATGATAAATGTTTTGAACAGCCTAGTGGTTTCTTGGATCCATTATTAACATAATGAAGATGAGTGTTTTCCACAAGCCCAACATCAAAAAAAAACTCAAAACAACTAGAGTATCATGGAATTTAGCTGACCGATTAGTGAAGTACCCCAGAGGAATTCTTTAAGATGTTTTGGTTGAATTCAAAAAATTCTTCTTTCCATCAGACTTCCTAGTCATGGACATGTAAGAAGAAGGTAATGTCCCTATCATTATTAGAAGTCCATAATAAGAAAAAAGAAAGGAATTGATTGATGTAAATCAAGTATTTCTATTCATTCAATTTCGAGTATAATAGGTGGTGTTCAACCTAATTAATGATTCCCAACAATTAGATGATGTTGTGGATTGTAATGCCATACCTCTCTGCCCAAAAAGAGATGAGTACAAGGCCATTGAGGGAGAAAGAGAATATTCACTTTAGATATGGAAAATGAATACTACATTGAGTAATTTTGCTACAATGAACCACTCACTAGGTACTCCTTTACACCCTTCATATACTCTATCATTTATCAACCCCCACAAGAATTGAATCCTCTACCTAGTACACTGAAGTACTCATACCAAGGAGTGTCATACTCTCTTCCAATCATTATCAAATTTGAACTAACTCAAGCATAAAAAGAGAAATATATTTATTTTTTGAAAAATAAATAAGTGATCAATCCCCTGGGGAGTGGTAGACATTAAATGGATTTATCCAACTGAATGCACTCATAGAATCCAACTCAAAGATAATGAAAATCCAATAATTAAAACCGCAAAATTATCTAACACCACCAAAAAAGGAATTTATTAAAAAGTAAGTTCTGGTGATCATAGATTCCAAAATCGTTTTTCTAATATAAGGCAGTGATTGGGTGAGCCCCTTAATATTGTTCACTAGAAAAGAGGACTCACGGTAGAAGGAACTGGTGAAGAAAAATAGATTTCAACTAGCACCATAATTAGATGGAGAGTTTGTGTGGACTACATAAAAATGAATTTAGAAACCATAAAGGGTTATTTTCCCCTTCCATTCATGGATCATATTCTAGAAGGACTTGTGGGTCTTGAATTTTTCTATTTCTTGGATGGATATTCAAGATTTAATCAAATAAGAATCGACCCTGCTGATTTCCAAAAACTGCATTTACATGTGAAATTCAATAATTTGGTTACAGAAGGATTTCATTCTGAATATGCAATGCTCCATCAACATTTCAAATATGTTTCACACAAATATTCCCTGACGTGGTAGAAGAATTCCTTGAAATCTCCAGCGACAATTTCTTGGTCTATGAAAGACCATTTGAAGTCTACCTAAGAAATATGAAATTGGTCTTACAATGCTGTGAAGAAAAGATCTAAGTATTAAATAAGGATAAATACCATTTCATGGTACAAGTAGTAATTGTCCCAGGATATAAGATCTCTAACTAAGAAATTAGATTTCATCTCACAAAAATCAAAGTCATCAAATATCTTCAAGAACCCTCAACTATCCATAATATCATATGATTTCTAGGATATATTGGATTTTATAAATGATTTTGGAAGTTTGTTTCTAAATTTTACCACCCATTGACACATTTTTTAAATAATTTTTCTATTTAATCCAATGATAACTTATAAGAAGCTTTCAATATTCTAGATAAATGTATAATATCATCACCAGTCGTCATTACACCCAACTGGGAGAAGGAATTTTAGTTAATGTGTGATTCTAGTGAGGTTGATATAGGTGTTGTGTTAGGAAAAATAATGGGAAACATCTTCTAACCCATTTATTATGCAAGACATACACTATATGAAGCTAATGTCAACTATACTCCTATATATAAAGAACTATATGTCATTGTATATGACTTTAAAAAATTTCATACATATATGGTTTTTTCTAAGGTGGTTGTTCACACAAATCATGTATCCCTCATGTGAATAATGGGAAAAAAGGATGTGAAACATAAGATGATACATTGGTTCCTACTACTATAGGAATTTGATCTCATAACAAGGAAACACAAGGGTCAGATAATGTGATTACATATAATCTATCTAGACTACCCCTACCCATCATGAAGGAAGAAAATGAGGCTGATATTGATGTGGACTTTCCAGTTGAAACCCTGTTTAATGTCATGTTTCAAAAATAATTATTAGATTTTTCAAATTATCTGGCCATAATATTTCTACATCAAGAAATGTCATTCCAATGGAGTAATAATATTTCTTCAAATGCCAATCATTATTACAATGATGGCCCAAATTTGGTAAAGGGTTATGCTGACGGCCTATTATGACATTGCATACATGGAGAAGTAACCCAAAGTGTGATTGAGATGTGTGTCACATCACAAACTAGAGGATATCATGGACCCACGCTTATAATATGAAAAATACAGTTAAGTAGATTTTTATTTCCCACACTACATTAAGAAGCGATTGGATTTTCCAAAATATGTGATAGATTCTAGTGGAATAGAAATATCAGAAAGTAGACTCAGATTCCACAAAATACCATTATAGAATTAAAAATTAACTATATTTGGGGCATTTAATTCCTAAGAACATTTAATAAATCACATGGAAAAATCTACATTCATGTTGTGGTTGCCTACATCTCTAAGTGGGTTGAATTTGAAGTTACTCTACATGACACCCAAAAATATGTCATGAACATTTTAAGGAATAATTTGTTTCCATTATTTGGATTTATGAGATTACTCATTAGTGATCAAGGAACGCACTTCACAAACCATGCTATGAGAGGAATATTACAATTTTATGCAATCAGATACAATATGGGAACTCCCTCCCACATACAATTGAGTGTGATAGTAGAAATCTCAGATAGGGAGATAAAGTTAATTTTAGAAAAGACCATGAAGAAAAATTGAAATGGTTGGAGTCTCAAATTGGATGATTCACTATGGGCTTACCTAAATTTATACAATATAACCGTAGGCACCACCTCATTTAGATTGTCTTATGGAAATCAAGGTCATCTTCTTGTTTATTAAGAGCGTTACTCATTTTCGATGATCAAGAAAATGAATCTGGATTCAGAAAAATATGGAGAATCCATGATGTTGGGATTGACCTCTTTGGAAGAGATAATAATAGAAACTTATGACAATTCAAGAATCAACTAGGAAAATTTGATGAAATGGATTATCAACACATTTAATGGTGTAATTTTGTACGTTGGAATAAGGTTAAGTTATTAAAATTGAGATTGAAACCATTATCGAGTAATATGAGGACTTTTGGTCTGACCCATTCAAAGATGGTGATGTATTCCCTTATAAAACTATTAAGATTCAATGAGATGGTGTTCTTCTATTTTAAGAATATCTTAAAAAGCTAAATATTTTTCAATAAACCTTCTAAGAAGGTTGTGTCATGAAAACAAAATTTAATTAAACTTTAATAGATTCAAGATACCATCTTAAAAGGAAGTATTGACCGGGAGTCTACCCAGGGTAGGACATCCTAGTTTAGAGTGTGATCATCTTATAGGAGCATCAGGTTGCAAAAAAGGTGATGGAAAATAAGGGGAATGAATTGGTTCTAAAATAATTCAGTACACATCATGTACCAATGATTAAAAAATGTACACTTTTTTCCCAAAAACCCCTTTTATTTTACCCGTACAAGATGTGAACCATGAGTACAGGTTATGTACTATGTTGGGTATATTTTTTAAAAAACAGGTTTCAATCCCAAGGGTCATAAACCACACCCCCTCCCCACTAACCCTTCGTCTTCCGCAACCCCCTTCTCTCACTCAACTAAACACACGATGCCTCATCTCCCCACTTCTTCACCCTCAAACACACAAACCCCTCCCACCCATCCTCTACATCCATGTACTACATCCAATGTAAAGACCTGAAATTTTGAATAATTTGTTTCTTAATATTGTGTATCATTTTATTTTATTCTAAACAAAATTATATCCTTTAATTAATGAAGATATTATAATTTAAAAAAGTCCCTTGGGTTTCGACAGTTGTATGACTGTTGGTCAATTTGACTTTGGAAAACTATACTCTTAAAGTTATAATTATTAATTATAAATTCAAATGATCATAGTTAATCAATAAAGAAAGAAGAGGTGATGCCCTCATCTAGTAGTCTTAGGAAATATTAATCCCATATGTCAAAACTTAGGAAGGATGTAGCATCACTGGGCTTTTCTCTGGACCAATCCCAAGCCGAACATCAACATGTAAAGCTTGAATGGAATCTCCTACGGGAGAAGTTGAAGGTGATAGAAATCACCACTAGGGAAATGTTGACTGAGCCACCCCAAGATTCTATCAACATAGAACACCTTACACTTAAGTCCTGTGTAGGTGTTATAAGGGTCTATGTAATGAATCCATAGTTACTTTGTACAATCCTTTTATATAATTAAAATTTTTACTTCTTATTATGGTATAATTTGTGAATTTTCAATGTCTGGATAAATATAGGATGAATTTATAGAAGTTCTATATTATTGATGAATTTTGGAAAAAATAGGCATTTTAAAATATTTCTGTATTCATTAAATAATTTTTAATGTTAATTGATTTTCAAAAAATGGTCTTCAACAGTTGTGTTCAGTGTGAAATTTAATGTCTAATAAGATCAACATAATTTTTAGGGAATAATAAAGTATGAATAGTAACATGAATGTATAAATTGTAATTAATAGTAATGAATAGTAAATCAACCAAAAAAATAGAAACTACACCCCTGAATGTATATATACATTTTAGACATCGGAAAAGTGAAAAATGATCATAGGATATGTTTTGGTATTTTTGTATGTCATAAATATTTTATTTAATATTTTATAATTAATTTAATAATTTTAAATGGAAATGTATTTTAAGAAAATTTAATCATGATTTAACAAATCTGGTCGATTGGTGAAAGGTAATATATGTTATGAGGTGTCCCAAGTGGCCTAAACCATGGGAAAATACCATGGGAAAGCCAATGGTTTTTCAATTACCACCAATGAGGTGTCCCTTGTAAATTAATTAAATATTCCCTCTTTTATTCTATAAATACAAAGCCATTTCCTTATTCAGTTCATACTAAAATCCTACTCAATGAATTTCTAGTCATTTTACCTCCCAAGGAGTCCTCCCAAGGTTCCCTCAAGCCTCCCAAGGTCCCGACCTTCAAGCTTTCAAATTTACTCTTCAAGATAACATAACTTTTCACCCTCATTTTTAAGTCATTACTTCCTTTTTGTTATGTCTTCTAGTTTCCATTTTATATCTGGGGTATATTCTTCTATATCAATATTACTGTACATTTCATGTTCAATTGATGAGAGACCATTTTCTCTCTCATCAAATTATTTTCTAAAATTTTAAGTGACGTTGTTAGGCTGCCAAATTTTCATAAAATGCATCGCATCTTCTCTTTTCCTTGAAGTTTCTTTTCCCTTTGGTATTTCCGTAAAATATCCATACCATTATCTTCTTTATTTTTATTATGTACCAATAATATATTATGATTTATTCAGGAGTTAGTGACATTGTCCCCTCTCTTTTCAATGTTTTCTAAAACCATGTTGTATAGTCATTACGCTGCGTAATTTGCATCTCAAAACCTATCTCTCTCTTTCTCAAGAATTATATTATTTTATTTAAGTCAATACCAAAATATATTTTGACTTTCAGGAGTATTAATAAAGACATAAAATTGATATATTTTATTCCAGAATTGACATACATATAACCCTCACTACCTTTCCATGTATTATAAATGACATAATGATCTTATTTTTATGCACTTTTAAAACGTCACAATTTTGAAGTTAACCCCATTTATTTTACAATCTATGGGTTATTAATGAAATGTTTAATTATGATCTATCTGGATCACATGAATATAAAGACATATTAAGGGTGCACCCTGATATCACTCCAATGCATTGGGTATATAATTAAATCTCTATAGATAACAAGTTTCACAATACCTAGGTGAATAACCTTGGAAATGTTTTTGACACCTTGGGGATAAACTTTGGTTATATATTCATGAATGTATAAATGGAATGTTTTAGCCACATGTTCAAGTTATGATTCAATTTTTTTTCAATATGATCTACCTATATTTTTATTTCTCACATCTGTATGTTTTTTTATCATGTTCTTATTCATATCACTAGTAAATTGATTCCCTTGTTTACTCGTATTCGGCCTTCTACTCACCCTTTCCTTTGATGTATGTCTACAGGTTATGAGATTCAATAGGATGAACCTATTATGTAGCCATAAAAGTGTATTAGAAGAATGTTTTATGTTGTTTTCATGTATTATGATTCTAATTTCTTAAACACTAGACAATAAAGATCCTATTTATGAAAAATGTAATGAAAGGTTATGTAATAAAATGGCGGGATGCCATAGTTGGTATTAGAGGTTATTTTAGTTATTTATGGAAATTAGGTTATGAAAAAATTCGGAAGAACACTTTAGAGAAGTTTAAATATAGGAATAATTCATAGTATTTTGATGAGTATTGAGTATGTGGTTTATCAAGAAAATACATCTATGTGTGGATACGAGAAGGTAGAGGCGGCTATGGAACAGATGTAACTAGGAGTGAAAACTCTGACAAAGAGTTTTGGGCTTGACCCAAGGTATCTTGGTACACAACAAAATTCCTTGCTACACTGTTGGTTATGACACTCCCAATGGATATGTTCGGTTAATCATAAACCTTTTATGAATCATTATAAAGGAGTTATAGAGAAATGTAATTGTTTAAAGCATGATGTTTTAAGACATAAAATCATTTATAGTTAAAAGATTCAAAAATGAAATAATCTTCTCACTAATTTTTTATTCCTTTAGAAAATGGTGGGAAAGAGGAAGAGCCGTGCAAATGGTGACCGCAGTGAACCATGCACTGACGGCCCTCCAATAGAAGCTGGAATAAAAACATTCATGTGAATGATGAAAAAACTGACTCAAGTTAATGGACATAACATGAATCAAGATGAGACCAATCTCACCGTGAAAGAAAAAAAATTCTACTGAGTCCTTTATAAGTTAAATACCACAAACCTTTAGTTGATCAACTAACCCACTGATTACTGGGTAGTGTATCATCTTTATCAAGAAGATCATTTTTGTAATAAACTATTCAATGCAAGAGAAGTTCACCCTAGATTTCTATCTCTTAGAGGGAAAATCTGATCAGTAGTGGGAACTAATTAAAAGCACGAGTCCAAGAGTGGAGGATGAGGTTGTAGAGTGGGAATAGTTCATAGAGATATTCTTCATTAAGTATTTCCCGCATTCCATGAAAACAAGAATGGGGAAGGAGTTTCTCAATATGAAGTAGAAGGAGAAGGAATCTGTGGGAAGCTACAAGATGAACATCACCAGACTTTCCCATTATACGTCATGCTTTTTTCATGGATCCTAATGGGAAGGTTGATAGATTCTTTATGGGACTAAGACCTCATATGTGGAAGAATCTAGCCAGTCATGACTCTGATAGCTATGAGGAGATCATGCGGAGTGCGATGAAATTTGAACTGGATTTTGGTGAGACACAATGGTCACACAAAACTAATGAAAATAAGATATCGATGGAGCCCAACTTAAGGAATACCTTTGATCAGGGAAGAGGAGGCAGGCGAGTGAAACACCCCACGTGTAATAAATATGGGAATAAGAATTTGGGTAACTACCTACTCGAAAGAGGGAAATCCTACAAGTGTGGAAGAGTTGACCATATTTTGAGTAATTAACATAGTGAGGTGAAACCTCAAATTTGAAACACTAACAACAAGGGGAATACGGTGCAAGCCCTACCTAATATCAAGTTCATTATGTGTGGACAACTTGGGCACTTTTCCAATCACTGTTCAAATCTGAGGGTAGTGGAGGAGAACCACCATCAGCCTTAGAAAAAGATAAAAGAGAAAGGTTGTGCTTTTTCTATCATGACAGCTGAAGTTGAAGCTCCCAATGATGCGGTAGCGGGTACTCTTGCTGTTCTCTCAAAGCTAGAAAGTATATTGTTTGATTCTAGTTCTATTCATTCCTTTATCTCATCCAAATTCTCAATGAATTTAGAATCAACCCTCGACTTGATTAAAATAGAGTTATCAGCCAAGACTCCTGGTGGGATTATCCAAGAATCGTTAGTGTTTAGAAACTCTAGTATTTATTTGGGTGAGCACAATCCAATCACAAATCTATTAGTCATTCTCATTCTCAAATTCGACATTATATTTGGGATAGACTTGCTCTCAAAGTATAATGTTACGATCAAATCCATAAGTAATGAAATCTTTTTATTCTTTAATGGATAACCTACAGTTATCTTCCAAGGAGAGATATCTCAACCTAATCATTTTCTTGAAGAACCTCCTATATCCTTCTTTATGGAGATTATTGGTGAATAAGATGAAGTAAAAGAGAGTTTAAGTTTAGAAAATGTCCATATTGTCCAGGGATAAGTTGACATATTTCATGAGGAATTACCTGGACCACCCCTAGAAAGATAGGAAGACTTCTTCATTAAACTCGTACCTGGATTTTATCCCATATCAAATACCCTATATAGGATGTAAAATGTGGAGTTGGAAAAATTAAATAAACAACACCAAGATATTTTGGAGAAAGGGTTTATTTGACTGAGTGTGTCTCCTTGGGGAGCACTTATTCTCTTTGTACAGAAGAAGGATGGTTCGATGTAGCTATACATTGATTATAGAGAACTGAACGAGATCACAGTAAAGAATAAATACCCTCTTCCATGAATTGATGACTTATTCGACCATCTTTGTGGGGATTTATTCTTATCTATTATTGATCTTCGATGTGTTTATCATCAATCGAGGGTGAATAAAGAAGATATTCAAAAAACCACCTTCCGATCAAGATTTGGGAAATATGTGATTTTTGTTATGACCATCAAACTGACTAGTGCACCTACTATTATTATGAATTTGATGAAAAGAGTCTTTAAAGGCTACCTTGATAACTTTTTTGTAGTTTGTATTGATGATATTCTAAGATATTCCAAAATTCATGAGGAGCATGAGGATCATCTAAAGGTTATTTTGAAAACTTTGTGGATGGAGAGGATTTTTGGGACATTTAGTAAATGTGAATTCGGGTTTCAACATGTTTCTTTCATGAGGCACATTGTAACTAATGAAGGAATCACAGTTGACACTACAATGAAAAAATTTGTAGAAGAGTGGCCTTAGCCTAAAAAAATAATAGATATTCGTAGTTTCCCTATAATAGAAAGATATTAAAGGAGGTTTGTGAAAAAACCTTTCATAACTTTCTAATCCATTAACTATGTTAACTTGAAAAGGGTTCAAGTTCATCTGGGCAAAGGAAGGTGGGAATAGTTTCCAAGAGCAGATGAAGAGATTGGTTATAGCACTGTTTCCTCAAGGATTTCGGGGATGACCTCCTGGATGGGAGATTCAAACGTTCCGATCGGTTTCTAACGGGTTTGTTCGTAGAACCGGAAACATCCAATGATTCCACATCCGTTTGGACCTACTTTCCAAAGGCAGACGCTCATTAGCTTGTGGACTGATGAGGCTAAGGAATTTGCATTGGTCGAGAGGATGGGAGGTCGGACTCATCACAACTTTTTGAGGGGAATTATTTTCTACTCCGGGACTCTCTTTATAGATTTAAGTTATGTTTGTGAATCCTTATTACATTACCAAGTATAAAATGTGCTTTCCTTTAGTTTTAACAATCAATGATTAAATATGCAATAAATTTAGAGAATCTTTTATATATATATTGGAGGTTATTCATCAATAGAGAATCATCTATATCTGTTTAGATATTCTTGGTCAATGGTATCCTTCAAAAAAATTTATATAAAAGTCTCTTGGTCATTATGATGACCAGGATGGTTTTAAAGCCACTCAGTGGGGCACTTGAAGTTTATCGTCATTCAGAAGGACATGGATTATTTCAAAGTTGGGATCGAACCCAAAAATGGTCAACCTACGTATCCTTTGTTTTGGAAAAGGAATCAAAACCCACGTAGTTCGAGTAATGGAGTATGATGTTTATGATTTATGGCTCAAAGAAGAATGTCATAATTACTTTTACACTCTAAGCTCACGTGAGTCATGCTCGGTGTGAGAAACAAGAGGTATTGGTAAAAATTAGACAATTGTTCCATGAAAGATGCAATCATAAGAATTTGTTTGGGGCTTATGTATGTATGACTGCCCAGATAGATGAAGGTTTAGGATTCACTTTTAGGGAGAAAATCCATGAACAGGGTCCATAAAGTTATATGTGCTTCATGGAGATTTGAATACTCAAATCTTGGGGCTTACTCCTAAGGAGGATGCCCAAGTTAGGAGGGGACTTATGATTGGGTTTTACTCCTGAAAAGGAAACCCAAATAAAGGGTAAATTAAGACTGGTTAAGAGAAATTTAAGGGGGCTTGGGGTTTACTCCTGGAAAGGAAACCCAAGATTATGACTGGGACTTACTCCTAAAAAAGGAGGCCCGGGTTAGGGGACTTGGGGCTTACTCCTGAAAAGGAAGCCCAAGATTATGACTGAGTCTTATTCCTAAAAAGGAGACCCAGGTTAGGGATTAAGGTTTGGGGCTTACTCCTGAGGAGGATTCCCATATTTGAGGTTGGGGCTTACTCCTAAGAAGGATGCCCAAGTTAAAGGACCTGGGGATTACTCCTAAAAAGGATGCCCAGATTTGAAATTGGGGCTTACTCCTGAGGGGGATGCCCAAGTTAAAGGATTATGATTGGGGCTTACTCCTGAGGAGGATGCCCAAGTTAAGGATTCTCTCATCTTAAAATACTAGGTTGAATGAATGAACTCTATATATTTAGTGACATAAGGATATTTAAATCACTAGGTTTTGAGAGATATTCCACAGAATTCCTTTCAGATAAGGAAGTCAAATCAAGAAATCATGCCATAAATGGCTTTGAAGAGTGTCTTGAAGACTGAATCTTGAAAAGGAAAGGTGTAATGGCTTAAGAGGGGTAAATTGGGCAAGATGGGCACCCAAAAAGGTAGGGGCGCGCAAGCCTTGAAAGGCACGCAAGTCTTCCGTAGGCGCGCAAGTATTGGTCGCGCAAGTATACCTGCGCGACATGTGGGGTACTTGCGCGATTTTCAACCAGTATTAGAATACTTGAGCGACTCCTTTTTAATCACTTTAGAATCCTCTTGAGGTTCTTCCAGAAAAGGTACGCGCAAGTTATATTGAAGGAATAAAGCGGCGCGCAAGTGTTGATGTGTTTCAACACTTAGGCCTTCCTTCTTCTCTTTAGATCTTCCGTTCTAGGTAAGAAATTACCTTAGAAGTGTTCCGGAAGATTTGAAAAGAGACTTGGGCGTCAGCAGCTTCAATCCGAGTTTCTGGAAAAAGATCCTCCCGAATGGGGGGCCCATAGGGTCTATTTATAGGCAGGAGAAGACCCCAGGCGGTTACCAGGTGGTTATCACTTAGGTCATGCAAGTCACTTGCGCGACCAAGAGTGTCGTGCAAGTAGACTTGCACGACCATTAGGCAGTGCGCAAGTACTTGCACGACCACTAGGCGGCGCGCAAGTGTACTTGCGCGACCATGAGGGAACTTGCGCGACCTATGGGCGATGTTCTCCTTGTTCATCCCTTTGTCGATTTTTGATGTTTCTTCAAAGGATGAATCACTTTGGGCTCAGATATTCCCATTTTCTGATCTTTAGATTTTTTGACGAAAGGAGCGTCAACAAAAGTCCCCCCTCAGAGTTGGATCCGAAGAGAAATGAGGATTTGACTCTGAGGAAATCGAATCCATCCAAAGGAAAAGGTGGTGCGCAAGTCTTCAGTGCACAGAAGGCAGCACGCAAGTGTGCTGGAACTTGACTTTTATTCAGAGTTCCTTTGTCTTTTGTGGGCAGTTTAAAGTCATGCATGTCGGACATAAAGGGGCTAATGTTTAAGGTCGAAATAGCTTTGACCAAAATGGATTAGAATTGACTCAATTCCTTGAAAACTCATCTGAAAACATAGTACCATACTCAAGTATGAGGGAAAATATGTAAACTATGGCTTAAGAATATTTGAATATGAGTAATGATATGAAAAAGAGCTAAAAGGCCTTAGAAGAAGTAGTTTCCAAGAATGAAGTTACTATTATTTAACAAAACCCGTTAGGGGGTTGAAATATGCAGGGCCACCTAAGGGCATTAGCTGCATGGTCAAATAAATAGCATCTTTCGGCTGAAAAGTCTGTTATGTGGACTGTTTATGCAAGGCCACCTATGGGAACGTGCTGCATAGTCAGGCAAAAGAACTCTCATAAATTTACTTTCCTAGTGATAAAAGCCAGTGAAAGTTTATGGAGATTCAAATTTTCTAAAGTATAGAGTTTGTTGTATGGATAGAGGTACTTGAATATGGAGAAGATATTTCCAGACAAGAATATCGAAGAACTGGATGAATATCACTCCTACGAAGGTTTGAACCAGACGTAGGGAAGAAGAATAAACCATAGACTTGAATACGTTCAGATCATGAAAAAGGATATGGGACAAATATGTTAAGGATGTCTATTTTTTTGCGGATCCCTACATACTGTCGTTTAAGACAAATAAGGACAAAAGAGGCATTCTTCCCAAGAATGAAGTTACTATTATTTAACAAAACCCGTTAGGGGGTTGAAATATGCAGGGCCACCTAAGGGCATTGGCTGCATGGTCAAATAAATAGCATCTTTCGGCTGACAAGTCTGTTATGTGGACTGTTTATGCAAGGCCACCTATGGGCACGTGCTGCATAGTTAGGCAAAAGAATTCTCAGAAGTTTGACATTTTTGTGATTAGAAGTCATGAAAAGGGTTATGAAGATTTGAAAATATTTAAGGTTAGGATTATAACACATAAATATGGGTATTGTCCAATGTATATAGAGATACATAGGTCAATGAAAACCATAATCATGTTGTGGCTGGGTCCTGAATTGAAATTTTGGACTTCACTACGTATCTCATAAGAATGAGAATCAAGCCATACGTAGTTCTTGAAATGCAGTTTAACGTCATGCAGGACGAAAGTATGAGAAATCTTAGTTTAGGGTCATAGAATTCGGACCATAATAATGAATACACAGTGTGTGTTTTCATGAGGAATTCTCAGCCAAGGGACTGAAAGTTAAATTTGGGGTTAGGCCCAAAAGAATTGGGGTTGTATTCGAGGGATACTCGAACGTTCCTACGTATCCCATAAGGATGGGAATCAAGCCCACGTAGTTCTAGAAATGCCCTTTGTACAAATTTGGTTCGTACATGTGAAGGGTGAAAGGGGACTTTAGTGTAATGATGGTTTAACCTGAGATAAAAAGTTCAGGCATTACCATGTATGCACGTAGTCTCTTGAAAATGAAACATGATTTTAAAAAATCAATGCCAATAATGGTTCCTTCTCAAATGAGGAAATCAAAGAATATTGTAGTTTATTGTCGTACTGGACAAAAGTGTTGTATAGTTTAACGTCATATAACAAGGACGAAAGTGAATCAATGTAAAGATATTGATTCCAGGGGCGGTTTCACGAATCAACATCATATGAGATGGTGGTGAACCGATGTGAAGAGATTGTTTTTGGGCTTGAACCTTGGGAGGTTGCCTACATACCCAGCCTGGAGGGCAAGGATCAAAGTCCGTGTAGTTCAATTAAAGAATGAATTAATGATCAAGTTGTTCTTGTGGACAATGATCTAATAAAAAATATTGTTGGGACTTACACATAGTTAGTGGCCCATAGGGAGTGTTATGGTTGATGTTCTCTCTAAGCTCACGTGAGTCATACTCGGTGTGAGAAACAAGAGGTAATAACAACCTTAACAATGCACAGTTTAATGTCATGTAGGACATAAAAAAGGGACTATGCAGTTTAAAGTCTTGCAGTTAGGACTATTGGTGCTGCACAGTTTAGTGTCATGTAGCAGGGAAAAAATACAATTTAATGTCATGTAGGACCTATGAAGGATTTTCTGTACAGTTTAGCGTCATGTAGTTAGGACGATGGGGATAAAATAGTTTAACGTCATATTGGACGAAAGGGGGACTGTGCAGTTTAATGTCATGTAGTAAGGACAAAATAACACACCATTTATGTCATGTTGGACGAAAGTGCGAATAGTTTAAGGTCATATGCATGGACCGTGGATGGTGCAGTTTAATGTCATGCTGGACCTTTGATGATTATATAGTTTAACGTCTTTCCGGACGTGAGGGACTTTTATACAGTTTAGTGTCATGTAGTTAGGACGTCACAGTTTAACGTCTTGCTGGACATAAGGGATTTTCAAATAGATTATGGTCATATACATGGACCAGGGATGATGCAGTTTAAGGTCATGCTGGACGGTTTAGGGAACTTTTTCACAGTTTAATGTCGTGTGGGACGAAGTTGCAGTTTAAAGTCATACTGGACCATTGCTGTATAGTTTAACATCATATAGCAAGGACGAACGGATGCTGTATAGTTTAAAGTCATGTAGCTAGGACTAAGGTGAACCAATATGAGGATATCAGTTCTGGGGACTTTTTACAGTTTAACGTCATGCTGGACGATGAAAGTGCCACACAGTTTAATGTCATGTAGATAGGACATAATATATTTTAATTTCATCTCGGACATAACTTCTGTATAGTTTAATGTCATGTAGATAGGGCACAATATAGTTTAATGTCATCTCGGACATAATAGTAACTAATGTGACAGTTTAACGTCATGTTGGATGATAAGGGAACTGACACAGTTTAACGTCATACTGGACGATGAAAGTGCCACACAGTTTAATGTCATGTTTCTAGGACACAATATAGTTTAATGTCATGTCGGACAAAATATAGTTTAATGTCATATCGAACAAAATATAGTTTAATGTCATCTCGGACAAAATATAGTTTAATGTCATCTCGAAAAAAATATAGTTTAATGTCATCTCGGAAAAAATAAAGAACTTATGTACAGTTTAATGTCATGTAGATAGGACATAATACAGTTTAGTGTCATGTAGGACATAATACAGTTTAGTGTCATGTAGGACATATATGAACCAATGTGACTGTTCTGGCTCTGGGAACAATATTTTTTATTTATACAAAATACTTCTTCAGAAATCTGGCATTAGTTGGAGTCATGATGTGTTCTCCATCCATTGAGATTAGAGAATACGCTCCATTGGAGTAGACCTTATGTATTGAATAAGGTCCTTCCCATTTTGGTTAAAGCTTGGGAGGCTTCTTTCCTGGTATCATTGGTGCTCTGAGAACCAATACCAATTCTCCCCAAATGAATGAACGAAGACGAACTTTTTTGTTAAAAGCTCATGTTATTCGATTCTGATAGATTTCCAAGTGGTGCAAAGTGCACAATCTTTTCTCATCTAACTGTTCCAATTCATTCAACCACTTTTGGGATTGCTCATCTGTAGATAACTGATCACAAATGGCTATTTTGAGTGAGGGAAATTGAACCTCAATTGGAAAGATTGCTTCTGTTCCATATACCAATGAATATGGAGTTGACCGCGTTGCATTGTGAGTGGTAGTCCGATAAGCCCATAAAGCATGAAAGAGTTTATCAGGCCATGACCTCTTATCTTTATCCACCATCTTTTGCAGTATATTTGAAAGAGTCTTGTTGAAGGCTTCTATCTGGCCATTAGCCGCTGCATGATATCGAGATGAATGGTTGGACTTAATGTTGTATTCTTGATACAATTTCTTTACCTCAGAAGAACAGAAGTTTGTGCCGTTGTCCGTCAATATGGTATGAGGGACACCAAATCTAGTAATGATGTTAGACTTGATGAAGCTAACAATGCATTTAGAACTGACTTCATTAAGAGGTATTGCCTCTGCCCATTTGGAAAAGAAATCAGTAGTAGTAAGAATGTACTTAAACTGCTTGGCCATAGCTGAAGGGTAAGGTCCCACCACATCCATTCCCCATGTGGAAAATGTCCATGAGTATTTAGCTGTATGAAGAAACTCTGGAGGTTTATGAATGAAGTTGGCATATACTTGGGATGAATGACACTTCTTTGTAAAATTAACACAATCTTGTATCATTTAAGGTCAAAAGTATCCAAGCCTTCGAATTTGATCAGACAGTCTATGTCCAGACTGGTGAGCACCACAGACTCCTGCATGCACTTCTTTTATGACAGCCATTGTCTCTTCACCATCAATACATCTGAAGAGAACTCCATCAAAACCACGTTTGTAGATAATTTTCTCAAGGTGGTTTGGGCTATCATAAAGAGTAAAATTGACCACGCATCACCGAATTTGTTCTTTTTCGGCTCTATCAGGTGGAAGTGTTCCATTTTGAAGGTATTCCCTGATAGGTGACATCCATCCTGTAGTATGACCCTACGGTTTAAGAATGGGACTAATTTCATTAATTTCCTCTATTCTGACCTGAACATAAGGTGAAATTGCACGACGGTGGGAAATACAGATGGTTGTCTCGTCCCGATTTGGATCTGCTAAAGTTGTGGCTATATTAGCCAGTGCATCAGCTTGAGCATTTTGTGATCTTGGGACATAAGAAAATGTCAGTTCTGAAGGGAATTCTGACATTAACTCTCTAACGTAATCATACAAAGGGATTAATTCTTCTTTTCTGATGGCATAATCCCCATTGACTTGTTTGATTACCAGGTCTGAATCACCTTTCACCTTTAAGTGATTCACTTGTGCTTGAAGCGCTAATTCCAAGCCTGTAATGAGAGCTTGGTATTCAGCTTCATTATTGGTACCACCTTCCCACAACAAAAAGGAATAAGGTAACACTGCCTTATCTGGAGAAATGAGCACAATTCCTAAACCAACTTTGTTGAATTTAGGATTTTCCATTTTCTTCCCTGTTGGACTTCTAGAAGCACCATCAAAATACATTTCCCATGTTTGAGGACTCTCTTGAATAGAGAAAACTTCCTCATCAGGGAGTTCGATATCTGAATACGTGTCTTCCACTGAAGGATGTTCAGCCAGGAAATCAGCCAGTGCTTGGCCCTTAATTGCCTTTTGAGACACATACTGAATGTCAAACTGCGGTAGAATAACCGCCCACCTTTCCAGACGTCCTGTTAGCATTGGACGACTAAGGATGAATTTGAGCGGATTATTACGAGATACCAATTGGACCTCATGATGTTGCAGGTAGTGTCTCAGTTTTTGAACTGCAAAGATTAATTCTAGGCAGCACTTTTCAATACTTGAATACCGGGTTTCTGCTTCAAGAATAGTTCTACTGAGATAGTAGAGACTATTTTCATTCCCAGCATCATTCTTTTGAGGGAGAAAGGCACCCAATGATCGCTCTAAAGCTGTCACATAGAGGATAAGCGGTCTACCCTCAACAGGTGGCATGAGTACTGGTGGACTCAAGAGGTATTTCTTGAGAACATGAAATGCTTCTTGACATTCTTCAGTCCACTGGTAAGTGACTCCTTTCTTCAATAATTTGGTAAAGGGTAAACTTTTTCCTGCCAAATTGGCGATGAAATGCCGAATATAGGCTAAGTGTCCTTGAAGTCCTCTTAATTCTTTCAAATTCTGAGGAGGTGACATACCAAGGATTGATTTTGTCTTCTCAGGATCGACTTCAATACCACGATGGCGTACAACAAAGCCAAGGAATTTTCCTAAGGTTACCCCAAAAGCACATTTTAAGAGTTTCATCTTTAAATTATGTTGTCGAAGCTTGTGGAATATGACTTCCAAATCAGCCAAGTGATTAGAACATTGTTTGGATTTAACCACCAAATCATCTACATAGCATTCAACAAACTTCCCTAAAAGAGGTTTGAAGATACGATGCATGGCGCGTTGATATGTTGCACCTGCATTCTTTAAACCAAAGGGCATCACCCGGTAACAAAACACACCTTGAGGAGCTCTGAAGGCTGTATATTCCTCCTCTTATGGGGACATTCAGATCTGATTATATCCAGGATATCCATCCATGAATGAAAGTACTCCATAGCCAGCCGTCACATCAATTAAGAGTTCTGTAATCGGAACTGGGAAATCATCTTTAGGACAATACCGATTAAGATCTCTGAAATCGATGCAAACCCTAATTTGTCAGTTCTTCTTCTTTACAGGGACAATATTAGCCAACCACTTGGGATATTGAACTTCTCTGATGAAGTTGGCTTTGATCATCTTATCCACTTCAGCTTCAATTTTGGAAGCATTGGTTGGATGTGTTCTTCTCGCGGCTTTCTTAAAACCTCGATGTTCTTTTGGTAAACCCAAATGATGAGTAGCAACATCAGAATCAAAACCAGGCATTTCTGTATAATTCCAAGAAAAAATATCTTTATTTTTCTTTAAAAAATAAATATACATCTCTTGCTCTTCAAGGGTCATGGTCTCACTAATTAAAGTGGGGCGTGGATCTTTCTCTATACCTAGATTTACTTCTCTGAGTTCATCCACAGTGGTAGAGATACCCTCTTCAAATGCTGGAGGAGCATCTCTAAGATCTTCCTCTTCCTCTTCATCATGTGTTATATCTTCCGTTTCTACTTGCAAAGTAGATGAGAAAACGAAATTCTCATGATCATAAGAGATGTCAAAATTTTCACATTTTGAAGAAGAAGCTTCCATTTCTGACTCTATTGATGATAAAGGGTCTTCTTTGGGAAATAAAGAGGAGATGATGGATTGAGAATAGACATAATTATTCACCTCTGGTGTTGATATAACTTCTTCTGGCCTGATTAGCGAAGTATAGACTTGTTGGACTTCATCACCACTTATGATTTCATCACTGCTTGGAAGGTTACCAATTTCCCCCATGTTGTCTGGCTCAATCGCCGTAATTGACATTATGGATCTTTCCATAAGAGTATTTTGATTTGGGCCTATTTTGTCAATTTGACTGATAGGTAACACATAATATGTACTCACATGTGAAAATGGATTTATTGTAATTTTCTCCAAACCATAAGGAGCATTAACTTTGGTAATTTCCTTCATTGTAGATTTTTCTCTTCCCTTCATGTGATAAAATTCCGCCTCAATGTATTGAGACTCACATGTCATGAATGGGGCTTTATCACCATACAATGTTCCAAATTGACCATCAAAACAGTATTTGAGACATTGATGGTATGGTGAAGGAATAGCTGCATATTGATGTAGCCAGGGTCTTCCAAGCAAGATATTGAAAGCTGAGTCTTGATCAACAATCATGAAATCCGAATTGGATACAAGATCTCCAAACTGCGTTCTAAGTGTAACTTCTCCCAGTGGTTCTTGTTCATTTTTATCATATCCTTGTAACATCATGGTAGAATGAGATAAATCAGATTCTGTGAGGCCCAATTCACGAAGTGTACGAATGGGCATGAGGTTGACTCCTAAACCATTGTCAATGAAAGCTCTTCGAACATCTACACCATTGACTTTTCCAGATAAGTACAAAGGTTTTATGTTCCCATGCACAACATCATCTTCATCTTTATCAGTAAAAGATATCACTGCATGACATTCTGCAGGATTATTCTCTATGTGATAGATTTCAGCTGCAGCAATTTCAGCTTCAAACTCCTGAGGACTTGACAAAGCTTCAATGAGTGCTTCTTGAAGATCTTTTGACAGATTCAAAGCATCCAAAATTGATAACTTAGCTGGTACTTGGGCCAAGTGTTTCAATATATCATACTTTTGATCTAGAGGTCTGCGTTTCCAAATAGGAATATGCGGTTTAGCAGGTACCTTGGAAGCAGATGATTTGGAAGCTGATGCATCTTGTATTGAAGTTGGCAACATCCTTGGTTTTGGAAGATTAGACTGATTAGATCCATTTACTTGCTGATATAAAGAAGATGTAACCTTTAATCGGTCTTCCATAATAACTGTGCCAAAACTGAGTTGGCCATTGGCAGAAGAACTTGCTTGTTCTTTTTGAGCTCGCTGAAGGGCTCTACCACGACTTTCTGCTACATATACAGTGCTAGAAGGGGTAAAATTAGAGTAGTGGCTTCGGAAAGATCGACGTCTTCCCCTGTATCCTGAACCTCTATAACATCCTCAGATTCCCTTATTTGATACAGGGAATTCAGGCTCATCAAGACTGGAATATGGATCTGTTAATTGAATCATA